>OY728121.1:357547318-359947318 GCA_963277665.1 Viscum album
CCTTCTAGCTATGTCTCCAAAGAAAATTTATGGTTCAACTAGTTCACAATGTGTACTGGTCATTCATGATGTGTACTATTTTCTTCACTTGCAATCTTCATGACTTGGTTCACGACTTGGTTCACGATGTGCATTATTCTGGAAAAAGTTAGCACATACCAAGTGCATATCAAATTAAGCAATCAAAATCCTTAACTAAATGATAGAAAAAAGTATATGTGATTTCATCTTATCAATAGTAATTATCTTTTCAAATCATTTATAATGGACCTTAAATAAAATATAAACTAACCTAATAATATAACATGGGAATGAAAAAATGGGTTCACAGTAAGGTTTTGTTCACTTTTTTACTATAATGATAGTGGAGATATACTCAACCAATTCATTTTGGGGTTATCACTCCTAGATACATCTATCCCAAAACCTCATCCACATGCAATATCTGTACAGGGATTTATTTTTTTTAGGTAAAACACACTCCTTTAATTACCAGAACATAGGATATTATCCTCTACATAGGTTTATCCTACGGTTTCTCACTAAATTTTCAACATCCTAGTTTCCAAAAGTTACTACACATTTCCTTTGATAACAACTATAGAAACCCATATTTTTTTACATAAATATTACATCATTTTAAATTAATATTATATATATTTAATTCCAATACCTAAATGAGGTCCCTAGAGGATTAGTGTATTTATAAAAATATTTACGTAAAAAAATGAAACATAAAATATCTACATAATTTCCCATTTAGTTATTCATAACTATCACCCTTTTTATACAAAACATACATAAAACCTTTCTCAATAACCTAGGAAATGCTACCATAAGAATGTATGGATCAAACCCTTGGTGTGGGAAAATAGAAGAGATATCAATAAATGACCACAAGTGATAATAAGATATTAATAAGGGTATTATGACATGATCTAAACATTAGAGCATCATACAAATCAATTCATATATCATAATCATGAAATATTTCATATTGTTTTATCGATCTAAATATATAAAATATTAAAGTGTGTAATCATCAAATATCAATTGGGATGCATGAAAAAATATCATAAGAATAATATATATGTTATTGGAATGAAAATAATCACTTAAAATTACTTTTTTAGTATAGGATAACAACCAATACTATTAGAGTGGATTTGGTGCACTCACAATTCCTTCATTTCCTCAGTCAAGTTTCACTCCCAAGACTATCATATTCGAAAAAGTACCTTAATGAACTAGGTTCACCCCCAATTCCAGTCTATATTATATAAGGACATATCTTTCTTTACCCAATGAATTAGAGGGATATATAATTCCAAACCCACTAGTTACATAATCAAAACCACACATAAATGTTCCGTAAGCTCATAAAACCTTCATCATATCATCAAATCACGTCCAATGGAAAGGATACGAGTTTCAAAAATATTTCATCATCAAAATAAAAAACAATCAAGAGAAATAATAAATATGATAACTTTGGATCAAATCCTCTGTATATCATAATATACATTGAAGGATGTTGTTGTGGATAAAAACACCTTCAAAAGATCAGTAGAACATTTCTTGATAAAAATACCCTTTTTATTTTAAATTAATTTATTAGAATTTAAAATGTTCATAAATATTAATTAAAACATTTTCTTTGAATAGAAAAAAATAGAAACTTATAAAATAAAATTCAAAAAAATATTATTTATAATGATCTGGAAAGTCATTCATGTGGTGTATGTTAAAACAAAGAAACCTTTCACATTTTTTGGTAAAAATTCAAAACAGTACAAAATTTTAAAAACAATAATAAGGTTCCATAAAAACATTGGTAAGAAAAGTAAAATATATTTAATAATTAATTTACATAATATTTGAAGGATATTAATAATATTATAAATAAAAATGTGGAGACAAAGGAAAATATTCCTACCCAAAGGAAAAATAGGTTTGGTTTTCCTTAAAAACATTATTTTGGTATATCATGTACATAAAGAGAGGAAAATGGAAGTAATACATGAAATATATAAAAATAACCAAATTATAATAAAATACATTATATTTTAAAGAGATAGATTATACAGTTTTATCATTAGAAAATTTAAGCACGAACAATCTCGGTAAAAATCATATTGTAACATAAAACCCTTACCTCAAGTCAGTCTAGATTTGTAAAAAATATAACATCATGTTTCATAAATTTAAATTTTTTATGCATATATAAAATAACAATAATAATACATATAATACCATAATTCTTTAACTTATAATATCTTATCACCCATTCATTGACAATCCTTTGTTATCATCATCAATTCAGGTGTTAACTACTTCATTTTTCGTGTCTGTTATGGTTTAGTGGTTATGTTACATGCCTTTCAATAATGGTTAATTCGTATCCAGAATGCTAATCAATAAAAAAAATATCATATATATTTATTATATTTCTATTTATAACCCTTTTATAATGCGGTGAAGAAAAATGAATAACATCACTATGTGAGGATGGCAGTTCGTATGTATGCCTGTGTGATGATTCAATTTTTTCATGGATGGAAAGAAATAAAGGTAAATTTTAATTCACATATCCATAATAGTTATTATAACATAAATAAAATATATATAAAAAAAATCAAATCTGTCATAATAACCTTCCATGAATGTTAGTGGTACAAAATGAGTTGTATCGTTGCATAAAGGTGGTAGTACACACATATGTATGAGTGACACTTTTATATCCAATTGGATTGAGATGAGGTGGTAAATTTATAGATACCCTAACCTTTTACATATAATATTACATTATTTTAATCATAATTATACATCACAATACAATCCAAGAATTGTAAAGTCGAGCGTCTTTGAAGACTAGGAACATAAAACATAAAAAAAAGGACTAAAAAAAGACTTCTTTATTTAATCTCAATAATGAGATACTAACTTCCATTATGCTCATACATCTATATATTATACCCTGGGGAAACACATGAACAAATAGATGAGCTAAAAATCCCAGAAAGGTAATGAACATAAGAATAAAGCTTAAGAACATGAGTTAGGAGCCACTAAATAATGATATCAAAAGCATGGAACATATGGAATCACAACATATAAACATTTGATCATACAAAAATGGAATCATATAAATGTGGAAGAAATATAAAACATGACTTTAGTATGAGTCAAGGCTAATGGCCAATATCGTTTCACATAATAGCACAAGACAAGGCTAGTCGCCAAGACTGTTACACATAACATCTCCGGATACTTAACTTTACCCAATGAATTGGAGAGCTATCTAGGAACACCCACATTAAAATTTTCATGAATAATATTTCCACAAAAATAATCATACATAATCAACCACACATAAACATAAGGGTACCGATGGAAAGAAATAGGTATCAAAATCATGTCACAAAGCATAATAAATGGGCATATTATAAAAGTGTCTATGAAAAAAATGTACTAAAATATACATGGGAATACATAAGGGAAAGTATTCATGTATTATGGTGAGTTATGTCAATTAAAAGTGACAACATTTAAGAAATTTATTTATATATCTTTAGCAATAAAACATTTTTTTGCATTTTTAAGGAAAATACTATTGAGCCCTTAAAATAGAAAAAGGAACAATCATTTATAAAAAACCAGAAGTGAACTAGGAAGGTTCTCACAATAAAATGACTGATTTAATAAATAAAATTGTGGATTAAAACATAAAATATTGTTCACTTGAAATCAGGTGAGAATTTAGGATGTTCCCTTTGAAATAGGTTTTCTTATCGGGAAGAATTAAGGAGGGAATCACTTAAAACATGTATATCCCCGAAAGAGAATGAGGTATGGATCATAACACATGAGTTTGGAGCATATAAAAATCATGTATAAGTTTTTTAAAAAATAAAATACAACTTATTTTGGGTAAAAATAATGATAGAGCAACCTGAAGGAATAAAGGCGGTTGGGGTAGAATTCCATACGAAATATCGGCATGGTATCAGGTGTACTTATGAGGTCATAATGAGAAATAAATGGATTTATAATCTTTTATAAATCATGAGTTAAGTATTATAATGGTGTTAAATCATACCCCCAATATTAGTAATTATATTTAAAAGGGCATAACAAAGAGTACATTCTTGAATAAAAGTGAAATAGAGAGGATCCCTTACCTTAAGTCTGATGGTAGTCACCACTTGATATTAATGAACTGAATAATAAAATTATGTTAATTAATTAATAATTCAAAAACCTCATATATATTTAAATATTTTATTAAAACCTCTTTGAGTTCATTCATAAACTTTTTGATTGGTTATGAGCCTCAATTTCATTGTTCAGGTCCATTTGTTTCCTTTGTTTTAATGATCAGTTCACTTATATTCATGTTCATAGAATCATGTAAAATGGTGATGGATGTACATAATTGTAGTTATATTACATTATTTAATATCCATATGGTCACATGGTTGTAATTTACATTTGTTTACTTAGCGTGAATATGAATCATTATATTCATTATTTAATGATAACTGTTTGGGTTAATTGGTGGTTTTTGACAACAAGGAACATATTTTGTTTTAAAAATAAAAACCATGTGTAAAAAAGGATGCCATAACCATATATGAGACATAATACATATATTATGGTCTATTTATAAATTAAAAATGGCTTCATGACCATAATTGAAGATGATAATGGAAATTGAAAACCCATCTTCCTTGAATGTGGTAAATTAGCACATCTCATATGGTGTTTTCATTTTAGTATAAAAGAAAGGGAAAGGAGAGACGATGAAGAATTATTCCATTAGCATGAGAAAATTCCAATACATGTAAGGTAATGGATTCACCACAACATTTGGATGAAAGGTGGTGAGGAAATAAAAATAAAAGATATGAACTTGAAAATGAATGAAAAGTTGAGAGATCCCTTATGAAACTTTGGCTGCCGAACGACGTCGCTTAAAATTTCATAAAATTAATTGATGAGAGTGAATAGGGTATCTCATAATATGGGAAAACAGTAAAGTAATAGGGATACATAAAATAAAATCCCAAAATATGAAAATGGAAATTCAAAGAGATAACATAAAAGAAGTGTTGACAAAAAGAGGAGGGTGAAAGGTTCCCTTACCTTGTAGATTAAATCCTAAAACATGAAGTTTGGGACCCTTGGGGATGGAGGACACCTTTGGGGGACTACTATAGAGGTAAAAACACTGTATATTTTAGTATGATGAATATTTGATGGAATAAAATGAAGGGAAGAGTGGGTATTTATAGTAAAAGAGAGAGAATTTTTTATTAATTTCAAAGGACACCACATTCATTGTTTTTGAAAAACCATGATCTTTTACAATTTATTTTACCATTGTATTAGCCAATTGGGACTCCTCATATATTATTTTACAGTACACAATTCGACTATAATTTTTTATTAATTATTACATCATTATGATGTCATCAAACATACTAAAAACTCAAAACTGTATTTTTACTATTCACGAAGAATTCAAGTATTTTAGAAAAATCCTTAAATTAACCCTAACCATTTTACAATGTTTAGAATTAAAAAATGAACTCCTTTTTTGAAAATAATTTGTTAAATAATTTTAATTTAATTTTTAGATAAAATCATAATTTAGTCAATAAAATCAACATTAAAACTATAACTCATTTTATATCACCTTGAAAAATTAATCAAGGTCCAATAAAATAATATTATAAAAATAAGGCAATAAAGTAACAATTTATGATAAAATTTTATGAAAATAAATTTCCGTTTTAAATTATTAAATTTATCATCAAATTGTAAATAAAATATTTTTGACATACAAAAATACAAATTCGTATACTATGATCATTTTTTCACTTTTAAGATGTCTAAATTGTTTTTGTGCATTCATGGGTGAAGTTTATATTTTTTGGATGATTTTCTATTCATTATTATTCATTACTATTCATAAAGGTAATTTTTTATTCATCAAAAATTATGCTTCTCTTATCAAACTCCAAATCACATTCTGATCACAATTGTAGATGACCGTTTTTTGAAATTAAAAACACACAAGTGACAAAATTATGTTTAAAGGTCTCATAGTACTTAGTAGTTCATTGTGTTGTGAATTCATGTTATTAAATTACATGATTATAAGAAGAGATTCCATTGAAAAATTTGGGTCATTGCGTTCTTCCCACCTTAAGAAATTTCACCCTTAAAATTTCAGTTTATATTCTAGGAAAAAAACATGTGAGGGTACTTTTCCTTCAATGCTTCCTCCAGTTCCCATGTTGACACTTGGTACTTGTGGTTCCACCATAGTACCTTGACCAGGTGAGTATTCTTGTTACATATAACTTTATCTCTATGATCCAAGATCTTCACTGGCTACTCCTCGTAAGAAAGATCATCCTCTAACTGTACCACCTCTAAACAGAGTACATGTGAAGAGTTTGTTATGTACTTCCTTAAGAGGGATAATGAAATACATCATGTACTTTGGACAAGGTAGGTAGAAGTGCTTTTAGATATTCCACAACTCCAACTCGATCAAGGATCTTGAAGGGGCCTATGTACTTTGGACTTAGCTTCCATTTCTTTCCAAACCTCATTACCTTCTTCTACAAAGATATGCGTAGAAATACCATGTCTCCAACTTCAAACTCAAGGTATTGTTGATGGTTGTCTATATAAATCTTCTATCGACTTTGGGATTCCTTGACATGCCTCTAAATGGTTTTCACTTCATCCACTATTTCATCAACCATTTCAGGTCCTAGAGGCTTATTCTCACGGACTTTATCCCAACATGTTTGTTTTCTGAACCTTTTCCCATAAAGGGCTTCATATAGTGACATTTGGATGCTCGAGTAGACACTATTGTTCTGGAGAATTCAACCAGTATAAGATGTTGATGGTTGTCCATGAGATCACTGAACCAATTAATATGGATAGAGCTCATCAGGAATTATAAATGCTCAATCCTCTACTAGTTCATATTATGCTCTATCCATATTAATTGGTTCATATTATGCTCTATTTTTGTGAATATATATTTTAGACTCTGGTGATTAGTATATATCTCACACTTCTCCCCATAGAGATAATTCTTCCAGGTTTTCAATGCAAATATTACAGCTGCCAACTCTAGATCATGTGTGGTATAGTTTTGCTCGTGGATTTTTAGCTTACTTGAAGTGTAAGATATCAGTATATCATTTTTCATCACCACAAAGTCTAATCCCTTCTTTGAAGAATTGTTGTACACCACAAATAGTTCTCCACTTTCTGGGAGTGTGAGTACTGGCATAGTGGTTAGCAACTTTTTCAACTCCTTAAGACAGTCTTAAAATTTCTGAGTCCAAAACAACTTTACTCCCTTCTATGTCAGCTTGGTTATTGGGTTTTTCAATCATGAAAACTTCTTCATAAATAATTGATAATACCCATATATAACATGAAAGATGTGAATCACCATTATAGATATTGGCTTGGGTCACTCTTCAATTACCTTTGTCTTGGAAGGGTCACAGATATCCCTTTTCTGGTGAAAACATGCCCCAAGAATGATAATTCTTCTATCCAGAACTCACATTTACTATACTTTGAATAAATAGTTTCCCTTTTCAATGTTTTTAACACAGTATTCAAATTCTCCTCATGTTCCTCCTTTCAATTGGAGTATATAAAAATATCATCAATAAAGTCTACCACAAATTTTTCGGGTGAATCTCTAAAGACTCTATTCATTAAATCCATGAAAAATTCTGGATAATTAGTGAGTCCGAAGGGCATCACTATGAACTCATAGTTTCCATACCCCATTAGAAATGAAGTCTTGGGAATATCTTCTTTCATCACAATTAATTGGTGATATCCCAACCAAAAGTTCACCTTAGAGAAATAGTAGGCCCCTTGAAGCTAATCGAAAAAGTCATCAATTTTTGGAAGGGGGTACTTTTTCTTTATCATGATTTTATTGAGCTCACGATAACCAATGTAGAGGCACATTTATCCATCCTTCTTCTTGAAGAAGAGGACTGGTGCACCCCATGGTGAAGCACTAGGGCATATAAAACCCTTCTCTAGATTCTCTTGTAACTACTTCTTTATCTCTTCCATCTCAATAGTGGCCATTATATAAGGTTTCTTCGATAGAGTCAGAGATCCAGGAACAAGTTCAATTGATAACTCAACCTCTTGGTAAAGAGGAAGACTAGGAAATTCTTTATGGAATATATCAGTGTAATACCTCACAATGGGAAATTCATCATGCATGATTCTATCCTTTTCCTTAATCATTTGGGATAGATATGCTTGCTCATAAAGAAGAAATATCCACACTTGAGATGATGATTCTAAAGGAGATTCATCTTTCTACTTACACTTGTAATGAATTTGAGGATGCTTCAGGATGTGAAGAGTGATCTCCCTTTCCAGATAGTTGATGTTGTCTTTGTATAAAGATTGAAAATCCATGACCATGATAGCGTCGAACTCCACTAAAGTAATCAATATAAGATTTTATGGGAGGTTCAATCCACAAACATTAACCAGGGAGGATTTATAAACCATAGACACAATAATTTCCCCATTCGCATTTCTCACAGATAAATTGTCATCCAAATTTTTATGTGGTGTTTGAATTATTATACTAAACATGAAAGATAAGAAATAATTCTTAGAATAAAAACATATAGTAAGTTTTCTATTCTTGAATAAATAACTAGCGTATCGGTCACCACATCGTTGTCTATATTGACATCAGTAGTAGTGATATCATAAGACCTTCCTTGTTTCCTTGGAAATTGTTGTTGATTTCCTCTGATAAACCTCGGTTTAGGGAAATTATTTTCATAATTCTCATACTCCTTGTAGTTGTAACACTACACCACTGGATGACCATTGATCTGAACCTTCCTTTCATCTTCCACATTAGTGGGATTTTTTATATCTTGTCTATAGTTCTTGGCCAGATGTCCTAGCTTTCCACATTCGAATCAAATTTTATTTCCCTTTAGAATGCTCTTGGGATGCATCTTCCCACAACCTTTATAAGTGGGATATTTAGTATTCTTTCAATCATCGAATTTTTTGGTTGTACCACCCAAGTTGTTCTCTATTTTATGATTCTTAACAATGGGCCCATGAGATCACTGAGAGTCTCCAATATCCATTTCAACCTTGAGGGAAAAATGTACAATCTCTTAATAACTATGAAAGTCTCAAATCATCAACACTTTTTGTAGACTCGGATTTAGTATTCTAAGTAAGCAATCCACCTTACATTAGGTGTTCATGACAAATCCATAGGCATACCTTGAATTCCTTGTTAATTTTTCTTCATACGCCTCGATGGACTCGTCTTCCTTCTACTTGATCCCAAGGAACTCACTTTCCATTTTCAAATGGAGTGTTCTAGAAAAATATTTATTAAAAAAATCATCATTAATTCCTCACAATACATGGAATCAATTTCCTCTTTGGACTTTGTATTCTTGATCAGTTTCCATCACTGATCAGCTTCCCCATCAAAACGGTAGACCGCCAGCACAACTTTCTCTTCTTCCGAGCACTAGAGGATAGAGAATATCTTTTCAATGGATTTAATCCACTATTCCATGAGGAGTGGATAAGAAGATCTGCAAAACAAGGGAAGCCTTTTCCACATGAAGGATTCTATGGAAAAGTTCTCTTTTCTTGTAGTAGGAGGGTGTTCCACATGATTCAATTAATTATTCATAACTTGAGCCAACTGATCAAGTATTTTTATGTAGTTTTGAGAAGTATTTCCCATCATATCAGTCATATAATTTGGGCATTCTTCACATTCCCTTTCAAATTTATTGTTGGAATGCGTTCTATTATTTATCGCCATTAGAAAAGAAATATAATGTAAAATTGGAGGGCTTTAATACTTAGCTATTGAACATAAAAAATGAAACTTCAAACATAAGGGGACAAAATTTAAAAGGAGAATTATATCCTAACTTGTGATTCCCTATGTTTCAATCTATGTTATACTTGATATATTTATTATCTTATATTCTTATAGTTTTTTATTTCCATTAATAATGGTTTGTACCAAGCTCATGAATTACCAAGGCTTATCTCCCGAAACTGTTATTACCAAGAGTGCATTAAGGCCTATTTTCGTGTACCAGGATACCCTGAGTCAAGCCAAAAAAATGCTTGTTTGAGTTTTTACTCCTAGGTAAATTTGTTCCAGAGCCTCCTCTACCTATTTTTATCTAGAAAAGGGACATATTTTCTAGATAAACCACTTACTCTATACTTACCAAAAATTAGGGATGTTTCTTATACTTTGTCTCGTCCTTCAGATTATTACTAAAGTGCTCTATAACTAATCTCTAAAAATAAATAGACCATCTGTTGATACCAACTATAGAGACCATAACATTTTACAAATGATATCCCATGATTTTAAGCATAACTATACATCAGAGTACAAGCCAATGATCTGGAAGTCTAGTTACTTTTAAGACAAGGTACATAAAACATAAAACATGGGAATAAAAAACAATTATTTATTTAATCACCAAAATGTGCTCCTAAATTCCATTATGCACATAAATCTACATAAGATACCCTGCGGAAACACATGAACAATGGGATGAGCTAAAAATCCCAGTAAGGGAATGAATATGAAAATAAAGCTTAAGAACATGGCTTAGGAGTCATGGAATAATGATATCAAAAGCATGGAACATATGGAATCATAAAATATACACATGGGATCATATAAACATGGAATCATTTAAATCAGGTATAAACATACAACATGACTTTACTATGAGTCAAGGCTACTCACCAAGAACATTTCACATAGTAGCACAAGCAAAGGATAACCGCCCAGATAGTTGCATATAACATCTCACGAGACTTAACATTACCCAAGGAATTAGAGAGCTATCAGGGCGCACCCATCTTGAAATTTTCATTAATATGCTTTCCACATAAATAATCATACATAATCAACCACACATAAACATAAGGGTACCCATGGAATGAAGTGGGTATCCCAATCATGTCATAAATCATAATAAAAGGGTGTATCATAAAAGTGTCCATCAAAGAGAAGAAATAAAATATACATAGAAATTCATAAGGTAAAGTTAGAATGTATCATGGTGAGTAATTTCAAGTAAAAGTTACAACATGTAAGAAATTTATTTATGAAACATTAGCATTAAAACATTTTTGAGCAGTTTTAAGGAAAATACTATTGAACCTTTAAAATAGAAATGGAAAAAATCATGTGTAAAAAACCAGAAGTGAACCAGGAAGGTTTTCAAAATAAAAGGAATGGATTTATAAATACAATGGTGTATTAAAATAGAAGATAGAGTGCACTTGAAATCAGCTAAGAATTCAGGATGTTCCCTTAAAATAGGTTTTCTTATTGGGAAGAATTAAGGATGGAATCACATAAAAACATGTATATTACTAAAATAAAAAGAGGGATGGATCTTGAAAAATGAGTTTTGAGAATATAAATAGAATGTATAAGTTGTTCAAAAAAATAAAACAAAACTTCTTTTGGGTAAAAATATATATTGATAAACCTAAAGGGATAAAGTCAATTTGGGTATAATTCCATACGGAATATCGGCATGGTATCAGGTGTACTTAAGAATTCATAATCAGAGAGAAATGGATTTATCATATTTTATAAATAATTATGGAATTATGAGTATGGTGTAAAATCATACCCCAAAATTAGTATTTATACATAAAATGGCATAACATAGTGTACATTCTTGAATAAAAGTTAAATAGAGAGGATCCCTTACCTTAAGTCCGATGGTATTTTCCACTTGATATTAACGAACTGAATAATAAAATAAGTTTCATTAATTAATAATTCCAAAAACTATTCTATATGTAAATAATTTATTAAAACCTCTTTAAGTTCATTCATAACCTTTTTGATTCGTTATGAGGTTCAATTTCATTGTTCGGGTCTATTTATTTCTTTGGTTTTAATGATCGGTTCACTTATATTCATGTTTAGAAAATCATGTAAAATGGAGATGGTTGTCTAGAATTGTAATTATATTCTATTATTTAATATCCAAAAGGTTACATAGTTTTAGATTCTATTTGGTTACTTGGCGTGGAGATGAATAATTATATTCATTATTTAATGATAACAGTTTGGGTTAATTTACAGTTTTTAACCACAAGGAACATGTTTTGTTTTATAAATCAGAACCATGTGTACCAAAGGATTACCGTACAATATATGATAAAAAATATATATATTATGGTATTTTTCAACCATTAAAATGGTTTCATGTCCAGAATTGAATACAATAATGGAAATTGAAAACCCATAATCCTTGAATGTGGAAAATTAGTATATCTGAGATGGTGTTTTCATTTTAGTATAAAAGAAGGGGAAAGGATAGATAGTGAAGAATTATTCGTTTATCATGAAAAAATTCCAGTACATGTAAGGTACTAGAGTAATCACAACATTTTGATGAAATTATGTGAGGAAATAAAAAGAAAACAGATGAACTTGAAATTGAAGGAAAAGTTGAGAGAACCCTTATAAAAATTCGGAAAACTAACAACACCGCTTAAAATTTCATAAAATGAATTGATGGTAGATAAGAGGGTATATTATCATATGGAAAAGAAAATTATAGAAATTGGGATACATAAAATAAAACCCCAACATATGAAAATGTAAATACAAAGAGATAACATAAAAGAAGTGTTGACTAACAGAGGAGGGTGAAAGGTTCCCTTACCTTGTGAAGTAACTCCAAAAACATGAAGGTTGGGACATTGGGGGCTTGAGGAGAACTGTGGGGCACTCATAGGGAGTTAAAACCACCAAAGACTCGAGGATGATGGATATGGAATGAAATAAAACGAAGGTAAAAGTGGGTATTTATAGTAAAAGAGAGATAATTTTTTATTAATTTCAGAAGACACCCCATTAGCAGTTTTTACAAATCCATGGAAATTTTAATGGAATTTTCCTATTTCATTAGCCACTTAGGACACCTCATATCTTATTTTACTATACATCAGTTTACTAAAAAAAATATTGCTTATTGCCTCTTTATGATGTCATCAAACATACTAAAAACTCAAAATTGTATTTTTACTATTCATGGAAAATTCAAGTACATTAGAAAAATCCAAAAAATTCACCCTAACCATTTTTCAATGTGTATAATTCAAAAATGAAATCAATTTTTTGAAAATAAAATTCTAAAAAATTTATCTTAATTTTTAAATAAAATCATAATTTATTCAACAAAATCTACCTTAAAACTACAACTCATTTTATAACACCTTGAAAAATTAATCTAGGTCCCATAAAATTATCTTATAACCATTAGACAATAAAGTAAAAATTTATTATTAAATTTTACCAAAATACATTTCCATTTTAAATTATTAAATTAATCATAAAATTTTAAATAAATTATTTTTAACATACAAAAATACCAATTCTTATACTATGATTGTTTTTTCACTTTTAAGATGTCTAAATTATATTTTTACATTCATGGGTGAAGTTTCTATTTTTTTGTTTGGTCAATTTTCTATTCATTACTATTCATAAAGTTATGTTATTATTCATAAGGGTATGTAACTATTCATCAAAAATTATGTTTGTCTTATCAGACTCCAAATCACTTACGGATCACAATTGTAGATGGCCATTTTTTCAAATTAAAAACACACCAGTGACAAAATTATGTTCAAAGGCCACATAGTACATAGTAGTTCATTGTGTTCTAACTTCATATTATTATATGACATAATTATAGGAAGGGATTCAATTGAAAAGATTTGGTCGTTACAAAATTAATATTTCATCATCATAATAACATATTATTATATTTATTATACTATAATAAAATCATTTTTATTGATAAAATAGGTTTATAGTAAGTAAAAAAAGAAATAATATTGAAAGGGTTTAGTTTAGATTTATACCTCTTCTTTGAGAGACCACTTTTGGATTACTCATTAAGCTATGAAGGATTCATCTTAGGAGAAGAATTGAATCTCTGGGATAAAGGGATGTATTATGGTATGGTTTTGGATTAGGTATTTTATAATAAATTAGTCTCAAATGGTGTTACTCAGGGAGGAGAAGAGGTACCCTGTTATAAGTGAGGGGGGGCACACACATAGAATTTCTTAAATTTTTTAGAGATATAAGGTCTATTTGATGGGAAAGTGGGTCCAAATGCATAGGGATTTCAAGTTAGGATAATAAAACGTTTAAATATGTTAATAAGTAATAATTTTACAGGTTATATTGGATATGAAACCTTTATCT
Source organism: Viscum album (assembly GCA_963277665.1). Taxonomy (NCBI): domain Eukaryota; kingdom Viridiplantae; phylum Streptophyta; class Magnoliopsida; order Santalales; family Viscaceae; genus Viscum; species Viscum album. Next base: position 357,561,663 of record OY728121.1, read on the forward strand.
CTAGGTTTAACCCCCCCCCCCCTCTATATATGTTTTAACCTGAACCGTGGTGACAAAAATTTTACTGTTTTTACTATTTACCATGAAAAAAATTAAGTTAATATGTTAGAATATTTTAATTATTATGATTCAAAATATGGAATCCATTTTACTGTATTATATTTTTATAAGTGGAAAATTTTAATTTTAATTTATTCTGAAAACTGCAATGAAATCCTATTTTCGAAATATGAATTTTTAAGAATAAAACATAATTTACTTCCATTACATGGATTTTAAAAACCATAAAATGAAATTCAGAATATTATATTAAATATATAGTATAAAAATTTCATTTAAAACGATTAATAAGTATGGATTAAATTAATTTATTAACATAACAACACATTACTCGATTAAAAATATTTTTTTAGAAAAATATGTTTTTAAGCCCAAAAATTAACTTATAATAAAAAAAATTATAATGAAGATTGATTTGTAATTAATTATATAATTTTTAATTAAATTATACCTATTTTAAATTAATGTAAAATTCAAAACATAATTATACATTTACTTAAAAATAAATGAAATTTTTTACAAAAAAAACAGTATTTGTTACTATTCATGGAAAAATAAATCTTTTCTAGAAAAATCCTAAAAACACACTCATAACTAATTTTGAAATTATGGTTAAAAAATTAATTTCTGAAAATTAAATTTATAAAAATAGAATAAATTATTTATAAATTTCATACTAAAAATTTAGATAAAAAACATTTTTTAAGAAAACATATCTTTGAAGCGTAAAATGACATTTCTAAAAATTGAGTAATTAATTATTGTGTATTAATAAATACATTTTAATTGATAAAAACCCTTTATACATATTTTGGTGTTATAGATAGAGGATCCATTATAATATTTAACTATCAATCTAAAGATATTATAATTAATTAATGGATCATGTTGCTGTTGAAAAGTATCGATACTACTATAGAGAAGACATTGATTGAACCTAAAACCTTGTTTCATGATGCATCAGAACCCTCCATAGAAAAAATATGTCTATATCCCAAGCTAATTATACATTGATTCTGAACTATACCACATGGATTTATTTTTGGAAGTTGGTTGATGTATGGTACACCACTAGATCATCTGAAAAAATGAATAAATCCTCTAAAAAAATTGACTAATAAGAAAATGCTCTGAACACTACAAGGAGGCCTCTGATTATGATACTACCCCTGACATGTCCATATATTCACTATAAGAAATTATATTCCCTCAATTAATTTCCTATTTATAAAGTCTCATTCCATGTGACCTCAACCTCTATAAGAATAAAAAATCCCTTCTCCCTACTAATTTGACCATTCATGTGACTCTCCTATCATCGATTCTCAAGATAAGTATCACGTATGTATCTGAATCAACTGAAAATATCCTAACACATATCATAAACTAGTTTCTATTAATTACTATAAAATATAAAACCTTCCACATTCTACTACTACATCTATCATAACAAATTCTCAATCCCAATGGTTCTCTTCATGACTCTAACAAAATTAGCAGTTCACAATGGAAACTCCACTTCTAATCTCTCTCAAAAGTACACACTAGAACTTTTGTGCCGATAAAATTATAATGTGAACCATGTATAAGGATTATTTCATGGGTTCTATTATCCTCAACAAAAACTTACCTATGGTCATTTTTCTCTACTAAAGGACCAATAACACATTCACTCAAACCATCACTAGATTTGTTGGGTAGTACTCATCCCAAAAGATATGCTCAAACTCTAACCACATAATAGTATCATCATTATGTATCTATATAGTCAAATTCTCCAAAAAACTCACTACACTATGAATAATAATAGATAAAATCACTTCAATATGATTAGTGGGAATCCATTCTAAATGGAACTCTCGAGTCACCACATCTATCTAGTCCTTGGTGGCATATGGATTGTGATTTCATCATAACCTACAATAAATAATAATAAGTTTTTCATACATGGTTATATATATTGTTAAAAATGCATTTTGTATTGGTAAACCTTTTTACCAACAAAAATTGTATTGTCAAAAAACTATCCGTAAAAACTCTATCACTAAATGTAATTCTAACATATAAAATAGTTTTGGTACTATTATAATAATATTAATAGATGATATATATGTTGGTCAAAGTATTTATCAATGAATTCATATGAAAAATATATCTATTGCTAATAATATTACCATAATATATTATATATTTATAAATTATATTTAAATATAAAATATAAAATTTTATTGCTATTAAAATTTCAAATTATATTTATTAATTTATCGTATATAATACACATGTTTAAATTAACAAGATAAAGACAATTTTCAAACATGTTAAAACATAGAAAAATATTAATTATATTAATAATGGAATTTAATAAAAAATAATCAATAATTATTTGAAGTTGATTAATAAGACCATAAAAACACAAAAACTCAAGATCTATCTATGAAGTTGTCACTACTGAAACCCCACCACTCTTGTCATCTCTTCACTAAAATCCTACAAAATTGTCATCTCTTGAATGAAATCCTCTAGAACCTATCATGATAGAAGAATAGTTACTTTAGTCAAGGATATTTCATCACTCCCAAGTAGGCCAAGTCAACTACAGTGCCATTACGGAACCTTTAGTCGTTGTTATTCCACACCCTTTGGCTCCAGGATCTACACCACACATGATCAAAAAAGATTCCCATAAATCAGAGGAAAATTTCTTCATGAATTGAAATAAAAAAATAAAGTATAAAAAATTCAAGCCATGGATTTAAGAAATTGATCAGGAAAAAATGATATAGAAAAAACACTAACTCCCCTAAAATTATAGTTTTCTCATCCTTATTGATCCAACAAAAAACATACACCTTTATCTAGAAAGAAACAACATATTTACTTACTTAAAATGAGCTACACAATAGAGTATTTAAAGAAAATTAATTGCATAAATAATATTATAATAACGAAATTACACCATGTTTGAAATTAAAGGGTAAAGAGAATCCAAAAATATCATAGTAGTAGCCATGGATTTATCATAGTAGTTTTTCAAGTTAAGGAGGGAGACTTCTAACTTCAAATGGTTTTGTTATAAGAACAAGAATTATAAAAAGAGGATCCTACCATCAGGATTTAGAATCTAAGACATAGAGATCAAAATAGTGAAGACCCTAAGTAAGACCTATATGATCCATAATTTTCCCATCAGGAGGCGGCTCAAGTATAAAATAACTTCCCACACCCATTGTAGGAGACAAATATAAACCAACAGAAATTATACTGAAGTTATGCCGATAGGTGCACCCATAGTGCTAAAGGTCAAAGGTTCAAAAAACATTATCTTAATGATAAAGGTTTAACATTAAGCACTTTTAAAAGGCATATTCATAGAAAACACCATCTTGATTTAGTTAAATCTAAAACGCACATTAAAATAAAATCAAAATCACGAAGTATCCCTTAATGATTAAACACAACTAGAATACCGAAATCTCATATAAACGAGTCAACCAGAAGATTCTAGCACAAACCTCAACAGAACAAAACCAAAAATAAAATAATGAAAACAACTATCATAGCACACATAAATAAAAAAACCTAAAACAAAAGAATATAAATAAACCATCATGAAAATCAGGACAGCACCAACTAGACCATCTGTAAATTTCTAGCAGACTCTTCACTGAGTTAACCAACATGAAAAAATAGTGATAAACACAACATGTATTTTTACTGTGTAGTCTCTAAAAACTACATGAAAACAATATGAATATATTAATCTCCTAAAAAGTTAATCTTTCATCAAAGCGTTGGTTTTTTCCCTTTCATAAATTTAAATCCAAGAGTATCATCTCTATTTCTATTTCTTAAATTAAAACCCAATTGTCAATTTAACACATACTAGTAAAATATGATGGAAAGAATTAATTTCATCATTGAGATTAATAAAACCATGAGCATAAATCTTAAGGCCAAGAAAAAGTTATCTTTAAATATTCCCTTGATTCAAAAAACCATAATAAACATTCTTGATACAAATTTTAAAACCTTATTCAATAAGTTAGTCATGGAATTCAGCACAAAGGAATCTATAAAGTTAAAACCCATCAAATTGTTGAGAAAATAATATAAATAAAATATTTCATGTTATAATTACATCTCAATAGAATATCCAACAAGCATGGATTCATCATGAAATAAATACTCTTTACCAAAAATATCACATTAAATCAACTTGTAACAGTGCACTAAAAGTATGCCAGAAGGTATTTAATCATGTCTGATATTAAACGATGAATATTTAATCTTATTTTAAACAAACAACTAGTGAAAATAAAATTCAAAACAACACAAAAATTCTTTTAGACTCAACACCCATAATGTTTTACGAGAAACCAAGTAGTTTTGTAATAACAAAGTTGTACAGACTTAGTGCAGTAATTATTTGAATGAAAATATTAGGCACTAACACACACCCATCATAACAAAGGGAGTTCCAATGGGTAACAAAACTAATGAGAAGTTTGATTCAAATTAAATTCAAATGAAGAAAGTATTTACCTATAATGATAGGGTGTTAGACTCTTGAAAATGATGAACTATCTATCCCTCTATTTTGAAATTGCACTCAACCTAATTTTTCTTATTGAAGTACCTAAAAACAAAAAAAATGACATATGATTCAATCATTTTATTTCAAGAATGATAAACCCATGTAAAAATTTAGAAATTATATTCATCATCCCTATTGACATCTCAACAAATCAAGTTAGTTCCAGTACCGTTGAGGAATCTCAAGTTTCTTCTTTTCCACACCCATCAACTCCAAGATCAACACCACACAACCAACGAGAATACCAAAAAAATGAAAATATAAAAAATAATTGAAACCAAAATATATATAAATGAAAATATAAAGGGATCTACATAGAATGGGCATTTTTTAGTGAAAAATATCATATTACAGTATATAAAATATTCTATGGGAAATTGATATAGAATTTCGATTAGCATACAAAATATAAAATTGAAAAAAAAATAAAAAAACCAAACTAGTATCATTTTTCATTTACCTCATGACCAAGGAATTTGGACATTGTACCCCATTATTAAGGATTCAGTTGTACATTTCACTAGTGCATTCATAAAACGTGAACATGACACCAATAAAACCTTGACATGATGCAAATGGATATACTATCCCATAATAATGAAATCCAATATTGGATGGTGATGCATTTTGTAAAAAACGTTCCAAAATCACTGTAATATATTAGAATATAATTGAAATAGGTAGAGGACTCAATCTAGAGGATGGCTAAATTATATAGTAGTTCCATGTTTTCAAATTAAATATCTGATATAGATCAACTAATTATCATTAAATATATGTTATTTTAGGGGTATTAAATGATTCTAACAAGCTTTCATAAACATCAATAAGAAATATTTCTCATGAAATAGAGGAGTAATTAAAATTGTACATAATTGTGACATTGTAAAAGGAAAGAAGAAAAATAAAATAAGCTAATATGAAAATCACTATGAGAAGCACCATACCTCAAGGAAGAGGTGGTTATGGATGTCCAACCGAATCCAAATTATAGTTTTCTCACCTACTATCAATAAAGGACTCTGGGTCTTCACAAGCTCTGCGTGTACCTTCAAGTTCCCGGAAAGTCACTTAAAACCCTCAAACCATATCCTTTGGATCAGCCAGTATTCTAATCATTGATCACAATGTCCTAGAGTATCTCCTATAAGTGATTAAAGTAGCGGCTCATGGTGTCATTTTGAGTCTCTCGTGAAAGCTCACCGGCAAAGACCTTGGTATATGTGGTATCCCCGAAAGCAGAATTCAAGAACAGGAGCCTCAAACTCAAACTAGATCTGGAGGTAGGACTGGATGTGTCATGAGAATCCATCATTAGAATTATGAAAAATAGGAAAGAAAGGCTAAATCAAAGGTAGATATTAAAAAATTATTTGGAGATGGATGTAGGTGGATGGATTGCAGTGAAGACTAACCAGAATTAGGGTTTCAATAAAAGTCTCAAATATCAATAATTTTATATTTTTTAATATATATAAATTTATTTATTCAAACCCTATAAATATTATTAAATTAAACATATTTTAATTCAATATATAATAATATTTTTTATCCAAAAATGATGTGTTTTTATTAAATTCTTAATAAATTTATTTAATTTGATAAAATAAAATTTATGAGTGAATAATTCATTATAATATTTTTTTAATGGTACAATATTTATTAGTAATTATAATTGATAATAAAATATTAATTTATTGTTAAAATAATTGTAACTATTATTGCAATAATGAATCAAATTTTATTTTTTTTAAAACATCTATTGGTATAAAATAATTAATATCAAAAAATATATATGTTGGTAAAAAAATTGTTGCTACATGAAATTAATAACAAAAAAACATAGTATCTATTTGAATTACCGATTTATACTAATAAATTTATTAATTGAAACTAAATATCAATTAGTATAAGTCATTTTTCTTGGTAGATATAGATTGTATATAATGCTAAAATCCATAAATAGTGCTCTTCCTAGGAATCATGTATTCCTATTCAACCAAAATTGTCCTCTACTTGGTAGGTGGAGAATTTTCTGCTATATAATGAGTGGAGGATCATCTCACTACACAATCAGAAGAGGGTATACCCTCTACTCACTAGGTAGATATTCCTCTTGATCAGGTGCTTAAATCAAGGCCCCATCACTCCACCAATTAGTGACAAGAGGCCCAAGCACTTGTACTGGCTCATTTCAGTCTAGCCTCATAATCCTAACTGAATCTTTGTGGGGGTCCATCCTATATTCAACAAGATGGAACAATGATCATTGAATCATATTTTTGTGGTATTAATCAATGATTAAATAAATGGGCCAAAACATATGTGTTATATTCATGTATCATCTTGTTTTTTTCTTGAAAATGAAGTTTTAATTTTTTTTTAATCGACTAATAGGTTTTAAGAGTTATGTCGTAAATATATATCGATCACAAGCACCTACACTAAATTTCACTGATTGAAAATTTAATTCAATAACCCTTTACACTTAAAACCTTAATTTTTCACATTAAACCACACAATACCCCTAATTCCAAACCCTATTCCTATGACACAACCCATCCTGATACAATTCTAAAAAAATAAAATCTACTAGGAACGTGCCTAGGATTGAAGTTAGGATGAGTTTATCACACCAAGGCCAACTCTAATTTTTTTTTGTTAGTGATTATCACCACATGTCATATCAGACATAAGGGAGGATATAGTTGATTAAACTTCTACACATCCGCATGTTTTTAGAGATAATAGAACTGATGAAAATATGGATAAAATATCTAACTATAGAATAAAATTCATCTAACACCTGTTAACCATATATTATAATAAAACAAATTTAACTCCAAAAATGAAGGTAGAAACTTGATACCAATATCTGAATAAAATTAAAATATATATAAATTATAAATTTTAACACAAAATATAAGTATCACTTGACATAAACACCACTAGAAATCATCACCATAGAGAACCACTAAGAACTAGCTTCACAAACTTCACATCCTCTTCGGTCACCTTATAATTATTCACCAAATTTATATAACAAAACACGTGTGGCCAAAACTCCCATGAAATGGTGAGTACAAACATACCCAATTAGAGAACCTGAAAATAAGAAGATATAAATGAATGATAACTAATCTTGAAACCAAAAATGGAGAAAAAAATCATGATAAAACCTAGAAATTCTTTAAGGTTTGGTCCTATCAAAATATTACTAAAGTCTCATATTCAAAATTTAAATCCAAAAATATCCCATCAAATAAGTAACATGAGGTATCCATAAAACAATATAACCTATTATATATAAACAACTCAACAATTCATAAATCATTTTATACCTTAAATGTCATAGTGGGGGACCCATGCCTAACCATGTCTTCTATGATTATTAAGGAATAACGGACCCACTTTAGAGGATCCATGACTCATAGAAGAAAATAATGGAAATCAAGGTATTGTAAAATCCTTGTATATAGGATCCCAAATCAATAATAGGTGATATATTAACTCTATCAATCATATGGGTGACACATGCCATGTTTGGATCAAGGTAATGATGACCCAATGTCCAAATTTGAGGAATCATTCCCCATATCAATGGGGGAATAAAAAACTCAATGAGGTACTCTAGGGACCCATGAACTTTCATTAGTATGTTTCCAAGGGAATATGAAACCATGTATTTGCTTGAGTCATATCATCTGATCTCAGTCATTGAACTTACAGATCTAAAGAATAAAAACTACCAAAAAAAATTTGTAAGTAGACTCAAAGGATGGATTGAAATGAACCATCACATTATTTGATTAATAATGAATAGAATGCAGTATTCACTTTTCAAATTCAATAACTTAATCCATAAGATGAGAAAAATACACTCGATGAGGAAAATCAAACATCATGTACTTGATCTAACTGGAATGTACCAGTGGAATACACACTGTGTGTCATCATCGCATACCAATTTTTTTGAAATTTAACCTCCAATAACTGATAATGAAAAAGTCCTATAATCTGGTTAAGATTATATCATGTCATCATAAACACTTTTTTACATGTTTTAAGTTATTACATAGGTATGCTGTATAAGCTGAGGAAAATTTATATGAATATAAAAGGTTTTATAACCTCATGTAGGATTGGAATGATCCTCATATTAAGTAATAATGACTATGTAAAATTATAAATCACCCTATGTAACTTATTGTATGTATTTTAATTCTAGAATGTGGGACCTCAACATTCTGTGATGTAATAACACATGTAAATCTCTACCACTTTATCCCCCAACCCTCACCAATACTCCAACATGTTTTCCTAAAACAATCATGGCCCCATTATGTATTTCCTTGTTATATAATTTTTTAAAAAAAATTAGTCATATCACCTTTAAATAGTATAGTATTTGTTTTTGACAAATACGGACTCTAAATCTTAAATTTGGTACACTAACAAAAAGAACATAATCAACAAATTTCAAAACAAATAATAATCTACAACATAAAAACATATCAATTTATTAGAACATGAATCATAAACAACCATTGAATAAGTAAATCACATATCTAGGGTTTATTATCACATCTAAAATTCCATAAAATATACATTATTATTGTTTAATTGGTCATCTATATTCACCCATTTTCATTATAGAAAACTCCAAAGGAATAAATTTTAATAATTCAGGCATTGAAACTATTATTATCCATGTTTATTATTTATTATTTTTATTATGTTTATTCAATTGTCCATGAATAACAAAATAATGATAATTCTATGTAAAATCCAAGAAGGAAGAAAAAGTCTAAAATAACCAACCTCAATTCCATGAATAATGTGATACTTTCATCGTCTGATTATCCCCACTGACAATCATCTAATATTTTTCTTCACTACTCAAATATTCCCCTCATTGTTTCATAACATCCCAATGCCAAATAATCTCTCTTAATTTAGGGAATGTAGATAAAGAAATAATAGATAGAATAACATGAAGTATTTTTGGTGCCAAATCAATTCGAAATAATTAAACATCTAATTTCTACAAATAATTACATGCCATAATTTCCCTTCATCAAGTCTCCCATTAATCCTCCCCCTCTCTTACAATAAATTATATTTTAATTCCCCATTTAATCTTCCTTTCTAAAAACCCTTTAATCCCTCCTACTATCCAACAAAACCACATTAAAATATCAGCATTATAATATTCTTTAACATTTCCACATCATCGTACACTACTGGAAATACAATATTTCCCAATGGTTCACAACCGTTGGGAAAGCCCCTCTAACCGTTGGTATATGATATACCAACGGTTCTGATAACCGTAGGGAAGTAAGCCGTTGGGAAAGGTTTTCCCAACTGTTTAATGGCAACCGTTGGCATAGACTCACAAAAGCCACCCTATCCCAACAGTTCTGCCCAAACCGTTGGGATAGTTTTTCCCAACAGTTTGGGAGAACCGTTGGGAAATACCAATATCCCTTACCATGTATGAACACTTTCCTAACAGTTTAGAACCGTTGGGAAAAGAGATATTTACCAATGGTTCAATGAACTGTTGGTAAAAACATCTTTAGGATTATATGCCAACGGTTTTAAACTGTTGGCATACCCTATGCTGCAGTAGCCTGCAATTTGCACAGCCCCTGTCCATCAGGACCCTCTCCATCAGGCCTCATTAGGCCTCATTTTGACCTCATTTTCAATCCAATTATTGTACCTGCAATAAAATAAAACATACATATACAATTACGAAACTATACACATCCATAATTAAATTAGAATTCATAACGTAATTATAAACGTACATAATTCATATAGAATTCAGTTTAAAATTTAGATGACAATTATATATGGAATCCGAAATTCAATTCATAATTTGATCAGTTTTTTCTATACCATATATTTTTACCTCAAATGATGTCCATTTTAAACAAAATACATACACCTAAAGTGATACTGGCCACAAATACGGGTGAGTGATTTCTGAAGTGGTTGAGCATACGGCACCTCAATCGGACGTGTCGTGTGCCCGCGGTGACCGAGAACGCAGTTCTGGTGTCATAAATGGCCAAAACTGGCGTCAAATGGTCAAATTCATAGCGGAAGACCTAGGATTGACCTGAAACCACTGTGAAACATTCTAATTATTATTCGTGACATGTACGCGTAGACGGCACATCAATCAGACGTGCGGTGTGCGCGGTACGGCTCAAAATGCGCTTTTTAAGTGTTGGGCACGCTTCCAAAAGGCGTGTGGGGTGGTCCAAACCGGCCAAACGACGTCAAATTGGCCTGAAATCAGACGAAAATAATGGGTGAGTGAATTGTGAATTGTCCGGGAAGACGGCACGCCAATCGGAGGTGCTGTGTGCCCGTGGTGACCGAGAACGCACTTCTGGTGCCATAAACGGCCAAAACGGGCCTCAAACTATCAAATTCAGAGCGTATGAAATCGGATTGACCTGAAACCACCGTGAAACATTCTAATTATTATTCGTGATGTGGACGCGCAGACGCCACATCAATCGGACGTGGGGTTTGTGCGGTACGGCTCAATATGCCTGTTTTAAGTGATACGTGTGCTTCATAAACGCCCGTGAGGGGGGTCCAAACGGGCCGAACGAAGTTGGAATGGCCTGAAATCAGACGAAAAATACGGGTGAGTGATTTGTGAAGTCTTTGAATAGACGAAACGTCAATCGGACTTGCCGTGTGCCCGTGGTGACCGAGAACGCAGTTCTGGTGTCATAAACGGCCAAAACGGGCGTCAAACAGTCAAATTCATAGTGGACGACCTCAGATTGACATAAAACCACCGTCCAATATTCTAATTATTATTCGTGATGCGTAAGCGCAGACATCACATTAATCGGACGTGCGATTTGCGCGGTACGGCTCAATATTCGTGTTTTAAGTGATGCGCGTGTTTCATAAACGCGCGTGGGGGGGTCCAAACGGTTTGAACGAAGTCGGAATGCCCTGAAATCAAACGAAAAATATGGGTGAGTGATTTCTGAAGTGGTTGAACAAACGGCACGTCAATCGGACGTGCCATGTGCCCGCGGTGACCGACAACGCAATTCTGGTGTCAGAAACGGCCAAAACGGGCGTCAAACGGTCAAATTCATAGCAGACGACCTCGTATTGAGATGAAACCACCGAGCAACATTCTAATTATTATTCTTGATGTGTACGCGCAGACGTAACGTCAATCAGACGTGCGGTTTGCGCGGTACGGCTCAATATTTGTGTTTTAAGTGATGTGCGCGCTTCGTAAACGCGCGTGAGGGGCGTCCAAACGGGCCGAACGAAGTCCGAATGGCCTGAAATCAGATGAAAAATATGGGTGAGTGATTTCTGAAGTGGTCGAGCAGACGGCACGTCAATCGGACATGCCGTGTGCCCGCAGTGACCGACAACGCAGTTCTGGTGTCATAAACGGCCAAAACGGGCGTCCAACGGTCAAATTCATAGTGGACGACCTCGTATTGAGCTGAAACCACCGTTCAACATTATAATTATTAATCGTGACGTGTACGCGTAGACGGAACGTCAATCAGACGTGCGGTTTGCGCGGTACGGCTCAATATTCGTGTTTTAAGTGATGCGCGCGCTTCGTAAACGCGCGTGAGGGGGGTCCAAATGGGCCGAACGAAGTCGGAATGGCCTGAAATCAGACGAAAAATACGGGTGAGTGATTTCTGAAGTGGTCGAGTAGACGGCATGTCAATCGGACGTGCCGTGTGCCCGCAGTGACCGACAACGCAGTTTTGGTGTCATAAACGGTCAAAACGGGCGTCCAACGGTCAAATTCATAGCGGACGACCTCGGATTGAGCTGAAACCACCGTGCAACATTCTAATTATTATTCGTGATGTGTACTCGCAGACGCCACGTCAATCAGACGTGCGGTTTGCGTGGTACGGCTCAATATTCGTGTTTTAAGTGATGCGCGCGCTTCGTAAACGCACGTGAGGGGGGTCCAAACAGGCCGAACGAAGTCGGAATGGCCTGAAATCAGACGACAAATACGTGTGAGTGATTTTTAAAGTCTTAGAAAAGACGACATGTCAATCGGACATGCCGTGTGCCCGCGGTGACCGAGAATGCAGTTCTGGTGTCAAAAACGGCCAAAACGGGCGTCAAACGGTCAAATTCATATCGGACGACCTCGGATTGACCTGAAACCACCGTCCAATATTATAATTATTATTCGTGATGCGTACACGCAAACGGCACGTCAATCGTACGTGCGGTTTGCGCGGTACGGCTCAATATTCATGTTTTAAGTGATGCGCGCGTTTCATAAACGCGCGTGGGGGGTCCAAACGGGCTGAACGAAGTCGGAATGGCCTGAAATCAAACGACAAATATGGGTGAGTGATTTCTGAAGTGTTCGAGCAGACGGCACATCAATCGGACATTCCATGTGCCCGCGGTGACCGACAACGCAGTTCTGGTGTCATAAACGGCCAAAACGGGCGTCAAACGGTCAAATTCATAGCGGGCCACCTCGGATTGAGCTATAACCACCGTGAAACATTCTAATTATTATTCGTGATGTGTACGCGTAGACGACACGTCAATCGGAAGTGCGGTTTGCACGGTACGGCTCAATATTCGTGTTTTAAGTGATGTGCTCGCTTCGTAAACGCGCGTGAGGGGGGTCCAAACGGGCCGAACAAAGTCGGAATGGCCTAAAATCAAACGACAAATACGGGTGAGTGATTTCTAAAGTGTTCAACCAGACGGCACGTCAATCGGACGTGCCGTGTGCCCGCGGTGACCGACAACGCAGTTCTGGTGTCACAAACGGCCAAAACGGGCGTCCAACAGTCAAATTCATAGCGGACGACCTCGAATTGAGATGAAGCCACCGTGCAACATTATAATTATTATTCGTGATGTGTACGCGCAGACGCAACGTCAATCAGACATGCGGTTTGCGCAGTACGGCTCAATATTCGTGTTTTAAGTGATGCGTGCGCTTCGTAAATGCGCGTGAGGGGAGTCCAAATGGTCCGAACGAAGTAGGAATGGCTTGAAATCAGACTACAAATACGGGTGAGTGATTTCTGAGGTGGTCGAGCAGACGGCACGTCAATCGGACGTGTCGTGTGCCCGTGGTGACCGAGAACGCAGTTCTGGTGTCATAAACGGCCAAAACGGGCATCAAACGGTCAAATTCATAGTGCACGACCTCGGATTGACCTGAAACCACCGTGAAACATGATAATTATTATTCGTGATGCGTACGCGTAGACGGAACATCAATCGGATGTGCGGTTTGCGCGGTACGGCTCAATATTCGTGTTTTAAGTGATACGCGCGCTTCATAAACGCGCGTGAGGGTGGTCCAAACGGGCCGAACGAAGTCGGAATGGCCTGAAATCAGACAAAAAATACGGGTGAGTGATTTCTGAAGTGTTCGAGCCGACGGCACATCAATCGGACGTGTCGTGTGCCCGCGGTGACCGACAACGCAGTTCTGGTGTCATAAACGGCCAAAACGGGCGTCCAACGGTCAAATTCATAGAGGACGACCTCAGATTGAGCTGAAACCACCGTGAAACATTCTAATTATTATTCTTGACGTGTACGCGTAGACGTCACGTCAATAGAACGTGCGGTTTGCACGGTACGGCTCAATATTCGTGTTTTAAGTGATGTGCGCGCTTCGTAATTGCGCGTGAGGGGGGTCCAAATGGTCCGAACGAAGTCGGAATGGCCTGAAATCAGACGAAAAATATGGGTGAGTGATTTCTGAAGTGGTCGAGCAGACGTCACGTCAATCGGACGTGCCGTGTGCCCGCGGTGACCGACAACGCAATTCTGGTGTCATAAACGGCCAAAACGGGCGTCCAACGGTCAAATTCATAGCGGACGACCTCGAATTGAGCTGAAACCACCGTGCAACATTCTAATTATTATTCGTGACGTGTACGAACAGACGTCACATCAATCGGACATGCGGTTTGCACGGTACGGCTCAATATTCGTGTTTTAAGTGATGCGCGCGCTTCGTAAACGCGCGTGAGGGGGGTTCAAACGGGCCGAACGAAGTTATAATTGACTAAAATCAGACGCAAAATACGGGTGAGTGATTTCTGAAGTGGTCGAGCAGATGGCACATCAATCGGACGTGCCCTGTGCCCGCGGTGACCGAGAACGCAGTTCTGGTGTCATAAACGCCCAAAACGGGCGTCAAACGGTCAAATTCATAGCGGACGACCTCAGATTCACCTGAAACCACCGTGCAACATTATAATTATTATTTGTGACGTGTACGCACAGATGACATGTCAATCGGACGTGCGGTGTGTGTGGTATGGCTCCGTATGCGTGTTTTAAGTGATGCTCGCGCTTCGTAAACGCGCGTGAGGGGGGTCCAAACGGGCCGAACGAAGTCGAAATAGCCTGAAATCAGACGACAAATACGGGTGAGTGTTTTCTGAAGTGGTCAAGCAGACGGCACCTCAATCGGACGTGCCGTGTGTCCGTGGTGACCGACAACGCAGTTCTGGTGTCATAAACGGCCAAAACGGGCGTCCAATGGTCAAATTCATAGCGGACGACCTCAGATTGAGCTGAGACCACCGTGCAACATTCTAATTATTATTCGTGACGTGTACGCATAGACATCACGTCAATCGGATGTGCGGTTTGCGCGGTGCGGCTCAATATTCGTGTTTTAAGTGATGTGCGTGCTTCGTAAACGCGCGTGAGGGGGGTCCAAACGGGCCGAACGAAGTCAGAATGGCCTAAAATCAGACGAAAAATGCGGGTGAGTGATTTCTGAAGTGGTCGAGTAGACGACATGTCAATCGGACGTGCCGTGTCCCCGCGGTGACCGACAACGCAGTTATGGTGTCATGGACAGCCAAAACGGGCGTCCAACGGTCAAATTCATAGCGGACGACCTCGGATTGAGCTGAAACCACAGTTAAACATTCTAATTATTATTCATGACGTGTACGCGTAGACGACCCGTCAATTGGACATGTGGTTTGTGCGGTACGGCTCAATATTCGTGTTTTAAGTGATGTGCGCGCTTCGTAAACGCGCGTGAGGGGGGTCCAAATGGGCCTAACGAAGTCGGAACGTCCTGAAATCAGACAAAAAATATGGGTGAGTGATTTATGAAGTGGTCGAGCAGACGGCACGTCAATCGGATGTGCCGTGTGCCCGCGGTGACCGACAACACAGTTCTGGTGTCATAAACGGCCAAAACGGGCGTCCAACGGTCAAATTCATAGCGCACGACCTCGGATTGAGCTGAAACCACCGTGCAACATTCTAATTATTATTCGTGACACGTACGCATAGACGGAACATCAATCGGACGTGCGGTTTTCACGGTACGGCTCAATATTCGTGTTTTAAATGAGGCGCGCGCTTCGTAAACGCGCGTGAGGGGGGTCCAAATGGGCCGAACGAAGTCGGAATGGACTGAAATCAGACAAAAAATACGGGTGAGTGATTTCTGAAGTGGTCGAACAAACGGCACGTCAATCGGACGTGCCGTGTGCCCGTGGTGACCGACAACGCAGTTCTAGTGTCATAAACGGCCAAAACGGGCGTTCAACTGTCAAATTCATAACGGATGACCTCGGATTGAGCTGAAACCACCATTCAACATTCTAATTATTATTCTTGACGTGTACGTGCAGACGGCACGTCAATCGGACGTGCGGTTTGCGCGGTACGACTCAATATTCATGTTTTAAGTGATGCGTGCGCTTCGTAAACGCGCGTGAGGGGGGTCCAAACGGGCCGAACGAAGTTGGAATGGCCTGAAATCAGACGAGAAATACGGGTGAGTGATTTCTGAAGTGGTCGAGCAGACGGCACGTCAATCGGACGTGCCGTGTGCCCGCGGTGACCGACAACGCAGTTATGGTGTCACAAACGGCCAAAACGGGCGTCCAACGGTCAAATTCATAGCGGACGACCTCGGATTGAGCTGAAACCACCGTTAAACATTATAATTATTATTCGTGATGTGTACGCATAGAAGACACGTCAATCGGACGTGCGGTTTGCGCGGTATGGCTCAATATTTTTTTTAAGTGATGTGCGAGCTTCTTAAACGCGCGTGAGGGGGGTCCAAACGGGCCGAACGAATTCGGAATGGCCTGAAATCAGACGAAAAATTTGGGTGAGTGATTTCTGAAGTGGTCGAGCAGACAGCACGTCAATCGGGCGTGCCGTGTGCCCGCGGTGACCGACAACGCAGTTCTGGTGTCATAAACGGCCAAAACGGACGTCCAACGGTCAAATTCATAGCGGGCGACCTCGGATTGAGCTGAAACCACCTTGCAACATTCTAATTATTATTAGAGACGTGTACGTGCAGACGGCACGTCAATCGGATGTGCGGTTTGTGCGGTACGGCTCAATATTCGTGTTTTAAGTGATGCGTGCGCTTCGTAAACGCGCGTGAGGGGGGTCCAAACGGGCCGAACGAAGTCGGAATGGCCTGAAATCAGACGAAAAATACGGTTGAGTGATTTCTGAAGTGGTCGAGCAGACGGCACATAAATCGGACGTGCTGTGTGCCCGCGGTGACCGACAACGCAGTTATGGTGTCATAAACGGCCAAAACGGGCGTCCAACGGTCAAATTCCTAGCGGACGACCTTGAATTGAGCTGAAACCACCTTTCAACATTCTAATTATTATTCGTGACATGTACGCACAGACGACACGTCAATAGGACGTGCGGTTTGCGCTGTACGGCTCAATATTCGTGTTTTAAGTGATGCGCGCGTTTCGTAAACGCGCGTGAGGGGGGTCCAAACGGGCCGAACGAAGTCAGAATGGCCTGAAATCAGACGACAAATATGGGTGAGTGATTTCTGAAGTGTTCGAGTAGACGAAACGTCAATCGGACGTGCCGTGTGCCAGCGGTGACCGACAACGCAGTTCTGGTGTCATAAACGGCCAAAACGGGCGTCCAACGGTCAAATTCATAGCGGACGACCTCAGATTGAGCTGAAACCACCGTGAAACATTCTAATTATTATTCGTGACGTGTACGCATAGACGGAATGTCAATCAGACGTGTGGTTTGTGCGGTACGGCTCAATATTCGTGTTTTAAATGATGTGCGCGCTTCGTAAACGCGCGTGAGGGGGGTCCAAACGGGCCGAACGAAGTCGGAATGGACTGAAATTAGATGAAAAATACGGGTGAGTTATTTCTGAAGTGGTCAAACAGACGGAACTTCAATCGGACGTGTCGTGTGCCCGTGGTGACCGACAACACAGTTCTGGTGTCATAAACGGCCAAAACGGGCGTCCAACGGTCAAATTCATAGTGGACGACCTCGGATTGAGCTGAAACCACCGTGAAACATTCTAATTATTATTCTTGACGTGTACGCGCAGACGGTATGTCAATCGGAAGTGCGGTTTGCGCGGTACAACTCAATATTCCTGTTTTAAGTGATGCGTGCGCTTCGTAAACGCACGTGAGGGGGGTCCAAACGGGCCGAACGAAGTCGGAATGGCCTGAAATCAGACGAAAAATACGGCTGAGTGATTTCTGAAGTGGTCGAGCGGACGACACGTCAATCGGACGTGCCGTGTGCCCGCGGTGACGGTCAACGCAGTTATGGTGTCATAAACGGCTAAAACGGGCGTCCAACGGTCAAATTCATAGCGGACGACCTCGGATTGAGCTGAAACCACCGTTCAACATTCTAATTATTATTCGTGACGTGTACGCGCAGACGACACATCAATCGGATGTGTGGTTTGTGCGGTACGGCTCAATATTCGTGTTTTAAGTGATGCGCGCGCTTCGTAAACGCGTGTGAGGGGGGTCCAAATGGGCCGAATGAAGTCGGAATGGCCTAAAATTAGACGAAAAATATGGGTGAGTGATTTCTGAAGTGGTCGAGTAGACGGCATGTCAATCGGACGTGCCGTGTGCCCGCGGTGACCGACAACGCAGTTCTGGTGTCATAAACGGCCAAAACGGGCGTCCAACGGTCAAATTCATAGCGGACGACCTCGGATTGAGCTGAAACCACCGTTCAACATTCTAATTATTAATCGTGACGTGTACGCGTGGACGGCACGTCAATCGGACGTGCGGTTTGCGCGTACGGCTCAATATTCGTGTTTTAAGTGATGTGCGCGCTTCGTAAACGCGCGTGAGGGGGTCCAAATGGGCCGAACGAAGTCGGAATGGCCTGAAATCTGACGAAAAATACGGGTGAGTGATTTCTGAAGTGGTCGAATAGACGGCACATCAATCGGACGTGTCGTCTTCCCGCGGTGACCGACAACGCAGTTCTGGTGTCATAAACGGCCAAAACGGGCGTCCAACAGTCAAATTCATAGCGGACGACCTCAGATTGAGCTGAAACCACCGTGCAACATTCTAATTATTATTCTTGACTTGTACGCGCAGACGACACATCAATCGGACGTGCGGTGTGGGCGGTACGGCTCAATATGCATGTTTTAATTGATGCACACGCTTCGTAAACGCGCGTGAGGGGGGTCCAAATTGGCCGAACGAAGTCGGAATGGCCTGAAATCAGACGACAAATATGGGTAAGTGATTTATGAAGTGTTCGAGTATACGAATCCTCAATTGGACGTGTCGTGTGCCCGCAGTGACCGACAACGCAGTTCTGGTGTCATAAACGGCCAAAACGGGCGTCCAACGGTCAAATTCATAGAGGACGACCTCGTATTGCGCTGAAACCACCATGAAACATTAGAATTATTATTCGTGACGTGTACGCACAGACGGCACGTTAATCAGACGTGCGGTTTGCGCGGTACGGCTCAATATTCGTGTTTTAAGTGATGCACGCGCTTCGTAAACGCGCGTGAGGGGGGTCCAAACGGGCCGAACGAAGTCGGAATGGCCTGAAATCAGACGACAAATACGGGTGAGTGCTTTCTGAATTTCTCGAGCAGACGGCACATCAATCGGACGTGCCGTGTGCCCACGGTGACCGAGAACGTAGTTAGAGTGGGACCGACCACATCACGTTTCGGATTTAGATGGGGTTGACTCGTACACGTCTCAAATGACCCATGAATCTTTTTCCTAAAGTATCAACACAATCCGAATGCGTTTGGTTGGTTTTCCGTATGTTAGTTGATGTTTTTCACTTAAAATGACGTCCTTTTGAAACAAAAGACATACACTTTGAGTTGTGTCGGCCACACTGCGCCTCGGATTGAGGCGGGGTTGACTCGTACACGTCACATATGACCCATGGATCATTGTGCTAAAGTATCAACACAATCAGAATCTGTTCGGTCAGTTTTCCGTATGTCATTTTTTGTTTTCACTAAAAATGAAGTCCATTTTAAACAAAATAGAGACACTTTGAGTGGTGTTGGCCACACCGCGCCTCGGATTGAGGTGGCGTTGACTCGTACACGTCACATATGACTCATGGATCGTTCTCCTAAAGTTTCAATAGAAACTGAATGCGTTTGGTCGGTTTTCCGTATGTACTTAAAATACTGTCCATTTTAAACAAAAGAAAGTCACTTAGAGTGGTCCCGACCACACCGTGACTCGGATTGAGCCCGGGTTGGCTCGTACACGTCACATATGACCCATGGATCGTTGTCCTAAAATTTCAATAGATTCTGAATGCGTTTGTTCGGTTTTTCGTCTGCCAGTTGTTTATTTCACTTATAATCTTGTCCGTTTGAAACAAAAGAGACACAATTAGAGTGGTACCCGGCCACACCGCATCTCGGATTTAGGCGGGGTTGACTCGTACACGTCTCAAATGAACCATGGATCGTTTTCCTAAAGTATCAACACAATCCAAATGCGTTTGGCCATTTTTCCGTATGCCAGTTGATGTTTTTCACTTAAAATGACATCCTTTTGAAACAAAAGACATACACTTTGAGTTGTGCCGGACACACCGCGCCTCGGATTGAGGCAGGGTTGACTCGTACACGTCACATATGACCCATGGATAATTGTGCTAAAGTATCAACACAATCATAATCCGTTCGGTCAGTTTTCCGTATGTCAATTGTTGTTTTCACTAAAAATGAAGTCCATTTTAAACATAATAGAGACACTTTGAGTGGTGTCGGCCACACCGTGCCTCGGATTGAGGTGGCGTTGACTCGTACACGTCACATATGACCCATGGATCATTATCCTAAAGTTTCAATAGAAACCGAATGCGTTTGGTCGGTTTTCCGTATGCCAGTTGATGTTTTTCACTTAAAATGATGTCCTTTTGAAACAAAAGACATACACTTTCAGTTGTTCCGGCTACACCGCGCCTCAGATTGAGGCGGGGTTGACTAGTACACGTCACATATGACCCATGGATCATTGTGCTAAAGTATCAACACAATCAGAATCCGTTTGGTCGGTTTTCCGTATGTCATTTGTTGTTTTCACTAAAAATGAAGTCCATTTTAAACAAAATAGAGACACTTTGAGTGGTGTCGGTCACACCACACCTCGGATTGAGGTGGCGTTGACTCGTACATGTCACATATGACCCATGGATCGTTCTCCTAAAGTTTCAACAGAAACCGAATCCGTTTGGTTGGTTTTCCGTATGTACTTAAAATATTGTCCATTTTAAACAAAAGAAAGTCACTTAGAGTGGTCCCGACCACACCACATCTCGGATTTAGGCGGGGTTGACTCGTATATGTCTCAAATGACCCATGGATCATTGTCTTAATGTATCAACACAATCCGAATGCGTTTGGCCGGTTTTCCGTATGCCAGTTGATGTTTTTCACTTAAAATGATGTCCTTTTGAAACAAAAGACATACACTTTGAGTTGTTCCGGCCACACCGCGCCTCGGATTGAGGCGGGGTTGATTCGTACATGTCACATATGACCCATGGATCATTTTCCTAAAGCATCAACACATTTTGAATGCGTTTGTTCAGTTTTTCGTATGTCACTTTTTGTTTTCACTTAAAATCTTATGGAAATTCATATAGAGTATTTTTATATCATATTTAGTATGGATTAGATTTTAGTTGATCGTGCTATGAAACATTTCAGAGATAATGAAATTAAGGAAGGTGGAGGGGCTGTCCGGGGGGCTGTCTGGGGGGGCTGTCCGGTGGGTGTCTGGGGGGCTGTCCGGGGACCAAGGAGGAGGGTGGGGGGGCTGTGCGGGGTCTGTCCGGGGGGTGTTTGGGGGTTGTTCAGGGGGTTGTCCGGGGTTGTTCAGGGGGCTGTCTGGGGGGTTTTCATGGGGTTGTTCAGGGGTTGTTCAGGGGTTGTTCAGGGGTTGTTCAGGGGGATGCCCGGGGTTGTTCAGGGGGCTGTCCGGGGGGCTGTCCGGGGGGTGTTTGGGGGGTTGTCCGGGGTTCAAGGGGGAGGGTGGGGGGGTTGTCAGGGGGGCTGTCCGGGGGGCTATCCGGGGTCCAGGGTGGAGGGTGGGGGGCTGTACGGGGGGCTGTCTAGGGGGCTGTCTGTGGGGCTGTCCGGGGGGTGTTTGGGGGGTGTTCGGGGTCCAAGGGGGAGGGGGGGTTGTCTAGGGTCCAAGAATGAGGGAGGTTGTCCAGGGAGTTCTCAAACACACAACCACTAAAAGACAACAACATCCATAAAAACAGAAAATATATAAAAAAAAACTCAACTCCAATACTATACTACGAGTCTAGATAAAACCAACAACTAGAATAGATTAAACATCAAATCTCAGAAATATAAGTCAAAAATGTAACGGATCAATATGTCCCACATCAGCATCACCATCACCATCATCATCATCATCATCATCAACCTCGTCATCATCCTCCTCATCGTCCTCACCCTCCACAGCGCCCTCCTCCTCGCCTTCGCCCTCCTCCTCGCCCTCCTCATCTCCCTCCTCTTCCGCATCAGACTCCTCGCCATCATCATCTTCAAGATGGACATCGGCCTGACCACCACTGGAACTGCCACCTGGTGCACCATATATAGAATGTATCGACGACATGTATTCATCAATCACTGGGCTGGCCTCTGCTGGAAGTGTTGGACGTAGAACTTCAATAAATTTCATAAATGCATTGTTTTCCCTAGCAGACTGTTCTGTTGTCTCTGTGGCCCTTTTCTCAGCCTGTTTTTCCTGTGCCCTAACTTGCTGCAGCTCGGTGGCACTACAACACATACCTGAGGCAGGCCAATACCTCGTCGGGGCTATCCTAGGTCGGCAGCGTACTCTGCCAGAATGATCCTCTCCCAACACCTGATGGAAGTGATCAGATGGCCCAAAATTGTCTGCTTCTTGGGCATCGAGGGCCTCTAAAGCATCCTGTTACAAATATAAATACATTATTAAGTTACAAAATAGATATTAAAATATAAAATCAACAGATTAAAACTTACAATCTGCTGCTGAGTCGCTTCGTTGACACCACTTCCATCCTTTTTTCGTCTACTCGAGAAAAATAGTTTTGCTCGAGGCACACGTCCTTCAATATTTTGTACTTGCCTCTACAATGTCATTGAAAACAAAATTTATATAAAAACTTTAGCAAATGATTAAATAATTAAGGAAACAAAAGAAAATTTAAGTCGTAAAGAAAACTTATAAACAATTTTCATACCTGCTGCCTCTCATGATCCGGCATCGTCGTGCGTCCTAGTGTATGGAGGTATTTTTTTGCATCAATTTTTATTTTATTTTTTCCAGATGATTCCTAAATAAAATTCGATAATGAAAAGGATAATATTAATGCTAAACTTGAAAGTTAGTATTTAAATACCTCAAATGTAATTCATACCTTAAATTGGGTACTCGTCCAATGAGTAATCATCTGACGATACTGCTCTATAGGACAATCATCCACGACTGGTACCGCCTCTAACTCAGTACCAACTCTATCACACCAGCCAATATACAGCTCATGCTTGTAGGCTCTCCAAAGCTCGCCTAAATCCTTTAGACGTTCCAGTCGTGCACCCTCACCATCAGGAAAATTAAATCGAAGCTTAAATCAAAATATTAATTCATATAAATACAAAAATAATTCATGGCATTAAATACAACAGATTGTTTTACCCATATCTATGCCCAAGATCTATCTTTGACCTCATGTGGAAAATGTCTCCATGACAGCGGGCTGACGGGAATGATGTCGGAGTATTTGGCAAGCGTTGCCAGAAAACTTCGACATTGCTGCCCTATTTTCTCAACCATCTGATTGCCTTTATTATATTCCACCATAACCTGTGTGCGACGGTTCCACACTGAACGCATGCGTGTACGGCCCCGCCCCCGCCTCCTGTCAGTATATGTATCTGTCATGAAAGAAAAACAAATATTTTATCAAAACATGTTATAATGAAAATAAATATTGCTATAAAAATTTGTTAGGGTTTTATAAATATACCTGCGCTAGTCTGATCAATGAGTGGCACCGGATCCATAGAACCTGATGGAACACCCTCTGGTGGAACAGGAGTCGAAGAGGATGGAATATAAAAGCTCTGAGAGACAGAAGTAGAAGGAAAAGAAGATGGAACAGCTGTATGACCTGATGCTGACTGGGGAGTGGGAATCATCATGGGATGTGAAAATGATGGGGCAGAAGATGTAGAAGGTAGCGAAAACATGGGAGGCCTAAATACCCCGTGTGCCCCTAACGACACACCGGGATCAGAATGTGGGAAGGCTGAAATGTCAGTGGGAGGGGCAGGTTCTAGTCGGGCACGCGCAGCTCTACGTCTACCTCTCATACGAACCCTCCTCGTACCACCGACCTGAGTACTAGGACCAGTACTAGGCTCCTCGTCGAATAACTATCGACGTAACGGTGGATCCTACAAAAAAGTTTACAAAAAAATTAATCACATGACATTATATATTCTGTAAATATATATATATATATATATATATATTTGAAATAAAGTACTCACTATAGGCACTAATGGTGGAATGCCCAGCTCCTCCATCCGACGATTGTTCTCCGCCATTTTTTTCCTTTGTCTCTCTTCAATTGGATGCATTTCCTGCATTTTAAAACAAATATGTAATTAATTAGAAAAAGGAAATTAATGTGTAAACCAAAAAAACTAAATATATGAGGGAATGAGGGGATTCATTGGTAATTTAGCTATCAATTGTTTTAGAAGAGCTTGAATGAATTTAATAAAACATACAAGTTGTAATGTTCACCAAGTTAGAAATATTGTTTGATTTGGTTTGAATACAGCTCAATTCCAAATTAGAAAATTCAATTCAAATAAAACAGCAACCAATAAACATTGAAAATTCACATAACGGTCAAGTCAGCTAAAACATATTTGTGATCAATACTAAATAAATATGAATATTACCAACCTTAACAACCCAACTCGAGGTAAACCAAAATAATTGAGAACATGGATGAATGATTCTATATATTTCCAACCACAACTTCAGGTTCACAATCAACTCTGACAATTGAGCTATTGGAGTCATCAAATGAAATAAATGGATTGGTTCCAATGGCAATAGGGACAGTGTCAATTCCATCATAAGCATCATCAAAAATATGTCTTGGAATTACTTCAACTATGACACCAAATTCAGGTTGAAGTTGATCTTTGACATAAAAAACTTGTTTAGCCATTGATGCCAACACATATATTTCTTCGGTAGCAAGAGTGCGGGTCATATTAATTACTCGAAATCCACAATCATCAATAAATGTGCCATGTCTCGTCATCGAATCAAACCAATGGCATTTCATCATTGTGACTCGTCCATGAGAGTAATAATCCAATATTATTATTTTCTCAACGACTCCATAATAACCCACATTTTCAAGTCGCGGTCTACTATCAGATGCACTGGCATAACAATCTGTTGTGGAAGTAACCATAATACCATCATGTTGTGTTCTCATGTTTTTGGCTCGTTCAGTGACAATAAATCTGTACCCATTGATAACAATTGATTTACAGTCACGAACCACGGTATTAGGACCAAAATCCAAAGCTCTTATTTCCTCAGAGACAGAGTCAGCAGACAAACTCAATACCTTCAATATAAATGACAGTTAAACTTAAGTAAATATTGAAATAATTAATTTAAACAGTAATATTTTTACCTTCAATTTTAACCAAGCAGAAAACTCTTTGCTATGAAAAGTCTCTCTCCTTCTCAAAGATAAAGAACGATGCTTCCTATTTATCATTGTTTTATGTTCCCTGTAGATAAAAAAATATGAATAGTTTAACAGATATATATGTAAGATATACATATTCAATTTTGTTACCTGATATAGTCATCGAACAAATCACAGTTGAACAAAACTGTGCGACGTGCCATCTCCCGCTCTTCATGGATTAATGTCTTCAATGTATATGATCCAGGAATTCCTCCAGTTTGAGGAAGTGATGGAAAACTGGGTTCAATTTTCTCATATTGTTTTTCTTCATTTCTCATTGGTCTGTTCATTCTTGTAGTAAGATCAGACAAATACATCGAACAGAAATCCATACATTCTTGAGCTAAGTAAACGTTCACGATAGAACCTTCAGGATGATTCTTGTTTCAAACATAAGACTTTAATGTGAACATATTTCTTTCAGTTGGATACATCCAATGAAAAGAAACAGGTCCTCCGAGAAGTATTTCATTTGGAATATGGACAGTCAGATGCAGCATGCATGTGAAAAATGATGGCGGAAATATTTTCTCCAACTCACACAAAATTAATGGGGCATCTGTCAACATTATTTGCAAGAAAGACTTGGACAAATTCTTAGCACAAAGATCTCTAAACAAATGGCACAACCGAATAAAACCCACCCTTACATTATTGTAAAAAAGATGACGGATTGCTATTGGAAGCAACTCATGCAGTAGAACATGATAATCATGAGTCTTCAAAGATTTGAGCTTCAACTCTCTTCTATTGACCCGTTTAGATATGTTGCTTGAATAGCCATCAGGAACTCTAATAGTCTCTAATACATCCAGAAATTGTTTTTTTCAGTAGGTGTCATCACATAAGAAGCACATGGAAGTTTCCATTTATTTTCACTGATACGCACATGATGCAATTCTGGTCTGATGCCCCAATCCACCAAGTCACATCGAGATCGTAAATCATCTTTTGTCTTCCCCTTGACATTTAGAAGAACTGAAAGCAACATTTCACTTATATTCTTTTCAATATGCATTACGTCTAAGCAATGACGTAGCAAATTGGTTGACCAATAAGGCAAATCAAAAAAGATACTCCTCTTCCTCCAATTGTAACAGGTTTCTGTGGAAACATTCTTTCTCTTTCCAGATTTCATTTGACCCTTCCTGAACGAAAAACTGAAATCTTTCAATTCATTAAGCACATCAGTTCCAGACATATGCTGAGGTGGATCATCGGTCTCTATAGTATTATCAAATCTTCGACGATTCATTCTATATGGATGATCCTTTGGCAAAAATCGTCGATATCCCATAAAAATGAAACTACAACGATGTTTCAGTCTTCTGGATCGTGTATTCTTCATACAAACTGGACATGACAGTTTTTCCTTCGTGCTCCATCTATACATCATTTCATAAGCCGGAAAATCATTGATCGTCCACATAAGCGCAGCACGCATCTGAAATATGTCTTTTGAACATGCATCGTATGTGCGCACACCCACATCCCAAATAAGTTTAAACTATTTTATTAAAGGTTGCATGTATACATCAATATCAATGCCGGGATCAGAAGGACCAGATATGAGTATACTCATGAAAGTGAAAGATTTTTTCATACACAACCATGGGGGAAGATTATAAATGTGTATAAAAACTGGAAATGTGTTGTGCGAAGTAAGCATCTGCCCAAATGGATTAAAACCGTCGCATGAAAGACCCAGCCTCACATTACGCATGTCAGCTGCAAAATCAGGATGTCGAGCATCAAATCTCTGCCATGAAAATCCATCTATAGGATGAACCAACTCACCATTAGTCTTCTTTCACTCGGTATCATGCCATCTCATTTTTATTGATATGTCATCAGACATAAAAAGATTCTGGAGTCTGGGGATCAATGGAAAGTGCCACATTACTTTATGTGGAATGTGGGATGGTGTTCCATCAGATTTTGACTTCTAGCGGGATGTGCCACATTTTATACATTCATTTCGTTCAGCGGTTTCTTCCCAGAATAAACTGCAATCTTTCGGACAAGCATGAATTTTTTTATGGAAAATCCAAGTTCTTCAACTAACTTCCATTCCATATAGTGGTTTGAGGGAATATCTGCATCATCTGGAAGTAAATCCTTCAAGAGGGTAAGAATGTAATCGATTGCTGTATTAGAAATCCCATACATAGTTTTTCCATGAAACAATCAGATTAAAAATTCTAGCCTTTTTATTTTATCGCATTGTCGATATACTGGAGTCGTGGCAGCATCATTCAATTTTTTCACCCTATCAATATCATCATTTTCACTAGATGCATCAGTTGTCCTCATATCGACGTCTTCTGGAGTCGAAATCCTTTCTTTTTCATGATGACGAATAAACAGAAACCGATCATCTAACAAATTCTCCATTCCAGTCCTTTCATTTCGATCATCACCAATTTGAGATTTCATTTTCTCCCCATTGTGATACCACACAAAGTAGTTTGCTTGAAAACCATTTTTGTTTATGTGGTAGCTGACTTCTTCACTACTCAACCAAGGTCTACCAACACAATTGGAACATGGGCAGTGTATGCGACCACTATCTGAAGCATTGTGAAATGCAAAATTTATAAAGCTCTCCAAATTGTTTTGAAAATCGCTTGAGATACGATCGGTTTCATACATCCAACTTCTGTCCATTCTGTAAAAAGAATTCATATAAGTCATTTTGTCATAAACAATTCAATAGGATTGAAATTTAATAGAAAATACATTTAAGTAAACGATAAAGGAAGAAAATAATCATGGTATCAACTACACATGTGAAAAAAACATACTAATGTGTTATTGAAAAAATGTAAAACCAACAAGAACTTAATGTGTTATCACATCAAAGCATGCCTCATCCCATAACCATATTAGTAGGGTATCCTCATATGCGATTTACCTTTTTGAATTAATATGCACTTCCTCACCAGGTACCTGAGTAGATTTCATAGATATAATCATCTCACATCCTGTAAGGCTTCCATTATGTATGATCTGCAGAATAATTTGAGTGATCATGAATCATGAATGGGATCTTCCCATGATCACTATAGATTATGAGAAGGAATTATGATAGGTCACGTGAAGAACATCAAACACATATTTTAGATAATTTGATACATAATATAATAAAATAATGTATAAATCTATGGAATTTGGGATAAAAGGATGGATGAAATACTAAAATATGGGAGACTAAGGTGAAGGAAATATATGTTGACCCTAATGTTCATAAAATGAATCACCTATGAAATTTTTTTGCACTAGGAAATTTCATCCTGTTCACAATACATTCCATTGGAAACCTATTTTGATCATTTGATGTCCCCTTGACATGTCAAATAAAATCAAATGGCACCCATGAATATGCCACCCTTGTAATGAAAAGCCTTTAATTCTCACCATACAGACTACATGTTTTCCAATAGATGTGTATCTCCTTCTATATAGGGGAATCAATACATATTATCTCAGTCTCATATTAAATGTCAGGAATGTTAGATGGCTCCCTTAACACCCTCCAGGCACACCAACTAGGTCATGTGATGTCCTCAAATCATGTCACTATGGACATAAATCACCCTTCAAGACATGTCACACTGACTCTAGAGTTTCCCTCCCAGTGTGTCAAACATGTATTTTGATGAAAATGGATAAGATCACCAAAATCAAGAGATTCCCTATAGGCATTACATCCATTATCAAGAAATTGCTTCTAGGATCAACCAGTCAGGACTTATGATGTCCTCCAAACATTCCGTCCTTGATCATTAGAAAAACATCAGACAATCCATCTAGGTTAGGAAAATTCATCAAAATGTTTATAGGATCATGTAATTTCCATTGGAAATTTCCAAAAGAAACCCTCTATCATGCTAAGTAGATAGTCAAGGCATTCCATGTGGAAAACCAACACATATCCATAAGAGAAGAAATCTAAAAATAATAGAATCTATATGCATTATAAAATTGTCCACCATTGGCATGTAAGCTTCTATAAAAATGGAACCATAGTGTTTATGTTTTAACTAATGGAAAAATCAATTAATTAAAACAACTACAACAACTTGATTGAGATCAATTTTTACCTGTTCGGATGGGGGGTGTACCTATTCGGACGGGGGTCGATGATGTTCGGACGGGGGGTTCGTGAGAGCACGGGAGCGGAGGATAATTAGGGCTCTGTCTCGAATGAGGGAGAGCAGATCGGGGTTGCTATTTGGGCAAAACCTTTGCCAACGGTTTGAAAAAAATGTTGGCAAAGGCAACCTTTCCCAATGGTTTCAATAAACCGTTGGTAAAGGGATAAGTTTAGCACCCATTTCCCAACGGTTCTATAGAACCGTTGGGAAATGGGTCCCTGGAATGCCCTTTGCCAACGGTTTCAGTAAACCGTTGGCAAAGGCTGAGTATACCAACGGTTTAATTGAACCGTTGGTATACTGCCGTTGGGAAAAACCCAAATTCCAGTAGTGGTATAACTTAAAATATATCTCACTCCATATAAATAATTTATAAAAATAACCAATAATTAAAATTAAATACTTTAATAAATAATAATAATTAAATTAAACTACCACCCATCATCTATAGGACAAATCAACAATCTAAAAATATAACCAAATTACCACCCAAAGGTAATCATTATGTATTGAATCTAATTATGTGTTCAATATTCCATTCTGATAACTAAAAAATTACTAATTTACTATTCTCCTCTGGTTATGAGATCAATTTATAAAACCATATAAATAAAAATAGATTAAAGTACATAATGTAAAAAATTTGGGTCCTGGAACCATATATGGATTTTTATTATTTATGAACTCTAGTTTAGTTGGTTTAGTAAATTGATACATGTTCCCTATCATATAAATTTTTTTCATATTGATCTTTAACTTATTTATTATTCTATATGAGATTTGGATTATAGTCCTAAGTGATTATACCATGTTTCCTTGCAGAACCTTGTATGTACACCTACATGTTTCTTCTCTTAGGTTTATGAAGATTAGAAGGTGTATATGGATATGCTGCTAAATAATATAGATATTATTGAGATATGGTGGTGGATATTTTGGAGTCTATATAGAAAAGAACACATAAAATTCCCCCATATGAAATTTTCATTATGCCTCTTGTGTTTAACATGAGCTGTTACATTGATGTATGGTATTCCAAGCTATGTATGATTAATTTTTATAGCATTATTATATAGTGAATATTATCTTTTACATCATTTAAATATTCCTTCTATTACATTGTGGATGGAGATTCAAGTTATAAGTTTCCATGTGACATATAGATGTGATCCATCATATTTCATCATGGAGATACCCCAACACTAGTGGCTAGCTTCAGGCCAATTAGAGGAAATATATGGGAGTTAACTTACCAGGAATGTTGAGATTATTAAATAGAGTCTTGTTTTATTCAAAATTATATAACTATTTGTTTTTTAACTCCTGAAATATCTATAATGAAAAAAATATTTTATCTAGAGTTATATTTTTATGGTTAGAATAAATTTTTTCAATATTATTATGAAATTCACATTCAATTATATTATGGTGGAAAAAACTAATATTACATTTTGAAAAATTGAATATCGATTGTTTGTTGTGTGAGAGGTTATATAGGTTGAAAATTTTGATATTTTATTTTGAGAGAAAATGAGAGTCATTAGATTATATAGATTATTTATAAGATGGGAATATCATTTATCTACATGTCTTATATAAATGTTTAAAATTAATCACTTTGATGAGTAAAAAAATAGAGTTTAAAACTGAATCAATTGTAATAATTTTAAAGTTTAAAGTAATTATTAATATTTGTGAATCAA
Source organism: Viscum album (assembly GCA_963277665.1). Taxonomy (NCBI): domain Eukaryota; kingdom Viridiplantae; phylum Streptophyta; class Magnoliopsida; order Santalales; family Viscaceae; genus Viscum; species Viscum album. Next base: position 357,593,303 of record OY728121.1, read on the forward strand.
ATAATCCTATATGTAGAGGTTGTGTTGAATTTTTATTGGAAGATCATCCTTTTATATTTATTCTTGTTTTATACCTATAAACTAAAGTAACTAGTTTGTTTTGAAATATGGTATTATAGATTTTCTAAATATATATTCTATAATTGTAGTTATATTATAGATTTATTATTATTTATGGGTATAGGAGAGATAACATATATGATATGTTTTAAATCTGGGTGAATGGTTATTAGAAATAAATATATAACTGAATATGTTAAATGAGCTCTTCACAATTCTTATATAGGGTGTTGCTTTCATAGTTGTCCTCATGAACAGCTAAGATCTACTGATCAATATTTGATGGATTACAGATTTATTAGATAAATATGTTTTATTTTTGAAAACAATAATTGAATTAATAAATACAGATGAATGTTCATTTTGAAATAATGAAAAAAATAGTAAATAGAAAACAATGACCAATATTTAACATGATTTAGATCACTTTAATCCTGAAATCATGGTTAGAATAATGACATAGGATACATACTATTACTAAGAAAAAATATGAATATTACAGACTCAAATAAAGAAAGAAGATAAAGAAGCTGAACTATCTAAGTAGGTAATATGTGATAAAATAGGTGGTGGAAATCAACATTGTCATATAGATTTAGAGTTATACACTCCCAGAAAAAATAATGAATGGGAAAAAAATAAGGATATAATAAAAACATGATTCTATAAAATGAAATATCTTTTAGAGCTTGCTTTATTCAATGAAACCTATTTACGATGGATGAAATCGTGTTTTAAGCATTTGAGTTTTTCTTGTCATCACTTGGTACCCAAAAACTAGTGTCTCCAATGAATTTCCCTTAGAATGAAAGACCATTTATAGGGGATCAATACACCAAGGATTTATAGAAAATCTATTCTATGTATACCTTATATTTCTTTTCTAATTCATTAAAATCTCACCAAGAACTAGTGGTTCCCTCAATTCTCACCCAAATCTCTTAACTTCAAAAAGAGAAACCAGTAAAATAAAATATTGGATGATCATACCAATAAGAAATGATAGAGGTTACATGAAAGGATAGGATTCATAGGTGTGGAAGGAGGATGGTGGATGTGTGGATAGCTAAGATCAGAGAAGATGTTCATGTAACAAAATATAGGGCAACCGGCATAAAGTGTGGAAAATTATGATAGGCTGCAAATGAGTGGAATGGATTGATCCCAAACTGTGAGATGAAGCAAGGAGAGAAAAAAATCACACCAATCAATCATGTGGGTTTTTTTTTGATCGGTCAAGATTTATAGTGCTCAATATATCCTCAACCCACTATCAATTAAGGTAAAAACCAAATCCAAGTGTCCAAATTAAAATTATAGGGAGAAAAATACCAAAGAAACGTCTCATATAAGGGTAAAAATAAATTTCATGTTAGAAGGGTAACTATAAATTCCACATAATAGAAAATAAATATTCATGTAATCATTTTTTTATCAAAATTCAATAGAAAAATTAAAATTAAATATTAAACATGTGGAAATATTTCAACAAAATGTCTACTATACAAATAAAATTATTTACTGATGGTAATATTACAAACATTATAACTGAATTGGGATAAATTTCATCAAATTCAAATAATTTTTAAACAAGGAAGATGGAACAACTTTATTTAAACTATCGATTGAGTTATCTCTATTGTGTATCATTATTACACACACCATCTTGAATTAAATAATATCCATAATAAAATGAATCATAATGACTATCTATTTCAACAAACCATAGAAATCATAGTTTTAGAAAAATGTATAGAATATTGGCTATTTTTGTTACCTACTATTATTTAAGAATATAAAGATAACTCGTTGATAAAACCTTTCAATAATATATCTTACTTAAATTTTTTAAATAACTCTATATACTCAACCTTAGTGGTTGAAAGTGTGACAACATATTGTATATTAATTTTCTAGGATATTAGTCCTACATAATCAAGTAACACAAAAATAGTTATATGTTTACAAGTATCAATATTATAATCATAATCATAATCTCCAAAACCAAAAATTTCACTTCCAAAACAATCATTTTTACTATATCAAACAAAGAGATTATCAGGCATTGAAACATATATGAGGATCCATTTTAAATTTTTTCAATGATAATTACCATATTCTTTATAAACCTACTCAAAGTAAACATGTAAAAATAAATTTTTTTCCATGAATAGACCATTTTATACATAAGTCTTCCTACAATTCTATGATAAGAAATTTATTTCATAAAGGTGTCTACTACATCATTAATAGGGGATTAATTTATGGAGAGTTTTAAGTGTTATCTATAGTTAATTTTAATCAGTTTAGATTTCTCAAAGTGGTGTCATTTTAAATTCACTTTACATAAGGCTTTTGTGATAGATACATGGTTCTATCCTTCCGGACTATAATTATTTCCAAACCAATTAGTTTTTCTTCACTTCCAAGATACATTATCTCAAAGAAAGAATAAATTTGGGCCTTTAAGTGGATTATAATCCTCCTTTATTACATATTTAGATATTTTCATCAATATATTAAAGCAGATGAATAATTTCATGATTAACATGCTTGAAATAAACACATGCATAAAACTTTATTCTGTCAAAATCATTTTTAATCATGAATGAATGAAAATTATTTTAAAATTCCCTTAAGGACTGTTTTAGTTCATATAATAACTTCTTTAAAAGATACATTTTATTATATTTGAATTCATTATATAATCCATAAAAATCAATTATATATATTTATTCATCAAAGTTAACAGGTAAAAAGTATCCTCTTCATCCAACCATTCTTCATAAAAATAAAATTTAGCAGTAAAAGTAATCAGAATATGAATAGATGAATGCTTAACAATAGGGAGGAATTTTTTACTATAAATGATCCCATCACATCAAATGAAACATGTTTCAACTAACTTGGACTTATATTTTATTTTATATTCCCCTATATTACCCTCCTTTATTTTTATATCCACTTACAACCAATAATATTTTCATTATTTAGTTTAGTCACAAAAACCCAAGTTTTATTCATTAAAAAGAAGTTAATCTCATCTTGTATAATAGTTACCCTCTTCCTGGAATATTTAGAATTAATTTCATTCTTATAGTTTTATTTTGACTCACTATTTAGTTCTTGGGTGAAATTAAAAGAATATACATGACCAAAATAGTATGGAAGAATTTAGTAAGGGGATGAATGGACCTCCTTTCTCTATATCTGGTTATCCAAGAATCATTGCTTAAATGATGAATTAATAAATCTAACCCACTTAATATTTCCATTCAAAAAGACTCATAGGATAGAATACTATTGGGATCAATAACACTCAATAGTCACTGTGACCTAAGCTGACGAAAGACTTTGGCACTCATGTTCTCAATATTTTGCTGCTGTAGGGTAGTATTTTCTATCATTGGGACATGATAAGTGTTCAATAGTTTTATATGGGTCTTACTATCTAACACATACAATCCATTCAATAGATTTAAATTTGTAACATAAAAATATCTAAGGTGAATACTTAGGTTCCCACAAACGGATAGGGAATTTTGCTCTTCCTGATTTAAGACTCCTGGGGGAAAATGTTCATTTTCAAATCAAGTACCCATATTACCACCTCAATATTTTTGGTAGTCCAATTTGGAATCAACATTGAGTAAGAGATAATTCCCATAATATGAAAACTCATATTATTTCCCAAGAATAACTCACACGATTCGATCTCCCTTACATCATTAAATTATTATCTTTTAGGACACATGCGGAAGGAGCACTCGGAATCCAAGATCCACTCCTTAAAGATAGAATGATCACAAATATTCACCACATTAGTAGTGTAAAAGTCTTGATCAACTAAATTTATAATGGTCATTATTTTTTTATACTCATTCTTTATATTATAATAGTTTCTCTTGATGTTCCCAAGTTTTTTACATTGAAAATAAAATTATCACTTTATTCTAGGATGTACATGTAGGTTCCAAGCACAGCAGAAGCGCAATATGGGCATGTACCCATCTTTGAAAATTTTCATGATCGATGATTAATCCAGGATCAATACGATGATAAATGATAGTATCCACAGAATTTAATCAAAAATAAAAGACAAAGGAGATAACTCTAAACTAAGAAGAGAGGATTGACATATTTTGTTTTTAATAAATTTAATTAAATTAAATAATTACCTCCAAGGTGATTCTTTCTTCATTGATGTGTTCAACTACAGGTCCAAGGTGTATATTTGTTGCGATGTACAATCCAAGGGTATGATTCATCTAGTGGTGATCCACACATACTACACATATCTTCAGATGTCACCGAAGAAGTTTTCAGGTTCTAGCACGGAAGATCCTTTCACTTGCAATGTTCATCTTTGATCTCCATGAGAATCACTTCCAAAGAATTCTTCTATATCCAGTGGAGGAGGGATTGTCTCATTCTTGATATCATTCTTAGAGAGGGAAGATTTCTCTAGGCTCGATAGGTTTTCTCCCAGGATGTTTTCCACACAACCATTGGTTGGCCGGTGAGATGTCCCCTTGGATAATTAGAGAATAATAACATAAGAGGTAATTTAATTCACTAAGTAATAATAAAATATAATCACAAGTACTATTACTTATTTGATTATTCCATGTGAAACCCCAAGTCAAATAATAATATAAATTCGTTTATTTCCATGACATGTGATTAACTTTAATGCTATATTTAAATATTATTTGACCAAATAATATTTAATATTATTTCTCACCAGACCCATAGCTTGGTCAGCCATTCCTCATCAATAATTAACGGGACTTTAATATTGACTATTTATTTACAAAATAAAAATAACTGAATTATTCTCCAATAAAGAAATATTTTGTTAGCAATATATTCACTCAAATAACTAGAAATGAAGTAAATGTGATCAGGAATACTAGAATAATTATTAAACCAAAATTGTGAATAATATTTATTCAACTTGTGAAATAATAAATTATTTAACTAAGATATTGGCTACACATAGTGTGTGACCCTCTAGGTCTTTTTCTCATTGGAATTAGGCGATATTGCCTAATGTCCAAGACTACTATCTAGAAACGGGTCAAGACACCCAAGATAAAGAATTTGATGTTTCACTGACATGTAACCTCATATGAACACTTACCATGAAATATAATCCCTTTGTCCCTTTATCTCTAATCAAGAGGATTGAATGCAAGTGTCATCAACCGATGTTCTCAATTTCTCATTCTTTGACTTCTCAGAATTGAACTTTCCAAGAGAACAATATGGCCACAGATTTAGTTTGGATATATCTTTTCCATCAAAGGGCCTGAGATATCTACTTCTATATAAGTGTAAAATCCTTTCTTATATTATTCATTAATGTGTTATTTCTCGTGATGCACCAAACAAATCCTACCTCACAACTAACATTTATCATCACCGTTTTCATCAATACATCTATGTGCGCAAATCATAATACCCATTAATAATAATCTTAAAGTCAAAGGACCAATACACTTTTTTGTAGATAGGAACATCCAATGACACTTATATATGTGGATTTCTTACTGGAAATTTTTGTTCTCATAATATCCTCCTGAATATTACCAAGGGAGCACACCAAGAGAAGGTGCCTCAAAGTTTCATGAGTCCCCACCCCTGATAGCCTGTATAATTTTTATCCCTTCAAATGATATCATACGACCATAGAACATATATTCGGTAATAGTGTCATGGATCTTCCAAGTTATCATCATAGAAGGGATCTGCTATGACCATTTAGTGTGATAGCTATTATTAGGAAATTATCACATGCCATGTCACACATAAGAATAATCAAGATGTGATAAGGCGTTTATTAATATTCATCCAATGAATATAGGTTTATCATAAAGTAAAAATAAGTTTATTTCTAGGAAACCAACTCCAATAGACTCTAACTTTCACTATATCCAACTGCTAATAACCTTGAATCCTCTATCTCTCACATGATATTCATTCTTCTGTTGTGATCGGCCCTTAGTCAAGAGGTTTGTCACGTTCTCTTCAAGGGACACTCTACTCACTACAGCTTCTCCCCTTTGATATAAATCTATCAAGAGGTGATACTTTCGGAGTATGTGCTTTGTCCATTGATGTGACCTTGTCTCCTTTTCAAGTTCCATGGAAACAATATTATCACAATACAATGCAATGGGATCTTTACTTCTTGGTACCACATCAAGCTCCGGGACAATGTTCTGAATCCAGATAGCTTCCTTGGTAGCATCATAAGTTGATATATACTCAAAATCTACTGTAGAATCAGCGAAAACTGGATATTTTGAACTCTTCCATATCAAAACACCTCTGTTGAGACATAAAACATATCCTGATTGAAACTTTATATTATTCTGATCTGTCTAAATACTAGCATTAGTATACCATCTAATGAAAATATCCTCATCTCCTACATACACCAGGAACATATCCTTAGTTCTTCTCACATACTTAAGGATAGTCTTGAAAGTAGTCCAATGTTGTTCTCTTATATCTTCTTGATATCTTCCTACCATGATCAGTGCACAGGCAACATCAAGTTTGGTACATAATATGGAATACAAGATAGATCCTATCACTGAAGCTTATAGAATCTTACTCATTCTATCCTTTTCATGTTGTGTCTAGGGACATGTTTTCCTAGAAAGATGTATACCATGTGACACTGGAACTAATCCCCACTTATATTTTTCCATACTAAATATCTTTATTATATGGTCAATGTATGTACTTTGACATAGTCCAAGAAACCACTTGGATCTATCATGAATGATCTTGTTCCCTAGAAGTCATTCATAGAGAAACGATTGTTCAACAAGTCCTGGACTGAATGCAATAAAAGTATTTCATTTCCAATAAGAAATATTTCATCAACATAAAATACTAGGATAACAACCATATTCCCATTAAACTATAAGTAAACACTTGTCTAACATTTATTCTTAATGAAACCAAATTCTATTATAAATTCATCTAATTGAATACTCCATGATCTGGATGATTTCTTTAATCTATAAATGGATCTCTGAAACTTTCAAACCCTTTTAGAATCACCTGGTGTCACAAACCCTTTGAGTTGTGTCATATAGACATCTTCTTAATGGTTCACGTTAAGTAATGTAGTTTTGACATCCATCTTTCAAATCTCATTATCATGGAAAGCTCTTATGGCATGTATGATTCTTATGGATTTAAACATATAAACTAGAAAAAAGGTTTCATCATATTCAATTCCATGATGTTATTTAAAATCTTTATCCCCTAGCATTGCTTTATAGGTACTAACTTGACCTTACATGTCTAGTTTCTTCTTGAATAACCATTTATAATGAATATGATTTACATCAACTGGCTCATCAACTAGAACCCAAACTTCATTTTGATACATGGAATTTCTCTCATAATTCATAGCCTCTAGCCATATTGAAGCATCTGATCTCTCTGCTACTTCCTTGTTGGAGATAGGTTCATATTTTTTCAACAATAATGAGTCACCATCCTTGGGGATAAGTAAACCATATCTATGGTTCCCTTAACTCTCTTGTACTCCTTCATAGTACTTTTGTTTTAGGAACTACCTATAGGTTCCAGGCGTAGCGGAAGCGCGTTGGTGGGTTTTCCCAACATTAATTTTAACTTTAAACAACATTCAATCCGAGATCCGTCACGATATAAAACACTGAATCTTCAGAATAGAACGAAGAATGAAAAGAAAAGAAGAGTCCCAGAACCCTTGAATAGGATCATCATATGTTGATTATAATTAATTTAATTAATGCATAAGAATTACCTCGTTGGAATTCTTTCTTCGTTGATGTGTCCGGTCACGATTCGGTGATCCGTCGTTGCGTCGTAGAATCCAAGTGTAGGATTCCTCTAGCGGTTATCCACATGTGTGTCACTATTTAAATCATTATACAGGAGGTTCGGATACGTACAAAGCATATCAGAAATAAGGTAAGGGAAAATATCACAATCTCATTCTTATCTGAGATTGTTTATACTTTGGTCTTTACTGGGGTGTATTTTATCATCCACATCCATATTTTCTCAATATGTAATATTATTTCCATCCACCTACAATTTTTTAAATCCAATTTTACCCTTCGGTGAGTTTTTAGTAAAGGATATGAAAGGAATCTTTTGTCGTTTTTCGTACGAGGTACTTTTTGACTATTCCTACAAAAGTACGAAGAATGTTTTTTTTAACTTATACGGAATGAATGGATTTTTAAAAAATTATTTCCAAAAATATTTCTTTACAAGTTTTCAAGTTTATTTTTAATCAACTTCTTTTAGTTTAAAATTGTATGACATGTTAAGAAAGGAAAATTGTTTTTGAAGTAGAAAGGATATTTTCCTCAGGAATGAAGTTCAAGTGTTTTATCAAAATTATTTTCCATCTAAGATAATAAAGGGTTCTATTTTTATCCCTATTATTACATTTATTTGATTATGTTGTGATGGAATTATTTTTATGAATTCCTTTATCGTATATGAATTGTTTTATGATGTCATGATGTTCAAGATTCCCATTTTTATTACATGGGTTATGCAATGATGTATGGTTTATGATTTTGTGGCACACATAAGAATGGTATCATTATGAGATGGGTGGGACCTATATCTCCCTCCAATGCATTGGGTAAGGATTTTATATCTCATGAGATAGACATGGCTGGAACGGTAGGTCATACCGGTTCAGTGAAACAGGACTGAAAAGAGGGTGACTCGGTTCAGAAATGGACTTTGTCCACTAAGATAGTCTTGGAAATGAGTCTTGACTAATAAGATATGATTCTCTATGATTATGTGTGTATTCCACAAAGTTTCATGTTTTAAGTTATGATTATTGGGATTACATTTCACTACTATGATTTATCCCATGTTATGAAATTATGATCTCTTTTGCAGGTTAAGATTTCCAAAAGATATGTTCTTATGAATATGACGTGATTGATATTTCTTTTGTTTACCCTTAATGAGGATTTGAGATCACCCTTTTATGTTTTCTTTTCCCTAGGATATAAAGAAAGGATATAGGTTTAAAAAAAGAAGATCTTTATGGGAGATGTTGAAGATCTTTCACCACGATTAGAAGATTTTATTCCGAGTTTTCAAAGACACTAAACTATTACGATCCTTGTGTGTGTGTTTTTGTTATGTACTAAGTATTCCTCAAAAGTAATGTAATGTCCATGTACGTTAGGCTTTGGGTCTCTACAGTTGGTATCAGAGGAAAGGTTTAGTCAACCTTTGGAAATTAGGATGCGACAACGTTAGTGAGATCCCTAGAGATATTTCTAAGGTATGTCTAGGGATGTCTCTAAGGTTAAGTATACGTATAGGTTATAGTCCTCGAATTGCGCTAACGATCTTAGAATTTAACCTAAGATGTTAAATATTGAGGGTACTCCCCCTTTACTATGTTCTTTTCTCTAGCATGATTTTTTCCTCTCACGGAATTCTTTTTGTGTTTTAGTTAATGGAGGGAACCAGACGGAATTTGGTTAACATTGAATCCAATGGACAAATTGGTGACTATGAGCAAAAAAATTATGTAATGCCTCGAGAGAAAGATATTGTGATTATGATGAATCAGTCATCGTGATATATGATTAACAAGGTGAAATTTAATGGTATACCTAATTCATCAAAGAAGAGGAAGATAGACTATTATGCATGTTCGCATGTTGAGGAGCATAAAGAAAGGAAGATTGAGATTTCTAAAGAAGGGAAGAAGAACCTTGAGGAATACCTCAAATGGAGGGACCAATGTTATTTGTGTGGAGAAAAGGGTCATAGAGTGACAGACTGTTATGGAGTTCAATGTATTATTTGTGGAGAACATGGGCATTACCCAACTCAATGCCCTAACCTAAAAATTTACTTCTAAATCAAGGAAGGACTTATTCCAGGACAATAATTGAAGAGGATGGATTGAAGTGTTTATGTGTTGTTATTCAAGAATAATGTTGTTGAGGTACTTTTATTGTGTATTATAATATTTTTGTATTATTGTGGTTTTCAATAATTTTAAGTTATCGGTAACCATGAAAAGTGATTCAAATATTTTGGAAAGCAGATGATATGCGCATAATGACAAGATAAGGAGAAAATTAAATGTTTAATAGTATTCATGATCTCATGACTGATATAAGGAGAAGGTTATATCATGGTTTGAGTATATAGAATTTTTGGATTTTGGTATGTGGTAAGAGTTAACTTTTGACAGAATTCATGATTTCACTAAGGTTTAATGGGTATTCATTTTTCAAGAGAATACATGATTAAGGTATTCACATGATTAGAATGTGACCAACAAGATATATGGGGGATAAATGATGGTATTCACATGCTTGGTTGATGACATTTCAAGTAATCGTTTTCTTTATACTATGAGCTTGGACCTAAGTATTCTAGATAAGCCTAAAGATTGGAATGGATTATGTTGGATATAAGTTAGTATTTTTTAAGGATAGAATTTTTTTTGATATTATTGATGGGATGTTATAGTAATGTAGTTTTAGAAAAAGGACAACCTGCAGGACTGGCGATAGCCCATCGCGTCGGACAAGGCTGTGAGAATCTAACCCACAACAGAAGTACGACTAGCCTTTATCGCCTACCACCGACCTATAGGAAGTCCCTGGTTAGTAGAAACTAGTTTTATTTTATTAAGTGACGTGATAGATGATGTATAAGTTCATTTTTTCATATACGATTAACCTGACCAAAGACGAACTTATGTATATTTGATAACTTTTTCTAACCTTTTTTTTGAAACAGATGGAATGACCCATCATTCTATTACATTATCTTTTAACACATCACAAATAACAAATTCAACTTCATTTCTTTAAGAGATGAAGTGGAAATTGTTCAAAGCGTGAACAACAGTGAGATTGTACCAAAATAAAGTAAGTATTTATTCCAATTAAAATTCTTCAACTTTAGGGAAATGATCTTGAAAACGAAAAACGTTGTCCTAGTGCCTTTATATCCGATGAATCAGATAGTACCCTAGATCATCACAAATTTATGGCTTTGTGATTTTTGGCTTTTCTATAGCCATGTTCTCTACCACTCTCCATCAGAACATGATGGTTAGATTTCTCTTCCATATCCATATTTTCACCTATGTGGAAGCCTAGTGATTAGTTTATTTGGGTAACTGTTACATTTCAGACTTTTGTTTTTAAAGATTGGTTTTGGTATTCCTTTTTACGATGTGGGTTTCTATCAAAGAAACTTTCGAATAGTAAACCATTTATAACCCCGATGAATTTCGAGGGTGAAATTTATTTTAAGGGGGGTAGAATTTAACAACCCGAGATTTTATAAGATACATTCTTTTTAATTTCATTCATATATTCTATTTTACGATACAAAAAGATTACCTTGTGCTATACACAACACTGTATTAGCTTGCAGTATACGCAACACTATTCTTGGATCGTGTTACACACAATTTTGATAATAGTTATTCTATGAAACATTGAGTATATATATATATATTCAATGTATAAATGAAATATGGTTGGATTATGTTATACGAAAAAACGAAGAATTATTTCACAACACGCAACCCTGACTTGGCTTGCATTACACGCAATCGCGACCTTCCTCGATAGCGTGTGTTGTACGCAATACCAGGTTTTACTAAACAATGATATATTATTATAATATTATTATAAACTAGCCATTATGAATAGTATTAACTAAATTTTGAATTTTATAACATTATTATTCATCTTACACATTTTCTAGAACATGGTATAAGAACAAAATAAATATTTCGGGTAAAATTAGTATTTTTCAAAAAAATGCAGTTTTGCCGCCTTTTGATGGCGCACCCACTTTAAATCTAGTTTTTGACATGTTTATAAGTTCCATTTGACAAAATAAAATTATTCTTTGGAATCAAGAAATAAAAATTTACTTTGGATAAATTTTTCATTTTATTCTGACGACTTTCATATTTTAATGAACAGTAAAAACACGCTATATTTTAATTAAAAACAACTTTTTTCATTGTAATATCTTATGTGGTTAAATTATAATATTTAATGGTTTTAAAGTATAAATAAAATATATTTTTACCATTTAATATAATGTATGTCATTAGCATTGATTTTACCTTGAATTGGTAGGTTAAATCAATTCAATCTTTTGCAATGTTTTAAAGAAAAACTCATTTTCTTTCGACAACGGGATTAATTTTAATTTAATTTCTGAATATTTTGTGTATTGAATTTGGAAAAATTGATTCCATATTTGGAATCAGTGGGTCCAAATTATGTTAATAAGCTATTTTTTATTTTTGGGCATTGTGAATAGTAACTACGGTAAATTTTATTTACTATAGTTAAAGGTAAATCGGGTAATTAAGGGTAAATATAAGATTATCAAATTACCCTAACACTTGGAAAAATCCTATTGGATGGATAAAAGTAGACCCATATAACCTAAGGGTCGGATTAGATTCATTTTAGGGACTTTTGTCCACGAAAATAATTTAATTATTATTAAAACCAAAGAATGTGACAACATGTCACTTTCTTAAATCTTATAAGTATAATAATTGTAATTTAGTGATAAACTTCATGAAACTTTGAACATGAATATTATCCAGAGATCTAATACAATGATCTACATCATAGGAATTTATTTAGAATTTTTATGGATTAAATAATTATAATTTATTATGACACAAAGATGATGCAGTAATTGTCTTATTAATGAAGTATTGACATGATTGATGTTATAAATGTCCAAATAAATGTCATTTGAGACTTTTTATGACTTAAATTAATTTTCTAGGTTACTATGACATGTTAGTGTTGATATAGGTAACTTGGTTCGAACTTATCATTCTGTTATGAATTTCATAAAAATCATGTACCAAATAGTGTCAAAATTGACATAAATTAGTTTTTAAAACAAATATTATATTATTAATTTGTTATTTAATTCATAAAAATCTAAGGTTCGGCCAAATGACTTATATAAGGATATATATATTAATAATACACAACTTGGGGTTCGTTTGGCTTGTTATGGTAAGTTTATTAACCATATAGTGTAAGAAAACAAAAAGACACGGTAAAAGTTAAATTATTTAACTTAGAGTTAAATCTAATTGATAAGGTTAAAATAATAACCTAAACTTGTCTAAATCCTATTGGATGAGAGGATTTAGACCCATCCCCACTTTATCTTCGAAATAATACCCTTTGGAACTATTATAAACCTAATTTGACCTTAATATAAAATAATATTTTGAGATTTTCCTGAGGTGCCCCTCTCCTCCCTTATAAAAGGGAACCTCCTCCCTCCCCTCCTCACACCAATTTGAGAATTAAAGCTCGGCCAACCCCGGAAAAAATCTCTTCTCCACTTCCCTAGTATCATCCTAGAGGTCCTGGTCTTCTTCAAAGACCATCCTTAGTTCTTTAAGTGGAGGTTAAGTGAAGGCGCGTCAAAAAGAGGTAATATCCATTACCGATCTTTTTCAATTTCTTTCTTCTTCAACTTCTTCTTATTTAGTTGTTTCATGATAAAGTAATAACATCAGTATTTCTTATATACTGATATGTTATTATAAATATGAAACAACTCTAATCAACCTTCTATCCATCCTATGGAAAAAGGAAATCACTGCGCGTGCGTACGTACGGAATACCGTCTCCACGTCGTGGTGTAATCTATTTTCCGCCACCACCTTAATTGGATGGGTATAATGGTGTAATGAGTAACTATATATGATTATTATAAATTTATATTGATACTGAAATAGTATACATACACTTCAACACAATTCCACAACCATGGGAACGATATCATCGCTCGTGCGTACGTACGGACTACCGTCTCCACGACGCGATGAGATTCATTATCCATGTTAACCATTCCAGAATGATTATAAAGTATATATTATGAATAATAATGAAATATATGACATGGTAAATCTACTGGATTTATGTATATATATGTCATCTACTTACTTCCATTCAAGACAATAAGGAAAGGAAAACATCGTTCATGCGTACGTACGGACTACCGTCTCCATGAATGGTGTGTTTCATTTCATTTATCTATCTATAATATATATATATATGTATATATATATATATACTGAATATATATTATATATAAATCATATTTTATATTCTGGAAGTAAGTAAATCATGATATATGTAATAAAAATGTCAAGAACAACAAGTCCAAACACCTACGATAAATGAAACGATTTTACCCAAAACGCTTCTTTAACATGGAATTTACAAAAGAACGGGTAATATAAAGTCATAAGTGAACCATATATGATATCATAACAATGATTATGATTCTGTAATAATTTAATGATGCTATTTAAATCATTATACAGGAGGTTCGGATACGTACAAAGCATATCGGACATAAGGTAAGGGAAAATATCACAATCTCATTCTTATCTGAGATTGTTTATACTTTGGTATTTACTGGGGTGTATTTTATCATCCACATCCATGTTTTCTCAATATTTAATATTATTTCCATCCACCTACAATTTTTTAAATCCAATTTTACCCTTCGGTGAGTTTTTAGTAAAGGATATGAAAGGAATCTTCTGTCGTTTTTCGTACGAGGTATTTTTTGACTTTTCCAACAAAAGTACGAAGAATGTTTTTTTTAACTTATACGGCATGAATGGATTTTTAAAACATCATTTCCAAAAAGATTCCTTTACAATTTTACAAGTTTATTTTTAATCAACTTCTTTTAGTTTAAAATTTTATGACACGTTAAGAAAGGAAAAGTGTTTTTGAAGTAGAAAGGATATTTTCCTCAAGAATGAAGTTCAAGTGTTTTATCAAAAATATTTTCCATATAAGATAATAAAGGGTTCTGTTTTTATCCCTATTATTAAATTGATTTGATTATGTTGTGATGGAATTATTTTTATGAATTCCTTTATCGTATATGAATTGTTTTATGATTTCATGATATTTAAGATTCCCATTTTTATTACATGGGTTATGCAATGTTGTATGGTTTATGATTTTGTGGCACACATAAGAATGGTATCATTATGAGATGGGTGGGACCTATATCTCCCTCCAATGCATTGGGTAATGATTATATATCTCATGATATAGACATGGCTGGAACGGTAGGTTATGCCGATTCAGTGAAACAGGACTGAAACGAGGGTGACTCGGTTCAAAAATGGACTCTGTCCACTAAGATAGTCTTGGCAATGAGTCTTGACTAATAAGATATGATTCTCTATCATTATGTGTGTATGCCACAAAGTTTCATGTTTTATGTTATGATTATTGGGATTACATTTCACTACTATGATTTATCCCATGTTATGAAAATATGATCTCTTTTGCAGGTTAAGATTTCCAAAAGATATGTTCTTATGAATATGACGTGAATGATATTTCTTTTGTTTACCCTTACTGAATACTTGAGCTCACCCTTTTATGTTTTCTTTTCCCCAGGATATAAAGAAAGGATATAGGTTTAAAAAAATAAGATCTTTATGGGAGATGTTGAAGATCTTTCACCACGATTAGAAGATTTTATTCCAAGTTTCCAAAGACACTAAACTATTACGATCCTTATGTGTGTGTTTTTGTTATGTATTAAGTATTCCGCAAAAGTAATGTAATGTCTATGTACGTTAGGCTTCAGGTCTCTACAGTTGGTATCAGAGGAAAGGTTTAGTCAACCTTTGGAAATTAGGATGCGACAACGTTAGTGAGATCCCTAGAGATATTTCTAAGGTATGTCTAGGGATGTCTCTAAGGTTAAGTATAAGTATAGGTTATAGTCCTAGAATTGAGCTAACGATCTTAGAATTTAACCTAAGATGTTAGATATTGAGGGTACTCCCCCTTTACTATGTTGTTTTCTCTAGCATGATTTTTTCCTCTCACAGAATTCTTTTTGTGTTTTAGTTAATGGAGGGAACCAGACGGAATTTGGTTAACATTGAATCCAATGGACAAATTGGTGACTATGAGCAACAAAATTATGTAATGCCTAGAGAGGAAGATATTGTGATTATGCCAAATCAGTCATCACGATATATGATTAACAAAGTGAAATTTAGTGGTATACCTAATTCATCAAAGAAGAGGAAGATAAACTATTATGCATGTTCGCATGTTGAGGAGCATAAAGAAAGGAAGATTGAGATTTCTAAATAAGGGAAGAAGAACCTTGAGGAATACCTCAAATGGAGGGACCGATCTTATTTGTGTGGAGAAAAGGGTCATAGAGTGACAGACTGTTATGGAGTTCAATGTATTATTTGTGGAGAACATGGGCATTACCCAACTCAATGCCCTAACCTAAAAATTTACTTCTAAATCAAGGAAGGACTTATTCCAGGACAATAATTGAAGAGGATGGATTGAAGTGTTTATGTATTGGTATTCAAGAATAATGTTGTTGAGGTACTTTTATTGTTTATTAGAATATTTTTGTATTATTGTGGTTTTCAATAATTTTAAGGTACCAGTAACCATGAAAAGTGATTCAAATATTTTGGAAAGTAGATGATATGCGCATAATGAAGGGATAAGGAGAAAATTAAATGTTTGATAGTATTCATGAGCTCATGACTGATATAAGGAGAAGGTTATATCATGGTTTGAGTATATAGAATTTTTGTATTTTGGTATGTGGTAAGAGTTAACTTTTGACAGCATTCATGTTTTCACTAAGGTTTAATGGTTATTCATTTTTCAAGAGAATACATGATTAAGGTATTCACATGATTGGAATGTGACCAACAAGATATATGGAGGATAAATGATGGTATTCACATGCTTGGTTGATGACATTTCAAGTAATCGTTTTCTTTATACTATGAGCTTGGACCGAAGTATTTTAGATAAGCCTAATGATTGGAATTGTAACACCCGAGACTTTTATGTTATATAAATCATCAAAGGAATCTTTTTCTACACAACACTTGCTTGGCTTGCTTTACACGCAATCGCGACCTTCCTCGATAGCTTGCGTCGTACGCAATACCGAGTTTCACTAAACAACAATATGCTATTAAAACTAGCCGTTATGAATAGTAATAACCACTTTTTGAAATTTTATAAATTTTATTTTTCAAAATGGACTTCATTTTTGGACTCAGAATATCGAAATTAGCCTAGGGTGAAATTTTGGTATTTTTCTGAAAACTTTCAATTTTTGATGAATAGTGAAACCACTAAGTGGTAGGTTAAAAAACTGAATTTTGCATAAAACTTAATTTTACCGCTTCTGTGAATGGAATTTCAAAAATCCGAGAGACACGGTTAATATCAAGGACTAAAATGTGGTTCAATGAGATGAAAATAATTTTTTGGTGAATAGTAACTTTTTACTTTTTTTACCGCGGTTGATAGTAAATAGGGTAACTAAGGGTAAATATGATATTAATATTACCCTAACACATGTCCTAATTCTATTGGACAAGTGTAATTCGACCAAAAACAAACTTAGAAATAAAATATGACCATTTAGTCCCACTTGGATTAGATTAGGACATTTATTATTTATTTATTTAAAGAAGGGTTAAAATAGTTAAAATCAAAGTTTAATAAGTAAATCATTTTTAATATGGGGTTATACATAATATAAATTCAATTGTAAATATTCATTAGAAAGATAAAAAGATTTCCTACATGATGATATTTTATTTGTAATTTTTAGACATCAAATAAGTTAATTTATTTATGACACAAAGATGATGCAGTAATTATCTTATTAATGAAATATTGACATAATTGATGTTATAAACACCAAAATAAATGTAATTTGAGACTTTTTATGAATTACACTAATTTTCTAGGTTACTATGATATATTATTGTTGATTTAATTAACTTTTTTCGAACATATAATTCTGTTATGACTTTCACAAAAATCATATATCAAATAGTGTCAAAATTGACACAAAAATAGTTTTTAAATCAAATATTATATTACTAATTGTTATTTTATTCCTAAAAATCTAAGGTTAGGCCAAATGACTTAGATAAGGATATATATATTAATAATAAACAATTTGGGGTTCGTTTGGCATGTTATAGTAAGTTTATTAACCATATAGTGAAAGAAAACAAAAAGACACGGTAAAAGTTAAATTAATTAACTTAGAGTTAAATCTAATTGATAAGGTTAAAATAATACCCTAAACTTGTCTAAATCCTATTGGTTGATAGGATTTCGACCCATCCCCACTTTAGATTCTAAATAAGACCCTTTGGAACCATTATAAACCGATTTTGACTCTAATATAAAATAATATTTTGAGATATTCCTAAGGTGCCCCTCTCCTCCCTTATAAAAGGGCACCTCCTCCCCCTCCTCCTCACACCAAATTGAGCACTCAAGCTCGGCCAACCCCTGCCATTTTCTCCTCTCCACTTCCCTAGAATAATCCTAGAGGTCCTGGTCTTCTCCAAAGACCAATCCTAGTTCCTTAAGTGGAGGATTCAAAGAGGCGTTCCAAAGAAGAGGTAATATCCATTACCGATCTTTTCAATTTCTTTCTTCTTCAACTTCTTCTTCTTTAGTTGTTTCATGATAAAGTAATAACATAAGTATTACTTACATATTGATATGTTATTATAAATATGAAACAACCCTAATTCACCTTCTATCCATCCTACGGAAAAATGAAATCACCGCGCGTGCGTACGTACGGAATACCGTCTCCACGCCGTGGTGTAATCTATTTTCCACCATCACCTTACAAGGATGGGTATAATGGTGTAATGAGTAACTATATATGATTATTATGAAGTAATATTGATACTGAAATAATATATATATACTCCAATACAATTCCACGATCATAGGAACGATATCATCACTTGTGCGTACGTACGGAATACCGTCTCCACGATGTGATGCGACTCGTTCTACATGATCTTCATTTCATAATGATTATATAAATGAATTGAATGAATTAATATGGTATATACTACACTAATACCATTCTGGAAATGAATTATCTATAACCTAAAGATAAGAATAAGAATTTATTCGACAAAACACGCATAAGAACAAAAAGTTATAAAGACCCGAGTAACAAGTAACAATGAAATATTACTAACAAGAAGCTAATAATATGACCATATATGATATCATATAAATATGTATGATTCTGGAATAAGTCAATAACATTATTTAAACCATTATACAGGAGCTTCGGACACGAACAAAGCAAATCGGACCTAGGGTAAGAGAAAATATCACAATCTCATTTTTATCCGAGATTGTTTATTCGTAAGTATTTACTGGGGTGTATTTTATCATCCACATCCATGTTTCATCAAAATGTAATATTATTTCCATCCGCCTACAATTGTTTAAATCCATTTTTACCCTTCGGTGAGTTTTTAGTAATATGTATGAATGGAATCTTTTGTCGTACGAGGTACTTTTTGACTTTTCTAAAAAAAGTACGAAGAATGTTTTTTTTAACTTATAAGGCATGAATGGATTTTTAAAACATTATTTCCAAGAAGCTTCCTTTACAAGTTTTCAAGTTTATTTTTAATCAACTTCTTTTATTTTAAAGTTATATAACATGTTATGAAAGGAAAAAATGTTTTTGAAGAAGAAAGGATATTTTCCTCAAGAATGGAGTTCAAGTGTTTTATCAAAATTATTTTCCATCTAAGATAATAAAGGGTTCTGTTTTTATCCCTATTATTACATTGATTTGATCATGTTGTGATGGAATTCTTTCTATGAATTCCTTTATCTTATATGAATTGATTTATGATGTCATGATGTTTCAAGAATCCCATATTTGTTACATGTGTTATGCGATGATGTATGTTTTATGATTATGTGGCACACATAAGAAAGGATTCATTATAAGATGGGTGGGACCTATATCTCCCTCCAATGCATTGGGTAAAGATTTATATCTCATGAGATAGACATGGCTGGAACGGAAGGTTATTTCGGTTCAGTGAAACAGGACTGAAACGAGGAGTGAACTCGGTTCAGAAAGGGACTTTGTCCACTAAGATAGTCTTGGCAATGAGTCATGACTAACAAGAAATGATTTTCCATGATTATGTGTGCATGCCACAAAGTTTCAAGTTTTATGTTATGATTATGGGGATCTCATTTTCACGTCTATGATTTATTCCATGTTAAGATATTATGATCTCTTTTGCAGGTTTTGATTTTCAAAAAGATATGATATGATTTTTATTTCCTTTATTTGCCCTTGCTGAGCATTTGAGCTCAACCTTTTATGTTTTCTTTTCCCCAGGTCAGGAAGATGGATATTAAGTAGAATATGCTAAAAGGGACCCTAGATATGATGAAATAAATGGGAGACACTGTAGAAGATTTATGAACCAGTTGTTTATGTTTCCCAGTTTCTAAAGACACTATACCTATACGGTCCTTTGTGGTTTTGTCATATGTTGTAATAAGTGTGCTTCAATTTTTGAAGTATTAAAAATGTATGTAAAGTATGGGTCGTTATAGTTGGTATCAGAGGAAAGGTATAGTCAACCTTTGGAAACTAGGATGCGAAATCCTTAGTAAGAACCCTAAGGATAAGTCTAAGCATAGAACACAATCCTAGAAATGGCCATGAATAACCTAGGATAAGACCTTAAGCATGAAAATTTTATTCTTGAATTATGTGGTTTCCTATTATAATTAGTGTTGCTCACCCTATTCTTCTTGGTTTTAGTCAATGGCTGGAACCCGAAGGAACCGTGTTAATGCGGAATGCGATGGGCAATGCAATGGTTGTCCCCCTGAGCAACCAAACGATATGGGAGCTGGAATGCAAAATCATGTAGCCATGCTCACACAACTTTCTCAAGCTATGAATCATGCAGGATTTCCAAACGAGCAAAGGAGGGAGCAACATTCTGTTGAATCCTTCATGAGGCAGCTTCCACCTTCTTTCAGCGGGTCTACTGATCCATTAGTTGCTGAAAAATGGATTAGTGCTACTGAAAAGATATTTTCAGTTCTTCAATGTTCAAAGAATGATAAAGTCATCCTAGTAGTGTATCGTTTGGAAGGAGATGCGGATCAATGGTGGAATCTTGTTAAGAATACGAGGCAAAGGGATGAAATTGAGTCTATGGAATGGGACGAGTTCAAGAACTTATTTTTCAATAAGTACTTCCCTCGTATTCTCCGAACAAATATGGAGAAACAGTTCCTTGAACTGAAGCAAAGGGATGATGAATCTGTTAGTACCTATGAAGCAAATTTTACAAGACTTGCAAGGTACGCTTCTGGTATTATTATCCAACCTGAGAGTAAGATCGATCGATTCTTTAGTGGCTTAAAACCAAGTCTTCGAAGGGCGTTAGCCATAAGGGACTTCAATAGCTATGAGGAAATCGTTCGATGTGCTCTCAAAGTCGAGATGGAGATTGGAGTAACCCATCAATCACATGGGTTTGATAAGAAGAGGAAGATGGAATTCAAAGAAAAATCTAAAGAGCACACGGAAAAGAAGATGAACTTTCCCTTATGCTCAAAGTGTGGAAAGAAACATGGAGGGAGTTGTCTTAAAGGGACAAGTAAATGTTTTAAATGTGGAAAAGAAGGTCATCGGGCATTTGAATGCCGTGATAATGGGAAGAAGATGTCTAATGATGCAAACAAAGGAAGGGATACACAGAATGAACCTACTACACTTCAATGTTTCAAGTGCAAGGAGATGGGGCATTATGCCAATCAATGCCCAAATCCAAGGGTTGATGATGATGGTCGACGTCAACAAACTCTTAAGGCTAAAGAAAAAGGAAAGTCACATGCAATTTCTATCAGCGATGTGGAGTACGATAACGATGTGGTGAAAGGTACACTTACCATCCACTCTAAAGTAGCAAATGTTTTATTTGATTCTGGATCCACCCACTCTTTTATTTCTAAAGAATTTTCTAAGGGTATCACCGTATTACCTCAACAATTAGATGTTGAGTTAGCTGTGAAAACACCTAATGGCACATCAATCGCATCAAAAGTTTATAATTCTTCTCCGATCGAAGTTTGTGGGAAAGTGCTTCCTGCAAATCTTCTGATCCTTCCTTTAGTGGAATTTGATGTGATTCTTGGCATGGATTGGCTTTCTCTACATGGAGCTCATATCAATTGCCAAAGAAGGGAAGTCACATTTCATATTCCAGATCAATCTACGATCGTATATCAATGCAAGGATGAACATAACCTTCCAGTGGAAATTTCTTCCATCTTATGGGTATTGATTCCACTAAATGAAGGTTATTTATCTCAAATGGTTGGTGAGAAACTCACGATTAAGAATATACCTATCGTACGGGAGTTTGATGATGTCTTTCCGGAGGAATTGCTGGGTCTTCCACCAAATCGTGAAGTTGAGTTTTCAATAGAACTCGTACCGGGTGCTTTGCCTATTTCAATGACACCTTATAGAATGGCCCCAATTGAGTTACAGGAATTAAAGAAGCAACTCCAAGAGAATCTTGATAAGGGATTCATACGCCCTAGTGCGTCACCTTAGGGAGAACCTGTTCTATTTGTTAAGAAGAAAGATGGATCAATGAGACTCTGCATTGATTATCAAGAACTTAACAAGATCACTATCAAGAACAAATATCCTCTCCCACGCATTGATGACTTATTTGACCAACTACGCGGAGCTCAATACTTTTCCAAGATTGATCTTCGTTCAGGGTATCATCAATTAAGGGTCAAAAGGGAGGATATACCAAAGATGGCTTTCCGTACAAGGTATGGACACTATGAATTTATAGTGATGCCATTTGGTCTTACTAATGCCCCTGCTATCTTCATGGATCTAATGAATGGAGTCTTTAGAGACTATCTTGATCAATTTGTGGTAGTCTTTATTGACGATATTCTTGTCTATTCAAAGAGCAAGGAAGAGCATGAAGATCACTTGAGAATTATATTGAATACCCTGAGAAAGGAGAAGCTTTATGCCAAATTTACCAAGTGTGAATTTTGGCTTCAAAAAGTTTCATTTTTGGGTCACATAATCTCAAAGGAGGGGATATCTGTGGATCCATCAAAAACAGAGGTTATCGAAAGATGGTCGAGACCAACCACAGTAACTGAGATCCGAAGTTTTCTTGGTTTGGCTGGATATTATCGACGTTTTGTAAAAGATTTTTCACGATTATCTAATCCACTGACCAAGTTGACTCGGAAAGAGTTAAGTTTGTCTGGACAGAGGAATGTGAAGAGAATTTCAAGGAGTTGAAAAGAAGGTTATCCAGTGCACCTGTGCTCACACTGCCTTGTAGTGGAGAAAGGTTTGTGATCTACAGTGATGCATCCAAGAAGGGATTGGGGTGTGTTCTTATGAAAAATGATATGGTGATAGCTTATGCCTCACGACAGTTGAAAATCCATGAGCAAAATTACCCAACACATGATTTGGAGTTGGCTGCGGTAATCTTTGCATTAAAGATTTGGAGGCATTACCTTTATGGTGAAAGGTGTGATATTTATACTGATCATTAAAGTTTAAAGTATATTTTCACACAAAAGGAGTTGAATATGCGTCAAAGAAGATGGTTGGAGCTGATTAAGGATTATGACTGCTCAATCCATTATCACCCCGGGAAAGCAAACAAGGTGGCAGATGCATTAAGTCGACAAGACCATGCTAGTTTATCCATGATGAGGATCACAAAAGATCCAATATTTATGGATTTACAAAGGATGGATCTTATAATTATACTGGAAGGGGAAAAATCTTATCTTTCTCAAATGAATGTTCAACCATCTATACATGTGAAGATTAAAGAAGCACAGAAAGAAGATGTCGAGTTACAAAAGAAGGTTAGAAATGTTCCTGAATTCAACCTTGATTGTGATGGGATAATAAAGTTCAGGAATCGGGTTTGTGTTCCTCCCATCCCCGAATTAAAGAAGGAGCTGCTGGATGAGGCTCATAGTTCTTCATTCTCTATTCATCCTGGAAGCACGAAGATGTATAGGGACCTGAAAGAGTACTTCTGGTGGGATGGCATGAAAAGAGATGTTGCTGAATATGTCTCTCGATGCTTGGTTTGTCAACAAGTTAAAGCTGAGAGACAGAAGTCTAAGGGGATGTTACAACCATTACCCATACCCGAATGGAAATGGGAAAACATCACTATGGACTTTTTCACAGGACTTCCTAAAAC
Source organism: Viscum album (assembly GCA_963277665.1). Taxonomy (NCBI): domain Eukaryota; kingdom Viridiplantae; phylum Streptophyta; class Magnoliopsida; order Santalales; family Viscaceae; genus Viscum; species Viscum album. Next base: position 357,617,577 of record OY728121.1, read on the forward strand.
ATCCAAAGGCAATAATGCTATCTGGGTCATAGTTGATCGTCTTACAAAGTCTGCACACTTCATTGCTATTAGAGAGGATTTCTCTCTAGATCAGCTTGGCAGGATATATGTAAAGGAAGTGGTAAGATTGCATGGAGTACCACTTTCTATTGTATCTGATCGGGATCCGAGATTTACCTCGAAGTTCTGGCGAAGTCTTCAGCATACTCTGGATACAGAGTTGAGTTTCAGCACTGCTTATCATCCCCAGACAGACGGTCAGTCTGAGAGAACAATTCAAACCCTAGAAGATATGTTGAGAGCTTGCTCTATGGATTTCAATGGAGGTTGGGATCAACACCTACCTTTGGTAGAATTTTCTTATAATAATATCTTTCACTCCAGTATTCAGATGGCTCTTTATGAAGCTCTCTATGGAAAGAAATGCAGGACTCCAACTTGCTGGGATGAAGTTGGGGAAAGAAAGCTATTAGGACCTGATCTCGTTGATGAAATGGCAGAAAAAATCAGATCTATTCAACAACACATAAGAGCAGCTCAGAGTCGACAGAAAAGTTATGCCGACAACCGAAGAAAAGACCTAGAGTTTGAAGTGGGTGATAAAGTGTTCTTACGAATATCTCCCTGGAAGAGGGTTATGAGATTTGGAAAGAAGGGGAAGTTGAGCCCTAGATATATCGGTCCTTTCGAAATACTGGATCGTGTTGGGAAGGTAGCTTACCGATTGGCGCTTCCACCGAATCTCTCTCAAGTTCACGATGTGTTCCATGTATCTCTCCTGAGAAAGTACATACCAGATCCTTCACATGTACTCAGCTCAGAAGTTGTACCGCTGGAGCAAGATCTTTCTTATGAAGAACAGCCGATAGAGATTCTGGATCGTAGCGAAAAAGTCCTACGAAACAAGACCACTCGCTTGGTGAAAGTTTTATGGAGGAACCACCAACTTGAAGAAGCTACATGGGAGCTTGAGGATATGATGAAGGAGAAGTATCCTCATCTGTTTGTTACAAAGTGACGAATTTCGAGGGCGAAATTCTTTTTAAGGGGGGTAGAATGTAACACCCGAGACTTTTATGTTATATAAATCATCAAAGGAATCTTTTTCTACACAACACTTGCTTGGCTTGCTTTACACGCAATCGCGACCTTCCTCGATAGCTTGCGTCGTACGCAATACCGAGTTTCACTAAACAACAATATGCTATTAAAACTAGCCGTTATGAATAGTAATAACCACTTTTTGATATTTTATAAATTTTATTTTTCAAAATGGACTTCATTTTTGGACTCAGAATATCGAAATTAGCCTAGGGTGAAATTTTGGTATTTTTCTGAAAACTTTCAATTTTTGATGAATAGTGAAACCACTAAGTGGTAGGTTAAAAAACTGAATTGTGCATAAAACTTAATTTTACCGCTTCTGTGAATGGAATTTCGAAAATCCGAGAGACACGGTTAATATCAAGGACTAAAATGTGGTTCAATGAGATGAAAATAATTTTTTGGTGAATAGTAACTTTTTACTTTTTTTACCGCGGTTGATAGTAAATAGGGCAACTAAGGGTAAATATGATATTAATATTACCCTAACACATGTCCTAATTCTATTGGACAAGTGTAATTCGACCAAAAACAAACTTAGAAATAAAATATGACCATTTAGGCCCACTTGGATTAGATTAGGACATTTATTATTTATTTATTTAAAGAAGGGTTAAAATAGTTAAAATCAAAGTTTAATAAGTAAATCATTTTTAATATGGGGTTATACATAAGATAAATTCAATTTTAAATATTCATTATAAAGCTAAAAAGATTTCCTACATGATGATATTTTATTTGTAATTTTTAGACATCAAATAATTTAATTTATTTATGACACAAAGATGATGCAGTAATTATCTTATTAATGAAATATTGACATAATTGATGTTATAAACACCAAAATAAATGTAATTTGAGACTTTTTATGAATTCCACTAATTTTATAGGTTACTATGATATATTATTGTTGATTTAATCAACTTGGTTCGAACATATAATTCTGTTATGACTTTCACAAAAATCATATATCAAATAGTGTCAAAATTGACACAAAATAGTTTTTAAATCAAATATTATATTACTAATTGTTATTTTATTCCTAAAAATCTAAGGTTAGGCCAAATGACTTAGATAACGATATATATATTAATAATAAACAATTTGGGGTTCTTTTGGCATGTTATAGTAAGTTTATTAACCATATAGTGAAAGAAAACAAAAAGACACGGTAAAAGTTAAATTAATTAACTTAGAGTTAAATCTAATTGATAAGGTTAAAATAATACCCTAAACTTGTCTAAATCCTATTGGTTGATAGGATTTCGACCCATCCCCACTTTAGCTTCGAAATAAGACCATTTGGAACCATTATAAACCGATTTTGACTCTAATATAAAATAATATTTTGAGATATTCCTAAGGTGCCCCTCTCCTCCCTTATAAAAGGGCACCTCCTCCCCCTCCTCCTCACACCAAATTGAGCTCTCAATCTCGTACAACCCCTGCCATTTTATCCTCTCCACTTCCCTAGAATAATCCTAGAGGTCCTGGTCTTCTCCAAAGACCAATCTTAGTTCCTTAAGTGGAGGATTCAAAGAGGCGTTCCAAAGAAGAGGTAATATCCATTACCGATCTTTTCAATTTCTTTCTTCTTCAACTTCTTCTTCTTTAGTTGTTTCATGATAAAGTAATAACATCAGTATTACTTACATACTGATATATTATTATAAATATGAAACAACCCTAATTCACCTTCTATCCATCCTACGGAAAAATGAAATCACCGCGCGTGCGTACGTACGGAATACCGTCTCCACGCCGTGGTGTAATCTATTTTCCACCATCACCTTACAAGGATGGGTATAATGGTGTAATGAGTAACTATATATGATTATTATGAATTAATATTGATACTGAAATAATATATATATACTCCAATACAATTCCCCGATCATAGAAATGATATCATCACTTGTGCGTACGTACGGAATACCGTCTCCACGATGTGATGCGACTCGTTCTACATGATCTTCATTTCATAATGATTATATAAATGAATTGAATGAATGAATATGGTATATACTACACTAATACCATTCTGTAAATGAATTATCTATAACCTAAAGATAAGAATAAAAATTTATTCGACAAAACACGCATATGAACAAAAAGTTATAAAGACCCGAGTAACAAGTAACAATGAAATATTACTAACAAGAAGCTAATAATATGACCATATATGATATCATATCAATATGTATGATTCTGGAATAAGTCAATAACATTATTTAAACCATTATACAGGAGCTTCGGACACGAACAAAGAAAATCGGACCTAAGGTAAGGGAAAATATCACAATCTCATTTTTATCCGAGATTGTTTATTCGTAAGTATTTACTTGGGTGTATTTTATCATCCACATCCATGTTTCATCAAAATGTAATATTATTTCCATCCACCTACAATTGTTTAAATCCATTTTTACCCTTCGGTGAGTTTTTAGTAATATGTATGAAAGGAATCTTTTGTCATACGAGGTACTTTTTGACTTTTCTAAAAAAAAGTACGAAGAATGTTTTTTTAACTTATACGGCATGAATGGATTTTTAAAACATTATTTACAAGAAGCTTCCTTTACAAGTTTTCAAGTTTATTTTTAATCAACTTCTTTTATTTTAAAGTTATATAACATGTTATGAAAGGAAAAAATGTTTTTGAAGAAGAAAGGATATTTTCCTTAAGAATGGAGTTCAAGTGTTTTATCAAAATTATTTTCCATCTAAGATAATAAAGGGTTCTGTTTTTATCCCTATTATTACATTGATTTGATCATGTTGTGATGGAATTATTTTTATGAATTCCTTTATCTTATATGAATTGATTTATGATGTCATGATGTTTCAAGAATCCCATATTTGTTACATGTGTTATGCGATGATGTATGTTTTATGATTATGTGGCACACATAAGAAAGGATTCATTATAAGATGGGTGGGACCTATATCTCCCTCCAATGCATTGGGTAAAGATTTATATCTCATGAGATAGACATGGCTGGAACGGAAGGTTATTTCGGTTCAGTGAAACAGGACTGAAACGAGGAGTGAACTCGGTTCAGAAAGGGACTTTGTCCACTAAGATAGTCTTGGCAATGAGTCATGACTAACAAGAAATGATTTTCCATGATTATGTGTGCATGCCACAAGGTTTCAAGTTTTATGTTATGATTATGGGGATCTCATTTTCACGTCTATGATTTATTCCATGTTAAGATATTATGATCTCTTTTGCAGGTTTTGATTTTCAAAAAGATATGATATGATTTTTATTTCCTTTATTTGCCCTTGCTGAGCATTTGAGCTCACCCTTTTATGTTTTCTTTTCCCCAGGTCAGGAAGATGGATATTAAGTAGAATATGCTAAAAGGGACCCTAGATATGATGAAATAAATGGGAGACACTGTAGAAGATTTATGAACCAGTTGTTTATGTTTTCCAGTTTCTAAAGACACTATACCTATACGGTCCTTTGTGGTTTTTTCATATGTTGTAATAAGTGTGCTTCAATTTTTGAAGTATTAAAAATGTATGTAAAGTATGGGTCGTTATAGTTGGTATCAGAGGAAAGGTATAGTCAACCTTTGGAAACTAGGATGCGAAAGCCTTAGTAAGAACCCTAAGGATAAGTCTAAGCATAAAACACAATCCTAGAAATGGCCATGAATAACCTAGGATAAGACCTTAAGCATGAAAATTTTATTCTTGAATTATGTGGTTTCCTATTATAATTAGTGTTGCTCACACTATTCTTCTTGGTTTTAGTCAATGGCTGGAACCCGAAGGAACCATGTTAATGCGGAATGCGATGGGCAATGCAATGATTGTCCCCCTGAGCAACCAAACGATATGGGAGCTGGAATGCAAAATCTTGTAGCCATGCTCACACAACTTTCTCAAGCTATGAATCATGCAGGATTTCCAAACGAGCAAAGGAGGGAGCAACATTCTGTTGAATCCTTCACGAGGCAGCGTCCACCTTCTTTCAGCGGGTCTACTAATCCATTAGTTGCTGAACAATGGATTAGTACTACTGAAAAGATATTTTCAGTTCTTCAATGTTCTGAGCACGATAAAGTCATCCTAGCAGTGTATCGTTTGGAAGGAGATGCGGATCAATGGTGGAATCTTGTTAAGAATACGAGGCAAAGGGATGAAATTGAGTCTATGGAATGGGATGAGTTCAAGAACTTATTTTCCAATAAGTACTTCCCTCGTATTCTCCGAACAAAGATGGAGAAAGAGTTCCTTGAACTGAAGCAAAGGGATGATGAATCTGTTAGTACCTATGAAGCAAATTTTACAAGACTTGCAAGGTACGCTTCTGGTATTATTATCCAACCTGAGAGTAAGATCGATCGATTCTTTAGTGGCTTAAAACCAAGTCTTCGAAGGGCGTTAGCCATAAGGGACTTCAATAGCTACGAGGAAATCGTTCGATGTGCTCTCAAAGTCGAGATGGAGATTGGAGTAACCCATCAGTCACATGGGTTTGATAAGAAGAGGAAGATGGAATTCAAAGAAAAATCTAAAGAGCACACGGAAAAGAAGATTAACTTTCCCTTATGCTCAAAGTGTGGAAAGAAACATGGAGGGAGTTGTCTTAAAGGGACAAGTAAATGTTTTAAATGTGGAAAAGAAGGTCATCGGGCATTTGAATGCCGTGATAATGGGAAGAAGATGTCTAATGATGCAAACAAAGGAAGGGATACACAGAATGAACCTACTACACTTCAATGTTTCAAGTGCAAGGAGATGGGGCATTATGCCAATCAATGCCCAAATCCAAGGGTTGATGATGATGGTCGACGTCAACAAACTCTTAAGGCTAAAGACAAAGGAAAGTCACATTCAATTTCTATCAGCGATGTGGAGTACGATAACGATGTGGTGAAAGGTACACTTACCATCCACTCTAAAGTAGCAAATGTTTTATTTGATTCTGGATCCACCCACTCTTTTATTTCTAAAGAATTTTCTAAGGGTATCACCGTATTACCTCAACAATTAGATGTTGAGTTAGCTGTGACAACACCTAATGGCACATCAATCGCATCAAAAGTTTATAATTCTTCTCCGATCGAAGTTTGTGGGAAAGTGCTTCCTGCAAATCTTGTGATCCTTCCTTTAGTGGAATTTGATGTGATTCTTGGCATGGATTGGATTTCTCTACATGGAGATCATATCAATTTCCAAAGAAGGGAAGTCACATTTCATATTCCAGATCAATCTACGATCGTATATCAATGCAAGGATGAACATAACCTTCCAGTGGAAATTTCTTCCATCTTATGGGTATTGATTACACTAAATGAAGGGTATTTATCTCAAATGGTTGGTGAGAAACTCACGATTAAGAATATACCTATCGTACGGGAGTTTGATGATGTCTTTCCGGAGGAATTGCTGGGTCTTCCACCAAATCGTGAAGTTGAGTTTTCAATAGAACTCGTACCGGGTGCTTTGCCTATTTCAAAGACACCTTATAGAATGGCCCCAATTGAGTTGCAGGAATTGAAGAAGCAACTCCAAGAGAATCTTGATAAGGGATTCATACGCCCTAGTGCGTCACCTTGGGGAGCCCCTGTTCTATTTGTTAATAAGAAAGATGGATCAATGAGACTCTGCATTGATTATCGAGAACTTAACAATATCACTATCAAGAACAAATATCCTCTCCCACGCATTGATGACTTATTTGACCAACTACGCGGAGCTCAATACTTTTCCAAGATTGATCTTCGTTCAGGGTATCATCAATTAAGGGTCAAAAGGGAGGATATACCAAAGACGGCTTTCCGTACAAGGTATGGACACTATGAATTTATAGTGATGCCATTTGGTCTTACTAATGCCCCTGCTATCTTCATGGATCTAATGAATAGAGTCTTTAGAGACTATCTTGATCAATTTGTGGTAGTATTTATTGACGATATTCTTGTCTATTCAAAGAGCAAGGAAGAGCATGAAGATCACTTGAGAATTATATTGAATACCCTGAGAAAGGAGAAGCTTTATGCCAAATTTACCAAGTGTGAATTTTGGCTTCAAAAAGTTTCATTTTTGGGTCACATAATCTCAAAGGAGGGGATATCTGTGGATCCATCAAAAACAGAGGTTATCGAAAGATGGTCGAGACCAACCACAGTAACTGAGATCCGAAGTTTTCTTGGTTTGGCTGGATATTATCGACGTTTTGTAAAAGATTTTTCACGATTATCTAATCCACTGACCAAGTTGACTCGGAAAGGAGTTAAGTTTGTCTGGACAGAGGAATGTGAAGAGAATTTCAAGGAGTTGAAAAGAAGGTTATCCAGTGCACCTGTGCTCACACTGCCTTGTAGTGGAGAAAGGTTTGTGATCTACAGTGATGCATCCAAGAAGGGATTGGGGTGTGTTATTATGCAAAATGATATGGTGATAGCTTATGCCTCACGACAGTTGAAAATCCATGAGCAAAATTACCCAACACATGATTTTGAGTTGGCTGCGGTAATCTTTGCATTAAAGATTTGGAGGCATTACCTTTATGGTGAAAGGTGTGATATTTATACTGATCATTAAAGTTTAAAGTATATTTTCACACAAAAGGAGTTGAATATGCATCAAAGAAGATGGTTGGAGCTGATTAAGGATTATGACTGCTCAATCCATTATCACCCCGGGAAAGCAAACAAGGTGGCAGATGCATTAAGTCGACAAGACCATGCTAGTTTATCCATGATGAGGATCACAAAAGATCCAATATTTATGGATTTACAAAGGATGGATCTTATAATTATACTGGAAGGGGAAAAATCTTATCTTTCTCAAATGAATGTTCAACCATCTATACATGTGAAGATTAAAGAAGCACAGAAAGAAGATGTCGAGTTACAAAAGAAGGTTAGAAATGTTCCTGAATTCAACCTTGATTGTGATGGGATAATAAAGTTCAGGAATCGGGTTTGTGTTCCTCCCATCCCCGAATTAAAGGAGCTGCTGGATGAGGCTCATAGTTCTTCATTCTCTATTCATCCTGGAAGCACGAAGATGTATAGGGACCTGAAAGAGTACTTCTGGTGGGATGGCATGAAAAGAGATGTTGCTGAATATGTCTCTCGATGCTTGGTTTGTCAACAAGTTAAAGCTGAGAGACAGAAGTCTAAGGGGATGTTACAACCATTACCCATACCCGAATGGAAATGGGAAAACATCACTATGGACTTTTTCACAGGACTTCCTAAAACATCCAAAGGCAATAATGCTATCTGGGTCATAGTTGATCGTCTTACAAAGTCTGCACACTTCATTGCTATTAGAGAGGATTTCTCTCTAGATCAGCTTGGCAGGATATATGTAAAGGAAGTGGTAAGATTGCATGGAGTACCACTTTCTATTGTATCTGATCGGGATCCGAGATTTACCTCGAAGTTCTGGCGAAGTCTTCAGCATACTCTGGATACAGAGTTGAGTTTCAGCACTGCTTATCATCCCCAGACAGACGGTCAGTCTGAGAGAACAATTCAAACCCTAGAAGATATGTTGAGAGCTTGCTCTATGGATTTCAAAGGAGGTTGGGATCAACACCTACCTTTGGTAGAATTTTCTTATAATAATATCTTTCACTCCAGTATTCAGATGGCTCCTTATGAAGCTCTCTATGGAAAGAAATGCAGGACTCCAACTTGCTGGGATGAAGTTGGGGAAAGAAAGCTATTAGGACCTGATCTCGTTGATGAAATGGCAGAAAAAATCAGATCTATTCAACAACACATAAGAGCAGCTCAGAGTCGACAGAAAAGTTATGCCGACAACCGAAGAAAAGACCTAGAGTTTGAAGTGGGTGATAAAGTGTTCTTACGAATATCTCCCTGGAAGAGGGTTATGAGATTTGGAAAGAAGGGGAAGTTGAGCCCTAGATATATCGGTCCTTTCGAAATACTGGATCGTGTTGGGAAGGTAGCTTACCGATTGGCGCTTCCACCGAATCTCTCTCAAGTTCACGATGTGTTCCATGTATCTCTCCTGAGAAAGTACATACCAGATCCTTCACATGTACTCAGCTCAGAAGTTGTACCGCTGGAGCAAGATCTTTCTTATGAAGAACAGCCGATAGAGATTCTGGATCGTAGCGAAAAAGTCCTACGAAACAAGACCACTCGCTTGGTGAAAGTTTTATGGAGGAACCACCAACTTGAAGAAGCTACATGGGAGCTTGAGGATATGATGAAGGAGAAGTATCCTCATCTGTTTGTTACAAAGTGACGAATTTCGAGGGCGAAATTCTTTTTAAGGGGGGTAGAATGTAACACCCGAGACTTTTATGTTATATAAATCATCAAAGGAATCTTTTTCTACACAACACTTGCTTGGCTTGCTTTACACGCAATCGCGACCTTCCTCGATAGCTTGCGTCGTACGCAATACCGAGTTTCACTAAACAACAATATGCTATTAAAACTAGCCGTTATGAATAGTAATAACCACTTTTTGATATTTTATAAATTTTATTTTTCAAAATGGACTTCATTTTTGGACTCAGAATATCGAAATTAGCCTAGGGTGAAATTTTGGTATTTTTCTGAAAACTTTCAATTTTTGATGAATAGTGAAACCACTAAGTGGTAGGTTAAAAAACTGAATTTTGCATAAAACTTAATTTTACCGCTTCTGTGAATGGAATTTCGAAAATCCGAGAGACACGGTTAATATCAAGGACTAAAATGTGGTTCAATGAGATGAAAATAATTTTTTGGTGAATAGTAACTTTTTACTTTTTTTACCGTAGTTGATAGTAAATAGGGCAACTAAGGGTAAATATGATATTAATATTACCCTAACACATGTCCTAATTCTATTGGACAAGTGTAATTCGACCAAAAACAAACTTAGAAATAAAATATGACCATTTAGGCCCACTTGGATTAGATTAGGACATTTATTATTTATTTATTTAAAGAAGGGTTAAAATAGTTAAAATCAAAGTTTAATAAGTAAATCATTTTTAATATGGGGTTATACATAAGATAAATTCAATTGTAAATATTCATTATAAAGCTAAAATGATTTCCTACATGATGATATTTTATTTGTAATTTTTAGACATCAAATAATTTAATTTATTTATGACACAAAGATGATGCAGTAATTATCTTATTAATGAAATATTGACATAATTGATGTTATAAACACCAAAATAAATGTAATTTGAGACTTTTTATGAATTCCACTAATTTTATAGGTTACTATGATATATTATTGTTGATTTAATCAACTTGGTTCGAACATATAATTCTGTTATGACTTTCACAAAAATCATATATCAAATAGTGTCAAAATTGACACAAAATAGTTTTTAAATCAAATATTATATTACTAATTGTTATTTTATTCCTAAAAATCTAAGGTTAGGCCAAATGACTTAGATAACGATATATATATTAATAATAAACAATTTGGGGTTCTTTTGGCATGTTATAGTAAGTTTATTAACCATATAGTGAAAGAAAACAAAAAGACACGGTAAAAGTTAAATTAATTAACTTAGAGTTAAATCTAATTGATAAGGTTAAAATAATACCCTAAACTTGTCTAAATCCTATTGGTTGATAGGATTTCGACCCATCCCCACTTTAGCTTCGAAATAAGACCCTTTGGAACCATTATAAACCGATTTTGACTCTAATATAAAATAATATTTTGAGATATTCCTAAGGTGCCCCTCTCCTCCCTTATAAAAGGGCACCTCCTCCCCCTCCACCTCACACCAAATTGAGCTCTCAATCTCGGCCAACCCCTGCCATTTTATCCTCTCCACTTCCCTAGAATAATCCTAGAGGTCCTGGTCTTCTCCAAAGACCAATCTTAGTTCCTTAAGTGGATGATTCAAAGAGGCGTTCCAAAGAAGAGGTAATATCCATTACCGATCTTTTCAATTTCTTTCTTCTTCAACTTCTTCTTCTTTAGTTGTTTCATGATAAAGTAATAACATCAGTATTACTTACATACTGATATATTATTATAAATATGAAACAACCCTAATTCACCTTCTATCCATCCTACGGAAAAATGAAATCACCGCGCGTGCGTACGTACGGAATACCGTCTCCACGCCGTGGTGTAATCTATTTTCCACCATCACCTTACAAGGATTGGTATAATGGTGTAATGAGTAACTATATATGATTATTATGAAGTAATATTGATACTGAAATAATATATATATACTCCAATACAATTCCACGATCATAGAAACGATATCATCACTTGTGCGTACGTACGGAATACCGTCTCCACGATGTGATGCGACTCGTTCTACATGATCTTCATTTCATAATGATTATATAAATGAATTGAATGAATGAATATGGTATATACTACACTAATACCATTCTGTAAATGAATTATCTATAACCTAAAGATAGGAATAAGAATTTATTCGACAAAACACGCATAAGAACAAAAAGTTATAAAGACCCGAGTAACAAGTAACAATGAAATATTACTAACAAGAAGCTAATAATATGACCATATATGATATCATATCAATATGTATGATTCTGGAATAAGTCAATAACATTATTTAAACCATTATACAGGAGCTTCGGACACGAACAAAGCAAATCGGACCTAAGGTAAGGGAAAATATCACAATCTCTTTTTTATCCGAGATTGTTTATTCGTAAGTATTTACTGGGGTGTATTTTATCATCCACATCCCTGTTTCATCAAAATGTAATATTATTTCCATCCGCCTACAATTGTTTAAATCCATTTTTACCCTTTGGTGAGTTTTTAGTAATATGTATGAAAGGAATCTTTTGTCGTACGAGGTACTTTTTGACTTTTCTAAAAAAAGTACGAAGAATGTTTTTTTTAACTTATACGGCATGAATGGATTTTTAAAACATTATTTCCAAGAAGCTTCCTTTACAAGTTTTCAAGTTTATTTTTAATCAACTTCTTTTATTTTAAAGTTATATAACATGTTATGAAAGGAAAAAATGTTTTTGAAGAAGAAAGGATATTTTCCTTAAGAATGGAGTTCAAGTGTTTTATCAAAATTATTTTCCATCTAAGATAATAAAGGGTTCTGTTTTTATCCCTATTATTACATTGATTTGATCATGTTGTGATGGAATTATTTTTATGAATTCCTTTATCTTATATGAATTGATTTATGATGTCATGATGTTTCAAGAATCCCATATTTGTTACATGTGTTATGCGATGATGTATGTTTTATGATTTTGTGGCACACATAAGAAAGGATTCATTATAATATGGGTGGGACCTATATCTCCCTCCAATGCATTGGGTAAAGATTTATATCTCATGAGATAGACATGGCTGGAACGGAAGGTTATTTCGGTTCAGTGAAACAGGACTGAAACGAGGAGTGAACTCGGTTCAGAAAGGGACTTTGTCCACTAAGATAGTCTTGGCAATGAGTCATGACTAAAAAGAAATGATTTTCCATGATTATGTGTGCATGCCACAAGGTTTCAAGTTTTATGTTATGATTATGGGGATCTCATTTTCACGTCTATGATTTATTCCATGTTAAGATATTATGATCTCTTTTGCAGGTTTTGATTTTCAAAAAGATATGATATGATTTTTATTTCCTTTATTTGCCCTTGCTGAGCATTTGAGCTCACCCTTTTATGTTTTCTTTTCCCCAGGTCAGGAAGATGGATATTAAGTAGAATATGCTAAAAGGGACCCTAGATATGATGAAATAAATGGGAGACACTGTAGAAGATTTATGAACCAGTTGTTTATGTTTCCCAGTTTCTAAAGACACTATACCTATACGGTCCTTTGTGGTTTTGTCATATGTTGTAATAAGTGTGCTTCAATTTTTGAAGTATTAAAAATGTATGTAAAGTATGGGTCGTTATAGTTGGTATCAGAGGAAAGGTATAGTCAACCTTTGGAAACTAGGATGCGAAAACCTTAGTAAGAACCCTAAGGATAAGTCTAAGCATAAAACACAATCCTAGAAATGGCCATGAATAACCTAGGATAAGACCTTAAGCATGAAAATTTTATTCTTGAATTATGTGGTTTCCTATTATAATTAGTGTTGCTCACACTATTCTTCTTGGTTTTAGTCAATGGCTGGAACCCGAAGGAACCGTGTTAATGCGGAATGCGATGGGCAATGCAATGATTGTCCCCCTGAGCAACCAAACGATATGGGAGCTGGAATGCAAAATCTTGTAGCCATGCTCACACAACTTTCTCAAGCTATGAATCATGCAGGATTTCCAAACGAGCAAAGGAGGGAGCAACATTCTGTTGAATCCTTCATGAGGCAGCGTCCACCTTCTTTCAGCGGGTCTACTGATCCATTAGTTGCTGAACAATGGATTAGTACTACTGAAAAGATATTTTCAGTTCTTCAATGTTCTGAGCATGATAAAGTCATCCTAGTAGTGTATCGTTTGGAAGGAGATGCGGATCAATGGTGGAATCTTGTTAAGAATACGAGGCAAAGGGATGAAATTGAGTCTATGGAATGGGACGAGTTCAAGAACTTATTTTTCAATAAGTACTTCCCTCGTATTCTCCGAACAAAGATGGATAAAGAGTTCCTTGAACTGAAGCAAAGTGATGATGAATCTGTTAGTACCTATGAAGCAAATTTTACAAGACTTGCAAGGTACGCTTCTGGTATTATTATCCAACCTGAGAGTAAGATCGATCGATTCTTTAGTGGCTTAAAACCAAGTCTTCGAAGGGCGTTAGCCATAAGGGACTTCAATAGCTACGAGGAAATCGTTCGATGTGCTCTCAAAGTCGAGATGGAGATTGGAGTAACCCATCAGTCACATGGGTTTGATAAGAAGAGGAAGATGGAATTCAAAGAAAAATCTAAAGAGCACACGGAAAAGAAGATGAACTTTCCCTTATGCTCAAAGTGTGGAAAGAAACATGGAGGGAGTTGTCTTAAAGGGACAAGTAAATGTTTTAAATGTGGAAAAGAAGGTCATCGGGCATTTGAATGCCGTGATAATGGGAAGAAGATGTCTAATGATGCAAACAAAGGAAGGGATACACAGAATGAACCTACTACACTTCAATGTTTCAAGTGCAAGGAGATGGGGCATTATGCCAATCAATGCCCAAATCCAAGGGTTGATGATGATGGTCGACGTCAACAAACTCTTAAGGCTAAAGAAAAAGGAAAGTCACATGCAATTTCTATCAGCGATGTGGAGTACGATAACGATGTGGTGAAAGGTACACTTACCATCCACTCTAAAGTAGCAAATGTTTTATTTGATTCTGGATCCACCCACTCTTTTATTTCTAAAGAATTTTCTAAGGGTATCACCGTATTACCTCAACAATTAGATGTTGAGTTAGCTGTGACAACACCTAATGGCACATCAATCGCATCAAAAGTTTATAATTCTTCTCCGATCGAAGTTTGTGGGAAAGTGATTCCTGCAAATCTTGTGATCCTTCCTTTAGTGGAATTTGATGTGATTCTTGGCATGGATTGGATTTCTCTACATGGAGATCATATCAATTTCCAAAGAAGGGAAGTCACATTTCATATTCCAGATCAATCTACGATCGTATATCAATGCAAGGATGAACATAACCTTCCAGTGGAAATTTCTTCCATCTTATGGGTATTGATTACACTAAATGAAGGGTATTTATCTCAAATGGTTGGTGAGAAACTCACGATTAAGAATATACCTATCGTACGGGAGTTTGATGATGTCTTTCTGGAGGAATTGCCGGGTCTTCCACCAAATCGTGAAGTTGAGTTTTCAATAGAACTCGTACCGGGTGCTTTGCCTATTTCAAAGACACCTTATAGAATGGCCCCAATTGAGTTGCAGGAATTGAAGAAGAAACTCCAAGAGAATCTTGATAAGGGATTCATACGCCCTAGTGCGTCACCTTGGGGAGCACCTATTCTATTTGTTAATAAGAAAGATGGATCAATGAGACTCTGCATTGATTATCGAGAACTTAACAAGATCACTATCAAGAACAAATATCCTCTCCCACGCATTGATGACTTATTTGACCAACTACGCGGAGCTCAATACTTTTCCAATATTGATCTTCGTTCAGGGTATCATCAATTAAGGGTCAAAAGGGAGGATATACCAAAGACGGCTTTCCGTACAAGGTATGGACACTATGAATTTATAGTGATGCCATTTGGTCTTACTAATGCCCCTGCTATCTTCATGGATCTAATGAATAGAGTCTTTAGAGACTATCTTGATCAATTTGTGGTAGTCTTTATTGACGATATTCTTGTCTATTCAAAGAGCAAGGAAGAGCATGAAGATCACTTGAGAATTATATTGAATACCCTGAGAAAGGAGAAGCTTTATGCCAAATTTACCAAGTGTGAATTTTGGCTTCAAAAAGTTTCATTTTTGGGTCACATAATCTCAAAGGAGGGGATATCTGTGGATCCATCAAAAACAGAGGTTATCGAAAGATGGTCGAGACCAACCACAGTAACTGAGATCCGAAGTTTTCTTGGTTTGGCTGGATATTATCGACGTTTTGTAAAAGATTTTTCACGATTATCTAATCCACTGACCAAGTTGACTCGGAAAGGAGTTAAGTTTGTCTGGACAGAGGAATGTGAAGAGAATTTCAAGGAGTTGAAAAGAAGGTTATCCAGTGCACCTGTGCTCACACTGCCTTGTAGTGGAGAAAGGTTTGTGATCTACAGTGATGCATCCAAGAAGGGATTGGGGTGTGTTCTTATGCAAAATGATATGGTGATAGCTTATGCCTCACGACAGTTGAAAATCCATGAGCAAAATTACCCAACACATGATTTGGAGTTGGCTGCGGTAATATTTGCATTAAAGATTTGGAGGCATTACCTTTATGGTGAAAGGTGTGATATTTATACTGATCATAAAAGTTTAAAGTATATTTTCACACAAAAGGAGTTGAATATGCGTCAAAGAAGATGGTTGGAGCTGATTAAAGATTATGACTTCTCAATCCATTATCACCCTAGGAAAGCAAACAAGGTGGCAGATGCATTAAGTCGACAAGACCATGCTAGTTTATCCATGATGAGGATCACAAAAGATCCAATATTTATGGATTTACAAAGGATGGATCTTAGAATTATACTGCAAGGGGAAAAATCTTATCTTTCTCAAATGAATGTTCAACCATCTATACATGTGAAGATTAAAGAAGCACAGAAAGAAGATGTCGAGTTACAAAAGAAGGTTAGAAATGTTCCTGAATTCAACCTTGATTGTGATGGGATAATAAAGTTCAGGAATCGGGTTTGTGTTCCTCCCATCCCCGAATTAAAGAAGGAGCTGCTGGATGAGGCTCATAGTTCTTCATTCTCTATTCATCCTGGAAGCACGAAGATGTATAGGGACCTGAAAGAGTACTTCTGGTGGGATGGCATGAAAAGAGATGTTGCTGAATATGTCTCTCGATTCTTGGTTTGTCAACAAGTTAAAGCTGAGAGACAGAAGTCTAAGGGGATGTTACAACCATTACCCATACCCGAATGGAAATGGGAAAACATCACTATGGACTTTGTCACAGGACTTCCTAAAACATCCAAAGGCAATAATGCTATCTGGGTCATAGTTGATCGTCTTACAAAGTCTGCACACTTCATTGCTATTAGAGAGGATTTCTCTCTAGATCAGCTTGCCAGGATATATGTAAAGGAAGTGGTAAGATTGCATGGAGTACCACTTTCTATTGTATCTGATCGGGATCCGAGATTTACCTCGAAGTTCTGGCGAAGTCTTTAGCATACTCTGGATACAGAGTTGAGTTTCAGCACTGCTTATCATCCCCAGACAGACAGTCAGTCTGAGAGAACAATTCAAACCCTAGAAGATATGTTGAGAGCTTTCTCTATGGATTTCAAAGGAGATTGGGATCAACACCTACCTTTGGTAGAATTTTCTTATAATAATAGCTTTCACTCCAGTATTCAGATGGCTCCTTATGAAGCTCTCTATGGAAAGAAATGCAGGACTCCAACTTGCTGGGATGAAGTTGGGGAAAGAAAGCTATTAGGACCTGATCTCGTTGATGAAATGGCAGAAAAAATCAGATCTATTCAACAACACATAAGAGCAGCTCAGAGTCGACAGAAAAGTTATGCCGACAACCGAAGAAAAGACCTAGAGTTTGAAGTGGGTGATAAAGTGTTCTTACGAATATCTCCCTGGAAGAGGGTTATGAGATTTGGAAAGAAGGGGAAGTTGAGCCCTAGATATATCGGTCCTTTCGAAATACTGGATCGTGTTGGGAATGTAGCTTACCGATTGGCGCTTCCACCGAATCTCTCTCAAGTTCACGATGTGTTCCATGTATCTCTCCTGAGAAAGTACATACCAGATCCTTCACATGTACTCAGCTCAGAAGTTGTACCGCTGGAGCAAGATCTTTCTTATAAAGAACAGCCGATAGAGATTCTGGATCATAGCGAAAAAGTCCTACGAAACAAGACCACTCGCTTGGTGAATGTTTTATGGAGGAACCACCAACTTGAAGAAGCTACATGGGAGCTTGAGGATATGATGAAGGAGAAGTATCCTCATCTGTTTGTTACAAAGTGACGAATTTCGAGGGAGAAATTCTTTTTAAGGGGTGTAGAATGTAACACCCGAGACTTTTATGTTATATAAATCATCAAAGGAATCTTTTTCTACACAACACTTGCTTGGCTTGCTTTACACGCAATCGCGACCTTCCTCGATAGCTTGCGTTGTACGCAATACCGAGTTTCACTAAACAACAATATGCTATTAAAACTAGCCGTTATGAATAGTAATAACCACCTTTTGAAATTTTATAAATTTTATTTTTCAAAATGGACTTCATTTTTGGACTCAGAATATCGAAATTAGCCTAGGGTGAAATTTTGGTATTTTTCTGAAAACTTTCAATTTTTGATGAATAGTGAAACCACTAAGTGGTAGGTTAAAAAACTGAATTTTGCATAAAACTTAATTTTACCGCTTCTGTGAATGGAATTTCTAAAATCCGAGAGACACGGTTAATATCAAGGACTAAAATGTGGTTCAATGAGATGAAAATAATTTTTTGGTGAATAGTAACTTTTTACTTTTTTTACCGCGGTTGATAGTAAATAGGGTAACTAAGGGTAAATATGATATTAATATTACCCTAACACATGTCCTAATTCTATTGGACAAGTGTAATTCGACCAAAAACAAACTTAGAAATAAAATATGACCATTTAGGCCCACTTGGATTAGATTAGGACATTTATTATTTATTTATTTAAAGAAGGGTTAAAATAGTTAAAATCAAAGTTTAATAAGTAAATCATTTTTAATATGGGGTTATACATAAGATAAATTCAATTGTAAATATTCATTATAAAGCTAAAAAGATTTCCTACATGATGATATTTTATTTGTAATTTTTAGACATCAAATAATTTAATTTATTTATGACACAAAGATGATGCAGTAATTATCTTATTAATGAAATATTGACATAATTGATGTTATAAACACCAAAATAAATGTAATTTGAGACTTTTTATGAATTCCACTAATTTTCTAGGTTACTATGATATATTATTGTTGATTTAATCAACTTGGTTCGAACATATAATTCTGTTATGACTTTCACAAAAATCATATATCAAATAGTGTCAAAATTGACACAAAATAGTTTTTAAATCAAATATTATATTACTAATTGTTATTTTATTCCTAAAAATCTAAGGTTAGGCCAAATGACTTAGATAACGATATATATATTAATAATAAACAATTTGGGGTTCGTTTGGCATGTTATAGTAAGTTTATTAACCATATAGTGAAAGAAAACAAAAAGACACGGTAAAAGTTAAATTAATTAACTTAGAGTTAAATCTAATTGATAAGGTTAAAATAATACCCTAAACTTGTCTAAATCCTATTGGTTGATAGGATTTCGACCCATCCCCACTTTAGCTTCGAAATAAGACCCTTTGGAACCATTATAAACCGATTTTGACTCTAATATAAAATAATATTTTGAGATATTCCTAAGGTGCCCCTCTCCTCCCTTATAAAAGGGCACCTCCTCCCCCTCCTCCTCACACCAAATTGAGCACTCAATCTCGGCCAACCCCTGCCATTTTATCCTCTCCACTTCCCTAGAATAATCCTAGAGGTCCTGGTCTTCTCCAAAGACCAATCTTAGTTCCTTAAGTGGAGGATTCAAAGAGGCGTTCCAAAGAAGAGGTAATATCCATTACCGATCTTTTCAATTTCTTTCTTCTTCAACTTCTTCTTCTTTAGTTGTTTCATGATAAAGTAATAACATCAGTATTACTTACATACTGATATGTTATTATAAATATGAAACAACCCTAATTCACCTTCTATCCATCCTACGGAAAAATGAAATCACCGCGCGTGCGTACGTACGGAATACCGTCTCCACGCCGTGGTGTAATCTACTTTCCACCATCACCTTACAAGGATGGGTATAATGGTGTAATGAGTAACTATATATGATTATTATGAAGTAATATTGATACTGAAATAATATATATATACTCCAATACAATTCCACGATCATAGGAACAATATCATCACTTGTGCGTACGTACGGAATACCGTCTCCACGATGTGATGCGACTCGTTCTACATGATCTTCATTTCATAATGATTATATAAATGAATTTAATGAATGAATATGGTATATAATACACTAATACCATTCTGGAAATGAATTATCTATAACCTAAAGATAAGAATAAGAATTTATTCGACAAAACACGCATAAGAAAAAAAAGTTATAAAGACCCGAGTAACAAGTAACAATGAAATATTACTAACAAGAAGCTAATAATATGACCATATATGATATCATATCAATATGTATGATTCTGGAATAAGTCAATAACATTATTTAAACCATTATACAGGAGCTTCGGACACAAACAAAGCAAATCGGACCTAAGGTAAGGGAAAATATCACAATCTCATTTTTATCCGAGATTGTTTATTCGTAAGTATTTACTGGGGTGTATTTTATCATCCACATCCATGTTTCATCAAAATGTAATATTATTTCCATCCGCCTACAATTGTTTAAATCCATTTTTACCCTTCGGTGAGTTTTTAGTAATATGTACGAAAGGAATCTTTTGTCGTACGAGGTACTTTTTGACTTTTCTAAAAAAAGTACGAAGAATGTTTTTTTTTAACTTATACGGCATGAATGGATTTTTAAAACATTATTTCCAAGAAGCTTACTTTACAAGTTTTCAAGTTTATTTTTAATCAACTTCTTTTATTTTAAAGTTATATAACATGTTATGAAAGGAAAAAATGTTTTTGAAGAAGAAAGGATATTTTCCTCAAGAATGGAGTTCAAGTGTTTTATCAAAATTATTTTCCATCTAAGATAATAAAGGGTTCTGTTTTTATCCCTATTATTACATTGATTTGATCATGTTTTGATGGAATTATTTTTATGAATTCCTTTATCTTATATGAATTGATTTATGATGTCATGATGTTTCAAGAATCCCATATTTGTTACATGTGTTATGCGATGATGTATGTTTTATGATTATGTGGCACACATAAGAAAGGATTCATTATAAGATGGGTGGGACCTATATCTCCCTCCAATGCATTGGGTAAAGATTTATATCTCATGAGATAGACATGGCTAGAACGGAAGGTTATTTTGGTTCAGTGAAACAGGACTGAAACGAGGAGTGAACTCGGTTCAGAAAGGGACTTTGTCCACTAAGATAGTCTTGGCAATGAGTCGTGACTAACAAGAAATGATTTTCCATGATTATGTGTGCATGCCACAAAGTTTCAGGTTTTATGTTATGATTATGGGGATCTCATTTTCACGTCTATGATTTATTCCATGTTAAGATATTATGATCTCTTTTGCAGGTTTTGATTTTCAAAAAGATATGATATGATTTTTATTTCCTTTATTTGCCCTTGCTGAGTATTTGAGCTCACCCTTTTATGTTTTCTTTTCCCCAGGTCAGGAAGATGGATATTAAGTAGAATATGCTAAAAGGGACCCTAGATATGATGAAATAAATGGGAGACACTGTAGAAGATTTATGAACCAGTTGTTTATGTTTCCCAGTTTCTAAAGACACTATACCTATACGGTCCTTTGTGGTTTTTTCATATGTTGTAATAAGTGTGCTTCAATTTTTGAAGTATTAAAAATGTATGTAAAGTATGGGTCGTTATAGGAATGGATTATGTTGGACATAAGTTAGTATTGTTTAAGGATATAACTTTTTTTTGATATTATAGATGAGATGTAATAGTAATGTATTTTTAGAAAAAGGACAACCTGCAGGACGGGCGACAGCCCATCGCGTCGGACAAGGCTGTGGGAATCGAACCCACAACCGAAGTACGACTAGCCTTTATCGCCTACCACTGACCTATAGGAAGTCCCTGGTTAGTAGAAACTAGTTTTATTTTATTAAGTGACATGATAGATAAAGTATAATTTCATTTTTTTCATATACGATTAACCTCACCAAAGACGGACTTATGTATATTTGATAACATTTGCTAACCTTTTGTTTGAAACAGTTGCAATGACCCATCATTCTATCACATTATCTTTTAACACATCACGAATAACAAATTCAACTTCATTTCTTTAAGAGATGAAGTGGAAATTGTTCAAAGCACGAACAACAGTGAGATTGTACCAAAATAAAGTAAGTATTTATTCCGATTCAAATTCTTCAACTTTAGGGAAATGATCTTGAAAACCAAAAATGTTGTAATAGTGCCTTTATATCCGATGAATCAGATGGTACCCTAGATCATCACAAATTTATGGCTTTGTGATTGCTAGCTTTTCCATAGCCATGTTCTCTACCACTCTCCATCAGAACATGATGGTTAGATTTCTCTTCAATATCCATATTTTCACCTATGTGGAAGCCCAGTGATTAGTTTATTTGGGTAACCGTTATGTTTCATACTTTTGTTTTTAAAGATTGGTTTTGGTATTCCTTTTTACGATGTGAGTTTCTATCAAAAAAACTTTCGAATAGTAAACCATTTATAACCCCGACGAATTTCGAGGGAGAAATTCATTTTAAGGGGGGTAGAATGTAACAACCCGAGATTTTATAAGATAAATTCTTTTTAATTTCATTCATATCTTTTGTTGTACGATACACCAAGATTACCTTGCGCTATACGCAACACTATTCTTGGATCGTGTTACACACAATTTTGATAATAGTTATTCTACGCAACATTGAGTATATATATATATATATATATATATATATATATATATTCAATGTATAAATGAAATATGGTTGGATTCTGTTATACGAAACAACGAAGAATTATTTCACAACACACAACCCTGACATGGCTTGCATTACAGGCAATCACGACCTTCCTCGATAGCATGTGTTGTACGCAATACCGGGTTTTACTAAACAACGATATATTATTATAATATTATTATGAACTAGCCGTTATGAATAGTATTAACTAAATTTTGAATTTTATAACATTATTATTCATCTTACACATTTTCTAGAACATGGTATAAGAACAAAATAATTTTTTCGGGTAAAATTAGTATTTTTCAAAAAATGTAGTTTTGCCGCCTTTTGATGGTGCACCCACTTTAAATCTAGTTTTTTACATGTTTATAAGTTCCATTTGACAAAATAAAATTATTATTTGGAATCAAGAAATAAAAATTTACTTTGGATAAATTTTTCATTTTATTCTGACGACTTTCATATTTTAATGAATAGTAAAAACACGTTATATTTTAATTAAACAAAACTTTTTTCATCGTAATATATTATGTGGATAAATTATAATATTTAATGGTTTTAAAGTATAAATAGAATATATTTTTACCATTTAATATAATGTATGTCATTAGCATTGATTTTACCTTGAATTCGTAGGTTAAATCAATTCAATCTTTTGCAATGTTTTAAAGAAAAACCCGTTTTCTTTCGACAACGGGATTAATTTTAATTTAATTTATACATCTTTTGTGTATTGAATTTGGAAAAATGGATTCTATATTTGGAATCAGTGGGTCCAAATTATGTTAATAAGATACTTTTTATTTTTGGGCATTGTGAATAGTAACTACGGTAAATTTTATTTACTATAGTTAAAGATAAATCGGGTAATTAAGGGTAAATATAAGATTATAAAATTACCCTAACACTTGGAAAAATCCTATTGGATGGCTAAAAGTAGATTCATATAACCTAAGAGTAGGATTAGATTCATTTTATGGTCTTTTTTCCATGAAAATAATTTAATTATTATTAAAACCAAAGAATGTGACAACATGTCACTTTCTTAAATATTATAAGTATAATAATTTTAATTTAGGGATAAACTTCATGAAACTTCGAACATGAATATTATCCAGAAATCTAATACAATTATCTACATCATAGGAATTTATTTAGAATTTTTAGGGATTAAATAATTATCATTTATTATGACACAAAGATGATGCAGTAATTGTCTTATTAATGAAATATTGACATAATTGATGTTATAAATGCCCAAATAAATGTAATCTGAGACTTTTTATGACTTACATTAATTTTCTAGGTTAATATGACATGTTAGTGGTGATATAAGTAACTTGTTTTGAACTTATCATTCTGTTATGAATTTCATAAAAATCATGTACCAAATAGTGTCAAAATTGACATAAATTAGTTTTTAAAACAAATATTATATTTTTAATTGTTATTTAATTCCTAAATATCTAAGGTTAGGCCAAATGACTTAGATAGGGATATATATATTAATAATAAACAAATTGGGGTTCGTTTGGCTTGTTATGGTAAGTTTATTAACCATATAGTGTAAGAAAACAAAAAGACACGGTAAAAGTTAAATTATTTAACTTAGAGTTAAATCTAATTGATAAGGTTAAAATAATAACCTAAACTTGTCTAAATCATATTGGATGAGAGTAATGCGACCCATCCCCACTTTATCTTCGAAATAAGACCCTTTAGAACCATTATATACCGAATTTTACCTTAATATATTTTGAGATTTTCCTAAGGTGCCCCTCTCCTCCCTTATAAAAGGGCACCTCCTCCCTCTCCTCCTCATACCAATTTGAGCATTCAAGCTCGGCCAAACCCTGCCAAAATCTCTTCTCCACTTCCCTAGTATAATCCTAGAGGTCCTGGTCTTCTTCAAAGACAATCCTTAGTTCTTTAAGTGGAGGTTAAGTGAAGGCGCGTCAAAAAGAGGTAATATCTATTACCGATCTTTTTCAATTTCTTTCTTCTTCAACTTCTTCTTATTTAGTTGTTTCATGATAAAGTAATAACATCAGTATTCTTATATACTGATATATTATTATAAATATGAAACAACTCTAATTAACCTTCTATCCATCCTACGGAAAAAGGAAATCACCGCACGTGCGTACGTACGGAATACCGTCTCCACGCCGTGGTGTAATCTATTTTCCGCCACCACCTTAATTGGATGGGTATAATGGTGTAATGAGTAACTATATATGATTATTATAAAGTGATATTGATACTGAAATAGTATACATACACTTCAACACAATTCCAGGACCATGGGAACGATATCATCGCTCGGGCGTACGTACGGACTACCGTCTCCACGACGCGATGAGATTCATTATCCATGTTAACCATTCCAAAATGATTATAAAGTATATATAATGAATAATAATGAAATATATGACATGGTAAATTTACTGGATTTATGTATATATATGTCATCTACTTACTTCCAATCAAGACAATAAGGAAAGGAAAACATCGTTCATGCGTACGTACGGACTACCGTCTCCTTGAATGGTGTGTTTCATTTCATTTATCTATCTATAATATATATATATATATATACTGAATATATATGATATATAAATCATATTTTATATTCTGGAAGTAAGTAAATCATGATATAAGTAATAATAATGTCAAGAACAACGAGTCCAATCACCTACGATAAATGGAACGATTTTACCCAAAACGCTTCTTTAACATGGAATTTACAAAAGAACGGGTAATATAAAGTCATAAGTGAACCATATATGATATCATAACAATGAATATGATTCTGTAATAAGTTAATGACACTATTTAAATCATTATACAGGAGGTTCAGATACGTACAAAGCATATCGGACATAAGGTAAGAGAAAATATCACAATCTCATTCTTATCTGAGATTGTTTATACTTTGGTATTTACTGGGGTGTATTTTATGATCAAAATCCATGTTTTCTCAATATGTAATATTATTTCCATCCACCTACAATTGTTTAAATATAATTTTACCCTTCGGTGAGTTTTTAGTAAAGGATATGAAAGGAATCTTTTGTCATTTTTCGTACGAGGTACTTTTTGACTTTTGTGACAAAAGTACAAAGAATGTTTTTTTAAATTATACGGAATGAATGGATTTTTAAAAAATTATTTCCAAAAAGATTCCTTTACAAGTTTTAAAGTTTATTTTTAATCAACTTCTTTTAGTTTAAAATTGTATGACATGTTAAGAAAGGAAAAGTGTTTTGGAAGTAGAAAGGATATTTTCTTCAAGAATGAAGTTCAAGTGTTTTATCAAAATTATTTTCCATCTAAGATAATAAAGGGTTCTGTTTTTATCCCAATTATTACATTGATTTGATTATGTTGTGATGGAATTATTTTTATGAATTCCTTTATCATATATGAATTGTTTTATGATGTCATGATGTTTAAGATTCCCATTTTTATTACATGGGTTATGCAATGATGTATGGTTTATGATTTTGTGGCACACATAAGAATGGTATCATTATGAGATGGGTGGGACCTATATCTCCCTCCAATGCATTGGGTAAAGATTTTATATCTCATGAGATAGACATGGCTGGAACGGTAGGTTATACCGGTTCAGTGAAACAGGACTGAAACGAGGGTGACTCGGTTCAGAAATAAACTTTGTCCACTAAGATAGTCTTGGAAATGAGTCTTGACTAATAAGATATGATTCTCTATGATTATGTGTTTATGCCACAAAGTTTCATGTTTTAAGTTATGATTATTGGGATTACATTTCACTACTATGATTTATCCCATGTTATGAAATTATGATCTCTTTTGCAGGTTAAGATTTCTGAAAGATATGTTCTTATGAATATGACGTGATTGATATTTCTTTTGTTTACCCTTACTGAGCATTTGAGCTCACCCTTTTATGTTTTCTTTTCCCCAGGATAAAAAGAAAGGATATAGGTTTAATAAAAGAAGATCTTTATGGGAGATGTTGAAGATCTTTCACCACGATTAGAAGATTTTATTTCGAGTTTCCAAAGACACTAAACTATTATGATCCTTGTGTGTGTGTTTTTGTTATGTACTAAGTATTCCACAAAAGTAATGTAATTTCCATGTACGTTAGGCTTCGGGTCTCTACAGATATTCTCCACCTCGATCTGATCGAAGCTTCTTTATCCTCTTACCAAGCTGATTCTCTACTTCATTCTTTAATTCCTTAAATTTCTCTAAGGACTATGACTTATACCTCATTAAGTAGATATATCCATATCTACTCAAATAATCAGTAAAAGTAATGAAGTAAGAATATCCAACTCTAGCTTCTACTGGAAATGGTCCACACACATCTGTGTGTACCAATCCTAGAAGCTCTGTGGCCTTTTCACCTTATCCACCAAAATGCGGCTTGGTCATTTTTCCTTGTAAACAAGTGTGACATCTATAAAGTGGTTTTAGCTCAGTAGAGTCTAAATAGCTATCTTGGAAGAGCTTTGTCAAACACTTCTCGTTCACATGACCAAGGCGGTGATGCCATAACTGTGTGATGTATGAGTCATGTGAGTTTGTTTCGTTATCGATTGCCAACACTTGGTTTTCATAATTCAATACAAACAAACCATTATTTAAATGTGCCATACCATAACATATGTTGTTCTTATAAAAGATACAACCCTTATTTCCAAATTTGAAAAAAAAATTCATCCATATCCAAACAAGATACAAAAATTATGTTCTTAGTAACACTAGGCACATAATAACAGTTATGTAAAACCAAAATCATCCCAGTTGGCAATGAGAGGTGGTAGTCGCCAATAGCCAACGCAGCCAGCCTTGCGCCATTAGAAGCTCGAAGATCCACCTCTCCTCTGGTGATCTTTCTAAATCTACTTGGTTCCTGAATTTGAATACAGATGTGAGCCCCAGAAGTTGTATCTAATACCCAATGTGTAGAAATAGAAAGATTGCACTCGATAACAAACGCACCTTTAGTGTCCCCATGCTTCTGGGTTCCGTTCCTCTTCTAGTGGCCCTGCTTGCCACATGTAAAACACACTACCTCCTGTTCCTTACCCTGCCTCTGGATCTTCCCCTTCTTGGAGGGACGATGCTCGGGGCTTCAGACTGTTTATAAGTCTTTGGCCCCTTTGCCTTGTCCTTCCTTTTCCTGTTCACCATAAGGACCATGGGTATGTCATGCCCCATGTCCTTATCTACCTGGCGAATCAAGGTCAGAAGCTCTGATAGACTCTTCTCATTGCCGCTAAAGTTATTGTTGACAATGAAGCTAGAGAAGGTCTTGGGCAGTGATGATAGGATGAGATCTGTATGCAACTCATCCGGGAATTTAATCCCTAAGATGTCCAGATATTCAATGTAGCCAAGCTTGACTACATGAGGGCCAGCTGGTGTAGACTCTCCAAGATTTGTGGTAAACAAAGAATTGGAGATCTCATACCTCTCCTGTCTCACCTTCTCTTGGTAGTGATATTTAAGGTGAGACATCATGCTATACGCATCCATGTTTTCATGTTTCTTCAAGAGCTCATTAGACATGGCCGATAGCATGAAACACTGGAAATTTGTGGCATCATCCATGTGTTTCATGTAGAGAGATAATTCCTCATCACTAGCCTCTTTCCTAGGTGCAACTGGAATAGGCTCTTCCAGCACATATAATTTCCTTTCATGGAGAAGGACGACGCGTAAACGCCTCTGTCACTCTTGGAAATTGGTGCTGGTGAGAAGGTTTTATTTTTCAAGTATGGTGCGTAATGATATGTTTGAAGTAATTTTCTTGTCGTTTCTACAAATTAAGATGAGAAACGGTTTAGTAATTTATTACAAAAATTGAGACAAATAAATAAATTAATACTTATTATTCTCCCACTATTTTATCGAAATCCAATAGCCCTCACCATTGACTTTGGAATATTCTGTTGCGTGAATATTCTAGTGGCAAGGATCCATATTGCCCTTCGCATTACCCCAACTAGGGTTGGTTAAGTAACTTCAAGGGTTTTAGGTAGGCATTCCAAATGCCCACTGCATTAACTCGCAGCTCCTTGATCCGCTGAGTGTACTCCCCAATCCTGAAATCCTTTTTGGATTTCCTCAACCTTTGCCTCTTGGTCACACCAAGTCCTGTTGTGGCAGTCAACCCTTGATGCGAACCAAGTCAAGTCAACCCCAAACCTTGAATTAGAATTCCCCGATAATTGAAAGCACCCCAACGAGGGTTGGTCAAGCACTTTGAACTATGGTTCGATTCTAACCAATATTATGGAAGGCTATGCCGACTTAATATTTATTTTGAGGGATTTTGTCCTTATACGTAAATTTCCATTTTATTATCTTTGATTACATGCTTGTTAATATTAAGTGGGATATACTTAAGTGATTAACCATGTCTAAGATAATATTTACTTATAAGCCTGTTTTATTTTAGTTCCATCTTGCATTCTCATTTAATTCATTAATTGTGTGATCGTGACAACACACAAATAATAAATAAACCATGCAACTGACAAAAATAAAATAAATGGTATGATCATGAGATTTTCTATTGGTTAGTTTATCTAGCGGTTGATAAACTAACCCAAGACCTAGGGGAGAAACACCTTGAACCTTTCGGGTTCGTGTTTATAGCTTTCCACATGTCCACCTTTGTATCTCCTTGGATTGGTTTCACTATGGCCCCTGACTTGAGCCGCCTCCACTAGCTTGGGAGCTCCATCCATTACATATGCATTTACCTCACACGCGGGTGAAGGGTAAAAGGGGTTTTTACATAAAAGAATCCTTGGGCGCGCAGGCCCTACATATTAATGGGGAGATGGCTCGCAGGCCAACAAATTTAATTTAAATAAATAAATTAAAAGAAACCATTCACATACAAAGGTCTTGGTCTAGCTCATGATCATCCATACATGCAACGATATTTACGCATAAATAAAACTTGCATTCAATTCTTTAATCGTTATTGTTTAAGATAAATCACGCTCGAATCAATTAATTAACTTTAATTAATCAATCCTTTTATCTTAAATCCCTTTTCTGAATTTCCTTTAGATTCTCATCCATCATAATTTTAAACAAATAAATTCATTTAAAATTATCCTTGTACGTAACTTGTACCTTCTAGGCAACCCGGTGAATTCCCATTTATTACGCAGATGTTAAATTAAACACATATATATAAACCACCTATCATGTGTTGTGCCTCAGCTTTATGCCTGCACCATGGTACACATCTCAAGGGTTTTATAATATAATAATAAATTTTAATAAATCTGCGTAATTTGAGTGAGTACACAACGTGTAGTTCCTACTACACGGCGTGTACTTTTCTTCACCGTCCATCCGAAGTACACGCCCAGGGACAGGGCGTGTTAATGTAATTCGGAAATTTTCGGAGTACACGGCATGTACAGTGGGACACATGCCATGTAGTTTCCGCGTTACACGGTTTCCAGCCGGGCAGGTCATGTACGGAGTACACGACCCAACCCTAACCCGAAGGGACTACATGCCGTGTTCATTGGACCACACGGCGTGTATTCCGAAAAACATGTGCCACATGTTTCTGGTCAACACACGGTGTGGGGAATACACGCCGTGTTCATTGGACCACACGTCATGTGTTCTGGAAACCGTGTGCCACCTGTTTCTGGTCAACACACGGTGTCTTAAATTCTTAGAAAAAATCCAATACACTGCCTGATTTGGCGGATCAGTCAATGCATTGAACCTAGACTACACGGCATGTACATTCGAATACACGCTGTGTATTCTGGTGTTATACGTCCAGAAACTTTTGTCTCATCCATATGAGTTCCTCTATTTTATTTTAATCAAAATCAAAAGAAAAATTTGTTTCTGTGAGGTGAACGGAAAACGAGGGAGGAGGAATAGATCTCGATATTCAGATTTCCAGAATGATTAAACTTAAATTGAAATAACTAAATTATTAAATGCATAAATTACCAACGAAAAACTCAATAATTATAATCAACGATATGACCCTCTCTGATACCACTTGTAGGTTCTGGGCGCATCGAAAGCGGGTTGGTGGGTTTTCCCAACTTTAATATTAACGTTAAACAACGTTCAATCTAAGATCTGTCACGATATAAAACGTCAAATCTTCGGAATAGAATGAAGAACAAAAAGAAAAGAAGTGTCACGGAAACCTTGAGGAGGATCATCATATGTTGATTATAATTAATTTAATTAATGCATAAGAATTACCTCGTTGGAATTATTTCTTCGTTGATGTGTCCGGTCACGATTCGGTGATCCGTCATTGCGTCGTAGAATCCAAGTGTAGGATTCCTCTAGCGGTGATCCACACATGTGTCACGTATCTCCAGACGTCGCCGAAGGGATCTTCGGGTGCTGGCACGGAAGAACCTTCGCTTGCGATGTCTGCCTTTGACTGCCTTGATCCGGTGGAGGATCTTGCTCTCGTAACTTGAGGGTGTTCTTGGTGGAAAGGGAATTCTCTCTTTGGCTTGAGATTATTTCCAAATCCGTTGTGCACAACAATGGATAACCACTTGAGAATAATGTAATTAGGATTTATAATACCTAGAATAATAAAATAAATTAATTTCTCACAACCATTTAATCATTTCATTTAATTCTTAGCAATACCCCATGTCTTAATAATGACAGTTGACCATCATTATTACTTGACATGTGTCCAAAGTATTACATTAAATATCATTTAATTAAATAAACAATATTTTCTCATGAATCCTGAAAAATTAAACTACACGGCGTGTGTATATAAATATACATGGCGTGTACTTTTATTTTTCAGTTTTATTTATTTTTCTCTACCATATTTATTAGACCTTGAGTAATGGCTATTTATTTCTTAAATAAATGTTACTGCATTACTCGCTAATAAATATATATTATTTCTTCCATAATATATTCTCTCGAATAACTAGTGTCAAAATAAATGCGATCAGACATCCTTAAATAATTATTAAACCACAGTCGGGAATAATATTTATTTACCTTGTTAAATTAATATTTAATTGAGATACATGGACACACTTAGTGTGTGACCCTCTAGGCCTCTTTCTCAGTGGAATTAGGATGAGCCTGCCTAAAGTCCAAGCTTAGTGTCTAGCAACACGCCAAGGCACCCATAGAGAAAGAAGTTAACGCCGCAATGACATGTCACCTCCTACGAATGCTTACCATGTAATATAATACCTTTGTCTTGATATCTCCAATCAAGCGGGTTGCATGCTAGTGCCATCAACCCATGTGCTTGATTATTCTTTCTTTGACTTCCCGGAATTGAACTTGCCCATACCTTACCATGGAGATGGATTTATTTAGGTTGTATCAATTCCATCAATGGGCCTGAGATATCTACTTCTGTTATGGAACAGAAGGGAAAAATCCTTTCTCGCATTATCTATTAATGCGATATTACTCGTGACGCACCCAACGTATCCTACCTCGCTGCGAACAGTGTGTCGTCACAGTTTTTGTCAATACATCTAAGTGCGCGAGTTTTAATACCCATTAATAATAATCTTAAAGTCTAAGGACCAATACACACGTCCAAAGATAGGAACATCCAATGACACTATGAAATATGGATTTCCTACTAGCGGGTCTCGTTCTCATAATATCCTCCTGGATATTACCAAGGGCGCACACCATGAGAAGGTGCCTCAAAGTTTTATGAGTCCTCACCCCTAATGACCTATATTATTTGTGTCCCTCAAATAATATCATCCGGCCATAGAACATACATTCAAGAACAGTGTTATGGCACTTTCGGGTTCTCATCATTGCAGGGATCCGCTACGACCCTTTAATTCAACAGTTGTCCTTAGGACATTATCACATGACATGTCATGTAGAAGAACAATCAAGATGTGATAAGGATTTTATTTAATGAATAAAGTAAAAAGTAGTTGGTTCTAGACCACCAACTCCAATACTACCTCATCCATGGGGACCTCTGGAACTTGTTCCTATACCCACTCCTATGTATCTTGATCATCAACTTCATCCAAGTCAATATTTTTCCCACTACTCTTTTTGAGTATGTGCTCCCTCTCAAAAAATATAGTCTGTCTGGAAACAATCACTTTCTTATCTGAGGGTTTGTATATGTAGTATCCCTTTGTTTACTTATCATACCTATAAAGATACACTTCAATCCATGGGGTGCTAGTTTGTTACCTGAGAAAGTATTAAAAAATTCCTTGAATCCCCATAAACGTGTATGAGACAAAGGGGGTTTCTCTCCACTCCAAATCTTGAAGGGAATCCCATTTTCTACCTTATTTGATACTTACTTTTTATATGTATGCTATAGTTTCCAATGCATATCCCCAAAAGAATAATGGAAGATATCCATGACTCATCATAGAACTTACCATTTACAACAACCTATGGTTCCTCCTTTCACTAAAACCATTCCACTATGGTGTATAAGGAGGAGTGAGTTGAGATAGAATCTTAGACTCCCATAAAAGGTCGTTTAACTCTTTTTTAAGATATTATCCACCTCAATCTGATTTAAGCTTCTTAATCTTCTTACCAATGTGATTCTCTATTTCATTCTTGAACTCCTTGAATTTCTCAAAGGACTCAGACTCATACATTATTAAGTAAACATAACCATATCTACTCAAGTCATAAATAAAAGTAATGATGTAAGAATATCCACCTCTAGAATTTACGGGAAATTTTCCACACACATCTGTGTCTACCGATCCAGGAAGATCTATGGCCCTTTCACCCTGTCCACCAAATGGTAGTTTGTTAATTTTTCCTTGTATAAAATAGTGACTTTTATTATTTATTTTTACCTCAAAAGAGTCTAAATAACCATCTTAACAAAGCTTTGTCAGGTGCTTCTTTTTTACATGAACAAGGTGGTGATTCCTTAACTAGGTGTTATATGAGTCATGTGAACTTGGTTTGTTATCAATTGTGAACACTTGGTTCTCATAATTTAATAGATACAAACCATTACTTGAATGTGTCATACCATAACATATGTTATCCATATAAAAGTAACAATATTTATTTCTGAACATGAAAATAAATCCATATATATCTAAACTATATATAGAAATTATGTTCATGGAAAAACTAGGTACATAATAACAGCCATGTAAAACCAAAATAATTCTCATCAGTAATGTGAGGTGGTAGTCACTAATAGAAAGAGCAGCTAGCCTCACACCATTGGCATCTCAAAGATCAACCTATCCTCTAGAAATTTTTTGAAATCTACTTGGTTCCTGCATTTGAATACATATTTGAGCCTCACAGGATGTATCTTACTCCCAATGTGTAGATATGGAATGATTTCACTCGATAAAGAATCCAGCTTTGGATTTCCCTTTCCTATGGGTACAGTTCCTCTTCAAGTGGCATGACTTGCCACATGCAAATCATACTACCTTGTTTTATTTACCTTGCCTCTAGATCATCTTCTTCTTGGTCAGACGGTTCTTCGAGGCATTATATTGTTTATAAATCTTAGCCCACTTTTCCTTGTCCTTCCTCTTCCTATTCACTATAAGGATAGTAGGTTTTTTACACCAAATTTCCTTATTCACATTGAGACAAGGGTAAGTAGCTCTGATAGAATCTTATCATTTTTTGTCATGTTACAGTTCACAATAAAACTAGAGAAGGTCTTGGACAATGAATAAAGTATTTGACCCCTACACAACTCATCTAGGAATTTAATCCCAAATATGTATAGATTCTCAATGTAGTCAATAATATTAACTACATGTGGTCTAGAAATCATAGACTCTCTAAGAAGAGTAGTGAACAAAGCGTTGGAGATCTCATTCCTCTCCTATATCCCCTTCTCTTGATAGAGATCCCAAAGGTGAGACATCATGCTATACACATCCATTTCCTCATGTTGCTTCAAGATCTCAATCATCATGGATGATAGCATGAGGCACTAAACATATGTAGATACATTCAGATGTTTCTCATAGATAAAGAGTTCCCCATCACTCACCTCATTTCCAGGTGCAATTGGTAAAGGCTATCCCATTACATAATGTTTTCTCTCATGGAAAAGGATAACCTGAAATCTCATTTTCTACTCCTTGAAATTAGAGCTGGTGAGAAGGTTTTACTTTTCAAGTATGGATCACAATGATATGTTTGTTTTCATTTATATTTTTTTTCTAAAAATATGATGAACACAGTTTTAGTACTTTATCTTGATAAATATAAAAAAAAATCTATTTGTATCCCATTATTTCTTGGAAACCCAATATCCCTCACCATTGGCTTCAAAATATCATGTTTCTTGGAAATTATAGTGGAAAGGATCCATATTTCCCTTCGAATTACCCCAACTATGGTTAGTCAATACACTTGAATGGTTTTAGTTAGGAATTTAAAATTTCAACTACATTAACTCATAACTCCTTGATCTGTTGAGTGGACTCCCTAATCCTAAAATCCTTAATTTTAGATTTCCTCAACCTTTGCCTCTCATTTTTAGCAAGTCCAACAAGGATAGACAAACTTTTATGTAAACTGATTTAATTCAACCCAAGACCTCAAATTAGAATTCCCTAATAATTGAAATCACCCCAACTAGGGTTATTGAAGCACTTTAAACTATGGTTCAATTCTAACCGAAGTAATGGAAGGCTATAATGACTTAATATTTAATTAATGGATTTTATCCTTTATGCATAAACTTCCACTTATTATATTTTCACATGTTTTTTAATATTAAGTGTGATATACTAGAGTGATTACCCATGTATAGATAATATTTATGCATAAGCCCTTTTATTTTTTAGTAAAATATTGTATGCTTGTTAGTTCATTAATTATGTGATCGCATCAAACATCCATAATGAATGACCATACTACAGACAGAACTAAATAAATGGTATTATTATGAGATTTACTATTGGTTAGTTTATCTACTGGTTAATAAAATAACTCTGGCCTATGGGAGAAACTTCTTGAACCGTTTAAGGTTCATGTTTACATATTTCCACCTATCCACCTTAGTATCACATTGGGTTGGTTTTGCCTTAACACTTAACTTGAACCGCCACCACTAGCTTAGGATCTCCATCCATTATATATGATTTTAAATCACTTGTAAGAGATGGGTAAAAAGAGGTTTATATAAAAGAAACTATGGGCATGCAGTCCCTACATATTAATGATGAGAAGGAATGCAGGAAAATAATTTTAATTTAATAAATAAATGAAAAGGAAATAAATCACTTACAAAGGTTCGGTCTAGATCATGATCATCCGCATACATGCTAAAAATTGTGCATTTAATAAAACTATCATTCAATACATTAGTCATTATTGTTAAGATAAATTATGCTTGAATTGGTTAATAATTATATTTAATTAACTAATACTATTTATTATAATCCTTTTTCTAAATTTCCTTGAGATTCTCTTTCATAACCTTGTACATAACTTGTACCATGGAGGAAACCTGGTGAATACCCATCCAAAACCACCCATCATGTATTTATACGTGTATACAATTTATTCTTTGTAACATGTAGCATGAACATAGAATTGTAATTGTAATATAACTCATTCATGATGTGTAGATCTTTGAACATTATACAGATATTAATTAAACATTTATATATATATATATCAAACACAAGTCACATGTTTTGTCCCAAATTTACGCCCACATGAAGGTACATGTCATGAGGGTTACACAATATAATAATAAATTTTTAAATCTGGATAATCTGGAAAAAGAACATGACATTTAGATCCGACTACACGGCATGTACCCTTCTCACCATCCATCTAAAATACATGCTTGGGGAAATGGTTAGTGGGGTATACTTTGGAAATCTTCGGAGTACAAGATGTCTCCAGTGGGCCACATGCTGTGTTGAATCCAAGTTACACTATCACCATCCAAGAAATCCATGTACGGGATAGATGACTTGACCCTGACCTGATGGGACTACACGCCATATCTAGTGGGCCACACGTCATGTAATCTGGTAAACTGTGCACTAGTCTGTCCTAGTCAACAATCATTGTAAGAATAAACTACACCACATTTCATTATTGCACATGGCTTGATTAATTTTCGAATTAATCCTGATGCGTTGAACATAACTACCCAGTATATAATCTGGATTACATGGCATATATGGCAGATGACACGATGTGTAACTTCGAATACACTGAGTGTACTATCATGTTACCTAGACAGAATTTTTGGTGCCTCCTGATGACATCCTTAATTGAATTTCAATCAAAAAATTATTCATTTCTATTGGATCTATGAGAAACGAAAGAGGAAGAATATATCTCAAAATTCAGATTACAAGAAATATTAAACAGGAATTGATAAACTAAATTAATAAAGTGTAAATCATCAATGAATTATTTAAATAATTATAAAGGAAAATATGACCACTTTGATACCACTTGTTAGTTCCAGGCACAGTCAAAGTGAATGATGGGAATGTACCTAAATTTTCAAATTTCCAGGATCAATGATTAATTCAGGTTCACTATGATAATAAACACCATCGTCCGCAAAATTGAATCAAAGATAAAATAAAAAGTAGGGAACCTGGAATCGGGAAGAGAGGATCTATATATTTTATTTATAATAATTTAATTTAATTAAAGAATTACCTCCAAAGTGATTCTTTATTCGTTGATGCATTCGACCATGGGTCTGAGGTAGAACTTCATTGAGATGTAGAATCTAAAGATATGATTCCTCTAGTAGTGATCCAAATGTGCTCCACGTATCTCTGGATGTCTCTAAAAGATTCTTAGGGAGCTATCATAGAAGAACCATTCACTTCTGATGTCAACCTTTAATCACCTTAAGAATCACTTCCAAAGAATTATCCTAGATCCAGTGGAGGAGGGTATCTCTCATTATTGAGAGCATTCTTGGAGAGGAAAGAGTTCACTAGGCTCGAGATCTTTTCTCCAAGGATGTTGTGCACACAACAAATGGTTATTCGGTGGGATGACCCCTTGGCTAATTAGACAATAATAACATAATAGGTAATTTAATTTACCAAGTAATAATAAATAATTATGACAAGTTCTATTACTTATTTAATTATTCCATGTGAAGACCCATTTCAAATAATAATATAAATTCATTTATTTCCATGACATGAGATTTACTTGCACGGTAAGTTTAAATATTATTTAACCAAATAATATTTAATATTATTTCTCACTGGTCCCATAGCATGTTTCTCTAATCCTACTCAATATTTACCAGGCCTTGAATAATTAAGAATATTAAATTATTATTATTATTATTATTAAATTTAATATTATTATTGTGTTTATATTTTAGGATTTTTTAGGATTTTCTCCTTTTTTATTCTTTATTTTATTTTATTTTCTTCTTCCTTTTTCCTCACTCCCCCCCCCCTCTCTTGTCATGCGGATTCACCCCCAGTGTGCACTGCCCTAGAGGCCCTCCCTCCCCTCACCAGCTCACCCTACCAGACTCCCATCAGCGCACCCCCAGATCCCATCACACCACTCAACCCTTATGGCTCACCTCACACCACCCCTACTACCTCCCTCTCAACAAACCCCTTCACACTGCTTGGTTGTGATCCACCCCTATCTTCTCAACTGGACCCCCCCCCCCCCCCCCGTCACTCTACATCCTTCACCATAACTGTGAACCAACTGGCTAGACCCTTCTTTTCCATTCCTAGGCTCACTACTGAAAATCATACTTATGCCAACTCACTTTACCCAATGGTTTGCCTAAACTGTTGGCATAGAGAGTTTTACCAACAGTTTTTGAAAACTGTTGGGATATAATGCTTTACTGTAGTATTTACCAATGGTTTCTGAAAACCGTTAGGGTATATGAATTTTTACCAACGGTTTATGACAATCCTTGGGATATATAGGGGTATAGTGATTTTTTCCCATGATTTTTTAAAGACTTTGGGGTATAGTGATGTTTCCCAGTGGTTTTGTAAAACCATTGGGATAGTTTTTTTCCCAAATACGTATCCCCCACTTCCCTTTCCAAATTCGAGATTCGATTCATTTTTTCCCAACTAGAGCAGAGCTCTCTTCCCAGCTGGTGACCCCTGCTCTTATAAAGATCCATCCGAGTTGTTTTAACTTCAAATTGGTGAGTTGGAGTTATATCTTATGCCTACATTTATTTTGGATTTTTATATATCATGTTTAGTTTATTTACTCATCTTTTGTAATCCCTCAACATTTTGGGTTTTTGGTTATTGTTGAATGTGAAATTGGCTTGTTCCAAATACTCCAGCCTATACATTGACAATGAATTTCCCTTCTCTAACCACTATCATCACTAATTTTCTAGGCATGTTACACAATATTAGTGTTGTATAGGTACTATTATTTCTCCCATTGGTCATGTTTACATTTATATTTTCAAGAATTTTACCTTGAAAACTAATTACTTTCTTCGAAAAAGGAGTTCCAACAATTAGTTTTTGAAATTTTATGTAATGGTTTGGGGGGAAGTGCAGGTGGGGGTGTGGATGTTAAGGGGAGGGGTGTTGTGCAGGGGGGGTCTATTGGGGGTGAGGTGGGGGTGGTTTGTACAGGTGGGGTTGGGGGTGGGTTGTGCAAGTAGGGGTGGGGGAGGGGGTTGTGCAAGTGGGGGGTTCCGTGGGGGGGGGGGGGGGGGGTTGTGCATGTGGGTGGTGGAGGGGAGTGTGCCGGTTGGGGGGATCTGTAGTGTGAAAGTGGAGAGGGGTTGTGAGGGGAGGGGGTTTTGTAGGGGGTGTCTGTTGGGGGTGATGTGGGGTGTTGTGCAGGTGGGGATGGGGGTGGGTTGTGCCGGTGGGGATGTGTAGGTTGGAGGGGAGGGGCAGTCTGCTGGGGGTGAGGTGGGGTTGGTTGTACCGATGGGGGTGGGGGAGGGGGTTGTGCAAGTGGGGGGTACAGGTGGGGGTGCAGTGGGTGGGGGAGGGGGTTTTCAAGTGGGGGTGTGTAGGTGGGGGGATGTGCTGTCGGTGGGGGTTGTCTAGGTGGGGGTGGGGGTGGCCTGTCCTGCTGGGGTTGGGGGGTGGACAGTCTGGGTGGGGGTGGGGGGAGTCCATTTGAAATATAAGATGATATTTTTATTTTTCAACCAATGGAGTGATGTGTTTTGGAGGATTTTTTAATAAAATTGGTAGTATAAGAAAACCCATAAAATTAATGATCTATAATAAAAGAATCAATATAAAAGTGAAGAATATAAAATATAGGAATTTTTTTACTATAAAAATAACCATAGTTTACTCTTCAACAAAGTACGCTTGATGTGGGGTGTTGTTAATTTCTAAGGTATTATATGGCTATTGGGGGTGGGCTGTCGAGGTGGGGGAGGGGGTGTGGGCTGTCCGGGGGGTGGGATGTCCAGGTGGGGGTGGGGGTGGGTTGTTCAGGTGGGGGTGGGGGTGTCCATTTGGGTTTGGGGGTGGGATGTCCATGTGGGGGAGGGGGTGTCGGTTGTCTGGGGGGTGGGTTGTCTAGGTGGGGTGGGGGTGGTCTATCCAAGTTGGGGTGGTAGGGGGGGTTGTCTAGGTGGGGGTGGGGGATGTCCATTTGGGTATGGGGGTGGGTTGTCTAGGTGGGGGAGGGGGTGTGGGCTGTCTAGGTTGGGTGTTCTCCAGGTGGGGTGGGGGGACTATCCAGGTGGGGGTGGGGTAGGGGTTTTCTGGGTGGGGGTGGGTTGTCCAGGTGGGGTGGGGTTGTCCAGGTGGGGTGGGAGGCTATCCAGGTGGGGGTGGGTTGTCCAAGTGGGGGGTGTCCAGGGGGGCTTCTGGGGGTAGGGGCAGCAGGGGAGGGAGTGTGGACTATCCAGGGAGGGGGCTGGGTCATCTAGGTGGTGGTGGTGAGCTATCTAGGTGGGGTAGGGGTGTGGGCTGTCAAGGGTGGTGGGCTATCCAAGGGGGTGGGGTGGGTTGTCCAGGTGGGGGAGGGGGTGTGGTTTTTCCATAGAGGAGGGGGTGGGTTGTCTAGGTGGGGTGGGGGTTCTCCAGGTGGGGTGGGGGGGCTATCCAGTTGGGGGGCTTCAGGGGGTAGGGGATGTGGGTTATCTAGGTAGGGGGTGGGTTGTCCACTCTAATACTCTACAAAAAATAGTAATCACATATAACCAATGTATATTTTATTTCACATGTTAAAACTTTTCTTGAAGCTCCATACCAACACTCACTCTTACCCTTCCAAGAAGAAGTTATCTCTACAAAGAAATCTCACTCAAGTTCTTATACACTATTCATATTGATCTCCTACATATTTAACATTCATACAACTTCATATCACCTAATGATATAAAAAGGATCATACTCCCTTGAGTAGTGTCCCATAGAAACATGGCTCATATGCCAAATCAACATACATAGGATCATATTTCACACACACACGCAAAATTTTATAAACATACACCTTGTATCACAACAAAAAATTAGCTCTTATCTAGCTTCTCAAGGAATCAATAAGCCATAAACTTAGCTCAAAATTTAGAGGTGTGTTTACAATTAGGTGTGTTTTTTTAGAATTCATGTATGATATTTAGAGTGGAAGATAAAATATGATCCATGTATTTGGAGGTGTGTTTACAATTACGTGTGTTGTGATTTATATGTATGATTTTCATGGTTTACACCAACAGTATTTTGGGTCATCAATAATAGTCTTGAAATCATGCTACAATTGGATAGAGATTGGATTCTATGACCCTAGTTCGGGGGTGGACACTACCACCCCCTTGGATAGCCCCCACCCCTTGGACCCCCTCCCCCACCCCCTGGATACCCCCACCCCCTGGACACCCTACCCCCCAAGGATAGCCCCCATCCCCCTGGACATCCCCCACCTCCCTGGATGCCCCACCCCCCACACCCCTGGACCCCCCCCCCCCCTTCCCACACCCTGGACAGCCCCCCACCCCCAAAGGCATCCCCCCATCCCCCTGGACAGCCCCCACCTCCCATGGACACCCCCACCCACCCCCTTGGACAACCCCTCTGAACACCACCCCACCCCCCTGGACACCCCCACCCCAATTGGGCAGCCCCCCCCCCCCCACCCCTGTGGAAAACCCCCCTGGAAACCACCCCAACCCCATGGACACCCCCAACCACCCTTGGATACCCCCCAATCCCTGGGTAGCCCCCACCCACTAAGACAGCCCCCACCCCTGGAGCCCCCCCCACCCCCCCGGACACCCCCACCCCCTTGCGATGTTTATTTGATCACTCAAATAATCCACTAAAATATAAAATTTCTTCAATCTATATTTTACTCAACTCCTGAAAAATTATCCTCCACAACTGTACATAATATTTTACACTCATATATAGTTCTTCAAATATATTTTGTTATAAATATAATTTTTTTTTGTCTTTTATATTATGATTCTCTTATAGAGTAGTGTGTCAGTTATGGTTTCAGATAAAGTTAACAATTATCATTTACATAAAAAATATTTTCAAAGGAACTTCAATCTTATTTAATTTTTTTTGAAAAAATGACTTATAACAATTTTTTAAAGAATGGATTTAAGTCGGATGTATGAAACCGATCAGATCTCAAGATATTTTTAAAACAATTTAGAGAGATTTTTGGATTTTTTATTTCACAATGCTTCAGATAGTGGTCACATACACTGCCTCTCTTACAATTTTGATGGAAGACCTTGGTTGAGCCATTAATAATTCAAAAACCACATAACCAAATATGGTTTTCAAGAAAACTACTTTGTGTGGTATCAAAATGGGGAGAAAATAAAATCTCAAATTGATGATGATCCAAATGAGAGGACTGGATTAGAGAATTTGTTATATGAATAGTTTTTGTTTATCAATCATCATTAAATAGAAAGGATTCCAACCTAAGAAGACTTCAAAATGAGCACACATGATGCATCTAATGAAAATGATGATGTTGTTAGGGTGAAAAAATTGAAGGATGCAACCATGAATTCAGATATTGACAATGCGGTAAAAAGAAAAAG
Source organism: Viscum album (assembly GCA_963277665.1). NCBI lineage: Eukaryota > Viridiplantae > Streptophyta > Magnoliopsida > Santalales > Viscaceae > Viscum > Viscum album. The sequence goes on from OY728121.1 coordinate 357,660,011, forward strand.
AATGAATTTTTAATCTGATTGTTTCATGGGAAAACTATGTATGGGATTTCTAATACTGCCATCAATTACATTCTTACATTCTTAAAGGACTTAATTCCAGATGATACAGATATTCCCTGAAACCACTATATGGCATAGAAGTTAGTGGAGGAACTTGGATTTTCAACAAACAAAATTCATACTTTCCTGAAATATTGCAGTTTATTCTGGGAGAAAATGGCTGAACGAAATGATTGTATAAAATGTGATACATCCTGCTGAAAGCCAAAAGATAATGGAACACCATTTCATGGGCCATAGAAAGTAATGTGGCACTTTCTATTGATCCCCATACTCCAGAATAATTTTATGTATGATGAAATATCAATAAAAATGTAATGGAATGATATCGAGATAAAGAATACTAATAATGAGTTAGTTCACCTATATGATTGATTTTCATGGGAGATATTTGATGCTAGATATCCTGATTTTATAGATGACGTGCATAATGTGAGCTTGGTTATTTCCTGTGATGGTTTTAATCCATTTGTGAAAATGCTTACTAAGCACAGCACATGATAGGTTTTTTTAAACATTTATAACCTTCCCCCATGTTTTTGTATGAAAAAACCATTCACTTTCATGAGTATACTCATATCTGGCCCATCTGACCCCAGCAATGATATACACATATACATGAAACCTTTAACAAAATAGTTGAAAATTATTTGAGATGTGGGTTTGGGCACATACAATGCATATTCGAAAGACATATTTCAGATGTGTGATGTGCTTATGTGGACGATCAATGATTTTTCTGCTTATGTAATGATTTCTGGATAGAGCATGAAGGTAAAAGTATCATTTCCAGTTTATATGAAGAATAAATGATCTAGAAGACTGAAACATCATCGTAGTTTCAATTTTATGGGACATCGATGATTCTTTCCAATGGACCATCCATATAGAAACAATCATCTATGATTTGAAAATACCACTGAGACTGATGATCCACCCCAGTGTATGTATGGAACTGATGTGCTTATTGAATTGAAAGATTTTAGTTTCTCATTCAGGAAGTGTCAAGTGAAATTTGGAAATAGAAAGAATGTTTCAACGAAAACCTGTTACAATTAGAAGAAGAGAAGTTTATTCTTTGATTTTTCTTATTACCCAACCAATTTTTTATGCCATTTCTTAGACGTAATGCACATTGAAAAAAATATGTGTGAAATGTTTCATTTGATTCTTCTAAATTGTTAAGGGAAAGACAAAAGATGATTTACGGTCCTGGCATGACTTGGTGGATTGGGGAATCAAATCGGAATTACATCCTCTGCGTATCATTGAAAATAAATGGAAAGTTCCATGTGCTTCTTATGTGATGACACTTATAGAAAGAAAACGATTTATGGAAGTACTAGAGACTATTGGAGTTCCTGATGGCTATTCAAGCACCATATTTCAATGGGTCAATAGAAGAGAGTTGAAGCTAAAATATTTGAAGTCTCATGATTATCACATCCTTCTATATGAGTTTATTCCAATAGAAATATGTCAAAAAATTTCCAATAATGTAAGGGTGGTTGTTATTCAGCTGTTCCATTTTTTTAGAGACCTTTGTGCTAAGAAGTTATCCAAGTATTTCTTACAAAAAATGTTGGTAGATGACCTATTAATTTTGTGTGAGTTAGAGAAAATATTTCCTCCATCAATTCTCACATGCATATTATATATTACTGTCTATATTACAACTTAAATACTTCTCGGAAGACATTTTTCTTTTCTTTGGCTATATCCAACTGAAATAAATATGTACACATTAAAGTCTTATGTCTGATACAGGAATCATCCTGAAGGTTCTATTGTGAATGGTAATTTGGCTCAATAATGTATGGATTTATTCTCTATGTATTTGTATGATCATATTACATGAATGAAAATAAAAATGAGAAATGAAGAAGAATAGTATGATAAAATTAAACCTAGTTTTCCACCACTTCCTCAAACAAGAGGAATTCCTGGAGAATATGCATTGACGACATTAATCCTTGATGAACAGGAGATGGCACATCACACAATTTTGTTGAACTATGATTTGTTCCATGACTACATCATCTAAGTAAATAGAATATGTATATATTATATATTTATATATCTGTTAAACTATTCATATTTTTATCTATAGGTAACATAAATCGATGATAAATAGAAAGCATCATTCATTATCTTTGAGAAGGAGGGAGACTTTGTATAGAAATGATTTTTCTACTGGGTTAAAAATGAAGGTAATAATATTACTATTTAAAATAATTAAAAAATATTTATTTAACTTTAATATTCACTTATATTTTAGGTATTGAGTTTTTCTACTGACTCTCTCTCTCTGTGCAAATAAGAGCTTTATCATTTGGTCCTAATACCGCGGTTTGTGACTGTAAATCAATTGTTATCAATGGCTACAGATTTATTACCATTGAACAAGAAAGGAACATGAAAAAACAACATGATTAAATTATGGTTAATACCACAACAGACTATTATTCCAGTGCATTAGATATTATACCGTGATTTGAAAATGTATGTTATTATGGAGTCATTGAAAAAAAAAAATATTGGATTATTACTCTTAGGGACGAGTCACGATGATGAAATGCAAGTGTTTTAATTTGATGATGAGGAAGGGCACATTTATTGATAATTTTGGATTTTGAGTAATTGATATGACTCTCACTCTTGTAACTGATGAACCATATATATTGGCATTAATGGAGAAACATGTTTTTTATGTCAAAGACCATCTTCAGCCTGAATTTGGTGTCATTATTGAAGTAATTCCAAGACATATTTTTGATGATGGTGATGATAGAGTTGACACCATCCCTACGGCCATTGTAAATGATCCATTTATTACTTTTGATGACTCAAATAGCTCAATAGTCATATTTGACTGTGAACCTGAAGTTGTGGTCAGAAATATATAGAATCATTCATCCATGTTCTCAATACTTTGGGTTCCGCTCAACTTGGGTTGTTAAGGTTAGTACTATTCAAATTGATTTAATATTGATTACAAATATGTTTTCTCCAACCTGACCGTTATGTGAATTTTCAATGTTTATTGCTTACAATTTTATTTAAATTTCACTATTTTTATTTTGTAATTGAACTATATTCAACCCTACGAAACAAAAATTTCTAACTTGGTGAACATTTCAATGCTTTATTAACCATGTATAAAATTAGTATAACTCTAAGACCTTGCTTTGACATTTCACCAGATAATGAACATGATGGTTTGTCTTCTTCTTCAAAACATGAATAGAAACCTGTATCATCTACCTAGGCTAATGAAATTAAATTTTACCTTAATTTCAACAAGTGTTTTACCCCTTATGAATCTAGAAGAGATCTTATCCTTGTTCATATGTTTATATAATCATATCCAACTATCTTAAGGGTTTAATCATTCATAATATATAGACTTATGACACTTAGTAAATAACTATCCTACTCAAAATTAAATTTTTTTTATTACATCTTATACAATTTATTGAATTCATTATATATCCATTCATTCTCACCTAATACAATATATGGTTAACTTATCCATGAATCCCCCTATTCCCTCGCCTATATTTTATTTTTTGTGTTACACATTTGTTATACTTTTCTAATTACTTCCATAATTGTTTTAAAATGTAGGAAATGTAACCAATTAAAGAGAGGTGACAGAAAAAGATGATGGACAACAATCGTCACATGGCTGAGATGGGAATTATGCCACTATTACATGTAGTGAGTATTTTATTTCAAATATATATATTTAATAATATATAATTTCATGTGATTGATTTTTTTTAAAATATTTTTGTAGGATCCACCACTTAGGAAACAATTTTTCGATGAAAAACCAAGTAGTAGTCCCAGTACTCAGGGTGTTCATATGAGGGGGGTGGTACGGGAGCTAGCCGATCTGGTCGGCGTACCCGATTAGACCCTGCCCCTCCCAATGACATACCATTTATCTCGCATAATGATCTCGGTGTGTCGTTAGGGACACATGGGATATTTAGGCCTCCCATGTTTTCACCACCTTTTACATCTGAGTCTCCTCACCCGTCTTTAGCATATCCGATGATGATTCCCACTCCCCATCCAGCATTCGTCCAACCATTTATGCCATCTTCTTTTACTTCTCCCTCCTTCACTCCGAGATTTTATATTCCATATTCTTTTACTTCTAATCTACCAGAGTCTATCCTTTCATAGCATACATTGGGACTTACTCCACCTGTACAGGGTGTTCCTTCAGTTTCTAAGGATTCAGTCGTGCCCATCAATCATATTACCGCAAGTATACTTATATAACCCTAACAAATATTTATACCATTATTTATTTTCATTATAACATGTATTGATAAAATATTTGTTTTTCTTTCATAACAGACACATCTACTTATAAGAGTTAGGGATGGGGCCATACACGCATGTTTTCAGTGTGGAACCGCTGCACACAGTTGATGGTGGACTACAATGAAGACAGTTAAATGATTGAAAAAACAGGGTAGGAATGTCAGAGTTATTTTGGCGATTCTTACCAAATACTCTAACATCATTCCTGTCAGCCCACTCTCATAGATAAAGATTCCAAATGAAGTCAAGGATAATGCATGGTCATATATATGGGTAAAAAATCTATTGTATTTAATGCAATATATTATTTTTTGTATTTATATCAATTAATATTTTTGTGTCAGCTTTTATTTAATTTCCCTGATGTTGAGGGTGCACGGACAACATGTCCAAAGGATTTAGGTGATCTTTTTAGATCCTATAAGCACTATTTGTATATTTTTTGGCATGATAGATTTGGCATAGAGTTAGAGGTTGTCCCTATCATTGATGATTATCCATTAGAACAGTATCAACAAATGATTACTCATTGGAAGACTACCCAGTTTAAGGTATTAATCACATTTAAGGGATTTAAATGAAAATTTTCATGTTTTTCATTAATATTATATTTTGTATTATTGAATTTTATTTAGGAATCATCTAGAAGAAATAAAAAAACATTGATGCGAAAAAATACCTCTACAGATTGGGATGTACTATGATGCCAGATCATGAGAGGAATATAGTATGACAGTTGTTTATATAATTTTAGTTATGAAATTAATTATTCATAACCTGTTTTTAAATATGATTTCCCACATTCAATGTCATTTTATAGGAAAACATTTAATATTGAATAAAGTGTTCCTCGAGCAAAAGTTTTTTGCTCGAGTAAAAGGAAGAAATATAGAATTGCGGTTAATGAACCAACTCAGCTGCATATTGTAAGTTTTACATTATTCATTTAAAATTTTAATATCTATTTTGTAACTTAATAATCTATTTATATTTTTAACAGGCTGCTTTAGAGGCCCTTGATTCCCAGGAACCTGACAATTTTGGGCCAAACAATCATTTACATCTGGTGTTAGGAGATGAGCACCCCGGCAGAGTACGATGCCAGCCTTAGTAGAGTATAGTCCCAAAGAGGTATTGGTCCTCCTCCAGTATGAGTTTCTGTTCCACTGAGTTCCAGAAGGTATTTGACCTTTGATATCCCCACACCCCCATAGATAGCCCGCCCACCCCACCTGAACACCCCCCACCCCCTGGACACCCCCGACCCCCTGGACAACCCCACATCCCCCAACCCCCTACACAGCCCCCCACAACCCTAGACACCACCCAACCCTCTGGACACCCTCCACCCCCTGGACACCCCCACCCCCACTAGACAGCCCCCCACATCCTTGTAAATCCCCCCCACCCCCACCCCTACCCCCTTGGATGGCCCCCTACCCCCGGATAGCCCCTCCATCCCATCTGGGAACCACCCCACACCTGGTACACCACCCCCCACCCCCTAGACACCCCACCCCCATGGACACCCCCCCCACCCCCTGGACACCCCTACCCCCTTGGACAGCCCCCCAACCCCCTGGACTTCCCCTCCATCCCCCCAGGGCACCACCCCACCCCCTGGACACCCCCACCCCCATAGACAGCACCCCCACCCCCTCAACAACCCTGCCACCCCCCAGAGACCCCCTTCCCACTTAGACACCCCCAACCCCCTGGATAGCCCCTAACCCCCTTAGACACCCCACACCGTGGACACCAACTCCCCATTGGAGAGACCGCCAAACCCTCCTGGACACCCCCCCCCCCCGAGCAGTCTCCTCCCACCCCCTGGACACCCCTACCCCTAAACACCATCCCCCCACCCCTTGGACACCCCCACCCTGGACACCCCCTCCCCCCCCGGATACCACCCCACCCTGGGACACCCCACCCCCACTGGACATCCCCCCACCCCTAGACACCCACCCCCCTGACCGCCTAGACACTCCCACCCCCATGGGACACCCACCCACCACCCATACCACTGGGGATAGCCCGCCCACCCACCTGGACACCCCCTTCCCCCACTAGACACCCCCACCCCCTAGACACCCTCACCCCCTTGTACACCCCCACCCCCGGGACATCCCCCCCCCCCCCAAACACCAACTGGACACCCCCCACCCCCTAAAAAGCCCCCCTGGACACCCCCACCCCCTTGGACAGTCCCATTCCCCTGGACCCCCCCCCCCCGGACACCCCCACCCCCTTAATATCCCTCATTAGTGTTTTTTTAATTTTATACATTGTATATGGTCATGACTGTTTTTATGATTTTTTTTCTAAATTATTTATTTTTAGGTGTTCAATAATTATTTTATATCATATTTTTTATCTTCAGGTGTTTAATTATATATATTGGATAGGGGAGGCAAGAGGAGATGTAGGTTGTTGTGTAATTCGGTAGAGGATGTACAGGGGGAAAGAGGGAAGGCTTCTGTACAGGAAAGAAGTAAGGATGATAAGTTGATGTTGTAATCCTGGAGTGTGATATGCCAACAGTTTATAAACTGTTGGAATAAAGCTTAACAAACATTCTATACCAACTTCTCACATAAAACCATTACTGAAACACTATACCAAAAATTATTGAACCATTAGTATATAGGTTCTACATATAATATATACCAATAATTAGAGGAAATCCATTGGTGAACCTTTATACCAATAGTTTTTAAACTGTTGATATAGGTTATAGATTTATATTTACCAATGGTTTTTAATCGTTGGTACTTTTGTATTGCAACGGTTGGCCAAAATAGTAGGGAAGCTATGTTTTTTATTGCTCTAACCCAACGGTTTCAAGGAAACCATTGGTATAAGTCTATCTCTACACATTATCACCCAATGGTTTTCCAAACCGTTGGTATAACATATACCAATGGTTAGGCAGCCTTTCCCAATAGTTTTAAACCATTAGGGAAACTGTGGTTTCCCACAGTGGGTTTTGGTTCTTGTTTCTTTGAGGTTTTAAGTTTCTAGTGGTTATGGTATCAAATTACTATTTAATCATTGTGTTTGGTTGAATTTTACCTTATTTAGGGTACGACATGGCTCCCATGTGGTGGAGTGGAGGTGTGGATATACTCTACACCATTTTTTCGGAAATTTATTCAAAAGTGGTAGGTGAATCAATGTTTATTCATTATTAGATGAATTTTAATATTTTTGTTTAAGTTTATAAATGTGTTTATTGGTTTGATTATGGGGTGTGTGTGGTGTTTTTGAAGTGGTTTATGTATTTATAGGTTAGAAATTGATTTTTAATAAAGGTAGTGGATGTTTTTTTGTGTGTTCTTTGGTGTAATGTCTCTAAAATGGAATTCAAGGGTCGTTTCGTAGGTGTGAAATGTATCTTCAAGTCACTATAGGTGCGTGTGTATTTAAATGGGATATTCATTGGAAAATGGATTTTTTTTGCATGTTAGATTTTTTTCATCTTGGGTTTAAATTTTAAAATGTTTGAATGGTGGAAAACTTATTTTGAAAATGGTTTAAAAACATGAATGAATTTAGGAAGGGGGCTAGAACCATTGTCTTGGGTGGTCCTTATTATGTGTGTTTTCTTGTGTTATAAAAAGGGAATTTTAGAAACTATGTAAGTGGTGTGAAATGTTTTTTTCAAATGTTTTTAGTGTGAATTTGTGTTTAAAAGTGTTTTGGTGTAAATTTTTATGGTTCCAACTTTGAAGTGATTCAGAAATTGTTTTATTGATTAATTAAATTATATGTGTAATGTGTGGTCCTTATTTGGTTCAGTTTCGAGTTTCCGGTCCAAGGGGGACTCACCTGTATGTGAATAGGTAAGTAAATATATACATGTAGGTTCCCCTGATAAATGTATATTCATCCATGTCCTTGAATGTACAATTATGGGGATAAGTGAGCCTATATGTATATAAAAAAATGCATATGTAGGTGATTAGAGATGGGTATATGCGTATAAGAATACCTGTATGTATCCCCTGGCACATGTTCATGGGTCATGCGAATTCATGCCTAGGTGTTAGGTGTCCTTGCATGTATGAGAAGGCATATATTCTTAGTGGGGGAGAAGTAGCTTCTAGTTATAATTCTCTAAGGGCCAAAGTGGATGGATTGGTTCCACCTTGAGGTTGGTCCCCTATGACTATACCATTAAATTGAATTCCTTAATTAATTGAGATTTTTAAAAATTATTATTTTATATTAAATAGTATATGTATTCTATGAGAAGTGATTTCAATGCTTCATGTTAGTCTTTCCTCCATTTTCTAGGTTTTCTTTAAGTGTTAACATGTGTATTTTCCATTAAAATATGATACCCAGCTTGTTTTAGAATTCTAAACATTTTAAATTCCTAAAAGTAGTTTACAAAATGGTTTTGGGTGTGTGGAGGGTATTTCTCAAAATTTTGGTATGTATATTAGTTGTGAAAGTTTATTTAAATGAATATGGATTTTGATATGTTTTAAAACGGGGAATTTGGGAACTTTGTAAGTGATGGTAAAGGTACATGAAAAAGGGATTTTCAATGGTGTGCATAAATTGAAAAAGGTGATGTTTTGTAAAGAGGGGATCTTTCATTGAAATTTTTTCCATTTATGTGAATGTGGAGCTGTGGTTTGTGTGCATGGGAACTTCAACTAGAGCACAAGGGAAACCCTAGGTACCTGGGTGGGTGGACTAGGACTAGTACGCTAGATGACACGTAAGTGGTTCATCCCAGTTTTGTCTAGCAGGATTGACATTACAAAACTAACTAAATACTTGTCATGATTGGAGACCACTAGGTTATGGGTGAGTTCCCAACTAGTGTCTCATTCAAAATAACGTAGATCTTTGTGGCTCATATGCCACATTTACACTAAGGTACGAGGATCCTAGGTACCCAACTAACACTAGAATCTTAAGGATTTTCCATGGTGCTTGTGATATGATTTTCAATTCAGTTGTTTCAAATTGGTTCACTCTTTTATGAAAACCATATTTTAATTCGAAATTTGTCTCCTTTCTTTTTGAAATGATTATTGTGTGCTTGGAACCTATTTTGAAAATTAAATGGAAGAGAAATTTTTTCTTCAAAACAAAATCTTGTTACCTAAATTTGAAAAGAATGAAAAAAAATTATTTTATCATGTATTATTTTAAAACTTGAATGTTTTGGGTTTCCTTTTAAAGGTAAGGGACTAGGGATTTATTATTTTGTGGGCTTCCAACTAAGAATCTCGGTGCTCACGCCTACATTACTTTTCAGTTTTAGGTTTTAGTCTTGTATTTCTCTTGGGTGAGTGTGGTTCTATATTTGGTGGTGAACCATGGGGTCACATGGAGGTATGTCTAGCCGTTTAACTTTATTTTATCTTCTTTTGATAGTTTTGTTTTTTTTGTTTTGTTTATATTCAGTTATATGTCTTTTGTTTGCAGTCCAAACCATTCCTGACTATCTCACCTTGATGCCCGACACTAGTTCTAGCCCATGGGGATTAGGAATGCCCTTTGGGCCATGTCGCGGATTAGGTTAGGCATCGGGTCAGATAGAGACTCGGATTGGTTCGTCAAAAATTTTTATCATAGGAGGTCAGCCCTTTTGGATCATGTTCCTTTTGGAATAGTCAGGGTAGACCACAGGTATGGATATAGGAACTCGATGTTCTGGCTATGAGTAAGGTGTCTGGATAGCACACCTTGTGTCGGGACTCAAGTAACCACTGGAAGTCAAGTTTTATCTTAGTCCTTTGGTCCTTGATGTTATTCATTTTTTAGGGGTATATAAAAAAGGTAAAATGGTTAATGGTGTAATCAATCTCATAGGGCCTTGCAAGCCATGTGGAGCCGGGTACATTCCCCTAGTACACACTCTGTGATGGAGGACTTATTGGTTTATGGCCACCAAACATGCATCCAAGTCACCTACTAGCACTAGTTTCCTCTTCCTTTGTCTTTTCTCCCGTTAGGTTTTGGAAATTATTATAAAAACCTAAGTTTGATGATTTATAAAATCTAGATTTTTAATTGGGAATATCTTGTTTTTCAAAGTGGGGGAGCATGGGTTTTCAGAACTATTTTGAATTGGGTTCTATAAATGTTTATTTTCATGAAACAATTTTTTTTTAAAATGATATTAGATATTTATAATTGAAACCTTTAGATTTAAAAACCTAGTGATTTGGGAAATGTGGGTTATTTTATGGTGGGTTCTGAAACATTGTTTTCAATAGAATTTGTTAAAACGGTGATAAATGTTTTTAAAAAATGTTTTTCAGATTCAAAATGGTTTTATTTGAAGATTTGGTACATTTTTGAAGCAGTTTTTGTGAATAAATAAAATGGGTTTTTAACTTTGTGACTTGTGGTTTTGAAAAGAGGAGGTGTGGGTCAATTATTGTTTTAAAAAATGCAAATATTTTTTTCCAACCTTGGGAACTTTCATGGGTGATCATATGCATGGGATATTTTTGGAAGGTGGTTTGGTGATTAGTGGGAACAAGAGAATTCATGTATACGACACATGAGGTACCATTGATGAATGTGCATCCCACCCCCTAGGTTTTAGTTACAGAAGTGTGTTTTTTTAAGAAAGGATGGAGTGTTTTATGTTCTATAATTGGGCGGTGTGTCTTTTTTGTGTTTTTGGAATCTTGTAGTGTAGTTTTTTGAGATTTAAAAACCTTTATTATTTGAAAAAATTTACATGTTTTTGTCTCATTGGTAATTCTATTTGAGGTATTGGTTAGTATTCTTCTTTGAGAAGTGTTTTAGGAGGTCTCTGTAGTAGTTTTCTCCTGTGCATTAGGTGTTTTCTCATTGTATTCTAGAACAATATACTAGTTTTTTTTTGTGTCACTGGTTATTCTTACTAGTTAGTGTACATACCCATCAGGAGATAATATGCTTTTGGGATGTGTCTGTGGGGATTTTTCATTGGATGGCCCTCCATTTGATCAAAGGAAGGACTTTCCTTTTGAGTTCTAGTGTCATGTTTATTTTTTCTCTTCTCAGTTATGTAAATCCTCTCACAATTTGAGGGTAGATTCGAGAGGATGAATGAATTTTTGGATTCCTTCAGTCATTTTATGGTCAATGGGGAAAGTTCCACTTCATTAAGATTGAATTCTTGTTTGGAAGCAGCCTGGGGTTGTCGGTGTGGGCCACTTTTTTAAAATACCCTTGGGTCATATGTTGGTTCCATCAAAGGAAGAGGTCCTTCAAGGCCACTAATGCGTGAATCTAGTTGTAAGAGGTTGTTTTGGCCACTTTCAGAAATCTCGTACAATTTAAGACTTAGTTTAAGCTCCATTTTCATTTAACTTTTCTTTTAGTAGAAAGGGTCATGTTCAATGATGTGTGGCAGTGTTGTGCTTTTGTTCTATTGCAAGGGTGATGGTTGTGGGACTGTCCAAGGTCTTCTATCTTTATATAAGTGTATTTTCCCTCAGGAAATTTCAAATTCCTCCAATTTATAGTAAGGATACTATTATGTGTCATTCCTCCCGATGTTTCTCGTTCGGAGTAACAAGGGGTGATGCGTATGCACCATCTTATCTTTCATAATGGTTATGTTCTATGTCGAAGTAAATGGATGTTGGGGCATATTTTTCCAGATGGTGATGCCTTAATTGCGGTATAGTTTCTTGTGGCACTAGAAAAATGAGTTTCCTTCAGGGGGTTTCTACACCTAGACTATGTGGAAGGATATTCTTCAATCATATGAGCTCCAGCCATAGGTCCTAGAGTAAATCTGGTGCGTAGACATGGGAAACCAAACGTCATGAAAGGCTTGCCTAATTCCTATTCTCAAGGTGAAAGATGGAGGTAGTTTAAACCTTCGGTGTCATTAACAAGTTTCAGTTGTTCCCCTTTGGTGGAGAGTGGTGGGAGGACCTCATTTCCACATGTGACCTATTTAAGCATAGGAGTTATCCCTTGGGTATGTGAAGGCTTAGCCTTTCCACTTCCTGAAACCTTGGTGGTTGTGTCTCACTGGGTACATGCTTCTAGTTAATGACCCTTATGGGTAATTTTTGGGTAAATCAGTCTTAATGTTTTTTGGGGTCATCTGAGGATTTGAAGAGATTGGGTTGTCTTCAACCATAGTTTTGACACTCCGGTAGTTGGTCCCTTCCCTGCTTGCCCCTTATGGTGGGGATGTTTGGTCACCACAATTAAATTTTGAAGTTTTTTTATCTTTCGTTAGTTCTAATAGTGTGGAGACCCAAGGTGGGTCTCACTCGAATGTTTCTAGAATGAATCAGTGTTGTAATTTTTCATAATGTTAGGGAGTCCTTTCGGGCATCCCCATGTAGGTCATTTGGTTCTTTTCCTGGGGGTTGGTTGGCTTCTAATGGTGGGGAGTCTGTTTGGGCCTCCCCATATCAATCCTTTGGTTTGGTTCCTAGAAATGGCTTGGTTCTACTTGTTTAATTTGGAAAATTATGTTGGTTTCTATTTAGCGGTGCTTAATGTATTTTGGTTTGGGAGATTGGATTAGGTGGGAGTGAAAATTTTGATGCTTGATCAATCAAATGGTGGTGTTTCAGCTCTTTGGGGTGGGTGAAACTTTGAAGAACGTATTTGTACTGGTTTCTTGAGGTTGTCATTAAGGTCATATTCTTTGAGCACGGTGTGTTTTCTTCTTTTTTCTTATTTTTCATAGGGGACCTCTTTGAACCTTAAGGTATTATTGGTTTTGTTTGGCCTATGTCTTGTTGGAGATTTTCGGGGCTGGAAAGCTTTATGATGGGAAGAATTGTTACACATAAACTTTTGAGATTATTATATTTTTATTATTTTATTTTTCATTGAAATATTATATCGAGTTGTAGGATGAGCCTGATTGATTTATTTTTCATTTTTGGTGATAAATGAAGGTTTTGGATTTTTCAGTGCCCGAAGCATGGGCAGGGCACAATTAAAGCTGCACGGCTTTTCTAAATCACCATGTGGCCTACTGAGTGAACATTTAATTAATTAATTAATAATATGAATAATAAAGTGAAAAAATGGAATAAAAATAAAAAAGAATTTAGAATTTTTTTAATAATAATAATGATGATATTATTTAAGAATATTATTATTATCATCATTAATATTTTTTATTAAGTTATTATTAATAATATTAATAATATTATTCTTATTGTTAATAGTTAATGTAAATTATTACTATTAATATTATTTAGATTATTCTTATTGTTAATATTTTATTAAACTATTATGTTTATTGTTTTTAATAACTATAATCATTATTATTGTTGACAATTTAATAAAGAATATTAAATTATTATTATTATTATACCTATTCTAATTGTTATTATTGTGTTTATATTTTAGTTTTTTTAGGATTTTATTTCCTTTTTTTATTCTTTCGTTTCTTTTTTTCCTTCTTCCATTTTCCTCCCTCCTCTTTTCCTCCCCTTCTCTCCCATCACATGGCTTCTCCCCTGGTGTGTGCTTCCCTAATAGCTCTCCCTCACTTCACCATATCACCCTACCAGACACCCATTAGCACACCCTCAGAGCCCCTCACACCTCTCCTCCCTTCAAGCTCGATTCGTGCCACCAATGTTACAACCCCCTCACTGAACCCCCTTGCACCACCTGGTCATGTGTTGCCCCTACCTTCTCGGATGGACCCCCTACTGCTCCTCACCCTTCGCAGCAAGTGTGAACCAACTCGGTAGTCCCTTATTCCTCCTTGCTAGGATTTTGGTTTTATTTCTTTGAGGTTTTAAGTTTCTAGTGTTTATGGTATCAAATTAAGGTTTAATCTAGCTGTTTGGTTAAATTTTACCTTGTTTAGGGTGTGTCGTGGCTCCCCGGTGGTGTGCTGGAGGTGCAGGTAGACTCAACACCATTTTTTTGGCAATTTATTCATAAGTGCTAGTTGAATCCATATTTATTCATTATTATATGTATTTTAATATTTTGGATTATGATTATAAATGTTTTCATTTGTTTCTTTTATGTGGTGTGTATGGTCTTTTTGAAGTGGTTTATATGTTTATTGGTTGGAAATGGATTTTTAATAAAAGGAATGGTTATGTTTTTTTGTGATTTGGTGTGATGTTTCTAAAATGGAATTCAAGGGTCGTTTTTTATGTTTGAAATGTATTTTCAAGGAACTTTAGGTTTTTGTGTATTTAAATGGGATTTTCATTGGAAAGAAGATTGTTTTTGGATTATTAGGTTTTTGGTGCATCTTGAGTTTAAATTTTATAATTTTTAAATGGTGGAAAGCTTGTTTTGAAAATGGTGTAAAAGCATGAATGATTTTATGAAGGGGGATATAACCATATCTTGGTTGGTCATTATTGTGTGTGTTTTCTTGTGATATAAAATAGGAATTTGAGAAAATATATAAGTGGTGTGAAATGTATTTTTCAAATGGTTTTAGTGTGTGTTTGGGTTAAAGGGTGTTTTAGTGTAAATTTTTATGGTTCTAACTTTGAAATTTTTCATAAATTGTTTTATGGATTAATTAAATTATATGTGTAGTATGTGTTCCCTGTTTTGTACAGTTTTTAGTCATCGGTCCAAGGGTGACTCTCCTACGTGTGCATAGTTAAGTAAATATATACTTGTAGGTACCCCTATTACGTGTATATTTATCCATATCATTGAATGTACATGTATGGGGCTAGGTTTTCCTATGTGTATATATAAAAAATCATACATAGGTGAGTGGATATTGGTATATTTGTATAAGAATACCTATAAGGATCCCCTTACACAAGTTCATGGGAAATGTGAATTTATGCATAGGGGTTAAATGTCCCTACATGTATGCGAAGGAATATATGTTTAGTTGGGGAGCATCAACTTTTAGTTAGAAGGTTCCAAGAGCCGAAGTGGATGGATTGGTTCCACCTTGAAGTCCCTCATGCCTATATATTTAAATTGAATTCCTTAATTTCTGGAGTATTTTAAAAAGTAATTTTTTATATTAAATAGTATATTCATTCTATGAGAAGTGGAAGTGATGCTTGATTTTGGTCTTTCCTTTGTTTTTTAGGTTCGTTTTAAGTGTTAACATCTGTCTTTTCCATTAAAATATGATCCCAAGGTTCTTTTAAAATGCTTAAAATTTTGAACTCTTAAAAGTAGTTTCTAAAATATCTTTGGGTATGTGGTGGTTATTTCAAAAAAATTTGGTTCGTATATTAGTTTTAGAAGTCGCTTTAAATGAATATGGATTCTGGTATGTTTTAAAAAGTGGAATTTGAGAACTTTATAAGTGGTATAAAATGTATTTTTAAAAGGGATTTTTTATGGTGTGCATAAATTGACAAAGGTGATGTTTTGTAAAGATGGATTCTTTCATTGAAATGTTTGGTATTTTTGTGAATATAGAGGTTTGTTGTGTGTGCAATTGAACTTCAACTTGATTATAAGGGAAACCTCGAGTACCTTGGTGGGAGGACTAGGACTAGTACACTAGATGATACATCAATGGTCTGTCTCGATTTCGTCAAGCATGAATGATGTTACAATACTATCTAAATAATTTTGATGATTAGAGACCATTAGGTTATGGGTGTGTTCCCTACTAGTGGATCACACATGAGAACATTGATCATTGTGGCTCATAACTCATATTCATACTGAGGTACGAGGATCCTAGTTCCCCAACTAACACGAGGTTCTTAGGGATTTCCCATAGTGCTTGTGATATGATTTTCAATTTAATTGTTTCATGCCTGTTACCTCTTTTGTGAAAAGAATATTTTAAATCTAAATTGGTCTCCTTTCATCTTGAAATTTTAATTCATGCTTGGAATCTATTTTGAAAATGAATTAGAAGAGAAATTCTTTTCTTGAAAAAGCAGGCTTATTACCTAAATTTTAATAGAATGAAAAACATTATTTTTTTATGTATTAGTTTCAAACTAGATTATTTTGGGTTTCTTTTTAAAGGTAAGTTCATAGGGTGTTGTTATTCATTATCCATACTACTGAGAATCTCAATGCTCACACCTACTTTACTTTTTAGTTTCTGGTTCTAGTCTTGGATCTCTCCTAGGCAAGTGTGGTTCTATGTTTGGTGGTGACCCATGGGGTCACCTGGAGGTATAACCAGCTTGTTATCTTTATTTTCTCTTCTGTTTCTAGTGCTGTTTTTGTTTTCTTAGTTTATATTCAGTTATATATCTTTTGTTTATGGGAAAAATAATTTCCAACTGTCTCACCTTGATGACCAACACTAGTTGTGAGGTCGTGGGGATCGAGAATGTAACGACCCAAAGTTTCATTAAAGGAAAATCCCTCCTGGTCTTATTAAATGTCTCTTTATATAAAATGTTTTTATAAAATTTCACCTTAATTTGTTTTATGATAAGAATTGTGACCATTACTTTTATATCCGTTGAACAGTGATCACATGATTAGTATAAATATAGGGCTTTAACACATTCAATTTTACTTAGACAAAGGAAGCGATGGCCTCATCCAGTAGAATTGCCCCATACGAAGCCCATTTATCGGAGCTCGGAAAAGAGGTGGCATCCTTGGGCTTAGCTCTTGACTAATCCCAAGCTTAGCTTCACCATGTCAAGCTCAAATGGGACCGTCTACGGGAGAAGTGGAAGTTGATAGAAATTACCACTCGAGCAATGTTATCCGAGCCACCCCAAGAGTATGTCACCATCGCACACCTTAACCTTAGGTCTTATGCGGTTGTTTTAAGGGGTTATGTAACTAATCAATATTACTATGTTCATGTACATTATTTTTTTATATAATAATTTATATAATTTCTTGTCATTATTGATACATTTTAAATAGTTTTTAAAGTAAAAAATGGTGTTTTTAGTTATTATTTAATTAAGAAATCTATTTTATTAAATTAAGGGATTTTTGAATTAAAAAATATTTTAATAAAATATTATTATTATTATTATTATTATTAGATTAATTTTATTATATATAAATGATCATATAATTGTATGAATGCAATTATAATTTTTATTAAGGTTTGAAAGCCATTTTTTTCAAAACCCGTGAATTTTCGATAAATGTTGGTTTTTATTTTAAAAGTGAAAATTAAAATATTTAGAAAATTATTTAGATAAAATAAATGTTATTTTTGGAATCAGGACGTCGAAATTATCCAACGGTGAATTTTTCATACTTTTCTGAGACAGTCAAATTTTTGAGTAAAAATTAAATACCGTTTAAATATATAATGTGTTTTAAGACATCCTAATGACCCAATAGTGATGTAATAAAATATTATAATATTTATGTTCGGACAATATATGTTTTACCATTAAAATAATGTGATTTTGGGTCTATTTGGCTTAATTTTCAAAGCATTAATGGACCCCTCAAGACTTATTAAACACCTTGTCTTTTTAAATTAATTTCCATGGGACTGTGACTCACCTCCACATAAGAAACCCTATTATTTTAAGAAGTTATGACTTTGTCCTAATAAAATATTGTTTTCCTCTTCCCTTTTCCAAAAACCATTGGCAAAAACCATGGGAAGGTATGTGGTTTGGATAAATTTAATATAAGGGGTCCCAAACCTAAATAATAAAGAATTCCCTCACCTTTCCTATATAAACCCACCCAAGATCCCACTTCCTCCTCACTCAAAGCCTTTGGAGTTCATCCAAACTCTTCCCTACTCTCTCTATTATCCTACCAAGGTGCCCCAATCTCCCAAGAAGCCTCTTAAAAGCCTCTCTCAATCCATTGGAAGCACACTTCCAAGTAAGGGTTTTTTCTTCCTTTCTCATTTTTGTCCAATTTTTTTAAGTTGTTTTTCCCTTTTAATTTAAATTATAAATGTTGGGGTATGGTTTTTCACCTCCATCATACTTACGTATTTATGTTTTAATGATGGGAGACCCTTTCTATCTCATTAAATTCCTCCCATGTACACCCGTTACTATGCCGAAATTCTGAAAGGAACTTCTCTCTCCTCTTTTACATTCAAGCAATACATTTGTATCACGAATCTAAATTACATTACAATTGTTGAGACATGTATCTATATGACCTCCTTACTTTCCATTACATGTAAATATGATGAGGAACCCCTTTCTCTCTCATAAACCATTTTTATGAATTCTTATGTCACGCCGTTACGCTGCCGAAATCGCACCAATTTTCTAAGCCAATGTCATTGTGTAGTGAATACCATGCACATTTCTCCATCAAGGGTATTCACCTTTATGAACATTTAATTATTGATTGTAAAGTTTCATGTATGAATTCCACATTCCTTTATCTAGGAATAAATGGTTATGTTTTATGAATCCATGTTTTGTGATCCATGCGGCACACTTATGCATGAAATGAAATGTTTAAGAAGGGTGCGCCCTTATAGAGCTCCAATGCATTGGGTAAAGTATAGCATCATGATACATCATGTGAAATGAGATTTGACTCATGTTAATTTAAGTGCAACTAGGGTTTACTCGTGATTTATGTGCAATGAGTATTTACTCGTTCTCCATGTGCAATGAGCCTTGGCTCATGCTAATTACATGTTAAGTGTTGTTGCCACATTTCCATGTTATGATTATCATGCTTTATCATGCCTTTATGTTCATGTTTTTCTTATGCTCTATTGATATGCCTATTTTATAACATGTATTTTACTCCTCATGTTATTCCATGTGTACTCCCTTACTGGGCTTTATTTCTCACCCTTTTCTTTTTCATGTCCTCAGGTTATCCCATGCAATGCTAAGTACGAAGCAATGTAGCAGTCATATAAAGGAAGTTTTCAATAAAGATGTTGTATTTAATGTTTTAAGTTTTTATATAATGATCCTCATCACCAAAGACACTAAACCTCTCGATCTTATTTGGTGTATAAAGTGAATTTTTATGTAATAAATCATGTTTAAGTTGTAATGAAAAGCAGGGTGTTAATAGGGAATGCCCTTTGGGCCATGTCGTGGACCGGGTTAGGTGCTGGGTTAGATGGAGACCCATCTTGGTTCGTGACATCTATTGTCACGATTCTCATAAATACATCTAAGTGAGTGAGTCATAATACCCATTAATAATAATATTAAAGTCTCAGGACCAATACACACGTCCACATATAGGAACATCCAATGGCACTTATGAATGTGGATTTCCTACTAGAAAGTATTGTTCTCATAATATCCTCCTAGATACTACCAAGGCAGTGCACCATGATAAGGTTCCTCAAAGTTTCATGAGTCCCCATCAACGATCGCCTATATAATTTTTGTCCTTTGAAATGATATCATCCGACCATAGAACATATATTTAACAATAGTGTCATGGCACTTTCAGGTTCTCATTATATCAGGGATACTATATAAACTTTTATTGAAATAGATATTCTTTATAAATTATCACATACTATGTCACATAGAATAACAATCATGATGTGATAAAGAGTTTATTAATATTAATCCAATGAATACAAGTTTATCATAAAGTACAAATAAGATGGTTTCTATGGCAATAAATCCAACAGTACAACCATATTTTCTACATAGACTCCACTCCATATTTCTACCAATAAACTCACCTATACCCCTATTATTTACACCTACATCCTTAGTCTTAACACTACCTTTATTTTGATGATCTAGGGATAATACTGTATATTTTTCCTCTTTGAGAGTCAAAGTATCTCTATTATACATCATATATTCTTTAATAAATGTAAAATAGTTATATAAAGATGTCAATAGTATTATTATCATGTATTCGTCCCATTTTTAAACAACAATACTATAAATATCTAACAATATTTTTTAGAATCCATTAATTTGATCCCTAACTATAGTCCTTGGGGGCATTATGAAAGTGTAAAATCACTTTTTTTTCTACCGTCATCTAATAAGATATTTAGTCATATATAGAGATTCCAATTTATACCAAATATTAGTAGTAGAGGACTCATAGTACTCTTATAAAAGAAATTTATAACCTAAAGATTCAATCACAAGATTATGAGAGTTCCTAAGGAGATATTCATAAACATCAACATTGGTAGTGGTAGTTTGTCTATTGAGGGGCTGAGTGATGGCCTTATTTTTTAGTACACTAAGGGAATTTTAAGCTTCAATACGATCTATTATCTCATTCATATTAGTTCTCTATAGCTTAAAATCATTTTCACCATCAAACTTATCTATCTCATACTTTGTAGACCAAATATGTTTGATTTATATTGATCTGATACCAGTTTTAAAGGTAGTGTTATCACGGTTTTCCTCAGTAATGGACAAGATCTACTGAGTCATATTTTTTGGATTATATAGTGATTAGATAAATTTGTTTTATTTTAAAAAATCATGAATTGGATTAAGAAATATAGATTATATTCTTCTAAAATAAAGTAGTAAAATGAGACAGACATATAATGTGCTTTTGATCATATCGATCCTAGATGCATCATAAAAAACTATGCCAAGAGACCAGTTATTTCTAAGTAAAAAAAATCAATATTATAGTCTCAAATTCCTAAAGAATATATACTAGAAATACAATATAGGGAAACTAACTTTACTGAACTAGGTGGCGGTGATTAACCTCAAACAATTTAATTAGTGATGCCAACTCCAATAAGAAAACACACACACACACACATAAAGATATAGAAACAGACATGAAAAAAAAAGAAATGGAAATCTCTTGTAGATACATGTTTTATTACCAAAACCTCGTTACAATGGTAAGAATTGAGTATGGATCTTCAGGGTTTTCCGTATCATCATCCAATGCACATTCAGTCATTGTCTCTACTGAATATCCATAAGAATGAATGATTGGAAATCTAGGATTGATATGCTGAGGATTGAGGGAGCAGCAGATGTTGAGAGACCTTAGTTTTTCCTTATTATAATGGAAAATATCACTATGAACCATAGGTTTTCTTTTCTCTCACAAAACTATGTCTACCAGAATTAGATAAACCAATTGGATCAAGTGTGGAATTATCATCCTATGAATTAATAATGAATTTCTATTGAATGGATGGGTGTAATTGGAAAGGAAGAAGAATAATATATGATTGAATATCCATGAAAATAGTGACCATTTTAATAATAGAGTTTGGGTCTGCTACAATAACACATGATATAAGAAAATAGGTTATAAAGGAGCGGTGGATACTATTCCTAAACTATGAGAGGTTGAAAGAATATAAAAACAACACATTGTGCCAATATGAGAGGAATTTAATTTTCCATGATCAATGGTCATCAATATATCTACATCCTATTATTATTTCTGGTAAAATAATAGGATTGAAGAGTCTAAATTAAATTTATAAGGAGAAAAATACCATTAAAATATCGCACAATGGGTAATAAAATTTATATGTAATGGGAATAAATAATGTCACATAAAGTTTAACAACCATTTCTGAAATCATTAGAGTATAAAAATAGAACATATCAATTTAAATGAAACACTAAACATGTTGTAGCAATTAAATAGTTCACATATTCAATCAGTGGTTTCTTAATTGAATATACTGAATTCATTTTATCTAAAATATTAAAAATATATATTGTACTAGAAAAATAATTATGATACTTTTATGAAAGAAATTATTTACTATTATATCATTTTTGAGTTCATTAAATTTTAAATTTAAAACTAAAAATTGGTCCCAGGTCAATTTAATAGGTTTATTAGTTTAGACTGATAACAGAAAATTTCAATGAATTTTGATATAGAACCAGTCTAGTAGATATAAACAAACTAGTAAACATTTCTTCATGTGCCTTACAAGGTGATACTCCTAACTAAACATTGATTTTATGGTTCTATATGCAGTAGAATCACCTATTGGGTAGTGGTTAGCTTAAATTTTTTCAAGTTTCAATGAATTATCCCTATTGTACATAATAATATAAATCATGACCAACTAATTTAATTTTGAAAATATCAATAATGAATTTTAAAACCAAGATAAAGGATATTTCCATAATAAATTTATAATTAATTCATAAATGTATAAATAATAGCCTAAGCAAGAAATTATCTTTTAATTTATGAATTGGTTTCCCTCACTTATTGTAATGTCATTGTGATGAAGGATCCCATTTTAGGATCCTTCAACCAATTTTTCATATATACTCCAAAAAACCTTGTGGCATCATCATGGAATCTCCAGGTGCTAGCAGGGTAGATCTTTATTGCATTCATTTTTCCCCATTGATCATCGCTAGAATCTCATTATAAATGGTGTTTTCTTTACGTTCCTTTGAAGACTTGAGAAGAAGTTTGAGTATCAATGTCCTTGTTCTTGAGAATGTTCTTTGGATATTTATCTCTTAGGATTTTTTAGAATTTTATCTTGTGTTTTTTGTGTAAAAAAATTCTAACTTATAAAGTGATATAAATAGGTATTTATAAATCTTGGTTAGGTTTGGTAATTTCACATATGTCCTTAGCCAATCCCTTATTCCATAGAAAATCCCATGTATAACAATAATATAAATATTATTATTATTTACTTTGCATGTTAAACACCTATGGATAAATAAATATCATTTATTAAATAAATAAAATTATATTAATTTAAACAATATTTAATATATCACTCCCAAATAAAACTTTAAATTTAGTCTATCCAACCTCTTAGGTATTTACTAATCCTTGAATAATGACTATTAATTTAATAATTAAACATTACTTCATTATTCATCAACGAATAAATAGATGTTATATTCCCTAAAATTTAAAATAAAAATTTGTTAAATATTTAACTAAAATATATTCTCTTAAATACTAGTGACTGAATATTTTTGATCAACAAAACATAATTAAAAATTAAAACATGTATCATAATAATATTTATTCAACATGTTAAATTCATATCAAATTTTTCTGAGGTTTTTAATACACTTATTATGTGACCCTCTAGGCTCCTTTATCAGTGGAATTTGGTAGATCCACCTAAATTACAAGGTTTGAATCTAGAAAAATGACAACAAACTTAAATATAAGGAATTAAAATGTTAAAACAACAATAATGGCATATGAATGTACACTATCTAACATAATCTCTTCTTTATATTATCTGTGATCAAGAAGGTTTCATACTGATGTCATCAACCTATGTGATTGATGTGTGTTTGTTTGAATTTTTCGAAACGGATTTATGAAAAAAAAGACTTGACCATAAACATAATGAGGAAATTTAATTTCCATTAAAGGTATTCAGATATAAACTTCCATTAAAGAATGGAAGGGAAAAATCATTTGTCTCGTTATTCTTTTTTTCAATATTATTTGTGATGTACCCAATGTATCTTACCTCATTGTGAGAATTATTCAAGGTGGTTTTTATCAATACATAACAGTATGTGACTCATGATATGTATTAATAATAATATTAATGCCTAATCACCATTACACAAGTATGTAGATAGGAACATCCAATGAAAAATATAAATGTGAAATGGGTTCTTTATTATAATCTCATTCTATGAAAATTACCCAAGGAATACACCATGGGAGAGTGTCTTAAAGTCCTATAAGTCTCCACCCCTGACAGACAACATCATTTATGTCTCATCAAATGATAACTTTTATCTATAGAATATATATTTTGGAATATTTTCTTGGATTTTCTAGGTTCCCATCATAGTGGGTAATTGTTATGACCTTTGTATGTGACAAGTTCTTCCAAGGATATTTTCAAATCTATTTCAAACATAAGAATGATCATCATGTGATAACTAATTAATTAATATTCAAGACTATGATTATTTTGGTGATCTGATTTTAAAATTAGTTTTTCTATGGAAAAAACTCCAACACTAGAACCAACTACTAACACTATACTAGTTAGTCTCATATATAAAACAAGATTATAATAATATATGGTAATAGCTCTTAATCCCACAACACTAACTGTAGAAAATTTGTATGTTGTGACCCTATATCTCTAAGAATATCCCTTGAGATATAATAAAATGAAGTATATGTTTTTTTCTCTATCTTACATGACATTGTGGATAATACCATAGATAAAGTTTCAACATAATATTATTAAACTTTACTATCATGGTACAACTCCAAATTTTTGAAATAAATAACACTTAACCGGATTATTATGCTATATTAGAAACCACAATATACTTTTTATAATATAGATATATAACCCACGGATTATTATAATATTTATCCCTATGTTTACTATGATTCTAGATCAAACTGATCTAATGAATACCAGTTTTATTTTCTTATGAAAATAAATGTTCCCATTTATCGAATTTATTGGGACTCAACTAGTTTTTCTTTCCAAATCACTATCGGAAAGTTTGGATATCCGGTCTTTGAAATTATCTTGGTCTTTTTTGATATTTCCATATTATTCCAATTCATTAGAAAAATCAAACCGATTCATATATCATGGAACATAAGATATACTTCTAATGTAATCAAAGAAATATTTAGTCTATACATCAAAATAATTCCATGTGACACTACAAAAATTCCATTTGTACTGTTCCAAATTGTATTTTTTAATACCATTTCAACTATGTACTGTGCCATAGACTAATCAAACCCTTTATCTATACTGATAGATCTTAATCCATATAACTTCGGTTTCTGCTTAAGTTATATTTGGATAAAATATTTATTCTTATACAACTATTAGACTAATCATTGTTTTCTATATGTTATCCAACATATATGTCTTAAAAACCAATAGAAACCCCACAAACCACATGTAAAAAATGGATAATGTTTCATTTAAAAAAAATATACTATGATCACTATACATGTTTGAATCCATAAAAGAATCCTTAAAACATAAATTACAAATATTATTTCTATGATTTAACCAACCTTTCTGGTAATATCATATAGACATGTTTCCACTGGTTAACTCCAAGGGAGGTGGTCTTTACATAAAATGACTAATATGATGATGATAGTAGATATGAAAATGGAAATTCAAATGGATTTAATCAATATGAATTGGTATAACCAATCAATCCTTATTCTGAACTCTCTTATACTATCCATGTATATTTTCTGTTGAATATACATCAATGAATTTACATTAATAACCAAAAGAATTATTTTTAGTACATGTAATCCATCTCAGAATTCACAAAAAAAATAATATTTAGTTTCACCTTTACTTATCTCTATATGATTTATTACTTTTATCAAATAAGTTATCAAATATAATGGTTGATATTAAAATAACACTATTTTTTTACCATTCTATGTTGTACCTATTTATGAAATAAGTCCTCTCACTAATACATGTGGAGTTTATTCTATGTATGAAAACTTGTGAATATAAATCCATGCTTCAACTCAAGACTTATTTACTGAAACTATCTCAACATATATATTCTTCCCATATAGAAATGTAGTTTATAAGAATAATACCTTTCTATATTTTGATTTTTAATATCCTTGGTAGAAACAGGTTCATTAACTATGATGCACCTTGTGTTTTTCATAATGTACATTTGAATCTTTAAACAACTTTATAAATATGTCTCATTAAGACACTTGGGATGTAAAATAATTTAATTTCATCATATCATAACTTATATAATATTCATTAGTATATAAAAGTTTCATACGGATAGTTGTTACGCTAATTGTTTCCTAAAATGTTTGGAAAGTAATCATAAAATACTACAATATATATATATATGACTCTTTATTGATCAACCTTATACTATCATTATATCTATGATATGAATAAGGTCATGTGAGTTTAGGAAAAACATTCACTCCATATTTAATGATCGATGAATTCTTGGTTAAGATAGACTCCAACATTCCATCTTAGAGGATCCTGGTTATTTTACAAGTTAATTAATTTCTTTTATCTGTCATTCATAAATTTTCATAAAATAATTTAATGATGTATATGAATTTACAGCTACATTCACCTTGTAATTATTTAATCAATGTATCTAAATTAATTTTTAATGATTTTTCTCTTTCCTTTATTTCTACAGGTTTTCTTTTCTAAAACTCAATAAACAAGTATGTCAACAATAACTAAAGTACTTTCACTGGCATGAAGACTTAATACTCTTTTGGGTATATTTTTACAACATACTTTAGTTTATCATGGAAAATAATTATCTTCCAAAAAAGTGGTATGAATCTTATAATTTATTTTTCATCATTGACTTCCTAGATAGATATATGTGATTCAAGAATTACTAAACTATTAATTAAATGTAAAATACCATAAACACATAAATTTCAATAGAAATAACATCTCATTATGTCCAATAGAACACTAAGATAAATTTATAGGAACTAAGCATTATTTGAACTACGATTTATCCACTTTGAAATAAAAAGGAGTGAAATTATAATTTTTTACATAGGAATCATCCTTTTATCTTCTAAGAGAATTCATAATTACTTTCTGAAGACTTTTGTTTCTCATTAATGGCATATGAGTCACCCCTCCTCAATTCTAAGAATAATAATCCTAATTTATAGTAGTATTTAATTCATGGTTTTAGTATTTGAATACAAAAAAATTTATAGTAACCAAGAAGTAAAATAAAAACATTACAATCCATGATGAATAAATTTTAAGTAGGTCAAGATTCTTACATATTCTTCAATTTATTGAAATTCCATTTTAAATGACCCTTTATTTCCGCATGAGAAGAAAATATCCACTTATTCACTACACTAAATTTAAATATTTTCAATTTAAATGTGGTTGTAAATGCATCATTTACTATAAAATAGTTAGGGGATTTTCAACCATTCCATTCAGGTTGTTTTCCATAAGGATTGTGGAACAAAGTTCCCCATAACTCTCATTTACCTAGTGAAGATATGTAAAACAATTACACATTTGTTAATCCAATATTCCTAGATTAATAATGACAATTTTGAAGGAAGCGATGATAGCATGGGATTAACGGTAAATTTCACATGAATATGTTACTGTAACTTTGTTAAGTGATAAACATAATTCTGTATGTTAAAGTCAAGATCAATGGTTATATACCATCTTCTAGTTTATACTAGTATATTATTGTGAAAATAAAATTTATTTAAAGACTCCCTTTCTCCTTACAAATGGATTTTTTTGTGAGATATCATGGTATAATAATTTATTCTCTTATGTGTCATTATTAATTCTCTTTTCATAACTGATATTTTGATGCATTGGACCATTAATGAATCCCCATATACCTCATATTGGTATCCTTCTTAAATTTACTTTCTTATTGAGGTGGATTTATAGGTATATAGGATTATAGTTCACAGTATAAATTTTATTATTTTATTTTGGTGTATAAATTTTTTACTACACTTGTAAATGTATGCAGGATAGGGAAAGGTCTTTTCCTAGTAATTGAAGTGTTATGTTTATTTCATATTTTATATTTAATTAAAATCATATTTTAGTTTTATCTTGATTACCAAAATATATGATGTAATAAATTTTTTTTGTTATTCTAACACTATGTTACTGTAACCCCATATTCCTCACTATGTGTTTCAAAATATCCTAATTTATGTACATTATAGTTTCAAGGATTCATATTCATTACGTTGTTAAGTACATAAAATTATATGTCCATTTTTTTAATAAAATTTATGTAGTATAGCAGGAACCCTAAGTCATATCTCAATGGATACATAGATCATAAATTTTAAAATTGGGTTTTTATTATGAAAAATGGGGATGGGTTTGTAGAAAATATTTTTTTTTTTGACTTAATAGGAAAGAATATATAAGAAAGTGATAAATGAAAGCAAAAAAATTATAGATTTGATTAAGCTTGATCAACATGGGGAAATCTCATGATGTTCATCCATAATCACTTCAAGAGATAAGTTTTATGTCTTTTAATCCCTATTTCATAACACCTATAATAATATGGAAATTGATTTTATACTTGTATAAGCCTAGGGATCAGACAAAAAACAAAAAAAATGATTCACTAGTTACCACTGATGATTAGGTTATTTGTGTCCAAATTCATAACCAAAACTCACCAAGGCCACACTCAAAGAACAAAATGTATTTTATATGTTTTTAAGTTATTTTAGTTTGATACCATGACATTAATTTAAATTTTCATTTCATTTTTTATGTGTATTAAATCTAACAATATGAATCACACAAACAACACAATTTAAAGGGAGAGAAGAAGTCGTGGTCAGTGTGTGAAACATCACATGAATTGGTACCCCCAAACATGATAAAGGGAGTTTGATCTTGAAATAACAGTACATAAATCAATAAAATAATAAATGGGGATGAAAAAAGAAAACTTACAGACCTAGAATTTAAAATATCATTCAAATAATACAAACATGAAGCTTTTAATTTAAATCATGTCCCACCCTAGGTGATCATAAAGAGTTTAGAACTCCATGGAAGAGTAGGTATCCACAGATGATGATGAAGATTATACCAACCACTCACAACTCACCCTATAGTCTATAATCCTTTAATAATGAGGTGGAAAATAATTTTTATGCAAAACTACATAAAATTTTCCCCAAAAGAAATCAAGTTTATAAAGGAAGATATGACTATTCATAGAGAACTTTCACCCTATACATTGTCCATCTAGTTGACTAATTAATCAATAATTATTAAATTAAAATTCATTATAGATTATATCCTAAGATTTTTCTATCTAATGGTTCTAGAATCATTCTAATTAGAGGTGTGGAGGCCGATTTTTGGCATAATCACTATAGTTAGTTATAATCTGTCTCACCCAAGATTTCTTCACATGGTGGGACTCTTTTGGGCCTCTTGTGATTAGAACTAGACTTCAGTCCATTTGGATGAATTTAATATGTATGATCATATAATACTATAAAATTCATTTTTTTTATTTGGGTATTTAATGTTATCATAAAAACCTTGAACTTCTATCAAATCAGACCCTTATGTAATTATATATTTTTAAACATGTTTTTAACACATGAATTAAAAATATACATTGAGTGAGAAAGTCTTTAATAATGGTATAATAAACCCCATAAAAATTCATACAAAAGTATAAGGGTTATAATGTATCATATATAATCATGTGAGGACACCCCCACACCAAATCCTTTGTAATCCTATGAAATGTATTATATCCAAATCAAGTCCCATTCCTAAATTAAAGGTGAGAAAACATCCAATATTATTTTCAAATTAAATCGATCATGTCTCATTTATAAAATAATTTTTCATGTTATTATTATTCTATCACGTTAAAATATTTTCAAATTCATTTTTTCACACATGAAACACTTTTCAACGTACCTCACTTTAATATTTTCCCTCTTCACTCTAGAAACATATAAAAGTGGAGTTATACTCATTTCCCTGAGTTCATAAGATCTTACCATAGGATTGCTGAGATCCTAAGTAATTTACTTTTATAAACTATTGTGCTAATCAAAAAGGCTTTTAACAGGTTTATTTGGTGTCCAAGGTTTGGTAGGATTTGATTTTTAAAAATCTAAGGTGGTATAGGAGTAGATAATATTTTAAGTATAATGCATGTCAAAATTCTTAAAGTGTTCAGAATGAATTTACTTGATCAACCCCTTATAGAGTGTATCAATTCCAACTCACACACCCCATTTTTTTCTCTTTTGTGGCTCATATCCAAGTAGTTGATAATAATTACTAAACTAACTAAAAATATAAACTTTTTTGGTGGCTCATATCAAAGTAGTTGTTTATGAATTTTCTTTTATATAACCTTTTTTTTATATAAAATTTTATTTGGATATTAAGTGGTAAATATATATAAAATAATGATAAAATATTTCTCCATAACCAACTACCTAAAAAAATTTATTCACCATTTCTCCTAACCCATAACAAAGAATATTTAACCAAAATTCCCATGAAAACACCCTCTCCCACACACTAACTGAAAATAAAAAATGTATAGAATAAATGGGTTGGTAGGGATAAATTAGCATGTAATGTGGACTTCCTAATAGGTATTTCATGGTCTATAAATATTAATAAGTGTAAAATTTAATGGTTTCCAAAAATAGTGGTTAATTTTATAAAGGTATTTTTAATGAATGATGGCCCCTATCATGAATTTTTACAACAAAAGTTTATGGCTTCCAATAGAATCAATGAAAGTTATAGTTTATATACATTTACTAAGACTCACAATAAAGTGACTAAAAATAATAACATGAAATAAAGGCCTTATAATATCTCTCATGTGATTTATTTTGGTAGTGAGTACCATGAGACAATCTATCAGCCCATGTTTATGCTATATGGAAGGAGAATTAGTGGACCTAGGATTTGAAAAATCATCAATGATCACAGGTACCTCAGAATGAATACAATCATCAATTGAAACACAAAAATCACACATTTATAAACCCACACAACACTCTAAACATGAATTACAACCCAAATCATCAAAGAGTCTATAAGAGGAAGATGAATCATAGTATAGTTTGAGGAGAGAATGGTGCGTATGTGTTTTGTTAGAAACAACTTCCATCAAATAGGTAAAAATAGTGTACTGATCTTCAACAAGGTGTTTCATATAATCAATTATATTGAATCATAACTTATCTCCACCAAAATCCATTGATAGTTTACCACTTTTATCATTGATTATTATCTTTTTTGTTTAATTATAGGCCTTCTATGTATGAGAGGAGAATGTCCATGGGTCAACGAACATTCCACCTCAAGAATTTACAATTATCTAGGGAATATGATATTATATAATCACATAGTGATGTCTTATATCACTCTTATTGGGTGTTATATTCCCCAATTGGAAAGCTTCATGATGATTTTTGTTCATTAAATCTCTCCAACTTGTAGATAAGTATACACAAAGTGGAATATCAAAATAATAAAAACACCTAAATCAAGAATTACATTGGAAAAGAATGTATCCTTCGTATTTTTAGTTAACAAAAAATTTATTGGATCATTTCATTTGGTTAGAATCACTGGTTGGGTGAGTTATGAGACATTCCTTCCATGGTTTATGCCCTCATTCCCCTTTAATAATTTTCTATGGGTGAAAAGTTCTTTAAAAAAATTGATAGGGAAAGGAATTTTTTAACTGTATCAAAGAGAGGGATGTTAACTTGTACCTTTTTAAATATATCCCTGATCACTTTATTAATTTCATTATCAAAGAAAATTATTCAGAGAGTTTTTAGGGAAAGATAATAAAAATGGATTGTTTGTAGGAATCCTCATTGATGACATTTTAACCATTTTTATTTTTCTTTTCATCACTTTAATCATTTAAGGTTAAAAGTAGATATTTCAAGATGATGAAATAAAGTTTTTGTGAATAATTATAAGGATAAATTTCCTTACCATTACGAAGTGTTATAGCACATACATTACCTTTTTACATGGGATTGGAAATAGGTTGGGATGGTAGTTGTCTAAAACATTTCATCTTTACCTCAGTGATGGTGCTTCCCAGTTATCCCACTTGAGTTTATGGGTCTTGAATAACTGATTATGTAATTTGTCAGAATAGGAAGTTTTGGGTTTCTATTTTCTTCACCATGTCCTCGATGCATGGTTTATATTTGGTAGGAGGATGATTATTTCAAGAAGGTGAAATATTAGAAGGTTTCATACCTTGGACTTGTTGATAATAATTATTTTAAGGGAATCTTTAGTTTCCTCCTTCCCCATACTACAGTTTTCCTTTCCCCCTAGGTTTATGATTTTCTTGAATAAATATTACTTGATGGTTGGTTCAGATTCAAATTGATTCCCACGAAATAATGTTTTACAAGAATCTGATGAACCCTCAAGTTAGGGGAACTAGTTAGATCAATGAGTGTTATCCAAAAAAAATAACACAATATAATGGAATGGGTGGGTAGTTTGGATTACCTTTAACCTAATATAATTATATTAAAATGACACATTTCATCAATTTTATTATCGAACTTTTATTCTAGGTATGAATTTATATCCCCATAAACTCCTTGAGTGTGTGAATCTTCTTATATACCAAATTTTATTTTATTTTGATCCATGTTGGCTATTAAGTCACGAGCGGCAGCATGGGTTTTATCAAATAGGGCACCAATATCTACAGTATCTATTATTCCATGATCCTTGGGGATAATACCCTCAAATAACTATTGAATTACAAATTTTCCATTAATTTTTTGATGGGGGAATCATGAGAAAAGTCTTTTGAATCTCTATTAATAATCATGAAGGTATCCTTGTGATATAATTCCATAGTGTTAATTTCTAATGGATGCATATGGGGATGTAGGGAAGAAATTATCAAGAAATAGTTGTTTAAATTCATTAAAACCCCCAATTTTTTTAATTAGATGGTATTATTAGTCCGTATCTAAACCATAAAGGGAGAAAGGGAAGGCCTAGAAATTAATAATATCCTCAAACACAGTTTTTATTTTCATGGTGGAGTACAATATATAAAAATATTTGAGATTATCGTGAGGTTCCTTCCTAGTAAATCTATAGAATTTAGTAATTATGTAAATGATTCCTTATCTATGATCAAATTTGGTTATTTACTTGGGGTATTGGATATATATAGGTCAGTACTTCAAATTAGGGGTGATTAATTATTTTAAAGTATGGTTATTTTCCACCAAGTTATTAGGGATTTTATATAGTTCAATTCTTTATTAGTTTAATACCCATTAATTTTCCAAAATGGTATCTTCAATGTTAATTTATTTCCCTTATCTAGAATGTATAATGTGTGATTGGAGAGAATTTTTAATTTTAGTGTCAATTTTAAGTAGTTTTTACTTTCCAAATGGGTTAATGATAATGAATTATAAAGTTTTTTTACCTTTATTTATTTAGTAATAATAAACTAAATAAATAAAACACACATTATAATTAATAAAAAAATAAAGATAACAAAATAAATAATAATAGAAACATTAATTTACTAAATAAGAGAGAATTGATAAGAAGAGAGAGTGAGGGGGAGAGAGAACATGAAAAAATAAACAAAAAACCAAAATGTAATGGGAAACATTGAATGGATTAATAAATAAAAAATTAAAATAAATAAATAAAAGGTAAAAATGATCATCACTTCCCAAAAATGGTGCCAAAATTTTATCACGTTGTCGATCGCAACATATAATATGTTTAAATTTTTACTAGAATTTCTACAGTATAGCAGGAACCCTAGGTCCTCTCACAACAGAGCCATAGATAATTAATTTCATAACAAGGTTTTGATTATGAAAAATGGGATTTTTTTAAAAAAAATTCTTTTTTATTAAATAGTCAATTATATTTATGAAAGAGATAAAAGAAAGTAAAAAAATTAACATATTTGATTAAGTATGGTTAATCATGGGAAATCTCGTGATACTCATCCTTAATCACTTCAAGATATAGGGTTTATATCTTTTAATACCAGGTTGGTAACACTTATAACTATATTTTTACTAATTTTAAAATAGTATACCTTCTAAGTTTCGTTTAAAACACAAAATGATTCCCCATATACCATTGATGATTAGGTGATCTGTGTCTAACATCATAATTAAAACTCACCAAGGAAACACATGAAAAACTTGACATATTTCCTAGGTTATTATTTTATTTCAATGTGATACTATTATATAAATTTCAATTTCCATGTAATTGTTCATGTAAATTAAATATACCAATATGAATAATGAAAAAAACACAATTGAAAGTGGGAAGAAGAAGTGGTGAACGGTGTGTGAAACATCACATGAATAGGTACCAAAAAACATGATCACGTGAGTTTTTTCCTAACAAACCAGAACATAAATCAATTAAATAATAAGTGAGGATAAAGAAAAAATAAAAACATATAATTAAAAATATCATTAAAATAACACAAACATGAAACTCATTACTTAAATCATGTTCCTCCATGGATGATCATTAAGAGTTCAGAACTCCATAGAAAGGAATGAAAGTGTAGTTATGCTCATTTTCGTAATTACATGTGATCTTACTATACACTTTCTGATATCCTCAGTTCTTTACATGTAGAAAATAACGTTGTACTTGAGAGGAATTAAAATGGGTTATTCTAAGGTATATGGGTTGGTTGGATTTTATGTTTAAAAACTTAAGGTAGAAGAGGATTTCTTAATCATGTAAGTATAAATACTATCAAAATTTATCAAGTGTACACAATGAACGTTCTCTCTCAAACCCTCATAGAGTGTATCACTTCCGACTCACTCACACCTGTATTCATTTTTGTGGGTCATATCCAAGTAGTGAATAAAAATTCTTAAACATCATCTTTTCTATATTTCTTTTTCTTTTGTAATATTTTTTTCAATGAAAAGAACTATTGTTTTTTATATAAACTTTTATTTTAAGATAAATAGGGAAACATTTGTAAAATAGTGATATAATATGGATTGTTAACCCACTTACCAAAACAAATGTAGTCACACTTTCACTCAACCCATAACAATGAACATTTCCCTCTTATTACCATGTAAACACACTCTCCCCAAAACATGATAATAATAAAATAATAATGTACACAATAGATGTGTAATTAGGGTTAAAATAGCTTCTAAGGTGGCTTTACTAACAAGTATTTCATTGTATCAAAGGCTTAATAAGGGTAAAATATCAAGATGGCACAAAATAGTGGTTAATTTTATGAATGGATTTTCAATTAAGGATAGACCATATCATGAATGTAGCATACTCAAATCTTATACGTTCAAACAGAATCAAGGTAAGTTATAGTTTCTCTACAAAATCCAAGACTATCAAAAAAGTGATTAAAATTAACAATATGAAATTAAGGGATTTTAATGTCTCCTGAGTAAGGGATTTAGGTGGGTGAGGTACATGAAAATTCATATAATCTCTTGTTTATCATATATGGAAATTGAATCAATATAAATGAGATTTACATAAATATTGATGGTCATTGGAACATCTAAATGAATACTCAGATCAATGAAAACATAAAAAACACACTTTTACAAACCCCTGTAACACTTGAAACAAGAATTATAACCTAAATCGTCAAAGATTATAGAAGTGGAAGATGAATCGGTGTATGGGTTGGGGTAAAATGTTGTGTATGTGTATCATTGGATAGAAATTTTATTTAATAGGTGGGGATATTAGAGTGATCATCTATAGTGTTTCTCAATAGCATCACTGATATTGAAGATTAACTTTTTCTCCACCAAACTCAATGGATAGTATACCACTATGAACATTGATTATTGTATTTTTTTTAGGAAAGGCCTTCTAAGAATGACAGGATCATGTTCTTGGGTCCTAGAATCATTCATCTTAAGAAAATAGAGGTCTTTAGGAAATATGTGATTCTTCACTCTCACTTGGATATCTTCAATCACTCATGTTGGGTGCGTTGTGATTTAGTTGGAAACTCTCATGATGATTCGTGTTGGTTGAAGTTATTCAAAATAGAAATAAGTATACACCGAGTGAGGAATCGCATTAATTGAAGAACCTAGATCAAGCATTTTAGTATAAAGGAAATTCTCCCATATGGTGTAAGGTATAGTAAAGGTTCTTGTATATTTTCATTTGGATAGAATCACTAGTTTCATTAAGGTGGATACATTCCATCTAAGGTTGAGTCTCTTATTCCCATTTTGTCTTGTTCAATTGATGTAAAGTTCTATAAGAAATTTGGCGTAGTGGGGAATTTTATTAACTGCTTCCAATATAGAAATGTTGACTTATAAATTTTTAAATGTATCCATGATCTCTTAATCAATTTCATTATAGAAAATTTTTGATTAAGAGAGTATTAAGGGAATAATAATAGGAATGGATTGTTTGGGTAAATCCTCAATGATAAAATTTTCGCCCTTTTTGTCTTGTTTTCCATCATTTGAAGCTATTGAGGGTAAAAAAGAAAGTTTTCAATATGTGGAAATACCAATTATGTTGAATTATCATAATAAGAAAGTTATTTAACCCAATGATACATGATATCACATATATTACCTTTGTTCTTGAGATTGTAAATATGATTAAATGTTAGTTTTCTATAACCTTACATAATTATCTCACTGATGGTGTTTCCCATTTTCCTACTTCAGTTTATAGGTCTTGAGTAGCTCATTCTGTTTTCTATTGGAATTGGAGGTTACGGGATTCCATTTAATTCACCATTTCCTCGATTCATGTTTTATATTTTGGAGTAGAAGTATTATTTTGAGATGGTTAATGATAATAAGGTTTCATACCTTAGTCTTATTAATAATAATTCTATTTCGGATAGCTTCAATTTCCTACTTTTTTGGTACAGTGGTTGTGTTTGTCACATGAGGTTTAGATCTATCCTGTATAATTATTTCTTGAAGGGTGTTGCTTTTTGAAATGAATTCCTATGAAATAATTCCACACAAGACTCACATTAATCCTAAACTTGTGGGGAACTAAATAGATAAATGAGTGTTATTATAAGAAATACAACAATGCAATGGAATGGGTGGTGAGTGTCAATTACCATGATCCTACTTTAATTGTCTTAAAAGATTATACATTTCATTATGTTTATTATATAAATTTGATTCTAGGGGTGAATTTATTACCTCATAAACTCATTGAGAAGTTTTAATTACTCATTTACTAAGTTTTTGGGAATTTTTATCCATGTTGTCTATTAAGTTGTGAGAGGTGGTAGGGTTTTTTCAACTAGGTCACCACCAGCTACAACATCTATTATGCCATAATCTGTGGGGATAATTCCCCCATAAAATTATTAAATTATCAATTGTTCCTAATTTCGTGGTGGGGGAAACTTGGGGAAATTATTTTAAATCTCTCATAATATTAATGAAGGGTCTCTCCTTTTGATTTTCTAATGCCACGTATTTATTTTCTAATGGATGAAGTTCATGAGGTAGGGAATGACTTATCAATAAAGCAACATTTAAGGTCATTATATCTCCAAATTTTGGTAGGTAGATAGTATATTCAGTGCTGAGATACACAATAAAGGGAGAAATGGAACTCCCCAAACATTATGAGGTCCTTATACACATTTTTAGGTTTCATGGTAGATCACACTATGTGAAACTCTTTGATATTATTCGGTGGTTTGTGTCTAACTTCATAACCAAAAATCACCAAAGCAATGCATAGAGACCTCGATGTGTAGTCTACGTTGTATTTTTTTAGTGTGATAACATGATATAAATGTAATATCCCATGTTTTATATTATTTTAATTCAATATACCAATATAAACCCCCCAAAACACCGCAATCGAATGGTGGAAGAAGAAGTGGTGAACAGAGTGTGAAACATAACATGAATGGATACCTTCAAACATGAAAATGTGTGTTTGATAATGACATACCAGTAGATAAAAAATAATTAATAATTAATTAAAACAACCTAAAAACCTGTAATTTTAAATATAATTCAAATAATACAAACATGGATCTTGGAATTTACATCACCTTCCTCCTCAGGTGATCACATGGAGTTTAGAAATCCATGGAGGGGGAAGCTGTATATGATGAATAATCACATCCCAGGCACTAAAAAAACCCTATTATAAAATCCTTTAAAATTAGGTGTAATAGTCATTTTTTAGACAATTACATCAAAATTTCCCCAAAATAGGTCAAGTGTCTAAGGGACTATGTGTCTATTCATGGAGGACTTTCTCCCTCTAATTTTTTCCAATGGATAGCTAATTTAATCATTGAATATTGACTTGAAATTAAGTTTAGATGTGGTTATTCAAGTTTTTTATCCAATAGAGGTTTAATCAATCCAATTTTAGGTCTGAAGCCTATGTTATATCTCAACCACTACATGTAGGTTCAATCTATCTTACCCGGAATTTCTTCACTTTGTGGTCCTATTTTACTCAGATCCACCCTTTAGTCTAGTTTGATGAATTGAGGACCAATGATCATATAATACTAAAAGAATTAATTTTTCATTTCGATTAGTTTATATAATGGTATGATAAAACTAATGAACTATTATAAAATAGGTTCATTGTGTAATTATATCATTTAAATCATGTTTTCAAGACATGAATTAAAAATATACATTAAGTAAAAAAGGATTTAATAATGGGAGACTAAAACCCATAAAAAAGTAATACACAATTATATGGTGGATAATATATGATGTATCATTGTATGATCACATATTACTCTTCTTATAACCTAAACATAATTCTAAAAATCTATTCGAAGGTATTAGGTAGGTGAAAATTTCCAAATTCATTAACTCAAAGCTCCTTGATCCTTTGAGTGGACACATCAATATTGAAGTCGTGTTATTGGAAACCCTTAAAATGTTTCTAACTATTTTTACTATGTCTCAGAGTTTTGGCCATACCTTAATGAAAATTAGGTTAAGTTGACCAAAAAATTGAGATATAAATTCAACGATAATTGAAAGGACTCCAATGGAGGTTGGTCAGGCACTTTAAATTATGCTTTGATTTCAACCCAAGTAGTGGAAGGATATAACAAAATAATATTTTAACTAAGTTATTTTAATAATTATGTATATATTTACCATTTTAGCATCAATACATGATTTTTAATATTAAGTGTATTTTCATTAAGAGGTTTTCCATGTCTAGATAAATTTTAAGAATAATATCATTCTATTTTAATTCTATCACACATGCATTTTAATTTAATAATTTATAAAATTTCAACATGTAATCGATAAATAAATTAGTTGTGAATCTTGATAGAAATAATAAAATATAAGTGGTATGATCATGATCCTTTTCTAATGGTTTTATTGTCTAGAGTATGATAATATAACTCTAAACCTGAGGGGGATAATTCCTTGAACCATAATTTGATTTTGTTTTAGCATTCCACCAATCCTCCTATATATCTTCTGGATTGGTTTCACTTTGTCTCTAAACTTGAAATTAATCCACAAACTTAGGATATACATATATTACATAAGTTTCACTCAAATGAGGGAGAGGGGAACCAAAGAATTTGTTAAGGGAATTTATATAAAATAGACCATGGGGACACATACCCTTACATAATGAGAAGTAGGGGATTACCTATAGACCATCGATTTAATTTTATAAGTTATTACAAAAAACAAGAAATTATAATAAATTAAAATAAAATAATCACACACATAGATATTTCTTAGATCATGATCATCCAAAAACACATAATGAATAGTGTGAATAATTTTTTAATATTTTATTAAGAAATAAATGAAAAAAGATAGTAAATAATGTTTATAGGGAGAGGTTGGTCAATGGGGAAGGAAGTGATAGAGTATGAGGGGATTCTATCAGACAATGTTAATATAATCAGGTGAAAGATATCTAATTCCTAAATATATAATCATTACTTCATCTATATTTTCTTTAAATGAAAGAAGATAAGTCGCTGTGTTCCCCTTGTACCATGTGTGAAGGATCTTTACATGATGACTCAAGAAATTTTATAAAAGTTCTAATAGTGTAAGAAGTATTCCAATGACTACATGCATAACCTAACAAAGTGTTGACCACCATGGACAAGTCTGATTCAACTTCAGTACTATAAATGTTTTACAAAGTGTATAAAGAGATATCAAAACCCATTGAAATATATTCTACTTGGATAAAACACCCCCTACATGAAAGGATGAGAAAGCAATAATGATATATCTATAGTATCCATGGATTATACCACTACTGAAATCATGGATCTCAGATCCATCTTTATTGATCTTGATCCCCTATGATGTGGATTCCACTTCACCCAAAGCCATGTGGCCCCAATACTAATTTTATTACCAATTAAGGACCTAGGAATCTGGGTGGTGGGGTCTATAGTATATTAACATCCATGAAAAGAGATATGAAACTAGAGACCATTGTAAGTAACTTGAAATTTAGGTATCATTCAGTTGGTTTCATGGACTGGTGACATGTTTTGTTTTGAGCCTCCAATAATACTTAGATGTCTACTACACCAAGAACCCCATGGTCGTATATATCTAATGACACACCTATAAGGATATTAATATTCACATACAAAAATACGTCC
This sequence comes from Viscum album, assembly GCA_963277665.1. Taxonomy (NCBI): domain Eukaryota; kingdom Viridiplantae; phylum Streptophyta; class Magnoliopsida; order Santalales; family Viscaceae; genus Viscum; species Viscum album. The sequence goes on from OY728121.1 coordinate 357,700,408, forward strand.
AAGTGGTTATACTAGCCATTGGTCCTATATAGTCCTATGATAGTTTTCCAAATTAGGGATGCCCCGTCACCTTTAGTAAAAAAATGAATCCCTTATTAAATATTATCATTATCTCCAACCCAACATCTTGAAGTAATATGAATTCCTTTATTTTGAATCTCATCATTAGTAGATATGGCCCGATTCTTGATTCACTACACTATAAAATTATACTTCACTGCTAATAATTTATTCCATAGATTGTTTGACCATTCATTGAAGCTAATCTCTGTATGAATGAGTCTTTGATAATCAAATATAATTATGTTTTCTTCTGAACGTGAATAAAATCATATAGTTCTACCTCATCAAAAATCCAAATTATATTATAAACATTTTACTATGGATTATTGAGTACCATCTTAATGAATGCAAGAATATCAAATGTATCTTTAAGATTAACATATGGTATGGGAAACTTTAAGAAGTAAATGAGGGAGTCCACACAATTATAAATTTTCACATTATCTAACAATCATGTAAAATTATAGGTCTTTTAATGCATGAATTTTATTTTAATTTCTTCTCAAAAACATGTTTTTTCCAATTTATGGGGATTTCGGGGCCCGGAATTGACTATGATGTTTTTTGAGAAAATCAGTGGGCCAATAGTTAAAAAATTGTAGGATCTACTCATTCATGGAATGAAAAAATATTTTATGATATAAAAGGCTTGAGCATAGAGGAGGATCCCCCTATATTTATTTGTTCACATTGTGAACAAGATTTCACACCCAGAACCTATCTTGTATCCTTTTTAAATTTGTAATTTGTTGTTACTAATTAAGGGGTATTTAATTAAGATAGGGACTTCATCATCCTATACATAATTCCAACGACTTCCAGGAAACTTATACCTCTTCCCTTATCCAAGGTTTTCTCTCTAATTTTTTTTAGAACCAACCACTTTCAACTGTGATTAGAAGCTAGCAGTGAGTCTAAAATTCAATCACTATTCATTTATCTATTAACAAAGTTAGAATATTTTTCATCTATCACACCCAATTTCCAAATTATTCTTCTATTTTTTTGACTTCTACTAATTTAACTTGAATTAGATTATTTTTTGTTTGAATCAACATCTGTGATCATAAGGAAGGTGATTCATAAGTTATCACACAAATCGTTCTCTTTTTATAAGTGTGTACATTGTGCAGTCACCCCAAAATTGTAATGAGTTCAACCAAATTTTATTAACTAAATATTTATAATCCCTAAATCAGGAAATTAAACATCTCCATGGGCGAATAATATTCCATTGGTGAGTATACTAAGATTTTATCCACCAATTGAGGTGCACGTGACTACAGAATAATTTGGGTGATTAAATAGGTGACAATAGGGGTGCTTTGGGCTTAGGTTATGAGATCAAGGATTCCTAGAATTTAATCTAGGATCCATTATAATTTTTTATTATGGGATACCTAATGAAATTTTATTTCAATAATTTTATTAATAAATTGATGTGTAGTTTTATTACGATAACTATTGGGAATACCTTGGTTGAATTCCCCTTAGATTTAATAATGAATCCTCAGACCATGGGATGCCAAGGGGAATTTCCCCCCTTGGATTTTTTTTGTGTTAAAATTAATTAAACTACATAGTATAACACTATTAAGGTTTATAAATATTCATAGAATACATATACTATTTAATACCATCCTCCTAAGGTCTGGCAGCGATTCCAAATTTTCTAGAACACTTACGATCACCCTCCTATGGATTCAGAGACTGATTTCTTAGGCTGTTTAGGATCATCCTCCTTAGGTTTGGTGGTTTTTCCTGATTTATTATATAATATAGGACCATCCTACTAAGCTATGATAGTTTTTCATGATTACTTGGACCACTTATCATTATCCTCATAGGGGTTGAGAGTGTTTCCTGATTACTATGAATATTTAGGTTCACCTTTTTAAGGGCCAAAAGTGTTTCTTAATTACATAAACCACTCAATATAATCCTCTTAAGAGTCATAAGTGTTTCTTGATTACCTAGATTAATTAAGATCATCCAGCTAATGGTCATCAGTGTTTCCCGATTACCTGGACCACCTACAATCATCCTTTTAGGGAATCATGATGGTGTCTGATCTATTTTGACTATCTTGGGTTACCTCTGAGGGGTCAACATGCTTGAATGATGAAATAATGGATAGAGACATTTGGAACTAGATCGATATGGTATGGTCAATATTAGGGGTCACTTTAGAACCCGATGATCAATGGTGATTTTGTTTATTTAGAATCTATATTTATTTATTTTTCACACCAGCATGAATTTTTTTCTCAAAATATATATTCTTAGAGAGGTCATTGGTTGTGGTCTACTAACTCCTACTCACACCCTGCTTGAGATTTAGTTTGGTAATCATGTATAAATTATGGTTGTAATGGAAGGAAAGGTAAATTTCATTATTTTTGATGTTTGATTCGATTAATCGGATGGAGAATAGCAGTTTTGGATCAGGTTAGGACTCAGAACCATTTTGATGGAGTATCCCATTTTTTGTATTTTGGACTTTTGGGATTACTTTATATTACTTTCTATTGATATATGACATATTTACATTTAATATAATTATTTTTTCCATATCATGGTCTATATTTTTTTATTATCAAATTATGTGGTGCTTGTTTTCAGATTTTTTTAGATGTATTTTGATTTTTATTGTTTTCACTACTATTGAACTCTATTATGGGTACATGGTCACTCCACCATACAAATTTATACCAAAACTACTAGTATAAATCCTATATCATGTGGGGATATGTGCCTAAGGCCCTAATAGTGATCATCATTCAAGGAATTGATGAGGTTTTAGGGTAGTGGGATGTTAAAAGGTTGTATATAAGCACTTTTTTCTTTTTGTATAACTATCTTGACAACATAGATAGGAGGTTGGGAATTGTAAGAAATTATTATGGATCTCATTCCTCAGATTATCTAACTGAAATATGAGTTAAATTATAAGACACTAGGGGTTGGATTAATTTTCCTCCTTTTCTATTTGGCTATTTCCCTATTTCACCTTGGGTGATGCACATGATTTGTGATAAAGGATTTATAGGATTTTATCTATTGGTCTGGATAGAAAGAGAATGTGTGTTCATGCATAATACTAGGCACATAGTATTCACATATTAGTTGTTCTATTTCCTATGTTTGGTTACCATTATTATAGTATAGGTTCAATGATTTAAAGTGTCTGTAACAATTTAAATTTTGTTTTCCCATATAAATTTATTGTGTCATCTTACTTAATTGATCTTCTAAATGGGTTAAAGTATATTACAAGATAGATTACCAAGATTATCATATGGATTTATCAATATAAAATTCCAATTACAACATATAATGTGTTTTCCTCTATAATTTGAAATTTAAATTTCATTTAACTGTGCCATTTTTGAAAATTCTAACAATGGGGAAAATGAATGTTAAGGTATGATGACATGGATCCTCTGTGGATGATGTAGACCTTATTTTTATTTGATACAGACCATTTTTACTGGTATATGAGTCTATTAAGAGTGATGAATTTTAAGAATTGTGTGATATGAGATGCAAGGAATAGTGAGGTGTTTTTTCTGTTATCAATTTTCTTAAACTATGATTTAAATAAATTCTATATTGATGTGTTCTAAAGAATTTTTTTGGAATCATAGAAAAATTTCTCCAAGACATCCTCATTTTGAGCTCCAATATGATGGATATAATAATACCTTGAAATTTTTTAGGTCAGCCCCTCCTACAACATATAGTTTAGATATGGATGCTCAGCTCTATGCAATATTTATATGGGTATTTAGGATATATAGAGAGGGAGAGAGAGACTTAATTTTCTATGTTGACTATTTATAAGTTTACTAGAGATTTTCAATAGAATCAACCACTTTTTTTTACTGGGGAGGGTGTCCCCAAGTATCTATGTTCTGGATTAAGTCTATCCAGAAGATCTTTGAGCATCTAAATATTCCTTAAGATAAAAAGGTCAAATTTATATCTTATATAATTTGAGGTTCAATTAATATATGATGGGTTGTTATATTATGGTTTTTTCAACACATGTGGTTTTCCTAGAAATACTTTGTGACTCATTTATATGGAAATTTATTCCCTAAAACCCTAATAACTGATTGTTTTGGGGTGTATAAGAACCTTACATATGAGATATGTCATTCATGGACTATGTGGATTGTTTCAATGATTTACATAATTGTATTCCTACATTGTAAGGGGTTGAGGTAGACTAATGGAATTACGTAAAGTATGGTCTATGATATGGAATCTTGATATAGATGAATGTTTCCACCTTTCTTCTTTTTTGAGGTTGTGAACCAATTTCTTATTTTAGAGAAGAAGTTGGGTAAGGGTAGAGGATCAGGGTATGTGGATTCCACTAAGAGGACCAATTGTGGGTGTTTAGGTAGTGGTAATCTTTTTTAGGATATTTCATGCTAGATAAATTGTGAAAAAGGTATCCAATGTTGTAGAACATATCATCCTCCTTATGAAGGTAATGTAGTGAAAGGTCACTAGTGTGGCTAGTTTGTCTATATTTGGACTCGTTGTGACCGACCACCCATTATGAATCAATAATTTTGTTGGATGGGTCACTTAAATAGGGTTTTTAGGATATATTATCAATTTCCCAGTGAATAAGGATCTATAAAAGTTCAAGGCTTAGGGGATATATATGGTGTGTCATGATAGTAAGGTAGCTAAAGTTATACAGATCATTTTAGCTGAGGTTGTGGAATTGGTGATCAAGATCAGTATAAGTAGTACCAACCAAGTAATATAGCTCAGGGAGATCAATAATATGTTTAGTCATGGTACATTTCTTCTACATGATATAAATCATACTCAAATAGGTCAGGATGTGGAACCTTCTATGATCTGATGTATGATGTTTATAGTTTATACTTTGTAATATGATCTATTTAACACAATATAATCATATTATTTTATATCAATGAATTTTATAGAGGGATTAGGGATAGATATATAGTACCTTTATGGTGTGATTTTATTATCACACCAATGGGAGTGAAATTAGAGCGTATTTGTCAATTTTGGGGGTGTGCCTTAAATGTTGATTGTTATAGATTCTTCTAAGATCATTTTATATTTAATATGATCTAATTTGATTTGACTCTAGGGATATATTTTTTATTAAACTATCAACACCTCGATGAATTTTACAATTAACTAGAATTTTTTTACACCTCCAAAGGGTGGAAAGTATGTTCATACTAGGGAATGGGATATTTTGGTAGGGGGTTCAAGACCAGACCATTAGCATTTGGGTGGATTTTCAACTCTAGTTTCCAACCATACATTGTATTATAGGGATATGAAACCAGTTCAATTAAAACCTATTATTGAAATGATTCGGGATGTATTTTCTTGTCAATTATCAAGAATTCCACTAGATTTGGAGGTGGAGTTTATTATTGAGCTAATGTCAGTGTAGATCCTATTTATATTCCAACCTACAGGATAGAACCTATGAATATATAAGAGATAAAGGCTCAGTTATAAGACTTAGAGTATAAGGGATTCATTTGACCGAGCACATATCCTTAGGGTTTTCAATTCTTATTCTCTAAGAGGGCTGATGGTTCCCTGAGAATATGCATTGATTTCCAAAATTTGAATAATTTAGTGGTTAAGGATGGGTACCAACTTCCACATATCGATGACCTATTTGATTAGTTGAGAGGTTATTAAGTATTCTCTAAGATTGATTTTCAGTTAGTTCAACAAGGGATAAAGGTTAGAAAATCAGATTTACCGTATACTTAATTTACAAGTAGGTATGATTTATATCAAAATTTGGTGATGTCGTTCTGGTTAAATAATTCATCGATTATATTCATGGCTTTGATAAATAGGGTTTCCCACCCAAATTTGAACATTTTAATGGCCTTCTTTATGGATGATATTCTAATTTACTTCAAGTAAAGGGAGGATTACACTCAACACCTAGAGAGCATTTTGACCACACTGAGGGGGCTTCATGTATACACAAAACACTCTATGTGTCATTTTTGGATTGATTCGGTTCAAATTTTGATCCATGTGGTATTTGAGGATGTTGTGTCCATAGACCTTAAGAAAATTATAGATTTTGATTCTTGAGAGTGGTAGGTTATTTTTGACATACATAGAATTATGGGATTATCTAATTATTATAAAATATTTGTTTAGGACTTCTCCCATTTGGGATTATAGATGAAAAGCATGACTAAGAAGGTCATAAATTTTTTATAGTCTAATTCCTATGATAGAACCTTTCAGGAGTTGAAAGGAAGACTGACTACAGTATCGATCCTGATCTTACCCGAGCTGGGTAAGAAGTACACCATGTTTTGTAATGTATCCGGGGATGATTTTTATCAAAAAATTATCCCTAAAAAGGTATACCTCCAAGGTAGTAAATTAAGAGAGATAAAAAATGACCCATAAATATATCTTCCAATAAACGATGGGTTGGAAATGGGCCCTGAGGGTATATAAATCACACTCATGGGAGTCATTAATCTTAATATAAATTTAACAAAAAGGATATAATATGATAAAACCACCATAAAACTACCATAAATAAAGAATAAAGATATCCCAGTAAATGAATATAATTCCATGTATAAATAGAAATAATTAAAAGTGCAACAAATTAATCGTTTTAAGTAAAGATGAATATCTAATTTCTCTTGAACAACGCCTCAAACTAGTAATGTCCAACCCTATCAACAACTAGCTAATACTGATTTGAAATTTATATATATATATATGTATATGTATATATTTAAGATGATAATAACATGAATACTCGGTAGGATACTTCCAAAAAGCTCTTATGAAAAATGATAAAGAATAACACAAAATCCAAGTAAATAAATAAATGAATCAAACTCATCACCTAAATAGGTAATACTATATTTTCTCATTCTCCCCATTTCTCACTCACTAAGTAATTCATAGAAGTAAATCCTTATATATTAAAATCATAAATATAAATGAATGTAGCCAACTTCCACTGCCCCATTGGTTTTTCAATCTCACACCCCAACGACACACATCCTATTCCCATCCTTCCCAAAAGTCATCCCTTATTTGCATGGAGCCTCCTCCCTTCCTACCTCAGTCACAAGTAGAAAAAAACCACTCATGTTGGAATCAATCCATATATCCATCTTAATATCCCATCCTGCACCTCATGTACCCATCTCAATAGTAACTAAGTAGTCGTCTAGTAGCCATAACCGCCCGTGTAAATGAATTATACCTCAATTCTGTATATCCCATGAAAGTATACATGTGATAATTAGTTGCTACTTGGAATGGATATATGTATGTATTATACCTCAAGTTGTTACAGACCACAAATAAATGTATAGTAAAATAAAGAGTCCTCAAAGCCCGGGTAGGAACCCACCCCATACCACAAGCCATTATATCCCAGGATACACATATGAAAATCATTTTTGAATAGAGGGTGAGGGAGAGTGAGAAGTCAACCATATGTTCCCTCATCATCATGGAATTTGGGGAAAACAACCCCCAAGAAATTTGGGTGTCAGTTTCCCTAGAAATAAGGGTAGGGTGGCATATGAAATAAAAAATATATATATGAATCAAACACGGCAACTGTAAGGGAAATAATCGATTATTAGAATAATCTACCATTATCATCACATACGACCCCTAGTTTCCACCATTAAGTTCTAGATGTCAAAAAATTATACCATCATAAACTTCAATATTAATTAATTAATTAACCATTAATTAGAAATATTAAATATTAAATTTCCAAAATTAACACTTCAATCTCTTAATTTTGGTGCCTTCAGCACCATAAAATTTCTTTATATTATTAATTATGTCATCATCATTTATAATGTAAAGAACCAAACTTGTTTTTCTGTTAATCCATTTATCATTTATTAATCATCAGGTTAAACTAAGATTTAGTATAATCTACCACATAAAAATACATTTTTTGTGTATAAGTTCATACTACATCAAGTAGTTGTACACCTATCATGTAAATATAAACTTTTCATCCATCCATCAATAAATTATCATGTAATATTAAATATATCAATGAGAAAGGCCAACTCTAAACTCGCCATGATCTCCCTAGAATCATTCCAATAGAATTCTGCATTGTACAATATGTCCAACAATCTTTAACATCTACCATCACAATATCCCCAGACTCCTATCCCATTACTTAACATATAATTAACCGTAAATATAGAATCAGGCCTCAAGCCCATTTCACATCAAACATTTCATCTGTGTTATGTTATAAATTATAATAATGAGGATCTAATATCTGATAGTATTCACACAAGGAACCCAGTAATTTATATCACAAAAATAAATGCAATTAAGTCCATGAAATCATGGATTTTAAGCCCCCCACAATCAATAATGGGCTCGTTCAGCCCCAAATATTTACTCATTATCAATAGTTATTTAAATTAAATATTTAATTATTTGTTTTATTGAGTATTTTTTTTATTTATCAAGAAGCCTATAATAATTTGATAATAATATCTTTAAATTAAAATAAATATACATTAAGAATTATTTATATAAGGTTGTAATTATCACCAAGATGAAAAACAATTAATTTATATATTCCTATTTAATTTAACCAATTAATATAACCATATTTACATTTCGTATCCATTTTTAGCTACTAACCATGTTGGAAAAGAAAAACAATATACTATTAAAAAGAAATAAAACTAACTTGTAAATAAAAATAGGTAGCATCAAGAAAAACAAAAATCCCATAAGATCACAAAATCCAAACTAAATATCTCTTCTTCACATTATAAAATTTTAATCATCTAAAGGTGGTATAATATCCATTTCAATCCTTTAATATATAGAATTTTAATTATAATTCGTATCATGGATTATTAAGTAGATAATACTACAGAATGTGATTATCTAATTTCCAAGATCTAATTTACCTTTGAGCATTTTTCATGCAATTATTTATTTTTTATCTCCCTTATAATTTCTAAATTATAAATTTATAATCATCAATCCTTTCTTGTGATATCCAATTAATTATTAAAATTAATAATATATTTCATGCTTTTATTCTCTATCTCGGTCCATAAATTCAAAAATTATTGAATAATAAATATAATCTAATGTATACCGAATCCTCCCTTTTTCATTTAATTATCATATCATGAAAAAATATTTAAAAAACATGTGATAACATTTTCCTTCCTAATCAGATTCCCATATTATGATAACGGTAAAATTGCATGTGATAATTGGTTTTCTCACTCTTAGATAATTTTAAATGTCATAAAATGATAATTAGTTGCATGTGATTATCATTTTTATATTTATTAGATAATTTATAGAATTATAATAAATTATCATTCATCATCAAGTGAGAATTTCAAATCAACATGACTAACAGCAGTAGATGATTGCTCAATAATTAAGAGGGTATAATTTATTCATTATGGGAATTTATTCCTAAATAAATTGTAACGCCCCGACCCCAGCTACCCAGAGTCGGTGCATTACTTCGTAACATTGGCATGATCACAAAAGATCAAGTCTCGAAAGACCGATTAGTTTAGTAGCCTTGGAAACACTAGATACATTCATAAATGTTACATTACATCATAAAGTGAAAAACTAATAACAAAGTCTTCATAGTCCACACTCATATCCTCTTCTGACTATCCCTGCAGGTCATTCATAAAATACTTCTTCACATCCTGGAAATATTAAAACATTTAAAGGGGTGAGCTCAAATGCTCAGTAAGGATAACAATATTGCGGAAGCTTTCATAAATAAACATAAACATTTAAGTCAATGTATAACTAAAACAAAAGACTTTTAAACATGAACATCAACATAATATGGAAAAAGTAAAATGAGATAATTCCATTTACTTCTTCACATGGATATTCTACTAGACGAATAATCACATTAAATATCAATAACCACTTTCATAATGAGGGAATGTATAATGCCGGACATTCTGAAACATTTTGTCAAGGCCTCGGCAAAGACGTCTAAAATGATTAAGGCCTCGGCCAAAACCATAAATCAAATTGGGAAAGGGCCTCGGCCAATTCCATGTCTAGTTGCCTCATGAGACCTACCGATGCATCGAGGAGCTATAGCGGGCTCCACCCGTTACTTATTAAGTCCAATACATTCCTCATATGAATAGGTTTAAACATATCATAAACCATAACATAATCGTATCACATAAAACATGCATAAAGGAAACATAACATTTCCACATTTCAATCACAAGATATCAATACAACACATTGATATAATAAAAATGCTCTCAAAACCATTTTCAATACCAAAACAAAAGAAAGTTAAAACTTTGTATTTATTTTTCATTAAAAAATGATGGCTTGAAGAGGAAGCCGAAACTCAAATAATGGTCACGGCGGCGGAGAAGTCATTGTCGCCACATAAGTACGGAAAGAAAAACATTCCCTTTTGTCGTTTAGAAAAATGCGTCGTATAAAAAAGATTCCTTTTGAATAAACGTAAAAGTCAAAGGGGTTAATACACCGTATAAAAGAAAGTTGTGTATAAAACCAAATATGCCTCAATGAATAGAGATTGAGACGAAGTAACATACAAAGATCATTTTTAAAATAAAATAGATATATTATGTTTATTCACTACAAGTACACATAAATAGAGTACAAATACAAGATATGACATAATAATATAATGACATAATTTGAAAGTAGGAGATTAACCCAAAGAATGGAAATTGGGTTAAGAAATTCTCTTACCTTGCGTCTTGTCCTGACTCGACCGTTCATTAACCTCCTGAATAATAAACTAGAGTTAATTTCTATTTACTTAAGAACCTTTTTCATGTTCATTATTCCTTTTATATCCCTTATTACCATGTTATGAACATTATTTAATTATTTAAGTTAATAACGGTCGTTTTGTCGATCTTTGGTACTTGAGTCAAAAATAAACTTCTTATAATTACAAGTTGTTCATGTGGTAAAATATCCATTATATCCAGAATTATATTCATGATGTAGATATAATATATATCATATATACAGTATATACATTCATTCATAATGTCACGTAACATTTAGAGGTAAGAACTGAAATGCACTGTTCATGGAGACGGTAAGCCGTACGTACGCATGAACGCTAATTTCATTTCAATTTCATATTTAATGGAACGAAATCATAATGATATAAATGTATAATATAATTCCAGTATAATATAGTGTATAATACCATTTACTCCATCCTTTATACATCCCACATATGGCATTAACGATTCAAATCACTTTGAGGGGGCGGTAGTCCGCACTTCCTAAAATGAAATTATCGCGTTTTACCCATAATGGAAATCATAAAGTATGCCATAAATGAGAAATAAAGAAGCATAAGTAAAACATAAACATATTATATATCATATATAAAAATAGTGACATCTTAATGGCCACCTTTGAAGGTGTTATATGAGTGTTGAACAATCATCGTTTCGTGAGGCAGAAATTCGCCATCCACAGAAACCGTATGTTCTTTAACCATTAGATGTAGGTGTGTGTCAGTGTAGCTCGAATCCAACTTATGAAAACATCCTAGTATATTTAGGATACTTGTTTTGTTACAAAAGAAATGAATAAAAAGAGTTTAGGGGGTTGGAGAAGAAAAACAAAACAAAACAACATTAGAGAAGACATTACCTAAAAATTGGGTAACTCTTTTTGATTTGAGACAAAGGCTTACTTGGGAAGAGTTCTGCCCAAAGTGAGGCTTCTAGGAGTAAGAGGGGGAAGTTGGGAGAGTATTTGGGCAGAGGTTTGCCGAGCCAAATGGCTTGAAAGTGTAAATGAGGTGGGAGAGGTGGGGGCCTTTTATAAGAGGAGAGGAGGGGCTCTTTTGGAAAGATTGAAATGTTACATTATTACACAATGCTTTTAGGATTATAAAGGTCCCACACTTATATAATTAGAGTCTAAGGTGATAAGGGTTCTAAATATCCTCATCCAATTGGCTTTGGACAAGTGTAAGCCTTGGATTTTTCATTATCTCCCCATTTTATTAAAATCGTTAAATAATGAGGTCATCGCTGCATCATAATGATGTCATAAATAATTTAATTTATTTAATGTCTAAAAATTATAAAAAAATACTATGATGTAGTAAATCTTTTTATCTTTCTAATGAATATTTATAGTCAAAATTTGGACTTGTGTAACCCCACTTAAAAACTATTTTAGTAAAATAACTCATGTTTGTGTCAATTTAATTTTAACATTAAATAAATATATATTTATGTCATTTTCCAACTAAAGTGGCTCCATGGGGTCCCCAAGTTGACCCATGGGTTGTCTTGGTCGGCCATGACTCATACAATAGGAGTTGGACAAGTGTCATGCTCATCTCATATTATTAAAACATTATTTGTACCTTAAACTACACTAATTACCTCTAATCGCGATTAAGAACTTAAAAGTTACTATTCACCAAAAAATTATTTTAATCTCATTGAACCACATTTTACTTCTTAATGAAAACCATGTATGTCGGATTTTTGAAAATCAAATCACAGAAGTGGTAATATTTCATTTAAACGAAAAATCAGTTATTTAACTACCACTTAGTGGTTTCACTATTCATCAAAAATTGAAGTTTTTCAGAACAATGCCAAAATTTCACCCTAAGCTATAATTGATATTCTGAATTCAAAAATGATGTATATTTTACAAAATTACAAACATATAAGTTGCATTAATTAATTTTATAATTAATTCATGTTGTCACAACAAATAGCGTGTTTTTAAGAAACAATTTATATCAAAAGATTGGCAATTGTTTATGTCCAATATCAATGTTAAATTAATTCTAATAACCACCATTGGATAAAATGGTAAAAATATATTCTAATTATACTTTAAAACCACTAAATAGTATAATTTACCACTATAGATTATTTTTATTAAAAAAGTTGTTTTTAAGTATTTTTCACTATTCATAAAAAATTAGAAGTTCTTAGAAAAATACCAAAAATTAAACATAGCATAATTTCGATATTCCGAATCCAAAAATGAAGTCCATTTTGAAATATAAAATTTCTATAATTTTAAAAAGTGGTTATTACTATTCATAACGGCTACTTTTATTAGTCGCGGTGTTTTAGAACTCGAAGTTGCGTACAATGCAAGCCATTGCATTATTGAATGAGAAGTGTATCATGGAAGCTCGGGGTGTTACATTCTCCCCTCCTTCAATAAATTGCGTCCTCGCAATTTGAAATTTTTTTCTTTGAAAATAAAAGGTTGAAAAGAGAAAATACCTTTGTGGAAAACCCACATCGGAAATAAGATTAATAAAATTTAGCCTTAATAAGAGGGAAATGGAAATAAGAAATTCACCACCAAATTATGATCTCGATAAGGAGAACATTGGTGGCAATTAGAGACATATAATTGGAGGAAAAAAGTAAATATTTGTAGGGAGTGATTGAGGTCATCAATCACAATCAACTGTCAAATTGAGGGGCTCAAAGCCTTCAATCTATGTTGATTTAAAATATCATCAGTTCAACAAGACATAAGGTATTAGGATAACACATTTTTTTGTTTTAATATCCCTTTACTAAAGTTTAAGAATTAATTTATTCATTGAATAAGAGATAGGTATATATATTTTTATGCTTGATAATTATAGTTTCAACCTTCAACTCATCTTTCACTCAAAAAGATAATAGAACTCAAAAATATTATACTTATCCTAATTGTATAAGGTTCCAAATGTTAACACATACCATTTAGATTAGTAAAATTATTTTGTAATAACCAGGGACTTCCTGTAGGCTAGTGGTAGGAAATAAAGGCTTGTCGCACTATGGTTGTGGGTTCGATTCCTGCAGCTTTGTCCGACGCGACGGGTTATTCCCCACCCTGCAGGTTGTCCTTTTCCTAAAACTATAGTATCATAATATTCCAAAAATAATCTTCATAAATTTTTTAACCTTAAACATTACTTATCCAAAGATCAACTTAATCCGCTCCAACCTTTATAGTCATCCAAAATACCTCTGTCCAGACTTTCTCTAAAATGTCTCTTAATTCCAAAATCAATTTATCAGATTCCCCAAACAAAGTAAAGTTTCTCTTATTGTCACATACTAAAAATATGATTCCCTTAATCATATTAAATCCTTAATGAAAACAACATGTACTGCAGTACAATCCTTATATATATCACATTATTCTTATAACCATAATCTAGTTCTTGAGTCCAAAAACACAAATACAATAATTATTCTGCTTCAACTGTAGTCACAGCATAAGATTGGCCTTGATCCCTTGGCCTTTTCTGAGATAAGTTTCCTTGACGCTTAGGAAATTCATTTGCATAATGACCCATTTCTCTACAATTGTATCATTAAACTTTGACAGCCTCATTCTTTCCCTTGCAATCACGAGCCTGGTGACCCTTTTCTCCACATTTATAACAAACTCCCAATCCTTTTAGGCACGTACCAGGGTGATTCTTCCCACAATTATCACATAATGGAAAATCCTTCTTTCCCTTTTTCCCTTTATCTATCTCTTGTTCCACCGTTCTCTTCTTCTCTTGCTTTACTTTGTTGTCATAAGACTTAGAGAATTCCTTTTCTGTCTTGATAGCCCACGAGACAATATCTTCGTATGATGAGAAGGATTGTGATACTAAAGATCGACGGAGAAATGGTCTTAACCCATCAAAGAAACGATCAATCTTACTCCTTGGGTTACGTATATAATCGGCAGCATGCCTCGCTAACCTTGTAAAGTTAGCCTCATACTTTGTGACATTCTCATCCTCCTTCTGCCTCAAACTCAGAAATTGCCTTTCCATATCTGCTCGATGGTCATGAGGAAAGTATTTTTCTAAGAAAAGCTCTTTGAACTCCCTCCATTCCATATTCGATACGTCATCATCTTCCTTTGTGTTTTGAATCAGCGACCACCACTGATCGGCATCTCCAGTGAGGCGGTAAACTGCCATGACAACCTTCTACCTTTCACTACTCCCCAAGGCATGGAATATTTCCTCTAAGGAATTTATCCATTGCTCAGCTACTATAGGATTTGTACTCCCATTGAAGGTTGGTGGTTGTTGCCTTATGAAGCGGTCTAACATTGATCCTCCACGTTGCGGATCAGGGTGCTCCATACGAGTAAGGTTATTATTCATAACCTGCGTGAGTTGTCCCAGTATGGTAATAAGTTGATCAGCACCAGTTGTATCTCCAGATCCACAATAATTATCTTGAGCAGGAGGGAAATCCCTACACGGAGTGCGTGCATTGATACGGTTTCCATTCCTTCCACTAGGCACCATTTCTAAACAATGGCATAAACTAGATTAGTTTATGAATTAAAATACATAATTCCATATTTGTAAAACACTTTACATAAATTGAACTATTTATGGATATAATCCATAATCATAAAAAGAAATGTTTTCTTTGATAAAGTATATACTCATAACCCCTTATAGTGTTTTGTAAAGAAAATGAGAATTATCCTAAGCATATCCCCCGGGAGTGTCGTAACCAAGAGTGCAGCAAGGCCCGTTGTCGTGCACCAGTTCCCGTTCGAGTCTAGCTCAAAGCGGTGTTTTCGGGTTTTACCCCTAGGTACATCTGTGCCAGAGCCGCCTCTACCTGCTCGTATCCAGACAGGGATGTATTTCTCGGAAAACTCACAACATCTCTACAATACCAAAATTCTAGGAAGTTCTTCTATACTAATCCTCAAAGTCTATCTTCGGGCTATGTGCTCTAATCAGAGTTTATCTAAATATAGCTTCCAAGGTTAGTACTAAACTGCCTCTGATACCAACTGTAACGCCCCGACCCCAGCTACCCAGATTCGGTGCATTACTTCGTAACATTGGCATGATCACAAAAGATCAAGTCTCAAAAGACCGATTAGTTTAGTAGCCTTGGAAACACTAGATACAATCATAAATGTTACATTGCATCATAAAGTGAAAAACTAATAACAAAGTCTTCATAGTCCACACTCATATCCTCTTCTGACTATCCCTGCAGGTCATTCATAAAATACTTCTTCACATCCTGGAAATATTAAAACATTGAAAGGGGTGAGCTCAATTGCTCAGTAAGGATAACAATATTGCGGAAGCTTTCATAAATAAACATAAACATTTAAGTCAATGTATAACTAAAACAAAATCCTTTTAAACATGAACATCAACATAATATGGCAAAATTAAAATGAGATAATGCCATTCACTTCTTCACATGGATATTCTACTAGACGAATAATCACATGAAATATCAATAACCACTTTCATAATGAGGGAATGTATAATGCCGGACATTCTGAAACATTTTGTCAAGGCCTCGGCCAAGACGTCTAAAATGATTAAGGCCTCGGCCAAAACCATAAATAAAATTGGGAAAGGGCCTTGGCCAATTCCACGTCTAGTTGTCTCATGAGACCTACCGATGCATCGAGGAGCTATAGCGGGCTCCACCCGTCACTTATTAAGTCCAATACATTCCTCATATGAATAGGTTTAAACATATCATAAACCATAACATAATCGTATCACATAAAACATGCATAAAGGAAACATAACATTTCCACATTTCAATCACAAGATATCAATACAACACATTGATATAATAAAAATGCTCTCAAAACCATTTTCAATACCAAAACAAAATAAAGTTAAAACTTTGTATTTATTTTTCATTAA
Source organism: Viscum album (assembly GCA_963277665.1). Taxonomy (NCBI): domain Eukaryota; kingdom Viridiplantae; phylum Streptophyta; class Magnoliopsida; order Santalales; family Viscaceae; genus Viscum; species Viscum album. Next base: position 357,717,236 of record OY728121.1, read on the forward strand.
AAAATGATGGCTTGTAGAGGAAGCCGAAACTCAAATAATGGTCACGGCGGCGGAGAAGTCATTGTCGCCGCATAAGTACGGAAAGAAAAACATTCCCTTTTGTCGTTTAGCAAAACGCGTCGTATAAAAAAGATTTATTTTGAATAAACGTAAAAGTCAAAGGGTTTTATACACCGTATAAAAGAAAGTTGTGTATAAAACCAAATATGCCTCAATGAAAGGAGATTGAGACGAAGTAACATACAAAGATCATTTTTAAAATAAAATAGATATATTATGTGTATTCACTATAAGTACACATAAATAGAGTACAAATACAAGATATGACATAATAATATAATGACATAATTTGAAGTAGGAGATTAACCCAAAGAATGGAAATTGGGTTAAGAAATTCCCTTACCTTGCGTCTTGTCCTGACTCGACCATTCTTTAACCTCCTGAATAATAAACTAGAGTTAATTTATATTTACTTAAGAACCTTTTTCATGTTCATTATTCCTTTTATATCCCTTATTACCATGTTATGAACATTATTTAATTATTTAAGTTAATAACGGTCGTTTTGTCGATCTTTGGTACTTGAGTCAAAAATAAACTTCTTATAATTACAAGTTGTTCATGTGGTGAAATATCCATTATATCCAGAATTATATTCATGATTTAGATATCATATATATCATATATACAGTATATACATTCATTCATAATGTCACGTAACATTTAGAGGTAAGAAATGAAATGCACCGTTCATGGAGACGGTAAGCCGTACGTACGCATGAACGCTACTTTCATTTCAATTTCATATTTAATGGAACAAAATCATAATGATATAAATGTATAATATAATTCCAGTATAATATAGTTTATAATACCATTTACTCCATCCTTTATACATCCCACATATGGCATTAACGATTCAAATCACTTTGAGGGGGCTGTAGTCCGCACTTCCTGAAATGAAATTATCGCGTTTTACCCATAATGGAAATCATAAAGTATGCCATAAATGAGAAATACAGAAGCATAAGTAAAACATAAACATATTATATATCGTATATAAAAATAGTGACATCTTAATGGACACCTTTGAATGTGTTATATGAGTGTTGAACAATCATCGTTTCGTGAGGCAGAAATTCGCCATCCACAGAAACCGTATGTTCTTTAACCATTAGATGTAGGTGTGTGTAATTGTAGCTCGAATCCATCTTATAAAAACATCCTAGTATATTGAGGATACTGGTGTTGTTACAAAAGAAATGAATAAAAAGAGTTTAGGGGGTTGGAGAAGAAAAACAAAACAAAACAACATTAGAGAAGACATTACCTAAAAATTGGGTAACTCTTTTTGATTGAGCCAAAGGCTTCCTTGGGAAGAGTTCTGCCCAAAGTGAGGCTTCTAGGAGTAAGAGGGAGAAGTTGGGAGAGTATTTGGGCAGAGGTTGGCTGAGCCAAATGGCTTGAAAGTGTAAATGAGGTGGGAGAGGTGGGGTCCTTTTATAAGAGGAGAGGAGGGGCTCTTTTGGAAAGATTGAAATGTTACATTATTACACAATGATTTTCGGATTCTAAAGGTCCCACACTTATATAATTAGAGGATAATGTGATAAGGGTTCTAAATATCCTCATCCAATTGGCTTTGGACAAGTGTAAGCCTTGGATTTTTCATTATCTTCCCATTTTATTAAAATCGTTAAATAATGAGTTCATCGCTGCATCATAATGATGTCATAAATAATTTAATTTATTTAATGTGTAAAAATTATAAAAAACTACTATGATGTAGTAAATCTTTTTATCTTTCTAATGAATATTTATAGTCAAAATTTGGACTTGTGTAACCCCACTTAAAAATTGTTTTAGTAAAATAACTCATGTTTGTGTCAATTTAATTTTAACATTAAATAAATATATATTTATGTCATTTTCCAACTAAAGTGGCTCCATGGGGTCCCCAAGTTGACCCATGGGTTGTCTTGGTCGGCCATGACTCATCCAATAGGAGTAGGACAAGTTTCATGCTCATCTCATATTATTAAAACATTATTTGTACCTTAAACTACACTAATTACCTCTAATCGCGATTAAGAACTTAAAAGTTACTATTCACCAAAAAATTATTTTAATCTCATTGAACCACATTTTACTTCTTAATGACAACCATGTATGTCGGATTTTTGAAAATCAAATCACATAAGTGGTAATATTTCATTTAAACGAAAAATCAGTTATTTAACTACCACTTAGTGGTTTCACTATTCATCAAAAATTGAAGTTTTTCAGAACAATGCCAAAATTTCACCCTAAGCTATAATTGATATTCTGAATTCAAAATTGATGTCTATTTTACAAAATTCCAAACATATAAGTTGCATTAATTAATTTTATAATTAATTCCTGCTGTCACAACAAATAGCGTGTTTTTAAGAAACAATTTATATCAAAAGATTGGCAATTGTTTATGTCCAATTTCAATGTTAAATTAATTCTAATGACCACCATTCGATAAAATGGTAAAAATATATTCTAATTATACTTTAAAACCACTAAATATTATAATTTACCACTATAGATTATTTTGATTAAAAAAGTTGTTTTTAAGTATTTTTCACTATTCATAAAAAATTAGAAGTTCTTAGAAAAATACCAAAAATTCAACATAGGCTAATTTCGATATTCCGAATCCAAAAATGAAGTCCATTTTGAAATATAAAATTTCTATAATTTTAAAAAGTGGTTATTACTATTCATAACGGCTACTTTTATTAGTCGCAGTGTTTTAGAACTCGAAGTTGCGTACAATGCAAGCCATTGCATTATTGAATGAGAAGTGTATCATGGAAGCTCGGGGTGTTACATTCTCCCCTCCTTCAATAAATTGCATCCTCGCAATTTGAAATTTTTTTCTTTGAAAATAAAAGGTTGAAAAGAGAAAATACCTTTGTGGAAAACCCACATCGGAAATAAGATTAATAAAATTTAGCCTTAATAAGAGGGAAATGGAAATAAGAAAGTCACCACCAAATTATGATCTTGATAAGGAGAACATTGGTGGCAATTAGAGACATATAATTGGAGGGAAAACGTAAATATTTGTAGGGAGTGATTGAGGTCATCAATCACAATCAACTGTCAAATTGAGGGGCTCAAAGCCTTCAATCTATGTTGATTTAAAATATCATCAGTTCAACAAGACATAAGGTATTAGGATAACACATTTTTTTGTTTTAATATCCCTTTAATAAAGTTTAAGAATTAATTTATTCATTGAATAAGAGATAGGTATATATATTTTTATGCTTGACAATTATAGTTTCAACCTTCAACTCATCTTTCACTCAAAAAGATAATAGAACTCAAAAATATTATACTTATCCTAATTGTATAAGGTTCCAAATGTTAACACATACCATTTAGATTAGTAAAATTATTTTGTAATAACCAGGGACTTCCTGTAGGCTAGTGGTAGGAAATAAAGGCTTGTCGCACTATGGTTGTGTGTTCGATTCCTGCAGCTTTGTCCGACACGATGGGTTATTCCCCACCCTGCAGGTTGTCCTTTTCCTAAAACTATAGTATCATAATATTCCAAAAATAATCTTCATAAATTTTTTAACCTTAAACATTACTTATCCAAAGATCAACTTAATCCACTCCAACCTTTATAGTTATCCAAAATACCTCTGTCCAGACTTTCTCTAAAAGGTCTCTTAATTCCAAAATCAATTTATCAGATTCCCCAAACAAAGTAAAGTTTCTCTTATTGTCACATACTAAAAATATGATTCCCTTAATCATATTAAATACTTAATGAAAACAACATGTACTGCAGTACAATCCTTATATATATCACATTGTTCTTATAACCATAATCTAGTTCTTGAGTCCAAAAACACAAATACAATAATTATTCGGCTTCAACTGTAGTCACAGCATAAGATTGGCCTTGATCCCTTGGCCTTTTCTGAGGTAAGTTTCCTTGACGCTTAGTACATTCATTTGCATAATGACCCATTTCTCTACAATTGTATCATTCAACTTTGACAGCCTCATTCTTTCCCTTGCAATCACGAGCCTGGTGACCCTTTTCTACACATTTATAACAAACTCTCATTCCTTTTAGGCACGTACCAGGGTGATTCTTCCCACAATTATCACATAATGGAAAATCCTTCTTTCCCTTTTTCCATTTATCTGTCTCTTGTTCCACCGTTCTCTTCTTCTCCTGCTTTACTTTGTTGTCATAAGACTTAGAGAATTCCTTTTCTGTCTTGATAGCACACGAGACAATATCTTCGTATGATGAGAAGGATTGTGATACTAAAGATCGACGGAGAAATGGTTTTAACCCATCAAAGAAACGATCAATCTTACTCCTTGGGTTATGTATATAATCGGCAGCATGCCTCGCTAACCTTGTAAAGTTAGCCTCATACTTTGCGACATTCTAATCCTCCTTCTACCTCAAACTCAGAAATTGCCTTTCCATATCTGCTCGATGGTCATGAGGAAAGTATTTTTCTAAGAAAATCTATTTGAACTCCCTCCATTCCATATTCAATACGTCATCATCTTCCTTTGTGTTTTGAATCAGCGACCACCACTGATCGACATCTCCAGTGAGGCGGTAAACTGCCATGACAACCTTCTATCTTTCACTACTCCCCAAGACATGGAATATTTTCTCTAAGGAATTTATCCATTGCTCAGCTACTATAGGATTTGTACTCCCATTGAAGGTTGGTGGTTGTTGCCTTATGAAGCGGTCTAACATTGATCCTCCACGTTGCGGATCAGGGTGCTCCATACGAGTAAGGTTATTATTCATAACCTGCGTGAGTTGTCCCAGTATGGTAATAAGTTGATCAGCACCAGTTGTATCTCCAGATCCACAATTATTATCTTGAGCAGGAGGGAAATCCCTACACGGAGTGCGTGCATTGATACGGTTTCCATTCCTTCCACTAGGCGCAATTTCTAAACAATGGCATAAACTAGATTAGTTTATGAATTAAAATACATAATTCCATATTTGTAAAACACTTTACATAAATTGAACTATTTATGGATATAATCCATAATCATAAAAAGAAATGTTTTCTTTGATAAAGTATATACTCATAACCCCTTATAGTGGTCTGTAAAGAAAATGAGAATTATCCTAAGAATATCCCCTGGGAGTGTCGTAACCAAGAGTGCAGCAAGGCCCGTTTTCGTGCACCAGTTCCCGTTCGAGTCTAGCTCAAAGCGGTGTTTTCGGGTTTTACCCCTAGGTACATCTGTGCCAGAGCCGCCTCTACCTGCTCGTATCCAGACAGGGATGTATTTCTCGAAAAAATCACAACATCTCTACAATACCAAAATTCTAGGAAGTTCTTCTATACTAATCCTCAAAGTCTATCTTCGGGCTATGTGCTCTAATCAGAGTTTATCTAAATCTAGCTTCCAAGATTAGTACTAAACTGCCTCTCATACCAACTGTAACGCCCCAACCCCAGCTACCCAGAGTCGGTGCATTACTTCGTAACATTGGCATGATCACAAAAGATCAAGTCTCGAAAGACCGATTAGTTTAGTAGCCTTGGAAACACTAGATACATTCATAAATGTTACATTACATCATAAAGTGAAAAACTAATAACAAAGTCTTCATAGTCCACACTCATATCCTCTTCTGACTATCCCTGCAGGTCATTCATAAAATACTTCTTCACATCCTGGAAATATTAAAACATTGAAAGGGGTGAGCTCAAATGCACAGTAAGGATAAAAATATTGCAGAAGCTTTCATAAATAAACATAAACATTTAAGTCAATGTATAACTAAAACAAAAGCCTTTTAAACATGAACATCAACATAATATGGAAAAAGTAAAATGAGATAATTCCATTCACTTCTTCACATGGATATTCTACTAGATGAATAATCACATTAAATATCAATAACCACTTTCATAATGAGGGAATGTATAATGCCGGACATTCTGAAACATTTTGTCAAGGCCTCGGCCAAGACGTCTAAAATGATTAAGGCCTCGGCCAAAACCATAAATCAAATTGGGAAAGGGCCTCATCCAATTCCACGTCTAGTTGTCTCGTGAGACCTACTGATGCATCGAGGACCTATAGCGGGCTCCACCCGTCACTTATTAATTCCAATACATTCCTCATATGAATAGGTTTAAACATATCATAAACCATAACATAATCGTATCACATAAAATATGCATAAAGGAAACATAACATTTCCACATTTCAATCACAAGATATCAATACAACACATTGATATAATAAAAATTCTCTCAAAACCATTTTCAATACCAAAACAAAATAAAGTTAAAACTTTGTATTTATTTTTCATTAAAAAAATGATGGCTTGTAGAGGAAGCCGAAACTCAAATAATGGTCACGGCGGCGGAGAAGTCGTTGTCACCGCATAAGTACGGAAAGAAAAACATTCCCTTTTGTCGTTTAGCAAAATGCTTCGTATAAAAAAGATTCCTCTTGAATAAACGTAAAAGTCAAAGGGTTTTATACACCGTATAAAAGAAAGTTGTGTATAAAACCAAATATGCCTCAATGAAAGGAGATTGAGACGAAGTAACATACAAAGATCATTTTTAAAATAAAATAGATATATTATGTGTATTCACTATAAGTACACATAAATAGAGTACAAATAAAATATATGACATAATAATATAATGACATAATTTGAAAGTAGGAGATTAACCCAAAGAATGGAAATTGGGTTAAGAAATTCCCTTACCTTGTGTCTTGTCCTGACTCGACCGTTCTTTAACCTCATGAATAATAAACTAGAGTTAATTTCTATTTACTTAAGAACCTTTTTCATGTTCATTATTCCTTTTATATCCCTTATTACCATGTTATGAACATTATTTAATTATTTAAGTTAATAACGGTCGTTTTGTCGATCTTTGGTACTTGAGTCAAAAATAAACTTCTTATAATTACAAGTTGTTCATGTGGTGAAATATCCATTATATCCAGAATTATATTCATGATTTAGATATCATATATATCATATATACATTATATACATTCATTCATAATGTCACGTAACATTTAGAGGTAAGAAATGAAATGCACCGTTCATGGAGACGGTAAGCCGTACGTACGCATGAACGCTACTTTCATTTCAATTTCATATTTAATGGAACGAAATCATAATGATATAAATGTATAATATAATTCCAGTATAATATAGTGTATAATACCATTTACTCCATCCTTTATACATCCCACATATGGCATTAACGATTCAAATCACTTTGAGGGGGCGGTAGTCCGCACTTCCTAAAATGAAATTATCGCGTTTTACCCATAATGGAAATCATAAAGTATGCCATAAATGATAAATACAGAAGCATAAGTAAAACATAAACATATTATATATCATATATAAAAATAGTGACATCTTAATGGCCACCTTTGAAGGTGTTATATGAGTGTTGAACAATCATCGTTTCGTGAGGCAGAAATTCGCCATCCACAGAAACCGTATGTTCTTTAACCATTAGATGTAGGTGTGTGTAAGTGTAGATAGAATCCATCTTATAACAACATCCTAGTATATTTAGGATACTGGTTTTGTTACAAAAGAAATGAATAAAAAGAGTTTAGGGGGTTGGAGAAGAAAAACAAAACAAAATAACATTAGAGAAGACATTACCTAAAAATTGGGTAACTCTTTTTGATTTGAGCCAAAGTCTTACTTGGGAAGAGTTCTGCCCAAAGTGAGGATTCTAGGAGTAAGAGGTGGAAGTTGGGAGAGTATTTGGGCAGAGGTAGGCCGAGCCAAATGTCTTGAAAGTGTAAATGAGGTGGGAGAGGTGGGGGCCTTTTATAAGAGGAGAGGAGGGGCTCTTTTGGAAAGATTGAAATGTTACATTATTACACAATGCTTTCAGGATTCTAAAGGTCCCACACTTATATAATTAGAGTATAAGGTGATAAGGGTTCTAAATCTCCTCATCCAATTGGCTTTGGACAAGTGTAAACCTTGGAGTTTTCATTATCTTCCCATTTTATTAAAATCGTTAAATAATGAGGTCATCGCTGCATCATAATGATGTCATAAATAATTTAATTTATTTAATGTCTAAAAATTATAAAAAAAATACTATGATGTAGTAAATCTTTTTAGATTTCTAATTAATATTTATAGTCAAAATTTGGACTTGTGTAACCCCACTTAAAAACTGTTTTAGTAAAATAACTCATGTTTGTGTCAATTTAATTTTAACATTAAATAAATATATATTTATGTCATTTTCCAACTAAAGTGGCTCCATGGGGTCCCCAAGTTGACCCATGGGTTGTCTTGGTCGGCCATGAATCATCCAATAGGAGTAGGACAAGTTTCATGCTAATCTCATATTATTAAAATATTATTTGTACCTTAAACTACACTAATTACCTCTAATCGCGATTAAGAACTTAAAAGTTACTATTCACCAAAAAATTATTTTAATCTCATTGAACCACATTTTACTTCTTAATGACAACCATGTATGTCGGATTTTTGAAAATCAAATCACAGAAGTGGTAATATTTCATTTAAACGAAAAATCAGTTATTTAACTACCACTTAGTGGTTTCACTATTCATCAAAAATTGAAGTTTTTCAGAACAATGCCAAAATTTCACCCTAAGCTATAATTGATATTCTGAATTCAAAAATGATGTCTATTTTACAAAATTCCAAACATATAAGTTGCATTAATTAATTTTATAATTAATTCCTACTGTCACAACAAATAGCGTGTTTTTAAGAAACAATTTATATCAAAAGATTGGCAATTGTTTATGTCCAATTTCAATGTTAAATTAATTCTAATGACCGCCATTGGATAAAATGGTAGAAATATATTCTAATTATACTTTAAAACCACTAAATATTATAATTTACCACTATAGATTATTTTGATTAAAAAAGTTGTTTTTAAGTATTTTTCACTATTCATAAAAAATTAGAAGTTCTTAGAAAAATACCAAAAATTCAACATAGGCTAATTTCGATATTCCGAATCCAAAAATGAAGTCCATTTTGAAATATAAAATTTCTATAATTTTAAAAAGTGGTTATTACTATTCATAACGGCTACTTTTATTAGTCGCGGTGTTTTAGAACTCGAAGTTGCGTACAATGCAAGCCATTGCATTATTGAATGAGAAGCGTATCATGGAAGCTCGGGGTGTTACATAAATAGTAATATTCATGGAATAAAAAATACTCATATTTCAATTCATGAAATAAAAATAAGAATATTTCAAGAATATCATGTAGAATTAATTTTTCATGTTCTTATTCCTTTATCAACTTATAGATTATTTGATAATCATTCAACATGAGATTCTTTTTCCAGATTATTATCTAATTATAGTTAGTCACATTTATTCCTCTGTAAGAATCTAAATCATGATAAAATCACACTTTTATAATTAAGGAAAGTTAAATGTATCCCTTTTCTATAATAAGATTTATATAACACACTGCACTAAAAATAGAGAGTGGAAGACATGCACAGGCCTGGAAACTACATGGAAGGGGTTTGGATCAGTATCAAATCAGCCATAACTCCCCAAGGACACAATTTGATCATTTTTAATTGAGAGAAATAAATAATGGCTCGAAATGAGGGAAATATTATATTCTAAAATATTCATATACAATTTCAACATTGATATTTAATATGTATAAATTAATATTAAAACTATTTCTATTAAATTCCATCACACGTTACTTTTTAAAAATCTAGAATTTATTCCAAGGGAATTTTTAAATAATATATAATCAAAATAAAATTAAAAATAATGATTTTCATTATTATTACCTATAAAATCAAGAAAAAAGTGTTACAGGTCAAACTGTGTTGAAAACTAAGTTTTTTTACAAAACTCACTACCCTTACACATCACATGATAATTGAATAAGGGTTCACTATATTACCCTTATATAGATAGGGTACAAAATAACCATTTCATCAGAATAAGATAACCCTTATGCAACCTTTATAAATTGGTTTTTATTATAATTCAAAAAATAAATAAAAATCGAAACCTTTTTATAGAAAATATCTTACCTTATACAACTAAAAAAAGTAAATATTACCTTTGTTAAACTCTAAAAATTTCACTCCTAAAAACCCAAGTACATTATATAGAAAATGGAAAAACCATGCTATAATTACATATACTTAAAAAAACCTTCCCTTATGTATTTATAAGGCCTTGTATAAGGGTAAAAATAACTTTAAAAATGTAACGCCCCGACCCCAGTTAACCAGAGTCGGTGCATTATTATGTAACATTGGCATGATCACAAAAGATCAAGTCTTGAAAGACCGATTAGTTTAGTAGCCTTGGAAACACTAGATACATTCAAAAGTCTTACATTACATCATAAAGTGAAAACAAAACTACAACAACATCCTGTCTTCATATCCCCTCATACTATCCCTACAGGTCATTCATAAAATACTTCTTCACATCCTGGAAAAATTAAAACATTGAAAGGGCTGAGCTCAGATGCTCAGTAAGGATAACAATATAGCAGAAACTTTCATAAATAAACATAAACATTTTAGGCAATGTATAACTAAAACAAAAGCCTTTTAAACTTGAACTTCAGCATAATATGGAAAAAGTAAAATGAAATAATTTCATTTACTTATTCACGTGGATATTCTACTAGTCGAATAATCACATTCAATATCAATAACCACTTTCATAATGATGGAATGCATAATTCCATACTATCATAACCACGTAGCCAAGGCCTCGTGCCAAGACTACAAATAAGATTTTGTCAAGGCCTCGTGCCAAGACACTAGTTTGTCTCATGAGACCTACTGATGCATCAAGGAGCTATAGAGGTCTCCACCCATCACTTATTAAGTCCAATTCATTCCTCATATGAACAGGTTTAAACATATCATAAACCATAACATAATCATATCACATAAAACAAACATAAAGGAAACATAACATTTCCACATTTCAATCACAAGATATCAATACAACACATTGATATAATAAAACATTATCAAAACCATTTTCAATACCAAAATAAAAGAAAATTAAAACATGGTATTTATTTTTCATTTAAAAAAAGTTATGGCTTGTATAGGAAGCCTAAACTCAAATAATGGTCACGGTGGAGGAAAAGTCGTTGTCACCACATACGTACAACAAAAAAACATTTTTTTTTGTCATTTAGTAAAACGCTTCTTATAAAAATATTCCTTTTGAATAAACATAAAATTAAAAGGGTTTTATACACCGTAAAAAATAAAGTTGTGTATAAAACAAAATATGCCTCAATGAAAGGAGACTGAGATGAAGTCCCTTACCTCGTGTCCGACTTGACTTGATCGTTCCTTAACCTCATGAATAATAAACTATAGTTAATTTCTACTTTCTTAAGAAACTTTTTCAAGTTAATTATTCATTTTATATCACTTATTACCATGTTATGAACATTATGTAATTATTTATGTTAATAACGGTCATTTTGTCGATCTTTGGTACTTGAGTCAAAAATAAACTTCTTATAATTACAAGTTGTTCATGTGGTTAAATATCCATTGTATACAGAATTATATTAATGATGTAGATATCATATATATCATATATATCTAGTAGAGAAATGCATTTATAATATTACATAACATTTAGATGTAAGAAATTAAATGCACCGTTTATGGAGACGGTAAGCCGTACGTACGCATGAACGCTACTTTCATTTATATTTCGTATTTAATGGTATGAAATCATAATGATATAAAGGTATATTATAATTACAGTATAATATCATATATAATATCATTTAATACATCCTTTATACATCCCACATTTGTCATTAACGATTCAAATCACTTTGAGGGTGCAGTAGTCAGTACTTCCTAAAATGGAATTATCGCGTTTACCCATAATGGAAATCATAAAGGTATTCCATAAATGAAAAATACAGAAGTATAAGTAAAACATAAACATAATATATATCATATATAAATATTGTTACATCTTAATGGCCACCATTAGGGGTGGTAGGAGAAGATAGAACAATCATCATTTCGTGAGGCAATAATTCGTCATCCACGGAAACAGTATGTTTCTTAACCATTAGACGGAGGTGTATGTAAGTGTAGCTCAAATCCTTATAATAAAAAAATCCTAGTATATTTAAGATACTGTTTTTGTTACAAAATAAAGTAATAAAAAGATTTTAAGGGGTTGGAGAAGCAAAATAATGCAAAAGAACATAAGAGAAGACATTACCTTCAAATCGGGTAACTCTTTTTAATTTGACCAAAAGGCTTCCTTAGGAAGACTTCTGCCCAAAGTGAGGATTCTAGGAGTAAGAGAGGAAAGTTTAGAGAGTATTTTGGCATAGTTTTTCCGAGACAAATGGCTTTGAAGGTATGAATAATGTGGTAGTGGTGGGGGCCTTTTATAAGAGGAGAGGAGGGGCACTCTTGGAAAGTCATGAAATGTTATTTTATTATGAAGTGATTTTACGATTTTAAAGGTCCCAAAATTATATATTTCGAGGATAAGGTGATAAGGGTTCTAAATATACTCATCCAATAGGTTTTTTACAAGTGTAAGTCTTAGAGTTTACATTATCTTTTCATTTTATTTAAATCATTAATTAATGAGGTAATCGTTGCATCATCATGGTGTTATAAAAAAATTAATTTATTTAATGTCTAAAAATTATAAAAAAAATACCATGATGTAGGAAATAGTTTTATCTTTCCAATAAATATTTATAGTCTAAAATTTAACTTATATAACCCCACTTAATAATTGTTTTAGTAAAACAACACCTGTTTGTGACAATTTTATTTTTACTTTAAATAAAAAGTTATTAATGTCATTTTCTTACCCAAGTGGCTCCATGGGGTCCCCAAGTTGACCCATGGATTTTCTTGGTCGGCCATGACTCATCCAATAAGGGTAGGACAAGCGTAAAGTTAATTTCATATTATTATAACATTATATTTACCATAAATTACACTAATTACCTTTAATCGTGATTAATAAAACATAAAAGTTACTATTCACCAAAAAATATTTTCATCCCATTGAACCAAATTTTACTTACTAATGATAACCATATATGTCGGATTTTTGAAATTCAATTCACATAAGTGGTAAAGTTTCATTTAAACGAGAAATTAGTTTTTTAACTACAACTTAGTGGTTTCACTATTCATCAAAAATTAAAGTTTTTCAGAAAAATACCAAAAATTAACCCTAAGCTATATTTGATATTCCTAGTTCAAAAATGATGTCTATTTTACAAAATTCAAAACATATAAGTTGAATTAATTAATTTAATAATTAATTCCCGATGTCACAAAAAATAGCGTGTTTTTAAGAAACAATATATATCAAAAGATTGATAATTGTTTATGTCCAATTTCAAAGTGAAATTAATTCAAATGACCACCATTGGATAAACCGGTTAAAATACATTCAAATTATACTTTAAAACCACTAAATAGTATAAGTTATCACTATAAATTATTTTAATTAAAAAATTTGTTTTTAAGTATTTTTCACTATTCATCGAAAATTGGAAGTTCTCAGAAAAATACCAAAAATTCAACATAGGCTAATTTCGATATTATGAATCCAAAAATGAAGTCTATTTTGAAATATAAAATTTATATAATTTCAAAACGTGGGTATTACTATTCATAAAAGCTATTTTGATAGGTCGCAGTGTGTTAGAATCTCAAACATGCATACAATGCATGCTATTGCATTATTGAAAGAGAAGCGTATCATGGAAGCTTGGGGTGTTATAAAAAATATATAATTTCCATTTAAATAAACATATAAAAAATATGAAAGGAATTTATTTTAATTTATAAAAAACAAGAAATTAATTTTAAATATTTTAAATACTTTAAAAGTCACAGATAATTTTTGAACTTGAAAAATAATATTTTTAAAATTTTAAATTACATTTATAATTATTGAAACCATTTTAAAAAAACTATTAAATTTAAGAGAAATCTCTTGAACCATTAAAAACCCAATGATAAAAAAAGGAAGACATAGGAAAAATTTCAGAACTAACATTAGATACCTCCTGATAAATTGTCATCCTTAAGAATCCTAAAAAACCGGATGGAGAGAGGGAGGAATAGGAATAAATAAACCACCCTAAGAGATACCTCTCAATGATATTTTTATATTACTAACACATCCAACACACTATTTGGAAAAAACATATAGCCAAGAGACATTATTAAAACACTCTCCTAGGGGAGACACCACTCAAAAAATATCAAGAACATTGGTAAACAATTTCACCAAGGAGGAGAACTTCTCTCATATATATATATGAGGTTAATTACTTCATATAAATAATATAATTAATTAAAAAAATCTGGATATTGATCATCCATTTCGAAATTTATTTCCAAATTAAAGTCAAACAAATAAAGAAAAACTTCACACATATAGCCATAAAAAAATTCATATCAATTAATATTCAACCAAATAGTACATGTTACTCAAAAAATCATTACAAAAATTCAAAACCCAATATAATAAAACATATTTCAGAAATAATCACTTCACACTAATTAAAAAAGTTGTAGAGTTTCATTTAGAAGAAGTTAACATATATGGTAGTTTACTAATTTTACTTAGTAATTCTCTTAAATGAAAATATGAACATGATTTATTCTTATGTGTTATTATTTTAATTTACCATGTACTCCTTACAATTCCCACTTTCATTCTTTATAATTAATGAAAAAATGGAATAATAAATTATGCAGCCAATTTAGTTCATAATATTCAGAACATATCAAGCTTAATATTTCCTAGAAAATGTAGGTTAAGATGTTTGTATAAAAATTAAACTCAAAACACTCAAATGACATAAATAATAAAAAATATGGAATACATATTAGCATGTTTAAATAACATATTACCAAAAATATTATAAATGTTACTTCTCATAATTTTCTAGGCATACTACATCATATTATAATTTATATTTTCATTCACAATTACCTTTAATTACCTTATAAACTTCTATAAAAACATTATATATAAGGAAAGTAAATATTTAAAATAATTCTAACAAAAACTTTTAACTATGAATTTTTATTTTAAAAATCTAGAAAGTCATAAAACATTTAAATGGAAAACCTTTTAAATCCTTCTTCATAAAAAGATGTCATAAAAATATTTTTTTATGAAAAATACCTCAATTAATTTTTCACAAAATTCTATTTTTTATTTATATCTCTTGAAAGCACTACCATTTTTTATTAAGGAAAAATAGTTACCAAAAAAATTAAAATTTATAATTAGGTATCACCAAATATTACTACACATATTATTACACAACATAGATAAAATTACCAATGATGACATAGTCAAGTAAATTTTTCCAAAAAAATCCTAATTAATTTAACAAGAAAAACTATTGGTAAGTTAACCAATTTAATTTAACATTAACCATCGAATTTAAATAATCCCCACACTATTGTAATTAAAAACTTAAGAAAGTTTTATGTTAAACTGGTTGATAGTTTTAATAAAATTAAAATATTTAAATCAGAATGTCATTACATTCAAGAGTTTCAAATTAGCACCCCAAAATATACCTCAAACAATACAATCACTTAGATAAAATAAATAGCGCTACCATAATAACTCAAATATAGGGAACCCATCCACCAAACCATGATAATATCCTCTTTGGTGGCCCTGACCCAACCACATGACTTCAAATGTATCATGATGGGTAAAGTGACCCATGTATTAAAAAAATTTAATCCATAACATACATTTCCATCACAAGATAAATCCTTCCATTAATAACAATATATATAAACACAAACTCATCATAAATAGAGTCACATGAATAAGACACAACATACAAAAAATTAATTCACAGCATAGTGAAAAATAATATAATACTAAGATGAGGATAAATTAATGAGAAAACATACAACATCCCCTTTCCCCTAAACCAAGTACCATATCACTTAGCGCAATAAAAAAATGTATTGGTTAAAATAAAAAAATTCAAATATGAACCCCATCCCCCTGACCAATCCACCACCACATTGGGCCCAAGTAAAGAGTTATTAAAAAACATATGATAATAGAAACCCCTCCCCCTAGAAAATGTCTTCAAATAACTAAACCCAAAAAGAAAGTTATGGAATAAAATGATTAAGGTCAAGGAAACCATTTCCCTACACTATATATCTACTTCAAAATGAGGATCAATGAATGAAATATACAACCCATATTTGAAGTGAATTTTAGTATAGATTAGTTTTCCATTAATGGTTTGATGTAAGAAATTGAATCATGTGATTCAACCATTGTGTTTCAACTATAGTGAATGAATAAAGTTATAATCATTCATGTGAAAAGGATAAAAACTAAATAATGGTGATAATCCTAGTCATCACTTCAATGGGATACAAAATCGAATAGTCCCAGTCTCAAAAGAAAATATAATGTTCCAAAAAAAACAAAGGAAGAACACAAAAATACCTATGTGGTGGGAAAACATTGATAGAAAACAATCTACCCATGTAGTCAAAGAAATAAACTCAATATGAAACTAATCTATAAACTCCCACATAAATTTTTGTAATCCTCTGAACCCCTGGGTAACAAGAACCAATGTTATCAAGTTGTCCCATGCATCGTCATCACTGCCAATGATACATGGTACCCCCACTGAGAATAAACCAATCTGGAGTCTATATCTACCTCTTCCAAGTAAACCACTATCTCTCAATATGAAACAAATCCTTAATACTTCTATAAAATTTTTCACTTAAAATATTATAGTTTCCTCCTCCAAATATCATCATTGTTGGCCTCTGCCCTATAATGATTTATTAGCACATCTTGCTTAACATTTTTGGCATAAACCTGATGGGGACATCAATCTGGGGTTATTCCTGTAAAAAAACATTAAGGACTCCTGATCTAGAACATAGTTTATTTATGGTTGACTAATTAATTCATTTTTAAGCTAATTCCTATTGTCTACCAAAGTCAAAAATGGGTGAAAACAATCACGATGCATGATCATTACCATGATCTATATTGTTCACTGGTATCACTTATGTTGGAATGTCCTTTAAACTTGATGTTCCTTATTTCGTACTACAAGGGTCCCTAAAAACCTAGTTTTATACCATTCAACCTTATTCCCATCATGTACTAATCCCAACTGATATGGTTTCCCAACCAACCCATGCATCCTCACCAGTGACTACCTCCAAACTCCATATTATCTCTCAACTATCAACTTTGATACCACTATATCATGACCCCCTCCCACAAAAGGTATCGATGATAAGAAGAAAATGAAGATAGAGAGATACTGAACCATGAATCTTACCTCCAATAGACCATAGATTGGAAACTATAACTGAGGGTATATAAATCAAACACACAGATGGAATTACCCTCAATATAAATTTAATGAATAAGTGATAAGATAATAAAACCTAGAACCAACTCCCATACATAAATAAAGGAGAGATCCCAATACATCTATGTAATGTCATACATAAACTGAAACAATTAAAATTACTATAAAATAAACCTCGATGGTGATCTTGAATCCCCAATGTCTCCTAAACAACTCCTCGAATAAATAATTTTCATTCTGATCACCAACCAACAGCTACTTACCTAAAAATAGTTTACATATATATAGGGTGGGAATAACATGTATACTCATTAGGATCCTTCTTGAACCTTATCATGAAGAATTTTAAAGAATCAAACTAAAGCCTGGTGATTAAATAAATGAAACCAAATCATCAGCTAAAAAGGTAATACTTTATTTTTCCAATCTATGCCATGGATCTCTCACCAAGTAACACATTGAAGTAAATAATTATATATAAAAATCATAAATATAAATAAGGGTAACTTGATTCTACTTCTCCATTGGTTTTACACTCTCATGCCCCAATAGCTCAAATTTTGTGCTCATCCCATCTATAAGTGAAGTCATCACTCCATGATGTGATTCAATCATCGACCCTACCTACCTCAGTCCCAAATAGGTCCAAACATATCTTGTTATCATCAGTATCTATATACAGATCATCATCTCATTCATAACCTTATTCAACCGTATCAATAGTAACCAAGAAATAGTTTTGAATCCACCATATCCCATAAAAATGCATTATACCCCAAGCCTTCACATTCTAGGAAAGTGAACGCATGGGAATTTGTAACCACCATGCTCAAATATAAGTATGTTCTATACCCCAAACCATTATATAATACAAATAAACATATATAATAACTGAGACCCATCATATCAAATAAAGGAAATCACCCTATATTATAAGAAAATATAGCCCGGGTACACCTACTCCTGCTATATTAGAATACATAGTGGGGAAGAGGTAGAATTTATTCATTTGTTCACTCTTTATCCTATATATTTAGGAAAACACCCCCAAAATATTTTCGGCATCAGTTTCCCTAACAATGTTGATGGGATAGCATAGATAATTATAAAATAATTATAATATCATGTATAACCACACAAAGGGAAGCTTCCTAGCCTTAGACTAATTTTCTATTATCATCACATACGACCGCCTACTTCCACTACTAAGGTCTAGATATAAATAAATAAAACAATCATCAAGTAATGTATTATTTAATTAATTAACCCTTAATTAATATTATTACCCACTAAATTTCCAATATTAACATTTTAACCTCCTAAGCTCTGGGTCTTCATCACTATAAAAATTATGTATATTGTTAATTATTTCACCATCATTAATAAAGCTAAGAAAAAACTCATTATTTTATTAAACTATTTATCATTTATTAATCATATAGGTACTCAAGGAAACATCATGGTATACCATATTAAGATGAAACTATTGTTCATAAGGTCAAACTATATCAAGTAGTTAGACACCAATCACAAAAATAACATTTTTACATTCAACCATCAACAAGCATCAAGTAATATGAAATATATAAATGATTAAGCCTTTCTCTAAACACATCTTGAACATTGTGGTATAATTACCACACTATTGTGCATAATATAATTTTTCCTACCATCTACAATAATAACTATCACTATATACCTAGGCTCTTAGACAATTTATCAACATATAATCAACCATCAATGTAACGACCCAGGTATTTATAGAATAATACATTTTTTTATCTATTAATATTTATGAATAAGAAATAAATTTTATGATAAAGATCACACTTTTTCAATAGAGTAATCAACATGTAACAATGGGTTTCTTTGAAATCTTATGTTGCACACAACTTTGAGTTATACGGAAAAATAATATAATATTATTATTATTTTAAATGGTAGTTAACACATAGTTGTTGTAATGTTGGGAATGAACATAAAAAACTACATTATGATTAAAGATGTTTTTGAAATTCCTT
This sequence comes from Viscum album, assembly GCA_963277665.1. NCBI lineage: Eukaryota > Viridiplantae > Streptophyta > Magnoliopsida > Santalales > Viscaceae > Viscum > Viscum album. Next base: position 357,736,724 of record OY728121.1, read on the forward strand.
TACATTTATTCAATAAATTTTAGTGTCTTAAAATAATAATGAATCCAATTTTAAGCATGAAATACTCTAATATTCTTTAAAAGGTTGATTTACTGTCTTTTGATGGAGAATCTTTTTTAAATCTAATTTTTGCCACTTTTATATGTTACATTTGAAAAAATAAACTTCTTATTTAGAAATAGGACATCAAAATTTACATTGGTTAAATTTTTGGTATTTTTCTGATAAAGTTTATTTTTTAATGAATATTGAAAAATACTGAATTTTAAGTCAAAAATATATTTTCATCTAATTTATTTATATGATTAGATTGTCCTTTAAAAAGTTTTTTATGTGTAATTAGATTATATTTTTATCATTTAAACTAATTATGTTCATTTTAAGTAATTTAATTTTGAAATTGGACATAAACACATGCCAATCGTTTGGTAGTTTTTAATTCCTAAAAACACGCTTTTTGGTTTTGACAATGGGAATTAATATTAAATTAATTTCTCCCACTCATGTTTTTTGAATTTAAAAAAATGGATTCCATATTTGGAATTATTAGGTAAAAAATTGTTTGAATAGGTATCTTTTATTTTTAGACATTATGAATATTAACTTCAGTAAATATTTTATTTACCATGGTTAAAGGGTAAATCAAGTAAATAAGGGTAAAAACTAATATTATAATAATATTAAATTAGACTAAAACGTATACTAACCCTATTGGATGAGATATTTCAAACCTTGATCATCCTTCGGTCTATTTTAGGAACCCATACAGCCACTTGTGTGTGAAAATGGAATTTAATTACTTTTAATTTAAAGTTAAGGAAAATATGACATAAACATATATCTTTTACTAAAAAAATTATTATATGGGGTTATATAAGTGATATCTTATACTATAAAAATTAATTTGAAATATAAAATGATTTTATAAATCATGGTGTTTTATTTATAATTTTTAAAAATTAAATAAATAAATGTAATTATGACATAATGGTGATGGAGTGATTGCTTCATTAATAAAAGATTCAGATAAATGATATTACAAATGCTTAAAATAAATGTAATTTAGTTTTTTTGATGTCATAAAAAAATATTTTGGATGATATTTACATTTTATATTTGTATTAATTAAATTTTCTTGAAGTACTAAAGTTGTTATGGATTTTTTTTAAATCATGGTTTGAATAGTGTCAAAATTGACATAATTCATATTTTAAAATATAAAATATTTTATTAAATATTATAAAATTCCAAAAAATATAAGATTTTTCCAAATAGTTATAATAAGTATAAAATTTTATTATGTTCTCTTTAATTAGATAATTGTCATGTTTTGGTAACTATTTTGATTCTTAAAGTGTTAAATGCTTGATAAAATGGTAAGAGTAAAAAACGGTTAAATAAAAATGATAAGGATTAAAAACATTCAAAACCTATCTAATTATTATTAGATGATATTATTTAGACTTATATTAATTTTATATTTTAATTTAATGAGTTTTGGACATTTTTAAACCAAAAATAATTTTATAATAAAATAATACTCTCAAACTTTCCTAAAGAGACTCTTCTCCCTCTTATAAAAGGACACCACCTCTAACCCATTACACACACCTCTCAAGACTCATTGATCATCCGAAATTTGACAAAATAATCTCCCAACATCCCTATATTCCTCATAAAATACTTAATTTGTTCATAATACAATTAAAGAAGACCTTTTAGCTTAAATCAAAAGGAGTTAACCGATTTGAGGTAATGTCTTCTCTCAAGATTATTTCATTTATTTTCCTTATCCAACCCCCTAAAATCTCATTATTAAATTATTTTATAAATAAAACAGTATTTAAAATATACTATGTTGTTTTTATGATAAATATTCATGATACACTTACACACACCTCCGTCTAATGGGTTTATAACATTTTGTTTCTGTGGACGGCAAACTACTGCCTCCCAAAACAATGATTCTTCAATTTTCTCCTACCACCTCTTATTGTGGATATTATTATGTAACTATAATTATAAATTATATAAGTGATATTTATTTTATCTCTATTCTTTTTTAATTCTAACTTATAACATACCTTTATGCTTTTCATGTTGTATAAATACGATAATATCATTTGAAGAAATGCGGACTACCGCCCCCTCAAAGTGATATGAATCATTAATGACATACATGGAACATATAAAGGGTGGATTTAATGAAATTATATATGATATTATACTAGAATTATAAATTAATTAAGTATCATTTAGTTTTAATTCCTTTAAATATGAAAAAGAAATGAAAGTAGCGTTCTTGTGTATGTACGTCTTACCGTCTTCATGAAAGGCGCATTTCATTTCTTATATCCAAATGCTATGTACTATTATAAATACATATATAATGGATATATATGATATATAAATAATTAATATCATTCTGGAGATAATTTAATTTTGGGAACATGGATAATTTGTAATAATAACAAGTTCATTTCTTACTCAAGTTCCGATCATCGACAAAATGTATGATATGAACTCAAATAATTAACTAATTTTTATAAAAAGGTAATAAGTGATATAAAAGGAATAATAAACTTGAACAAGTTTCTGAATAAAGTAGAAATTAACTTATTTTTATTGTTGAGGAAGAACAAGGAACAAATTTGACAAGTCGGACTTGAGGTAAGGGACTTTGTCTCAATCTCATTTCATTGAGGCATATTTAGAAAATATATATACCTCCTCATTTTATACAATGTATAATAAAACCATTTGAATTTTACTTTCAATAAAAGGGAATATTTTTTCTATGAATCGTTTTACTAAACTAAAAAAGTAATTTTTTTAACGTATGCGGTGACAAAGACCCCTCTGACACCGTGATCATTATCTGGGTTCCTCTATAAGCCTTAATGTTTTTAAAAGGAAAAAGAAACCCATTATTACGTTTTTGGGTGTTTTGGTATTAAAAATGGATTTTTAAATGGATTTTTTATTTCAATATATTTAAATTATTTCATGTGATTTCAAATGAAATGCCATTAGGAAAATTTTTATATTTTCAATATTTTATGTGTTATGATTTTATAATGGTACTTGGACATTTGACAGGTGGTTACATGACAAACCAAATGATGGTTGGTTCCATGATAAACCAAGGACGGGTGGTTACATTATAACCTCCAATTCACTGGGTATGGAATTTAGTCATATGGTTATTCTATTTAGTGATATGTTTGGAAGTCGACCGTATGGTTATTCTATTTAAGTATCGTTATGTCCCAAGTTACCTTTATATATTATATGTTCCATTCTATGGGATTGTGGTAATATTTTGGTTACAAAAAAGGGTATAAAATGAGCTTATATTCAGTGAAGTGTTTTTACTACTTCTTAAAGGTGAAAATTATTTCTTTATAATAAATTATTCATGGTTATCATGTTATTTAAATTCTAATAGTTTTCTTTGTTTATGTGTCCCTTACTGAGCTTTTTATGCTCATTCCATGTTTTTAAATGTTTTTCACGGGACATAAAAAAACAGATTCAAGGATGGGATCAAGGAAAAGTTATGATGTTAAAACATGAAACGATGTCATTTTTTGTTTCAAAGAGTTTTTGTTTTATGAATACAATGGATAGTGAGTTGAAGTGTCTACTTGTAATATTCAAGATGTTATGTATATGTTATGACCTAATTTTCTAAATCTCTAAACCTAAAAAGATCCTCAATTTGAATTATTATCTTAATTCAAGATTATGTAATGTTTATGGTTGGGGCCTTATAATCAATATAGACCTAGGATTCCTACCCATTACTCTTCGAACATATCAACCACTTTAGCTTATAAATATTCATAACAGGGATTAAATATCCTAGATAATTCATACAATGGGACCAATCATTTAATGCAAACATATTTGGTAATTAGGGCCTTAGAATAGGGGATTTTAATCCTCAAACAATCAAGAATGTTCTCGATCTACCCAAACATTTATTCTTTAATAACAACCATTTTAATTCCACCTTTATTTAATGAGGTTATTATGAATAGGTTTTCCACATCAAGAAACCTACAGTAAAAAACAAATAATATCTAGGAATTAATATAAATAGGGTCTAAGCTTTATTTCTATAATTTTGTAAATAGATCCAAGATGATCAGTAATTAATATGTCCATGTCTCTTTCATTAAACCAATTAATATGAATAGATTTCAATTATTTATCTATTTTAAGAAATGTAAAATTCTAAATAAAAATAAGAATATACTACCAAAGAGATAATACCCTAACTAATATATATCAAGATGCAACATCAATAACAATAAAAATCTCATTAAATCACAAAATCCCAATAGAATGTCTAATCTTCACATAATAAAATAATAATTATCTAAACATGTAATAATTTCCATTAGATACATTAATTTCTATAATTTTACTTATAATTTTGATAAATAAATATTTAGAAGATAGTAATATAACATGTGATAAACAAAATTTTATGCTCTAATTTAATTTTGAGTATTCTGTTTATTTTTTCTCCCCTGGATAATTTCCATATTATGAATCAACATTCATCAAACACTGCACGTGATTTAATAACATTAATAATTAACTATTTACAATTATTTTATATCTCAACCAATAAATTTATAGATTATGGAATAAAAAGTTCAATATATTGTATACAATAATATTTCATTATTTATTTAATTATCATATCATAAATAATATTTATACTGCATGAGATAACATTTCATTCCTTCTATAACTCCCAGATTATGAAAATAGTGATATTGCATATGAGATTTTGTTTTCTCTCTCCTAAATAATTTTACATATTATCAAATAATAATCTGATTCATTCAATTGTCTTATTTATCTTTTTTAGATAATTTATATAATGATAATAAAATATCATTCCTCAGCAAGTGATAATTTAAAATATATAATAGTAACATCGGTATAATATTTCTAAATCATTAATAGGAATTTATACAATAAAAGAATTTATTCATAAAGAAAGAATAATATTCACCGCATGAGGAAGACCCGTATTTCAGTTCCTGAAATAATAAGAATATTATATTGAAAAAATAATACAACATGCATTTTTAATCTTTTACTTTTTCCATTTATAATTTCCAAATTATTTGATAATCATTTCACATGAGATTATTTTTCCATATTATTATCAGATTATGGTTAATCATGTTTATTCATCTAGAAGAATCAGAACCATGATAAAATAAAACTTGTAAAATAATTGTATGGGTAAATTAATCACCTACCTATAATAAGCTTCATAGAATATATTATACCAAAAACAGAGGTGTGATAAATATATACACAGGCTTGGAAACCACAGTGAATGGGTTCGTATCAATTACAGATCCCTTACAATACTATAAAGATAAGGTTTTATCATTCAGGTAAGAGATAAATTAAGAAGGGGTCAAAACTACAGAAATATAGTATTTTAAAATACAATAATATAGGTTCCATGTGGATATTTAATACAAATTAAAATCATATTAAAATCATGTACATTTAATTCTCACATGCATTACTTTTTAAAACTCCTATATTTAAATAAATTTTGTGTTTTAATCTAATCTCTTCAATAAAAAATATAAATCAATGATTCTCATAATTATTTCCCTTAAAATCATGAAAACGACATTATAGATCAAAAAAGGATGAAAAAATATGTTTTTGTACAAAAAAACCATCCTTACGCATCACATGAACACTATATAAGGGTAAACTATAAAAACCTTATGTCGATAAAGATTATAAGGACCCTAACATGAGAACAATTTGACCCTCATGCAACCTTTAGAAATAGGATGTTACTCTTACACGGACTATAAATAAACCCTATTACCACTATATAGAGAGGCACCTAGCCTTATGAAATGGTAAAAAAAATCTAAACATTATGAAACTCTCAAGATTTAATATCTAACCTTGCATAACCAAGGAAAAACCACATAACCTTTATAAAACCAAAGGAAATACAATTCTTCTTTTATCAATAGTTAAAAAAATAATCAAATCTAATGTATATATAAGTCACTTTGTAAGGGTAAAAATAAATTTATAAATATTTAATTTTCACTCATATACACATATAAAAAAATTGAAAGGAATTTGTTATCTTTTCTTTAGTTCTATAAATAACATTTAAATAATATAAATACTTTGAAAATCCCAAATAAATTTCCATCTTGAAAAATCATATTTAAAACATTGAAATTACTTTACTAATTTATAAGACGACATTAAACAACTCTTAAATTTATGAAAACTATTGCAAACCACCAGACACCCCTAAATCACAAAGGAATTCTTGGAAAAAAAACCATACCATTATAGGCTAGGAGTAGTCTTAATAAATGGAGATCATTTTGTTGCACATTGTACTAGGAAACTAAGCTCGCATGAAGAAAAATACCCAACACACAACCAAGAGGTGGTGATTATAGCACTTGTCATGGGATATTATAGGAACTATTTGTTAGGTAATTAGTTTGTGGTATAAAACAATTATAAGAGACAAATATACATATTTTGACAACAACACCTAAACCTTAAACAAAGAAGGTGGGGTGAGTATCTCTAGTCCATTGATTTTGAGTTGGTATATTTTCCTAGATAGGGGATCATCATTTTAGATTCTTTGAGCTAAAAAACATGGGCTGAGGTTATCTAGGAATTAAGGAGTGAATGGAAGTTGATGCCCCTCTTTTTTGAGATTCATTTTTACATTCAGGAGTATCAGGGTTGAACAACCCTTAGGTCTTTATCTATTTCACCTTCACTTAACAACAAGATAAAAGGAAGGAAATTTTCATATCTAGAGTGTTTATCCTTGAGGAACAATATAAATGGTGAGGCATCTCCACCAGCTTGGCTCCTTGATGATGATGAGATTATCCACATTCACTGACACACACCTTGTTGGGGGTGTGGGAAAATAATTTATTACCTATATAAAATATAGTTATAGTGGAAAACTATGTAGTCTCCAAGAGAAGAGTGAACAGAAAAATTAGTTATCACTTTTGAATTTTTTGGAAATGGGTTTTTATTTTGTCTGTAATTTTGATAACATAGAAAGAGGTTGAAGTCAGAGATTTAAAAAAATTGATGAAATGGTTATCATGTTATCATTGGAAAAACTTATTGTAATGTTATCCAAGTTACCAATGTTATTTAATCTTCCCGAAATAAGTTTGTTAAGAGAGATATTACAGAATTTTTTACTCCATCTCTCTTGATCTGATTGTTAGAGTGAGAATAACCCCTATCTAAGATATTAGCATGGTCTACCCTCCCTTCTATTTGGGTTAGTGTTATAGAGGGACATCCTAGTTTACCAAGGAAATTCCAAATATATTATTCTTATTCCTAAATAGTGAATAGTTCTCACTACTAATTAAAAACATTGAAAATCACCAAGAACATCTCCACCTAACTCTATCTGATCATATCATATACAGATGAGGACTTAGTGGAGGGACATAATGGATCATCGATCGAGAGAAAAATAGTAACATAATACAAACCAATAATGATCGTACCTAGTGATAAAAACTACAAAAATAATATTTATACTAGTTTTAGAATAAGTGATAAAATAATTTCTTCTATTAAACATATAAACTCATAACAAACTAAAACAAAGAATTAAAACTAAGGAAAAGAAAACAACTGTAAAAATTTAACTGATTGTTCTACAAGTCCTAAGGAAAGGGTTAATTCTCCAAATGTAGCATGCTTTCCTCTTATATTAAAGACACATAGTTTCCTTCTTCAATGTCCCTCAAATATTGGGAATCTCATCCTTTAAAATTTTCACTACTATAAAATATGCCTTTCATAGTGCTAAAAAAGGCATTTATCAATTCTTGATAAGAACTAACTACTTGAGTGAGATTAAAATCCCTAGTCTTTTATCTGTTCTAAAAACATTGATAAAGGAAAATATTTATCTGTGATTTTATTTAGAACAGATAAATTGGACCTTTATTGGCACTTATAAAAGAACTGATAAAGGTTCCCTTTATCAGCACTTTTACAGGCACTGATAAAGGACCCCTTTATCAGCCCTTCTATAAACACTGATAAATGACCCCTTTATCAGTGCTTCTAAAAGTGTTGATAAAGGGACATGTTACTATGTGTTATAAGAGTGCACTCCAGCACCAGTGTAGTGTGTTGTAGCAGCACACCACAACACCAAAAACACAATTAAAGATGAAAAATTAAGTACCAATATATATTTTAAATTTAATTAAATTTAAAACCCAAATTCAATAAAAAACACAATATTAGATACATTTAAAACATTGGTTTATGTAATTACATATGTACAAATTATTACAAACATTCAAAAATAATAATTCTTCGGTTATCTTATAATCCTAAACCCTTCTTGAGAAAAAAACACACCTTTATAAGAAATAAAATTATATTTTATAAATAATATAAAAAAATAACAAAAAGATTTAATTTTAAACTAAACTTTGAGTGAAACCAGGAACATTGTGTGTCAGAATGGTTTTCCCATGATACTTCTACGTCACACCATTTCTTGTTCAACTTAAAGCATTATCCCTAAGAAAATTTAAAAAATAAGTATAAGATAAAAATGATAATAAAATTAATTAAGTAATATTAGATACAGTGATGAGAAAACAATACAGGCTTATTTTCTCAGTTTTGGAGATGTGATGCATGTTTAAAACTAAAATGACACTTATAAAATGAAAAGATGCACTTGGAGTCATATCAGTCACACTGTGCATTAGATTGAGGTGCGGAAAATTTCTATAGGTCTCAAACTCCATAGGGATCATTTTCCAAAAGTATCAAAATAATCTGAATGTATTTTCTCAGTTTTGAGTACAACACTTTTCATTTTTACTAAAATGTCATTTTAAAATAGAAATACATACATTAACTAATATTGATCACATCATGTGGTGGTATTACATGAGACTAATTCCTAGACATCAAAATTGAATTATGAATCTATTTCCTAAATTATAAATACAATCTAAGTGTGTTTTCTTGGTTTTCAGTGAGTGAAACATTTTTAACTAAAATGTAGATTTTAAACTGATAAGGAACACAATGAGTCATATTATTCACATTGTTTATCGGATTGAGGTATGTATAATTACTAGATGTTTCAAATGAATTATAGATCATTTAATTAAAGAATTGACATAATAGGAATGACTTTTCTTGATTTTGAGTACGTCAATTGTCATTTTTACTAAAATTCTGGTCAATTTTAAATAAAAAATTTCACTTAGAGTCAAATTGGTCACACTATACATAAGATTGAGGTTATTTTTATTCTTACATGTTCTAAATTACTTATAGATCATTTTACTAATTTATCAAAAACAATTCTAATGGTTTTTCATAGTTTTGAGTATGACACTTGTCCTTTTTACAAAAATGTCAATTTAAATTGGAAACACACACTTTGACTCATACTGATAATATCGTGTATCAGTTGGACTTGAGACCAATTCATAAATGTCACAAATGATTTATGAATATACTTCCATAATTATAAATAAAATTGAATCATGTTTTCTCAGTTTCCAGTGAGTGATATTTTTTAAACTAAAATGTCATTTTTAAACTAACAACGGACACTTTGAGTCATACAAGGAACACCGTGCATCAGATTTAGGTATGATTGATTCCAACATGTCCCAAATGACTTATGGATAATTTTCCTAATGTAACTAAATAATAATAATGATTTTTCTTGATTTTCAGTAGGTCAGTTGTCCTTTTTACTAAAATTGATGTCAATTTTAAATAAGAAGACACAATTGGAGTAATACCAGTCACACCATGCATAGGATTGATTTTTGAATGATTACAACACATATAAAATGAATTTTGGATAATTTTCTTAATGTATCAATACAATAAGAATTTTTTCTCAGTTTTGAGTATGTCACTTGTAATTTTTACTAAAATGTCATTTTAAACTGGAAACACTCACTTTGACTTATATCAATCACATCATGTGACGTTTTGATGTGAGACTAATTCCTACACATAAAAAATTATTTATGAATCAATGTCCTAAATTATCAAGAAAATACAAGTTTGTTTTATATATTTTCATTAAGTGACACTTTTTGAACAAAAAATGTCATTTTTAAACTGATAAGAGACACTTTGAGTCATATCGATCTCACCATACATCAAATTGAGGTTTATCTAGTCACTACACATCCCAAATATGTTGTGTATCATTTTCGTGAATCATCAAAATAAGATGAATGTGTTTTCTTAGTTTTGCGTTGGTAATTTGTCCTTTTTACTAAAGTTAATGTTAGTTTTAAATAAAAAGATGCACTTGGAGTCATTATGGTCACACCATGGATCCAATTTAGTTGTTTCTAATTCTTATACATCTAAAATTACTTATAGATCATTTTCATAAAGTATTAAATCAATATGAATTTTTTAGATCGTTTTTTAGAATATAACTTGTCTTTTTTAATAAATGTTATTTTAAACACTAAACAATCACTTTTACTCATATTGATCATATCATGTGTCATTTTTATGTGAAAATGATTAATACAAGTCAAAAATTACTTTTGAATCTATGTCCTAAATTATCAATAAAATATGGGTGCATTTTATTATTTTTTAGGGAGTGACACTTATTGATCTAAAATATGGATTCTAAACTAATAATGTACACATTGAGTCATACCAAGAACATTGTGTATTGGATTGCGGTCTGGATAATTCCTACACATAAAAATGACTTATGGATAATTTTCCTAAAGTATCAAAATAATATTAATGTGTTTGATCAGTTTTGAGTATGTTAGTTGTCCTTTTTACTAAAATTGTTTTCAATTTTCAAAACAAAATTCCCATGTAGTCATAACGGTCACACCATTTGTCGGATTAAGGTGTGTATGATTCTTACATATCCCAAATGACTTATGGATCATTGTTTTAAAGTATCAAAAAAATGAGAATATTTTTACATAGTTTTGAGTATGTTAGTTATCTTTTTTACTAAAATTAATTTCGATTTTCAAAAAAAGAAGCACTTGGATTCATACTTTTCACATTGTGTGTGGTATTGAAATGATGATAATTCCTACAAATCCTAAATTATCATAAAGTTCTAACTACCAATGTCACAATGAATTCCATTTCCTTTATTTTTCAACCTTCCAACACTGCATATTGACTATATCTTCTTAACTGAACAACCTTTCTCATTATTGAAAACCAAAAGAGCAGAGTAAGTTCATGTGGCCATTATATCATGATAATTAACCTTAATGGGGACATGATATTACTCTACTATTTTGTATTTCAACAATGATTTTGGTTTCTTACTAAGAACATTGATTCAATATATTGTGTTGGTAGTTCAACAAAGAAAAACAATGGAAAGTGTGGAAACATTGGTAGTTAAGGAAATTTCATCTCTTTTCTAGGATTTTGTAGATAGTTGAAAGAAAAATATGACTTCCCAAAAGATATGTGAAAAAAAAATAAGAAATAGATAAAAATTATAAGTAAATTAACTTAAAAATAGTAGATAAAATGATGATATAATTAAGTAAATAAGTAGTAGAAATTAACCTTTTCATGTTGGTTGTATACATTCTTAACACAATTCCTTATTATCATTATCTTAGTTACAATATCAAAAAAAATAATCCACCTATATAAGAAAAAAATTCTAATGTGAGAAATACAAATAAGAATTTATTTTAACATAAATATGAAACAATACATTAATTTTATGTACAATGGGTTTACTATGAAGAAATCAATATTACATATGTGATTGAGTAGTGGAGGGAACTTAATTAAAAGGGACATATTCCAACACCACAGGGGAAAAAAGGTTTTGAGGGAGAATAATTTTGTGGATGTTTTCGTGAAGAAATTCATGAAAGATGGACAGAACACCCCAAATCGAACAGAAGAATCGACCTATATAAGAAAACAATTCTTATGTGATTAATACAAAAAATAAATAAATAAAACATAAATATTAAATAATATATTAATTATATAAAAAATTATCTTACTATGAAAATGTCAACATTACCTTTGTAATTGACCAGTGGAGAGAACTTCAGGGAAAGTGACAAATGACAACACTATAGGGTGAAAATATTTTGAGTGAGAAGATGTTTTTAGAAGTTCTGGTGTAGAAAGGCATAAAATATGGATAGTCCCCCACCCCAAATTGAACAAAATAATCCACCTATATAAGATAAAAATTCCTATTTGAGTAATAATAAAATAAATAAGTAAATATTATATATATAATAATAATAAATTAATTCTATGGATAGTGATTTTACTATGAAAACATCAATATTATCTATGATATTGAGTAGAGTTATAATCGTTGCTCAACCTATAAAGCTAGTGGAGGGAACTTGAAATAAAGTGATAAATGAAACATTATTGGGGTGAAATTTTTTTAAGGGAGAATAATTCTATGTATGTTTTGTTGCAAAAAGGTATGAAAGATGGACAAAAATCTTCTAAAATTAACAAACTCTACAAGGAATAATGAAAATTAATTTAATGTTTCATTATATAATTTTTCCATAAATTGGAGAAATTATATCATAACATTAACTTTACATCTTCCCAAAGGATTTCCTTCATTATAGTTTGTTCTTTCAAGGTATTGGTAACATCATCATGTGAAAAAGACACTGTCTACAAGAGTAGTCAAACATATAATTTAGATTATGTTAGTGTAGTAGATAACATATAATATTATGAGGGAAAACATAATATATTAAGAAACACTTTTACCTTCTCATTGAACTCTATTTTTTATAATGTTTTTAGGGATATGGTTCCTCTTTTGATAATCCAAATCCCATCTTTGTGTTCCCCTCTAAAATAAAATACATTGTCTACATTGGTACTTTCATTAATTGATTGTCATATCCTAATTAAAGGGACATCCTTGATTGAATTTTCATCTGACTCGACATTTTTTTTATTCACCATAAGGATAATCAACCAATTATTATTCAGTGGATCTGAGACATAAAATACTTTCACTTCTTGTGAGTCAATTATGAATGACTCATCTTTTTTCCCTCCCACACTGAAATTCTACATCATGAATTCCATTCCATCAACTTTCACTATACTCATATTGTCATCCAATTTGAAATAGAAAATCGGAACTCGAAATGTTGTATAATGTAACTCGTATATTTTTTTCACAATTCAAAAATATGACATATTTTCATAAATTAGATTTATATCCTTAGAACTAGATATGTGCATCACTTCTTCCATAAGCGTAACACCAATATTTTTCATCATGCTGAATTCATTGTGTTCTTTTGTATAGAGCATATAACCATTGATTACAAAACCATTATAATATATAATATTTCATTTGGTCCCCTAGCTATCCATTGAAGTTGTTCGGTAATTAAATTTGGATTTTCAAATAACTACTTATAAATTTTATCTTGAGATCATCCTATACACTATTGATGATGGGTATTTGATATCCATCCTTCAACCCTTAATGTATTAAAATCTCTAATAATTTATTTGTGTGAGTCAATGTATGGATAAACATATTCACTATTATGTAAAATGTAAAGGTACAATTGTTCCCATTCTATCATGGTAATTATAACAGAAACTCTTCCAAAAATCCCTTATCCCATATGGCATCGACTGTGATGGGACTTTGGGAGACCAATTTTGTCAGTTTATGATAGGTAATAAGTAAATAATTCAATAGCTTTTTCAACAATATATCATTCTATAATAAAACATTCTGGATGACTTCGATTCTTGACATACCCTTTCAAAATTTTCAAATATCATTCGATGGGGTACATCCATCTAAAATGGACAAGACAACACTGTTGAACCTCTCCAACCAAGTGAACCATCTGGTAGAAAATTATATCAAAGAAGGATGGTGGTAAGAACATCTCTAATTCATGCAATATGACTGCAACCTCCTTATTCGTGATTTCAAGCTTCATCAGGTCTATAAATTTACTAGATATCACTTTTTTTAAAGAAGAAATGTAGGGTTAATGTATATCATACATTTTGAGTTAGAATGTAATGGAAATCAACAATTATTAAATCATTCATAAAAACATGACATTTATGTGATTTTACTCCTTGTAGCTTCAAATTAGTCATTGACATGGCATTATTGATATTTGATGAATACCCCTATAAAACTTTTAAACTATTTAGGAAATGTCAAAATTATAATTTTTTCTATTTGGATCGAGTTTAAGCTGTTGGAGGCAGAAAATTCCACCCTTTACCCTTCAGTGGTTCAAACTCTTCCCTTATCACCATGTCAATCATGTCCAACCTATCCTTGATTCCATCTTCATTTTATCCATAAACATTTAGTAACTTTTCAATTACACCATCAAATACATTTATTTTCTATATGCATAACATCAAAAAAATGTCTGACATAAAGAAAATTCCAATACGATAATTCAAAGAAAGTCGATCTCTTCTTCCAAACTCATTTATTAAGGTTTTTCAAAAATATTTTACTGAAAATAGTTTCAATATCTTTCACTTTATTGAATAAATGATCACCCATTTTGGGAGATATTTTGGGGCCTTGTTCAATATTCCCATTGAATGTTGTCATCAAGGATTAGTATTTATGACATCGAGGTATAAAATTATAATGTCCTAAAAACATAGTATTCAAGGAATTTTTTAACCCAATTGATTGTGTGCACTTTTCAAAAATGGGATTCCCCATAATTCTTTTAATACTATAGTCTGGTAAATTTACATTAGTGAGGAAGTGATTTATCATCCCATACAACATGGCACTTAATGTGAATTTTTCACTTCTATGATCGTCATACATTGTAACACTTTTATCCCAGAAAAAAATAAGATCTTCGATCAATGGATCCAAATAGATATCAATATCATTACCAAGATTCTTTGGTCCAGATATAAGCAGAGACAACATAATGTATTTTTGCTTCATGCATAAACATGGTGAAAAGTTATAATTTAATAACATGATAGGCCATGTACTGTGAGTACTACTCAATACACCAAAAGTATTTATTCCATATTTAGATAATTCAAGCTGAAATTTTCTGATCTCATTTCCAAATTCCGGATACCGGTAATCAATTTTATTCCACTACAGAAAATCTACTGGATAATGTAGGTTACCAAATTTAATTATTGTATCAATATGCCTTGTAAATTGTCCCACAAATTCTTAACATCCATATTTTCTTCTAAACTATAGACTGATAGGAAAGTAACATAATAATTTCTAAGGATTTAATATATTTTTCTTGTATCGATCCGTACCACACTTAAGGTATTTTATGAGTGATTAATGATCCTTGAGAAATAATATGAAATTATTTGTAAAAGAAAGTATTTTTTATATATTATTCTCATAAAACTTATCATTAATTTTGTGTCATATGTTCGACATGGTAGTTCATTTTCTTCTGGTAGTATATCATTTTAGAGATAAGGTATTTCTATGAACCTGGTTTCACTCCATCTACTACCTGCTTTCAAATTATATATCTGTAATACAGCTGAAAAGTTTTTGTATTTAGGAAAATCAATGGATAATAGTCTCTTATCGCATCTATTTAACTTCTCAAACTACTTTAGTAAATCATGAATATCATCTTCAATTTCCTTTTTCATTTTTTCTATGTGATCTCCATCATTGTTTACACTAGTATTCATATCAATTGATTCATAAACTGGAGTATCATCCCAATCGGTGTGCACATTCAATTTTTACCCATTTTTATTCCAACATTTATAGATCTAATATATTTCATGATAAATCAAATGTTATTCCAACTCTACCACACTAAATTTTCTTAAATCAAAAAAATGTAAACATAAACAGAGAATTTTATAAGGGTCATATGCGAGCTCTATTAGAAACTTGATGAACTATTTAACTCCAACTTCATACTCTTTTTTAAAATGACAAGAATGAATCAATTTTCGATTCTTATCCATACTAATGGGTTCATAAAATATTCATTTTGTATAATAAATAAATAAATGCAGATAATATATTAATTATCAGATGTAAAATTTAAAGATAATTCTAATACGAGAAACCCAAAAATTGATTTTTTCAAATAATTTTAGTATTCTTTAAAGAAAATAGGAAATTTAATTTAAGAAAATAATTAATTAATTGTGTTGGGTTTTATCCTTTGAATTCATCCAAATTTGAAAGTTGTAGAAAATTTTCATCCACATCAGCTCATCTTCCAAGTAGTCATCATTGCAATTTGTTGTTTAGAACCCACCCTACATCTATTGTAGACATGAACCTATGTTTCTTGAAATAATTAAATTTGTAGTCATCTATAGGATGAATACTACTCAGATTAGTATAGGAAACATAAAATATATGGTGAATGAGTCCCAAGAAACAAAGTTGAATAATAATTGTTCATTATTTGAAACTAATGAGGATGATATTTGTACTCTGTTCTGTTCTCTAAAAGGGTTAATGACTCCCTTTTGTGAGAATTAAATGGATGTAAATCATAGATTCCTTAGGGTGGAAGAAAAATGAAATGTTATAGAATAATATATTTTTATATAGATTAAAGTAAAACATAAATAGAATTTATTAGATGTGTGATGAGAGAAATGAACTTATTTTTATGAAGTATCGTTGAGTGGGTTATTATTTCAAATATTTCTATATTTATACAATGTTATATAAAACTATCTAATACATTTTTTTGATTTAGGGTCAGTAAAAATTTATGGTAATTGTTTTTAAAAGATGCAATTGATTTGTGTTAGTGAAAAATAGATCATATTAGATAATTTGAACATTAGATATTGACTCAAAAGGGATAGGTTGAGATTTTTTTATGATGACAAGATAAAATTGATTGATATTTTTTATTAATTTGAATGGGGATATTTTTGATAACTAAAATAGTGATGAAACGTCAAAGGAAATTAATGTTGAATTGAGTAGCATAGGGGGAGAACATGAGGCTAAATTAGACTCAAAATAAGTCATTAATGGTGGGGAAAATGAATAAGGATTATCAACTATAATAAATACAATCAAGGTTGAAATCAACTAATAAAATGTGATTTGTGATTATAAACTTTCGATGCAATCTTATAGGAGTAAGACTCTACAAAAAAACCATCCTTTTTTTCCAAGGAATGTCTAAATAATTTGAAGAGGATGAAATGGATGATAATTGGATATATGCATGAGGGTCTTGATCCTAATAAAAAACGACGTGGCATGGGAAATATTTCCAAGGATATAAGATATAAATGTTATTAGAACCAAGAGGTTGTTCTATAATAAACACATTCACTGTGGAAAAGTGGATCTATATAAAGAATGGATAGTGTGAAAGGAGAATTAGTAGATCAATGGAATTTATATTTATGAAAAATTTAACCTCATATCACGATTGGAAACTATTTTAATTTTCTAGTCTATTTCAATGAAAATTTAGTTAAAATTGTACCAAACAGAGGTTAAATATATGTTCCTCAATGTAGTTATTAAGGGGAGTGTATACATTGAGAAACAAGATGGGTTTTTTATGGATGAAAATGGGAGAATGGTGTTACAGTTAAATAATTATTTTTATAAGATAAATAAATAACTAAGGGCTTGGAATTTAAGTATAGATCAATACCTAAGAAAGATTTGTTTTTAGTGAGGTATAGTTGATCATAGCCTTTACATCAAGAAGGAAAATTATCAAAGGATTTTGTTACTCATATATTTCGGAGACATAATAATTGAGGATTGGAAAACGAACAATGAAATTTTTTTTGTGGATCATATGAAGAACGATAACGAGATGTCTATGATTGATGAGTTAAAAATTTTCCTTAGATTATAAGTGAATCAAGGAAATCATAGCACATTAATTTCTCAATAAAAATATGAAAAAGTGGTTACCAAGTGATTTTTAATGGAATATTCCAAACCAATGACAACACTAACCATAATATAGATGAATCTTTCAAAAATTGATGATGCAAAGATGTAGATTCCATCGAATATAGGTATTGGGAGCCTATTATACCTCATAATAAGATAAACCAATATTGGGTTTGATATATTTCAATTTTCAAAGTACCAGTGTTGTCCCAAGGATATCCACATGCTATTAAGTATGAAGGTACATCAATATATCTAGAAATAGTGAATTTTGGGTTGTTTTATTATAAGATAGTGCAACTAGAGTGATGGGATACATGGATGTGGTAAGATATGGTTTAGTGGATAACTGAGGGAAATTAGAGATATCAAAAACCTAGATTTCATTTGATCCCTGGTTTTGTTCAACCCTTGTATCATTTGATCCTTGGATTCATGCCTTGGAATAGTTGGAGCCTTGATTCTAGCCTAGATTCAAGCTTAGATTCAACAATAAAGAGCACTGGAAATAGATGGATTCCACAGAGAGCATTGGATGTCGCGATATGGTTCATGATGGTTAGGTTTCCTAAAATATATCGGGACACTATTATCAGCACTTCTAGAAAATCATTGATAAAGATCCATTTTATCATCACTATGTTAATAAGTGAGTCCTACCACACTCAAAATTAGATGGCGGTGCGTGGAGAACAGGAGGTGGGTTGGGCCTAGAATAAGTGTGTTGTGATGCCCAACTACACCTCATTAACCATATAACACATTTTCTAATTGAGGTTGTCTTAGTGGTGTCGTGTAAGGTAGACACTCCCTGGTAATGGAAATGGTTCCGGTTCGAGTCTTACAACACTCAAAATTAGCTTAGGGCTTGTGGAACACAGGTGGTGGGTTGGACCCAGAATAAGAATGGTGTGATGGACACCTATACCGCGTCACCCATATAACACTTTTTTTTGTGTGCCTCAGTGGAAGAGGTGCCCCGTGATTCTGTATCAGACCCGGGTTCAAATCCGGGTGGGAACAAATTTCCACTAGTAGGCGGTGAGGTAGCCATGACTTTGGTAGGTGGTGACGTAGGCATGATGCAGGCAGACAGTGACACAGGCATGATGCAAGCATGATGCTACATTGGGCTTTGAGTCCTAATTATGTGCCTTTGGGCCAGGTAATGGTCATCTTTCCCATTAAGCCTTCGGGATATGTGCTGAATAAATATGGCTTGATGGGTGTGTTATCCCTTGGGGGGCTATGACCTACCTTTTCCGCATGTAGCTATTGTGTATTTGTGTTTAATGTAATTGTACCCCCAAGAACCTAACATATATATATATACAATTATAGTAAATATATTCATTATTTAAATAAATTTAATAAAATTTTATAATTATTTAAATTTATATAATTTTTTATATAAATAAATTATAAAAATAATATTTTTTTATTTATAATTATAAATGTATAAATATAGTAAAAATAAATTTATAAATAAATTTATTTATAAGTATTTATTTAAAAATATATTTTTAAATTTATTAATGAATATTTAATCTTAAGTGCATGCATGCTAAAAATTAGAGAAATTGAAGGATTAAAAATCAGTACATTTAACAAAATTGAAAAAATAGATAAGTTTTCTTAATTAAATAAAAATTATTTAAGAAATATGGACATATATTTAAATAAATATTAAAAAATATTTAAAATATTAAAACATAGTAAATATATATATATAATAAATAATAAAAATTTATTAAATTCACAAAAAAAAACATATTAAAAATGAACAAATAATACGATACATTAATAATATTAAAAATAAATAAATAAAAATTACTAATTCAAAACATAATATATTAAATGTTCTATGTCATAATGAAATTGTAAAATAAATAATAAAATGTGATTAAATTACATAAATATTATATGTATTTCTTTATAAGATTTCACTAATTGCATAAATATTTGTATATGTGTTGTATATAAAAATTAATTCATTACATATATATATATATATATATTTGTGTGTTTGTGAAATTAATATAATACACATTTGATCTATATTAAATTGAAAAATCAAATGACATTCTGATGTGGCCTTATTTTTACTCAGTTTGCCATATCTTTTTATTACATTTTATACAATTTATTTAATTATTTTGACACTTTTTAATTAATATTTTCACTTTTGTAATTTTATCACTAAATATGTTAATTAATCATTATTTTATAGATGATTATGTATCTTTTAGTCTTTAAATTGATAATTTTAATCTTACTAAACTATTCAATTCTAATTATGTCTTATTTAGTTTGGTTAATTTAAATCTGCTTAACTTTATAATAGTTAATATTTATTATAAACAATTATTTTATCTATGTAATTCAATTTAATTAATTTAGACATTATTTTAATATTTAATCATTTAATTTAGTTACAATAGAATAGGTTAACATGTTAATTAACGTGTTCTGCCAATCATTTAAGTAAATAATTTGTGTTTTTAATTAATTTAAATAGTTCTCTTTTAATTATATGTGTTAAAATAGTTAACTAATTAATTAATTAAGAGTTATTAAGCATTAATTATATTATTTTATGTATGTAGATTAATTATTAAGACACCGAATTTTGAATTTAGTCTATCAGTGAGGTAGATAAGAGCTTGCAGTGACTTATTGGGTTACCGATGCTTTTCATTTTCATCTGCTGGTACTCTTTAATTAATTTATATAGTAATTTCAATGTAATTCTTTTATTATTTTAGTTTAATAATTATTCAGTTCCTAGCTTAAGTGTTGTCAATTAATAATCTTAGGTACGGTTTTAATATTTTAAGGTTTAATAAAAATCCTGTTATAGATTTATGATACTAATCTTTAATTAATTATTTTCATTCTTCATATTTATATTGTTTAAAGTTTTAATTTTTAGTACAAAATAATTTTTGAAGGTCACGTTTTATATTATTTTAGTTGTAACGGTGACCCTTTTTATTTTTGCCGGGTACCGGTGAGCTTTTATTTCTATCGCGTAACAGTAGGCTACTATTTATTTGTAACGGTGACCCTGCGCCGCATTACCTCACCGATATGCAAACTCATCTCAAACCTCACTGTTAGCTTAACACTGACCCACCCACTACTTTCCAAGCCTAACAGTGACCACCTCACTATTGCGCTTCATCTCCTTTTATTTCCCTCTGTCAGTAGCTCTCTCACTGTTAGACAGTGCCCTGCACCTCACTCTTATCATTCTATCGGTAACTTCTAATTTATTTGTAACAGTGACTCTTTATTTTTATAACAGTAACCATCTCACTATTTCAGCCTAAGTCCACTGTTACCATCTTACCCGCACCTCACTGTTATTAAATTTCTTCTAACCTCATTTTTACCCAATTTATCTCTACCCTACTGTCCCTTTTCCAGCCTCACTGTGACCTCACTCTCACTGTTTAAGTATCCTCACTGATATCCCTCGTTTTTCCACCTCACCGATAGGTCACGTCCTCTGCCTCACTGTCCCAAATCACACCGTTACTGTTTATTTTTTTTATTTTCCTCACTGTTACCTCGCCGCTCCTTCCTCTGCTCACCCCAGCAGCACCACCGCAATCACCTTTCAGCACCGTAACACAGAATTCCAAATTCGAACTAGCAGAAATTAACAATTCTAGCACTGAATTCGAACCAGAAAAAAACTGACGACACACCAGCAATCTCAAGATCAGAAGAAGAATTCAAACTCAAACATTCAAATGACAGCGGCCCTCGTCTACTCTGCTATTCAGCGAATCGGTTTTTGAACCCTAGCCGACCCACGGCTAAACCTCCTCGGATCACCGTCGAGATCCCATGAACCCTAGCCACCATTCCGCTGTCCACCCCTCTCCACAGCTCGATCCCCATTCGTCGGCCCCTGCCAAGCCGCCGTTTTTTTTTCGTTGGCCGTCGCTGGAGCTGAAGCCGAGCCGAAGGACCTGACCGCGAGCTGCCGTCTTGGATAGAGGAGTCCGTCGCCGGCACTGAGGAGATCCGCCGCACCCTGTTCAGCTGCGGATGAATAGACAAAGAGACGACGTGCCGTGCTGGTTCTTGATTGAAGCTGTTGTCCGCCATTGCGAGGAGATCCAGTCGCTGTTGTCCAGGCGTTGAAACCGCAATGGTGTTATGGAGCTGTTGTTGCGCCAGCTTCAAAGGAGGAAGAAACCCTCCCCCTGTGCGCCAAACTTGGGGAAGGAGGAGACATTAAAAAAATAAATAAAAATAATAATACAGTAAAGTAAAAATGAAAAGAAAAGAAAAAGAAAAAGAAAACAGAAATTAAAGTAAAAAGTAACTTTTAATAGGTCAAATGAATAGAATAAAATTTATAAAAGTAATAAACTTAAACAATTATGATATTAATAAAAAGACAAATCGTAAATTAAAATTTAAAACTAACTTAATAATAAGTTTTAATAATTAATCAATTTACTCTTAATAGTATAAATATATAATTAATAATAATTATAAATAAATTATAAAACATACTTTTTAATTTAAAAGTATTTAAAACTTAAGTAATAATTTTAATTACTCAATTAAAAATTAACTAATTAACTAATTAATTTAAAAATTAATTTGTTTAATAGTAATAAATAAATTATTAAATCTTAAGTTTTAACCTAATTATTTATTTATACATGTTGTCAGTTTTAATAATTTAGTTAAAAATAATGAAATTAATAACTTAGTAATTACTTTACTAACTTAATTAAATTAATAACTTTTTAATAATTTATTACCATTATAATATTAAGGTAAATAATATTTATCATCTACGATATTTTCTATTTAACTTAAGTTAACTTTTTAACAATTATTTTTTTTTCCTTTGAGTTTTAATTGATTTATTATATTTATCGTGTGCAGGTTCATTCAAGAGGTTGAAACAAGTCCAGGTACATACGACTAACTTTACCGAAGTTAGTTACGAAGGAAAAACTCGCGCGACATGTCGGTCGCGAAAAAACGCACGTGTGCGGTGCGTTCGTGAGTAAAACATGAAGTCGGTGGAATCATGCGGTGACATGTAGTGGATGACAGAGAGTATTTAAGCAGATCAAGCAGCGTTTTTGGGGAGGCTTCCATTCGGATAAAAAAGGTGACACATTCATGGACGGAGGCATTCATGCACTTACCGGTGGAGAGACGATCGAGGAACAATGCTGAGCAGTGCAGTCCAGGAACTTAGGAGCAGAGCATTTTTAGGGAGTTCCTTCTCCCTCACGATTTAAACTTTTGTACTCTGTTTCTGAATTGTTTCCTATGACTGCTGTGATAATGAATAGTATAGTTAGCTAAGTCTCTTAGTTCGGGGAAAGTTCTAGCTCTACTGGCATCTTTTTCTTCCTTCTCATTAACCAATTCTTCTGTGATTAGATTTGATCGGCGAGATCAAATCTAATTTCATTCATCTGCTTTGTACCACATGCACTTAAATTTTCTGAACTCTGTAATCATTCGGCGAGTTCGATTATGGAATCACCTTTTAAATAATCAGCTTGTAATGAAAGCTTCAGTACTTACGGCGAGTTTGTATTGATGTTCTTTTAATTCATTTGTCTGAAGTTGAACTTCTTGGAGTGGCGAACTCTAAGTTGAAAATTTTAGACAACTTAACTCCTGGCGAGGGAAGTAAGTTGTCTCTTTTTAGTGGTACGAAGCAGTACTTTTACATGAAAAGGAAAAACAATTTAAACCAGTAGACTAGAATGAACCCCGAGCATTCTTTACTGTTGTCTTTTATCAGCATCTTATTTTCTTCATTGCATTTTTTTCTTTCAGTTGTATTCTGTTTTAGTGACGGTAGAACGAGTTTTTTCAAGGGAATTGTAGTTTTACGTTGCAGATTATAAAATCATAAAAAAATTTAAAAGATATAAAAAGAGATAAGAAAACTACTCCACAGCTGACAACAGTGGAGCTTACTGAGTTTTTTTTAGAAAGTAGTGGCCAAAATAGTCTTCCCTGTGGGTTCGACCCTGCTTGCCACATATACAGTAGTTAGTAGGAATATAAATTTTAAAGTTTGACCGACTTCAACGACAGTTTAGGTCAAGTTTTTGGCGCCGTTGCCGGGGAAGGCACAAGCCATTTCTAAAAAGAAAACATTTAAAAAAAATACAAATTTAAAAATCTGTTAAAAAAAATTGAAAAATTTGAAAACTGTTTAAATAAAAATTGTTACTTAGCATTTTGAGTCTTCACTGCTGAAACTGTCTATTACTGAGTGCATGAGCACAAGACACTCTGGTGTCAGATTAGAGCCTCTAAACCTTGAACTAGATAAACACTTAGCTTCTCTAAGAAAGAAGAACAAAATTGAAATGGAAAATCAAGAAAACAGAATCCCTGAACATAATAATTTCCATAACCAACCAGAACTGTTAGATGAAAATGAAAGGCCTAGGATGAGAGAGTTCCAACTCCCTCAAGTTTCAAGCAACCCATCATCTATTAGATTAAGTCCTAGAGCTCAAAACTATGAATTAAAACAGTCACATATATCTTTGCTGCCTGCATTCAATGGGCTCTCTAATGAGGACTCTCTGGCCTTCATTAGAGATTTCTACAATACTGTGCAGCAACTTCCACTTTTAGGACTCACTGAAAATGAACTAAGGATGAGAGTTTTTCCCTTTTGCCTTAAAGGGAATGCGAGAAATTGGTTTTTAAGTCTAGATGAAAATATTTTTGAGAATTGGGATCAAGTGTATAACTCATTCATTATGAAATTTTATCCCCAAAGATTAAAAGGAGAACTTAGAACTAAAATCACTAGTTTTTATCAAGAGGATGGAGAAGCTTTCCATGAAGCTTGGGATAGATTCAGGGATCTGCTTAGGCAGTGTCCCCATCATCAACTCCCTTCACATCTCCTTATGGACACCTTCTATGAAGGGCTTTCCTCCTCTGGTCAGAATTTAGTGGATCAAGCTGCTGGGGGTAATTACAATGATAAAACTGATGAAGAGTTGAGACAAATTTTCAATAATCTGGCCCTTAATTCTCAACATAAGAATTCAAGAAGAAAAAGAGTTAATAGAACTGTCAATTCAAATACTGGTTCAATGAATGAAACTCAAGCACAACTAGCTGAAATCACTAACCAACTTCAAACATTAATGAACCAGAATTCAAAACAATCTGTTAACCAAGTTGAAAACCAGAATCAGTATCAATCTCTTAGACAACAGTGCACACAATGTGGTATGTTTGGGCATTCTGAATGTTTTTGTCCTAATGTTGATCTAATTTCCCAACAATCTGAAACCTCAAACTTTGTTAATTACGGTCCTAGGATGCCTCAAAAAGAAGATCCATTTTCTAATAATTACAATCAAGGCTATAGGAACCATCCAAATTTGTCATGGAAAGATCAAGGTATTATTAAGCAACAAACTGCCCCTAATTATCAGAACCAACCAAGACCAAATTTTCAAAGTCAACAAAGGGGGGAGTCTTCAAATGTTCAAGGAAGTAATGATAATCAAATGTCTTCTAAATTGGATCAGATATTGAATAAAATAAACTCACAAGAGGAAAGGTACATGACTCAACTTAATAAACAGAAAAGTCAATATGAGTCAGACAAGATGCAAACTGATGTGAGAATGCAGAATATGGAAACACAACTTGGCCAATTAGCTAGAGATTTGACTTCTAGGGATAAGGGTAGGTTGCCTAGTACCACTGAACTGAATCCTAGGGAGAATATCATGGCTGTTGTTACTAGGAGTGGGATGAATACTCAAAATGTTGCTGAAAAAACTGTAAAAAATGCTCGAAATGAGAAACTGTCTGAATCTGCAAATGAAAATATGCTTTGTTCACAATCTGGAAATTCACAGAAAGATGTTGAAAATGATGAGAATTTGAACCTTTCACCTGGAAATCAAGATGAATATTGTTTTAAAAATCAAAAAAAATAAAGGAAAAGAAAAGGTTGTTGAAGAAGTGAGGGACATGCCTACTGTTCTGAAAAATTTTGCCCCACCCATCCCTTTCCCTGAAAAACTGAAACCTCAAAGTAATACCAAGGCTGAACTTCTTCAGTTCCTTGGTCTTCTTTCTAAGCTTCAAGTGAACATCCCTTTTATCCAAGCTTTAATTCAAATCCCATCTTACCTGAAATCTTTGAAGAAAATTGTTTCAAACAAGAAAACCCTTGAAGAATTTGCTACCTACAGCCTCACTGAAGAGTGCAGTGTTGTGCTTCAAAAGAAAATCCCACCAAAATTGAAAGACCCAGGTAGCTTTGTCATCCCCTGTACTCTAGGTAATTCAGGTCAGTTGAATTGTTTGTGTGATCTAGGTGCTAGCATTAATCTTCTCCCATACTCACTGTTTCGACAGTTGAGGTTGGGTGATCTTCAACCTACCACGGTCATACTACAGTTAGCTGATAGATCCTTTACTCATCCTATAGGTCGAGTAGATGACTTACTAGTTGGAGTTGGGAAATTGTTCTTACCTGCTGATTTTCTTGTTCTAGATATGGAGTGTGATCAAGAGGTACCTATCATCTTGGGTAGGCCCTTCTTGGCCACAGGTGGAGCTGTCATTGATGTGTCTAAGGGTCAACTGATATTCAAAATTGGTGAGCAAGAAGAAGAGTTCAATGTTTTTAAAAATATTAAGAAACCAACTTACTCTGAAAACTGTTCAAAAATTGAGTCTCTTGAAGCTGAATGTTCTTATAAGAATCAACTTGAACTCATTGAAAAATCTGAAAATCATTCTTTTGTTGAAGAAAGCATTTGTGAAGCTGAAAATCTTTGTGAATCTGTTCTAGAAGCTGAAAATTCTGTTGTAACAGCCAAACTGGAAAATCTTCCAGAACTGGACAACTGTCCAGTTCCGGTTGTAGGAGAGTCTTATGTTGCTGAACTTAGGAGTTTTCTGAATGAAATTGAGGGTGTTTCTGTTAACACCAACACTTCTGAGCACTTTGATGATACTGAAGGAGAACTGTTAAGACAATTAGATGATTCTGCTTTGATTAACCTGCTGAATTCAAATTTAGGAAGTCTGGATAGTGTACTGCCTACCTTGGACAGTAGCACTGTTATCTCTGAATCTGAACTGGAAATTGAAAATCTTTCATCTTTTAATACTCCTTACAAGAAATATGTTGAAGATCTTGGACCTCCCAGGCCTAAGAGTCTTCCTTCGAGTGTAGTACCACCTGATCTTGAGCTGAAGCCCATCCCTGCCCATCTGAAATATTCATTTTTAGGTGAGAACTCTACTTTACCTGTAATAATCTCTGCTGAACTAAATTCAACCCAAGAAGAAAAACTGTTGAATGTTTTGAAAAAGTTTAAATCTGCCATAGGCTGGACGATAGCTGATATCAAGGGAATTAGTCCTTCATTCTGTATGCACAAAATTCCTATGGAACCTGATCATAAGCCTAGGGTAGAATGTCAAAGAAGATTAAATCCAAACATGAAAGAAGTTGTGAGAGAGGAAGTAATCAAACTGTTAGATACTAGAATGATATACCCCATCTCAGATAGTGCTTGGGTCAGCCCTGTCCAGGTTGTCCCCAAGAAGGGAGGTTTCACTGTAGTAAAGAATGAAAAAAATGAAGAAGTCCAAGTTAGGAAAGCCACAAAATGGAGAGTCTGTATTGATTATAGGAAGCTTAATGCAGCCACTAGGAAGGACCATTTTCCTATGCCCTTCCTTGATCAGATGCTTGAGAGGCTTGTTGGAAACGAATTTTTCTGTTTTCTGGATGGGTATTCTGGTTACAACCAGATTCCTGTTGATCCATAGGACCAGGAGAAGACTACTTTCACATGCCCCTTTGGAACATTTGCTTACCGGCGAATGCCCTTTGGGTTGTGTGGAGCTCCAGCCACCTTTCAAAGGTGTATGATGGCTATCTTTTCTGATATGATCGAGAGAATCATTGAAGTTTTCATGGATGACTTTTCTATAGTGGGGAGTACTTTTGATACTTGCTTAGGAAATCTTGAGTTAGTCTTAGAGAGATGTATTGAAACCAATCTTGTGCTAAATTGGGAGAAATGCCAGTTCATGGTTACTGAAGGTATTGTGCTAGGTCATAAAGTGTCAAAGAGAGGTTTAGAAGTAGATACTGCGAAGATAGAAGTTATTCAAAAACTGCCGCCTCCTGTTAATGTTAAGGGTGTTAGGAGTTTTCTAGGGCATGCTGGTTTCTACCGGAGATTCATAAAGGATTTTTCTAAAATCACTAAGCCCTTGTGTTCTTTATTGGTAAAGGATGCGCCTTTCAATTTTAATGAAAATTGCTTGAAATCATTTAATCTGCTTAAGGAGAAACTCACTACATCACCTATCATCACTGCACCTGATTGGAAACTACCATTCGAACTTATGTGTGATGCTAGTGACATGGTTGTAGGTGCTGTCCTTGGACAGAGGAGGGATAAGAGATTGCATTTGGTATACTATGCTAGTAGATTGCTAGATGATGCTCAAAAGAATTATACTACCACTGAGAAAGAGTTGTTAGCTGTTGTTTTTGCTCTGGAAAAGTTTAGACAATATTTGTTAGGTTCAAAAGTCATAATTTTCACTGATCATTCTGCTTTAAAATACTTGATGTCTAAAAAGGAAACTAAACCCAGGCTGATTAGATGGATCTTATTGTTACAAGAATTTGACTTAGAGATTAGGGATAAGCAGGGAGCTGAAAACTTAGTTGCTGATCATTTATCTAGGCTTCCTGTTACTCAACTTGAATATGAAAATCATAGGGAGATTAACTCTTCCTTCCCTGATGAAAAACTGCTCACTGTTTCAGTCAGGCAATCTGCTTGGTTTGCAGATTTTGCCAACTTCTTGGCAGTAGGTGTCATTCCCAATAATCTGTCTAATAATCAAAGAAAGAAATTCATTTCTGAGCTTAAATATTATTTGTGGGATGATCCCTTACTGTTTAGGAGGTGTGCTGATGGTATTCTTAGAAGATGTGTACCTGAGGAAGAGATGTTTTCTATTCTTGAAAGTTGTCATTCTTCACCTTGGGGGGGTCACCATGGGGGTGAGAGGACCGCTCAAAAATTCCTGCAATCTGGTTTCTATTGGCCTACCCTCTTTAAGGATTCTAGGAGTTTTGTGGTTGGGTGTGATAGGTGTCAGAGGCTGGGTAATGTGGGTAGGAAACAGGAGTTACCCCAGAAGGGTATTTTGGAGGTAGAAATTTTTGATGTTTGGGGATTAGATTTCATGGGTCCTTTTCCATCATCTCATGGGAATGAGTATATTCTTGTTGCTGTAGATTATGTGTCAAAGTGGGTTGAAGCAGTAGCTCTGCCCAACAATCAAGCAAATAGTGTGATAAAATTTGTGAAAAAGAATATCTTTTCAAGATTTGGAGTACCAAGAGCTTTTATTACTGATAATGGAACACATTTTAAGAATTACAAGTTTAAATCTTTGATGGAAAAATATGGTTGTGTTCACAAAACTGGTACTCCACATCATCCACAGTCCAGTGGACAAGTGGAAATTTCTAACAGAGAACTAAAACAAATTCTTGAGAAAATTGTGTCAAACTCTAGGAAAGACTGGTCTCTTAAACTGGATGAAGCTTTATGGGCATATAGAACTGCTTTTAAGACCCCAATAGGTATGTCTCCTTACAGGCTGTTGTTTGGGAAATGTTGTCATTTACCTGTGGAGTTGCAACATAAGTCATATTGGGCAGTTAAGGCTCTGAACTTTGAATTTAAGAGTGCTGGTGAGAGGAGATTGCTTGAATTGAGTGAACTTGATGAGATTAGGAGAGAGAGTTATGATAATTCAAGGATTTATAAAGAGAGGACTAAAATTTTTCATGATTCTATCATTCGAACTAAAGATTTCAAATCTGGACAGAAGGTTCTCCTCTTTAATTCTAGACTTAAACTTTTTCCTGGGAAGTTGAAGTCTAAGTGGTCTGGACCGTTTACTGTTGTGAGAGTTCTGAAGAATGGAGCTGTGGAAATAGTTGGTGAAGAGAATAAACCCATGTTGGTTAATGGGCAAAGACTGAAACTCTATTTTGAGGGGCAGCCAAAGGGTTTGGCTGCTTTCACTGTTCTTGAATGAAGTATGGCTGGAGACTTTAAACCTAGCGCTGCATGGGAGGCAACCCATGGTTTGTGTTTTGTTAAAAAATAAAAAAATTGTGATTAAATAAAGTCTAACTGAAGACTTTTAAATTCAGTGCTTCATGGGAGTCAACCCATGCTCTTTCTTTGTTTTTACTTTTGTTCTATTCTTATTTTACTTTGAATAAAGTGCTACTTTGTATGCTTATATATGCTCTGTTTTTGCTGGATAATTGTTCCTGGTCTATATACTCTGTGTTTTTAGGAATGCTGCTTCTGTCATCTAAGGAGTGGAATTCCCATGGTCATTTTTGGACAAGAGCTTAGTTAGGGAAGTACTTCAACTTGTTGCACTTATTTTTCTGCTCCTGTTTTGGTTATTAAAATTCTGTTTTTGCTTAAAATTCTGCTTGTATTATAAGATTCTGCTACATGTCGTGTAACTAATGAATTAAAAATCTGCATGAGCCTCCTTGATTTAAAAAACTGAATTTCATTGTGATAAAACATTTTCACTACATGAAACTAAGTGTGGGGGGAGTACATGTTGCTGATCATTTGAGTCTGTTTGTTTCGTTGAGGTGTTTAGCATGAACTTTATCTACTATATTGAACATTTTATTGAACTCAATCTGTTAAAATGCTTACACCCAATTAATTGTGCACCCACACATTATATAATTCTTTTGAGCTTTAATGAAAATCTTTGTCACTTTAATGTGTGTATGGATATGAACCTGCTGTAAGTTATTCATTGTGGCAAAATAAAATTTTGAACTTCATTGAGACCTTTATATATGTCAATAATCTACTAAATTGAAAATCTATTTTGAACCTTAAATTGATTAATTGTTCTTCTCCATATTTAGAATTCAACTTTGGGGACAAAGTTGGTTTTTAAGTGTGGGGGAGGGGGTCAATTCTTGACTGTGATAAACTGTGTTTAATTGTAATGCTCATCAATTCCCACTGCTTTTAAACTTTTTGTCAAAAAATGGTCAAAATTTTTCAAAAAAAAAATTCTTCACAATTTTAGTCTTTACACTGCACTCAAATGAGTCTTGCCTTAGGATGGTGCTTGATTGGAAGTTGAGTCTTGATTTGAGTCTGAAATGAGTGTTGGTGGATGATTGTTGAGTGGAATTGTTTAGTGGTTTAATGAATTTTGGTTAGGAACTTCTTTTGAGAGTGATATGGGAAATCTTTTAGTGGAATTAAGATTATAATTTTAGGTACTGGAAGTTTGACTTTTATTCGAGGAGCCTTTTCATTCTGTTAATTTATAAAAATGATCATTTTTATTGAGTCAATGTAAATGGTTTCTATATAAATCTTTTGAAACTGGAGTAATACTGGGCATCTGGGATCCCACGGTGAATCTCTGAGACCTTAGATGCTGGGTGCGTTTCTGTTTACTATAAGCCCTCTGTACACTCTGAATAAGTGCATTGCACAGTGCTTGGCACAAATTACATGGCTTGGGAAAAATAAATAAAGTGTCTAAGGTCAAAAATGAATTCATTAAGGTGAGGGGAATGATGAACTCCAGATGAAGAAGGGGACAACTGGTTTATATGGGAGTCATTTGGGTTGTATCAATAAAGTGATTTTCAAAAAAATTATCTATGTTTTAATTTTGGAACCAAGGGGATTAGTCAAAGTACAAAGCTCCTTTTGTTAAGGTTTTGATTCCACTTTCATTTTACCTTTTATCACTCTTGAATTTAGAAATTGCGCTTGAATCGAGGTGAGTCACTAGGCAAGGTCATATATGAAGCAGGACACCTTCATTTATGGATGATTCGTGGTTTATTTGAGTTCCCTTTGAGTAGTGGTTCTAGGCGAGACTCTATTTGAGGTATGTGTTCAATAGCCTAGGCATTCTTTTTGAGTCCTCTGTTGAAACTTATTTGAACATTGCTGATTTGTATAATTCACACTTTTTCAAAGATGATAAAACATGGGATTGTTTGAGGACAAACAGTGTTTAAGTGTGGGGGAATTTGATGTGGCCTTATTTTTACTCAGTTTGCCATATCTTTTTATTACATTTTATACAATTTATTTAATTATTTTGACACTTTTTAATTAATATTTTCACTTTTGTAATTTTATCACTAAATATGTTAATTAATCATTATTTTATAGATGATTATGTATCTTTTAGTCTTTAAATTGATAATTTTAATCTTACTAAACTATTCAATTCTAATTATGTCTTATTTAGTTGCTTAATTTAAATCTGTTTAACTTTATAATAGTTAATATTTATTATAAACAATTATTTTATCTATGTAATTCAATTTAATTAATTTAGACTTTATTTTAATATTTAATCATTTAATTTAGTTACAATAGAATAGGTTAACATGTTAATTAACGTGTTCTTCCAATCATTTAAGTAAATAATTTGTGTTTTTAATTAATTTAAATAGTTCTCTTTTAATTATATGTGTTAAAATAGTTAATTAATTAATTAATTAAGAGTTATTAAGCATTAATTATATTATTTTATGCATGTAGATTAATTATTAAGACACCGAATTTTGAATTTAGTCTATCAGTGAGGTAGATAAGAGCTTGCGGTGACTTATTGGGTTACCGATGCTTTTCATTTTCATCTGCTGGTACTCTTTAATTAATTTATATAGTAATTTCAATGTAATTCTTTTATTATTTTAGTTTAATAATTATTCAGTTCCTAGCTTAAGTGTTGTCAATTAATAATCTTAGGTATGGTTTTAATATTTTAAGGTTTAATAAAAATCCTGTTATAGATTTATGATACTAATCTTTAATTAATTATTTTCATTCTTCATATTTATATTGCTTAAAGTTTTAATTTTTAGTACAAAATAATTTTTGAAGGTCACGTTTTATATTATTTTAGTTGTAACGGTGACCCTTTTTATTTTTGTCGGGTACCGGTGAGCTTTTATTTCTATCGCGTAACAGTAGGCTACTATTTATTTGTAACGGTGACCCTGCGCCGCATTACCTCACCGATATGCAAACTCATCTCAAACCTCACTGTTAGCTTAACACTGACCCACCCACTACTTTCCAAGCCTAACAGTGACCACCTCACTATTGCGCTTCATCTCCTTTTATTTCCCTCTGTCAGTAGCTCTCTCACTGTTAGACAGTGCCCTGCACCTCACTCTTATCATTCTATCGGTAACTTCTAATTTATTTGTAACAGTGACTCTTTATTTTTATAACAGTAACCATCTCACTATTTCAGCCTAAGTCCACTGTTACCATCTTACCCGCACCTCACTGTTATTAAATTTCTTCTAACCTCATTTTTACCCAATTTATCTCTACCCTACTGTCCCTTTTCCAGCCTCACTGTGACCTCACTCTCACTGTTTAAGTATCCTCACTGATATCCCTCGTTTTTCCACCTCACCGATAGGTCACGTCCTCTGCCTCATTGTCCCAAATCACACCGTTACTGTTTATTTTTTTTATTTTCCTCACTGTTACCTCGCCGCTCCTTCCTCTGCTCACCCCAGCAGTACCACCGCAATCACCTTTCAGCACCGTAACACAGAATTCCAAATTCGAACTAGCAGAAATTAACAATTCTAGCACTGAATTCGAACCAGAAAAAAACTGACGACACACCAGCAATCTCAAGATCAGAAGAAGAATTCAAACTCAAACATTCAAATGACAGCGGCCCTCGTCTACTCTGCTATTCAGCGAATCGGTTTTTGAACCCTAGCCGACCCACGGCTAAACCTCCTCGGATCACCGTCGAGATCCCATGAACCCTAGCCACCATTCCGCTGTCCACCCCTCTCCACAGCTCGATCCCCATTCGTCGGCCCCTGCCAAGCCGCCGTTTTTTTTCCGCTGGCCGTCGCTGGAGCAGAAGCCGAGCCGAAGGACCTGACCGCGAGCCGCCGTCTTGGATAGAGGAGTCCGTCGCCGGCACTGAGGAGATCTGCCGCACCCTGTTCAGCTGCGGATGAATAGACAAAGAGACGACGTGCCGCGCTGGTTCATGATTGAAGCTGTTGTCCGCCATTGCGAGGAGATCCAGTCGCTGTTGTCCAGGCGTTGAAACCGCAATGGTGTTATGGAGCTGTTGTTGCGCCGGCTTCAAAGGAGGAAGAAACCCTCCCCCTGTGCGCCAAACTTGGGGGAGGAAGGAGGAGACATTAAAAAAATAAATAAAAATAATAATAAAGTAAAGTAAAAATGAAAAGAAAAGAAAAAGCAAAAGAAAACAGAAATTAAAGTAAAAAGTAACTTTTAATAGGTCAAATGAATAGAATAAAATTTATAAAAGTAATAAACTTAAACAATTATGATATTAATAAAAAGACAAATCGTAAATTAAAATTTAAAACTAACTTAATAATAAGTTTTAATAATTAATCAATTTACTCTTAATAGTATAAATATATAATTAATAATAATTATAAATAAATTATAAAACATACTTGTTAATTTAAAAGTATTTAAAACTTAAGTAATAATTTTAATTACTCAATTAAAAATTAACTAATTAACTAATTAATTTAAAAATTAATTTGTTTAATAGTAATAAATAAATTATTAAATCTTAAGTTATAACCTAATTATTTATTTATACATGTTGTCAGTTTTAATAATTTAGTTAAAAATAATGAAATTAATAACTTAGTAATTATTTTACTAACTTAATTAAATTAATAACTTTTTAATAATTTATTACCATTATAATATTAAGGTAAATAATATTTATCATCTACGATATTTTCTATTTAACTTAAGTTAACTTTTTAACAATTGTTTTTTTTCCTTTGAGTTTTAATTGATTTATTATATTTATCGTGTGCAGGTTCATTCAAGAGGTGGAAACAAGTCCAGGTACATACAACTAACTTTACCGAAGTTAGTTACGAAGGAAAAACTCGCGCGACGTGTCGGTCGCGAAAAAACGCACGTGTGCGGTGCGTTCGTGAGTAAAACATGAAGTCGGTGGAATCATGCGGTGACATGTAGTGGATGACAGAAAGTATTTAAGCAGATCAAGCAGCGTTTTTGGGGAGGCTTCCATTCGGATAAAAAAGGTGACACATTCATGGACGGAGGCATTCATGCACTTACCGGTGGAGAGACGATCGAGGAACAATGCTGAGCAGTGCAGTCCAGGAACTTAGGAGCAGAGCATTTTTAGGGAGTTCCTTCTCCCTCACGATTTAAACTTTTGTACTCTGTTTCTGAATTGTTTCCTATGACTACTGTGATAATGAATAGTATAGTTAGCTAAGTCTCTTAGTTCGGGGAAAGTTCTAGCTCTACTGGCATCTTTTTCTTCCTTCTCATTAACCAATTCTTCTGTGATTAGATTTGATCGGCGAGATCAAATCTAATTTCATTCATCTGCTTTGTACCACATGCACTTAAATTTTCTGAACTCTGTAATCATTCGGCGAGTTCGATTATGGAATCACCTTTTAAATAATCAGCTTGTAATGAAAGCTTCAGTACTTAC
Organism: Viscum album; assembly: GCA_963277665.1. Lineage (NCBI taxonomy): Eukaryota > Viridiplantae > Streptophyta > Magnoliopsida > Santalales > Viscaceae > Viscum > Viscum album. The sequence goes on from OY728121.1 coordinate 357,772,347, forward strand.
GGCGAGTTTGTATTGATGTTCTTTTAATTCATTTGTCTGAAGTTGAACTTCTTGGAGTGGCGAACTCTAAGTTGAACAATTTAGACAACTTAACTCATGGCGAGGGAAGTAAGTTGTCTCTTTTTAGTGGTACGAAGCAGTACTTTTACATGAAAAGGAAAAACAATTTAAACCAGTAGACTAGAATGAACCCCGAGCATTCTTTACTGTTGTCTTTTATCAGCATCTTATTTTCTTCATTGCATTTTTTTCTTTCAGTTGTATTCTATTTTAGTGACGGTAGAACGAGTTTTTTCAAGGGAATTGTAGTTTTACGTTGCAGATTATAAAATCATAAAAAAATTTAAAAGATATAAAAAGAGATAAGAAAACTACTCCACAGCTGACAACAGTGGAGCTTACTGAGTTTTTTTTTTAGAAAGTAGTGGCCAAAATAGTCTTCCCTGTGGGTTCGACCCTGCTTTCCACATATACAGTAGTTAGTAGGAATATAAATTTTAAAATTTGACCGACTTCAACGGCAGTTTAGGTCACATTCATTTATATCCATTACGTGGTCCAATAAGTCAATATTTTTAATTCATATTAATTTTAAATTATAAACCATTATTCACTAAATATATTACAATTTAATGTAAAAGAATAAATATTTTTTATTCTATAAATCATATTTATGTATATTCATATATATCTATATATTTAACATATATTATTCATTAATATTATTAATAATTATTTAATTAATAAAATGTTTAATATTTTTCTCAATTTACTTATTTTTAATTTTTATTTGTTTAATTTTCATTTTACATATATCGACATATTTAATATATACTATTTGTATTAATTTATATTTTAAATATTTTATAAGCAGTTTATTCATTTTTATCAATAATGATTTAATTAATGAAAATTTAAATATATTTCTTAATAAAAGATTTTTAATTTTTTATTTATTTAAATATATCCTTTCTTTGGAACTTTATTAGTCCTAAAAATCATTGATTAAGTGACCCTTTATCAGCACTAAAAATATAGCACAGATAAAGGGTACCTTTTATCAATGTTAAAAAGGCATTGATTAAAGATACCTTTTATCAGGGCTAGTTTTAGAGCAGTTAGAGGGAACACGTATTAGAGATTTTTGCTAGCACTGATAAAGGCCATTACTATTAAAGGCCTGTTTTTCTCATGGAATCTATTCCACAATCGAGTATTCTGGGAAACCTGTGGTTTACTTCTTTGATCCTTGTGAAATACAAAGTATGCATAAATCCATGTAGTATCCTCTGAATTTTTTCACAAGTGTTGGTGTGTTAGTACTTTTATATATCATCGTAGGTAACCTTTGATATCACACCCATTATATTTTCAGAAATTAGCTAAGCCTGGGACTGAATATGTGGTTTGAGTAACCATATAAAAGATGAGTGACCACATAGAATTTTTGAACATGTGTTTAATTGGATGTTTATGTGGTCTCAATTCACATGGTATATTAGATCAATGTGATTCATATTGTAATTTCATGATGTGGTAGGATGATTCCTTGGGGTTAGTTAGATTTCTTCTTACAACAAATTTGGGACATCTAGAACTTTTCTCTTATGGTCGATCCTTTCACATGGTTGATTAGATTCCTTATTGTAGTTGGTGGATGGACCATATGCCTAATAATAATGTGGTAGATCGAGTACTTATTCATGTGTTCGATTGAGAAGTGACCATTCAGTGGGTTCAACGGGCAGTTTCTTTGGGACATTCTGAAATGTTGGGCAAAGTTTCTCATCCATAAAAACTCCAAAATTATAATATTTATCCATTTAAACATAGAACCACCTTTGATTTATTCAAAGTAAAATCATCCTACTAAAATAATAATAAAACACTAAAGATTAATATTTTACTTTATTCTAATAATTCCCAAAGATCAAATAAACAATTAAAACTCAATATTTATACCATTTATCAATTAGACACCAGATTATTCCTTAAACTACAAATTATGATAAAAATAAGATCTCCTCAAAATGGTGGGATTAAAAGCATTGAAACTTATGACAAGATTTAAAAAAAATTCATATCAGTTCTCCTATACTTAAACATTGAACTTAAGAAAACTAACATTTTAAAAAGGTTACCCAAAGAAAAATCCAAATAATTATCCATTGTTAGTCCCTCTTTAGACATCATATCCCATATGTTTTTATGCCTCCTAAATGTTATTTACTACATTTTATCTGTTAATTAAATTCAATTTATTCACACTTCCTTTATACACTCATACACACTTATAGGTACCTTCATTGAATATTCCTCTCAACAGTCAAGTATTGTTTTTAGGAAAGGTTTTTCTCATCCCAATATCGTATAAGTTTCACTATAATCTTGATGAATTTATTCATCTGCACCCAATGATTCAAATAATTGTACATATCATTAGGAATTAATCAAGGTTTTTCTATTCTTTTCAGGTAGGTAGGATTCAAATGTAAAACTATTGAGGCTAAATGAGGGGTATTGTCTCTAAAACTAAGACTAATTCATGCTTTCAAAATCTTCCAAGAATGGAATGTCTCTCAAATTCCTCTTCTACCAAATCAACTTCACTTACTTTAATTTTCTATGTAAATTTCATTCCTTTTATCAATTTATAGTATCAAATATTCTTCTCCATGTTTTCCCCAAAGGGTTTCTTGAATACTCATTTTTTTCTTTTTCTTTTTGACCTCCTCTTGAAGGAAGAGAGGGACTTCATAATTTCTTCTTAGTGGTGTGAAACTAAACTTGACCTAGAATATTAATTATTTTCTTTCTTTACGATGTTTCTAGGGCTATCCTTAATCTTTTTCTCAACCAAAACCTCCAAAAATCACACGAAATTAGGTTACAACCCTAGAATACATCCAAAATTCTCTACAACTTCTTGTGTAGGATATCCCCTTTACACTATCATTAATTTATTCCCAATTTCCCTATTTTTTTGTATCATAGTTTCATATTTCATTTGCATTTGGATTAATCTTAAAAACCATGATATTTTTGAAAATAGAGGTATTTTTAACTTTACAAAAGTGGGGTGCCTTCATGGATAGCCAAAAATAATTTTAATAAAAAAATTCAATAATTCATATCATAATTTTTCTATCAAAATAATAGCACAAAAATTTTCAAAAAGAACCTCTTTAAATTCAAACAAAATCTACCAAATTGTTTCATTCATCTTTTTCTCTTCCTTCCCCCACCATTGAATTAAAATTATACAATTCAAAAAATTCTATATAAAGGTGGATAGGGTTATTTGGCTTTTAATGTGGCTATTTTAAAATTCCATTCTTTCCTCAATAATTTAAAGCACTAGTTCATTGGATTATTTAAGGGTTTGATTAGATTACCCATTAAATTTTAGTTATTCAAATATTTATTATTTTTGAAAAGAAATAAGTTATTTTAAAGAATTTCAAAATTGTTTTAGAAGTCTCTCGGGAATATTTATATAAATATAGGGTTGTATCTCATGGCTTGAGTTTCAAAAATCAGTTGGTTTTACATGAAATTCCATTATTTAGGTTATGAAGAAAAAATCATTTCAATGTTCATCTAAGATGAGTTGGTGGTTTGAATTAATCTCTCAACAATTGTATAAATTAAAATTTTCCAATGGTGTTCAATTAATTCTCACAAGTTTCAAAAACATGAAAATAATGAAAAATAAAACACAAAAATTTGTAAAACACATAAAATATAAAATATTAAAAAATATTATCCTAAACTAAAAAGGTCACCTCCTTCGTACTTAATATATGTAGTGTCCTCAATGAATTAATATTGATTTATCATATAGGTATACTTTAAATGTAATCATGTCATGAATAAAAATTTTTAATAGATGTATCACCTAGTAGGATTCATTGATAAACTATTTGGTGGTGTGTGGTCTCCTATACTGGTTCTTTGGGGAATTTGTCATATAATTTATTTAATTGGTTCCTATTAAAAGTGAATGGGGCTTCTTATTCTTATTTCATAATCTTCACAACATCAAAAAGGTATACATTAGTAAATTTAAAGGGACATTCCCATCACAAAAAAGAATATTACATGGAATGAGCTTAATCCTTGAGTTGCATAGTAGAACTTGATCTCTCGGATAGAATTATTTAGGTCGAGTGAGTTTTTCATGATCCACTCTGTTCCATTATTTTTAGATTTTATAACTCTAAAAGGATTATCTTATTATTTCTTCCAAATCTCTTATTCTTCCCATCTCTATCAAGGTCCATATTTTTCTCCCATAGAGACTAGTAGGCTTCATGTTCATATTCCATAGAAAGATGGAATATTTCCCCATAAATTAATCGATAAGGACGCATTCATATGGGTGTCTTTTATACTATTTGGTAATCCCATAAGGTGTCTTCCAACCTTTTCCTCTAATCCTAATTGGTTGGTTTCATAATATTCTCTAGAATTCCTTTGATTTTCCATTTACACACTATTATTTTCCCATTGGTTTGTGGATGATAGGGTGTTTATTTTTTATGATGCACCCCAAACTTTTTGAGAAAGACCTCCATTATCCCATTGAAAAATTTATTCCCTTGATCACTAATGACAGATTTGGGAACTGAAAACCTAAAAAATATTTTTCCCCTAAAAAATCACACAAAACATTAAATTCATTAATTTTAATTTCTTTAGCTTCGACCAATTTCATATCATAATACACCATAAGTAGAATATAAAAATTTCAAAATGACATTTGTAATATTCCCATAAAATCTATGCACCAACAATTAAAACTTTTATAAAATCTAATTGGTCTTTAATGTTTTTCTTATCTTTTTGAAAAACTTACTAAAAGTTGAAATTTTTCACAATATTTACAAAATTAAATTGCATATTTAAACTAGGTTAGATAATAAATTCCACATTCTAGGAGTTTTTTTAATGTACTTTGAGGTCCAAAGGGGATCTCACAGGATTAATTGTGAAAAAACTCAAATACGTATTCAATTTCACTTTCAGGAAAACATCCTATAATCATTTGACCATTACAAATTCACTAAAGAATTTTTTTCCCCAAGATAATATCTAGATACACACTTTAGCTTTGGGATTTTTGGGGGATTTAAGTGTGTTTTAGTTTGAGATATTTCCAAATAATTCACCATGTATTCATATCATAGTACTAATCCTTCAACCATGTATATATTCTCCCCTATAATGTGGTCTAGTATTGTTCTGTGAGATATAATCACCACTTAAAATGGTGGGTTATTCTACTCAAGTGACCATCTACCTGGTTTTAATCTCTCATCTTGTCTTTGATTTATAAGTTAAACTTCTAAGGAATTAGTATATATCTCACATGCAAGTGTATATCATCTACCTTATTCATAAAACATATATGGGTTGTTTTTTTAGAAAAGTTATAAAAATTATTTCCAATAAAATATGATTTGAATATTTACAATGTAATAAAAACATTTAAAAACTCTTTTTCTATGATTATGTAGTTAAATTATTCAGTTTCAAGGGTTATAGAAGAATATCCTATGACTTTTGGCTTTCCCAAAATACTTTTAGAAAGAATTATTACAACAACTCGGTTGGAAGTGTAATAAAGAATCTTTAATGGTCCATACTAGTGGCTATATCTGATATGGGGTTATAAATCTACTCTTTAATTCCTTAAAGGATGACTCTCACACCTTATTGAAATCAAAGTTAGTATCTTTAAAAAGTAATCCAGAGAGGGAGGTAATCTTAATATAATCCTTGATAAGCCTCCAATAGAATCCTACATGTCCTAATATTATCTAACATTATTCACAAAAGTATCAAATTGTAAAGAATTTATTACTTAAATATTTTATTTATCCATTTTATTTCTATGTTTTGAAATGATATACCCATTGATAATTCCTCTCTCAATTATAAAGTGGAATTTTCTAAAATTCCAACCATGATTATTTTTAATTCATGTTTTCAAAACTTATATAATATTAATCAATCAATGGTTAAAAGTTTTTTGAAAACAATGAAATAATCTGAGAATACATACCTGAAATCATCAATATGATCATAAAATATTATTACCAAGTACCTCTAAAATGAACAAAGAGCATTACATAGTCTAAATGTCATTCACCTATAAGTGAAGGTGAAAAGGGACATGTGAATTGGTTCTTTTCTTGGTCCTCAAAAGTAATTAGAACTAAGAGATAATCTAGAAATACATCAAAGAATAAATAATGAGTTTTCCAAACCAATCTATCTAAAATTTGGTCAAAGAAGGGGGTGGGAAAGTGATATTTCCATGTGACCTGATCTAATTTACTATATTCTGTGAAATCTCTCTAGGTGTTTTGAATTATCACATTAATTAATTCATTATTTTCATTCCTTATAATGGTTATGTCAATTTTATTAGGAACTATATGGATGGGGCTTAGCCATTGGGAGTTCAAAATCAGTTAGATGATATATAGTACTAATAGATTCTCTATTTCCATATTCATAACCTCTATCAAGGTGGGTTTTATCCTCCTTTGGGGATTCCTTGTAGTTTTAGCATCTTTTTCAAGCATAATTTTATATGAATATATTTTTTGGATTATTCCAAGTATATTTCAAATGATTTATCCTATTTATTAGGGATTATTTCTCAAAATATCTGTCAATGTTTGTTCTTGGTTTGTAGATAGATTAAAATCAATTAATAGAAGTAATTTACCTCCTAAAATGAGGTACACTGATTTCTATTCTATGGGAGGTGGTTTTAATTCTATATTTAGGGGTTGTTCCAGAGATAATATTAAATCAATGTTCCTAACTCAAAAATATTAAACTTATTACACACAATTGAGCATATTATATTCTTCTTTACGAAATAAATTATAATATTCACTAAAAATTCATAATTTTCTTTTACTTACAATTTTAACACATAATTTAAATAATTATAGATAGATTCATCTTCCAAGGTATTTTCAATCAAAAACTGTTCTTATAATTATAAAAAATCATGTAAGATACCTGAATATACAAAGTGTTCATCCTATTCAAGGTGTGAGACTATAAAAAGTGAATAGTTTTCCATAGGGTGCCTCATGAAGTCAAAAATATTAAAGTGTATGGTGTTTTCCCTAAACACCATAGTGAGTGTTCCATCATGGAAATTTATTATATTCTTGCATATATTCATTAAGGGTCTCCCAAATATGATGTGTGAGCATCCTAGAGGCATATCTTTCTCTATGTTGAGTGTAAATTAATCAACAATAAATTGTAGGTATTTAAATTTTATGAGGACATCCTCCAACATGCTTGCTAGAAATATAATGGATCTATTTGTGAGTTTTACTACGAATATCATGAAATTCAAATCTATTATCAGAAAGGATTTAAGAAGAAAGTGAGTAATAAAATTTATTAAAGCACCAAGATAATCTAAATCATCAATGGAAGTCAAGGATATAATGGTACATTGAATTGAAATTTTCACTGGATCTTGATATTTTGTGGATAATCAGGTTGTGATAAAGGTTGAGACACTTATTCCTAATATTATTCTCTAATTCCCTTAAATCCTACTCTTATTGGTGAAAATCTACTTGAGAAACTTATCATGCCATGTAATTTGTTTAAGGGATTCAATAAGTAGAATATTAATCTCTACTTTCTGGAAAGTGAATAGAATTTCTTTTTAAAGTATTTCTTCTAGAATATACATTTATTGTACTAATATTAATGGGAATAGTGAGGGTATTTATTTATTTCCCCTTTATTTTCATTGGAGTTTGGTTTCAAGTCTCGTATTCCTAGGATAATTCTTCTCCTCTTCCTTTTTATTATCTTCTTCATAGGGATTATTTTTTGAGATCTCCCTAAAATTTTAAGAACTTAAAACTTCATTATCCCCCATTTTGGGCTTACTTACTTCAATTTTAGGTGATTCTGTAGGTGGGAGATCTTTTCCACTTCTTTTATTAATCATATTCATATTCCCCTTTGGGATATGGACTATTTTGGTGATTAGTATGCCTATGTTTTCTTCATAATTTCTACAAGTCTATATACTATTTTTTCAACTTATCTATATTATCATTTGACTTCTAAACCTATGATCCTTATTGTGTATTAATTGGGGGTTGTGCACTAGTAGAGTGATTTTCAAAGGGGATATTTTAGAAGAAATGGGGTGATTAGTAGGATTGATTTTAAGGATGTCTTCGTGATTTCTAGAAGGGTGTTTATTACATCCCTACTTTTTCTTACATGACTATTATATCATTTTAATGATAAACAACATGATAATTATATATTAAAAAATCAAAAGGTTTAGCATCTTGGGAAAATTATTATCATAAATAACATATAAATAATAAAAAACATTATTAAAATCCTTCTTCTTTATCCACTTAAAATATATCAAATTCTCATAGGTATATGTAGTCACCTCCTGGTATACATCAAAGAAATGGGTGAGCTAAAATCCCAGTAAGAGATTGAATAAGGGACATGAATAAATATAAAATGGGTTAACATAATCATAATCATTATATTATAATAATAGTATCATAAACAACATGATGAGGGAAAATTTTGATAAATTCATGGAATGTGAAAATGCATAAAAATTAAACATCATGTCATAGTGTTCAAATACCACACATAGTTATTAACAAATCTAACATCATATTCCTGCATAACATATGATCATAATGATAACATCTTAATTATGAACAAATACACCATAATTTTCACACATAATACACATTATCGCATGAGATACATCACATTACCCAATTTATTGGATGAATATATAATTTTGGTTCCACCCATCACATCATAATATTTATATAATCATGCATTCCAAATTAAACATATCACAATAAAATTCATGAAATAACCCATGGAAAGAAATTGGTTTCATAAGGATAATAAAAATAATTATTTGATGAATAAACTTAGTTTTATAAAATTAATAAGCTAAAACATATTCCACATAAGAATAATATTTTTTTTAATGAAGAAGAAACAACTCAAGAGGTGTGAAAGATGTGTTTTTGAAAGAAAAATATTTTTTGAAAAATCCTCATCTTCTTCATATAAGTCATGGGGGTAACATATATATCCCTGAAAAAAAGGGTATAATGGTGAATGTATATTTAATAACCATTTTAATAATATACATACTAAAATTTAAGTAAAATGAGGATAACCCAAATAAAATGAGTTGGTTTTGAGAATCCCCTTACCTTAAATCCTGATTTATTTCATCATTTTTTCACCTCCTAAATAATAAACTTTGATTTATTAAATCAATGATATATAATTGAATTATTTAAATTCTTACCAATATTTATCAATTATAAAAATTTTATTATATTTCTTAATTTCTTTGGATAAAGGGCAGTCATTTTGATATCATGTTTTCCCTAAAAAGTTCCCATTTTTTCAATTTTGCTATTTTTTTAAAGTCATTTATACATAAGTATAATTAATTCCATAAGATTAAAATACACACATATATATATATACATATATATATCATAAATAATTTATTATATCAAAATAAATATTTTTTGAGAATAAAAGGATTGTAAATTTCCTCGTTGGCGATTAACCAACCGTTGAAGGGATATTGTCGAATGAATGGGGATGGGAATTTTGAAATGTATATATGTCATAATAATGATAATTACAATTTTTTATATCATTAATATAAGTTTTAAATACTTTTCAATTAATTTTATAACACTTTTTTAAAAAAAATTGTAAAAAGGAAGACACTATAATAATAATAAGGAGTTGATAAAAACTTACTCTTTACTCAGTGCAGCTTCTCTTGTACAACACTAAAACTCCCTTGATGTTTGGTGTTGGTTTAATAAAAAGAGTACCAAGGTATTCTAAGGTTATTTTTAAATATTACTTGGGCCAAAATATTTTTTTGTAAACTAATGGAGGAGTGGTTTTCCAAGGGGAGGGAGAGGGGACATTTATACTTGAGGGGAAGGGAATTTTTAAAATAAAATATTAAATAAAATATTATATCAAAGATAAAACTTATAATAGTTAATTTTTTACAATATAATTTATATATAAATATAATATAATGGTTTTAAGACTTTATACCCATTTATAATTCGACTTCACTTAGATCATTAAAAAGGATACTCTAAAAAATGAAAAAATGTTATTTTAAGGGATCACTTTTGATTTTGGTTTTCAAAAATGATTTTTAGGTTTTTAAATAAATTAAATTGTATTTTAATTACTAATTTATAAAATAAAATATATTTTTTATAAATATAAAGTTTTATAAATGTTTAGGTAATTATAATATCATGAATTATGTAATTTCAGATACATCGGTTATGTGAAAAAACTGTTTTCTTACAATTCATATAAAAAATGAAGTATTTTAGAAAATTTATAAAAAATAAACCTAATAAAATATAAATATGTTTATTTAAAAAATTATATTCATATTATCCAAATAAATTTCTATAATAGGTAATTTTAATTTTTATATAAAAATTATAATTTTTACAAAATAATTAAAATACAGTGTATTTAAAATGTGCTTATATTTAATTGAGTTTTTAATATTGATATTTTTTTTGGAATTATAATTTTAATATTTATTTAAATTAATCATAATAAATATTAAAATTTATTATTTTCAGATCAAATTACCAACGATTAGGTCATTATTCCCAATGGTCATGTTGTTATTCCCATCGGTCAGGTTTCTATTCCAACAGTCACATTACTTTTACAACGGTCACATTACCTCCTATAAATACTAATTAATTAATTAATTCATTATTCACTTCAATTATTCTAAAGTTTCTAAATTTCCATTTTCTATAATGTTGATTGGTTTACTGCTATTTTATTTTTGGATAGTGTTGTTTGTGGGAGGGATGATTTTAGCCAATCGGGGTGATCCATATTTTCTCATTGTAGTATTCTTATTTTGTATTTTCTTCCTTGTAATATTTTTAATTTAAATGGGTTTACCCATTTAATAATGTAACAATTTTCATTAATTAATTAATGTGTTGTTGGTTTCTCTATATTCTCTATGCATATAATACTTATATAATATAATATAACACATATTTATTTAGGTAAAACTTATCATTCAAAAATTTTGTTTCCTTAAATTATTCCCACCTTTATAAATTTCATCCCAAAAATTTTAACTCATATTTTTGGTTGAGAATTGGTGAGGGTACTTATGTTTCATTTTTTCCTTTGGTTCCCATGTCACATGTTCATACTTATGGTTTGGTCAAAGAACATTGATAAGGTGAGTTGTCCTATCATGTAGAACTTTTTCTCTAGGGTTTATGATCATCAATAACTTCTCATAATAAGAGATTTCATTCTATATTTGTACCATCTCCAGATTCAGTACATGTGAGGGGTCAGTTATATACTTCCTTCGAAGAGATATGTGGAACTCGTCATGAACTCGATCCATATTCAATGTAAGTGCTAGTAGATATCCCACTGCTCCTATGTGATCAATGATATTAAAGGGTCCAATGTTGTAACACCCAGATATTTTAAAATAAAACAATGTTCGATAGCTTACATTTCATATAACATTGAGTTTAAATGAACTCAAAAATATTATTATTTTAACAAAACTGTTATAAAATAGCCATTGAATTGGTGGATGTGAAAAAGATTAACTACATTATTCAATAAATATGAAGTTCAAGTTAAATAAAAATTTAATTTATTCTTAGTAAATAAAAACATAATTTTTAGTAAAGTCATTTTTTTCTTCAAATATATGTTTTCTTCAAAAATCGATTTTTATTTCTTTCTATGACAAAATAAATATAACATATTTTTAATGATTTTATGAAATTTATTTGATAAAATTAATATAATTTTTGAATTTATCCTTTCAAAATTATCTTATGATTAATTTTTTATAATCTTTTGAAGAGATGAATTTTTCACTGAATAGTAAAAAATACCAATTTTTGTAAAAATGTCATTTATTTTCAATAATTTAAGAAATTTAAAATCTCCATTATATCTTGATTATGGTTTCAAGTTAAATAGTTAATATCAAGTCATATTCCATCAAATTAAATTATTTGTTATCAAATTTATATTTTATTTTATAAAAATATTATTTTTTGGTCTAAAAATGGGATTTTTATCAAAACAATTTTAAAGTACATATTGTTTATCCTATTTATTTAATTAAAATAATACCTAATGGGGAATGTTTTAAATATAATTTATTGAATATATATCATTAAATAATAATTTATTTTCATAAAATGATAATTATTATTCATAGGTTTTTATAAAATCATCTTTATTCTTTAAAAATACACTTCTTGAAAACCAACTTTATCATCACGTTTGTGGGTTTTGTTTTAAATAAAAATAAATAAATTAAGTAAATTTAATTTATTAAAATAGAATTAATATTTGGAATCATATGGTAAAAATTAGGTTGTAATATTATTTCCATTTTTAGACATAAACAATTTACCTTTGTAATAAAATATTTACCAAAGTATAGGAAAAAATTAGAAGGGTTAATGTTAAAAAATAAAATCTTAAAATACATAAAAATACATATTTAAATGTGTGTTTTATGTTTTTCTAGACCATAACCACCCATTAAAACCTTAATTATAAATATAATTCATTTTAATTAATACCTCCAAATTGTGGTTTCCATTAAATATAAAATAATGATTAATTTATCACTTAAAACCACCCCTCCTCGTGTATAAATACTACTCCTCACCACCACTTTCTCTTCAAAAAATTGTAGGCCCCAAAAATATATTAAAACCACTCTACTACTCACTCTACTAACAACCAAGTCCTTATGGTCTAACCAAAAGACCGATTCCAAGGTCTTTAAGAGATCCTTCTAGGAGGAGATATTCAAGTAGTAATTTTCTCAAAGCACCTCTCTTAATTTCTTTTCTTATTCTTCCTTCTCCTCACCCCCTTCATACATAAAGTAACAATTACTATATAATCATTTACATAATGGAATATTATATTTACAATATAATATCATATATCCAACCCTTTTATTACCATTTCTTATTCAATAAAAAATCATTGTCCCAATTATGGCGATAAACCATATCTATGGATAATGATTTTATTCATTTTCCATTATCACCTTAATGGATGCTCATAAAAGAATTTTTTTTGGTAAAATGAGTTTTTAATATTTATATTATAACCTATTTCATTTTCTAGAACAAAAATATATACATAATATTAAATAAAATGAAACTAGTTTGTGATGGTCCTAAAAACCACCAAATTAAACTAAATATTTATCATTAACATTTTTTCCAATAAATCATCCTCATGTAAGAAATAAAAATGATATATAGGACCATTTAAACTAATGAAATTTCATTAATAACATTTTGTTTCACTTTTGGAGTTTTATTTCCATTAATAATAAAATCCATAATTATACACAAATAAAGAGATCATGAAACCATGAAACAAACGCACCTAAAACAATAAAAATAATGAAATATTATTAAATAACAGGTGATAAGATGTTGCAAAATTATCATTTACGGTATTATAAATATTATTATAGTCATATAATTAAATAATAACATTATTTAAAACTTTTTATGGGATGTTAAAGTATGAAAAACTAAATAGAAGTGTGAGGTAAGGGTTTCTGAACTCACGTTTACTTCTGTGAGATATTTGACTTATTCACTGATTATTAATTTTTTGTGGCATATATACTTTACTTTGATAAATAATATCATTAATCTCATTATCTTCATGTTATTAAATGTTTCATTTGATAGTTATTACTTTGGTGGGGCATATGATTTGACTTATTATAAGTGCAAAGGGATTTCTTAACTTAATTTCCATTCATTGTGTTAAACTTCAACATTATTGATTATGTTATACTAAGATTATATGAGAAATGAATTTTTATTATCTTATGTTGAATTTCAACTTTTTTATGTGGATTTATAGCTAATACACATAACAAAATCATTTTTTAATGCTCACTTCAATGATATGATATTTCTGAGAGACTTTATTCTAATAAAAGTATCTTTTCAAAATTTTCCTTAAAACTTCATTTTTATTCCGTGACCATATTTTATAAACATGTATTCAAAAAAGTTTTTAATATTATCTTATGATTTTTTATTTCATTTTTACTCATTTTTTACTTTTTTTTAAAATGGTTTGAATGGTATATTTTGTCATTTTCTATTCAAGTTTCTTTGATAATTTTTTGAAAAAAATATTGAAGGAATGTTTTTGTAACTTATACAGAGTGAGTGGATTTTACCACTATCATGACACCTTAATAATTGAAGATTAATTTAAAATTTTACAAGGATATTTTCAAAGAAATGTTTTCTTTTATAATTTTGTGTCATTTTAAATATATGTTATTTTCAAAATAAAAAAGTTATTTTCATCAATAATTTTTAGATGATCTAATTTAAAGTATTCACATCTATGTAAAGATCCTTTTTTGAATCTTATGATTCACTGAGTTTGATATATTATGATACCATCTACCATGTCTTAATGTTATTGATTATTTCGATAGTAGACATACAATTTTTATAAAATTCACAATATTAATCTAGACTGTTTGTGATTATGTTTACTTAATGAGGAAATTTATTTACATTTTTGTAAAATAGTTTCAATAAAAATGAATATATTTATTATGTTTCACCACTTTTATACGAAGTATTTATTGGACTAACTAAGTGATGGTCAGGGCCTGTTATAGCCCCTCGATGTATTGGTATGTCTCATGAGACAAAATAGTTTGTGTATTGGTTTATATCTTACTTTTTTATGTATGGTGTATTGGCTAAATAATTCCATCATTATGAATTCCCTATTTAGGATTTTAGTTATTAATTTACATGTTATTACTCTTTTAGTGGGATATTCATGTTTACGTTTTCTATCTCATGTGATTATTTATGTTTCATTATTTGATCAAATTTTATTATAACTATATTATGTTCAATCTGTTGATTAAATGTTGTGTGTTTTAGTTATTTACCTTGACATAATATTTATTACTTATTTGTGATTGCTTCCGCTATACTTGACCATTACTGAGTAACTGATCTCACCTTGTTCTTATGTTTTATTTTTCCCCAATATGTTAGGAAGTTCACTTTGGTTGATATGCAGGGTCAAGCTATAAGAATAATGGTATTCTCAAAGGACTTTTTAGGTTGTATTTTATATTTTCAATTGTAATCTACTTTTAAAATATGTATCTTGTAACGACCCAAAATTTTGAATAAATCTTGTTTCCTAATTTTATGTGTTATTTGATTTTATTTTTATACTCAACAAAAATGTTTCATTTGATAACATGAGTATAATTTAAATGATACCATTGGTTTTTTACTGTTATATGACCATTGGTCAATATGACCGCTGGAAACTAAACCTTTTGATTATTGTCTCTAAATACAAGTAATCTTGGTTAATTAATATAGAAAGAAGATTTGATGGCCTCACTCAGTAGTCTTGGACCAATCGAAGCCCATCTAACAGAACTCTGGAAGGAGGTAGCAGCACTGGGCTTTGCTCTGGACCAAACCCAAGCTGAACTTCATCGTATAAAGCTAGAACGGGATCGCCTTCGCGAGAAGTTAAAACTCATAGAAATTACTACTCGTGTGATGTTGGCCGAGCCTCCCTCGGATTCTCTCACCTTAGCACACCTTACACTTAGGTCCAATGCTAGTGTGATAAGGGGCTATGTAAGGAGACCGTAACTGCCTTGTGTAATCCTTTGTTTTAAATAAAAATTGGGATTTCTTCTTATGATGAAGTTTATGAATTTTCAAATGACCGGATAAATATAGTATGCATATTTTTGATGAATTTTAGAAAAAGGATATTTTAAAAATGGTTGTGTAAACCTTAAATAATTAAAAATGTGTATTGATTTTCAAAAAATGGTCTTCTACAATTATGTTCAGTACGAAATTTAGAGTCTAATAAGATCAACTTAATTTTTGATGAATAGTAAATTATGAATAGTGATTTTATGATTAGGATTAGTAATGTGTCCAAATGGATTAGTAATCTCACTTAAATAAAGTATTAATATAATCTAGGAACCTTGATTAAGTAATGTGATTCAATAAAATGGTTAAATAACGGTTTCATAAATTATTATTCAAGTATTAGTTTTTTCGGGTGAATAGTGTTTTTTAATTAAAAATTAAATTAAAAATATTTAGAAAATTATTTTTATAAAATGGATTTAATTTTTGAACTCAGAGCATCGATATTATGTTAAGGTAATTTTTGGGGATTTTTCTAAAAATAATGAATTTTCGGTGAATAGTGTATTTATTTAAAAAAATAAATTAAAATTATTTAGAGAATTATTTTTATAAAATGGTGTTCATTTTTGAAATCAGAGCATTGATATTTGGTAAAGGTGAAATTTTGGAATTTTTCTGAGAAAGTTGAATTTTCAGTGATTAGTAAAAATACAGTTTTAGGGTTTCGGTATGTTTAATGACATCATAACTGTGTCATGATGATGTCATGAGATATTTTAAAGGATGTTCGACTAAAGAGGATGAATTATTGTGTGGGGGTCCCCATGTGGACTAACTTTATGGGAAGTACCATGGGAGGGCCCATGCTTTTGAGAAAACCACTTTTGAGGTGTCCCTTGGCCATTAATGCCTTGTCCCCTCACTTTCCCTATAAATACCAAGCCCTCCTCTCATCTTTTCGACTCCAAAACCATCCTCAACGAAGTTCTGGTCTCCTTACCTCCCAAGGAGTCCTCCCAAGGTGCCCCCAAGCCCTCAAGGTCCCAACCTTTGAGTTTTAAAAGTTATGTTTTAAGGTAAGGGATCCGACCTCTCTCTTTCATTTCAAGTAATCTCTTTTATGTCATTCCTTTTATGCTCCATGTTCTTATGTTGGAGGATGTTATTTTATACTCATATTACTGACCTTTTCATGTTCATATAATGAGATATCCCCTCTTTCTCTCATTATTTCTTTTTATGAAGTTTTAAGTGGCGCTGTTAGGCTGCCGAAATTTTTATAACGGATTCTTTCTCCCTTCTCATTTTTCAAGATCTATTTTCATGTAAAGTATTTCAAGTTCCTTTTTATTATGTTGGGGTATGATCTCTAAATTTATCATACTGATATTTTATGATCATATGATGAGAGACCCCATTTTATCGCTTCAATTTAGTATTTTGAAGTTTTAAGTGGCGCCGTTAGGCTGCCGAATTTTTAAGTGGTTCTTCACCCTTCTCGTTTTGAAGTTCTACTTTCATGTCAATTCTTTCAAGTTCCTTTTTGTTATGTTGGGGCATTATCTCTATATATATCATACTGAACTCTTATTTTCACATGATGAGAGACCCTATTTGATCTTTTCAAATCATTTTTGTTGAAGTTTAAGTAACGTCGTTAGGCTGCCAAACTTTCATAAGAGAAATCTAGTTTTTGTCTTCCTTCCATGTTTTTCATTTCAAATGGTATGTCCTTGAAATTTCATTACCATGATCATGTATCCTTCTTATTCTGTCCATCTACTATTTTATGGGTCATTTATGAATTTTTGACCCATTTTTCCTCTCTTTTTAATGTCTTCTAAAACCTCGTAACATAGCCGTTATGCTGCAGAATTTCCGTCTCAAAATGTCTCTCTTTTTCTAAAGTTCTTTTATATTATTAAGTGAATAATCAAAGCTCTTTATTCTAAAGTTTTATTCACATATATACAAAAATTTTCTATTTTAAATTCTGGGATTTACATACATGAGACCCACCTTCCTTTTCTGTGGGTTTTAAAGTGATGTAAAGATCATGTCTTTAAAGCAGTTTTTAAAACGTTATGATTATGAAATGAAACCCATTTATTTAATGCTATATGGGTTATATATGAAATTTTTGATGATGATATATGTGGATCACATGATAATAAAGGAAAATTTAAGGGTGCGCCCTGATAGCGCTCCAATGCATTGGGTAATGATGTAACCACTAGAGATTACAATTTTCACGATACCTTGGTGAATAACCTTAGTAATTTTCAAATGACACATTGGGGATTGACCTTGGTGATATGTTCATGATTTTCTATGTTAAATGATGTAGCCAAATTTTCAATTTAAGAAAAATTTTATTTTTATTATGATATTCCTCCTTATTTCATTCTCATGCCTTAAAGTTCTTTTTCATGACCTTATTGAAGTATCTCAAGTTCACATGTAAAATGTTTCTCTTGTTTTCCTTACTGGGATTTTTGCTCACCCTTTCTTTTGATGTATGCTCCCAGGTTATGTGATGCAGTAATGAACCTAGGATGAACATGAGGAGAAGCCTTTCAAGTGTTTTAGAAGAATGTTTTATGTTTTCATGTTTAAAGTTCCTGGTTTCCAAGACACTAAACCTTAAAGTTCCTCGGTTTTGTAAAATGTAATGAAAGTTTATGTGATAAAGAGGCGGGATGCTATAGTTGGTATAAAAGGATGGTTTAGTTATTTGTGGAAATTAGGATATGGTAAATCTAGGAAGAACCCTATAGAAAATTTTAAATATAGGAAATATTCCTGGTATTTTGGTGAGTATTGAGTAAGGGGTTTCCAAGAAAATACATCCCTGTCTGGATATGAGCAGGAAGAGGTGGCTCTGGCACAGATGTACATAGGGGTAAAACCTGAAAACACCGCTTTGAGCTAGACTCGAATGGGAACTGGTACACGACAACAGGCCTTGCTGCACTCTTGGTTACGACACTCCCGGGGGATATGCTTTGGTAAATCCATAAGCTTAGTATGAACCATTATTAAAGGAACAAGGATAAAACAAAATAAAGATTCACATAAGAATATATGATCATGGATAAACTAGATTGGAACCTAGGGGATCACAAGTTAGGATATAATTTTATTCTACATGTTTATCCTTTTATGCTTAAAGTTTCCTTTTCATGATTATTAGCTAAGTAAATAAGTCCCTAATTATAGTTTCTTTTCTTAGTTAATGACGGGAAATGGAAGAACATGTCCCAAAAACCAATGTGATAGGAAATGCGACGATTGTCTTATTAATATGACAGAGGTTATTAGGGGATTAAAAGATGATTATTATTTTGGAATACGTTCACTATTTTAGGGACCCTATATGATCGAGGTAAATAGATTTCTACGGTATTTTCATTGAGGAGTAAGGTTGACTTATATTTTGAAGAATCGATGAATTTATGGTGGACTTATAGTAATTTAGGTTACTTATGGGAATGATTAACCTATCTTGGGCAAAATATGTTTAGTTTAGATAATTTTGTTATAAGATGTTAAAAGTGGTTTATGTTGTTTGGAGATGAACAATGAAGTTTATTTTGGAAGACTATGTTATCAAATCCTTCTTGTATTTGGGATTCAATCTTAGTTTGGTTTATTTTAAGGAATTTTAAGGACCGTTATTTATGGGATGGTCTGTGATGAACTTTGGGTATTACCATGGAACATTGAAGATTTAAAATTTGTTTCCATTCCAATGGGATTCTTCCTTTTTGAAGAGTTATTTAACCATACCCTTTCTGTTTTTGGGATAATGTTTAAAGATAGAAGAAATAGATAGTTAATCTTTTGTGGATTATGTGATTCTCTAGAAGATGATTCTTTTGTTTTGATGAGACCAAGTAGTTTTGAATTCTCATCGTTTGGGAGAAAATATTAGTTTTGGTAGAAACTTATTAAAGGGTAAAACTCTACATGAAGGTAGATATATTTCCTTATGTTTTTGTTCTATGTAGTAAATGAATTCCTCAAAATTATGAAAAGGAACGTAAAACAAAAACGTTGTTGGTTTACGTTTCCTACTAGGTAATCAATGACCATTTACACACATCATAATTTTGGGATTTTCTTATGGTTAACTTTCTCCTAATCATGTTCTCTATCACTCTCCCTCAGAACTTGACCCTTTGTTTTTCTTCCATGTCCATGTTTTCCTACATGGAATCCCAGTGTGGGCTAACTCGGGTGACCTTCGTACTTCACTTTATTTATTTTAAAGTAATAGTTTTACTAACTCCTTTTCCGATGTGGTACTTTCAATGAAATTTGAAAACCTAATTTTAAAAATTGCGAGGACGCAATTTCTTAAGGGGGGAAGATTGTAACGACCTAAAATTTTGAATAAATCTTGTTTCCTAATTTTATGTGTTATTTGGTTTTATTTTTATACTCAACAAAAATGTTTCATTTGATAACATGAGTATAATTTAAATGATACCATTGGTTTTTTACTGTTATATGACCATTGGTCAATATGACCACTGGAAACTAAACCTTTTGATTATTGTCTCTAAATACAAGTAATCTTGGTTAATTAATATAGAAAGAAGATTCGATGGCCTCACCCAGTAGTCTTGGACCAATCAAAGCCCATCTAATAGAACTTGGGAAGGAGGTAGCACCACTGGGATTTGCTCTGGACCAAACCCAAGATGAACTTCATCGTATAAAGCTAGAAAGGGATCGCCTTCGCAAGAAGTTCAAACTGATAGAAATTACTACTCGTGCGATGTTGGCCGAGCCTCCCTCGGATTCTCTCACCTTAGCACACCTTACACTTAGGTCCTATGCTAGTGTGATAAGGGGCTATGTAAGGAGACCGTAACTACCTTGTGTAATCCTTTGTTTTAAATAAAAATTTGGATTTCTTCTTATGATGAAGTTTATGAATTTTCAAATGACCGGATAAATATAGTATGCATATTTTTTATGAATTTTAGAAAAAGGATATTTTAAAAATGGTTGGGTAAACCTTAAATAATTAAAAATGTGTAATGATTTTCAAAAAATGGTCTTCTACAATTATGTTCAGTACGAAATTTAGAGTCTAATAAGATCAACTTAATTTTTGATGAATTGTAAATTATGAATAGTGATTTTATGATTAGGATTAGTAATGTGTCCAAATGGATTAGTAATATCACTTAAAGAAAGTATTAATATAATCTAGGCACCTTGATTAAGTAATGTGATTCAATAAAATGGTTAAATAACGGTTTCATAAATTATTATTCAAGTATTAGTTTTTTCGGGTGAATAGTGTTTTTTAATTAAAAATTAAATTAAAAATATTTAGAAAATTATTTTTATAAAATGGATTTCATTTTTGAACTCAGAGCATCGATATTATGTTAAGGTAATTTTTGGGGATTTTTCTAAAAATAATGAATTTTTGGTGAATAGTGTATTTATTTAAAAAAATAAATTAAAAATATTTAGAAAATTATTTTTATAAAATGGTGTTCATTTTTGAAATCAGAGCATTGATATTTGGTTAAGGTGAAATTTTGGTATTTTTCGGAGAAAGTTGAATTTTCAGTGATTAGTAAAAATACAGTTTTAGGGTTTCGGTATGTTTAATGACATCATAACTGTGTCATGATGATGTCATGAGATATTTTAAAGGATGTTCGAATAAAGAGGATGAATTATTGTGTGGGTGTCCCCATGTGGCCTAACTTTATGGGAAGTACCATGGGAGGGCCCATGCTTTTGAGAAAACCACTTTTGAGGTGTCCCTTGGCCATTAATGCCTTGTCCCCTCACTTTCCCTATAAATACCAAGCCCTCCTCTCATATTTTCGACTCCAAAACCATCCTCAACGAAGTTCTGGTCTCCTTACCTCCCAAGGAGTCCTCCCAAGGTTCCCCCAAGCCCTCAAGGTCCCAACCTTTGACTTTTAAGAGTTACGTTTTAAGGTAAGGGATCCGACCTCTCTCTTTCATTTCAAGTAATCTCTTTTATGTCATTCCTTTTATGCTCCATGTTCTTATGTTGGAGGATGTTATTTTATACTCATATTAATTCCCTTTTCATGTTCATATAATGAGATATCCCCTCTTGCTCTCATTATTTCTTTTTATGAAGTTTTAAGTGGCGCCGTTAGGCTGCCGAAATTTTTGTAACGGATTCTTTCTCCCTTCTCATTTTTCAAGATCTATTTTCATGTAAAGTATTTCAAGTTCCTTTTTATTATGTTGGGGTATGATCTATAAATTTATCATACTGATCTTTTATGATAATATGATGAGAGACCCCATTTGATCGCTTCAATTCAGTATTTTGAAGTTTTAAGTGGCGTCGTTAGGCTGCCGAATTTTTAAGTGGTTCTTCACCCTTCTCGTTTTGAAGTTCTACTTTCATGTCAATTCTTTCAAGTTACTTTTTGTTATGTTGGGGCATTATCTCTATATCTATCATACTTAACTCTTATGTTCACATGATGAGAGACCCTTTTGATCTTTTCAAATCATTTTTGTTGAAGTTTAAGTAACGCCGTTAGGCTGCCGAACTTTCATAAGAGAAATATAATTTTTGTCTTCCTTCCATGTTTTTCATTTCAAATGGTATGTCCTTGAAATTTCATTACCATGATCATGTATCCTTCTTATTCTGTCCATCTACTATTTTATGGGTCATTTATGAATGTTTGACCCATTTTACCTCTCTTTTTAATGTCTTCTAAAACCTTGTAACATAGCCGTTATGCTGCAGAATTTCCGTCTCAAAATGTCTCTCTCTTTTTCTAAATTTCTTTTATATTATTAAGTGAATACTCAAATCTCTTTCTTCTAAAGTGGTATTCACATATATACCAAAATTTTCTATTTTAAATTCTGGGATTTACATACATGAGACCCACCTTCCATTTCTGTGGGTTTTAAAGTGATGTAAAGATCATGTCTTTAAAGCGGTTTTTAAAACGTTATGATTATGAAATGAAACCCATTTATTTTATGGTATATGGGTTATCTATGAAATGTTTTATGATGATATATGTGGCTCACATGATAATAAAGGAAAATTTAAGGGTGCGCCCTGATAGCGCTCCAATGCATTGGGTAATGATGTAACCACTAGAGATTACAATTTTCACGATACCTTGGTGAATAACCTTGGTAATTTTCAAATGACACCTTGGGGATGGACCTTGGTGATATGTTCATGATTTTCTTTGTTAAATGATGTAGCCACATTTTCAAGTTATGAAAAATGTATTTTTATTATGATATGCCTCCTTATTTCATTCTCATGCCTTAAAGTTCTTTTTCATGACCTTATTGAAGTATCTCAAGTTCACATGTAAAATGTTTCTCTTGTTTTCCTTACTGGGCTTTTTGCTCACCCTTTCTTTTGATGTATGCTCACAGGTTATGTGATGCAGTAATGAACCTAGGATGAACATGAGGAGAAGCCTTTAAAGTGTTTTAGAAGAATGTTTTATGTTTTCATGTTTAAAGTTCCTGGTTTCCAAGACACTAAACCTTAAAGATCCTCGGTTTTGTAAAATGTAATGAAAGTTTATGTGATAAAGAGGCGACATGCTATATATCTAGTTTTCCAAAACTATTAAACCATTCAATACATTAATATGTGATTCATTTTATATTATGTCAATTTAATAATGTAACCATCAGCCTAGGTTTACTTCGGTTGGGGTCTTTACATATGTACCAGAGCTAATTTTACCCTAATTTCTAAACATTATGACTCTCTTCCATGGTGATATTCAAAGGAAAAAATTTTCTCTAACTTCAAACTCTAAGCCCTCCAATAGTTGTCAGCAATGCTCTTTTTTAAACATTGAGAAACATTTATATGTTTTTGGATGTCCTAAACCTTCTCTATCATCTCTTTCACAAGATCAGGTCCAAGTATATTTTTATCCCCAACTTCATCCCAACAAGTGGTAGGTCTAAATTTATTCCCACACAGAGCTTCATATGGAGACATTTGAATACTTTATTGGAAGATTTTGTTGTATGAGAACTCAACAATTAGTAGATGTCAATCCCATAAACCTTTTAATTCCATTGAGTAGACACTAAGAATATCCTTGAGCATCTAAATATTCCTTTCAAATTAGACATTAGTTTAGGGGTGATAGGCCATACTAAAATTCAATTCAGAATTCAAAACATGTTGAATAATTCTATAAAATTTTGATGTAAACCTTGTATCACGATCAAATATTATTGAAATTAGAACCCCATTCAACCTCACATCTTCTTTAAAGTATATATTATCATGTTTTCCAGTGAGAAATATTCTCGGATGGTGATGAAGTGGGTCATCTTGGTGAGTTTATCGACCACAAACCATATTGAATTTTTTCCTTTACATGTCTTTATGATTTCCAGATCTATTATTTTTATATCCATAACGATAGGGTCTTTCTAAATCTGAAGCATGGATAAAGTAGCAGGTTTTTTTTTACTAATAACATCTTCTACCCTATTTAGCTTTACTAGTTGGTAGTGAATAGTGTAATCATAGTCCTTGATTAGATCTAATCATATTCTTTGATGTATATTGAGATATTTATATTTGAATATATACTTTATATTCTTATGATCAGTATATTTGTCACACTCATCATCGTATATATAGTGCTACCAAATCTTCAAGATGAAGATCATAATTGCTAACTCCTTATCATGTTTTAGGTTGTTTTTCTCACGAATATTTAACTGTAGTGACACATAGGCTATCACTTGGTCATTATTCATGAGTACACAAACAAAGATTTTTTTGGATCATTATTTTATATCACAAAACCTTCTTCACTTTATGTTAGTGTGAGTATAGGCATAGTGATTAGACTCTCCTTGATCTCTTTAAATCTTTACTCACATTATTTTCTCTATACATACTTTACCCCTTTCTGTGTTATCTTAGTTAGCAATCTAGAAAATCCTGAGAAAATTCCCAAAAAATCCTTGATAGTACCCTTATAATCCCAAAAACCTATGGATTTCCATGACACTAGTGGGTCTGGTACATTTTTCAGTTTCCTTTTTATTTGAAGGGTCCTCAAAATTTCCCTCACTTGTGATCGTGTTCCCTAAGAATGTGACTTTCTATATTAAAAAATTCGCACTTTCCGAACTTAGAGTACATTTTCTCCTTCCTTAATGTCACCAGCGTAATACTTATATAATCTTACTATTCCAATTCTCTCTTAGATTAAATTATAATATCATCGATAAAAAAAATTTACAAATTTATCATGGTAGTCTCTACAGACTTTTTTCATAAAATCCATGAGTATTGGAGGAGCATTAGTAAGTCTTAATGGAATGGCTATGAACTCAGAGTGCCCATACCTTAAATGGAAATCATTCTTCTGAATATCTCCCTTCTTCACCAAGAGCTGATTATATCCGAAATAAAGATCCACCTTTGAGAAGTACTTAGCTCCTCATAGTTGATTGGAAAATTCATCAATCTTTGGTGGAGGGTAATTTTCCTTTATAGTGACCTTGTTGGGATTAGGGTAATTAATACACAACCTCATTGATCCATCCTTTTTCTTTAAAAAGGAAAATGGAACACCCCAAAGTGATGTACTAGGTTATATAAACCCTTTATCAAAATTCTCTTGAAACTTCTTATTTAACTACTCCATTTCAATTGGAGACATCCTATTGGGGAATTTAGAGATAGAAGTGTATCTAACTATAAGTTCTACTATGAACTCCACCTCACAATCTGGGAGAAGTCCAGGTA
The DNA here is from genome assembly GCA_963277665.1 of Viscum album. NCBI lineage: Eukaryota > Viridiplantae > Streptophyta > Magnoliopsida > Santalales > Viscaceae > Viscum > Viscum album. The sequence goes on from OY728121.1 coordinate 357,797,973, forward strand.
ATTCCTTGAGAAATACATTAGTGTATTCCCTCACAAAGGGAAATTTCTCCATGTTTATATCTTCCTTTGACTCAACCATTTGAGTTAGTTATGCTTATTTATAGGGTATCAACACCCAAACCATTGAGGGATTTTCAATAGGGGATTCAGGATCTTCCTTGCATTTTTAAAGATGCAAGGGGTGGTTAGGAATATGAAAAGAGATTTCCCTTTCCTGATAGTTGATGTGTTCTCTATATAATGAGAGTCAGTCTATTCTTAGTATATCATAAAATTACACTATGGGAAGGCTTATAAGATTTCCTGTAAGAATATTACCACACACTCAAATAGGATTATATCCCAACACTTGGGTTGAAATGATTTCACCACTTTTTTTATAGTTGTCTCTACTTCAAGGTATCTAGGATTTAATTCAACAATTCTAGAAAACTTACAGGATATAAAGGAATTTATATAACTCTATTTAATTTAAAATTTGTCTATGAATGAGTTCATATTAAGAATTCCTTTCAAAATTTCCTTCAATTTATTCTGGTTCCACCATTCTCTGAGGAATAAAATTTTATAAAAAACATAAGACAACAAAGCATGAATAATTTATTTTTATGTGCAAATTAACTCTAAAGGCGTATCTTATGGGATCCTTGTGTTTATACATTGTATAAAACAATTCTTCAGGGATGTTTTACCTATACATAGACTTTATATTTTGGTTATCACTAATGTTTTTTAATCTTAATTCCCAAATTAACTAAACCATAACTCTAATACCAACTACCACATCCCTACATTTTTTACATGGTTATTACAAGATTTTAAAGACAAAAAACATAATAGTTATACATTCAAGGATTGAAATTTTTGGTATCTTGTGAAAATTAGGATCATACGTCACTTATACATCATAAAACATTAACATTATTAAAATATTTCTAATTTATCCACTTAAAATCCCGCATGTTCTTTATAGTACATGTAGTCTTCTAAGGATATACATCAAAAAAGGGGTGATCTAAAATACCATTAGGAGGATGAATAAGAGACCTAAATCAATATGACATGGTTGAGAATTATCATCATCATCGTATCATAATATTAGAATCATTATAAACATAATGAGAAAAACATTACATAAATTCATGGAATATGGAATTGAATAAAAATGAAAGATCTTGTCATAGTGATCAAATACTACACATTTTTTTGAACAAACCTAGCATCATGTTCACGCATAACATATGTGAATAATCATGAAATCATATTTATGAAAAACTATACCATCATTTTCTTGCATAATGAAAATTATCTCATGATATACATCACATAACCAAATTAATTGGAGGGAAATATAATTCTAGGCCCACACATCACATCATAATATTTACATAATCATGCATGCCATATAGATTGTATCACAATCTTAGTCGTGAAATAACCCATTTAAAGGAATGGTCTTCATAAGGATTTTATAAATAATTATTTCATGAATAAAATTTTGGTTCCAAAAATGAATAAGTGAAAACATATTTGGAATAATAATCATCATTCTTTAGTGAAGAAGGAACAATTCAATAAGAGTAAAAGATGTGTTTTGGAAAGAAAATCCTTTTTTGAAAATAATTGTATTTGGATTATAAATCAAAGTGGTAACATGTATATCCCATAATTAAAAGTTAAGAAGTGTGAAATTATATTTAATAATAATTATAGAATATACATACTATAATTAAAGTCAATTAGAGAAATCCCATAGAAAAGGAGTAGGGATCGAGAATCCCCATACCTGAAATCCTACTTTATTTCATCACTTTTGCGCCTCCCGAATAATAGAATTAGATTTATTAAAAAAATATCCAGAATGCAATTAATTTTATTTTTAAAACTATTTATAAATTATAACCATTTAATAATATTTCTTAATTACCTTGGTTAAAGGTCTATAATTTTGATATAATGTTTTCCTTAAAAATCCCATTTTTCTTCAAATTCGATATTTTCTTCAAATTCATTTATACATTAGTATGATTAATTAAAAATATTAAAATAAAAATATTTATATATTTATATATCATAAATAATTAATTATAACAAACCAACTTTTTGTGATAATAGAAGGATTGGAAATTTCTTCGTTGGTGATTAATCGATTGTTGACAGGATATTATCAAATGGGCGGGAAACAGATGTTTGAAATTTATATATTTCATAATTATGATACTTTTAGTCAGTTAAAATCAATAATATAATTTCAAAATACTTCATAATTAATTTTATAATATTTTTTTAAAGGAATTTGTAAAATGGAAGAGAATAAAAATAAAAAAAAAATAAGAGTTGATAAAAACTAACTTATTCCTCTATATAGATACTCTTGTACAACACTAAAACTCCCTTGATATTTGGTGTTTACTTTATCTAGAAATTCCCCAAGTATTGTAATGGTATTGGGAGGGAGGATTTGGGCAGCACATTGTCTTTGGAAAGTGAGGGGGTGGTTTTTTAAGGGAAGGGATGGGGGTTATTTATATTTGAGGAGAGGGGTATTTTTAGAATAAAATATTAAATAAAATATTCTCTAAAAGGTAAAAAGTTTTAATAGTTATTTTTTTAGAAATATAAATCATATGTTAATATAATAGAATGGTTTTAAGACATTAAACCCCTTTATAATTTCAATTCAATTAGATTATCATTAAGGAAATTGGGGAAATGTAAAATTGTTACTTTAAGTGATTTCATTTGACTTTAGGTTTTGAAAAATTCTTTTCAGGTTTTCATGTAACACCCCAAGCATCCACATTATGTTTCCCTTTGAATAATGTAATAGCTTGCATTGTACGCAAATTCTAGATTCTAACACACCATGACCAATCAAAGTAGCCGTTATGAATAGTAATACCCACTTTTTGAAATTTTATAAATTTTATCTTTTAAAATGGACTTAATTTTTTGATTTGGAATATCTAAATTATCCCATGTTGAATTTTTGGTATTTTTTAGAAAACATTCAAATTTTGATGAATAGTGAAAATTACAAAATTTTAATTAAAAACAAATTTTTAAATCGAAATAATTAATAGTGATAAATTATGAATTTGAGTGATTTTAAAGTATAATTATATTATATTTTTAGCACTTAATCTGATGTGGGTCATTAGACATAATTTTACAATTAAAATGGACATAAGTAAGTGCCAATCTATTGATAGTTATTATTTCTTAAAAACAAGCTTTTTGTTTTGACAACGAAAATTAATTTTAAATTAATTTCTGCTACTTCTGTGTTTTGATTTTAGAAAAATGGATTCCATATTTAGAATTATGAGGTATAAATTGTGTAAATAGGAAAACTTTTATTTTTATACATTTGGAATAATAACTTCGGTAAATATTTTATTTACCATGGTTAAAGGGTAAATCCGATAAATAAGGGTAAAACAAATAATATTATAATAATATTAAATTACCCTAAAACGTGTCCTAACACTATTGGTTGATACATTTCTGACAATGTGAATCTTTGGGTCGATTTTGGGACCCCATGGAGCCACTTGTAAGTGATAATGACACCTTATATTAATTAAGTTAAAGTAAATACAAAAATGACAAAAGCATATATCTTTTAGAAAAAGAATTTTTACATAGGGTTATAAATTTTATATTTTCAACTATAAATATTAATTATAAAACTAAAAATATTTCATAAATAATGGTATTTTTTATAATTTTTAGACATTTAATAATTAAATTTATATATGACAAAATAATGATGCAGTATTTCCCTTATTAATGAAAGAATCGAATAATTTGTATTATAAATGTTAAAATAAATATAATTTGAAAGTTTTGATGAAATAAAAGAATTTTATTGGTTAATATTACATGTTATGATTTATTAAATTAATTTGGTTTGAATTAATAATGTTTTTATGACTTTAACAAATATAAATTATTAAATAGTGTCAAAATTGACATAAAGGAGTTTTTAAAACAAATATTATGTTATAAATTGATATAATATTCCTAAAAATCTAAGCTTTTGAAAAAGGATTTAGATAATTATATGTGTATTATTAATGAACCACTTGGGATTCTCTTGGAAGTATATAGTAATTTTATTAACCATATAATATAAAAATAAAAAGAGACATGGTAAATGGCAAACTATTTAACTAAGAGTTAAATCTAAACGTTATGGTTAATATAGTGATCCCAACCGGTCTAAAACCTATTTTTTGAGTGTTTTTAGACCCATAACCACATTATCCTTTAAATAATACACTTTTTATCCATTATAAACCGAAAATGATTTTATTATAAAATAATATTTCTAGCTTTTCCTAAGGTGCCCCTCACCCCTCTTATAAAAGGGAACTCCCTATTCTCTAAAATTCACAGTTTCAAAGACTTTTGGCTTCACAAATCGCTGACCAAATATCCTATAAAATTCCCTCAATTCATCCTAGAGTCCCCCCTTTGTTCAGAAAGCCAACTTAAGGATCCCTTTTGATCAAATCAAAAGCAAGAACCCAAAAAAGAGGTAATAGTTTCACCATGATTTTTCAAGTTCTTTTCTTCTTCCACTTCTTATTTCTTTGTTATTTCCATTATAAAATAATAACTCCAGTATCTTCTATATATTGTGATATTATTATAAATATGGTACAGTTATCTTCATTATTCTATCCATCCTTTGAATGACATGTCACCATACGTGCGTATGTACGGATTACCGTCTCCACGTCTTGGTGTAATTGTTATTCAATATATTATTATTTGGATGGGTATAATAATGATGTGTAATTCATGGAACTAATAAATATAACATGATAATTATTCTTTATATATGATATACCATCCAATTATATATTATTTTAATATCAAAAGAATGATATTGTCACTCGTGCGTACGTACGGATTACCGTCTCCCCGAACGCGATGAGATTCATTCCCCATCGTATCCATTCAAGACTAAATTTCATTTCATGATTAAAAATAATGTTTATAGACATAATATAATTCTGAATATAAATAAGATACATCTCATCCATAACAAATATGGCTCATATAACAAAAAATATAAAGAAAAACGAATCCTTTAACACACGAAATGACGATAATACTAAGATATTATTAACAAATAAAAGTTAAAAGATCATATATGATATCATATTAATATATATTATTCTGGAATAATTAAATAACAGTTATTTCACCATTATACAATAGGTTAACCTACCCTCGACCAAAGAAAAATTACAACGTAAGGGGTTTCTTATCTCACTTTTGATTCCGTGAGATTTCCATTGTTCACCACTTATTTATTGCATGTGGTGTGTGTATTGCCCATGATTATATTCATTGTGTAATATAAATTAATTTTTTGATATTTACATCATCAATTTATTATCCCTCTTTCATGGGTGTATGTTTGGTAAGTAACCAAATTGATAAGGGAATTTGAAATTTAAATTTCCACTCATTCGGATTTACGCATACTTTATTGATTATTTTATTCCAAGATTATGTGTGGAATCACTATTTATTATGTCATACTTTATACTCCCCTTTCTATGGATATAATTTTGATACACATAATCATTACATTGATAAATTATCAAGTCATCGATATGAACTTGATAAGAGTAATTTTAACTCAATCTCTATTTATTTAGTTAAACATCCAATTCATTGGTGTTGTTTTTACAAGAATATGTGTGAATGTCCTTTGATTGATTTACACTGAATATCCCATCATATTGAGTGTATTTAAATTTTTCACACATAATTATGTCATTTATTTATCGCTAACCTAAGGATGCGGTCCTTATAAGAGATTTCATCTCAATTTTCATTCCATTGAGACATCTTTGTTGTTATACACCTGATCACTTTTATATGGTGTATATAATGTACTTTGACATATTATATCATGGATCCATTTATTCTCATGATATTATAATGTTTTTATTACCTCAATTATTTGTATTCAAGTGTCTCTCTTTTGGTTAGGAACTCTAACTAAAATATGATTTTAAATGTTTTAAGGATTTATTATTCTAAATATTTCCCATTAATGTCCATGTTTTAAAAATGGTTTTAATGATTTATTTATATGGACATTAAAGTTTTAAAATTAAAATTCCTTTTAAAAGTTTCAAAGTGGTATGGGACACTTTGAATCAAAAATTTATTTTTAAATGGATTATTGAAAAATAGAGTGACTTTTAAATGATTTCAAGAAAAAGGGGGATATTTCACTCTAATAGTTTTTATGATTATTTTCATCTATGTCAATATCCTTCATTATTCTTGATTGAGGTTAATCTAATACAATGCAATCTTCCATATTGTATCAAATGAGTTGTGTTTGAATGTGTATGTTCTATTTTTATACCATTAATTGTTTGTTGATAACGTATTGACATTTCGTATGCTTGTTTTAATACGAATGTTTATGTTATATTTCAAACATTTCAAATGATGAATGCATTGGACTTATTAAGTGATGGGTATATCCCACTATATCTCCTATATGCATCGGTAGGTCTCATGAGACAAACTATTGTCTTGGAACAAGGCCTTGACAAAATCTTATTTGTAGTCTTGGCACAAGGCCTTGACTATGTGGTTATGATAGTCTTCCATTATGCATTCCATCATTATGAAAGTGGATATTGATATTGCATGTGATTATTCGACTAGTATAATATCCATGTGAATAAGTAAAGGGAATTATTTGATTTTATCTTTTCCATATTATGCTGAAGTTCAAGTTTACAAGGTTTTTGTTCTAGTCTTATACACTGCCTTAAATGTTTATGCTTATTTATGAAAGTTTCCACTATAATGTTATCCTTATTGAGCATCTGAGCTCGCCCCTTTCTATGTTTTATTTTTCCCAAGATGCAAAGAAGTATATTATTACTGACCTCTAGGGATAGTCTATGGGATCTAAGTGTTTTCTATGGAAACAATGTTGTTGTAGTTTTCCATTTTATCATGTAATGTAAGACTTATGAATGTATCTAGTGTTTCTAAAGCTACTAAACTAATCGGTCTTTCGAGAGTTGATCTTTTGTGATCATGCCAATGTTATGTAATAAGGAGCCGACTCTGGGAAACTGGGGTCAGGGCGTTATAGTTGTTATCAGAGGAAGTTTATTACAAACCTTGGAAACTAGATTTAGATAAACTCTAATTAAAGCACATAGCCCAAAGATAGACTTTGAGGATTATTATAGAAGAAATTCCAAAAAAATTGGTATTGTAGAGATTTTGTGAGTTTTCTAAGAAATACATCCTTGTTTGGACACAAGAAGTTTGAGGCGGCTGTGGCACAGATGTACCTAGCGGTAAAACCTGAAAACACCGCTTTGATCTAGACTCAAACATGAATTGGTGCACGGCAACGGGCCTTGCTGCACTCTTGGTTACGCACTCCCAGGGGATATTGTTAGGATAATATACATTTTATTAAAAAATAAATTTGAAGTATTTTAATATAATATGAGAATAAATGAACTTGGTTAACACTATGGTGTTTCAAAATGAAAATGTGGTGTCAGGATATTCTCTAAATGATTTTATGACTACTGTTACTCACACAATGTTTTCTAGTTTTAGTCAATGGATGGATTCCAAGGAAGTCATAGTAACTTTTAGAATGATGTACAAAGTGGGAACAATGGTGGAAATGAGAAAAAAAACGGAATGTTGATAGGTGTAAAAGATATCGTGTTCATGCCAAATCAGTTTTCCAAAAATATGATCAACAACATATATATTAACCCACTCCCAGACTCAACAAAGAAGAGAAAGGTGGTGAATGATAAGAGCTGCAGCACTGGAGACCATGGAGAAAAGAATCATCAATTTACATTATATAGGAAATGTGGAAGGAGACACCCAAGATGGTGTCTCAATTGAACAAAGAAATGCTTTACGTGTGGGAAAGAAGAACATAAAGTGAAGAATTGCCAATGAAAAAATGAAGAGTACAATGGAAGAAAATAAAAATGGTCCCAAGAATCCATTTATAGTCATTTTCTATAAATATAGGAGACCTCACAATTACCTGAGTCAATTCCCTATTCTATAGGATATTTTCTTGGTCAAATAAGAAGCTATGTGGAAATAAATGGTTGGAGAAATGTTTAAAAGTATTAGTGCTCTTTGTTTATGGGATTAGTTTGGAATAATTTCCTCTTGTATTTGTAACCCTACAGTTGTCATCTAAAAATGATATTTAAGGAATAATTATCTTTTACCTTGTGGATATAGTTATAAATAACCATTTGGTTTTATATTATCATTGGGTTTGAGGAAATTACAAGTTATTATATTTTGGGATGAAAATGCAGGGTATGAGATAAAATTTGTGGTTAAATTATGTTATGGTTATTTTGAGGAATTTATCTCATTTTGGAAATGTTATAAAATATAGTTTTTGAAAAAGTACAACACGCAGACCATGTGACAACCCATCGGGTCAGACAAAGCTGTGGGAATTGAACCCACAACCAGAGTGTGATTGGGATTTATCACCTACCACTGGACTACGTGAAGCCCCTAGTAAGTGTGACTAATTATTTTTAGTTAAATGATTTTATTGATCAATAATAAGTTGATTTGGGATCTTATGTCTTATCAAATTAATACCCTTAGTATAGGAAAATTATTTGGTGATTAAGTGATAAATGTTATTTTGGAAGATGTTCACTTTTTTGGGAACACTATATGCCCAAGGAAAATAGAATACTATGGGATTTCATTTGAGGAGTAATGGTGGATTTTTTATCTATGTTTTTATTGTGGATTTCTAGTGATTTGGGTTATTTATGGAAATGATTAACCTATAATAGAAAATGTGTGATTTGGTTAATTACTTTTAAGTATGTGACTTTAAGTGTAGTTGATGTCATTTAGAGGTACAATTTAACGTGTAAGACAACATAACCAAATTATTCTATGTTTTGGGTTTCAATATTAGTTTCGATTATATTGAAGGATTTTAAGGACAATTGTTTATTGAAAAGTATTTATTTAACTTTGGTTTATTATTGGTTTAATTTTAGAAATTAAGATTAGTGTTTTATTCTCTAAAGGAATATCCTTTTGGGGGATCATCTGATCTTGTACTAACCATTTTGGTTTTTATTAATCTCTAAATACAACATAAATATATATTTTATCCTTTTTGAACCATGTGATTCTCTAGAATTTGATTCTATCTCTTCCAGTGTGACTAAGTCATCTTGAATACTCGTCGTTTAAAAAAATGAGTCAGTAGTAGAAATTTATTAAAGAATGAATCTCTACTTAAAATTAAGTATATCTCTTTATATTCTTGTTCAATCTCATAAATAAATTCCTCATCTTTATGAAATGTAACTTAAAAAAACGTTGTTCGTTTAATTTTCCTATTGGGAAACTAATGACTGTTTGTCCCATCACAAGTTTGTGGTTTTCTTGTTGTTAAATTTCTTTTGATCATGTTTTCTATCCCTCTCCATCAGAACATGACACTTAGTTTGTCTTCCATATCCATGTTTTCCAACATGGAATCCAAGTATGAGTTATCTCGGGTGACCTTTGTACTTCTCTTTCTTTCTTTTAAAGTGATAGTTTTATTGACTCTTTTTCTGATGTGGGAATTTCCATTATATTCCCAATCCCAATTCTAAAAATTGCGAGGATGAAATTCATTTAATTAGGGTAGAATGTAACACCCCAAACATCCACAGTATGTTTCCCTTTAATAATGAAATAGCTTGCATTGTACGCAACTTCTAGATTCTAACACACCATGACCAATCAAAGTAGTTGTTATGAATAGTAATACTCAATTTTTGAAATTTTATAAATTTTATCATTCAAAATGGACTTCATTTTTGGATTCGTAATATCCGAATTATCCTAGGGTGAATTTTTGGTATTTTTTAGAAAACATTCAAATTTTGATGAATAGTGAAAATTACTAAATTTTAATTAAAAACAACTTTTTTAATCGAAATAATTAATAGTGATAAATTATTAATTTTAGTGAATTTAAAGTATAATTAGATTATATTTTTACCATTTAATACAATTTTGGTCATTGGACATAATTTCACATTTAAACTGGACATAAGCAAATGCCAATCTTTTTATATCTATCATTTCTTAAAAACACGCTTTTTGTTTTGACAACGGGAATTAATTTTAAATTAATTTCTTCCACTTCTGTGTTTTGAATTTATAAAAATGGATTCCATATTTATAATCATGAGTTCCAAATTGTGTAAATAGGTAACTTTTATTTTTAGACATTTGGAATAATTACTTTGGTAAATATTTTATTTACCACGGTTAAAGAGTAAATCTGATAAATAAGGGTAAACAAATAATATTATAATAATATTTAATTACCCTAAAACATTTCATAACCCTATTTTTTGATACATTTCCAACCATGGGAATCTTTTAGTCGATTATGGGACTCCATGGAGCCACTTGTAAGTGATAATGACACTTTATATTAATTAAGATAAAGTAAATACAAAAATGACAAAAGCATATATCTTTTAGAAAACCAATTTTTACATAGGGTTATAAATGTTATATTTTATACTATAAATATTAATTATAAATATACAACTATTTCCTACGTAATTTTATTTTATTTATAATTTTTATACTTTTAATAATTAAATCTATTTATGACACAATAATGATGCAGTATTTTCCTTATTAATTAAAGAATCAAATAATTGGTATTATAAATGTTAAAATAAATATAATTTGAAAGTTTTGATGACATACAAGAATTTTATTATTTAATATGACATTTTAGTCTTTCTTAAATAAATTTGGTTCGGATTAATAAAGTTTTCAGGACTTTAACAAAAATCAATTATTAAATAGTTTCAAAATTGACATAAAGAATTTTTTAAAACAAATATTATATTATTAATTGATATAATATTCCTAAAAATATAAGTTTTGGCCAAAGGACTTATATAATTATATTTTTATCATTAATGAACCACTTGGGGTTCTCTTGGAAGTATATAGTAAGTTTATTAACCATATAATATAAAAATACAAAGAGACACGGTAAATGTCAAACTATTTACCTAAGAGTTAAATCTAAAAGTTAAGGTTAATATAGTGACATAAACCTGTCTAAAACCTATTTTTTGAGTGGTTTTATACCCATAATCGACTTATACTTTAAATAATCCCCTTTGGATCCATTAGAAACCTAAAATGATTTTACTATAAAATAATATTTCTATCTTTTCCTAATGTGCCCATCACCCCTCTTATAAAAGGGAACTCCCCCTTCTCTCTAATTAACTCTTTAAAAACCATTTTTCTTGGCCAAACCCTGCCCAAATATCCTCTAAAATTCCCTCACTTAATCCTAGAGGCCCTCCTCTGGTCATAAATCCAACTTAAGGAGCCCTTTTTGTCAAATCAAATGGAAGAAACCAAAGAAGAGATAATAGTTTCACCACCCTCTTTCAAGTTCTTTTCTTCTTCCACTTATTCTTTCTTTGTTATTTCCATTATAAAATAATAACTCCAGTATATTCTATATACTGTGATTTTATTATAAATATTTTACAGATATCTTCATTATTCTATCTATCCTTTGAATGACATGTCACCATACGTGCGTACATACGGATTACCGTCTCCACGTCGTGGTGTAATTGTTATTCAATACAATATTTTTTTGGATGGGTATAATAATGATGTGTAATTAATGTAAATAATAAATATAATATGATAATTATTCTGTATATATGATATACCATCAAATTATATATTATTTTAATATCAAAATATTGATATTGTCGCTCGTGCGTAGGTATGGATTACCGTCTCCATGAACGTGATGAGATTCATTCCTCATCGTATCCATTCAAGACTAAATTTCATTTGATAATTAAAAATAATGTTTAGAGACATGATATAATTCTAGATATTAATAAGATACATCCCATCCATAAATAATATGTCTCACATAACAAAGAATATAAAGTAAAACGAATCCGTTAACACCCAAAATAACGATAATACTAAGATATTATTAACAAATCAATGTTAAAAGATCATATATGATATCATATTAATGTATTTGATTCTTGTATAATTCAATAAAAATTATTTCACCATTATAAAGTGCTTTAACCTACCCTCAACCAAGGAAAAATTACAAAGTAAGGGGTTTCTTATCTCACTTTTAATTTCGTGAGATTTCCATTGTTCACCACTTATTTATTACATGTGATGTGTGTACTGCCCATGATTGTATTAATTGTGTAATATACTTTGATTTTTTTATATTTACATCATCATTTTATTATCCTTATTTTATGGGTGTATATTTTGTAATTTATCAAATCGATAAGGGAATTTGAAATTTCAATTTCCACTCATTCAGATTTACGCATACTTCATTGATTATTTTACTCCAAGATTATGTGTGGAACCACTATTCATTTACTTATGTCATAATTTACACTCCCCTTTTGTGGATATACTTTTTATACACATAATAAATACATTGATAAATTCTCAAGTCATCGATATGAACTTGATAAGAGTAATTTTAACTCAATCTCTATTTATTGAGTTAAACATCCAATTCATTGGTGTTGTTTTTACAAGAATATGTGTGAATGTACTCTGATTGATTTACACTAAATATCCAATCATATTGAGTGTATTTATATTTTTCACACATAATTCTGTTTTTTATTTATCCTTAACCTAAGGATATGGACTTTATAAGGGATTTCATCTCAATTTACATTCCATTGAGACTTCTTTGTTGTTATACACCAAATCACTTTTATATGGTGTATATAATGTACTTTGAAATAGTTTATCATGGATCCCTTTATTCTCATGATAGTATAAAGTTTTTATTACCACAATTATTTTTATTCAAGTGTCTCTCTTTTGGTTAGGAACTCTAACTAAAATATGGTTTTAAATGTTTTAAAGATTTATTATTCTAAATATTTCCCATTAATGTCCATGTTTTAAAAATGGTTTTAAGGATTTATTTATATGGACATTAAAGTTTTAAAATTAAAATTCCTTTTAAAAGTTTCAAAGTGGTATGGGACACTTTGATTCAAAAAGTTTCAAAGTGGTATGGGACACTTTGATTCACTATTTCCAACGTAACTCCCCAACCCTAGTGTTTCTAAGGCTACTAAACTAATTGATCTTTCGAGACTTGAACTTTTATGATCATGCCAATGTTATGTAGTAATGAACCAACTCTGGGTAACTAGGGTTGGGGAGTTACGTTAGAAATAGTGACTCAATTATGAAATTAAATATATTTTGGTCAAAAATCATGTTTTTTAAATTATTAGGTCACTATTACATCATTAATGATGTAATTTAAGATACACCAGTTATGTGAAAAGCTTTATTCTTACTATCCACTTGAATATTGAAGTATTTTATAAAATTACCAAAAAATCACCTCTATACAATTTCAATGTTCTGATTTCAAAAATTATATCCATTTTATCCAAATAAATTTCTAGCATAGGTAATTGTAATTTCTAATAAAAAAATAATGATTTTATGAAATACTTTAAAATATATATTATTAAAAAGGTGTAAAATTATTATAGGTCATGAGAAATATTTTTAATAAATCCTTTGGATTTTTCAAGTGATTTATCTATCAAGAATCATATAAATGATTCATCTTTTATGTTTATATCATTATCAAGTTGGACTTAGTATAAGAACCCAAAAAATGGTTATCTTCCATAACTTGATAGGGACAACTGTCACAAAGCTTCTTGAACCTCTCCTAGTACTTTTAAAGAGTCTCTTCACATTACTCTTTTATAGAATGGATCTATTTTATAATGGTTGTACTTCTATTGGTGGGGAATAATCTTAGACTAAATTGTCACTATAAGTAATCCCAATCATAAACCTAACCTGGTTGGAGTCTATACAACCACCCTTTAGAAGATCCTTCAAGTGAAAAGGGGAATTACACATGTTATCTATTGAGCTACTCCTAGAGGATTAAAAGTAGATAAGACATATGTGAATTATTTAATAAAAATTTCAAGTCTTCTCGAGCTAAACCATAAATTTAATAATTAGTTGGATTATTTATCTTTTCATCAAAAAGTTATTTTCAATTTATGGAATAGAAATTTCATTGTTTTAATAAATAAATTATGGTTTATAGAGATCTATAAGGGTTTAGTTGAGATTGATAGAAATTATGACATGATGATAGTGAAAAATAAAGTTTTAATTGATTATTTAAGGGAAATATTATCAAAATATATTGGAATATTTATGTTCTTAAGTTCGGTTAGCAATGTTCTCTCAATTTTTAGATCAAAGTCGAATAATGGGTTGTTGAATGATTTGTTTATACAAGGTTTTTGTTTTTTGGGTGGCATAGAATCCCCAAAAATGGTTCCATGTTTTGATTCATGTCATGTAATGGGGAATGTAAAAACCACTTGTTACCCAAGTTAAATATATTTATAGTGGAAACCAACATAGTCCACTGGAGAATGGTGCACCTAAAAATTACTTATCGTTTTTTAATTGATTATAAAAAGGGTTTTGATTTGATCTTTGATTTTTAGAACGTAGAAATTAGTTTAATATGTAGTATTAAAACATGTAATGAAATGGTGATAAGGTTAGGTTTTTCTTAACCTATTTCAATTCTATCCTAGTTCCCAAGGCTCCTGTTATGTTTGGTAAGAGATAGATTCAATAATCGCATCCTATCTCTCAACCTTGATCTATTGGTAATAGTGAAAATAATCCCTAACTAAGATCTCATATCTGTCTAACCTCCTTCCTATATGTTTAGGTGTAGTGAGGGACCTCTAAGTTGACATAGGCAATTCTCAATGGGGTCATGTTATTCCTAAATATCCAAGAGTTCTCAATACCACTTCCACACATACTGATGATCACTAAGAATTTCCCCACCTTGATCTAGCCTATTCCTTTATATACATTACAGGTCTAGGTTAAGGTAGATAATGGATCATCTAATGAGGTAATAAATGACAATATAATTCAAAAAAATATTATCAAACTTTATGATAAAAATTGTTAAAAGAATAATAAAACCAATTTTATCATAAGAGAGAAAAAAATCATTTCTTTAAATATATGAACTCAAGAATTGCAAATGTTTTTATCCTTACCTTTACTAATAACTCAAATTTAACCTATCCATGTGAACTTTAACAAAGAAGACAGTGTAATAATGAGTCATTACAAACTAAAAAAGTAAATTAAAACTAAGTAAAATAAATTAACAGCAAAACTCTAGCCGATTTTGTGAGAAGTATTAGGGAAAGGGTATAGTCCCGAAGGACAGTGAACCCTCCTCTTCTCTTATAAATTCATAGTTTCATTCATAAAAGTTTCTGTTAAATCTTTTTGAATATCCTCCTTTGAAATTTAGAAAATTCCCCATTCATTCTCATGGTATCCATTCCATGATCAGGTCCTCTAAGAAAGTCATGGTTTATTTTTTACTCCTCAAAAAATACATAGTATTCATAAATATAAGTGGAAGCTATTGAATGGCCACATGAGTACTGATGTGGTGGTATATTTACATAGCATCATAGGTGAACTTAAATTTCCATCCTAGTATATTTTCAGATATTATCCATGTCATGGACCGAACATGAGGTTTATGTGATTGTATGGCAGATGGGTGACCGCGTGAAGGGTTGAACATACAGTTGGTTAGATGATCATGAGGTCTCTCTTTACATGGTAAATCATATCAATATGAGGAAACATAGAATTTATTCATGTGATAGGTTGAGTCCTTACTATCAGTTAGATTTCTTCTTGAGGAAACATTGGGACTTTGTGAAATTTTTATTATGATTGATACTTTCATACATTTGATAAGATTAATTCATGTAGTCGGTGGATTGACATCGTCCTCTTGAGTTTGAGGTAGGTGAATAAGTATTTTTATAAGTGATTCCTATATTGGGACATCTTTATATTAAAATAAATGTGGATTTGGGTCCTAAGTATGAGGGGTCATTCGAGATTATCGAGAGGATCGTTCTAGTGGTGTAATGGTGGGCTCTACCAAAACATTTCAGTTTTATGGATAATGTATTACATGTGTCATGGTATAAGTAATATTATCTTGATCTATCTCACAATTTAGATAGTGATGATGTTGATATTGAGGTTGATTTTCCCTCTAAGAAGCATCCATTTTATATATTTGATCAGATTGAAATGGCTATTT
Source organism: Viscum album (assembly GCA_963277665.1). NCBI lineage: Eukaryota > Viridiplantae > Streptophyta > Magnoliopsida > Santalales > Viscaceae > Viscum > Viscum album. The sequence continues at coordinate 357,814,267 of OY728121.1, forward strand.
GTGGTAAGATAGTTCCTATTGGGCATGTACAGTGGTAATGGGGACATATCCAAGAGGATACATGGCAGCAAGAGTCTAATATGTGGGCCTAATGGCTGGATTTGTTTGCTAATGAGGCCCATTGATCTCTGATAGAGCATCTTGAGGATGAATTTTTATATATAGGGAGGTTGTAAAAAACCATCACTTTTAAGGAATGGTGTTTATTTTTATTTATGTTGAAACAAAAGTATATTTTCCTAGTTATGAGGGTTTATAGGGTTGGTGATGGCATGTGATAGATTTTAGGAAGATCTAGTGAGTCTGTATTTGAAAAACTATTGGTTATAGCCATTCATAGTGTGAATACATGTGTCATTCCACTAAAGGATAAAGAAGAGGGGAGGATCATCCTATCTCAAATTGTTCATGAAAAGAAAAATTGTTCACACTATAAACCTATCAGGTAGCCTTTTTAAAAGTTTTATGTTAATAAAATTAATTAAGGGGGGTTTTAATTAAGAGAGGTGCTTCTTAATTGTACAAAATGTGATTCCAGATACTTATGTATCCCTTGGAGATCTATTATTCTCTAAGTTTTTCTCTCTAATTTGTTAGAAAAATAGATCATCATTAGTTATGATTGGAATCTAGCAGTGTTTCAAACATTTTTCCTTTTTTCCTTCTTTGTTTCTTCTACTATCAATAAATATCACATCTTTTTCATCTATTACACCATATTTATAGGGTATTCTTATGATCTTTTGATTTCTACTGGTTTAGCTAGATTCAAAGGTTGTTTCTAGATGATTCAACATCTATGAGAATAAGGTAGGTGGTTTCTAATATATCTCCCAAAAATTGTTCTGTATATGAGTGTGTGCATTGTGTGATTCTTTTGATATTTCAATATATTCACCCAAATTTTATAAATTAAAAACTAAGCGGCCCTAATTCATGAAATTAAAACTCACCATGAGCCACAAACAATCTGTTTATGAGTAGATCCCTACTATAGCCACCACTTAAGGTGTGTTACCTTGGGAATAATTTGGGCAATTAAATAGGTGACTTATGGGTTCTTTGGGCTTATAATATGACTATGGGTGTGTGACTAGGGATTCTTGGGACATGATCTTGGATCCACTGTACTTATTTATTATGGTATACCTAATGAAATTTTAACTAAATTAATTTATTGATGAAATGGTTTTTACTTTAATTATGATAACTATTGGAAATTCATTGGGTTAAATTCCACTTGGATTTGGTGATTACTCCTAAAACCTTGGAATGCCTTAGCTCATTTCCCCTTTGTAATAGGCCTTGTTTCATAATTAATTGGACTACTTAGGGTTATCCGACTAAGGGTTGGCAGTGTTTCCTAATTAGGTGGACCTTTTAAGATCATCCTCATAAGGTTTGGTAGTTTTTTCTGATAACTTGGACTACTTAGGATCATCCTCTAAAGGGTCAGTAGTGTTTTCGGATAACTTGTACCACTTAGAACCATAATCCTATAGTTCAACTATGTTTTCTGATTACTTGGAGTGCTTAGGGAAATTCTTAGTGTTTCTTGATTACATTGATCTCTTTGGTTTATCCTCCTAATGGTCGATAGTGTTACCTGGTTACTAAGACTACTTAGAATCATCCTCTTAAGGGTCTATAGTGTTTTATGATTACTTAGACTTCTTAATATCATCCTCCTATGGGTTGGCGATGATGCATGATCTCCTTTGACCACCAGTGATTACCTATGAGGGTTTAGCATGTATTCCTGATGAAATTATGGATAGATACATCAATCACTAGCTAAATTTTAAATGGTCAATTCTGGGGGTCATCGTGAAACCTGAGGATCAATGATGGTTTTTTTGTTTATTTTTTATCTTTATTTATTATGCACATCAACATGCACTTTATGATCAAAATGGATATTCTTATGGATGTTGTTGATGGTGGCATATTGAGTCATACTCGCACCCTGATTTGGATGAAATTTGTTATTCAATCAGACTTCATGGTTGTAGTTTAGGGAAAGGGAAAGTTTAATATGACTAAGGATTGATTAGATAGCTAGGATGGAGCATGATGTTTTTTGATCAGGCTAGGACTTGAGATCATTTTGAAGAAGTTTCCCAGTTTTTTTCTTTTGGACATTTGGTTTTGATGAATATTACCTATTACTGATGTATGACTGGTTGAAATTATATATAGCTCATTTTTATAAATCATGGATTGTTTTTACTTATTTTAACTTGTCATGGAATCTGTTTATAGTTTTATTTATATGTATCTAATTTTTAATATTTCCATTATTATTACACACAAATGTGGGGCTATAGTCTCCCCACTATACTAATTTAAAACCCAGATTCTAGTAAGTAGCATCTGGCATATTGGGAGGTTTTTTTGAGGTCCCAATAGTGATCTTCATTCTGAGTACTGATGAGTGTTTTAAGGTAGAAGGATCTTACACTTTACATTAATTCATTCTTTAATTAAGATAAAATCACCTCAAATTAATATAATTAATTATCTCCTTAATTAATTTGTCTATTAATTTTTTCTAATCCGAAAAAACCTAGAAATTTCACCATCCATATTTTTAAATAAATTAAATTAACTAATTTTATTTAAATTAAATAAGTAAACAGTATGTACATGGATTCAACATAGAGAGTATCCCTAAATTTAATGAACAGTTAATTGGGTATTTAATATTATTTAAACCATTTCTACATGGAATGTATCCTAATTTAATAGTAAAATAAATCTTATTTTTGTGTAAATTAATTTCAGTGTATATATCCTGGAATGACGTTCACATCATGTAAAAAAATTAGTTACATTGTTTATATTAAACACTCCATGTGTATATTAATAATACACCACATGTTAGTTAATTATATCATCTGTGAATTAATTACACCATGTGAAGAATAATTAATTACTACTCAAGTGAATTAAATACGCTACTTTAGAGTTAATCACATATTATATGTGAATTAATTACACACCATGTGAATTACACCTACATCATTTGGAAAAAATACATCGTGTGTTTATTAATCACAAGACCACAACGTCATGTGAATTAAATACACCATGAGTTTATTAACTACATGAAGATTGTTTCATATGCATTAATTATCATGTTATACATTTTTTATTTATACGAATTACATAATAAATACATAATGAGTTTTTGAATTTTTGTTTTTAACCATCAAAACCCATGGACTACACATCATGTACCAGATTTATATAACATGTTGTCCAGAAAACAATGTTCCAGCCAAGCATGTTCAACATGTTATGTTCATTAATGCAGTCCAAGTGAGTTAAATACACAATGATTCGGATTTTTTGTTGTTCATCCTTGGGAATTGTACACAGGTATATAGTGTGTACCAATGGGATACAGTACATATAATCTTGTGTTATCTAGTCAGAACTCTTGATACCTCCTGATGGTATCTTTGAATGTTATTTGTGTATTTTTAACATGTTCTTGGTTATATGATCGAGAATAAAGAATGATAACATGATATTTATATGTTTAGATTTAAATAAAGAATAATAAAAAAATGAAAACTAAAAAAATGTACTTTATTTGTCAATGATTTATAAATAATTATAAAATTAAAAATGACCACGCTAATATAACTTAATGATTTCAGATGCAACATAACACCTATTAGGCAACGGAAAACTCAACTTATCTCATGTTTCAATTAATAACCAATAATTTACTTGATGATATAAATAATTAAAAATGAATTAAATATATTGAAGATTGAAATGGAATACTGAAAATAAGATAGGGGATCTTTCCATGTTAAATACGTAAGATAAATATATACCTTAGTCTTCAATTCTTTCTTCATTGATGAATCAGTTGACCTCACGTGCCATACCAACATTGTGATGAAGGATCTAGGGGTAGACTCCATCTTGTGTTGATCCACATATTCTCCAAAAAAACATTGACCATCTTCATAGAATCACTGGGTGTTACCATGTTTAATATTTATCACTTGAGTCGTTTTTCATTGATCACAGCTAGAATCTCTTCATGGAAAAAGTATTCTTTAGGTTCACTTGAAGGATTGTGAAGAAGGATGGGGTCAACACTCTTTCCCATCGGTGTGTAATTGTGGGATTTCTCCCTTAGGGTTTGAGGGAATTATCTCTTTCATTTGGTGTTCACAATGATTGTCTAATCCAAGAAATTGATATAACAAAGTATTTATAATTCCAAGTTAGGGTTAGAAATTTCACATAGACCCTTATTCAACCCATTATTCAATAGAAAACCTCATGTCTAATAATAATATAAATAAAAATATTCTTTACTTGAAATGAACAACACATGTGGACGAATTAATATCGGTTTTTAAATAAATAAACAAGTATTTATTTAAATGATGTTTAATATATCATTTTCAAATAGACCTATAAACTCGGTTTGTCTATCCTCCTCTATATTTACCAAAATTTTAATAATGTCTATTTTTTAATCAATAAATATTACTTCATTATTCACTATAAATAAATAAATATTATATTTAATAAAATGCCAAAAATATATTTATTAAATATTCAACTCATATATATTATCATGAATAACCACTGACTAAATATTTGTAAACAACTAAACATGAATAATTTTTAAACCATGTGTGAGAATAATTTATATTCAACATGTCAAATTCATATAAAATTTAATTGAGGTTTTGAATACTTAGTGTAGACATCTGGGCCACTTTCCTTGTGTCATTGGATAGAACCACCTAAATTCAAAGGTTATCATATATAAACCTTCCAAACCACTCATATAGAATGAATTTAAATGACACAATGACAATAACCACATGTGAATGTACACTGTGTAATAAAATACTTTTATCATGATATCTCTAATCTATAAGGTTTCATTATGGTGTCATTAATCTATGTGCTTAGTGACTCTTTCTTTGACTTTATATAAATGAAGCTACCAATGGAATATTATGACCATGAACTAAATCATAAGGTTTATTTTTCATAAAAGGGCCTAAGATATCAATATACACTATATAATAGATGGGTCAAATCCTTTCTCACATTATTGATTAATTCAATATTACTCATAATGCATACAATATTTTCAATATCAGAACGATCTTATTTCTTCATGGCTTTCATAAATATATCAAAATACATGACTCGTTATATGAATTAATAACAATATTAAAGTTGATGGACCATTACACACATCCACATATAAGAAAAAACAATGAAACATATAAATGTAGATTTTCTACTTGTAAATATCCAGAATATCCCTAATCCTTCTTTGTTATTTTGGGGTATCATGAGTTTTGGAAGAGTTTTCCATATTCTAATAAATGGTTTTGAAATTTTTTTTCAATTTTTGGATGTAATTTAGATATTCTAAAATTTTATTTGGAAATTAATTTCTCAGTTTTGTGTAAAGGTAAAAATATTTTTCTAATGGTTTAGTAATGGTAATGACTTTTTTAATAACTTGTTTATTGGAAGAGATAATTTTTATGAGATGTATAAAGGTAGTTCTTATTTTCTAAATATCACATAACTCCTTTCCTAGTGGAGTAATTGTAAAGGATGTTTTTCTAAGGCTTTGAAAAGGCATTTGTATTAGGGTGGTCAATTCACTAGAAAAAAATGGCCACATTAGAGGTGTTTATTTTTACTTTATAAGAGGTTATTAGCCCTTCTAAACACATTAGGTATGGTTGTGAGGAACTGCCACTAATGTTCCTATCTACTATCATTAGAGGTGGTTTTGAGTAACTGTTAGTAAATTCATGGTGACTAAAACGGTGGTTACATTAGTGGGGTTTTAAACCACCTTTGATGTTGACTTAAATTCACTAAAAATTGAATTAGAGGTAGTTATAGATAAAATAGCCACTAAATGAGTTCTTTAGGGGAGGTTCAAACTGCCCCTAATAGGGGGGTCACTTTACGGGCAGTTGTGGAAACCGCACATAAAGGTCCCATTTTTTCTATTATACCCTCACTGACCCCCTAGCCTCTCTCTTATGTCAACCCTGCCCTACCTCCCTCCTATCTCTTGTGTCAACCTCATCCCACCAACCATTCTCACACCTCCTGCCTCCCTCCTATTCCCGCTCCTCCCCTGTCACCACACCCCTCCCTCCCATTCCTGCTCTCCCTACCCCCTCATCTCAAAACCCTCCCTCCAGTAAGTCACTACCATCCCTACCAATATATATATATATAAACATCATCACACGGGATTTGAACCATGTACCGCAATGAACCAACACCGTTGGAACCTAACCCGCTAACCACTATGGAAAATTTATTTTTGTTTAGAAATTACACATGAATGTATTTATATATATTTGACTATTTATTATAATAAATATTATAAGAAAAATATATTTAAATACATTTAAATAATATATATATAGATATATTATTTACTATATTTATAGGTATATACAATGATATATATTATATATTATATATTTATATATCACCTAAATATATTACACAAATATATATGTATATATTGTACTTATATATATCTATGTGTGTGTGTGTGATAAAACTTATATTATTAATTATTATTATTCTTATCACATATATTTTTTAATCTATAAAAATTATATGTTGGTTTTATAAATACTATACATTTATTTTATGATTTATATCAAACATAGAATATACTAAATACAATTATATTATATATTTATGTAAATTATTTTTATACTTAAATACATATTTATATAGTATATATGTATATATATTTAAAGAATATATATATAAGTAGTTAATATATTTATATAAGGTATTTAAAAATATATTTATATATATAATGTATTTCAATACATATATTTATTATTATATATATAAATATGTTTATTTATTTGTATAAACTGTATAATATTATATAAAATTAATATATTATTATTAATATTATATGAAAGAAAATTTATACAAACATTAATATTATATATAATTAATATTATATTTAGTTAATATTATATGAAATATAATTTATACAAATATTTACATAATGTTATATGAAATACAATTTTATATTATATATAGTTAATATACATATTATATATAATCAATATTTTATGAAATATGGTTTATACAAAAATATACTTAATATTACATAAAATACAATTTTATATCATATTCAATTAATATTATATGAAATAAAATTTATAAAAATATTTATATAATGCATTTCGATACATATATTTATTATTATGTACATTAATATATATTCTTATTTCAATAAATATAATTCTATAATATTGTGTACATTAATATAAATTTATTTGTATAAATTCTATTTCATATAATATTAATTATATATAATATAAAGGCATAAACCTATTATATAAAAATATATATTTTATTATTATTATATAATTTATAAAAACTATAAGCTTGGGTTTTTATATGATATATTTTTTAAATAAATTATAATTATGTATATATTTATAAAATATTTTTATGATTTTATATTATAAATAATTATAATTCTGTGAAACACAATTTATTAAAATAAATATATATTAATTTACATAATATTATATAATTATATTTATGTATATACATATAGATACAGTTAAATACAATCATATAAATATTTTATATAATATGTTCATATAATGTATTTAAATAAATTTATATATTATTTTTTAATTATATATATATATATATTATAGAAGTTTCTTTATTTAAACAGTGGGGGTTCACAACCCCATTTAATCTTTTAAATTAGAGGGAGTTTTGGACCCCTCTAATTTAATGAAGTAGAGGAGGGTTTTGAAGCCCCTCTGTTTTAAGACATTATATGGGGTTTTGAACCCCCTCTAATTTAAAGAAAGTAGAGGTGGGTTTTGAACCCCCTCTGTTTTAAGACATTAGATGGGGTATTGAACCCCCTATAATTTAAAGACATCAGAGGGGGTTTTGGACCCCCTCTAATTTAATAAAGTATAGGGGGTTTTGAAACCCCTCTATTTTAAGACATTAGAGGGGGGTTTTCTACCCCCTCTACTTTATGACACTAGATAGAGTTTTGAAACCCCTCAAAAATCCAATTTCTTATTAAAAAAATAATGTTAAATTTTTTTAAGGGGGTCTATATCCCCCTCTATATTTGATTATTAGTGAGGGTTGTAGACAAACCTATTCTAATTATTATAGAAAATTATTTTAGAGGGAGTTCATAACCCCCTCTAAAGTCGATGATTAGAGGGGGTTGTGCACATCCCCATCTAATTATATAGAAAATTAATTTAGAGGGGGTTGTGCATCACACCCTCTAAATATGCCCCTATAATATGTAGTTTTTAAGTGCTTATAAGGGTTACCTCATAATTCCTAACTCGTGTATGGGTACTATAATATTTTTGAAGCTCGCATTAAGGTCCTTAGTCTCCTATGTAATGTTTAACCCATGCTTCCATGGTTGCATAAGGGTACTCTATGAAATCCTTAAGTTGTATATGGGTTATCCTGAATTTCAAAAGATCATGTAAGGGTGTACATACACATAATGGTAAAACTTTGTTACCCATACACAACATACATGAGTTGTGTATGGGTATCATTTTTTCCTAAATATTTATTTTTCATTCCCAGTATGACCTTTAATGTGTTTTTAACATAAACCATGGAATTAAAAGAGAAACCTTAATAGTTTTGAATTTGTTAAATGTTTTAAGAATAATATTTAACCTTCATTAAATTTAAAATTTTTAAATAAGTATTTTATGGGAATTGAAATTGAATCATATCAAATGATAAATAAAAGTGAATCTTTGAAGAGTTTTGTAAGAAATATATAGGGACATGTTTTTGTATCCTTAAAAATCAAAGAGAAATTATATTTTGAGTTTTATGAGTTCTCCTTTGAGTCTATGAAATTCATGATTTTCCATTTCATTTTAGAGGTTCTTCTGTAAATATACTGGATCTATTTCCATGTTTCTAGGATGCACACTTACTCTCTCTCTCTCTTTCTCTATTATAGGTGCAACATAGAAGTTCATTCTTCTCCATGTAGTAGATTTGAGAATTCTCTTTATTTTTATAAAAGTTTAAATTTATCATGTTTTAGACTCCTTTATTTAGATGAATGTGATTAGCCATATTCAACTAATAATTTGTATGAATCGAATATTTTTTTTGATAACCTGGAAATCTATACAGGAAGAAAAGTAGATAATGATGAAATGCATGCAGTGAAATTTTGAAAATGAAATATTATTATTTATGGGTATCTTATTCCATATATATTTTTCATCATTATAAAATAAATTTTTACTTTGAATGAATTTCATTCTATTAATTTTTTCAAATTGTCATGTTTAAAAATCTAGAAATTCACCGATTAAGGTGTTAATATTAATATCGTTGATAATAATTTCAATGTGGAATTTTAATATTTATCATATTGGGGTTTAATATTTTAAACACTTATAATTCTTGGAATTATCATAGGGAGAGAAATTATCATCCTATATAATATTATTATTCTCTTAATGAGGTAATTTAAAGGAAATTTTTAAGGAAAACTGAGGAATATTTTCTAATATATGGTAATAAAAGTATTGAAATGGATGTGTTTCCACATGCTACAGTATTGAACTATACAATAAATTATTTGAGAGAGTGAAATTGGATAATCACATGCCTAGTGAATGCATTTTGTAATAATATGGAAATAAAAAGTTATAGTAATATTGGAATTGTTATATAATTCAGAGAATTAGAAAATTACCTTCCAGATAACCCCTATAGGTGATAGTCGCTATACCAGTCCCTCCCCCATAATAGGGGGAGCCTTCCTTCCTATAGGGCCAATCATCCCTCCTTTATTATATTCTCCAACCCTAATTTTCTATCAGCTTTAACTAATATCACACTCATCCTGAAATTTCCTGATCTTTTTTACGGATTTCCCTGCCTTACATTTTTTACCTTAGAGTGTACTAATTCATTGACTTGCCTAAACCTAACCTTGGTGTCTCAATTCAATTCGTATTGACTGTCGGTCGATATATTTGATAGATTTTTATTTAGTTCTTTTGGATTATAGGAGGGGGATATTGTGGGACTTCTTGACAAGTGTAACATCATGGTTTATTTCTCATCAGTGGATGATTTGATTATTCCTTGGTCCAGAGATCCTAGCATCTATAATAGATATCATTTTTACCTCCTTAGATGGTATATGACTTTCATATGAAATGAGACTCTCCAGTAACACCATTTTGGGTAATATTTCTATAACTCCCACTTCCATTCCATAATCCTTAGATTATCCACATGCTAGGTAATTTGGTTGGTTTTTTTTGTGTTTGAACAATAGAACAAATGCCACTAGTAACCTAATAATCCCAAGAATATATTTCAAAGTTGACATTTATAAACCACCAATCGAGTGGGTGTGGATATTTGTTAGGGAAGATTTACACTACATTCAATAGGTGGTCTTCGAGTCATTTAAGGACATATGTTCATCTTGAAAACTCTTAGATCAAATGTTATCAAAATGTTAGCAAGTTAGAAGGAAACAACCTGGGGGGTTTCTATCTCCCAAAATATTGGTTCTGTCTTGCATGATTCCATCTCTATTGATCATCTATATATTAAAGAGGAATTCATTTCTGGTCCTCTCCATAAATAATTTGGTCTTTTGTACTCTGATCTGAATGTTGTAGATATCTTTTCCATCTTGAGACCATATTTATGACCTGAAAATTCTATTTTTATTTTCTAGATGCCTCTTTAAGGAAAATCAATAACCACATACAAAATGTGGCAATCCAAAGTTACTATAATCTTAAGCCAAATTCGAAATTCAAAAACCAACACCAAACTCAAGGAGGCCTTGATCTGAGAGTCACCATGTCAACTGGATTCACGTCATTTCCATCCACCATCATCACCAAGTTATGCCACCACCATTGTCGACATCGACCCTGGCGGACGACCAGAGCTGAAGACCAGAAGGAGAACCAACCAGAAACGAACATCACCACAACCAGAATGAACTAATGCAGACAAGAACAAAAAACCTTCATTAAAAAATGGCTCCAAAGAAGAACTACCCAGCAAACATCACGTAATAATTTCTCATATCCCATGATAATAGAATGAACACCCGTCAGAAGAATAAACAGCCTTCACCACTGATTTGAGGAGGGAACACTGAACAAAACTCAAAAAACATAAACATATTGAATACCAATACCAATTCCAAAATCACCAACGTCATAGAGGAAGAGAAACTGAAACTAGTCACCAAGTCCCACATCCCAAAGTCTCAAGATTACCACCACTTGAGGCCTGACTAGGAAAAGAGTAGAGGAGAATATTGATCCTAGAGATGAAAAATAAGTATTCCCAGATATAAAAATAAGTTGGTAGGATCAAGGTCCCTTGATGATATTTATATGAGTGATACGAAAATGGACTCTCAACCTATGATGGATTATAAAGAGGATAGCCACGCAATTATGAGTGTAGGATTGGGATCAAGAAATGAAAATCAAGGTAACCTCTCTTCTAGAAAATTTCTAGTCAATAAGGGGAAAAATCAAGACTACTAAAGTATTAATAAAATTTAACAAAAACCATGGTAACCAAATCCCTAAGCAAAGAAAAAAATTGGGGTGGATACAAGTCTAGTTGAATAAAAATGTGTAGAAGAAGTTATTTATAAGATTGGTAAGTCTAATAAGAATGATACATCCTCTAGAAAAAGGTTTGTAGAGAATCAAGGTGGCATAAGCAAGGAATCAGAATCTTTTTTGGAAACTCAGACTGAGAGGGAAATCACCCTAGATCCTAAGATGGAATAAATAGTTATAATTATGAAGGGTGACGAAAAGAAGGTAGTTAGCAGAGAAAATTTCCAAGAGCTTATCCTATATTATAATCAATAGATTTTGGAGGAATCCTTCATGATTAATGTCACAAAGGATCACACAGATAAATTATTTGAAATTCCTATATAAGTTGATTTGAATGAAGAATGAGCTTCTTGGATTGACAAAAAGAATCCTATTTCTATGTGTAGTCTCAACTTGGGGAATACCATCTTAGAGGAACATATAAAAACATAGTATAATATGGATTAAAACACTTAATATCTCATCATAGACACTCTAGACTTGAAGTTAACCTCCATACAATGGCATTTATATCAGTTAAATCACTCCAACTCTTTTATTTTTTTAGGGAATTACTAGATCATATCCTATGGGGTTTGATGTTTTTTTCTAGTTTTATTAAATTTTATTGGTTTCACACTTTTCCTTAAAATTTATTTCTTGAAATATAAAATTAAACTGTCATTCAGAAAAGGAATTTGAAAATTACAATAGGAAAAATATTTTATGCTTTAGAATGCATGTTGTTATTAAATAAATAAAAGGATTATAATTTTTAGTTCAAATAATGTTTGATGGTATGGAAATTATATGTTGTTAGATTTTATTTGTTGATATTATCACATACTACAGAAAAATGTTAATTATTCTATAAATTATTCATGAGAGAGAGAAATTAATTTCATATTGCAATGATAAACGTCTTAATATATTTATGAATAAAATTATTTATATAATTGTGGAAGCATTATATTTGATATTGTGGTTAACACATGATAAGGATAATTAATATTTCATGATGTGGGAGTTAATTGGATAGTTGAATGTGTGATTTCATATACTTTATGATCGAATATGTTTTATGATTCCTCTTGATATTTACAAGATAGTATGTCATCTTCTGGACTATTTTGTGGTTTTTGTTTAGCATGGTTAAATGATTAAAAGGGAAAAAGAATACAAATGATATTATTAATTAAATAAAAGAGTCATGATAAGAAGAATAATTATTACTCATCTTGAAATTTATTAAAAATGGAATTAATGCTTGAAACATTTTATGTTGATTATATCTACTCCAAACTTCTGGTATAGGTTGATTTATTTGAAGAAACCTATGAAAGATAAGTTGGTTAATTAAAGATGGAATTAAATTGTAGTTTTTTGAAGATGAAATGATTAGGTTTGAGATATCCCATTCTTGATTGATGGAGGCTTGAATGTATTGATACTATTTCCTTAGTTTCCTTCAAAAATTTATGGAAAAATACATTTAATTTGTATTTATGCTCTATGGATTTTGAGCCTTGATATGATTGATTGATAACCATATATTGTTGAAGGGATGATGGTGGTACAGGGTGTTGTTTATAATGATGATGGTGGAACGGGGTTTTAATTATGATGATAATGTTGGAATGAGATGTTAGATGTGATTTTATATGGAATTGTATGGGACACCGGGTTAGTCAGGGTAATTTTAGAGTGGGTATTTCTCTTCGTTTCTTATTTTAGATTAATTCTTACTTGATGTCCCAATAGTTGGATCTTATTAATATGACTAGTTTCCAACTATAGGGCTTAGTTTGATGTTATGAACTACGAGGTCATATTTTAAGTGGTGGATTTGGTTGAGTCATAGGGAATATAGATGTTTATGAAATGATAATGAATTAATGAATGAAAGAGGGTGTTTCTTAATGCTCACTCATGATGATAACATACTAAAGAATACAATAAAAGAATAAATAGTGTCATCGGTTATTTTCTTAGAAGATTAAAATCTTAATCCTGGAAATGGAATAAGATTAATGAATGGATAATGAATTAATTGATACTGAACTTGATTATTTTATGTAATATGATATATATACCTTATTGGTGGAAGTTTGGGTGTCCTATTTGATGAAATTAGTAGATGAGTCAAAGGAAAATTAATTGACCTGAGTGTATTTTTGAGTTATATCTATTCTATATGTTTTAATATTTTATACACACCCCACCCATGTTGGAAGGGAAACTGAAAATTAGTGGTTCTAGGGGTTTTTTCCCCAAAATATAGGTTAGTGAGGCTATTAAAGATAGACTACCCCCAGTCCTTTGCTCTCTCTTTAGTTTTAGTATTTCATGTGGGTATGTAAAGGGGTGATTTCTTATACATGTGAATTGTGTTCTATGATTTATTGAGGTCATACCACATACTTTTATCAAGTCGTGGTGGATTCTACTTCTCCGGGGTGTATTGCATGGGTTTTGATGGCCTAAGGTATAATGCATTTATACAGGATGTAGTGGCTTCAGACATACACCTGGATATGGATTTGATGGTGATGATGATGAAATGGATATATGGACTGAGACCAACATGAGATGTTGTCCCCTATACGAGACTGAGATAATTAGGGTTGAGGCCTGACTCACATCACGGATGGATTGATTTTTGAAATGGATGGAAACTCATAACATGTCACATTAGGGAGTGAGAATAGAAAACTATTGGAAAAGTGGTTATGGGGTACCCATTTTCCATATATTTATATTCCCAATACTATGGTTATACTTTTGTGCCTTATTTTTTATACCTCTTTCAGTGATGAGTTAGTTTTATTTATTTACTCACTAGAATTTAGTATGCTTCATTCATAATTTTCATGAGAAGTTTTAGGGAATATATTACTATGTAAAAATTTTATGATCAACCTATGTATATATAAAATATTTTTTAGGTTAGTGAGATCTAGTTAGTGATTGATTTGGGTATTACTATTTTGAGAAGTTTTTTTGGATAAGTTGGGTCTCTGTGGTCGCTATCAAGGATTTATCACTTTTTCTTTTTCTTTTTAGTTGTATCCAATTATGTATGACATCGCATCATGTATTAGATATCTCTTAATTCTAAAATCTTTATGAGGGTAATTCGTCCCATGTGTGGGACTATAAAACCTTGGTGTTTGTCATCCAACTATAGCCTATTGGACGGAGATTCAGGCATCATTATCTTTCTTTATCTATTTTCGACTCAGAGGGGTACTTTTGGAGGGAGGGTTCATGATGGAGTGGTATCAAAGGTGATGGTTAAGAGATAGGATGGTGTGTAGAGTTTGGAACTAGTGATAATGCATGGGTTTGTAGAGAAACAATATTATCTGGGATTAGTAAGTATTGTTAACAAGGGAAACTATCTAGGATATGGTATTTTAAGTCCCCTGTGATCCAATGAAATGACCTTCAAGTTTAATGGACATGCTAAGAAACATGATGTTGTGGTTTTTTGTTCAAGGCCCATGAAAGGATCATGCATCATACTTGTATTCACCTATGTTTGAACTGGTTAGACAATAGGAATTAGGTTAAAAATTAATTAATTAATTAAAATTAAAAATAAATTTGTGACATGGGTTAGGAGTCCCTAACATTTTTTATTTTAAAAAAGTGCCTTTACTTTAACATCATTGTCAGTAATATATGATAGAAAATCATTGTAGAGTAGAGGATGATGATGAAAATATTTGTAGGAGGCCACTATAAGAGTTACATCACAATAATATAAAAAATTATGAGGGATTAATTTCAGATAATATGATAGAAGTTTGGTTGGGGGAGGTGGTTATATCCTTAAATTTGAGTCATTCTCCTAGGAAGACCATATTTCTTTACTGTGATAATTATGCATTGGATATAGTGACCATATTAGTTGTTATTCCAAATTTTTTGTAAGGAGTCAGCTTTTTTATAGGGGGAGTTATGATATCAGTTTTTAGGTTGAGTTTCTTTCATTAACCATACGGATAAATTTTCATCTATTGATGTTTTCTCTTCCCTTGGGTATTTTTGAGCTCTAATATTGATATGTTTTGATACCTTTGAATTTCTTTTTTGTGACTAAAACACTTCCATTTTTATCCCTTTAGGGTAAATTAATAGGATTATCTTTATTTTTTGATTAATATCACTTCAGAATAAGTTCAGGGGAGCCTCCTCAATCACTCAATAAAAACCCTCCTATCAAATCCTTGATCCAGGATTGTTTTTGTCACATCAACCTTTAGTTTCCAACCCACACCTAATTTCCTTCAAAGATGGTAAGTATAACTCATTCTCCGAGAGAGTTTTAAATATATGGGTATACTATGAGGTAAGGGTTTTTCTGAATTTGTTTATATCATTCTATAACTCTCTCCTCAGTCCTAGTAATGTGAATACATTGTCCAAGGGGAGGGATTTTTATCATCATATTCATATTACACTCTTCTCTCAGGCCTATTGTGATGGATATATGGTTTGGGGGAAGGTTTTCTTGTATGTATTCATTTGTTTTAATCAATATACTCTTCACTCGATCTAGTTAATATGGGCCCTAGTTTGGGGAAATAGAATAAATTATGGTTCTCATATACTAATAATTTGTTTTATGACCTCTAGCATAAGAAAAGAGGGAACACTTCACCCATCATGATGTTTCATTCTTTATGATGCATTTTAGAACTATGTGAGATAATTAGTGTCACACAAATCAGAAAATATCATGGTACGAGGGATGGGATTCATTGTAGGTTAAGGAATGTTAGGTGTGTTTACTTAAAACTATTTAAATTAATGGAATAAACCTATGGTAAATGGAAATTTGAACATTAAATCCTTTGTAGTTTTTCCTAAGAGTACCCCTGAAAAATAATTTTTTGTTGACAAACATAGAAAATTTTCAAGTAAGATAAAGTGTATTTTTCTAAACTCATTTTTTTATGATTTATGTTAGATATTAAATTGGGTTCTCCAAATATTTAAGTTTTGTGTATTTATATTGACTTGGTAAATTGCATGGTATTGTTGTGTTATTTGAATAAAAATATGTTGATGAAAGAATATAGATTTTCTATATATGTGATTATAATGGAAATAATGTTAAATATGGGATGTTAGATATCGTTTTTGGAATGTTTTAAATTTCTCACAATTATCAATTGGTATAATGTGAAACATGTTTGAGTTTACAATTACTATTGGGTGGATAAATTAAATCCAATGATAAATGATGAATAAAATTGGAAAATTTATGGGTCAGTTGGTCTGTTTAATTAGCAATAAAATGTTATTGTAAAAATTAATATTTTTGGTAACATGTTTTATTAACTAAGAAAACTGTAATTTTTCTAGGAAGTAGGCATTGATTTTAAAATAAGTTTTTAAAATGTCTTGAAAGTATTTTCATAAAGAGAATTTTGATGAATAAATTGTAATAAAGAAATATTAAAAAAAATTAATTTAAAGGTTACTTAACTTTCTAGTTTTTAAATGTTAGAGACCTTGTGAAATTTTTTTATTAGCAAGATTTTGAATTAATAAATTTTTAATATGAAATGTTGTAATACGTGTTAAGCAAGTAAAGAATCATTTCAAAAGAATGATTAAGTTTTTAACTCATTTACTAGAAATAATTAATGAATTATTTTAACTAATATATCTAATATTAATAATAAATTTTTATGAAATCATGCTAATCTACCTCTCTCATGACAAGTTAAGCCTAATATGATCTGAATGTTATCAATTAAAATTTATAGCCTGATAAATGAAAATAAATCACATATATATTTTCATTTGATGGATTTCACAAGTCAGGTTGTTGAAGTGTTGGGCATAGTGATTTTTCCCCCAAATATTTTTTTTTCATTTTTGGTTTAAGTTAATGTGGCATGATTGTTTCTGAATTTTTTTCATTATATAGTTTTTTTTGTTGTAATAAATTTTTTTTGATGTGCTTTGCTTGCTGAGGTTTATATGGTTGTTTTTGTGGCCCCTCTTATAATCATGTGACCTTAATTGGGAATGAGATACATGAATCCATTATCACTATCCAAAGTTGTTTAATACTATCTTTTATTGATATAATATAACTGATCTGATTTTGAAATATGAGAATTGATTATTCTCTTTGATGACAGGTTTTGTTAATGGACTTCTTTGTAATGACCCAAAATTTTTATCAATGGAAATCACCTTATTGTAGTTACTTAATATAGCATAAATCACATTAAATCACACAAATAACACAATAAAAAGTAATAAATTCATAATGAAATATATAAGAAGTATTTCAAGAAGTTAAAGAACCTATACTATGGAAATAGTAACTTGACCTTTGGAATAGAAATGTGACCCTTATGAATACTAAATCATAAAATAGAATAATAATCTCACCAATGAAAGTATAAACAAATTTTATCAATATTATAATTGAAAATATGAAATAATTATATCATAGTATAAGTAAATAAATGTTTCAGAAAATAATAATTAAGTGTTGATATTTTTATAAATCATAAGTATTTATTTTCAATTTGATAATTAATATAATGTTTTAAAATAAAATTTAATTTCATAAAATGTATTCATAAATTATTATTTTTTTCATCTTATGATTATAAGTAATTTTATGATACCTTAATTAATTTTTCAAAGTGTTACAAAATTAGTTAAAATTTTAAAATTAGAATTTTCCAAGTAAATTATTATTTTAATTAAAAATTAAATTTCTCATATTTAGAAAATTATTTTCATAAAACGGGTTCATTTTCTAATTCTAAATGTCGAAAAATGGTTAGGGTTAATTTTTTGAATTTTTCTGAATTACATGAATTTTTGGGGAATAGTAAAATACGATAATTTATGGTATATGATAAATACTTGACATTTTTATCATAAATGATGTATGGCTGATGTAATCACAAAATATAGAACTATAATTCATTATTTTAATTTTTTGTGATAATTCTCAAAATATTCATAGTCTTAAAGAAAAATAATAAACTAATGAATAATTTAATGAGAAAACATCCCTCTCATCCCCTATAAATACCAACCCTCACCACCTCTTCTCCTCACACCTTCAAAGCATTTATACTTCTCCAAATTCTACCCAATAATCTTACCAATACCCTCCCCCATATCCATTATCTACTGTTCTCATAAAAAGGAAAAACCATTTCCATAAGGAGTTTTTCAAGGAGGAAAAATTCAAGAGGGAAAATTCCTCTTTCCTTTTCACTTAATTTATTTTCAAATTCTTTTCTTACTCTCTCCTCACCACTCCTAATCCAAAATGGTAAGATAACTCTATTATCTCACATATACTGTAATTTTACTATTCTAATATAATAACCCACAATTAAACCCCTCTCATCTCCCTTTTATTCTAAAAATGAAAATGCCATTTGTGAGGTGTTAATTTATCACCTTCAAGAATGAAAAGTTTCCATTTTCCATTAACGCCTTCAAGGTTAGTCATAAAACCATTTTTATGGTTTCAAAATTAATATATGTATTACATAATATCTAATGTTCTAGAATCATTATAAACACATGATGTTAAATAATAAAATAAAACAAGTTTGTAGTGAGCTAAAACCACCCAAAATAATCTAAAAGATTGTACCTAACATATTATCTAATGATTGATCCTCACCAAAAATAAAAACAAGTTACATATATGATCATTTAACCTTATATATGTTCAATAATAAATTATAAATCCAATTTTGGATTTCTATTTCCATTTTACATGAACTTCCATACCCTTAAACAAGAGAATCAATCATGAAAATTGAGAAAATGAGCACTCCCGAATGATGAAATTAAGCATTATAACACATAAAAAATGCCATAAATTAACTTAATAAAATTATAATAAATCAAAAACATGTAAAAATGTTTTATACTTATTAATTAATTAATATAATTAGATTATTCAGCACATTAAGTTCAAGTGAAGAACCCTTTTTAACATAAGATAAGGGATTCTACCTGAACTTCCATTTTTTCCTTCGGGTTACTCTTTATCTCTCTTTACTCTAATATAATGATTATTTTTTTTAATTCTTATAAATTCTTTTTATAAGTTCCAAACTCAATTATCTATATTATATCATCCTTATATTATGAGTAAATACATGTTTTAAAAGTATTCCTTTCTTAAATATTCAATATAAGTAAGCCCAATTAAAGGGAATTTCCCAATTTATTACCCATTCTCATGTTCCGTACAAAACCTATTATAATCCACCATTTTATTAATAAAATAATTGTTTTTTATCATAAAAATTTATCAGGGTTCCTTCCTAGTTTTTTCAACCAATTTTTCCTTTTCCATTCTAAAGACATTAATAATTTCCCCTAAAATCGCACTAAAGTGGAAAATTTTTAAAGTTTCCAAAACACTTTTAAAATTATTTCAATTTAGTTGAAAACCATTTATCATTATCTATGCCTATTTTCCTTTATTAAATTACATGTATGTTCTGAATCCATTCTATCATGCACACTTTTATGATACGCCTATTTTTAATGCCTTATAACATGATTACAGGATCCATTTCTTTACATTAGTAACCCTTATGTTATGTTTTATTAATTGTGATTGATTATTCATGTGTCACACATATGATTGAACATGTTATGATGGTTGTTCCCAAATAGTCCTCCAATTCATTGGGTAATGTTTTGTCTCATGATACATCATTTCGGTATAGGGGGTGAACCTGATTCCTTTAAAGGACTTTGACCACCACGTTATATAGTCTTGGTGGATAGCCTTGATTCAGGTTTGTGTCAGGTTATATGTTGTTGTTTCATTCCTATGATTCCATGATTATATCTTCCCATGTTATAAATTTTATTCTTCTTTATATTTATTTCCATTCCATGCCTTTTTGTCCTCATGTTATGTCTTCTAACCCATATGCTATGTTTTATTCCTATTTATTATTCTCTTACTAGGATTTCTACCTCATCTATTTTTTTCATGTAATCCCTAGGTTATCCTATGAAGATATAGGATCTCAAGGGAAGTTAGGATCTCATTATTGAGATTAATTAAAATATATTTTGGTTTTGGTTTTGTGATGTTTAATTATGTTTCTAATATTTTAAATACATTTTACTTAATGATATTTGGATTGTAATTTGATTTTAAATTATGCTTATAATCATGTAATGATATGTGTAAAAGTATAGGGTCTCTATAGTTGGTATTAATTGAAAATTTTAGTTATTTTTGGGATTAGGATTGCAAAACTCTAGAGAAATCATTAGGGGTAAGACTATGTTAGAGAAAACATCCCTAAATTTTTGTTAGTATAGAGTAAGTTTTTTATAAAGAAAATACATCCCTATATAGATATTACAAGTGGATTTCATTCTGGCATAGTTTTATCTTGGAGTAACAACTCATACAAGGTGCTCTGGGCTAGACTCAGGGAAACCTCGTACATGACAATGGGTCTTAATGCACACATGGTTTGCTGTTCTTGAGGGATATTATTTAGTAAATTCATAATATCATTACGAACCATTATTAAAGGAACAAAAAAAATCCCACAAGAAATTATTTTAGAAAATATATTATGGATAACCTAGATTGAAACCTATGGTATCACAAGTTAGGATATAATTTTCATTTACAAGTTTATACTTATATATTTAATGATTTATTTTTATATTATTATTAGTTAAGTACTCAAAACCTTTAATTATACTTTATTTTTCTTAATTAATGGTGGAAAATAAAATAACTCATGCCAACAGTAAATGTTGTAGGTGATGTGATGGTTTCCCTATTGATTTTCAAAATGTGATGGGAATGGGTGGTCAAAACATTATGACAATACTTTATCATCTGGATCAAGTTATGAATAATAACTTGAGTCATTTAGGACACCCTATATATCCAAAGAAAGACAATTTATCATCAAATCGTTCATGGATAAAAGTCCCCCCATGTTTAGTGGATCTTTTATTCTCTTACTTGTAGAAAAATGGATTAGCTTCATTGAGAAGATATTCTCTGTCCTCCAGTGCTCAGAAGAAGAGAAATTTGTGTCGGAGGTCTATCATTTTAATGGGTAAATTAATCAGTAGTGGTTACTGATGAAGAACACAATGTCCAAAAATAAAATTTATTCCATGGAATGGGATGATTTCAAGAAAATATTTTTCAATAAATATTTTCCATAAAAACTCTGTCTCAATATGGAAATGGAATTCCTCAGACTGAAGCATAAATAATATGAGTTTATTGGGGCATATGAGAAAAAATTCACAAGAATTTCAATATATGCCTTCAGATTTTTCCTGAACATCGAAATTAAGGTGGATCTCTTATTTAGTGTACTATAGGTGATTCTATGAAAAGCATTGGAAATTTTAGTCTTCAAAGGTTATGATAATATTGTCTATTTTTCTCCTATGTTTGAAATAGATATTGTAGACTCTAAATCATCTCATGGGCCTAGTGAAAAAAAAAGAGGAAAATGGAGTCTAATATGGATGAAAATCCCTTGATGGAAAGAATACCCTCCATCACACATGTCAAAAGTATGTGAAGAAGCACCCTAGAAATTGCTTAAATGGAACAAATAGATACTTCAAATGATGAATATAAGGGTATATGTCTAGTAACTTCCAAAGGTATATGAATGATCCCACTAATGTAGAGAAATAAAGGAAGGTTCATAACAACACTAGACCTATAGGGAAGTGTTTCAACTATAAGTGACATGTGCATTATGCAATCTATTTCCCTAAGCTAAGGTTTTTTTTGAGAAAATTAATAGAAACAAACACCAAGGTAGTAAGGAAGGTCATATTCCATCACTACTACTGAGGTGGAGCCTAAAAATTATGTGGTGACATGTAATCAGGTTATTCATTCAATAATAGTGAACATATTATTGGATTTTAGTTCTACATATTCTTTAATATCTTGCTAGTTTAGTAGAAATATTAAATCAACTCTTAAAAATTTTGAGGTTGATTTATCTGTGAGAATAGTAAATGGATAAATTATTCCATAAAAAGTTCATAACTCCACCCTAGTTATTTTTTGGGGGTGGAACCTCTCATAAAATCTTTTCATTCTCTCTTTGGTAGAGATTGATGCTATTTTGGGTGTAGATTGGCAATATTTATATAAATCCAACTTAAAATTTCAAGAAAGGGAGATCAGTCTTCACATCCCAAAGCATCCTCCAATTCTGTACAAGTGTTAGAAAGAAGTTGAATCTCTTTCAGAATCATCATATCAATTGTGGATATTGTTGACTTACAAGCAAGTATATATAGCTCAAATGCATGAGACAAATAATAGAATCATGATAGAAGATATTCCCATCATGTGGGATTTCACTAATTTATTCTTAAAAGAATTTTTTGGTCTTCCTCCTGATAAATAGGTTGATTTCTCAATTGAAATTATTCCTGGAACATTTCATATATCAAATACACCTTATAGAATGGCCATCGTTGAGCTATAATAACTAAATAAGCAGTTAGAAGATAATCTAGATAATATTTTTATATTCTCAAGTGCCTCACCATGGGGTGTTCCAATCCTCTTCATCAAGAATATGGGTGGATTAATTCACCTCTACATTTATTATCATGATATCAACAAAACTATGACAAATAAAAAGTTTCACCTACAATGGATAGATAACTTGTTTGATTAGCTACATTGGGACTGTTGTTTCTCTAAGGTGGACCTTCGGTTGGGATATTACTAATTAAAGGTGAGGTAGGAAAATTTTCTGAAGACTACCTTTAAAATGAGGTATAGACACTATTAGTTCATATTGATTCCATTTGGATTCAATAATTCTCCATCAATTTTTTTGGACTTGATGAATATATTCTATAGAGATTACCCCAATAAATTTTTGGTAGGCTTTATCAATGATATTCTGATATACTCCCAAAGCAAGTAGGCGCATAAGAAGCATTTTAATACTGTTCTGGAGACTTTTTGAAGCAAGAAACTATATGAAAAATACAGAAAATGGGACTTCTGAATAGAAGGATTATCATTCTTGGGGAAAGTAATCCTGATCAAAAGGATATATGTGGACCCCTCTAAGACAAAGGCAATAGACAAGTTCCACAGGCCAACATTTGTAATGGAGAACCATAGTTTCCTTGGTATAGCTAGGTATTACTGATGATTTGTGAAGAACTTCTCACAAATTTCAAACTCACTTACCAAATAGACTCGGAAAGGATAAAAGTTGTTTTGGACCGGTGAATGTGAAGATTATTTTAAAGAGTTGAAAAATCAGTGTATCACTGCACCAATGCCCACACTAGTGACAAGTGGGAAACTATTTTTGGTTTATAGTGATTCTTCAAAGAAGGTATTAGACTGTATACTAATGATAAATGATAAATGTATAGCCTTTTCTTCAAGGATGTAGAAAATTCATGAGAAAAACTCTCTCATTCCCGATCTCAAGTTGGAATCTATGATCATTACATTGAAAATGTGGCGGTATTATATCTATGGGGAAAAGTGTGAGATATATACTAATCATAATATCCTCAAATATACATTCACATAAAAGGATATTAATATGCTCTAGTGAAGATGGTTATATATCATCAAGGATATGGCTACTCAATCCACTACCATCCTAGTAAGGCAAACAAGGTAGCGAATACTATAAGTAGAAATGATTCTTCATCTTTATCAATGATGAGAATAAATAAGGGTCCAATCTTATTAGACCTATAAATGATGGACAAGTGAATCATTAAGAAAGGAAAATCATCAATCCTTTCTCAAATGATTGCTTAACTATCCCTTACGAAGAAAAAAGGGGTGATCGAAGGAATGATGTGGAAATTTAGAAAAGGGTGGAAGCTATCAGAAATAAAAAATCCTCATAATTAAAAATGGATTTGGAATGAGTTGTGATATTTGGGTCAGGATTATGTGTACCATCTGATCCAGAGATAAAGAAGGAGCTTTTGAATGACACACATAACTCAACCTTCTCTATTCACTCAGGGAGCACAAATATGTATCGAGATCTCTAAGAGAACAATTGGTGGGACAATATAAAAAAAGAGATCGTTGAATATATGTCAAAGTGACTGGTATGTCAGCAAGTGATGACTGGAATAAAAAAGTATAATGGGATAATAAAACCACTACCCATACCAACATGAAAGTGGGAGAACATTACCATGGACTTTTTCCTAGTACTTCCAAAGAAATCCAGAGGGAAGAATGTTATATGCATTTTTTCGGATTGTCTTACTAAGATAGCTCAATTTATCACAATTTAAGAGTACTTGTCCCTAGATCAACTTGCACATATATGAATCAAAGAAGTCGTAAGGCTACATTGAGTACCACTATAAATTGTATCTGATTGAGATCCTAGATTCACCTCTAAATTGTAGAAAATTCTCCAACATGCTCTATGCACTGAGCTGAGGTTCAGTATGGCCTATCTTCTTCAAACTGATGGAAAATCTAAAAAGGACTATTCAAAGATTAAAAGACATGTTGAGAGTGTGTTCTATGGAAATAAAAGGATGATAGGTCCAACATTTTCCTCTAGTTGAGTTCTATTACAATAATATTTTCCACTAAAGCATTAAAATATCTCCATGTGAATTCCATTATGGGAAAAGATGTAGGACACCAGCATGATAGGATGAATTTAGTGAACTTAAGCTTTTATGACTTGAAATAGTTGAAGAAATGGTGGAGAAGGTGAAAACCATTCAGTATCATATCAAGGAATCCCAAAGTTAATAGAAGAGTTATGAAAACAATCACTGATGGGACCCTGAGTTTGATGTTGGATATATTTTATTCATCAGTATATCTCTATGGAAGATAATCATTAGATTTAGGAAGAAAGGAAGGTTTAGTCCTAGGTAAATAAGACCCTTTGAAATTCTTGATCATGTCGAATCTATGGCCTATTGAATAGCACATCCACCTACCATGTCTCAAGTTTACAATGTATTCCAAATATCCCTCTTGAGGAAGTACATATTGGATCCTTCACATGTACCAAATTCATAGGTGGTGTTGTTGGAGAATGATCCGTCATACGAGCACCATCCAATAAAAATCTGGGATCATAGATATAAATTTATATGCAACAAGACTAAACATATGGTCAAATTACTATGTAAGAACAATAATTATGAAGAGGTAACATAAAAACCTAAGGATGTGATGAAGGAGAAGTACCCACACCTGTTTTCAACTTACAATGTAAAATAAAATTTTGAGGGTGAAATTTCATAAGGGGAAAGAATGTAACGACCCAAAATTTTTATCAATGTAAATTCCCTTATTATAATTATTTCATATAGTATAAAACACATTAAATCACATAAATAACATTATATAAACTTTATAAATAAATAATTTATTAAATAATAAGTATTTCAAGAAGTTAAAGAACCTATATCGATGAAATAGTAACTTGACCTTTGGAATAGTAATGTGACCCTTATAAATAATAAACCAGACAATAGAATAGTAACATCACCCATGAAAGTATAAAAAAATAGCCATCTTATAAATGAAAATATGATATAATTATATTACAGTATAATTAAATCAATATTTGAGAAATTATTAATTAAGTATTCATATTTTTATAAAAAAAAGGTATTTATTTTTAATTTTAAAATTTATATAACGTTTTAAAGGAAAAAGTATTTTCATAAACATTATTCATAAATTAATATTTTTTATCATATGATTATAAGATAATTTTATAAGAACATAATTAATTTTTCAAAGTGTTAAAAATTAGTTATAATTTTAAAATTGATATTTTTCAAGTAAATAATGATTTTAATTAAAAATTAAATTTCATGTATTTATAAAATTATTTTTATAAAATTGAGTTCATTTTTTAATTCTACAAATTTAAAAATGGTTTGGATAAAATTTTTTTATTTTTTTGAAATACTTGAAATTTTTATGGATACTAAAATACGACAATTTACGCTATAACCTAAATAATTGATTTATTAAGTAATAGATGATGTATGGATGATGTAAGCCCAAAATATATAACTATAATTAATTATTTTAATATTTTTTGTGATAATTATCAAACTATTGATAGTTTGGAGAAAAAATAATAAACTAACGAATAAAATCATGAGAAAACACCCCTCTCCTCCCCTATAAATACAACATATCACCACCTCTTCTCCTCACACATTCTAAGATTTTATCATTGTCCAAATTCTAACCAATACTCTTACCAAGACCCTCCCACCTATCCAATATCTCTTGGTCTCATAAAAATACCAAAACCATTTCCCAAAGTAGGTTTTCCAGGAGGAGAAATTCTGTAGGTAAATTCCTCTTTCCTTTTCTTTTAATTTGTTTTCAAGTTATTTTCTTATTCTCTCCTCACCTCGCCTAATCAAAAATGATATGATAACTCCATCATCTCACATATACTATAATTATATTATTCTAATGGAATAATCCATCATTAATCCCCTCTCATCTCTCTTTTATTCTAAAAATGAAAATGTTAATCAGGAGATGTTAGTTTATCACCTTCATGGATGAAAATTTTTCATTTTCGATTAACACCTTCAAGGATGGTCATAAAAAAATTATGGTTAAAAAAAATTATAATATAATTATTACATACTATGTAATTTTATTTAATCTTTATATATACATAATGTTAAATAATAAAACAAAATAAGTTCATTATGAGCGAAAACTGCATAAAATAATTCAAATAATTATCACTAACATCTTATTTAATGATTCATCCTCGCCCAAAATAACCAAAAGAAATATATGATAATTTAAATATCTGAATGTTCATTAATAACTTATAAATTCAATTTTTTATTTATATTTCTATTTTACATGAACTTCCATACTCTTATACAAGCAACCCAATCATGAAAAGTAAGAAAATGAGCACTCTCGAATGATGAAATTAAACACTATAACACATAAAAAAGGCCATAAATGAACTTAATAAAAATATAATAAATCCATTAAATGTATAAAAATGTTCTATAATTACTAATTAATTGTTATAATTTGATTATACAGGAAATTAATATCATGTGGAGAACTGTTTTGGACATAAGGTAAGGGAATCTACGCGAACCTACTTTTTCCTTCGGGTTACTCTTTATCTATATTTAAACCTATGTAATACATATTTATTTTTGTTTAATAATTATAAATTATATTTATATGTTCCAAACTCAGTTATCTAGATCATATTTACCTTTTTTATGCAAAAATATATATTTTAAAAGGTTTCCTTTCTCAAATCTTCCCAAAATGCAAGCCTGATTAAAGGGAATTTTCATATTTATTTCCCATTATGATGTGTTGTCCATAATATATTTTAAAACACCATTAGTTTTATAAAATCAATATTTTTTATCATGAAAAATTATCATGGTTCATTCCTGGTTTTGTGCAACCAATTATGCCTTTTCTGTTCTAAAGACTCTTTGATATTTTTCCTTAAAAATGCACTAAAGTGGATAATTTATAAAGTTTACTAAACACTATTTTAAAATGATTTCACTTTATTTGGACACCATTTATCATTATATAAGGCAATTTCCCATTATTAAATTTTTTCTATTTTCTAAATATATTCTTTCATGGATACTTTTAGGATACACCCATTTATAATGTCTAATGACATGAATATGATACCCATTTCATTCCATGGGTAACCCTTATGTTATGTTTGATTTCTTATTCTTGGTTATTCATATATAACACATATTCAAGGGAAAATAATGATAGGTGTGGAAAGATATTTATCTAATACATTGGTTAATTTTTATTCTCATCATACGTCATGTTGGGATAGGGATGAACCAGATTCATTTAGGGGAATTTATCCTCTATGTTATCTAGTCTTGGTGGTTAGCCTTGACTCGTGTTTATGTAGTGTTATATTTTGTTTACCCATTCCTATGATTCCATGATTATATGTTACGATGTTATACATGTTATTATTCCTTATGTTTATTCATGTTCCATACATTTATGTCCTCATGTTATGTCTTCTAACCCATGTTCTATGTTTTATTCCTATAGATTATTCCCTTAATAGACCTTCTAGATCATCCCTTTTGTTCATGTAATCCCCAGGTTATCCTATTTAGATATGGGAGTTTAATATAAGATAGGATATCATTATGGAGATTAAATAAAAGAAGTTTTATTTTGGTTTTATGGTGTTTAATTATGTTCCAAATTATTCAAAGATGCTAGAATTTGTAATCCTTAGCATGTAATTTGATGGTTAATTATGCTCAAAATCATACAATGATTTGTGTAAAAGGATAGGGTTGTTATATTATTCCATTTATAAGGGTACTCCCCATTAGATATTTTTTTCATAGTGTTTTAATTGTGTTTCGCAGCTATCTTCTTTGCTTCTATAGAATGGTTTATTTGTTCCAAATATAGCAACATCCTTGAGAGTTATCTCACAGGTTTGTTGATTTGTTCCCAATATTCTTCCTCTCCTTCCCAATTTTGTTTTAATTATTGAGGATGGTAATTTTTGATATATATCAAATGTAAAGGTTTTCAATATTCCAGATCATTCTGTTATCATTATGGGGTCTCAAAAAGTTCGGAAGAGCTTTTTATGTTTTAATATATGATTTTGAAAAATATGGAGGTAATTTAAATTTTTTAAAAGTTTATTTTGAAATTGATTTAGGATATTTTTAGAGTATATTAATTAATTTTGGAGGTATTTTGGAATTTTATAATTTATAATAAATATTTTAATTTCGTATTTGTTATTTTTTTAATTAAAAATATTAAATTTTTAATAAACTTTTTTCTTTAACGCGTGATTTTGAAGTTTTTTAAAGTTGAAGAGCCTTTTCTAAAGGTTGTTCAAGTGTAATGTTTGTTTTAATAGCTTGCATAAAGGTAGAGCTCATTTTTATGAGTTTTGTAAAGGTAGTTCCAATTTTCTAAATCAAACATAAAGGTATTTCCTAATGGTGTAAGGGTAAAGGGTATTTTTCTAAGGTTGTGTAAAGGTCTTAGCATGAGAGTGGTCTCACATAAGGGTATTTTCATGGTTCTAAATCTCATGTAAGGGTATTGGGAGATTTTTTAAGCTCATGAAAAGGTACTTTATTTCCTATATGAGGGTCATCCCATTGTTCCCTTGGTTCTATATGCATAAATTTTGAAATATTTAAGTCCTGTAAGGGTATATACGGAATTCAATAAGCCTATATAAGAGTATCCATCATATAAAGGTAAAACCATGTTACTCTTATGTAGTATGTATGAGTTGTGAATGGGAAATTTTTTTCCCTGATTTCCCTTTTTCCTTCCTAGTTCAACCTGTAATGTATTTTTAACATAAATCAAGTAATTAAATAAGGATAACATAGGGTTTTGAATCTGTTAAATGTTTTAAATTTAATATTTTACTTTACTTAAATTTAGAAGTTTTAATTGATCCTTTTATGGGAATTAAAATAAAACCAAATTAAATTCTAAATAAATGAAATATTTTATGTGTTTTCTAATAAATATATTGAAATACATTTCAGTGTCCTTATAATATAGATATTCATCCTCATTTGAGTTTCTTGAGTTATCCTTCAGGTTTAGGTGATCTAAGCTTCACCATTTCAATTTATAGGATCTTCTAAAAATCAATTGCATATCTTCTCACGTTTCCAGCCTATGTAAATACCTCATCTCGCTCTTTCTTCTCTATTTTTGGGTGTAGTGTGAAAGTTACTTATTCTCTATGTAGGGGATCTATTAAATCACTTTGTATTTGTGTATGTGTGCATTTATCATGTTTTAGAATCATATATTTAAATGAATGCAATTAACCATAATTAGATAATAATTGTATGAATCACAAAAATGACTATTTAATAATCTGGAAATCTATATATGAAGAAAAGAAGAATATGAAATGAAAATATTGAAATTTTGATAATGAAATATTATTTTTTTCAAAAATCTATATCGGTGTATCTTATGTAGTTGATATCTCCTTCCTTCTGAAATAAATACAGGTAGTGAATGAATTAAATTCTCTTAATTATTATGAATTTTCCTGTAGTTGATAAATATAGTTATCTTAAGAATGTATAAATTCACCTTTTATAGTGTTAAAATTAATATAGATGATGATAATTTCAAAATGATATTTAAATATTTCCCATAAAGATGTTTAAGATTCTAAACAATTATAATTCTATAAATTATAAAATTGAGAGAAATTATCATCCTATACAATACTATTATTTTCCAAATGAGTGAATTTAATGGAAATTGTTAAGGAAATATATTGAATATAATTTAAAATATGTTAATTAAATTATTAAAATGGATGTGTTACCACATACTGCAATATTAAAATTCATAATAAATTATTTGGGACAGTGAAATTGTATAGTTTCATGCTTAGTAAAAATATTATCTAAAAATATCGAAAAAAAAGTTACAGTAATTTGGTAATTATTTTATAATTATTGGAATTGGATAATTTCAATAGGAAAATTATTAAATACTTCAGAATGTATGTTTTATTAAATAAATAAAAGTATTGTCAAATTTAGTTCAATTAATGTTTTATGATATTTAAATTTTATGTTATTGGATTTTATTTGCAGAGATTATCACATTCTATAGAATAATGATAATTATTCTAGAAATTATTTAGGAGAGTAATAAATATTGTTTCATATTTTAATTATTAAATTATTTATATATTTATGATGGTAATTATTTATATAATTGTGGAAATATTATATTTGATATCGTGTTTAGCGTATGATAAGTATATTTGGTATATCATGATATAAGAATTAATTGAATGGTTAAATGTGTGATTTCATGTACTTTATGATTAGCTATGTTTTATGTTTCCTCTTGATATTTACTAGATATTATGTTATCTACCATAATATTTTGTGGTTATTGTTTATCATTTTTAAATGATTTAAATGGATAAACAATGTAAATTCAAAATGAATTATTAATTAAATAAAAGAGGCATGAGAATAATAAATATTTCTCATCTTGGAATTAATTAAACATGGAATTATAGGTTGAATCATGTTATGTTAATTGTAGCTAATTTTAACTGTTGATATAGGGTGTTTAATGTGGAAAAAGTTATGCATAAAACCCCGTTTAATTAAAGATGTAATTAAAATTTTATTTTCTAAAGATGAATTGATTAAGGATAAGGATGCCCATTCTTGATTGTTGGAGGCTTGAATGCCTTGATACTATGGCCTTAGTTATCTTTAAAATTTGTATAGAAAAAATCTATCTGATATTTATTTATGATCTATTCATTTAGAGTCTTGAGATGATTGATTGATAGCCTAATACGGTTAGTGTGATGATGGTGCACTACTAAAAAACAGGCCTTTAATGGTGTTGGCCATTATCAGCACTAGGAAAATTCACTAATAAAGGTTCCCTTTATCAGGGATAAAACACGTGTTGAGAAAGGCTACCATTTATCAACGCTTCTTTTTAGCACTGATAAAAGTCACCCCATATCAGTGCATTTTTTTAAGCACTGATAAAGGATTTCCTTTATCACTGCTTTATTTTTAGCACTAATAAAGGGTATTCTTTATAAGCGCTTTATTTTTAGTAATGATAAAGGTTAACCTTTATCAGTGATTTATTTTTAGCACCCATAAAGGGTATGTCAGCATCACTTTTTTATCGTTGATAAAAGTCCAAATAAAATGAAATAATTAATAAATAAAAAATAAAAAAGATTTTATTTAAAAAAAAATATTAAAAAACTTATTAAATAAATAATCATTGATAAAAATGAATAAATTAATTATACTATATATAAACTATAAATAGTAATAAATAGTATATATTAAATATCTAAATATATGTAAAATAAAAACTAAACAAATAAAAATTAAAAATAATTAAATTGATAAAAAATATTAAATAAATTATTAATTAAATAACTATTGATAATGTTAATAATAAGTATATATTAAATATGTAGATATATATGAATGTATATAAATATTATTTATATAATAACAAATATTTCTGTTTTCACATTAAATAGTAATAAATTTAGTGACTAATGGTTTATAATTAAAATTTTATATGAATTAAAAATACAAACTAATTTCACTGAGTAATGGACATAATTGAATGTCATTCGATTTTTAAATTTAACATAGATCATGCGCGTGTTATATTTATCTCACATATATATGTAATTAATTCATTTTTATATACAACGCACACATAGAAATATTTTTTTGACAATTTAATCAATTTCTATTATTTATTTTATATTTATTTGTTAACTATATTTTAATATTTTCAATATGTATTCATCTTTAATTAAATATGTATCCATTTTTAAAAAAATATATATTTAATTAATCAGACATATCAAATCTTTCAATATTGTTAAAGTGTACCCATTTTTAATTATTCAATTTCACGCATTTTTAACATGCATGCACTTAAGATGAAATATTCATTAATAATGTTAAAAAATATTTGAAAAAAATATATCTAAATAATTATATTTTTAAATGTACATGTTTACTATTTCTATACATTTATATATTTATAATTTTAAATAAATAATTATTATTTTTTAAAAAAGTATTTGTGATTATAAGTTAATATTTATATATATTTAAATAATTATAAAATTATAATAAATTTATTTAAATAATTAATATGTTTACTATTTTTATATTAATAAATATTTATTAAATATGTATATATAATTACATGAATACATATAATGATATAAGTATTATTTTTTAGAAAAGTTTTTATATAATTTAAAAAATAATAATTATATATTTAAATAATTATAAAATTATAATAAATATATCTAAATAAAGAATATATTTACTATAATTGTATTTATATATATTTATTAAATATATATATAATTATATAATTATATTTACAAAAAAAAATTATTTATAATTGTAATTATAAAACCTTTATCAATGCTAGATTAATTAGCGTTGATGAAATAAATATTTTTCAGCATCTTTTTACCACTAATAGTGATAGAGATTTATTAGCACTTTTTTAGCGCTGATAAAATCCATCTTTATCGACACCAAAACATTTTCCCTCAAAAAAAGAATATTTATCAACATTTCTTTAGCACTAATAAAGCTCTATCTTTATCAGTGCTAAAAACACAAATAAAGATGCCTTTTATCAGTTCTAATTAATCTAGTGGTGATAAAAGTGATCTGTAATGTCCCGGAAATTCTGTATAATTTTTTTTTAATTATATAGAATTATTACGAGACCTCAAATTCTGAGGGATAGCGATTCTGAGGCCCGGGGTGCTCGGAATGATCTGTCAAAGTTTTCTTATGCTTTAATTATCGCGTGAAAGCAGTTTTCCTGAAAAAGTGGAATAACTCTTAAACAGTTTCCCATATCAAAAATAAGAGGGCATCGTTGCATTCAGAATGGTGGTTTTACCCTAGGTGTGACTTTACTTTGGTCGGCGCGGGCCCCCTTTGAGAAAAACCAAAAATGGCATAATTGTAAATAAAATAATTAAATAAATTATTTTATTTTTCAAATGCTTATAACTCACAAAAGGTAACTCAGATTGAAAATTTGCGACCACTGCTGAACTCATGAGGGAATTCATTATTTAAGAAGATAATAACCTTTACCTGTACGGACCACCATTGAAAGTTAATTTTTGGACGTGAATAAAATAATTAAGTGACCATTATATTTACTGTAAAATCCAATACTCTTAAATGGTAACATAGATTGGAAATCTGAGAGTACCGTTGGGTTCGTTGGGGAGTGTTTCACTTAGGCAAAGAATAACCTCGACCGGCGTGGGTTGAGGGTGACTGTTAATAATTTTTCTGAACTTTTTTTCGGGTACGTTCAGTAAACGCGCAAGCGGTGTTTTGTTACTTTTGACCCGGTGCTCAGAATTGAAATTTGAGGACACCGTTGAACCTGCATCATCGATTTTATATTAAAGTGACTATCACCTTGACAGTAGTTGGTTGAGGGTGAAAGTTAGTTTTTGGGTTTTTCGTGGAAAGAATAAACTAAAATAAACACACATTTTATTTTATTTTCTTGTAACCACCCACTTGTGGAAGTTGAGAAATAGGGACCACCAGACCTTAACCTCCCATCAAAGGTTATGGTAGTGGGGACCACCCGAGGCCAAAACCTCTTGAACTCCCCTTTTAATGAGGGAGAAACTCTCAACTCCCTCTTTAATGTGGAGGAGCCTCTTGAGCTTCCTCCAAATTAATTTTTCCGACTCATTTAATTGTTTAATTAGTTTATTTTGAATTTATACTAATGAACTTAATAGAAAACATAATCTATTATGTTGGCTACTTGTAATTTTTGGTGGAACTGGGAGAGGAGAGAGCTTTGGGAGAAATAAAGTTCTCCAATGAAGAACTTAACCTCTCAACGAAGAACGCTCCACCGACAAAGAACGCAACCTCGACTTCGACCTTCTTCCTCAGAAATTCATCCAATGTGGGACGTCTTTATCTACGATGAACCGACGGATGAGCCTGGGATTTGAGGTGTGTGGTGGACAAGATGAGAATCGAAAACTTCACCTTCTTCCCTCCTTGTCGACGTCAACGAACAACCCGAGGTAGGGGGTTGTTATTGAAATCTTGAATTATATCAATTATTTTCCTCGTTCTTGGGAAGAATGGTGAATGTGGATCAACCAAGATGATTTGATCCATGATTCATATTAAATTATTTAGTTGTCCTTCTTGTTTCCTAATTCGGTTAAGTCTGCTAGCTACCGCCCTAACGTGGATGGTACGGGCCAAACAAACACGGCCTGACCTCTCCACAGTTTATATCGAGGTTTGTGGTGTTCTTTGTGAGGGAGTAATATGGAAACTGGAGAGGGTTATTGGAACCTATGAGGAACAAGAGAATAGCAACCAGCACCACTACCAGTCGTGACGAAGGCGAGGGTGCAACGGTGCCGCTCTGTGGCCACTGTCGTCGCAGCCTCATCGCGCCTCCCCAGGCAAACCGTCGTCACGACCTCGTCGCGCCGCCCCATCCGAACCGTCGTTGTGACCTCGTCGCACCACCCCAGCTGAACTGTCATCGAGGCCTTGTTGTGCCGCCCCAGCCGAACCTCCCCTGAGCCACCGCCATAATGTCGAGCCAAGCCACTACCCAAACTACACCGACGTCCGAGCCACCCCCACCGACCGGGCCAAGCCATCACCGCCATCCGCCAAGCCGCCGTCGTTCCGCTATGTCACTGGTTGAGCCACCCTGGCCGCGCCGCCCGTGGCCTTCCGAGTCGCTCCCGTTGAGCCACCCACGGCCCTACGTGCTACTCCGGCCGAGCCACCCACAGCCGATCCGCTTCAGCCACGCCGCCTCGTGGCCCTGATCCACTTCGGCCAATCCACCCTATGGCCCGGAGCTACTCCGGTCGAGCCGCCCTGTGGGCCCGAGCCACTCCGGCCGAGGCTCCCTGTATGTAACACGCCGATGTTTTCAAACCTCTTAAATGAAAATTGGGCATTTTCTTTTTGTGCTTTTAAAGTTCTCTCTCTAAAACAATCAGAATGTAAAATATAAAAACACGTAACTTTTATTTAATGAACTCAACACTGAAGAGTCTTACATTTTTCGGTTTACAAGAAAAACTCACTAACCAAATATTCCAACCAAGAACCCGATTACAATAATAGGAAGACTGCTTAAAACTACTAAGAGCCCGAAAATGTGGTAGGGATTTCGAGCATCCATCATAAGAAACGTAAGGATTGCTGAAGCCACCGCGATCGTGCTCAACACCAAGGGAATCACACGAACCATCTTTGCTTCTCCTTCAGTCGCTTGGGGTAAGAGACACCCGAGACCAAACCTTTCTTTTTATAAGCCCCCTAATATGGCCGTTGAACCCCAAACGGCTATATTTTCGACCGTTGTTTTCCTAAAGTACCCAATGTTTTGTTTTTTTAACCGTTACCCAGATAATGTTTAAATTCAGTTTTTGTCGACGTGTTAAAACTTATTAAGTATAGTTTTGAAATAATTGATAAGTGATATGTATTTTCTTTTATATATATAGTTGTAATTTATATATCCATATATATATATGGTTTTGGTTTGTTAGCCTAAAATTTGATTAAATTTAAATTATTATAAAATTATCAATAAAACTAATTCTTTTTATAAATTATATTTACAGTTGACTTCTCATAAAAGTGTTAATGATGTATATTTACCCATTTACAAAATTAATTTATGAATTTATTTATATAATAATAATAAATAAATAAAACTACACAATTATGTTCTTACTAAAACCTAATAATTTTGTTGCTTTAATTTTGACATTCTACCTATTTAGGGATAAACTTATTAATTTTAAACACTTTCTTTTTGTTTCAAATAATCCGAATGTATTTTTTTTAGTTTATTTATGAAATCATAAGTATATATGTTATTATACTTGAGTTCACTTTTTATTTTATGTATAAAACTTATAGATGTGTATTTATATGTTTTGATAAAAATAAATAGAGAAAAATGAAAATACAAATTATGTTTAAAATAAGGGTTTAATAGTTTAATATATAGGGGTATTAATAACCCTTGACTTAGGATAATAATAGTTTATTAATAAGGTTATATTAGTGAATTTATAATAGGTTTAATAAAATATTAAAACAACCGTTTTTTTTATGTTAAAAACGTTGAAATAAAATGATATTGCGTAAAAAAAAGGGGAAAACGAACGAAACCGCGTGTTTCGTTTTTTTTATAAACCCCACGTCGACCTCGGTCCGTTCGATCTGGACTGTTTTGATCCTGGCCATTCATTTTTTTTCCCGCATCTCCCTCGTCTGCGGTTCTTCTTCTTCCTCGTCGCGCCGCAGAACCAGTAGCGTAGGCCCTCGTTTCCTCCGCCTGAGTCGTCAACGGTCATCCCTCTCTTCTCCTTCCACGAAGTCGGCGCCGCCTCTTAAATATCGGCCTCGGTTCCATCGTCACCTCTCCTCGTCCAAAGACTTCATCTTCTTCTTCTTCGTTCTTTTTTTTTAAGACTCCCTGCTGCACCGAAGGACCGGATCCCTCTTCGGCTTCTGGACCTCGTTGCTGCCTCGTTCTCTCCTCCTCCTCTCCGTGTCGGTAAGGGTTGAACTCTGTCTGTAAAGTTTTGAACTTCGGTTTTCATTTACATAAAAATGTATACGGGTTATATATACACACATGTATATCTCCTGTCTTTAAACCTTCGGATCCCCTTGCCTCACTTAAACCTCCCCTCCGAACGAAGGTAAGAGAAGTTCTCTGTTTGTTCTGCTCTTCCCCTATTCGACGCACCCATTTATTTTCTTTATATTTATTTTTGTATATGTTAATATAAACATGTATAATTGTATTCAAGGCCGTAAAGAACTTCATTATAACTGTTTTTCACTCTTCCTGTTTTACGAGTCAAGCGAGGGTAAGGGTTCCTGTCTTGTTGGTTTGAGTTTTGGTGAACCTACATGTGATATAAACTCTATATATATATGAATATATATATATTATTTTGGTATGTATATGTGTACCTAAATGTATATAAATAACTTTGAACGCATACACCTATTTTTCATAATATATGATGAATGAGTATGATTAATATGTTTTAATACTTTTGGTATAACGTGACAAGTTACTAAAATTATATATGCCCTTTAAAACTTTTAATCCAAGGGCGATTCCAAGACTATTTATATATATGGTCATATATATATATATATATGGTGAAATTTCAGGATTGGTTTAATTTCAAAATGACTTTTCTAGCTTGAAAATATTCATTTATCAGCGTTTTTGACAATTCGTGCACTTTTTGTAAAAATGTGTGGCATGAACCCCCCCTTAAGAATTTATATGTTTCCAAGTGAATGTGTTTTCAAAATTTCAGTTTCCAAAACCTTTTTATTTATTTATTTATTAGGACTTGGTTATATACATATATATATAATTATAGACACATAAGTTTCTAATAATTTTAATGGATGCTAAGCCAACATGTGTATTGCACCGATGGACCGGCTTAACCTAAAAATTTAAGTACCCTCAATGAAACTTATACTTGTAAAGAATGTGTTTTGCATGTTTAAAGATATGAACTATGAATTTATGGTTTTATTTAATGAACATGATGAAATTTTACATGACAATCCGCTATGTTCAGTATTCCAGTTATTTTTGCAATGTGCAAGATTAAGTTGATTTAGTTTATTTGCATCAATGTTTAATCTGAAGCCAAAAGCCTAGTTCTTTTTACATCTAAGATATGATCCCCCTCAAGTCATGAATATGTATGTAAAAAGGAGTTTTGATTAAGAATGTATGAAACCCTATGAATGAATGACCATGTCAAGATATGTGAGGGATGTATAGGACTTAAATGTTTATGGACGGGTGCGCCCGGAATTATACAGCGCTCCAATGCATTGGGTAAAGCAAGAGTCTCATGAGACATCAAGTGCAACGGTCTTGGAGAATAGCCTTGGCTCGTGCTATCATGTGCAACGGTCTTGGAGAATATCCTTGGCTCGTGCTATCAAGTGCAACGGTCTTGGCGAATAGCCTTGGCTCGTTCTATCAAGTGCAACGGTCTTGGAGAATATCCTTGGCTCGTGCTATCAAGTGCAACGGTCTTGGCGAATAGCCTTGGCTCGTGCTATCATGTGCAACGGTCTTGGCGAATGGCCTTGGCTCGTGCTACCATGGGAAACGGGATTGGCATTTGGCCTTGACCCGTACCAAAATTATGGTCATGACGTGAGGTCTTGACAAAGTCCGGTTTTATTCATCCCCTCTGCATGTAATGATAATGTTTAACCAGGGGTTAGTTCAACTAACAGGACAACCCCTAGTTGAAAGTCCCCAAGATCATGAAAATGTACTTTATGCAACAAGAACTGTTTTCATATGGTAAACTGTTAGATGATCTACATTTTACTCATGAACCATGATATGCATGTCTTCCCTGCTTAGTCATAAAATTCTTTTAGAAGTAAAGTAACCTTGTTTTTAGCATTATGCATTATTTATTCTTCTTATATTGCGCACTCTGATCATGTTTATATTTAAGCTCATTTCAAGTATGTGCTTCCCTATGCAAGTGGTTTTCAAAGAAAAATGGATCTCATGTTTTAAGAAAATATAACGTTTTAGTTCTATCAAAGTGTTTTATTCAAAAAGGTCTTCTTTGAGAAAGGATTTTCTTAAAATGTTTTTGAAACCCCTTACTGGGCATTTTGCTCACCCTACGTTTTGTTTAAAAATTTTTAGGCTTGGAATGTACTGATGAAGTTTATCAGAGCAGCTGGTTTC
Organism: Viscum album; assembly: GCA_963277665.1. NCBI lineage: Eukaryota > Viridiplantae > Streptophyta > Magnoliopsida > Santalales > Viscaceae > Viscum > Viscum album. The sequence goes on from OY728121.1 coordinate 357,854,386, forward strand.
CCAGAATCCTGAGCCTCGCGATCTTCTGTAGTCATGAGACATGATATATTTTTTTGTAAATGCTGTAATGAAATACTAAGCATATCATGTCTCATGAGGCACCCTGGGTATCGGGGGCGCCACAGTTGGTATCAGAGGATAGGTTCAGGCAACTCTGGAAAACCAGGTGATATAGATATATTGCTAAGACTAACTAAGTAAGAATGTTATAACTTTCAGATGGTTGATGTACCTACCGACCTTTTGTCACTTCCAAATGAGGCTCTAGAGAACATTATATCTCTATCCAGCCGTGAAAACTTCCTGAATTATGCCCAAATTCGCATGACGTGTAAGCACTTGTACGATGTGTCAAACTCATCTAGGGTGCTTAGTCTCCACCAGGGAATGGGGATGGATTATCTCCTAATGATGATGACCCAGTTTCCCTCGTATGCACGTCGGGGAAGGTATCACGAAGGACTCTTCCGAGTGTTCACAGCTGGAGAGGAATCTGGCACAATGCTAGATAACCCTTTTCAAGAAGCTGCTGCTGCTGGAGACCTCCGAGCAGCTTATCTGTGCCAAGTCCTGCACTATGGCTTCTGGGGCCAGTTAATGGACTTCGGAGCGTTGGAAAATGAGTCCACCCATGTGTCTCTTAGGCAAGAAGAGCACACCGATGTTTCCCAACTTCACACCCCTCACGCTAAACTCAGGAGGCGTTATAAGTGTTCCCATGAGTTTAGTCCTGTATGCTCATCTTGTGTGTGGTTTGAAGAGTTAGGAAGTTTTGCCACTCTTTGTGGCGTACGTCTTGTGAACTCAGACTTTGGCGTGTAAACTTTTTCATAAATGGATGTTTCTTGTTTCTTTTCATGTCTTCACTGTGTCTATGTTGTTAAGAGTTTCCCCTCGATGTTTGTTTTCAGATGGCTCGACAAACGAACTTCTCATCCCTACCCGATGAGCTAGTAGAAGTCATCTTGATCAAGGCATGCATGGTGGATTACCCATCATTTCTCCACCTACGAGGGTCCTGCCAGCATTTTCTCAATTTAGCAAATGGTCCAGAGATTCTTCGGCTATGTCGAGGGAATAATCGCGTCTTTCAGCTCATTGCTGCTGCTCAACTCCCCTACTATAGGCGAAGGGGAATGTACTTTGAGGGCCTGTTCCAATGTTTCACTCTGGCACAAAACTTTACTGCCAGAGCGTGCTTTCTCGTGGCCGCCCAGGATGGCCAGCTCAGCGCAGCTTATATGTTCCAAGTCTTGAACATCATTCTCCTCGATCGCACCGTCCCTCTCGACTACCTCGAGCAGGATGTGGCCAGAAGAGTCGTCAAGGAGTTCATCTACTCGGACATATCCGAGCTTTGCATCGCACGAGCCTCCCTTTGGAAGCCCGTGTGCCGTATACACGACCAGGAGTTCAGGGAGCACTGTTCGAGGTGCATCTGGACTAGGGAAACCGTAGAGTTGTGTGCCAACTTTGGTGTCCTGTTAACCGAGCCAGACCCGCTGTTTCGGTAGAGTTTTACGTTTGGAGTTTCAGTTTCTTTTTTTATGATAGAATTGCGGGGACGCAATTCTTTGAAGGGGGAGATAATGTAACACCCCGATGTTTTCAAACCTCTTAAATGAAAATTGGGCATTTTCTTTTTGTGCTTTTAAAGTTCTCTCTCTAAAACAATCAGAATGTAAAATATAAAAACACGTAACTTTTATTTAATGAACTCAACACTGAAGAGTCTTACATTTTTCGGGTTACAAGAAAAACTCACTAACCAAATATTCCAACCAAGAACCCGATTACAATAATAGGAAGACTGCTTAAAACTACTAAGAGCCCGAAAATGCGGTAGGGATTTCGAGCATCCATCATAAGAAACGTAAGGATTGCTGAAGCCACCGCGACCGTGCTCAACACCAAGGGAATTACACGAACCATCTTTGCTTCTCCTTCAGTCGCTTGGGGTAAGAGACACCCGAGACCAAACCTTTCTTTTTATAAGCACCCTAATATGGCCGTTGAACCCCAAACGGATATATTTTCGACCGTTGTTTTCCCAAAGTACCCAATGTTTTGTTTTTTTAACCGTTACCCAGATAATGTTTAAATTCAGTTTTTATCGACGTGTTAAAACTTATTAAGTATAGTTTTGAAATAATTGATAAGTGATATGTATTTTCTTTTATATATATAGTTGTAATTTATATATCCATATATATATATGGTTTTGGTTTGTTAGCCTAAAATTTGATTAAATTTAAATTATTATAAAATTATCAATAAAACTAATTCTTTTTATAAATTATATGTACGGTTGACTTCTCATAAAAGTGTTAATGATGTATATTTACCCATTTACAAAATTAATTTATGAATTTCTTTATATAATAATAATAAATAAATAAAACTACACAATTATGTTCTTACTAAAACCTAATAATTTTGTTGCTTTAATTTTGACATTCTACCTATTTAGGGATAAACTTATTAATTTTAAACACTTTCTTTTTGTTTCAAATAATCCGAATGTATTTTTTTTAGTTTATTTATGAAATCATAAGTATATATGTTATTATACTTGAGTTCACTTTTTATTTTATGTATAAAACTTATAGATGTGTATTTATATGTTTTGATAAAAAGAAATAGAGAAAAATGAAAATACAAATTATGTTTAAAATAAGGGTTTAATAGTTTAATATATAGGGGTATTAATAACCCTTGACTTAGGATAATAATAGTTTATTAATAAGGTTATATTAGTGAATTTATAATAGGTTTAATAAAATATTAAAACAACCGTTTTTTTTATGTTAAAAACGTTGAAATAAAATGATATTGCGTAAAAAAAAAGGGGAAAACGAACGAAACCGCATGTTTCGTTTTTTTTATAAACCCCACGTCGACCTCGGTCCGTCCGATCTGGACTGTTTTGATCCTGGCCATTCGTTTTTTTTTTCGCATCTCCCTCGCCTGCGGTTCTTCTTCTTCCTCGCCGCGCCGCAGAACCAGTAGCGTAGGCCCTCGTTTCCTCCGCCTGAGTCGTCAACGGTCATCCCTCTCTTCTCCTTCCACGAAGTCGGCGCCGCCTCTTAAATATCGGCCTCGGTTCCATCGTCGCCTCTCCTCGCCCAAAGACTTCATCTTCTTCTTCTTCGTTCTTTTTTTTTTAAGACTCCCTGCTGCACCGAAGGACCGGATCCCTCTTCGGCTTCTGGACCTCGTTGCTGCCTCGTTCTCTCCTCCTCCTCTCCGTGTCGGTAAGGGTTGAACTCTGTCTGTAAAGTTTTGAACTTCGGTTTTCATTTACATAAAAATGTATACGGGTTATATATACACACATGTATATCTCCTGTCTTTAAACCTTCGGATCCCCTTGCCTCACTTAAACCTCCCCTCCGAACGAAGGTAAGAGAAGTTCTCTGTTTGTTCTGCTCTTCCCCTATTCGACGCACCCATTTATTTTCTTTATATTTATTTTTGTATATGTTAATATAAACATGTATAATTGTATTCAAGGCCATAAAGAACTTCATTATAACTGTTTTTCACTCTTCCTGTTTTACGAGTCAAGCGAGGGTAAGGGTTCCTGTCTTGTTGGTTTGAGTTTTGGTGAACCTACATGTGATATAAACTCTATATATATATGAATATATATATATTATTTTGGTATGTATATGTGTACCTAAATGTATATAAATAACTTTGAATGCATACACCTATTTTTCATAATATATGATGAATGAGTATGATTAATATGTTTTAATACTTTTGGTATAACGTGATGAGTTACTAAAATTATATATGCCCTTTAAAACTTTTAATCCAAGGGCGATGCCAAGACTATTTATATATATGGTCATATATATATATATATATGGTGAAATTTCAGGATTGGTTTAATTTCAAAATGACTTTTCTAGCTTGAAAATATTCATTTATCAGCGTTTTTGACAATTCGTGCACTTTTTGTAAAAATGTGTGGCATGAACCCCCCCCCCCCCTTAAGAATTTATATGTTTCCAAGTGAATGTGTTTTCAAAATTTCAGTTTCCAAAACCTTTTTATTTATTTATTTATCAGGACTTGGTTATATACATATATATATATAATTATAGACACATAAGTTTCTAATAATTTTAATGGATGCTAAGCCAACATGTGTATTGCACCGATGGACCGGCTTAACCTGAAAATTTAAGTACCCTCAATGAAACTTATACTTGTAAAGAATGTGTTTTGCATGTTTAAAGATATGAACTATGAATTTATGGTTTTATTTAATGAACATGATGAAATTTTACATGACAATCCGCTATGTTCAGTATTCCAGTTATTTTTGCAATGTGCAAGATTAAGTTGATTTAGTTTATTTGCATCAATGTTTAATCTGAAGCCAAAAGCCTAGTTCCTTTTACATCTAAGATATGATCCCCCTCAAGTCATGAATATGTATGTAAAAAGGAGTTTTGATTAAGAATGTATGAAACCCTATGAATGAATGACCATGTCAAGATATGTGAGGGATGTATAGGACTTAAAATGTTTATGGACGGGTGCGCCCGGAATTATACAGCGCTCCAATGCATTGGGTAAAGCAAGAGTCTCATGAGACATCAAGTGCAACGGTCTTGGCGAATAGCCTTGGCTCGTGCTATCATGTGCAACGGTCTTGGAGAATATCCTTGGCTTGTGCTATCAAGTGCAACGGTCTTGGCGAATAGCCTTGGCTCGTGCTATCAAGTGCAACGGTCTTGGAGAATATCCTTGGCTCGTGCTATCAAGTGCAACGGTCTTGGCGAATAGCCTTGGCTCGTGCTATCATGTGCAACGGTCTTGGCGAATGGCCTTGGCTCGTGCTACCATGGGAAACGGGATTGGCATTTGGCCTTGACCCGTACCAAAATTATGGTCATGACGTGAGGTCTTGACAAAGTCCGGTTTTATGCATCCCCTCTGCATGTAATGATAATGTTTAACCAGGGGTTAGTTCAACTAACAGGACAACCCCTAGTTGAAAGTTCCCAAGATCATGAAAATGTACTTTATGCAACAAGAACTGTTTTCATATGGTAAACTGTTAGATGATCTGCATTTTACTCATGAACCATGATATGCATGTCTTCCCTGCTTAGTCATAAAATTCTTTTAGAAGTAAAGTAACCTTGTTTTTAGCATTATGCATTATTTATTCTTCTTATATTGCGCACTCTGATCATGTTTATATTTAAGCTCATTTCAAGTACGTGCTTCTCTATGCAAGTGGTTTTCAAAGAAAAATGGATCTCATGTTTTAAGAAAAGATAACGTTTTAGTTCTATCAAAGTGTTTTATTCAAAAAGGTCTTCTTTGAGAAAGGATTTTCTTAAAATGTTTTTGAAACCCCTTACTGGGCATTTTTCTCACCCTACGTTTTGTTTAAAAAATTTCAGGCTTGGAATGTACTGATGAAGTTTATCAGAGCAGCTGGTTTCCCAGAATCCTGAGCCTCGCGATCTTCTGTAGTCATGAGACATGATATATTTTTTTGTAAATGCTGTAATGAAATGCTAAGCATATCATGTCTCATGAGGCACCCTGGGTATCGGGGGCGCCACAGTTGCTATCAGAGGATAGGTTCAGGCAACTCTGGAAAACCAGGTGATATAGATATATTGCTAAGACTAACTAAGTAAGAATGTTATAACTTTCAGATGGCTGATGTACCTACCGACCTTTTGTCACTTCCAACTGAGGCTCTAGAGAACATTATATCTCTAGCCAGCCGTGAAAACTTCCTGAATTATGCCCAAATTCGCATGACGTGTAAGCACTTGTACGATGTGTCAAACTCATCTAGGGTGCTTAGTCTCCACCGGGGAATGGGGATGGATTATCTCCTAATGATGATGACCCAGTTTCCCTCGTATGCACGTCGGGGAAGGTATCACGAAGGACTCTTCCGAGTGTTCACAGCTGGAGAGGAATCTGGCACAATGCTAGATAACCCTTTTCAAGAAGCTGCTGCTGGAGACCTCCGAGCAGCTTATCTGTGCCAAGTCCTGCACTACGGCTTCTGGGACCAGTTAATGGACTTCGGAGCGTTGGAAAATGAGTCCACCCGTGTGTCTCTTAGGCAAGAAGTGCACACCGATGTTTCCCAACTTCACACCCCTCACGCTAAACTCAGGAGGCGTTATAAGTGTTCCCATGAGTTTAGTCTTGTATGATCATCTTGTGTGTGGTTTGAAGAGTTAGGAAGTTTTGCCACTCTTTGTGGCGTACGTCTTGTGAACTCAGACTTTGCCGTGTAAACTTTTTCATAAATGGATGTTTCTTGTTTCTTTTCATGTCTTCACCGTATCTATGTTGTTAAGAGTTTCCCCTCGATGTTTGTTTTCAGATGGCTGGACAAACGAACTTCTCATCCCTACCCGATGAGCTAGTAGAAGTCATCTTGATCAAGGCATGCATGGTGGATTACCCATCATTTCTCCACCTACGAGGGTCCTGCCAGCGTTTGCTCAATTTAGCAAATGGTCCAGAGATTCTTCGGCTATGTCGAGGGAATGATCGCGTCTTTCAGCTCATTGTTGCTGCTCAACTCCCCTACTATAGGCGAAGGGGAATGTACTTTGAGGGCTTGTTCCAATGTTTCACTCTGGCACAAAACTTTACTGCCAGAGCGTGATTTCTCGTGGCCGCCCAGGATGGCCAGCTCAGCACAGCTTATATGTTCCAAGTCTTGAACATCAGCCTCCTCGATCGCACCGTCCCTCTCGACTACCTCGAGCAGGATGTGGCCAGAAGAGTCGTCAAGGAGTTCATCTACTCGGACATATCCGAGATTTGCATCGCACGAGCCTCCCTTTGGAAGCCCGTGTGCGGTATACACGACCAGGAGTTCAGGGAGCACTGTTCGAGGTGCATCTGGACTAGGGAAACCGTAGAGTTGTGTGCCAACTTTTGTGTCCTGTTAACCGAGCCAGACCCGCTATTTCGGTAGAGTTTTACGTTTGGAGTTTCAATTTCTTTTTTTATGATAGAATTGCGGGGACGCAATTCTTTGAAGGGGGAGATAATGTAACACCCCGATGTTTTCAAACCTCTTAAATGAAAATTGGGCATTTTCTTTTTGTGCTTTTAAAGTTCTCTCTCTAAAACAATCAGAATGTAAAATATAAAAACACGTAACTTTTATTTAATGAACTCAACACTGAAGAGTCTTACATTTTTCGGGTTACAAGAAAAACTCACTAACCAAATATTCCAACCAAGAACCCGATTACAATAATAGGAAGACTGCTTAAAACTACTAAGAGCCCGAAAATGCGGTAGGGATTTCGAGCATCCATCATAAGAAACGTAAGGATTGCTGAAGCCACCGCGACCGTGCTCAACACCAAGGGAATCACACGAACCATCTTTGCTTCTCCTTCAGTCGCTTGGGGTAAGAGACACCCGAGACCAAACCTTTCTTTTTATAAGCACCCTAATATGGCCGTTGAACCCCAAACGGCTATATTTTCGACCGTTGTTTTCCCAAAGTACCCAATGTTTTGTTTTTTTAACCGTTACCCAGATAATGTTTAAATTCAGTTTTTGTCGACGTGTTAAAACTTTTTAAGTATAGTTTTGAAATAATTGATAAGTGATATGTATTTTCTTTTATATATATAGTTGTAATTTATATATCCATATATATATATGGTTTTGGTTTGTTAGCCTAAAATTTGATTAAATTTAAATTATTATAAAATTATCAATAAAACTAATTCTTTTTATAAATTATATTTACGGTTGACTTCTCATAAAAGTGTTAATGATGTATATTTACCCATTTACAAAATTAATTTATGAATTTCTTTATATAATAATAATAAATAAATAAAACTACACAATTATGTTCTTACTAAAACCTAATAATTTTGTTGCTTTAATTTTGACATTCTACCTATTTAGGGATAAACTTATTAATTTTAAACACTTTCTTTTTGTTTCAAATAATCCGAATGTATTTTTTTTAGTTTATTTATGAAATCATAAGTATATATGTTATTATACTTGATTTAACTTTTTATTTTATGTATAAAACTTATAGATGTGTATTTATATGTTTTGATAAAAAGAAATAGAGAAAAATGAAAATACAAATTATGTTTAAAATAAGGGTTTAATAGTTTAATATATAGGGGTATTAATAACCCTTGACTTAGGATAATAATAGTTTATTAATAAGTTTATATTAGTGAATTTATAATAGGTTTAATAAAATATTAAAACAACTGTTTTTTTTATGTTAAAAACGTTGAAATAAAATGATATTGCGTAAAAAAAAGGGGGGAAACGAACGAAACCGCGTGTTTCGTTTTTTTTATAAACCCCACGTCGACCTCGGTCCGTCCGATCTGGACTGTTTTGATCCTGGCCATTCGTTTTTTTTTTCGCATCTCCCTCGCCTGCGGTTCTTCTTCTTCCTCGCCGCGCCGCAGAACCAGTAGTGTAGGCCCTCGTTTCCTCCACCTGAGTCGTCAACGGTCATCCCTCTCTTCTCCTTCCACGAAGTCGGCGCCGCCTCTTAAATATCGGCCTCGGTTCCATCGTCGCCTCTCCTCGCCCAAAGACTTCATCTTCTTCTTCTTCGTTCTTTTTTTTAAGACTCCCTGCTGCACCGAAGGACCGGATCCCTCTTCGGCTTCTGGACCTCGTTGCTGCCTCGTTCTCTCCTCCTCCTCTCCGTGTCGGTAAGGGTTGAACTCTGTCTGTAAAGTTTTGAACTTCGGTTTTCATTTACATAAAAATGTATACGGGTTATATATACACACATGTATATCTCCTGTCTTTAAACCTTCGGATCCCCTTGCCTCACTTAAACCTCCCCTCCGAACGAAGGTAAGAGAAGTTCTCTGTTTGTTCTGCTCTTCCCCTATTCGACGCACCCATTTATTTTCTTTATATTTATTTTTGTATATGTTAATATAAACATGTATAATTGTATTCAAGGCCGTAAAGAACTTCATTATAACTGTTTTTCACTCTTCCTGTTTTACGAGTCAAGCGAGGGTAAGGGTTCTTGTCTTGTTGGTTTGAGTTTTGGTGAACCTACATGTGATATAAACTCTATATATATATGAATATATATATATTATTTTGGTATGTATATGTGTACCTAAATGTATATAAATAACTTTGAACGCATACACCTATTTTTCATAATATATGATGAATGAGTATGATTAATATGTTTTAATACTTTTGGTATAACGTGACGAGTTACTAAAATTATATATGCCCTTTAAAACTTTTAATCCAAGGGTGATGCCAAGACTATTTATATATATGGTCATATATATATATATATATGGTGAAATTTCAGGATTGCTTTAATGTCAAAATGACTTTTCTAGCTTGAAAATATTCATTTATCAGCGTTTTTGACAATTCGTGCACTTTTTGTAAAAATGTGTGGCATGAACCCCCCCTTAAGAATTTATATGTTTCCAAGTGAATGTGTTTTCAAAATTTCAGTTTCCAAAACCTTTTTATTTATTTATTTATCAGGACTTGGTTATATACATATATATATAATTATAGACACATAAGTTTCTAATAATTTTAATGGATGCTAAGCCAACATGTGTATTGCACCGATGGACCGGCTTAACCTGAAAATTTAAGTACCCTCAATGAAACTTATACTTGTAAAGAATGAGTTTTGCATGTTTAAAGATATGAACTATGAATTTATGGTTTTATTTAATGAACATGATGAAATTTTACATGACAATCCGCTATGTTCAGTATTCCAGTTATTTTTGCAATGTGCAAGATTAAGTTGATTTAGTTTATTTGCATCAATGTTTAATCTGAAGCCAAAAGCCTAGTTCTTTTTACATCTAAGATATGATCCCCCTCAAGTCATGAATATGTATGTAAAAAGGAGTTTTGATTAAGAATGTATGAAACCCTATGAATGAATGACCATGTCAAGATATGTGAGGGATGTATAGGACTTAAATGTTTATGGACGGGTGCGCCCGGAATTATACAGCGCTCCAATGCATTAGGTAAAGCAAGAGTCTCATGAGACATCAAGTGCAATGGTCTTGGCGAATAGCCTTGGCTCGTGCTATCATGTGCAAAGGTCTTGGAGAATATCCTTGGCTCGTGCTATCAAGTGCAACGGTCTTGGCGAATAGCCTTGGCTCGTGCTATCAAGTGCAACGGTCTTGGAGAATATCCTTGGCTCGTGCTATCAAGTGCAACGGTCTTGGCGAATAGCCTTGGCTCGTGCTATCATGTGCAACGGTCTTGGCGAATGGCCTTGGCTCGTGCTACCATGGGAAACGGGATTGGAATTTGGCCTTGACCCGTACCAAAATTATGGTCATGACGTGAGGTCTTGACAAAGTCCGGTTTTATGCATCCCCTCTGCATGTAATGATAATGTTTAACCAGGGGTTAGTTCAACTAACAGGACAACCCCTAGTTGAAAGTTCCCAAGATCATGAAAATGTACTTTATGCAACAAGAACTGTTTTCATATGGTAAACTGTTAGATGATCTGCATTTTACTCATGAACCATGATATGCATGTCTTCCCTGCTTAGTCATAAAATTCTTTTAGAAGTAAAGTAACCTTGTTTTTAGCATTATGCATTATTTATTCTTCTTATATTGCGCACTCTGATCATGTTTATATTTAAGCTCATTTCAAGTACGTGCTTCTCTATGCAAGTGGTTTTCAAAGAAAAATGGATCTCATGTTTTAAGAAAAGATAACGTTTTAGTTCTATCAAAGTGTTTTATTCAAAAAGGTCTTCTTTGAGAAAGGATTTTCTTAAAATGTTTTTGAAACCCCTTACTGGGCATTTTGCTCACCCTACGTTTTGTTTAAAATTTTTCAGGCTTGGAATGTACTGATGAAGTTTATCAGAGCAGCTGGTTTCCCAGAATCATGAGCCTCGCGATCTTCTGTAGTCATGAGACATGATATATTTTTTTGTAAATGCTGTAATGAAATGTTAAGCATATCATGTCTCATGAGGCACCCTGGGTATCGGGGGCGCCACAGTTGGTATCAGAGGATAGGTTCAGGCAACTCTGGAAAACCAGGTGATATAGATATATTGCTAAGACTAACTAAGTAAGAATGTTATAACTTTCAGATGGCTGATGTACCTACCGACCTTTTGTCACTTCCAACTGAGGCTCTAGAGAACATTATATCTCTAGCCAGCCGTGAAAACTTCCTGAATTATGCCCAAATTCGCATGACGTGTAAGCACTTGTATGATGTGTCAAACTCATCTAGGGTGCTTAGTCTCCACCGGGGAATGGGGATGGATTATCTCCTAATGATGATGACCCAGTTTCCCTCGTATGCACGTCGGGGAAGGTATCACGAAGGACTCTTCCGAGTGTTCCCAGCTGGAGAGGAATCTGGCACAATGCTAGATAACCCTTTTCAAGAAGCTGCTGCTGCTGGAGACCTCCGAGCAGCTTATCTGTGCCATGTCCTGCACTACGGCTTCTGGGGCCTGTTAATGGACTTCGGAGCGTTGGAAAATGAGTCCACCCGTGTGTCTCTTAGGCAAGAAGTGCACACCGATGTTTCCCAACTTCACACCCCTCACGCTAAACTCAGGAGGCGTTATAAGTGTTCCCATGAGTTTAGTCTTGTATGCTCATCTTGTGTGTGGTTTGAAGAGTTAGGAAGTTTTGCCACTCTTTGTGGTGTACGTCTTGTGAACTCTGACTTTGCCGTGTAAACTTTTTCATAAATGGATGTTTCTTGTTTCTTTTCATGTCTTCACCGTATCTATGTTGTTAAGAGTTTCCCCTCGATGTTTGTTTTCAGATGGCTGGACAAACGAACTTCCCATCCCTACCCGATGAGCTAGTAGAAGTCATCTTGATCAAGGCATGCATGGTGGATTACCCATCATTTCTCCACCTACGAGGGTCCTGCCAGCGTTTTCTCAATTTAGCAAATGGTCCAGAGATTCTTAGGCTATGTCGAGGGAATAATCGCGTCTTTCAGCTCATTGTTGCTGCTCAACTCCCCTACTATAGGCGAAGGGGAATGTACTTTGAGGGCCTGTTCCAATGTTTCACTCTGGCACAAAACTTTACTGCCAGAGCGTGCTTTCTCGTGGCCGCCCAGGATGGCCAGCTCAGCGCAGCTTATATGTTCCAAGTCTTGAACATCAGTCTCCTCGATCGCACCGTCCCTCTCGACTACCTCGAGCAGGATGTGGTCAGAAGAGTCGTCAAGGAGTTCATCTACTCGGACATATCCGAGCTTTGCATCGCACGAGCCTCCCTTTGGAAGCCCGTGTGCGGTATACACGACCAGGAGTTCAGGGAGAACTGTTCGAGGTGCATCTGGACTAGGGAAACCGTAGAGTTGTGTGCCAACTTTGGTGTCCTGTTAACCGAGCCAGACCCGCTGTTTCGGTAGAGTTTTACGTTTGGAGTTTCAATTTCTTTTTTTATGATAGAATTGCGGGGACGCAATTCTTTGAAGGGGGAGATAATGTAACACCCCGATGTTTTCAAACCTCTTAAATGAAAATTGGGCATTTTCTTTTTGTGCTTTTAAAGTTCTCTCTCTAAAACAATCAGAATGTAAAATATAAAAACACGTAACTTTTATTTAATGAACTCAACACTGAAGAGTCTTACATTTTTCGGGTTACAAGAAAAACTCACTAACCAAATATTCCAACCAAGAACCCGATTACAATAATAGGAAGACTGCTTAAAACTACTAAGATCCCGAAAATGCGGTAGGGATTTCGAGCATCCATCATAAGAAACGTAAGGATTGCTGAAGCCACCGCGACCGTGCTCAACACCAAGGGAATCACACGAACCATCTTTGCTTCTCCTTCAGTCGCTTGGGGTAAGAGACACCCGAGACCAAACCTTTCTTTTTATAAGCACCCTAATATGGCCGTTGAACCCCAAACGGCTATATTTTCGACCGTTGTTTTCCCAAAGTACCCAATGTTTTGTTTTTTTAACTGTTACCCAGATAATGTTTAAATTCAGTTTTTGTCGACGTGTTAAAACTTATTAAGTATAGTTTTGAAATAATTGATAAGTGATATGTATTTTCTTTTATATATATAGTTGTAATTTATATATCCATATATATATATGGTTTTGGTTTGTTAGGCTAAAATTTGATTAAATTTAAATTATTATAAAATTATCAATAAAACTAATTCTTTTTATAAATTATATTTACGGTTGACTTCTCATAAAAGTGTTAATGATGTATATTTACCCATTTGAAAAATTAATTTATGAATTTCTTTATATAATAATAATAAATAAATAAAACTACACAATTATGTTCTTACTAAAACCTAATAATTTTGTTGCTTTAATTTTGACATTCTACCTATTTAGGGATAAACTTATTAATTTTAAACACTTTCTTTTTGTTTCAAATAATCCGAATGTATTTTTTTTAGTTTATTTATGAAATCATAAGTATATATGTTATTATACTTGAGTTCACTTTTTATTTTATGTATAAAACTTATAGATGTGTATTTATATGTTTTGATAAAAAGAAATAGAGAAAAATGAAAATACAAATTATGTTTAAAATAAGGGTTTAATAGTTTAATATATAGGGGTATTAATAACCCTTGACTTAGGATAATAATAGTTTATTAATAAGGTTATATTAGTTAATTTATAATAGGTTTAATAAAATATTAAAACAACCGTTTTTTTTATGTTAAAAACGTTGAAATAAAATGATATTGCGTAAAAAAAAGGGGAAAACGAACGAAACCGCGTGTTTCGTTTTTTTTATAAACCCCACGTCGACCTCGGTCCGTCCGATCTGGACTGTTTTGATCCTGGCCATTCGTTTTTTTTACCGCATCTCCCTCGCCTGCGGTTCTTCTTCTTCCTCGCCGCGCCGCAGAACCAGTAGCATAGGCCCTCGTTTCCTCCGCCTGAGTCGTCAACAGTCATCCCTCTCTTCTCCTTCCACGAAGTCGGCGCCGCCTCTTAAATATCGGCCTCGGTTCCATCGTCGCCTCTCCTCGCCCAAATACTTCATCTTCTTCTTCTTCGTTCTTTTTTTTTAAGACTCCCTGCTGCACCGAAGGACCGGATCCCTCTTCAGCTTCTGGACCTCGTTGCTGCCTCGTTCTCTCCTCCTCCTCTCCGTGTCGGTAAGGGTTGAACTCTGTCTGTAAAGTTTTGAACTTCGGTTTTCATTTACATAAAAATTTATACGGGTTATATATACACACATGTATATCTCCTGTCTTTAAACCTTCGGATCCCCTTGCCTCACTTAAACCTCCCCTCCGAACGAAGGTAAGAGAAGTTCTCTGTTTGTTCTGCTCTTCCCCTATTCGACGCACCCATTTATTTTCTTTATATTTATTTTTGTATATGTTAATATAAACATGTATAATTGTATTCAAGTCCGTAAAGAACTTCATTATAACTGTTTTTCACTCTTCCTGTTTTACGAGTCAAGCGAGGGTAAGGGTTCCTGTCTTGTTGGTTTGAGTTTTGGTGAACCTACATGTGATATAAACTCTATATATAAATGAATATATATATATATTATTTTGGTATGTATATGTGTACCTAAATGTATATAAATAACTTTGAACGCATACACCTATTTTTCATAATATATGATGAATGAGTATGATTAATATGTTTTAATACTTTTGGTATAACGTGACGAGTTACTAAAATTGTATATGCCCTTTAAAACTTTTAATCCAAGGGCGATGCCAAGACTATTTATATATATGGTCATATATATATATATATGGTGAAATTTCAGGATTGGATTAATGTCAAAATGACTTTTCTAGCTTGAAAATATTCATTTATCAGCGTTTTTGACAATTCGTGCACTTTTTGTAAAAATGTGTGGCATGAACCCCCCCTTAAGAATTTATATGTTTCCAAGTGAATGTGTTTTCAAAATTTCAGTTTCCAAAACCTTTTTATTTATTTATTTATCAGGACTTGGTTATATACATATATATATAATTATAGACACATAAGTTTCTAATAATTTTAATGGATGCTAAGCCAACATGTGTATTGCACAGATGGACCGGCTTAACCTGAAAATTTAAGTACCCTCAATGAAACTTATACTTGTAAAGAATGTGTTTTGCATGTTTAAAGATATGAACTATGAATTTATGGTTTTATTTAATGAACATGATGAAATTTTACATGACAATCCGCTATGTTCAGTATTCCAGTTATTTTTGCAATGTGCAAGATTAAGTTGATTTAGTTTATTTGCATCAATGTTTAATCTGAAGCCAAAAGCCTAGTTATTTTTACATCTAAGATATGATCCCCCTCAAGTCATGAATATGTATGTAAAAAGGAGTTTTGATTAAGAATGTATGAAACCCTATGAATGAATGACCATGTCAAGATATGTGAGGGATGTATAGGACTTAAATGTTTATGGACGGGTGCGCCCGGAATTATACAGCGCTCCAATGCATTGGGTAAAGAAAGAGTCTCATGAGACATCAAGTGCAACGGTCTTGGCGAATAGCCTTGTATCGTGCTATCATGTGCAACGGTCTTGGAGAATATCCTTGGCTCGTGCTATCAAGTGCAACGGTCTTGGAGAATAGCCTTGGCTCGTGCTATCAAGTGCAACGGTCTTGGAGAATATCCTTGGCTCATGCTATCAAGTGCAACGGTCTTGGCGAATAGCCTTGGCTCGTGCTATCATGTGCAACGGTCTTGGCGAATGGCCTTGGCTCGTGCTACCATGGGAAACGGGATTGGCATTTGGCCTTGACCCGTACCAAAATTATGGTCATGACGTGAGGTCTTGACAAAGTCCGGTTTTATGCATCCCCTCTGCATGTAATGATAATGTTTAACCAGGGGTTAGTTCAACTAACAGGACAACCCCTAGTTGAAAGTTCCCAAGATCATGAAAATGTACTTTATGCAACAAGAACTGTTTTCATATGGTAAACTGTTAGATGATCTGCATTTTACTCATGAACCATGATATGCATGTCTTCCCTGCTTAGTAATAAAATTCTTTTAGAAGTAAAGTAACCTTGTTTTTAGCATTATGCATTATTTATTATTCTTATATTGCGCACTCTGATCATGTTTATATTTAAGCTCATTTCAAGTACGTGCTTCTCTATGCAAGTGGTTTTCAAAGAAAAATGGATCTCATGTTTTAAGAAAAGATAACGTTTTAGTTCTATCAAAGTGTTTTATTCAAAAAGGTCTTCTTTGAGAAAGGATTTTCTTAAAATGTTTTTGAAACCCCTTACTGGGCATTTTGCTCACCCTACGTTTTGTTTAAAATTTTTCAGGCTTGGAATGTACTGATGAAGTTTATCAGAGCAGCTGGTTTCCCAGAATCCTGAGCCTCGCGATCTTCTGTAGTCATGAGACATGATATATTTTTTTGTAAATGCTGTAATGAAATGCTAAGCATATCATGTCTCATGAGGCACCCTGGGTATCGGGGGCGCTACACTGTAGCCTCCACTCTCCTGGCCGATCCTCCCCGGCCGAGTAACCCTGCAGCATCGGGCCATCCACGGCCGAACCCCCGCGGCCCCTCACGGCCTGCCGGACCACCTAGCGGGCCGGGCCGCACTGCCCGTCGGGCCAGACCCATCAGTTCGGGCCAGGTCGACCTGAACCAGGTCAGCCCAGGCTGGGTCAGGCCGGGACGGTCCTACCGGTTCGGACCGAACCCGGGCCCACTACGACCCATTTACTTCTTTTGTCCATAGCCTTGGCATTGTACGTCCGTTTGATGAACCGTCAGTAACTTTGGAAATCTTAGAGTGAGACGGTCCCTTTGATTATACCCCACCGAAGTTTTGGATTAAGATTGAAAATGGTTAGGTTTGATCAAGCACGAATCCAACTGGGCCCCCAAGACTAAAAGGCTAATAACTCACAGACAGGGTGTCCGATTGACGCACTTTTTGTTGCATTGAGACCCCTATGACATGGCGGTCCATTGAGATGTTTCTTCGTGGGACTTCATGAAAATTTGAGTATCGACCAGTAACTTGTGGAGCATATCCTCCTAGACGTGAGAGAGCGTAGTGCGGGATCCTAGTAGCTAGATGAAACTTGACGAATGTTGACCGTTTCGACTCGTAGTTACTTGCCAGGCACAGTGGGGAGTGCCTCTGTGTGACGCAGAAGACCCATGGTGTGGAGCGCCTCTTTTTGACGCAGTAGACCCACGGTACTAGACAGAAGGTGTACCTTAGCAGGACACAAGGGGAGCGCCTCTATGTGACGTGGCTAACCCATGGTGGGAGCACCTCTGTATGACACGGCAGACCCACGGTACTCAACAGGAGGAGTACCGTAGCAGTCATGAGGGGGAGCACCTCTGTGTGACGTGGCAAACCCATGGTGCTCAATAGAAGGAGTACCTCATCAATCCAAGGTTAGTGGCAAGCACCTTTGTATGATGCGGCAGGCCCACTGTACTCGATAGAGGAGGATTTCACCATTAGCCGAGGTGTTGGATGTCGTGACTGGGAATGTTACTTGATATTACCCATAGAATAAACCCTGGTGTGAGATGAGTCAGTACCTATGTGTTTTCCAAATGATTGAGATGGATTACTTGACAACTTAGGTATATGTATAGGAATATACCTAAGTAGGGTTATCTGTTGATTTCATACTTTTTGGTTTATCCTTGGTCAATTTTGTGAGACCTTTAGGGTCTCGGGGTCCCTACTGAGTATCATTATACTCACCCCTGCACGGGCTATGCCCGCACTTTGTTGTGTTTCGTGCAGACGACGGACAGCGCTGGATGAGGATGAGAGTACCAGGACTAGAAGGTACCCGAAGGTGGACCTTATGATGAGTCGATACAGGGATGAGAAGGATGTACGAGGAGTGATGAGGAGGTGATATGTACCTACCCTTCAGGTAGGAACCTCGACGGAAGACCCAATTGATGTTTCCTTTTTCTTCAGTTGAACTTATACTTTTAGTTTATTGTACTTTACTGTTGGGCTTGTATTCTGGTCCTCTTTTACTTTCAGAACTCTTTTGTTATGCAGTTTTACTTGGTGTTTCATATCTAGTCGTGTGCTTTCTTGTGTGTGTGTTTACAGATTATAAATGAAAATCCTTCCTAGTTTTAGGGAATTATGACTTTGGTGCTAGTCGTCAGCCCCTGGCCTATGGAAGGTGGTCTTGGGGTAGTCAGGGCATGGGCCCTGGGGCACGGGTCGTGATAAATTGGTATAAGAGGATTTGGTTCTAACTTAGAACATAGGACTCTGGTCTTTCTTTTTAATGAAAATAGTGTTAAGTGTAGTGAGTGTGGTTATCAGTCTAGGGAATCTAGTTTTGGTGTGGCGGCCGATGTATCCATACACCAAGACTCTGACTTCTGATTTCTGACTCAGTGCATGAAAACAAGGATTTTGTTTGTGTTTTCAAGAGTCTTCTTTGTGAAATATTTGAGTTAACTCACTAGGTATAACTAATTGACTGTGGTGGACATGTTCCTTATCCAGATGATGTTATGTATATCGCTAGCTAGGATTCCCGAGAGAGTACACGATGATGGACATCGAGCGACGAGGCTCTGATGCAGGGCCCTCTTACTGTGTTGGCACCTTCAGGAGGTGTACCAGCAGCACCACCACCCATTGGGCAATAGTTACCACCAGCCGCAATGGCAGACAGTGCATGCCGACTGAGCGTGTTACATGATTTCTAATAGTAGAGGCCTCCAAGGTTTCGAGGCGAGATAGATTCCCATGTAGCTGAGGGTTGGTTGGAGGCGATTGCTAGAGTTTTCTGCCTAGTTGAGATAGTAGTACAGAAGATAGTGATCTTAGCTACAAGTCTTTTTTAGTGAGAGACCATGAGGATGGTCTATAAAGTGATGAGGCTTTAGTACATCGCACGTTGCCCGAGATAGTACCTGCGGGCAGTGTGTCAGCTATATCACTGCTCGTTGGTCATTAGTTGCAACTGATTGTAACGGTATAGGAAAAATACAGGCTCAGTGCCTCAAACATGTTTCAGCATCAGATACCCCTCAAGTTTTAAGGTGAGCCTGACCCATAGGTGGTTGAGGACTCGCTTGAGGAGGTGGATGAGAGTTCCATAGAGCTTCTAGAACTTTTCATCGGATGACATGTCAGTGGCTAAGTGTTCATTTAGGCGTACCGAACATATCAAGTACTCGATGAATATAGTAGGACTAGTGGTTTAGGGCTAAGACCGTAGAGCGAGGTGTGTTTTGGGACATCTGATCCAGCACTTTTCATCTATTCATTCCTACTTATGTTAGGGTGTTGGAGAGAACATTTGTGGTTGAATTTTATTTGGCTGAGCGGATGCATCCAGTGAATGTTAGCAGTGGGAAAGCAGGAAACTGACACCAATATCAGAGACTTGGGTGTGTAAAATGTTTTAGGAAAATGAATTGTTAAGGATAGATGAATCTATAGGGCTGCATATGTGGAAGTAAAACTAGGAGAGCATCATGAGGTGTTGTACATTTGGACATGTTACAGCCACCACCCCAATGTGGTTCCCACCAGGCTCAGGGAGCTGGAGGACAGAGGAAGAGAGTAGCTGCATGTGGTCAAGGAGTGTGACCCAAGGGCTCTAGGAATTATTTGAGGTATGGTCTGTGTCTACTACCAACTGTCGTATCAATATACATTGGCACCAACCATTCATTCCTTCCTTTAATCTTGTCCAAGACCTAGAGTTTCTAGTTAAACTGTGGACTTGAACCTCACAATGGGAGATACCTTTGGGAGGAGACTTGATAATCACACTTCTTCGACGGTGTGATATGGCCCTTAAGGCAAGAGTTTCGGTTGGAACCTCTTGGTGGCAGCATCGAGGTCTTCCAAAGTTAGTTTGGATATGGACTGGACATCCACATTGTGATTGTATTAGGAAAAAAGGTTGTGGTTTCTCTACAATGTTGGAATGGGGTTTTCCTTGGTCGAAAAAAAAAAGGAAACATGAGTATCACAGGACAAACTCATGCATAAGAGTTTTCAGTTTTCAGTTCCAAACAAGAGTGGCAGAGCATGGGGACATCTTTTCAAAAGATGTTTCCAAGAATACCTCCTAGAAGGGAGAGGGACGTTTTCTTTGGCTAGGTACTACCAGAGATTTATACCTGAATTATCCAAGGTAGAGACACCTTTATCAGCATTGAAGATGAAAGGGAACCCCTTCGTTTGGTCAGAGATATGCCAGAAGAGTTTTCAAAAGCTGATACAGAGGCTGACTAGTGCACTCATCTTGAGACTACCAGATGAGGGAGTAGGGTATGTAGTCTACTTCAATGCATCATGGATCAGGATCGAATGTGTCCTGATGCAGGAGTGAGTAGTAATCGCTTATGGTACTCGATAGATGATACAACACGAGCAGAACTACGCTACCCATGACCTGGAATTACCAGCAATGGTTTTCACCTTGAAGATTTAGTGACATTACTTGATGGGAAAGCGTTTTACAGTCTACTCAGATCACAAGAGTCTTAGGTATATCTTCTCTTAGAAGGACCTGAACCTGAGACAATGACTTTGGCTTGAGTTCCTCCAGATCCATGACTTCGAGATATTCTATACTTCTGGGAAGGGGAATGTTGTAGCAGATGCACTCAATAAGAGATCTGGTATATAGCTGCTAGGTGAGGTGATAGAGAAGCTGGCCGCATTGTTGATATCCTTTGTGGATTCAGATGTAGTAGCTTTACTTTAGTCTATTATAGTCACTCCCCCACTTATTCTTCAAGTCAGGGAGGCATAGTGTGGGGACACTGACTGTGAGACTCGACGTGCTCAGTTATCCATAGGACAGGCACCTGATGGATTTTATGAAGGTGGGGAGCACATCATTCTCTATAGAGGATGTACCTTGGTACCCATGTTGCTTCTGGAGTAAGTGTTGAGAGAGTTCCACACATCCCCTCTAGCGGTACATCCCGGTGTGGTGAAGATGTATCGAGACCTTCAGCATTAGTACTGGTGGCTAGGGATGAAGAAAGTAGTGGTAGTTTTTGTATCACAATGCCTCACTTTTTAGTAAGTGAAAACTTATCAGAGCCAGCAGAGGTCTTTTTTTGATAGAAAGGAGGAGAACATTTCCTCTTACAGGTCTCACCTCAATGAGGTTTGTAGAGTTTCACCCAAGGGGGCAAGTTATCATCTAGGTTTATCAGTCCTTTTCTGATACTTTAGAGGATAAGTGATATAGCATAATTCTTGGCTCTACCACCGTAGTTGGAGAGGGTGCATGATATCTTTCATGTATCCCAACTAAGAACATACGTGAATGACCCACCCCACATCATCAGGCATG
This sequence comes from Viscum album, assembly GCA_963277665.1. Lineage (NCBI taxonomy): Eukaryota > Viridiplantae > Streptophyta > Magnoliopsida > Santalales > Viscaceae > Viscum > Viscum album. Next base: position 357,875,743 of record OY728121.1, read on the forward strand.
GTAAGCTGGACTTCCATGATGGGGTGACGTTTACAGAAATTCTAGTAGATATTGAGGATCGATAGTAGCGGGTCCTTCATGTATGGTTGATACCTCTGGTTTGATTCTACTGGCAGCGCGAGAACCTTCGGGAGATCACATGGGAGCGGGAGGCTCAGATTCGTGCTCAGTACCCTCTTTTGGTTGTTTTTCCTTTGTTTTGGATTTTGAGGATGTAAATCCCTAAGGTGGGTAGAATGTAATATCCCATAAATTCTGTATAATTTTTTTTAAATTATATGGAATGATTATGAGACCACAAAATCTGATGGAGAGCGATTTTGAGACCCGGAGTGCGAGGAATGATCCGTCTAAGTTTTGTTACACTTTAATTAGTGCGTGAAAGCCATTTTCCTTGAAAAGTGGAATAACTCTTAAAAGGTTTCCCAGATTAGAAATCTGAGGGCATCGTTGCATTCAGAATGGCGGGTTTACCCTAGGTGTGACTTAATTTTGTTCAGTGTCGGCCTCCTGTGAGAAAACCCAAAAATGGCATAATTGAAAATAAAATAATTAAATAAATTATTTTATTTTTCAAATGATTATAACTCACAAATGGTAACTCGTATTGAAAATACGAGACCACCGCTGAACTCATGAGGTCAAGATTTATTTAAGCAGATACTAACTTTGGCTGGGGTGGGCCACCAGTGAATGTTAGTTTTTGGCCGTGAAAAAAATAATTCAGTTACAATTATTTTTATTGTAAAATCCAAAACGTTTAAATGGTAACTCGGATTGCAAATTTGAGAGTATTGTTGGGTTTTTTGGGGCATTTTTCACTTGGGCAGAGCCTAACCTCAATGGGCGCGGGTCGAGGGTGACTGTAAATAATTTTTCCGAACTTTTTTTCAGGTATGTTCAGTAAACGCAAAAGCGGTGTTTTGTAACTTTTGACCTGATGCTTGGAAATGAAATCTGAGGACACTGTTGAACTAACAGCGCCTATTTTTTCTTAAAGATACTTTCACCTCGATGGCAGTTGGTCGAGGGTGAATGTTAGTTTTTGGGTTTTTGGTGGAAATAATAAAATAAAATAAACACACATTTTATTGTATTTTTTTGTAACCACCCACTTGTGGAAGTTGAGAAATGGAGACCACCAAACCTTAACCTCTCATGAGAGGTTATGGTGATGGAAACCACCATACCTTAACATCCCATGAGGGGTTATGGTGGTGGTGACCACCCGATGCCAAAACCTATTAAACTGCCTTTTTAATGAGGGAGAAACTCTCAACTCCCTCTTTAATGTGGAGGAGCCTCTTGAGCTTCCTCCACATTAATTTTGGCAACTCAGTTAATTTTTTAATTAGCCTATTTTTAATTTATTCCAATGAACTTAATAGCCAACATAATATATTTTGTTGGCTACTTCTCATTTTTTGTGGAATTGGGAGAGGAGAGAGATTTGGAAGAAATAAAGTTCTCAAACGAAGAACTTCACCTCCCAATGAAGAACGCTCCACTGATGAAGAATGATGACCTCAACTTCGACCTTCTTCCTCAAAACTTCTTATGACAAGGGACATCTTCATCTACGATGAACCGACGCATGAGCCCAGGATTGGAGGTGTGTGGTGGATGAGACGAGCATCGACAAATTCACCTTCTTCCCTCCTCGTCGACATTAACAAACAACCAGAGGTAGGGGTTGTTATTGAAATCTTGAATTCTCTCAATTATTTTCCTCATTCTTGGAAAGAATGGGGAATGTGGATCAACCAAGACGAGTTGATCCATGATTCGTATTCAATTATAGATTTGTCATTCTTGTTTCCTGATTATGTTAAAGTCACTTGCTACTGCCCTAATGCAGAGGGTACGTGCCAAAAAAACATGGTCTGGCCTCTCCGTGGTTTATCTTGAGGTTTGGGGTGTTCTTTTCGATGGAGGAAGACGACAACCGGAGTGGGTTATTGGAACCGATGAGGAACACGAGAACAGTGGCTGACACCACCACCTTCCGTGACAAAGGAGAGGGCGCAACAGCGTCGCTCCGTGACCACCACTGTCGCGGCCTCGCCACGCCGCCCCGGTTGAACCATCGTCGCGGCCTCATCACACCACCACCGCCAAACCACTGTTGCGGCCTCCCGCACCGCCCGACGGAACCGCCACCGTGGCCTCACCAAGCTACCCCGGCCAAACTGCCCCCAAACCGCCAAGTTGAGCCGCCACCACCATGCGGAACTGAGCCGCTACCCGAACCGCTCCACCGTCCGAGCCACTGCTACCGACCGGGCCAAGATGCCGCCATCGTCTGCCGAGACGCTTCCGTTCCTCCAAGCCGCTGACCATGCCACCTCGGCCACGCTGCTTGCGGCCTTCTGGGCCGCTCTGGTTGGGCCACCCACGGCCCTCCACACTGCTTCGGTCGAGCCACCCGTGGTCGATCCGCTTCGGACGAGCCTCCCCATGGCCCCAAGCTACTTCAGCCGAGCCACCCCGCCACCCTGAGATGATCCAGTCTAGTCGCCCTGCGGCCTCGCGCCATCCGTGACCGAACCCCCGCGGCCCCTCATGGCCTACCGGACCACACAACGGGCCGGGCCGCCCAGCACGGGCCGGGTCGGACCCATTGGGCTAGGCCAAACCCAATGGGTCAGGCCGCACTGCAGGCAGGGCTAGACCCAGCAGGTCGGGCCAGGATGGTCAGACCGGGTCGGACTGGACCCGGGCCCACTACGACCCATTTACTTCTTTTGGCCATAACTTTGGCACCGGATGTCTGTTTGAAGAACCGTCAGCGATGTTGGAAATAATGGAGCGAGGCGGTACCTTTGAGTATACCCAACTGGAGTTTTGGATTAATATAGGGAATGGTCAGGTTGGATCAAACATGAATCCAACTGGGTCCCCAGGACTAAAAGGCTAATAACTCATAGACCGGGCATCCAATTGATGCGCCGTATTTTTCATTGATACCCCTATGATGTGGAGGAACTTTGAGATGGTTCTTCGTGGGACATCGTGGAAATTAGAGTATCAACCAGTAGCTTGTGGAGCGGATCCTCCCAGAGATGAGCGAGCATAGTGCGGGAACCTAGTAGATGGATGAGACTTGAGGACTGCTGACCGTTTTGATTTGTAGTGACTTGATAGGCCAAGTGGGGATAGCCTTTGTGTGATGCGGAAGACCCATAGAGGGGAGCACCTCTATGTGACACGGAAGACCCCTGGTACTCGACAGGAGCAGTACCACAGTAGGCCACGAGGGGGAGCGCCTCTATGTGGCACGGCAGACCCATATTGGGGAGCACCTCTGTGTGGCGCGGAAGACCCACGGTACTCGACAGGAGGAGTACCTTAGTAGGCCAGGAGGGGGAGCACCTCTGTGTGACACGGAAAAACCCATGGTGGGGAGCGCCTCTGTGTGACCCGGCAGACCCACGGTACTCGGCCGGAGGAGTACCTTAGCAGTCACGAGGGGGAGCGCCTCTGTGTGACGTGGCAGACCCATAGTACTCGACAGGAGGAGTACCTCACCAGTCCAAGGTTAGTGGTAAGTGCCTCTGTGTGACGCGGAAGTCCCACTGTACCTGATAGAGGATGAGTTATCCAGCAGCCGAGGTGTTGGACATTGTGACTGGGAATGTTACTTGATACTACCCCTAGAATACACCGTGGTGTGAGCTGAGTCAGTACCTCTGTGTTTTCCTTATGATTGAGATGGATTACTTGACAACTTAGGTATATGTATGGGCCTATACCTAAGTAGTTTTATCTATTGATTTCATACTTTTTGGTTTATCCTTGGTGGATTTTGTGAGACCTTGAGGGTATCAGGGTCCCTACTGAGTATCGTTATACTCACCCCTACACGGGATATTCCCGCACTTCGTTGTGTTTGTTGTAGATAACGGACAACGCTGACTGAGGATTAGAGTACCAGGACTGGATGGTACCCGAAGGAGGACCTTAAAATGAGTCAGTACACGAAGGAGACGGACAGACGAGGAGTGATGAGGAGGCAATCTGTACTTACCCTTTAGGTAGGAACCTCGAAGGACGACCCAGTTGCTATTTAATTTTTCTTCAGTTGTACTTGTACTTTTAGTTTCTTGTACTTTACTGTTAGGCTTGTATCTCGACCCCCTTATACTTTAAGAACTATTTTATTATAAATTTTTACTTGGTGTTTCATATCCAGCTGTGTGTTTGCTTGTGTGTGTGCTTACAGATTATAAAGGCAATGTCTTCCCAGATTTAGAGAATTACGCCTTTGGTGCTATTCTCTAGCCCCTGGCCATGGAAGGCGAGCTTGGGGTAGTCACGGAATGGGCCTGGGGGGACGGGTCATGACATGATCTTTTCCAGCACTTTTTTGTAAGTGCTGATAAAATTACCTTGATCAATTTAAATTAACCCTAACCAGCCATGAAATCATCATGATATCTAAATCTTTCTAGGGAATCCACCCTCTATCATCGCTCCCCCTTGGGGAATCAAAGCTCGAATCAAGGATTGAATCAAGACTAAGACAATTTCATGGCTCAAATTTGATGCTTGAATGATTCAAGTGTCGAATGATTCTAAGACTTGAATGTTTTCCAAGTTTTCGATATCTCTACTTTCTCCTAAATGATTCAAAGCTTCAATCCAAGGTACCTTATTTCCACATCATCCTCCCCACTCATTGATTGATTGTTTAGTGAGATCTAATTGAATTTTTTTATCATCATTATAGCTTTACTATTGGTATATCCATGTGTTAAATAATGTTTATTGGGGATTTTTGATTGAAAGAAGATATGGTTATCATTCCTTGCACTCCCCAACCCTCTCCCCTTGTCGATTTTTTGCAACCCGCCCACCCCAACACCACTAAAGGAAGTAAAAGTTTATTGTTGATTCCAAAAAATTAATCTGAATCCTGGATCATTGACTATGAGACTTCATTCTACTCTATAACCAAGAAGGGAGGCATGAATTATTATGTATCTCATTTTTTCTACAATTTCCACTTTGTCTATGATAAAGACCTTCATATTATGGGAAAGGGTATCGTTAAATATGATATTTTAAAGGAATGTTACTTGAACTTAGAAAGATTTAATACACATACCAAGTTTATGAATGAAAATAATTTCCTTTGGTCGGCTGGATGAAGTAGGATTTGGCTCATGTTTCACGAATCAAAAGTGAAAACTTAATCATGGTTCCATTGTTTTGGATAGAGGTGTACAATATATGATTTTTTATATATAGACACACACACATGTATATTTTAAAAATAAAAATATATATATATATAATATAGATCTATATCTTACAAATACATTATTCAAATATATATATTATACCAATAAAAATAAATATTAGACTATACAAATATATATTATAAAAATATATTATACCAATATATTAAACAAATTTATATGTATACAATTAAAAAATAAAAAAAATCATACATTTATATATATTATATTTATATGTAAATAAAAATATATTATATATTATGTTTATATATTATAAAAATGCTTTATAAAAATATATATATTATACAAACATAAATATATATTATATCAAAAAAATATAAAAAATAAAAATATATATTATAAAAATAAAGATTTATATTACACAAATAAAAATAAATATATATATATATATATATATTATAAAATACACAAATATATATTATACAAATATATATTTATATTAAGTACAACTACCAACGGCATCTCACGCATGTTATAAGAAACTCTAAAGAAACCTGTTATCTTGGGGCCTTGACCTCGCAACCATGCCCCAAACCCCATCCCACCCTCATCACCACAACTGACTCTGGGGGCCATATACAAATATATGTTACACTAGTATATTATAAAAATATATTATACAAATATATTATTAAAATATATTATACACATGTATTATACAAATGTATTTTAATAGAGTTCATTCAATGGTTGAAATTCATCATCCAATTTTACTAATGGAGATTTTTCTCTCTTTAACTTAAAACCATTATATCTGCCCTAATTGCTGTTATTTATTTCATTATGACTAAAATTGTATACTATGTTCCCAAAATCACCATAGAACCTATAATGTACATGAAAATGAAATTTTCTTATAAATCCTACTCTTTTTCTTCTTGAAAATAATTCTTGTTTTCAATATTTCTAAAAATAATTCTTGAATCAATTTATCAACTAATAATTTTGATATGTTTAAAACCATTAACGTTATTAGGTATATTCTTTTCCAGAAAATATTTTTTCCATTCCTAATCATTTTTTAATTGAAATTATAATTTTGAGATGATTTAAAATATTTGATATACCCTTAATAAAATATGTAATAATTTCTTAGGTTTTTAAATCACTTATTCCAAAAAAATATAATGGAGGTTATCAAGTTTTATATATGTTGGAATAATTATTAGAAATTAATATTAGGTATTCTTCATTTTTGTTCTACATGTATTGGCTCCACCCCTTGGAATCTCTAATTACTATCCATGTATATGAAATAACTATTTATGACCCCCAAATCTCACCTTCAATAGGTTGTGAGTTAATAACTGCTACCAATGGTGTAATTCTAACAAATAGGATGAATTAACCATTTTTGATAAAACAATACAGTATAGTTGTCATCCTCATCAACTTCATTTCCTGAACAGCTATTATTTCATTTTTTCTTGATACTAATCCTCCATATATTTTATGATGCTTGTACTACTCTGAGCATTATTCATCCCCTAGATGAATACTTTTTAGAGTATTTCAAGAAATATTGGTTCATGTCCATAAGAGATGGATGATGTGTGTCAAACAAAAAAATGCAATTATAAATTTTTGGGCGATGAGTTGATGAGGATGACGATACTCTATAACATTTATTGGGAGACCACAATCAGTTCATGTTGGTACAAATGTAAACAATGTATTGTATGTTATAGGGGTCCATGAAGAGGGGATTTGGATTCTTGATATAGGAACAAAATACCTAAGTCCTTTAAAATAAGAAAGAGTGTTCAGGGAAAAGGTAAATTTTTTTTTAATATACTGGGTTTTTTCTCATAATATTATATATTCCATATTATATTAACATAATCTAAATTAAATGATTGACTACTAATGAATATAATTTCTTATAAACATGATGATGTTACCAATCCCTTAGAAGAACAAACTATAAAAAAGGAAACACTTTGGTAATATGTAAAGGTAATGATACGATATACTTTCTCTATTTTACCGAAAAATTATATAATGATACATTAACAAGATTTTCATTATTCCTTATAGAGTTTATTTATTTTCAAATATTTTATTCCATATTTCATTATTTTCTACACCAAAACTTTGGTATACTTCTTCTCCCTCAAAACCTTTTCACACCTACAGTGTTTCATTTATCACTTTCCTTCAAGTTAGAAACAACGCCGCCTCTACTCAATCACAAAGGTAACCTTGATGTTTGAACATTAATTTATTTTTAGTATTACTCACATAAGAATTATTTTCTTATACAGGTGAATTATTTTTTTGAGTTGGAGTGGTGTCTCTATCTTTCATGAATTTTTTCACCAAAACTTCCACAAACTTCTTCTCCCTCAAAACCTTTTCACCCCTACAGGGTTAGCATTTATCACTTTCATTAAAGTTCACTCTATTTCTCAATTATAGAGGTAATATTTATGTTTTCACAACAAAATCATTATCCATAGAACTAATGAATTATTTTATATTTATTTTTAATTTATTTATTTTTAGTATTACTAATATAATAGTAGTTTTCTTATACAGGTGGATTATTTTGTTGAAGTTGAAGTGGTTTGTTTGACACTTCTCATGATCATGAGTGATTGGACATTGAATCTATAACTAATATAATGACAACAAGTAAATGAGTCATGAATGCATACAACCATCACGCAAATGTATATTCCTACTAATTATTACATTAATTTTGTCATCATTTTATCTATTATTTGTAAGTTAATTTACTTATCATTTTTCTCTAATACTTATTAGTTTTTTTCATAGATCTTTTGGGGAGTTTTATTTTTATTTCAACTATCTGCAACAATACACAAAAGATAAAAAACGTTTCTTTCTTCTAATGTTACCATGATTTCCATTTCCATTGTCATTTTTATTGAGCTTACAACATTACATATTGATTTGATGTTCTTAGCTAAAAAATATTCTCATTATTGAAATCAATAAGAGTAAAGGAATCTCATGAGCCCATTGTGGTGACTTCTCATGATATAATGTACACGTGATGATCTTATACTCTTCTAGGATTCAACAACTATAAAGGGTTTTCAGCTAAGAACATTGAATCAATATGTAGTGTTGGCAGTTTGACAAAGAAAGAAAATAGAAATCATGGTAACATTGATAGTTAATATTTTTATATACTTTGGTACTTGTAGTAATAAGATGAACCTCAATTTGACTCATGTTGTGACTGGTATGACTCCAAGTTCTTATTTTTATTTAAAATTGAAATAGATTTTAGTAAAAAGGACATTTAAAAAACTCAAAACAGAGAAAAAATATTCCAATTGTTTTGATACTTTAAGAAAACAATCCATAAGTCATTTGGGATGTGTAAGAATCATCTGCACCTCATTCTGACACATAGTGTGACTGGTATTACTCCAAGTTCATATTTTTATTTAAAATTGACGTCAATTTTAGTAAAAAGGAAAACTAACCTACTAAAAACCAAGAAAATTCATTAGTATTGTTTTTATACTTTAGAGAAATAATCCATAAGTCATTTTTGATGTGTATGAATGAGGCTCGCCTCAATCAAATACATGATATGCTCAGTATGACTCAATGTGTCTATTATCTGTTTAAAATAGACAATTTAGTACAAAAAATTTCACCCCCTAAAAATTTAGAAAACACCTGCATATTTTATTTATAATATAGAAAACTGATTCATAAGTCATTTGGGACGTGTATGAATTGGTCTTACATAAAAATCATACACAATGTGATCAGTATGAGTTATAGTGTGTGTTTCCAGTTTAAAATGACATTTTTGTAAAAAAGAAAAGTAATGTACTCAAAACCAATCAAACACATTCATATTGTTTTGATACTTTAGTGAAATGATCCATAAATCACTTTTGATGTGTAGAAATCATCCAAACCTAAATCTGATACATGATGTGCACGGTATGACTCAATGTGTCCGTTATATGTTTAAAATTAACGGTTATGTTCAAAAAGTGTCACTCACAGAAAACTAAGAAAATAATATCATATTTTCTTTATAATTTATTACATAGATTCATAATTTTTCTTGGAAATGTATGAATTGGTCTTACATCAAACTGATATACAGTGTGATCGGTATGAGTCAAATTGTGTGTTTCAAAATTAAAATAAAATTTTAGTAAAAATGGCAAGTGACATACTCAAAATAGATAAAACGCATTTGGATTATTTTTATACTTTATTTAAATGATTAATAAGTCATTTTTATGTTTAGGAATCATCCACACCTCAATCTAACACATAATGTTCCCGGAATGACACAATGTGTCCGTTATCAGTTTAAAATTGATAGTTTACTTCAAATAGTGTCACACACTAAAAACTGATCAGAATCCAATGGATTTTCTGGAAAGTTTAATAAATATATTCATATGTCTTTTTTTACATGTAGGAAACTCTCTTATGTCAAACTGATACATGATGTGATTGATATGATTCAAAGTGCGTGTTTCCAATTGAAAATGACATTTTAGAAGAAAAAAAGACAAGTGACGCACTCAAAACAAAGAAAAAAATTATGACAGTTTTGATACTTTAATAAAATTATAAATAAGTCATTTAGAACATGTATAAATCAACCTCACCTCAATCTGATGCATGGTGTGACTGGAAAGACTCCAAGTACATCATTTAATTTATAATTGACATCGATTTTAGTAAAAAGGACAATAGAACTACTCAAAACTAAGAAAACGCATTCATATTGTTTTGATAATTTATAAAAAGGATCCATAATTCATTTGAGACATGTATTAATCAGCCTCACCTCAATCTACTTCACAGTGTGTCTGGTATGACTCCAAGTGTGTCTTTTTATTTAAAATTAACATTAATTTTAGAAAAAAGGACAACTAGCCTACTCAAAACCAAGAAAACGCATTTATATTGTTTTGATAATTTAGTAAAGTGATCCAAAAGTCATTTTGGAATTATAGGAAGCATCCTATGCTTAAATCGATGCACAATGTGACATGTATGACTCCAAGTGCATCTTTTAATTTAAAATTAACATCTATGTTAGTAAAAAGGGTAATTGAGCTACTCAAAACTATGTAAACGCATTTGGATTATTTTTATACTTTAGGAAAATGATACATAAGTAATTTTTGAAATATATCAATCACAATCAACTCAATAAGATTCATGGTGTGACCAGTATGACTCCAAGTGTGACTTTTTATTTAAAATTGACATCAATTTTAGTAAAAAGGAAAACTGACTAACTCAAAATTGAGAAAATGTATTTATATTTTTTTGATACTTTATTAAAACAATACATAAGAAAATGTAGTAATCATACTCACATCAATCTAATATATGTTGTGATCGGTATGAATCCAAGTGTTTCTTTTCAATTTATAAGTGTCATTTTAGTTTAAAACATTCACCACATTGCCAAAACCAAGAAAACGAACCTAGATTGTTTTCTCATCATTCTATCTACTATAAATTAATTAATTTCCATATGTTTTTTACCTTATACTTATTTTGTTAATTTTCATAGAGATAATTCTTTAAGAAGAACAAGAAATTGTTTGACGTGCAAGAATCAAGTGCAACTCAAACTGATACATAGTGTTCCTAGTATGAATCAAAGTTTAGTTTAAAATTAATAATTTTGGTTAATTTATTTCTTTATATAATTAGTAACATAATATTTTTTTTCTTATATAGGTGTATGTTTTTCTCAAGGAGGGGTATGGATCAAAAGACAAAGGAACGCTACTATTTTTTAATGTATGTAATAATTTATACTTATATAATTGTATAAACCAATGTTTGAAATGTCTATAATATATTTTTTCCCTTATATTTCTGTTGTAAATTTTATTTCATATAAATTATATATTGGTACTTGATTTTTCTTATTTTTTGGTGTTTTGGGTGATGCAGTGTGTTGTTACAGCACACTACACTAGTGATGTGGTGTGTTGTTGCTGCACACTACAGCGTTCCCCTTTATCAGCACCTCTACAGGTGCTCATATAATATTCCTGTATTAGTGATTTTAGAAGTTTTAATAAAGGGTCCCTTTATTATCACTTTTAAAAGCACTAATAATAGACTAGGGATTTTAATCTCACTTTGGTAGTTAGCTCTTCTCTAGTTCTGATAAAGGCTATTTTTAGCACTATTAAAGGCTTATATTACAGTAGTGGTGGCATGGAGTGCCAATTAAACTAATAAAGGGTTTCTATTATAATGATGATTTTAACATAAGATGTCGTGTGTGATTTAATATGGAATGGTATGGGACATCGCGGTGGTCGGGAAGAGTTCAAAGCGGGGATAGCTTATCATTACTTATTTTTAGCTTAATTCTTACTTAATGGTCAGATGGATGGATGTTATTTATATGAACATTTTCCGACTATGGGATGTAGTTTTATGTTATGCACTATGAGTGAGTATTTTAATTGGTAGCTTTGGTTGAGTCCTATAGTACCTAGTTGTTTTTGAAATGATAATAAATTAATGATGGAACAGGGATGGTGCTTGATGCTCACTCATAAGGATGATATACTAGAAAATACAATAAAAGAATAAATAGTTTCATCAATAATCAGCTTATAATATCAAAATTTTAATCTTGAAAATATAATAATATTAATTAATAGATAATGAATTAATCAATATGGAAGTGTATACTTGTACGTTATTTGAAATATAGACCTTATTGGTGGTTTTTTAGTGTCTCATGTGATGATAGCCGCAAATAATATTAAGGCTAGGTAGTTTTCATTAGTTTTATTTTGAGCTATATTTATTATATATGTTTTATTATTTCATATTCACCCCACCCATTCAGAATGGACATGAACAGCTATATAATCTGAGGGTGTTTTACCCAAAATCTAGTTTGGAGAGGTTATTGATGGTTGACTATCCCCTCTCCCATTTTCTCTCTTCAGTTGAAGTATTGTGTACGGGTATGCATGGGGGTGATTTCCCATACATATGTGTCGTGGGCTATGATGGATTTAGGTTATGGTGCATACTTGTATCTAGTCTCGGTGGATCCGGCTTCCCATGGGTTTATATTCATGGGATGTGATGGCTTAAGGTATAGTGCATTTAAATGGGCTATATTGGATTCTAGACATACACTTGGTTATGGATTATATGGTGATGATGATGGGATGGATATGTGGACTGATGAAAACATGATATTTTGGGGCCTTTACGGGACTGAGGTTGGTGGGGTTGAGGCCCGCTCACATTATGAATGATTTGATTTATAGAAGGTATGGGAGCTCATGAAGTGTGATGTTGGGGTGTGAGAGAGGAAAACCAGTGGGGGTGATTGTGGTGTATCCATTTTCTATATATTTAAATTCTAAATATTTTTTTTATACTTTTGTGAATTATTTGGTGGGTGGGTAAAGATTAAGATGAAAAAAGAATAGAATACATGTTAAAGTGATGATTTAGTTTCATTTATTTACTCACTAGGATTTAGTATAATTCTTCAACAATTTTCACTAGAGTTTTTTGTGAATCTCATAGTAAGTATACATGTTATTCTCACCCTATGTATATATAAATTGTTTTTCATGATAGTAGGAGATGGTTTGTGATCTATCTAGTGTTTACTAGTTTGAGGAGTTGTTTAGGAGAATTTGGACCTTCATGGGGATTTATCACTTTTGTATATTCATTTCATTTGTATCTAGTAATGTATGATATTGAAGGTTATGGGCATAATAGAAGATCATATTGGGTCAATTCCCAACTTATTGAATTTCATATTTGACATATCATTCACATATTTTACAAGACGTGAACATCATGACCAATGAAATTTTTACAATTGAATATAGACAAGATGGTATCCAGAATATAGAGAAGATATTTTTCATGTAAAATTTATAGTTAATTTAAATATGATTGTGAGAAACAATAACTTGTCTTAGGATCATTCTTCGATGATGTTGTTGATCTTCTAAAAAAATCAATTCACCATCATTACACTTATAGGATCCAAGTGTAGAATCATTATAGCGGTGATCCACATGTGATCCTTTGATCTACGAATGACACCAATGGATTTTCAGCTGCTAGAACATTGGATTGATCTTCCTCCAGTGTTTTTATGGATTGTTTCGTGTTTCCTCATCTTTGAAGAACCTCTCTTAGTCTTCTCGTTCTTGAGAGGATGTAATAAGGAAGTATAATTATAGTGAGAGTAATATATTGTGCATAATGATTCTCGATTAGATACTCTTATAAATTATAAGCAGACTATATATATACCTAGGTTTATGGTTTATTTTTTAATTAATTTCACAAGTGCCCTTCATAAAATATTAAACTTGTTTTTACCCCCATGCCATGTATTAAAATAATTTTATTCCCTAGAATGTGCTAATTAGCGTAATGATAAATATTATTTTACCAACTTGTAAATTAATATTTATCACTGGATATGATCTTGGTCTTCTTGTTCACCTCAACATTTATCAAATATCCAAATAAATATTTAATTGATTATTTATCCATAAAATAAATAGTTTTATGCATGGTTTGGTGAATAAATATTTATTAAATATTCAATAAATATTTTTTGATCTATAAAATTTGAATAAAATTTTTCCTCGATCTTGAGAATAATATTTATTCTAATAATTAAATTTAAATATAATTTAATTGATATCAACTAAAACACTTATTTTATAACTCTCTTGGCTTATTTCTTATTGGCATTGGGTGGACTTCTCTAAAGATCTAGATTAGTATCTTGTAAAAGGTCTAGGAACCCAAGAGAATGAAGTTAATGTTTCAACATCAACAACTACATAATATTTCACATGGTGTAATATAATCTCTTTTTCTCAATATATCATAAATCATGTTTCACATATATTTCATAAACCTTTATATTAAATACATATTTCTTTGACTGTCTAAAATAGACTCAACATTATTCTATATCCATATAATTTAATGTGATAATAATATTTCAATCAAAGGGCCAATATATAAACTTCTAATAATATGTAAGGGATAAATCCTTCCTTGACTTATTCATTAATAACATGTCATTTTTGATGCACCCAATGTACCCTACTTTTTATAAAATTATGGTGTCAAGGTTCTAGTTAGTAAATCTAAGTAGGTGAGTCATGAAATGAATTAACAATAATATTAAAGTCTAAGGAACATTATACACACTTATATATAGGAATATCTGATGACACATAAATATACATAATTCCTATTAGAGGTTCAGATCTCATTATCTCTTGTCTTATAAATTACCAATTGTGGAACTCATGAGATAAAGTCTCATCTGCTTATAAGTACTCACACTTATGTGCCAACAAACTACGTGCCCCATAATAGAATGTTATCTTACTATAGAACTTTGTCTAAGAATACCATCATGTCATTTTTCGACATGTTACGACCACCCGACTTAGTAGTCCCCGCCAGGCTCAGGGAGCAGGAGGGCTGGGGAGGAGAGTAGCTGCATTACGGTCAAGAAGTGTGACCCAGTAGCTCTAAGAATGATTCGGGGTACGAATTATGTCTATCACGAGCTGCCATATCTATAGACATAGGAACCAATCATTCTACCCTTCCACGAATCATGTCCCAGACCTAGAGGTTCCGGGTAAGCCGTAGACTTGACCCTCACGTCTGGAGATACCTTTGGAAGGAGACTCGATAATCACGCTTACGCCGACGGTGTGATTTGACCTCGAGGCGAGAGTTTCGGTTGGAATCTCTTGGTGGCAGCGTAGAGGCCTTACGACGTTGATCTGGGTATGGTTTTGATTCACAAATCATACCCCGGTTGACTGTTTTAGGCAAACGTCGGAATGGGTTTTCCTTGGTCGGCGAAAAGGAAACCCTGGGCAGCTCATGTTAAACTCAAACATAAGAGGGTGTGACCGATTACTCTTGAGTTGGTTAACCCTACCCCTGTGGCAGCAGGAGTTTGAGTTCAGTTCTAACCTAAAAAGGGAAACCTCTTGAGTTCGAGGGTGACGAACACGTTCAGTTACGGTTTCGATAATAAAAATCCTGGTTTGAGCTGAGACTTTTGACCCTGTGTTACTTAATGATTGAGATGGGTCACTTGCTAACTTAGGTATATGTATGGGCATATACCTGGGTAGTGGTTATCCGTTGATCTCATGATCCTTGTGTTTCCTCATGACTGAGATGGGTTACTTGATAACTTAGGTATGTGTATGGGCATATACCTAAGTAGAGTTTATCTGTTGTGATCTTCTTGTGGTTATACTTGTTGGTTTTAGTGAGACCTTGAGGGTCTCGGGGTCCCTACTGAGTATCGTTATACTCACCCCTGCACGGGCTATGCCCGCACCTCGTTGTGTTGGTTGCAGACGACGGACAGTGCTGGCAGAGGCCGAGTGTTCGAGGACTGGACGGTACCTGGAGGTGGACTATACGACGAGGCGGTACCCAGAGGCAGACCACTGGGCGGGACATACTCGGAGCAGACGGCGGGACCCGAGGAGCAGAAGAGCTATCTGTACCCACCCTTCAGGTGGGATTTCCAGTGGACATCTCAGCGTAGCAGCTTTACTTTTCAGTCGCTGTTTTCCCTTTCGAGTTGTACTTTACAGTTGGGCTTGTATTTCCGGCCCCTTTTTACTTTTCAGCTCTTCTTTTTGTACTTAGTGTTTACTTCCGCTTGTACTCTGTGGTGCTTGTTTTCTTTTATAAAGGCAATGCCTTCCCAGTTATTGGGATTTTACGCCTTTGGTGCTAGTCGCCAGCCCCTGGCCTATGGAAGGCGGGCTTGGGGTAGTCACGGCACGGGCCCCGAGGACGGGTCGTGACAGTTCTAGTTAGTAAATCTAAGTAGGTGAGTCATGAAATGAATTAACAATAATATTAAAGTCTAAGGAACATTATACACACTTATATATAGGAATATCTGATGACACATAAATATACATAATTCCTATTAGAGGTTCAGATCTCATTATCTCTTGTCTTATAAATTACCAATTGTGGAACTCATGAGATAAAGTCTCATCTGCTTATAAGTACTCACACTTATGTGCCAACAAACTACGTGCCCCATAATAGAATGTTATCTTACTATAGAACTTTGTCTAAGAATACCATCATGTCATTTTTCGGTTCTCATTAAAGTGGGGATCTCCTATACCCTTCTCAATGTGATAGATACTCTAGGACATTATTACATTAAAGTTATAAAGAATAATGAACAATTTGTAATAATATATTAAATTAATATTCACTTAATTTAATATATATCTAATATAAATTAAAATATAGTTGTTTCTATAGTACCAATTCCAAAAGATTCCCACTCAGACTAGAGATAACAACCAACAACTTTCAATCTAATAGACCTCACATAAAGATCACGTTTCTACTAAGTTAAGGATTTAGTCAAGGGGGTTTCCATGTTTTATTCCATGGATATTCAACCCACTTTAACTTCACCTCTTTAAGAAAAATCCCTCAAGAGAAGATACTATTGAAGTATGTGTTTTTTCATTTATGTCACATGGAATATTTTTTAAGGGCCACCACTATAGTATTATCATAGTAGAGTGTGATGTGATCTTTACTTCTAGGTACCAAATAAATATCTTGTATGAAGTTTCATATCTAAACTATTTCATTAGCTTCCCCAAAATCCATAATATACTCAAAATAAACTATATAATCTATAACCATAACTTTATTTGAGAACTTTTAACTCATAGAACCTCAATTGAGAGTGACGGTGTTTCTCATCTATGATTTTAGATCAACTTGATCTATTTGGAAACTAGAATCTATATATCCTCTAATGAGTAGTTCCACATTTCCTCCATAGACTATAAAAATATCCTTAGTTCATATAAGATACTTAAGGATCATCTTGAATTCTATTCAATGGTGGTCACCTAGGTCATCTTGATATCTTCCTACCACATTTAATGCATATTCAATATCTACCCTAGTACATGATATTGCAAACACGACTGACCCAATCACCAATTCATATGGAATACTTGTCATTTTTTACTTTACTCATGGGTTTAAGGACATATTTTCTTAGAAAAATTAATTTCATGTGACACTAGAAACAATCCACTCTTGGATTTTTTTTATACTAAATCTCTTCAGTATCTTGTTTATATATGTTCCTTGAATTACACCGAGAATCCTCTTATATTAATACTCATGGATCATGATCCCAATAATATGTGCTACTTCACATAAGTCTTTCATGGAGAATCATTAATTTAAATGTGATTTAATAGACTATAAGATTGTTATCTAGTTTCCAATAAGTAGTATGTTATCGACATAAACTATTAAGAAAATGACTACACTCCCATTAAACCACTTATATACACAAAGATAGTGTTACTTATTTATGAAACCAAATTCTATTATGGATTCATCAAATTTAATATTCCACGACCTAGATGATTTTTTTAATAAATAAATGTATCTTTTCAATTTTTATACCTTTTTGGAATCCTTTTCAGTCAAAAACCATTTAGGTTGTTTCATATAGACATATTCCTGATGGTTTATAATATGGAATTATGTTTTGAAATCCATTTTTCAAATCTAGTCATGTAAATTTTCAATAGCCATTAGAATTCCGATGGATTTTAGTATAGAAACTGGTGGAAAGGTTTCATCATTGTCTATTCGTTGATACTGTTTGAAGCCTTTCAGAACCAGTTGTACCTTGTAAGTACTAATATTTCTAGTTTATTCTAGAATTCCCATTTAAAACAAATGCCCTTAACCTCCACTAGAGGATCTACAAAAATCCATATTTTTTTTGCTGTTTAGAATCCATTTTAAAATTCAAATCTTCTTTCAACTTGGAAACATTTGTTCCACTTATTACTTCCTTGTAGGTTATAAGATCATTACTATCAACTAATAATGAGTCACAATCCTCATTGACTAGAAACCCATATCTTTCAGGTTCTCTAACCTCTCTTATGATCTTATACAGTACTCATGTCATGGAAACTTCTTCTTCCATGAGGCATTGTAGAATTTTTTCCTGTGTCAACTCTTGGGTACCTTAATCCTAGACTTCAACAAAAATATATCACATTCCCACTGTTTATTTTAGAAATATTCTCTATATCAATTAATATGGAGTGTCTTTCCCAACTAACTTTTTTAATGGTTTGTATAGGTAATATCCCCTTATTTTCTTGGGGTATCCTATAAAGGTAAACTTTGTGCCTTGATGTACAAGTGTCTTTCATAAAGAGTCTTTAATGAATTATTTGTATCCCCAATATGTTTAAGTATGATAACATGGGTTTGTTTCCACTAAATAATTGGTATATAATACCATATGCTTATTTTTTTGGAACTTAGTTTAGTATATATGATAATGCCAGCAATGCTTATCTTGAAAAGGATAATAGAAGACTCACATGATTCATCATTGATCTCACCATGTCTAACAATATGTGGTTCCTCCTTTCTCTTACACTGTTCCACTAAGGTGTATATGGAGGAGTGAGTTGATATAGAATTCGAAACTCTCATAAATATTCAATTAAGTCTTAATTAAGATATTCACCATCACATTATGAGCAGAGTTTGTTAATCTTTATTACAAGTTATTTCTGAACATTATTCTTAAATTATTTTAATATGTTAAAATAATCTAACTTATACCTCATTGAGTAGACATATCCATATCTGTTAAAATCATTAGTAAAAGTCATGAAGTGTGATAAATCACCCCTTACTTCAACTAAAAATATTCTATACACATCGGTGTTATAAAATTCAAGAAGATACTTGAAACTTTCACCTTTTCAACTAAATGGGGATTTGGTCAAAAGAATATAAATATCCATCTTGGTGTAATTTAGTCAAAATATTTTTGTTTACATGACCTAGCAGGTGATTCCATAAGAGGGTGTGGTGTGAGTCATGTGAAGTATTTTCATTATTGATTTACATTACTTGGTTTGTGTAATCCAACACATAAAGAGTGTTATTTTAATGTTCCTTAACATAATAAATGTTATCCTTATAAAATAACCATCATTTATTCCATAATTTGAAAATAAATCCATCTTTATTATGTATGGATATAGAAATAATATTTTTTTACAATAGATGTCACATAATAACAATATTTTAAAACCATGATCAATATCACCGACAACATGGGGTGGTAGTCCCTGATTGTTATAGCATTAAGCATGGGTCTATTGGAAGATCATATGTCTACCTCCCCTCAAACAATATTAAGAAATCTTCTAGCTTATTATATTTGAATATATATTTTGTTTTTATATGTTTTATTTAGTACCCATTTTGTAGAAACAGATAAATAACACTCGATTACAAATGAATCTAAAGCTTCACATTGCTTCATTGAATGTTTGTGGTTTTTCATCCAGTGGTCCTTATTGAAACATGTGAAAGAGACAGAGTCATGTTCTATTACTTGTCCCTATATCTTTCTATTGTTGAAAGGGAATTGTAAATAAGATTTGGACATAGATCACTTCATCTAACCTTTCCTATTATTCACCATAAGGAAGGAAGTTTTTTCATGATTCATATCCTTATCAACATGGATAAGTATAGTGAAAACATATGGGAGATAATTATCTATGTTGTTCATATTAAAATCAATAACAAAGATGGTGAATCTATGAGGGAGTCAGGAAAAAATAATATCAGTGTGCAGTTCATCAGGTATTTTAAACCCTGGAACCTCTATGACCTTAATGTAGACAATAAGTTTGATTATGTGAGGTCAATATGTTACACCTTCTCTAATATTAATCTGAAAGTTCACCTTGGATATCTCAAATCATTCATGTTAATCTCTCTCTTGATATGTCTCATAGAGCTACTGGAGCATGATAAAAACATATATTTATTTATTTGACTTCATGGGTTCATTATACATGGATGAAAACATTAAACACTAAATTTTAACTATGTTTCATAGGTGTTTATCATTGATATTTAACTCTTCATCACCCACCACCTTAGAAAGTGGATCAGGTAGTGAGGATTCTGGCATGTAATGTTTCAGTTCATGGTGCAACACAACCCATAGGCATTTGAACAATTCCTAGAAGTTACTCCATGTAAGGAGATAATATTTTTCTAAATTTAATCACAAGGATAATGTGGATAATTAATTTTACATTATTCTATAATTATAAAATAAAATATTATTAGTAATTGATTACCATTTATGTAAGACATAATGAATTTTAATTTCGATAAATTTCTCACTATTTTATTAGGACCCAAAATCCCTCACTGTTGGACTCAGAATGTAAAATTTCTCAAACATTTTAGTAGAAAGGATCCATATTCTCCTTACTATAACCTAACTGTGAGCTCGGTCAATTACTTGAAGGTATTTTGGCAGGAAGGTTTTTTCTAACTAGGGGTTTGAAGTTTCTTGATCTATTGACTACACTTCCCAATCCAAAAATCCTGACTCAGATTTCCTTTACACTTGACTCCAAGTTACATCATGTCAAGTGTGGGATAATTATCTTGATCTAGATTGGTTGATTCAACCCAAAACTTTCATAATAAATCCATCATAAAATTAATTTTCCTAACATGGGTTGGTCAAACAGTTAGTTCTAGGGTTTTCATTCTTAATAAAGTAATGAGATCCCTATTCTGACTTAATAATAAGTTAAGATATTTTATTTATTTTTAATAAAAATTTTTTATTTTATCTTTTATATGTTTTATTAATATTAAGTGTAATTTACATAAGTGATTAAACATGTTTTGATAAAACATTTACACATAATACATTTATTTAAAATTCATCTTTCCATATTAGTACATTTATTTATGTGATCACGATCTTGCATTCATAAAATAAATAATGCACAAGATAGAAATAAATAAATAAATAACCCAATAATGGGATTATCTAAGGGTTTATTTATTAAGTAGACAATAAATCAACCTATGACCCAGGAAAAAACTCCTTATGCTAGTATTAGAATGGGTTATAGCATTCCACATTTTCACATGTGTATCACCTGGGCTGGTTTTGTTTCGGTTCTATATTGAATCATATCCACACACCTTAGGATATTCCTTTTATTATATATTTTTATAACTCGTATTCAGGTGAGGAAAACCAAAGTATGGGTTAAGGGGAATTACATAATAAAACTTGGATATGCAGGTCCTACATAATAAAGGGAGTAAGGGATGACTAGAAATCCATCATATTTAATTTTATAATAAATAAATGAAAAAAAACATGCAATGAATTAAATTAAATAATACCCAAAAACTTTGGTATGGTCAAATATCATTACTAGTCATACACATGCAACGAATATGAAAAAGTACACTGGCTAGATTTTAAATAAATTCTTTCTTTATTGTTAAGATAATTGTGATTATATTAATTAATTATTTAATTAATCAATTTACATTATTTACCTTAATGTCTATATGAAGTCTCTTGGAGATACCCATCATAAATTCAGTCATGATAAATAAAATAACATTACCAATAATTACAGCTAATTACAATAAATTTATTAAGAATTTATTAATTCTTCAAATCCTTTATTACATAGTCAAAAAAATCTAGTGCCAAAAGTGTAATTAGGTTTTAATGTTGTAATTAATTATTTTAATTTATTTTAATTTTGTACTTTATAGGGAGATGACATGACATGTACTATCGAGCTACATGTAGTATTCTTCATTTGTATTCTATTTGGGATGAATGTCTAGTGCCTTTGTGTATATCTCAGTCGGATTACACAACATGTACTAACTAAATACACATTTTGTGTTCAAATTTTCATGTGTCTATAAAACCCATTGATTCACTTGGAATTTTCTTTAAATAAATGATCACACAACATGTAATATGCCTACATGTCATGTGTTCCGCTATCCATGTGTCAATGTAACACTTTGATTGACTAAGTGTGTTGTTTGGATGCAGTAATTAATGAGTTTCACGATGTTTACACTAGATACACACTCCATATATGATTAATTATCCAAACTATCAGTCTCACATAGTTAGAAATAATGTATTTTACCATGCCATTATCACAAATTTCACCAATAAATCATATAGACGACATGACGTATACTTCATCTATACATCGTGTAATCCAACAAACTATGCTCCATGTTGTTCTGGTCTACATATGGTGAGAATTAAGTGTACCATGTGTAATAGATATTTGACATGTCAAGTATCCCATGACACTTCCAAGTGTAATGAACTTGGATACACGGTGTGTACTCCGACTACACATCATGTAAACTAATCTACCAAACAAAATCTTTTCTGCTTCCTAATGAAATATACAATTGTTCTCCATTTGTTATTAGTCTTTAAGGAAATATCACTAATGTAATTAGAGGTATTTTCGATGGGCTATTTTCGATGGGATCCCTTCATAAATAGGATTTAGTGATGGGGGCCTGTCGCAAATAGTCCGTTGTAGAAAACAGCGTCGCAAATAATATTTTTTGTGACGGTCCCATCGCAAAAAAAATTATTTGGGATAGGAATGGTCCCCATCACTAATAACACTCTGATTATATACATTATATATATAAATAAACCATTTACAATGGTTCGTCGCAAATACTATTTGCGACGGGAAACTAGCATGTCACAACTAAGCCTTCAATTATATACATTATACATATAAAAACCTTTTATGATAGGCCCATCGCAAATACTATTTGGGACGGGACCATCACAAATACTATTAATAAAAATTTGTATTTAGATTATTTGTGATGGTCTCCCATCGCAAAAGGTCCCGTCGCAAATACTAATTTTGGGCGAAACATTTTTTAGTGGATTGACAGCTTCTCTTTTGTCTGACAGCTCATTTACCTGAAAATTTCTCTAACTAAAATCACAATGAAAAATCTTCTCATAGTTACTCATATTCATTCTTGTGCATACAAGAATGTATAAGTGTACCTTCAAGCATATTCTTCATTGGGATTTCTGTGTGAGAAACTTGCACGTAAATAAGCCATCGGACAAAAGAGCCCCATTTTCGTTGATGAATCATCTTCTTGAAACTGTCACCTCCTGAACACATTATGAAAAATGTGGTCCTACAAATTCATATTCAAACTCATGCATATGATATTGGATATGCATACGTAGCAGCATAATTTTCAAAATATTTTGACTTTGTGAAAATTGAAAGGAGAAGAGTCATCGAGTAAAAGGAGTGTCGTCAATCCATTGGAAATTGAGCCAAGTTATTATATGTAATTGAAATTTATTACAATTGATTTTCTTTTTAATATTTATCTCTATTTTTTACTATTTTTTACTATTTTTTACTATTTTTTACTATTTTTTACTATTTTTTACTATTTTTAACTATTTTTTTACTATTTTTTACTATTTACTACTATTTATTTATATTTATTTCTATTTATTCCTTAGTATTCCTAATTATTTCTAATTATTACTCTTTATTACTATTTATTAAAATTTATAACAATGTCTATAACTTGTCCTATTTGTCTATAAACAATAAAAAAATGTGCAGCATATCGTAGGAATAACAATAATAAAGGTAAAGAGTATAATTCGTAAGTGACATTGTCTAGTATACCAATTGTAATCGAACACCCCTAATGAGGTTCAACTATAATCAGGCCACCATAGTCACAGGATATTCATAAATCATAGAAAAAACATCTGTAATGGTCATTCCATGTAATCAAGTGTATAACATCAACAACATCTAATGTTGTGTAATCCAGTTTCAAGCCACAGAGGACCAGATCTAAGGTATAAAAGACCAAGTCATCCTCATCGAGTCCATGGAGCAACTCGGTGGAAACTTAGTAATGACCTGGGTGGAGTCTAAGTAGCATGTCTACAGAGTATGTCCAAATCAAGTCCAAGCAATCCAAATCCAAGGGGTATCAATTCCCTTATCATCCTTTGTATTAGGGATCCAAAGAGTAGAAATTTCCTTAGTGTCCACGATCAAAATCAAGATCCATAGAGTAGAAATATCCCTGGAATCTTATGGAATCAGGATCCAAGGAATATACATTTCCTTGTAATATACTATCATAATCAATTCATCAATCATTATCATTCATAACCAACGTGTTCTTACCTCCCATTTTACATTTTCTATAAAACCTTTTTATCCATTTTAATCCAATGAAATAACATGAAAAGGAGGAAACAACCTTCTCCTATCAATCAAATTCAATTTATTCCTTTTATTTACAAATTAACAGGTAAAATAAGGCTCTCAAAACCTTAAACAATTTGTTAAATTATTATTAAGCTTTCCCAATAGAATTGACCAGATCACACACACCCAATGGGGCAGTACTTTGTCCTTTTTATTGATGATTATAGTAGAATAGCTTCTGTAATGGTTATTCATAGGAAGCGACAAGTACTTGATTTCATGAAAACTTATCACCGGATTTCGAAGAATGATACTAGACAGACAATAAAAGTCTTGTGATTTGATATTGGAGGGGAATACAAGTCCATTGAGTTTGAGAATTACCTAGAAAATCATGGAATACAACATGATCTAGCTGCTGTGAAAACTCCATAGCAAAATGGAGTTGTTGAGTGCTGAAATTGATAGGTCAACAAAATGTCCAGGACTATGCTGAATGAGAGTTGTATCTCTCGCCATTACTAGAAAAAATTTATTGAAGCTGCAGAGCACATTCAGAATCGAATGGGGCTCTATATGGGAGAAATGAAGACACCATATGAATTTTTGCATGGAAGGAAGCCTTCGTTGAAATACTTTCGTGTTTTTAGAAGCAAATGTTTCATCCGAAATAAAGAAGGAAATCAAGGGAAGTTTGGTGACAATACTGATGAAGAAAATTTTCTTGAGTATCCAATGTACAGAAAAGCCTACAAATGCTTCAATAAATGCTTAGGAAGGATTATGGAGAGCAGTTATGTTAAGATCATTTAAGAGAAAACCAAAAATGCTTCAAGGATTTAATATGCTGATGTGATATAGGGTGAGGAAGAAAGTGAACATGGAGAAAATAAAAATACAGAAATAGAGGAAGGTGTACAAAACACTCAGCAGTCACATCACGATGTTGACTCAGAAGAATAATATGAAGAAGAAACCTTGGCTGGAGAGAATGAAACTGAACCCCATAGAAGAAATCAAAGATATGAGATTGATCCATCTAATATAATTGGTTATAGAAGTTCACCAACACAAACAAGAAGAATGAGGAATAACACACAATCTACATTTTTGTCAGTTGTGTAGCCATCATCATTTGAAGAATCTACAAAGGATGAATCTTGGGTGAAAGCCATGAATGAAGAGTTAGATCATATTGACAAGAATCAGACATGGGATCTTGTCCAGAGACCCAAATGTCACAATGTGATTGGTACAAAATGGATCTTCAAGAATAAGTTTGATGAGCATGGAAGTGTTATTAGAAATAAGGAACGACTTGTATGTAAAGGATACTCCCAGATTGAAGGTGTTGATTTTGAATAATCCTTTGCTCCAGTGGCTAGATTGGAGTCAATCAGGATTTTCCTTACCATGGCACTCCAAAGAGGATATAAAGTATATCAAATGGATGTCAATACAACATTCTTTATTGGTGTACTCGAAGGAGAAGTCTGCATTAAACAACCAGTGGGTTTTCTTCTTGGTACTGATGAAACAAATATTTCAAAACTAAAGAAATATTTATATGGTTTAAAGAAGGAACCAATAGCATGGTATTCAAGGCTAGATTCTTATCATAAGAAGCTAGAATTCAAAAGAGGAGGAGTAGATCACAATCTCTATGTGAATAATTCTTCAAAAGATCAGTTCATAGTTCTAGTTTACGTCGAAGACATTATATTTTTTGGCAGCATGTAGAAATCAGTGGATGAATTTTCCAATCACATGAAATTAGAATTTGAAATGTCTATGATTGGGGAGCTCACATATTTCTTGGGACTTCAGGTGATTCAAAAGAAAGATTACACTTTCATTTCTCAGGAAAAGTATGCAAGAGAGCTGTTGAAGAAGTTTAATATGCATGACTCCAAACCAATGTCAACTCCAATTGTGGTTGGAACCAAACTCGGAAAGCATGAGGATGGGACCTTTGTAGATCCCACCATGTATAGGAGGATAATTGGGAGCCTACTATACCTAACAGCGACACGGCCAGATATTGTCTTTTCCACATGTCTAGCGGCACACTTTCAGAGTAATCCAAAGGAGGAACATATGGCAGCCGTAAAAAGAATCATGAGGTATATTCAAGGTACTTGAAATTGTGGCTTATACTTTTTTGTATGAAGGTATAGTGAATTATCAGCATTTTCTGATGCTGACTGGGCTGGTCATGTATTGGATAGAAAGTCTAGCAGTGTTAGAGCATTCTACATTGGTAATAAATGTGTTGGTTGTTTGAGAAAGAAACAAGAAAATACTTCTCGTAGTACTTCTGAAGCTGATTATATCTCTGCCACAAAGTCATGAACTCAACTGCTATGGATGAAGCAACAACTAATAGATACTAGTGATGAGGTGAAGCAACCAATGATGATTTACTGTGATAACAAGAGCGCAATTGATCTTATGAAGAATCTGGTTCAACATTCTCATACAAAACATATTTAAATCATGTATCACTTTATCAAAGAGAAATTTGAGCAATGCGTGATTAAAATGGATCATGTGGTAACTGATGAGAAAGTGGCTGATATCCTGACCAAGCCACTATCAGCGGCTGTGTTTGAGAAGCATCGGTTGAACCTCGATGTTCAGCCACCTCTCAGTGCATAATGAGGTTACAAAATGCCCCTCTCCCCAGTTATGTTAACTATTTTCAATCATTTTCTGGATATAATGCAGGTTTATGGGGGAGATACTATCAAGGGGGTGTATTAATATGTTCAATGAGAAAATACTGATCTTTGGGTTTATTTCCAATGGGGGAGAAGGAAAAAATTTCAGGACATGTTTGGTATCACGATGAGTTTTCGGTGATAGAATAATAAGGAATACATTTGACATGTAATGCTTCTGTGAAATTTATAATAATTTCTTGGGAATCAATGAGAATTCCAAAACACAGGATCCCAATTCATGCTTCTCCTCTTGTTTCCTACACTGAGCATTTCTCATGTAGACTAAGAGTGTTGGCTGATTTTATTCTTACGGTTTTTATTTGGATGTGGCTGGCAGTCTACTGAATTTATTTTCTGATTTCCAACAAACCTAAAGGGGGATATTGTTAGAACAATGGTCATTCTATGCATGAATTGGAGTATGGTTTGTGTTTTTTTTTCAATCCTCAGTGGAAGTTCAGAATGTGTGCATGTAAAGTGTTTATACAATTCAAGCAGACAATAGTATTGAAGGTGGCATTGTTCTCCAGTGTTTGCCAAATTTTTTGACCTGAAAATCGAAAAATGAAGACATAGGATGTTGGAAAGAGGAGGTGCATGCAAAAAGGAAGTGGTGTGCGAAATACAAGTGGTGTGCGCGAAATACAGCAGTGTGCGCGGAAAAATAGCGGTGTGCTTGAAAAATATGGGTTGTGCGCGAAATATCTGGTTGTGTGTGAAAAATAGCATGGTGTGTGAAATACAAGTGGCGTGCATGAAGTACAGCGGCGTGCTTGGAAAAACAGCGGTGTGCTTGAAAAATATGGGTTGTGCGCGAAATATCTGGGGTGTGCGTGAAAAATAACATGGTTTGAAAAATAGTGGAGTGATGTTTTTCATGCAAATAGTGTTTTGGAATCAGAATGTTGAAAAATGGCAAAGGCATGGGCTGCGC
This sequence comes from Viscum album, assembly GCA_963277665.1. Classification (NCBI taxonomy): domain Eukaryota; kingdom Viridiplantae; phylum Streptophyta; class Magnoliopsida; order Santalales; family Viscaceae; genus Viscum; species Viscum album. Next base: position 357,903,842 of record OY728121.1, read on the forward strand.
GAAAAATCAGGAGATGTGTGCGAAAAACACTTCATGTGCGAAAAGTATTGCACGCCGAATGAGAGGTTTTTAGTGCCAGGATGGGTTTTGCACGCGGCGGTCTGCAATGCCTATAAATAAGAGGTTACCCCCCTCATTCCATAAGGTTGAAGACTTAGAGAATATCTGAGCTATGATGCACGTAAAATGTTCGTATAAAGGGAGCTGCGCGAAAAACACAGAGATCGCGCGAAAAATCTGAGGTTGCGCGAAAAACTGCGAAATTTGCAGAAAAGCCCAAGCTATGCGGAAAAGGTGCTTCGCATAAAGATGTGCGTAAAGGAGGTTGTTGCGTGAAATATTTTTCCATGCCAAAATTAATTATTTCACACAAGAGTGAGATATTTCGCACAAAGGGTTGGTGTTGTGCGAAATCTTCATTATAACCTGTTTGCGCGTTTCTGATTATCTGGTTCAGTGGTTCAGTGCATTCAAGTGCATCCTTTCTGGACTTCAATGCAAGCAGAGTCTTGTGCTAAGCAAAGGCAAAGACTTCAATGCAAATCTATTTAAGAGACCTTCACGTCTATAAACTGACTGGGACTTCACCAAAGGCAGTGAGTCTGGGGGAGTTAATGGGGGTGACCCAAGGGACGCAGTGGGATATCCCTGAATAGTTGTAAAGGTAATGATCCTCATACAGAGTGACTATCCCCGAACCTTTGTAATCCAAAACTAGTGAAGAATAGTGGAATTTTTTATGACTAACAACCAGTCGGTGTATGCTCCTTGGACGTAGCCCTTAGTGGTGAACCAAGTAAAAAGTGTTGTGTCATCTCTTTTCATGTGAATGTTTAACTGCTTCTCATATACATCATATAGGTTAAACTAGTTCCTACTAACGTGGGAACAAGATTCATCAATTTAAAAGAATAAGTTGACACCCTGATTCACCCCTACCCTCTCAGGGTGTCCCAGGGTCCTAGAAGTGGTATCAGAGGTAGGTTTCTAGTGTTTGATATGTACTTTTTCGTCATGGAGAATACTATCAATGATAGGGGAATCCCTCTCTTCGATGGAAGTAATTTTTATATTTGGAAGGACATAATGAGATCTCATTTAAGATCTCTAGTAATGGTGGTCCTCTTTTCTACTGTGCAAGGAATACATGTTACTGATCCAACAGGTCCTGTTATGAATGATATAGAGAGAAAAGTTCTTGATTCATATTATAAAGCTCAGAATGTTATCACTGTTGATCTTTCTAATCAGATCTATCTAAAGGTGATGATTTGCACCTCAGCAAAGTCTATTTGGGATAAACTTGAAAATATATATGAAGGAGATAACCAAGTGAAGGAGGAAAAACTTCAAGTCCTCCACAATAGGTTTGATGATCTAAAGATGCATCCTGATGAGAATGCATATTCTTTTTTTAATGGAATCACTGAAGTGGTGGGAGAAATTTGAGGTCTTGGAGAGGAAATCAAAGACATTGATATTGTAAAGAAAATCTTGTGAAGACTTCCTACTATGTAAAATGAAAAGGTGTCAGCCCTTGAAGAAATATATCTATCTAAACTATCTCTCGATGATCTACTAAGTAGTCTAGTGGAATATGAGATGAGATTCAAACCTGAAGAAGCTACGACTCGTGATAGCAAGGAAATGACATTCAAATCTATGGAAAAAATAAAAAATTTATAAGATAGTGGTGGTGAAGATGATGAGGAAAAAGAAATTATTTCTCTCATCACCAATAAGCTGAAGAAGGGAAAAGGTAAATTTAAAGGTAATCTATCTATGGCATGTTTTAATTATGGAGTAGTTGGGCACATAGCCTCTCAGTTCCAAATAAAGTTTGATGATGATGAGAGCAAAGTAGAAGACATTGAGAAGCCTCGGAAAATATTTTTCAAAAAGGGAGACTTCAAATATGGATAGAAAATACAGAAGAAGAGTTTTTTCTGTGAAAAAGATGATGATAATATTGAATTTTGTGAAGAAGAAGAATCCGAATTTAAAATATGAAACCATGATTCCATGATGGATACCATTGAAAAGGTAGAACCCTCGATCAATAAAGTCATATATAATCTGATTACTCCTAATGGTGATTCAAAGATTCAAATTAAGGATTCATTTTCCAAGCATGAGAATAAATGTATGAGATGCAATAAGTGGAAGGAAATGGTGGAAGAATCATCAGAATATGTTGATGATCTTGAAGCAGAAATTGAACGACTAGAAGAACTAGTGAGAGTTCAGTCTTCAATCATTGAAAGCACTGATGACGTTGCGTAACTAAAGCTTAGAATTGAAGAACAAGAAAATTTCATAAATGATATTTTATCCATAATGTAAGAGAAGTCCAAGACTGTTGAGGGTCTTAAGGAATAAGTTGTTACTCTTAGGAGTAAAATTGAATGTCAATTAGCCACAAATGAGGGCAAGAAGAAAATTCATTTTGTAAGATTCTCATATGCAAAATTACTAGCAAGATCCAAGTGTGGTTCAGATGGTGTTGCAAAAATCTTGAGTGATAAAAGTCCCGCTTGCATGGGAAATAGTGGAATTGGCTGTGAAGCTAAGACATAAACTACTGGAAGTGAAGAGATCCAAGAGAAAGACAAGATGAAAAATGGACATGTTGAATTGTTGACTGAAGTGCTGAAAAAGAAACCCTCGATCCAAAATAAAAGAAGAACTGAAAATTATCCTCAATCTTTCAGAAAAGACACCCAATCCAACTATACTCTAAAGGAAGAAGGCATGAGGAGGTATTCAAGTGAGAAGACATTTCCTCTCATAAAGTGTCAGTTTTGTGGCTATCTGGGTCATACGATGTCATATTGCGAAGAGGAAAAGAGCTACTTTAATGGGGAAGATCTAGGATGTCAACAAAAGAGACTAACTTCATTTCCTCCATCTTATAGAAGAAATAGTTTCTATTGATATTATTTTCATTGTTCTAACTTTGGCCATAAATCTATGTTTTCCATACAGATATTCAATAGGAGATATTCATACAACTCTTAGAGATGGTTCAATATTCACCCTCTTGATGGTATTGATCTCACAAATAGGTCTTCTCCAATGAAAGAAGATTATGGGTATGAAGAATCTGATTATGTGGATGAAATAATTAGAAGTCCATCAATATATTATACTCAATTCAATATCTCTTGGAAAGAAAAGAAAAAGATTAAGAAATACAATCTTGCAGAAGTAGCCTTCAAAGCTACAAAGAGAAGAAGCACATGGATTCTTGATAGTGGATGCTCTTCACATATGATAGGAAATTATGACCTTTTAAAGAACATTAAAAAGAAAGTTGATGGAACAGTGAGGTTTGGTAATGATGGTGCTTTGAAGATTAAAGAATGTGGTAATACTGCTCTCGCCAATGGAGTGCTAAAGAAGACTGAAGTTCTTTAGGTGGACGGTCTACACCAAAATCTCCTTAGTGTGAGTCAACTCTGTGACTCAGGGCTCATAGTATCTTTCAATCAAAAAGGATTCATTATAAAGGGAAAAATAGGGAATTCTATTATGAAAGGATGTAGAACAAATGGAAACTTATATCAGGTTGACGGCAAAGTAAATTCTTGCTATTTTTCTGTAGAAGAAGAAAAAAAACTCTGGCATCGACGGTTGGGGAACATTAACCAACAATACATGGAAACGATATCTAAACTGAAGATTGTCATGGATATCCAACTATATGGTATGGCATATTAATGTCATGTGAATCTTGTAAGGTTTCTAAAATGATGCATATGGAATACCCTCGTCCCATCAGGAAACAATAAAACTATAATCATAAGTAATATTAAACATCAAATGTGTCATCCAATGATGTAATTAAATCAATTTTAATAGTAAAAATTTAGAAAAACATGACCCATTCTAGGAAATTTGGATTTTTCCTGTTTGTGGGTAAGCTGCTCCCAAGAATATCTCATTACCAAATTACAGAACTTCCTAATCACTTGTATATTGTCTCACAATAGTAAATCTAGAAAAGAAAATGCTCTAATACAACTTTGTAACATCCTGGACTAGGATTCACTAAATGGTTCCCTAGGATGGTGGGTCACAAGTCCACAAGTACACATCTGTGTATGTTAGAGGCTGTCAACTTACAGCGAGGGTTTGAGGTGATACAGTGGGAAGACTATAACCTCATGATTATAGTAACATAAGAGTATCATAAGTGAATAATAAGTGGAAGCATAATATAAATAAAGATAGAAGATAACATCCACAACACTATAATAACAATAATAAAGCCAAAAGAAGTGTCGTATATAATTTAATTATCACATCATGTCTCTATACAAAATGGTAGGAAATACATGGCAACAGAAATCAAGTATAATACATGTATCAAAATACAAAAAAGATCAAAAAGGAACTATCTCTAGCCAGCATCATGAGCATAGCATGGTCATGTTCTCCCCATATCTTGAGTAATGATCGAGTCAAGAATTGAATAGTGGGTGCTTTCTCAATCCCTACCGACATCCCTAAAGTCTGTCTGGGTACCCAACAGCATCCCAAATAGGGTGTGAGATAACTCTAACTAGGACACCACCAATATTTTCTATAACATGTCCAATCTATATATAAACAATGAAGCAGTGTGCATTATATCACAGGTATAATAGTAATAAAGTTAAAGAGTCAAATGCAAAATTGATATTGTCCAGTCTGCCAACTGTAATCAAACACCCCTAACAAGGTTCAACTGTAATAAATCCACTATAGTCCCAGGTTATCTAAAAATCATAGAAAAATATCCACAACTCCCAAGTTGTGTAATCAAGTGTATAATATCCACAATAGACTATGTTGTATAATCCAGTGTCAGGAAATAAAGGGTCGGATCCAAGGTATAAAAGACCAAGGCATCCTTGTCAAGTCCATGGAGCATATCGATGGAAACTCAGTAACAACTTGGGTGGATTATAAGAATCATTCCCTTTGATCATGTCCAAAGTGAGTCCAATAAATCCATATCTAAGAGGTACAAATTCCCTTGACATTCTATAGAATCAGGATCTAAGGAATTTAAATGGAATCGGAATCCACTACTATAATCAAGGTCCATGGAGTATAAATGTCCATGGAATCCTATGGAATAAGCATCCAATGAGTATAAATTTCCTTAGAATCCACTACCATAATCAATTCATTAATAATTATCATTCATAACAAATGAGTTCTTCTAACCCATTCAATATTTTACAGATGGTGCATGTCGACTGATCACGTTGCATGAGTTCCAATAGTAGAGGCCTCCAAGGTTTCGAGGCGAGATAGATTCCCATGCAGCTGAGGGTTGGCTGGAGGCGATTGCTAGAGTTTTCTACCTAGTTGAGACAGTAGTAGAGAATATAGTGATCTTAGCTACTAGTATTTTTTAGTGAGAGACCATGAGGATGGTCTTCATAGTGATGAGGCTTTAGTACATGGACCGTTACCCGAGATAGTACCTTCAGGCAGTGTTTCAGCTATATCACTGCTCGTTGGTCAGTAGTTGCAACCGATGGTACCGGTATAGGACACATATAGGCTTAGTGCCTTACACATGTTTCAGCATCAGATACCCCTCAGGTTTTGAGGTGAGTCTGACCCATAGGCAATTGAGGAATGGCTTGAGGAGGTGGATGAGAGTTCCCTGGAACTTCTAGAACTTTTTCCGGATGACATGCCAGTGGCTAAGTGTTCATTTAGGTGTACCGACCATATCAGGTACTCGATGAATATAGTATGACTAGTGCTTTAGGGCTAAGACCGCCGAGCGAGGTGTGTTTTGGGACATCTGAGCCAGCACTTTTCCTCTATTCATTCCTACTTATGTTAGGGTGTTAGAGAGAACATTTGTGGTTGAATTTTATTTGGCTGAGCAGATGCAGCCAATGAATGTTAGCAGTGGGAAACTAGTAAACTGACGCTAATCTTAGAAACTTGGGTGTGTAAAATGTTTTGGGAAAATGAAGTGCTAAGGATAGATTAACCTATAGGGCTGCATATGTGGAAGTAGAACTAGGAGATCATCATGAGGTGTTGTACATTTGGACATGTTACCGCCACCACCCCTATGTGGTTCCCACCAGGCTTAGGGAGCTGTAGGACAAAGGAATAGATTAGCTGCATGTGGTCAAGAAGTGCGACCCAAGGGCTATAGGAATGATTCGAGGTATGGTTTGTGTCTACTACCAACTATTGTATCAATATATATAGGCACCAACCATTCCTTCCTTCCATGAATCTTTTCCAAGACCTAGAGTTTCTGGTTAAACCGTTGACTTGAACCTCACATCTGGAGATAACTTTGGGAGGAGACTTGATAATCACACTTACGTCGACGGTGTGATCTGACCCTTGAGGCAAGAGTTTCAGTTGGAACCTCTTGGTGGCAGCATCGAGGTCTTGAGACGTTAGTTTGGATATGGACTGGACATCCACAGTGTGACTGTATTAGGAAAAAGGTTTTGGTTTCTCTACAACGTTGGAATGGGGTTTTCCTTGGTCGGAAAAAAAAAAGGAAACCCGACTAGCACAGGACAAACTCATGCATAAGAGTTTTCAGTTTTCAGTTCCAAACAAGAGTGGAAGATCATGGGGGAATCTTTTCAAAATATGTTTCCCAGAATACCTCCTAGAAGGGAGAGGGATGTTTGCTTTGGCTAGGTACTATCGGAGATTTATACCCGACTTCTACAAGGTAGAAACACCTTTATCAGCATTGATGATGAAAGGGATACCCTTCGTTTGGTCGGAGATATGCCAGCAAAGTTTTCTGGAGCTGAGACAGAGGCTGACTAGTGCACCCATCTTGAGACTACCAGATAAGGACGTAGGGTATATTTTCTACTGAAATGTATCAGGGATCAGGCTCGAATGTGTCCCGATGCAGGAGTGAGTAGTGATCGCTTATGGCACTCGACAGATGAGACAACACGAGCAGAACTATGCTACCCGTGACCTGGAATTAGCAGCAATGGTTTTCACCTTGAAGATTTGGTGACATTACTTGATGGGAAAGCGTTTTACAGTTTACTCAGATCACAAGATTCTTAGGTATATATTCTCTTAGAAGGACATGAACCTGAGATAATGATGTTGGCTTGAGTTCCTCCAGGACCATGAATTCAAGATAGTCTATACTTCTGGGAAGGGGAATGTTGTAGTAGATCCACTCAATAGAAGATCTGGTATATAGCTTCTAGGTGAGGTGACAGAGAAGTTGGATGCATTGTTGATATCCTTTGTGGATTGAGATGCAGTAGCTTTCCTTTAGTCTCTTATAGTCACTCCCCCACATATTCTGTAATTCAGGGAGGCACAACGTGGGGACACTGACTGCGAGACTCGAGGTGCTCAGATATCCACAGGACAGGCACCTGATGGATTTTCTGAAGGTGGGGGCACATCATTCTCTACAGAGGATGTACCTTGGTACCCGTGTTGCTTTGGGAGGAAGTGTTGATGGAGTTCTACACATCCCCTCTAGCGGTACATCTTGGTGTGGTGATGATGTATCGGTACCTTCAGCATTAGTACTGGTGTCCAGGGATGAAAAAAGTAGTGGTAGTTTTTGTATCACAATGCCTCACTTTTTAGTAAGTGAAAACTGCTCAGATCCAGTAGAGGTCTTTTGTTGATAGAAGGAGGGAGACAATGTCCTCTTATAGGTCTCACCTGGACGAGGTTTGTAGAGTTTCAGCCAAGGGGGAAAGTTATCACTGAGGTTTATCAGTCCTTTTCTGATACTTCGGAGGATGGGTGATATAGCATAATGCTTGGCTCTACCACCATAGTTGGAGAGGGTGCGTGACATCTTTCAGGTATCCCAGCTAAGGAGATACGTGAATGACCCACCCCACATCATCAGGCATGGGGAGCTGGACTTCCATGATGGGGTGACATTTATAGCAATTCTAGTAGATATTGAGGATAGATAGTAGCGGGTCCTTCATGGATGGTTGATACCTCTAGTGTGCTTCAACTGGAAGCATGGGAACCTTTGGGAGAGCACATGGGAGCAGGAGGCTCATATTCATGCTCAGTACCCTCTTTTGGTTATTTTTCCTTGGTTTTGGCTTTTAAGGATGTAAATCCCTAAGGTGGGGAGAATGTAATATCTCATAAATTTGGTATATATTTTTTTAATTATAAGGAATGATTATGAGACCGTGAAATCTGATGGCGAGAGATTCTGAGACCCAGAGTGCCAGGAATGATCTGTCGAAGTTTTGTTACACTTTAATTAGTGCACAAAAGCAGTTTTCCTGGAAAAGTGGAATAACTCTTAAAAGGTTTCCTAGATTATAAATCTAAGGGTACCGTTGCATTCAGAATGGCGGGTTTACCCTAGGCGTGACTTAATTTTGGTCAGTGCTGACCTCCTGTGAGAAAACCCAAAAATGGCATAGTTGTAAATAAAATAATTAAATAAATTATTTTATTTTTCAAATACTTATAACTCACAAATGGTAACTCCTATTGAAAATACGAGACCACCACTAAACTCGTGATGGCATGCTTTATTTAAGCAGATACTAACATTGGCCGGGGTGGGCCACCAGTGAAAGTTAGTTTTTGGTCGTGAATAAAATAATTAAGTTACAATTATTTTTATTGTAAAATCCAAAACATTTAAAAGGTAACACAGATTGAAAATACGATAGTACCGTTGGGTTCGTTGGGGCATGTTTCACTTGGGCAGAGCCTAACCTCAATGGGCGCGGGTTAAGGGTGACTGTTAATAATTTTTCCAAACTTTTTTTTAGGTACATTCAGTAAACGCACAAGCGGCGTTTTGTAACTTTTGACCAGATGCTTGGAAATGAAATCTGAGGACACCATTGAACTCACAACACCAATTTTTTCTTAAATATACTTTCAACTCGATGGAAGTTGGTCGAGGGTGAATGTTAGTTTTTGGGTTTTTCTTAGAAATAATAAAATGAAATGAACACACATTTTATTGTATTTTGTTGTAACCACCCACTTGTGGAAGTTGAGAAATGGGGACCACCAATCCTTAACCTCCCATGAGAGTTTATGGTGGTGGTGCCACCATACATTAACTTCCCATGAGATGTTATGGTGGTGGGGACCACCCGAGTCCAAAACCTATTGAACTCCCCTTTAAATGAGGCAGAAACTCTCAACTCCCTCTTTAATGTGGAGGATCCTCTTGAGCTTCCTCCACTTTAATTTTTCCAACTCAGTTAATTATTTAATTAGTCTATTTTGAATTTATACCAATGAACTTAATAGAAAACAAAATCTATTATGTTGGCTACTTGTCATTTTTGGTGGAATTGGGAGAGGAGAGAGCTTTGGGAGAAATAAAGTTCTCCAAAGTAGAACTTCACCTCCCAACGAAGAACGTTCCACCGACGAAGAATGCAACCTCAACTTTGACCTTCTTCCTCCCTACTTCATCCAATGTGGGACATCTTTATCTACGATGAACCGAAGCACGATCCTGGGATTGGAGGTGTGTGGCGGAAAAGACGAGCGTCGACAACTTTACCTTCTTCCCTCTTCGTCGCGTCAACGAACAACCAGAGGTAGGGGGTTGTTATTGAAATCTTGAATTCTCTCAATTATTTTCCTCATTCTTGGAAAGCATGGAGAACGTGGATCAACCAAGATGATTTGATCCACGATTCATATTAAATTATTAAGTTGTCCTTCTTGTTTCCTGATTTGGTTAAATCCACTAGCTACTGCCCTAATGTGGAGGGTACGGGCCAAACAATCATGTCCTGACCTCTCCACAGTTTATCTTGAGGTTTGCGGTGTTCTTTGTGATGGAGTAATATGGAAACCGGAGCAAGTTATTGGCACCGATGAGGAACAAAAGAACAGCGGCCAGCACCACTGTCGGCCGTGACGAAGGCGAGCGTGCAACGGTGCCGCTCTGTGACCACTGTCGTCGCGGCCTCGTCGCGCTGCCCCAGGAAAACCACCGATGCGGCCTTGTCATTCCACCCCGTCCAAACTGCCGTTGTGGCCTCGTCGCACCGCCCCAGCTGAACTTTCACTAAGGCCTTTTTGTGCCACCCCAGCCGAATCGCCCCCAAGCCGCCGAGTCGAGCCACCGCCACAATGTCGAGCCAAGCCACTACCGGAACTGCACCGACGTTCGAGCCACCCCCACCGACCGGGCCAAGCTATCGCCGCCATCCACCGAGCCACCGTCGTTCTGCTATGCCGCCGGCTGAGCCGCGCCGGCCGCACCGCCAGTGACCTTCCGAGCCACTCCCGTTGAGCCCCCCACGGCCATACGCACTACTCCGGCCAAGCCACCCACAGCCGATCCACTTCGTCCACACAGCCCCGCGGCCCTATGCCGCTTCGGCCGAGCCACCCTACGGGCCAGAGCTCCTCCGACCGAGCCACCCTGTGGCCCCGAGCCGCTCTGGCCAAGCCTCCATGTAGCCTCCACTCTCCTAGCCGATCCACACTAGCTAACTCACCCTGCAGCCTCGAGCCATCCACGACCGAACCCACGTGGCCCCTCACGGCCTGCCGGAGCGCCCAGTGGGTCGGGCTGCACTACTCGTCAGGCCAGACCCAGTAGTTTGGGTCGGGTCAACCTGAACCAGGCCGGGATGGTCCAACCGGTTTGGACCGGACCCGGGCCCACTACGACCCATTTACTTTTTTGGCCATAACTTTGGAACCATATGTCCGTTTGACGAACCGTTAGCAACTTTGGAAATATTAGAGCGACACGGTCCATTTGAGTATACCCCACTAAAGTTTTGGATTAAGATGGATAATGGTTAGGTTGGATCAACCACGAATCCTACTGGGCCCCCGGGACTAAAAGGCTAATAACTCACAGACCGGGCGTCCGATTGACACGCTTTCTATTTCATTGAAACCCCTATTACATGGCGGACCATTGAGATTTTTCTTCGTGGGAATTCGTGGAAATTTGAGTATCCACTAGTAGATTGTGGAGAATATCCTCCTGGAGACGAGCGAGCGTAGTGCGGAAACCTAGTAGCTGGATGAAACTTGATGACTACTGACCGTTTCGACTCATAGTAACTTTCCAAGCACAGTGGGGAGTGCCTCTGTGTGACGCGGAAGACCCATGGTGGGGAGCACCTCTTTGTGACGCGGTAGACCAACGGTACTCCACAAGAGGAGTACCTTAGCAGGCCACAAGGGGGAGCGCCTCTGTGTGACGCGGGTAACCCATGGTGGGAGCACCTCTGTATGACAAGGCAGACGCATGGTACTCGACCGGAGGAGTATCGTAGCAGTCATGAGGGGGAGCACCACTGTGTGATGTGGCAGACCCACAGTACTCAATAAGAGGAGTACCTCACCAGTCCAAGGTTAGTGGTAAGCACCTCTGCGTGACGCGGCAAGCCCAATGTACTCGATAGAGGAGGATTTATCCAGCAGCTGAGGTGTTGGATGTTGTGACAGGGAATGTTACTTGATACTGCCCATAGAATAAACCACAGTGTGAGCTAAGTCAGTACCTTTGGGTTTTCCTAAAGATTGAGATGTTTTACTTGACAACTTAGGTATACGTATAGTCATATACCTATGTAGGGTTATCTATTTATTTCATACTTTGTGGTTTATCCTTGGTCGATTTTGTGAGACCTTGAGGGTCTCGGGGTCCCTAATGATTATCATTATACTCACCCCTACACGTGTTATGCCCGTACTTTGTTGTGTTTCGTGCAGACGACGGACAACGATGGATGAGGACGAGAGTACCAGGACTAGAAGGTACCAAAAGGCGGACCTTATGACGAGTCGATACACGGATGAGAAGGATGGACGAGGAGTGCTAGGGAGGTGATCTGTACCTACCCTTTAGGTAGGAACCTCAACGGAAGACCCAGTTTATGTTTTCTTTTTCTTCAGTTGTACTTGTACTTTCAGTTTCTTGTACTTTACTGTTGGGATTGTATTATGGTCCCCTTTTACTTTTAGAACTCTTTTGTTATAAAATTTTACTTGGTGTTTTGTATCTAGTTGTGTGCTTGCTTGTGTGTGTTTATAGATTATAAAGGCAATTCCTTCCTAGTTTTAGGGAATTATGCCTTTGGTGCTAGTCGTCATCCCATGGCCTATGGAAGTTGGTCTTGGGGTATTCATGGAACGGGCTCTGGGGGACGGGTCGTGATAAATAGGTATAAGAGGAGTCAGTTCTAATGTAGAACATTGGACTCTGGTCTTTCTTTTTAATGAAAATAGTCTTAAGTGTAGTGAGTGTGGTTATCAGTTTAGGGAATACAGTTTTGGTGCAGTGGTCGATGTATCCATACACCCGGACCCTAACTTCTGATTTCTGACACACTGCATGAAAACACTGATTGTGTTTGTGTTTTCAAGAGTATTCTTTGTGAAATATTTGATTTAGTTCACCAGGTATAACTTATTGACTGTGGTGTACATGTTCCTTATCAAGATTCTAATACGTAGATAGCAAGCTAGGATTCCCGAGATATTAAACGATGATGGCCACCGAGAGAAGAGGCTCTGATGTAGGGCCCTCTTACTATGTTGGCACCGTTGGGTGGTGTACCAGCATCACCACCACCCGTTGGGAAAAAGTTACCACCAACCGCACTGGCAGACGGTGCATGCCAACTGAGCGTGTTGCATGAGTTCCAATAGTAGAGGCCTCGAATGTTTTGAGGCGAGATATATTCCCACGTAGCTGAGGGTTGGTTGGAGGTGATTGCTAGAGTTTTCTGCCTAGTTGAGAAAATAGTAGAGAAGATAGTGATATTAGCTACTAGTCTTTTTCAGTGAGAGACCATGAGGATGGTCTGCAGGGTGATGAGGCTTCAGTACATGGATTGTTACCCGAGATAGTACCTTCGGGCAGTGTGTCATCTATATCACTGCTCGTTGGTCCGCAGTTGCAACTGATGGTACCAGTATAGGACACATGTAGGCTTAGTGCCTTACACATGTTTTAGCATCAGATACCCCAAAGGTTTTGAGGTGATCGTGACCCATAGGCGGTTGAGGACTGGCTTGAGGAGGTGGATGAGAGTTCCTTGGAGCTTCTAGAACTTTCGTTGGATGACATGTCGGTGGCTAAGTGTTCATTTAGGCGTACCGACCATATCAGGTACTCGATGAATATAGTATAACTAGTGCTTTAGGGATAAGACCACCGAGAGAGGTGTGTTTAGGGACATCTAAGCCCGTACTTTTCATCTATTGATTCCTACTTATGTTAGGGTGTTGGAGAGAACATTTTTGGTTGAATTATATTTGGCTGAGCGGATGCAGTCAGTGAATGTTAGCAGTGGGAAAGTAGGAAACTAATGCCAATCTCAGAGACTTGGGTGTGTAAAATGTTTTAGGAAAAGGATGTGTTAAGGATAGATGAATCTATAGGGTTACATATGTGGAAGTAGAAGTAGGAGAGCTACATGAGGTGTTGTACATTTGGACATGTTACAGCCACCACCCCTATGTGGTTCCCACCAAGCTTAGGGAGCTGGAGGACAGAGGAAGCTAGTAGCTGCATGTGGTCAAGGAGTGCGACCCAAGGGCTCTAGGAATGATTCGAGGTACAATCGGTGTCTTCTACCAACTGTCGTATCAATATACATAGGCACCAACCATTCCTTCCCTCCATGAATCTTGTCCAAGACCTAGAGTTTCTAGTTAAACCATTGACCTGAACCTCACATTTGGAGATACCTCTGGGAGGAGACTTGATAATCACACTTACGCCGATGGTGTGATCTGACCCTTGAGGCAAGAGTTTCAGTTGGAACCTCTTGGTGGAAGCATCGAGGTCTTACGACGTTAGTTTGGATATTGAATCAACATCCACAATGTGACTGTATTAGGAAAAAAGATTGTGGTTTCTCTACAACATTGGAATGGGTTTTCCTTGGTCGGAAAAAAGAAAGGAAACTCGAGTATCACAGGACAAACTCATGCATAAGAGTTTTGAGTTTTCAGTTCCAAATAAGAGTGGCAGAGCATGGGGACATCTTTTCAAAAGATATTTCCAATAATACCTCCTAGAAGGGATAGGGATGTTTGCTTTGGCTTGGTACAACCAGATATTTATACCCGACTTATCCAAGGTAGAGACACCTTTATCAGCATTGACGATGAAAGGGAAACCCTTCATTTGGTCGGAGATGTGCCCGCAGAGTTTTCAGGAGCTGAGACAGAGGCTGACTAGTGCACCCATCTTGAGACTACCAGAGGAGGGCGTAGGGTATATAGTCTACTGCAATGCATCAGGGATTGGACTCAAATGTGCCCTGATGCAAGAGTGAGTAGTGATCGCTTATGGTACTCAACAGATGAGACAACACGAGTAGAACTATGCTACCCATGACGTGGAATTAGCAGCAATGGTTTTCACCTTGAAGATTTGGTGACATTACTTGATGGGAAAGCGTTTTATAGTCTACTCAGATCACAAGAGTCTTAGGTATATCTTCTCTTAGAAGGACCTGAACCTGAGACAATGAAGTTGTCTTGAGTTCTTCCAGGACCATGACTTCGAGATAGTCTATACTTCTGGGAAGGGGAACTTTGTATCAGATGCACTCAATAGGAGATCTAGTATATAGCTGCTAGGTGAGGCAACAGAGAAGCTGGCCGCATTGTTGATATCCTTTGTGGATTGAGATGCAGCAGCTTTCCTTTAGTCTCTTATAGTCACTCCCCCACTTATTCTGCAAGTCAGGGAGGCACAGCGGGGGGATGCTGACTGCGAGACTCAACGTGCTCAGATATCTACTGGACAGGCACCTGATGGATTTTCTGAAGGTGGGGAGAACATCATTATCTACAGAGGATGTACCTTGGTACCCTTGTTTATTTGGGAGGAAGTGTTGAGGGAGTTCCACACATCCCCTCTAGCGGTACATCCTGGTGTGGTGAAGATGTACCGAGACCTTCATCATTAGTACTGGCGGGCAGGGATGAAGAAAGCAGTGGTAGTTTTTTTATCATGATGCCTCACTTTTTAGTAAGTGAAAACTCCCCAGAGCCAGCAAAGGTCTTTTGCTGGTAGAAGGAGGGAGACCATATCCTCTTACAGGTCTCACCTCGACGAGGTTTGTAGAGTTTCGGCCAAGGGGGCAAGTTATCGTCGAGGTTTATCAGTCATTTTCTGATACTTCAGAGGATAGGTGATATATCATAACGCTTGGATTTACCATCATAGTTGGAGAGGGTGTGTGATGTCTTTCATGTATCCCAGCTAAGGAGTTACGTGAACGACCCACCCCACATCATCGGGCATGGTGAGCTGGACTTCCATGATGGGGTGAAGTTTACAGAAATTCTAGTAGATATTGAGGATCGATAGTAGTGGGTCCTTCATGGATGGTTGATACCTCTGGTTTTCTTCTACTGGCAGTACGGGAACCTTCGGGAGGTCACATGGGAGTGGGAGGCTTAGATTCGTGCTTCGTACCCTCTTTTGGTTGTTTTTCCTTTGTTTTGGATTTTGAGGATGTAAATCCCTAAGGTGGAGAGAATGTAACATCCCATAAATTCTGTATAATTTTTTTATTTATATGGAATTATTACGAGACCGCAAAATCTGATGGTGAGCGATTCTGAGACCCGAAGTACCAGGAATGATTCGTCGAATTTTTGTTACACTTTAATTAGCACGCGAAAGAAATTTTCCTAGAAAAGTGGAATAACTCTTAAAAGGTTTCCCAGATTAGAAATCTGAGGGCACCATTGCATTTAGAATGGCGGGTTTACCCTAGGCGTGACTTAATTTTGGTCAGTGCTGGCCTCCTGTGAGAAAACCCAAAATTGGAATAATTGTAAATAAAATAATTTAAATAAATTATTTTATTTTTCATATGCTTATAACTCAAAAATGGTAACTCGTATTGAAAATACGAGACCACTAATGAACTTTTGAGGGCATGCTTTATTTAAGCAGATACTAACTTTGGCCGGGGTGGGCCACCAGTGAAAGTTAGTTTTTTTCCGTGAATAAAATAATTAAGTTACAGTTATTTTTATTGTAAAATCCAAAACTTTTAAACTGTAACTCGGATTGAAAATCCCAGAGTACCGTTGGGTTCATTGGGGAATTTATCACTTGGGCAGAGCCTAACCTCAATTTGCGTGGGTTGATGGTGACTGTTAATAATTTTTCCGAACTTTTTTTCAAGTACGTTCAGTAAATGCACAAGCGGCGTTTTGTAACTTTTGACCCGATGCTTAGAAATGAAATCTGAGGACACCGTTGAACTCACAATGCTGATTTTTTCTTAAAGATACTTTCACCTCAATGGAATTTGGTCGAGGGTGAATGTTAGTTTTTGGGTTTTTTGTGGAAATAATAAAATAAAATGAACACACATTTTATTGTATGATGTTGTAACCACCCACTTGTGGAAGTTGAGATATGGGGACCACCAAACCTCAACCTCCCATGAGAGGTTATGGTGGTGGCGACCACCAGACCATAACTACCTATGAGAGGTTATGGTGGTGGGGACCACCTGAGGCCAAAACCTATTGAACTCCCCTTTAAATAAGGGAGAAACTCTCAACTCCCTCTTTAATGTGGAGGATCCTCTTGAGCTTCCTCCACATTAATTTTTCCAACTCAATTAATTTTTTAATTATCCTATTTTGAATTTATGCCAATGAACATAATAGTCAACATAATCTATTATGTTGGATACTTGTAATTTTTTGTGGAATTGGGAGAGGAGAGAGCTTTGGAAGAAATAAAGTTCTCCAATGAAGAACTTCACCTCCCAATGAAGAACGCTCCACCGACGAAGAACGATGACCTCGACATTGACCTTATTCCTCAAAACTTCTTCTGACAAGGGACATCTTCATCTACGATGAACCGAAATAGGAGCCCGGGATTGGAGGTGTGTGGTGGATGAGATGAGCGTCGACAACTTCACCTTCTTCCCTCCTCGTCGACGTTAACAAGCAACCCGAGGTAGGGGTTGTTATTGAAATCTTGAATTCTCTCGATTATTTTCCTCATTCTTGGAAAGCATGGGGAACGTGGATCGAACCAGACGAGTTGATCCATGATTCATATTAAATTATAGAGTTGTCATTCTTGTTTCCTGATTCTGTTAAAGCTGCTTGCTATCGCCCTAACATAGAGGGCACGGGGCAAAAAAACATGGTCCGACCTCTCCGCGGTTTATCTTGAGGTTTAGGGTGTTCTTTGCGATGGATGAAGACGGCAACTGGAGTGGTTTATTGGAATCGATGAGGAACACGAGAACAGTTGCTGAAACCACCACCTGTCATGACAAAGGCGACGGCACAACGGCGTTGCTCCGCGACCACCACCGTTGCAGCCTCACCGCGCTGCCCCAGCCGAACCACCGTCGCGGCCTCACTGCACCGTCATGGTTGAACCGCTGCCGCAGCCTCGTGCACCACCCAACGGAATAGCCACTATGGCCTCACCATGACGTCCCATCCGAACCACCCCCAAACCCCGAGCTGAGCCGCTGCCACCATGCCGAGCCGAGCCGCTGCCCGAACCGCGCCGCCGTCTGAGCCGCTGTTGCTGACCTGGCCAAGCTGTCGCCATAGTCTATCGAGCCACCGTCATTCCTCCAAGCTGCTGACTGAGCCACCTGGGCCACGCTGCCTGAGGCCTTCCGAGCCGCTCTGGTTGAGCCACCTGTGGCCCTCTGTGCTGCTACGATCGAGCCACCCGCGGTTGAGGCACTTCGGCTGAGCCTCCCCGCGGCCCCGAGCCACTTCAGCCGAGCCTCCCCACAGCCCCAAGCTGCTCCGGTCTAGTCGCCCTGCAATCTCGCGCCATCCGTGATCGAACCCCCGTGGCCCCTCGCATCCTACCGGACCGCCCAGTAGGACGGTCCGCCCAGCACGGGCCGGGCCGGACCCAGTGGGCTGGGCCGAACCGAATGGGTCAGGCCACACTACGGGCCAGGCCAGACCCAGCAGGTCGGTCCAGGATGGTCAGACCGGGTCGGACCGGACCCGGGCCCACTATGACCCATTTACTTCTTTTGGCCATAACTTTGGTAGCGGACGTCCGTTTGACGAACCGTCAGCGATGTTGGAAATCTTGGAGCGAGACGGTCCCTTTAAGTATACCCCACTAGAGTTTTGGATTAAGATGGTGGAATGGTCAGGTTGGATCAAACATGAATCCAACCGGGCCCCCATGACTAAAAGGCTAATAACTCATAGACCGGACATCCAATTGACGCGAAGTCTGTGGCGTTGAGACCCCTATGATGTGGAGGACCTTTGAGATTCTTCTTCGTGGGACATTGTGGAAATTCGAGTATCAACCAATAGCTTGTGGAGAGGATCCTTCCAGAGATGAGCGAGCATAGTTCGGGAACCTAGTAGATGGATGAGACTTGACGACCGCTGACCGTTTCGACTTGTAGTGACTTGATATGCCCAGTGGGGAGCACCTCTGTGTGATGCGGAAGACCCATGGAGGGGATTACCTCTGTGTGACGTAGAAGACCCTCGGTACTCAATAGGAGCAGTACCTCAGTAGGCCACAAGGGGTACCGCCTCTATGTGATGCAGCAGACCCACATTGGGGAGCCCCTCTGTGTGATGCGGCAGACCCACAGTACTCGATATGAGGAGTAACTTAGCAGCCCAAGAGAGGGAGCACCTCTATGTGACGCAGCAGACCCATGGTGGGGAGCGCCTATGTGTGACGCGGCAGACCCACAGTACTCGACCGGAGTAGTACCTTTGCAGTCACGAGGGGGAGTGCCTCTGTGTGACGTGGCAGACCCATAGTACTCGACAGGAGGAGTACCTCACCAGTCCAAGGTTAGTGGTAAGTGCCTCTGTGTGGTGTGCCAGTCCCATTGTACTTGATAGAGGAGGAGTTCTCTAGTAGCCGAGGTGTTGGACATTGCGACTGGGAATGTTACTTGATACTACACATAGAATAAACTATGGTGTGATCTGAGTCAGTACCTCTCTGTTTTCCTTATGATTGAGAAGGATTACTTGACAACTTAGGTATATGTATGGTCATATACCTAAGTAGGTTTATCTGTTGATTTCATATTTTTGGTTTATCTATGGTGGATTTTTTGATACCTTGAGGGTCTCGGGTCCCTACTGAGTATCGTTATACTCACCCCTGCACGGTCTATTCCTGCACATCGTTGTGTTTGGTGGAGATGACGGACAGTGCTGACTGAGGATGAGAGTACCAGGACTGGATGGTACCCGAAGGAGGACCTTACAAAGAGTCGGTACATGAAGGAGACGGACAGACGAGGAGTGCTGAGGAGGCAATCTGTACCTACCCTTTAGGTAGAAACCTCAAAGCATGAACCAGTTTCTATTTCCTTTTTCTTTAGTTGTACTTGTACTTTCAGTTTCTTATACTTTATTGTTGGTCTTGTATCCCGACCCCCTTTTACTTTAATCACTCTTTTATTATACATTTTAATTTGGTGTTTCGTATCCATCTGTGTGCTTGCTTGTGTGTGTTTACAGATTATAAAGGCAATGCCTTCCCAGATTTAGGGAATTATGCCTTTGGTGCTATTCACTAGCCCCTGGACTATGGTAGGCGGGCTTGGGGTAGTCACGGAACGGGCCTGGGGGGACGGGTCGTGACATGATCTTTTTCAGCACTTTTTTGTAAGTGCTGATAAAACTATCTTGATCAATTTAAATTAACCCTAACCAGCCATGAAATCGTCATGATATCTGAATCTTTCTAGGGAATCCACCCTCTATCGTCGCTCCTCCTTGGTGAATCAGAGCTCCAATCATGGCTTGAATCAAGACTAAAACAATTTCATGGCTCAAATTTGATGCTTGAATGATTCAAGTGTCAAATGATTCTAAGACTTGAATGTTTTCCATGTTTTTGATATATCTACTTTCTCTCAAATGATTCAAATCTTCAATCCAAGGTTCCTTATTTCCACATCATCCTCCCCACTCGTTGATTGATTGTTTAGTGAGATCTAATTGAATTTTTTTATCATCATTATAGCTTTACTATCGGTATATCCTTGTGTTCAATAATGTTTATTGGGGATTTTTTATTGAAAGGAGATATGGTTGTCATTCCTTGCACTCCCCAACCCTCTCCCCTTGTTGATTTTATGAAACCCGCCCACCCCAACACCACTAAAGTAAGTTAAAGTTTATTGTTGAGTCTAAAAAATTAATCATAATCCTGGATCATTGATTATGAGACTTCATTCTACTCTATAACCAAGAAGGGAGGCATGGATTATTATGTATCTCATTTTTTCTGCAATTTCCAATTTGTTGATGATAAAGACCTTCATATTATGGGGAAGGGTATCGTTAAATATGATATCTTAAAGGAATCTTACTTGAAATTAGAAAGAGTTAATACACATACCAAGTTTATGAATGAAAATAATTTCCTTTGGTCTGCTGGATGATGTAGGATTTGGCTCATGTTTCAGGAATCAAAAGTGAAAAATTAATCATGGTTCCATTGTTTTGGATAGAGGTGTACAATATATGATTTTTTATATATAGACACACACACATGTATATTTTAAAAATAAATATATATATATATATAATATAGATATATATCTTACAAATACATTATTCAAATATATATATTATACCAATACAAATATATATTATACTATACAAATATATATTATAAAAATATATTATACCAATATATTACACAAATTTATATGTATACAATTAAAAAAATACAGAAATCATACATTTATATATATTATATTTATAAGTAAATAAAAATATATTATATATTATGTTTATATATTATAAAAATTCTTTATACAAATATATATATTATACAAACACAAATATATATTATATTAAAAAAATATAAAAAATAAAAATATATATTCTAAAAATAAAGATATATATTACACAAATAAAAATACAAATATATATATATTATAAAATACACAAATATATATTATACAAATATATATTTATATTAAGTACAACTACCAACGGCGTCTCACGCATGTTATAAGAAAATCTAAAGAAACCTGTTAGCCTGGGGCCTTGACCTCGCAACCATGCCCCAAACCCCATCCCACCCTCATCACAACAACTGACTGTGGGGGCCATATACAAATATATGTTACACTATTATATTATAAAAATATATTATACAAATATATTATAAAAATATATTATACACATGTATTATACAAATGTATTTTAATAGAGTTCATTCAATGGTTGAAATTCATCATCCAATTTTACTAATGGAGATTTTTCTCTCTTTAACTTAAAACCTTTATATCTGCCCTAAATGTTGTTATTTATTTCATTATGACTAAAATTTTATATTATCTTCCCAAAATCACCATAGAACCTATAATGGCCATGAAAATGAAATTTTCTTATAAATCCTACTCTTTGTCTTCTTGAAAATAATTCTTGTTTTCAACCTTTCTAAAAATAATTCTTGAATCAATTTATCAACTAAGAATTTTGATATGTTTAAAACAATTATCGTTATTAGGTATATTCTTTTCCAGAAAATATTTTTTCCATTCCTAATCATTTTTTAATTGAAATTATAATTTTGAGATGATTTAAAATATTTGATATACCCTTAATATCATATGTAATAATTTCTTAGGTTTTTAAATCACTTATTCCAAAAAAATATAATAGAGGTTATAAAATTCTATATATGTTGGAATAATTATTAGAAATTAATTTTAGGTATTCTTCATTTTTGTTCTACATGTATTGGCTCCACCCCTAGGAATCTCTAATTACCATCCATGTATATGAAATAACTCTTTATGCCCCCAAAATCTCACCTTCAATAGGTTGTGAGTTAATAACTATTACCAATGGTGTAATTCTCACAAATAGGAGGCATTAACCCTTTTCGATAACAAAATACAGTATAGTTTTCATCCTCATCAACTTCATTTCCTGAACAGTTATTATTTCATTTTTTCTTGATACTCATCCTCCATCTATTTTATGTTTCTTGTACTAATCTGAGCATTAGTCATCCCCTATATGACTACTTATTAGAGTATTTCAAGAAATATAGGTTCATGTCCATAATAGATGGATGATGTGTGCCAAACAAAAAAATGCAATTATAAATTTTTGGGTGATGAGTTGATGAGGATAACGATACTCTATAACTTTTATTGGGAGACCACAATCAGTTCATGTTGGTCCCAATGTAAACAATGTATTATATGTTATAGGGTTCCATGAAGAGGGGATTTGGATTCTTGATAGAGGAACAAAATACCTAAATCCTTTAAAAGAAGAAAGAGAGTTCAGTGAAAAGGTAAAAAAATTAATATACTGGGTTTTTTCTCATAATATAACATATTCCCTATTATATTAACATAATATAAATTAAATTATTGACTAATCATGAATATAATTTCTTCTAAACATGATAATGTTACCAATCCCTTGGAAGAACAAACTATAACAAAGGAAACCCTTTGGTAATATGTAAAGGTAATGATATGATATACTTTCTATATTTTACCGAAAAATTATATAATGAAACATTAACAAGATTTTCATTATTCCTTATAGAGTTCATTTATTTTCAAATATTTGATTCCATATTTCATTATTTTCTACACCATAACTTTGGTACACTTCTTCTCCCTCAAAACCTTTTCACACCTGCAGTGTTTCATTTATCACTTTCCTTCAAGTTCCCTCCACTGACTTTTTAGGATGAGATACGACGTCGCCTCTACTCAATCACAAAGGTAACCTTGATGTTTGAACATTTATTTATTTTTAGTATTACTCACATAAGGATTTTTTTCTTATACAGGTGAATTATTTTTCTGAGTTGGAGTGGTATATCTATCTTTCATGCCTTTCTTCACCAAAACTTCCACAAACTTTTTCTCCCTCAAAACCTTTTCACCCCTGCAGTGTTAGCATTTATCACTTTCATTCAAGTTCCCACTGTTTCTCAATCACAGAGGTAATCTTTAGGTTTTGAAAACAAAATCATTATCCATATAACTAATGTATTATTTGATATTTATTTTTAATTTATTTCTTTTTAGTATTACTCATATAATAGTAGTTTTCTTATACAGGTGGATTATTTTGTTCAAGTTGAAATAGTTTGTTTGACACTACTCATGATCATGAGTGATTGGACATTGAGTCTATAACTGAGATAATTAAAATAAGTAAATGAGTCATAAATGCAAACACCCATCCTGAAAAGGTGAATTCCTAATAATTATTACATTAATTTTTTCATCATTTTATCTATTATTTTTAGGCTAATTTCCTTATCATTTTTATCTAATAATTATTAGTTTTTTCATAGATCTTTTTGGGAGATTTATTTTTATTTCAACTATCTTCAATAATACACAAAAGATAAAAAAATGTTTCTTTCTTCTAAAGTTACCATGATTTCCATTTACATTGTCTTTTTTGTTGATCTTACAACACTACATATTGATTTGATGTTCTTAGCTGAAAATATTCTCATTATTGAAATCAAGAAGAGTAGAGGAATCTCACAAGCCCATTGTGGTGACTTATCATGATATAATGGACATGTGACCATCTTATACTCTTCTAGGATTCAACAACTATAAAGTGTTTTCAGCTAAGAACATTGAATCAATATGTAGTGTTGGCAGTTTGACAAAGAAAGAAAATAGAAATCATGGTAACATTGATAGTTAATATTTTTTTTAGACTTTGGTACTTGTAGTAATAAGATGAACCTCAATTTGACTCATGTTGTGACTGGTATGATTATAAGTTCTTCTTTTTAATTAAAATTGACATTAATTTTAGTAAAAAGGACATTTGACAAACTCAAAACAGAGAAAAAATATTCCAATTGTTTTGATACTTTAAGAAAACAATCCATAAGTCATTTGGGATGTGTAAGAATCATCTGCACCTCATTCTGACACATAGTGTGACTGTTATGACTCCAAGTTCATATTTTTATTTAAAATTGACATCAATTTTAGTAAAAATGAAAACTAACCTACTAAAAATCAAGAAAATTCATTAGGATTGTTTTTATACTTTAGAGAAATAATCCATAATTTATTTTTGATGTGTATGAATGAACCTCACCTCAATCAAATACATTATATGCTTAGTATGACTGAATGTTTCTATTATCAGTTTAAAATAGACAGTTTAGAACAAAAAAATTCACCCACTAAAAATTTAGAAAACACCTGTATATTTTATTTATAATTTAGAAAACTGATTCATAAGTCATTTGAGATGTGTATGAATTGGTCTTACATCAAAATCATACACAATGTGATCAGTATGAGTCATAGTGTGTGTTTCCAGTTTAAAATGACATTTTTGTAAAAAAGGAAAGTAATGTACTCAAAACCAATCAAAGAAATTCATATAGTTTTGACACTTTAGTGAAATGATCCATAAATCACTTTTGATGTGTAGAAATCATCGAGACCTCAATCTGATACATGATGTGCATGGTATGACTCTGTGTGTCCGTTATATGTTTAAAATCAATGGTTATGTTCAAAAAGTGTCACTCACAGAAAACTAAGAAAATAATATCATATTTTATTTATAATTTAATACATAGATTCATTGTTTGTTTTGGACATGTATGATTGGGTATTACATCAAACTGATATACAATGTGATCGGTATGAGTCAAATTGTGTGTTTCCAAATTAAGATGAAATTTTAGTAAAAAAGGCAAGTGACATACTCAAAATAGATAAAACACATTTGGATTATTTTTATACTTTATTTAAATGATTCATAAGTAATTTTTTATGTTTAGGAATCATCCACACCACAATCCAACACATGATGTTCTCAGTAACACACAATGTGTCCGTTATCAGGTTAAAATCGATAGTTTAATTCAAATAGTGTCACACACTGAAAACTGATCAAAATCCCTTGGATTTTTTGGAAAATTTAATAAATATATTCATATGTCATTTTTTACATGTAGGAAATTATCTTATGTCAAACTGATACATGATGTGATTGATATGATTCAAAGTGCGTGTTTCCAATTGAAAATTACATTTTAGAAAAAAATACAAGTGATGCACTCAAAACAAAGAAAAAAATTCTGATAGTTTTGATACTTTAGTAAAATTATAAATAAGTCATATAGAACATGTATAAATCAACCTCACCTCAATCTGATGCATGGTGTGACTAGAAAGACTCCAAGTACATCTTTTAATTTAAAATTGACATCGATTTTAGTAAAAAGGACAATAGACCTAATCAAAACTAAGAAAACACATTCATATTGTTTTTATGATTTATAAAAAGGATCCATAATTCATTTGAGACATGTATGAATCATTCTCACCTCAATATGGTTCACAGTGTGTCTGGTATGGCTCCAAGTGTGTCTTTTTATTTAAAATTAACATTAAATTTAGAACAAAGGACAACTAGCCTACTCAAAACCAAGAAAACGCATTTATATTGTTTCGATACTTTAGTAAAGTGATCCATAATTCATTTTGGAATTATAGGAA
The DNA here is from genome assembly GCA_963277665.1 of Viscum album. Classification (NCBI taxonomy): domain Eukaryota; kingdom Viridiplantae; phylum Streptophyta; class Magnoliopsida; order Santalales; family Viscaceae; genus Viscum; species Viscum album. The sequence continues at coordinate 357,929,347 of OY728121.1, forward strand.
TCATGCTCTCCTTAAATCGATGCACAATGTGACATGTATGACTCCAAGTGCATCTTTTAATTTAAAATTAACATCTATTTCAGTAAAAAGGGTAATTGTGCTACTCAAAACTATGTAAACGCATTTGGATTATTTTTATACTTTAGGAAAATTATCCATAAGTCATTTTTGACATGTATCAATCACAATAAACTCAATAAGATTCACGGTATGATGAGTATGACTCCAAGTGTGTCTTTTTTTTTAAAATTGACATCAATTTTTGTAAAAAGGACAACTGACTAACTCAAAATTAAGAAAATATATTTATATTTTTTTGATAATTTATTAAAACGATCCATAAGAACATGTAGGAATCATACTCACCTCAATCTAATATAGGTTGTGATCGGTATGACTCCAAGTGTTTCTTTTCAATATATAAGTGTCGTTTTAGTTTAAAACATTCACCACATCGCCAAAACCAGGGAAACGAACCTATATTCTTTTCTCATCATTCTATCTACTATAAATTAATTAATTTCCATATGTTTTTTTACTTTATACTTATTTAGTTAATTTTCATAGAGATAATTCTTGAAGAAGAACAAGAAATGGTTTGACGTGCAAGAATCAAGTGCAACTCAAACTGATACATAGTGTTCCTAGTATGAATCAAAGTTTAGTTTAAAATTAATACTTTTGGTTAATTTATTTCTTTATATAATTAGTAACATAAGATTTTTTTTCTTATATAGGTGTATGTTTTTCTCAATCAGGGTTAATGATCAAAATACAAAGGAACACTACTATTTTTTAATGTATGTAATAATTTATACTTATGTAATTGTATTAAAAAATGTTTGAAATGTCTATAATATATTTTTTCACTTGTATTTGTGTTGTAAATTTTATTTCATTTAAATTCTATACTGGTGCTTGATTTTTCTTATTTTGTGGTGTTTTGGGTGATGCGGTGTGTTGTTACAGCACACTACACTGGTGATGTGGTGTGTTGTTGCTACACACTGCAGCATGCCCCTTTATTATCACCTCTACAAGTGCTCATATGAGATTCCTGTATTAGTGATTTTAGAAGTTTTAATAAAGGGTCCCTTTATCATCACTTTTAAAAGAACTAATAATAGACGAGGAATTTTAATCTCACTTTGTTAGTTAGCTCTTCTCTAGTTCTGATAAAGGCTATTTTTAGCACTATTAAAGGCTTATATTATAGTAGTAGTGGCATGGAGTGTCAATTAAACTAATGAAGGGTTTCTATTATAATGATAATTTTAACACAAGATGTCATGTTTGATTTAATATGGAATGGTGTGGGACACCGCGGTGTTCGGGAAGAGTTCAAATCGGGGATAGCTTATCATTACTTATTTTTAGCTTAATGCTTACTTAATGGTCAGATAACTGGATGTTATTTATATGAACACTTTCCAACTAAGGGATGTAGTTTTATGTTATGCACTATGAGTGAGTATTTTAATTGGTAGCTTTGGTTGAGTCCTATAGTACCTAGTTGTTTTTGAAATGATAATAAATTAATGATGGAATAGGGCTAGTGCTTGATGCGCACTCATAAGGATGATATACTAGAAAATACAAGAAAAGAACAAATAGTTTCATCAATAATCGGCTTATAATATCAACATTTTAATCTTGAAAATATAATAATATTAATTAATGGATAATGAATTAATCAATATAGAAGTGGATACTTGTATGTTATTTGATATATAGACCTTATTGGTGGTTTTCGAGTGTCTCGTGTGAAGATAGCCACAAATAATCTTAAGGCTAGGTAGTTTTCATTAGTTTGATTTTGAGATATATTTATTATATATGTTTTATTATTTCATATTCACCCCACACCACTAGAAATTTAAGCTATAGACACGGACCTATAGCCATGGTTTTATAGGTTCGTGGCTACAGAATTTTTATAGCCACGCTTTAATTAAGCATCCATGGCTAAACTTCTAAACATCGGCTTTTCTTTTTTTTTTTTGGATTTCATCGGCCTCTCCTCTCCTCCTCCCCCGATCCTCAACAGCCTCTCCTCTCCTCCTCTCCTGATCCATGACCCTACTCTTTGAACCATCTACAGATCTCACCGCGGCACCCTCCTCCTGACTCTCCCAATCAACGTGGTCTCTCACACTGTCGTCGACCTCTCTCACCGCGACCCTCCACTCCGAACCGTAGACCTCTCTCACGCTATTCACGGAGGCCCTTCAGAAGCATGAATCCACTGGCGCTTCAGCTTTCAATTTCTGTGTACTTTCTAAATCTCCCTCCTTCTATTTCCCTCCCACTATTAATACCCCTATACAAGAAAGTTTTACATCCTTCACCCCAACACTAGTGAATGTTGAATTATAAAAAAAGTTCCACAATCTATAAATTTATTAAAAACCGACCTGTAGTAGCTTGTTGTTATTCACAAGCATTGAGTTGATGACATGCATCATAGTAGCTAGCTGTTATTCACAAGAATTTTTACACGAGTTTATGAATTTTATAACACTCATAAGATTTCATTGTTTAAAATTTTTATAGAATTTTCACTGATCAAAATAAGTTTTAGGGTTTTCTTTTTTCTCTCTTTTTATGACCGCATAAAGTTTACGTGAGTGCAGTGTAATGGTATTAATTGTGGAAAATGGGTTTGATTATTTAATATCTCTTTTATTTTTAAAGAAAATGAATAATCTGTTTACCCTTTTTATGTGAATGTAGTTTAATTTACTAATCTTTTTCTTATACATTTATTTTGGAAGATTCTTCTTTATCAAATGCTAAAATGGAAAAGATCTTGTCTAGTAGTGTTGCTTTGTTTATTTTGATAACTTTATATAATCTTTTGTATGTTTGTGAGTTACTTTTAGGATGGAGTAAACTACTTAATTAGGACATAAGGATCTATTTGGTTCACATGTACTAAATTAAATAAAAAGAAAGATAACAGAATGATGTTTTAATTCATGCATTTTATTCCAATTGTCAGTAGGAAGTGGGGGTTTACCAATTTTAACTGCACCAATTAATTGAAGTGGTAGATAAGTAAAAATATTGTTCCCGATGGTGTTAATAAAAATATATTGGGATCACATTTATTAATGTTGTTTCTTAGGTAACAGGTTGGGTTCCCTTACCCATGTTATTATTCACTTTACACCTATTTGTTTCACCTATTTTTTTTGTGTTCATAATTGTATTCCACTATTGTTTTGTTTGGTTTTTAAATTTGTATATGATTTTATGCTCAAATTTATGGAGTTTTTGACCTTACTTCTTGTTTATATTTTTGACGTTTCTTCATTGTTTCATTTTTCTGGGTTGGATGCAACTGTATTTATTCGGATGCTACTACATTTTTGGATGCCACTGCATTTTGGGTGTTGTTATTTCCCCTATTATGTTTTTCATTTTGGTTTGTATTTTCTTGGATGTTGCTACATTTTTTGGATGCCACTGCATTTTGGTTTGCATTTTGGAATTGGATGGTGTTTTTTGGAAGCCACCATACTGCTGCATTGGGTTGGGTCTGGGTCTGGGGGGGGCTGTAGGGGGTTGGGGGAGGGGGGATGCCGAGGGGTGGGGGTGGGGAGATGGAGGGGCTACTGTAGGGGGATGAGGGGGTTGGGGGTGCATGGGTCTGGGATTGGGTTCAGGTGCACCAGGTTGAGTTTTACTCATATAACTTGACCCAAACTGACCCAAATCATGACAGGTTGGGTTGGGTTGAGTCCTTTGACCATGTGTCAGGTAACCCAACACCAGCGGGTTGGGTCGGGTTGGGTTAGGTTCTCACAAATCACGTGATCTACCTAATCTTTTTTTGTTTGGTCGAGCCCCAAAACACCCTCGACCCAACACATGAACACCCCTAAACCCCGACACTATTATGAAGATTCATCTCTTGGACTTGACATTAGGTGGATATTTTGATTGTCATGAACCTATTTCACACTATCTATGGTGGTTTTCTCAGCTCCATGGAAGATGTTCTAGAATTATTTCATATTATGAAGGTAAATGAAGTCCTTTGTTGATTAAGAAATACACTGTTGAATTTGAAGGCATGGGTAACATCGATGTCTCCTGCATGTTTTATTGCTTGGAGTACCGGGTGCAGGGTGCGTCAGGGCTCAGGGTGCAGGGTGAGACATCTCTATTTTTTTCTGGAAACTAATATGTAGCCACGGTTTACAACCATGGTATTATAACTATTTTTTGGAAAGTACAGGATGTGGAATAAAAAAATGATATTCAAGAATGGTGTATAGTTGTTCTCACCATCAATTTTTTTAGATCCTTTTGAGAAAAATGGTTTTTAAACTACATATTATAATTTTTTAGATGCATTAAAATGTTTTTTTCCTACAAAAAGGGCCCATGAAAATGTGATTATTAAAGAAGATTTGGTGGAAATAATGTGTAATGTGGATGAAAGTGTGATCAAACTGGTCTATGATGTATCACCGCGATCCAGGTAGTTTCTATTATTTAATTAAGATCCATTTCATTATATAATTTAGATGGACTTTTGAATTTCATATAATTAAAAAAAACATATTTTTACCTCACTTAAACTAGTTATAGGTACAATCCATAAGTTAGAGATATCATAGTAGTGCATGTTATTGAGGTAGGGTACCACAACTAAATTCATTTAATAATAAAATTATTAGATGTGGGTGATGAATTTATATTGTTTCCTGATTTTTTTAGTTGGTAATAATTAAACCATTGGTAATTTAACGTCCTTCAATCCACCTCATATTTTTGAGCAACAATGTTCTAATGATTTGTTCTTGATAACTAATTGAGAGTGTTAATGTTCAGGTTCCTCCAAAGTGATGAAGGATGGTGATCAATTTTATACAGGATATGTTTTTTAGTCCATCGACATCCTTGTAATTAAGCTCACCAGGGTCTCAAAATACGGTATGCTCATAGAACTAGGATTAGAAACTGGTTTATCTATGGTGAGGGGTGCTTTCAAGCTTTGGTACATGGGGTTGGGTAAGAAGAAGATGTGGGGGTTGAGGAAGAAGAGGAGGGTATTTTGGAACTTTTAAAACTTCAACATCCATTCCACCCTCGAAGTTTTAATTTTACCAAACATAATTTATAAACACCATTTTCCACAAACTAAATTGGATTACCCCTGATCCGAGCACCCAAGTCGGCATGTGGAAAGGCTCGAGGGTCATTCTCAATCCCTTCGAGCTAACAACAATTGTTGAGGCATTAGATTATGCTCTATGAGAATAATTTTCCTAGATAAATATTATTCAACAAGTAGCAGAATTCCATCAAAATTTCAGCATGGTACGTCCATGCCTTAGATTTCCTCGCATAACAAAATAAGTAGTTTCAGGGGGCAGGGGGGCAGGTTGCAGGGGGCAGGGGGCAAGTTCGAGGGGGGAAGAGGGTAGGGGGCAGGGAGCAGGGGGTATGGGCAGGGCAGGGGTGCAAGGGGGAAGGGGGCAGGTTGGAGGGGGCAGGGGGCAGGGGGAAAGTTTCAGGGGGTAGGGGGAAAGTTGGAGGGGGGAAGGGGCCAGGGGCCAGGGGCCAGGGGGAGGGGGCAGGGGTAAATTTTTAATCCATACTAATGGATTGTCTCCAAATAATGTTGGAAATTCCACTAACTATGAGCTGCTTCATAGTACTTTAGATTGTTCGATAACCTTTGTAACCAGAAATGTCTCAAGGAGCATGCTGCACTCCATCTATCCCATTTATCTGAATTATGGATTTTTCAGTTCTTATCAAGTTCTTTTTCATTTTCTAATCCTCGCTGCATATGTTGCTCAATTCTATTCAAACTCTCAAGAGTTTGTTCTTCTAAATCACAAACTAATAACATCATGATTTTCTTCTACACCTCATCCAGAGCCATATGTTGGCTCTTGTTCTACCCTCTCATATTTTATTCCATGTTTTATTACATCGATGCCATATTTTCTTTAATACTCACCATAAAAAAGTATATCTAAGCCACATTTGTTTCCATTCCTATTTACCTAAAAATTGTAATACACAATTTTCCAACCTAAACATAGGTGGAGATCAAGTTGTCTTCCACCCAATGTGTGTGTGAAACTACGATTTGTGAATTGATGATCGTCACATTATTGTTTCTTTGAGTTTCCATTAGATTCATCCTCACCTATTTCCATCCAATAATGATCACCCCATACGCAAATACATCATCCTTGGTGGATCCATTAAACTCATAGTTCCCCATTAGATTCACTAAACCATTATGATTATGTGTGTGTTCTTGGAGAGAAATAATAACACAAGCAAAAAAGATGAATTATAGGGGTATTAATGTTAATTCATGTTACTAGTTTGGTAAGATAAATTGGGACAATGGTTTGGAGATAGATATTCCTCCTTGACGTCCACCTACTGCAAGAATGTAGAAGAACAACATTCAGACGACTTCCATCTGTAGGTGTATGTTCTAGCATGATTTCTTTTCATTTCTAACTGAATTTTATATTGTATCAAAATCCATGCTGAACATATACTAAACCATGTTCCCTATCAGTACCACTAACCAACATAGGATTATTTTCCCATTATGTACCTCATCCACTGATAATTATGTTTAATGGGAGGGCTTCTGGAGAAAGGGGTAACACCACCATGGCTCGGACCCCAATAGCTACCAACTTCTATTGAGCATGAACCTAAAAATTGATGTTGATCCTGAACGTCAATTGTTTAGTTGGTCCCACATTTTCCTTTCCCCCAAAAATTTTAAACCTCATCACCTATAACCTGACAATTGGGGAAAGGGGTGTGCAAGGGATGTGGGGGGGGGTGTTGTCCAACAGGGGGGCTGCTGTCGAGGGGGGTCCTGCAGGGGGGCTTCTGTCTAGGGGGTCCAGTAGGGGGGGTTGTCCAGGTGGTCTAACAGGGGGGGCAGTTGTCCAGGGGGTCCTGCAGTGGTGGATTTTGTCCAGGGGGAGGGGGGGTTGTCCAGGGCGGTCCAGCAGGGGGGCTGCTGTCCAGGGGGGTCCAGCATGGGGGATGCTATCTGGGGGGGCAAGGGGTGTGCAAGGGATGTGTGGGGGGGCTATCCAGCAGGGGGAGGGCTACTGTTCAGGGGGGGTCCTGCAGGGGGGCTTCTGTCCAGGTGGTCCAATAGGGGGGCTGCTGTCCAGGGGGGTTGGGGCTGCTGTCCAGTAGGGGGAGGGGGGCTGCTGTCCAGGGGGGTCCAGCAGGGGGTGCAAGGGATGTCTGTGTGGGGGGGTGGGGCTGCGGTCCAGGGGGCTAGGGTTGTTGTCCAGCAGGGGTGGGTGGATGCTATCTAGGGGGGTCCAGCAGGGGGGAGCAAGGGATGTGGGGGGGCTTCTGTCCAGGGGGGTCCAGCGGGGGGGCTTCTATCCAGGGGGGCTGTTGTCCAGGGGGGCTAGGGCTGCTGTCCAGCAGGGGGTGGGGGGGCTGCTGTCCAGGGGGTCTAGCAGGGGGCTGTTGGATTGGTGATCCCGATCTGGTTGGGCCGAATTCTTGTGGCCCAAAACTATCACGAGTCGAGCTCCAGGGTGTTTCTGAAGATATCCCAGTGTCCTATGTGACTGCCTAGCCACATCAACTGATTGTGGTATCTAAACAGGCTTATAAGGCCCCATATAATGATTTTTTTTAATAGAATTAGTAGACCCACAACTCAGGCTAGGAAATATACGACTAAGACCAGGCTCTTGATGGAAAGCAGGAGAACTTCAGAACTACTAAATGTGGCTCTGATGAAGTTGTCCCAGACTCACAAATGACTACTGCAACCATGCCTAGACATAAGGTGAAAATCAACAATTCAAGGTAGGACCTACATGGTTCAGGTGAGTCACTTTGTGGATAGTAGGAGAACCTCAGTGCTACTATATATGGCTATGATGAAGTAGTCCCAGACACACAATTGGTTAGTGCTGGTTCTAGGCATGCATCTACCTTGCCTACTTCATATTTGGTTGGAAAAGATTCTCATAAAGGGGACTCTTTTACTCAGGTAGAGCCTATGAAATTAGGAAAAAGGCGAGTTTCAAGAGCCGCAGACGTAGGCTTTTCTCACTCTCTAAAGAAATTCTTTCCTCTAAGTGGGAAATCATGGGTGGAAGATGTAGATGACAGTGCTCCATCCAAAGATATAACAATTTAAATAAATGGGATGGATGAATCTCACCCTTCCTCCAGGGAAAATGATGAATGTTCTGAGGTTAAGGCCTATAAATTCAAGGCTAAAGAGAACACTAAATTCAATAAACTGAAAAACATGAAGAAAGGGGGGCCTCAGACCAGAGGCAAGTCCGATCTTAATAAATGAAGATTTTTTCTGGAATTTCCATGGGCATGGGAACCCTCCCACAGTCAAAGTCCTTAGGCACATTCTTATGACCAACAAACATTTAATTATTAGCATTGCTGAACTGAAAATCAAGTTATCAAGCTGGAAATCTATAAAATGGTCTTCAATTGGATACTCACCAATCTCATAACATGTGAATGAAAATGTGGATGAGGATTTTGTTGGATTGGTGTTTCCCGATCCGGTTGGGCCGAATGCTTGTGGCCCGCAGTAGCAATGCTAACCGACCGACATCGACCGACATCGACAGACACTGTAGCGGTGCAGACTTCGGGGTCAACTTCACTATAACGCTTTTGACTTCCATCCGACAGACAATATAGCACTTTTGACAAAGTTGGCCACTGATCACTATGGCAACGCAGAATTCTATTTCAAAACAGTGGACTGTCTTCTTTATATGTAGCCCATTTCGGGCTAGGGTTTACTACAAAAATCCTCTGTAATTTTGTGCTCCTGATATAGTGAATTCTGCCTCTCCTGTGCACGTAGGGATTTTTACTGAACCTTGTAAATCATTGTGTCCCTTGTTTTCTTTCCTTCGTTTTTCCTCGTTTCTGTTGTTGTGTCTCCCGGCGATTCTGCTACATATTTATGGGTCCTCAAGCATGAAAGTGTTCATGTTCTTTCCTGCACTGAGGATCATCATATTGTCCTGGTTGATATAGTGTTCCATGATATTGGGATATCTATAGTCTTTGTTTATGCCTATAACTCCTATCTCAATAGAAGGGAGCATTGGAAGGATATCAATTATATTTCTAAGAAAATGTCACACAGCTGGATGTCATTGGGTGATTTTAATACTGTGCTCCAACTAGAGGAGAAAACTTGTGATAACTTCAACATGATGGTTGCTTCTGACTTCCTTTCTTGCATTGACAATTGTAGGCTAGTTGAAGTGACCACTATGGCGGTGATTACACCTAGAGAAGGTACACCATTAATGGGAGGAAATCCAGCAGTATTGATAGATGTTGGGCCTGCATCGATGAAGGGAATGATCCCTTGATTATTTCTAGACACATCTTACCAACGCATCACTCTGATCATAATCCCATCCTGATTGATGTATGTGCTAGAAATGTGAGGTCTTATCCTTTTCCTTTCATACATAACAACTCGTGGATTGTGTGTAGGGGTTAGGGTGAGGGATCAGGGGTGGTTTTCTGGGGGCAGGGGGGTTTGTAGTGGGCTGGGGGGTAAGTGCAGTGGGTAGGGGGGAAGTGCAGGGGGCAGGGGGTGTGCTGAGGGCATGGTGTGTGTGCAGGGGGGATGCAGTGGGATGGGGGGAGGTGCAGTGGGCAGGGGGCAGGGGACAGGGGTGTGTGCAGTGGGCTGTGGGGAGTGTAGGGGGCAGTGCGGGGGAAGGGGGCAGGTGGGGGATGTTTTTTTATGGAATGGGGAGACATATTGCCACGGTTTAAAACCATGGCAAAAGGCTTATAGCCATGGTTTAAAACCGTGGCAAAAGGCCTATAGCCACGGTTTAAAATCGTGGCTATATCTATTGCCAGACTTAATATTCTTCCACAGTTTGAAAACCATGGCTATAGGTTGTTGCCACGGTTCAAACCGTGGCTATAGAGATATAGCCACGGTTCAAACCTTGGATATAGGGCTATAGCCATGGTTTTCAACTGTGGATATAGGTTTTACCCTATAGCCATGCCAATACCAGCCATGGTTTATGAAACCATGGCTCTAACCTATAGCCATAGTTTATGAAACCATGGCTATAACCTATAGCCAGGGTTTTTGGGCCTATAGCCTCAGTTCCAAACTGTGGCTATAGCTTTATTTTGTAGTAGTGCCCACCCATTCAGAATGGACATGAACAGCTATATAATCTGAGGGTGTTTTACCCAAAATATAGTTTGGAGAGGTTATTGATGGTTGACTATCATGTATCCCATTTTCTCTCTTCAGTTGAAGTATTGTGTATGGGTATGCATGGGGGTGATTTCCCATACATATGTGTCATGAGCTATGATGGATTGAGGTTATGGTGCATACTTGTATCTAGTCTGGGTGGATTCGACTTCCCATGGGTTTATATTCGTGGGATGTGATGGCTTAAGGTATAGTGCATTTAAATGTGCTATAGTGGATTCCAGACATACACTTGGTTATGGATTAGATGGTGATGATGATGGGATGGATATGTGGACTGATGAAAACATGATATTTTGGGGCCTTTACGGGACTAAGGTTGGTGGTGTTGAGGCCCTCTCACATTATGAATGATTTGATTTATAGAAGGTATGGGAGCTTATGAAGTGTGATGTTGGGGTGTGAGAGAGGAAAACCAGTGGGGGTGATTGTGGTGTATCCATTTTCTATATATTTAAATTCTAAATATTTTGTTTATACTTTTGTGAATTATTTGGGGGGTGGGGAACGATTAAGATGAGAAAATAATAGAATACATGTTCAAGTGATGATTTAGTTTCATTTATTTACTCACTAGGATTTAGTATAATTCTTCAACAATTTTCACTAGAGTTTTTAGTGAAGCTCATAGTAAGTATACATGTTATTCTCACCCTATGTATATATAAATTGTTTTTCATGATAGTAGGAACTGGTTTGTGATCGATCTAGTGTTTACTAGTTTGAGGAGTTGTTTAGGAGCATTTGGAGCTTCATGGTCATTTTCAAGTATTTATCACTTTTGTATATTCATTTTATTTGTATCTAGTTATGTATGATATTGAAGGTTATGGTCATAATAGAAGATCCTATTAGGTCCATTCCCAACTTATTGAATCTCGTATTTGACATATCATTCACATATTGTACAAAACGTGAACGTCATGACCAATGAAATTTTTACAATTGAATATAGACAAGAAGGTATCCAGAATATAGAGAAGATATTTTTCATATAAAATTTATAATTAATTTAAATACGATTGGGAGAAACAATACCTTGTCTTAGGATCCTTCTTCAATGATGTTGTTGATCTTCTGGAAAAAAAATCAATTCACCATCATTACACTTATAAGATCCAAGTGTAGAATCATTATAGCGGTGATCCACATGTGATCCTTTGATCTATGAATGACACCAATGGATTTTCAGCTGCTAGAACATTGGATTGATCATATTCCAGTTTTTGTATGGATTGTTTCATGTTTCCTCATCTTTGAAGAACCTCTCCTGGTCTTCTCATTCTTAAGAGGATGTAATAAGGAAGTATAATTATAATGAGAGTAATATATTGTGCGTAATGATTCTCGATTAGATACTCTTATAAATTATAAGCAGGCTATTTATATACCTATGTTTATGGTTTATTTTTTAATTAATTTCACAAGTGCCCTTCATAAAATATTAAATTTGTTTTTACCCCCATGCCATGTATTAAAATAATTTTATTCCCCAGAATGTGCTAATTGGCGTAATGATAAATATTATTTTACCAACTTGTAAATTAATATTTATCACTGGATATGATCTTGGTCTTCTTGTTCACCTCAAAATTTATCAAATATCCAAATAAATATCTAATTGATTATTTATCCATAAAATAAATAGTTTTATGCATTTTTTGGTGAATAAATATTTATGAAATATTCAATAAATATTTTTTGATCTATAAAATTTGAATGAAATTATTCCTCGATCTTGAGAATAAAATTTATTCTAATAATTAAATTTAAATATAATTTAATTAAGATCAATGAAAAAACTTATTTTATAACTCTCTTGGATTATTTATTATTGACATTGGGTGGACTTCCCTAAAGATCTAGATTAGTATCTTGTAACAGTTCTAGGAACCCAAGAGTATGAAGTTAATGTTTCAACATCAACAACTACATATGATTGCACACTGTGTAATATAATCTCTTTTTCTTAATATATCATCAATCATGTTTCACATCTATTTCATAAACCTTTATATTCAATACATATTTCTTTGACTATCTAAAATAGACTCAACATTATACCATATCTATAGAATTTAATGTGACAATAATATTTCAATCAAAGGTCCAATATATAAACTTCTAATAATATGGAAGGGATGAATCCTTCCTTGACTTATTCATTAATAACATGTCATTCATGATGCACCCAATGTAACCTACTTTTTATAAAATTATGGTGTCAAGGTTCTAGTTAGTTAATCTAAGTAGGCGAGTCATGAAATGCATTAATAATAATATTAAAGTCTAAGGACCATTATACACACTTACATATAGGAATATCTGATGACACATAAATATACATAATTCTTATTAGAGGTTCTGATCTCATAATCTCTTTTCTTATAAATTACCAAGTGCGGACTTCAAGAGATAAAGCCTCATCTGCTTACGAGTACTCACAATTATGTTCCAACTAACTACATGCCCCATCATAGAATGTTATCTTACAATATAACTTGGTTTAAGAATACCATCATGTCATTTTTAGGTTCTCATCATAGTGGGGATCTCCTATGCCCTTCTCAATTTGATTGATACTCTAGGACATTATTACATTAAAGTTATGAAGAATAATGAACAATTTGTAATAAGATATTAAATTAATATTCACTTAATTGAATATATATATAATCTAGATTAAAATATAGTTGTTTTTATAGTACCAATTCCAAAATATTCCCACTCATACTGGATATAACAACCAACAACTTTCAATCTTATAGACCTCACATAAAGATCACGTTTCTACTAAGTTAAGGATTTAGTCAAGGGGGTTTCCATGTTTTATTCCATGGATATTCATCCAAATTTAACATCACCTCTTTAAGAAAAATCCCTCAAGAGAAGATACTATTGAAGTATGTGTTTTTTCATTTATGTCACATGGAATATTTTTCAAGGGCCACCACTACATTATTATCATAATAGAGTGTGATGTGATCTTTACTTATAGGTACCAAATAAATAACTTGTATGAAGTTTCATATCTAAACTATTTCATTAGCTTCCCCAAAATCCATAATATACTCAAAATATACTATAGAATCTATAACCATAACTTTATTTGAGAACTTTTAACTCATAGAACCTCCATTGAGAGTGACGGTGTATCTCATCTATGATTTTAGATCAACTTGATCTATTTGGAAACTGGAATCTACATATCCTCTAATGAGTAGTTCCACATTTCCTCCATAGACAAGAAACATAATCGTATTTCATATAAGATACTTAAGGATCATCTTTAATTTCATTCAATGGTGGTCACCTAGGTCATCTTGATATCTTCCTACCACATTTATGGAATATTCAATATCTACCCTAGTACATGATATTTCATACACGACTGGCCCAATCACCAATTCGTATGGAATACTTGTCATTTTTTACTTTACTGGTGGGTTTAAGGACATATTTTCTTAGAAAAATTAATTTCATGTGACACTAGAAACAATCCACTCTTGGATTTTTCTATACTAAATCTCTTCAGTATCTTGTTTAAATATGTTCCTGGAATTAGACCGAGCATCCTCCTGGATCAATCCTGAGGGATCATGATCCCAAGAATATGTGCTACTTATCATAAGTCCTTCATGGAGAACCATTAATTTAAATGGGATTTAATAGACTATAATACTATTATATAGTTTCCAATAAGTAGTATGTTCTCAACATAAACTATTAGGAAAATGACTGCACTCCCATTAAACAACTTATATACACAAAGATAGCATTACTTATTTATGAAACCAAATTCTATTATGGATTCATCAAATTGAATATTCCATGACCTGTATGATTTTTTAATACCTAAATGTATCTTTTCAATTTTTATACCTTTTTGGAATCCTTTTGAGTCAAAAACCCTTTAGGTTGTTTCATATAGACATATTCCTAATGGTTTATAATATGGAATTATGTTTTTAAATCCATTTTTCAAATCTAGTCATGAAAATTTTCAATAGTCATTAGAATTATGATGGATTTTAGTATAGAAACTGGTGAAAAGGTTTCATCATTGTCTATTCCTTGATACCATTTGAAGCCTTTCAGAACCAGTTGTGCCTTGTAAGTACTAATATGTCTAGTTTATTCTTGAATTCCCATTTACAACCAATGCGCTAAACCTCCACTAGAGGATCTACCAAAATCCATACTTTTTTTTGGTGTATGGTATCCATTTTAAAATTCACATCTTCTTTCAACTTGGAAACATTTGTGCTACTTACTACTTCCTTGTAGGTTATAAGATCATTATTATCAACTAATAATGAGTCACAATCCTCACTGACTAGAAACCCATATCTTTCATGTTCTCTAACCTCTCTTATGATCATATATAGTATTCATGCCATGGAAACTTCTTCTTCCATGGGGAATTGTAGAATTTTTTTCCTGTGTCAACTCTTGGGTACCTTAATCCTAGACTTCGACAAAATATATCGCATTCCCACTTTTTATTTTAGAAATATTCTCCATATCAAGTAATATGGAGTGCCTTTCCCAACTACCTTTTTTAATGGTTCATATAGGTAATATCCCCTTATTTACTTGGGGTATCCTATAAAGGTAAACTTTGTTCCATGATGTACAAGTGTCTTGCATAAAGAGGCTTTAATGAATTATTTTCATCCCCAACATGTTTAAGTATGATAACATGGGTTTATTTCCAGTCAATAATTGGTATATAATACCATATGCTGATTTTTATGGAACATAGTTTAGTATATATTCTAATGTCAGCAATGCTTATCTTGATAAGGATAGTAGAATACTCACATGACTCATCATTGATCTCACCATGTCTAACAATATGTGGTTCCTCCTTTCCCTTACACTGTTCCACTAAGGTGTATATGGAGGAGTGAGTTGATATAAAATTCAAAACTCTCATAAATATTCAATGAAGTCTTAATTAAGATATTCTCCATCACATAATGAGCAGAGTTTGTTAATCTTTATTACATGTTATTTTTGAACTTTATTCTCATATTATTTGAATATGTTAAAATAATCTGACTTATACCTCATTAAGTAGACATATCCATATCTGTTAAAATCATTAGTAAAAGTTATGATGTGTGATAAATCACCCCGTACTTAAATTAAAAATAGTCTATACACATTGGTATGATCAAATTCAAGAAGATACTTGAAACTTTCACCATTTTAACTAAATGGGGATTTGGTAAAAAGAATATAAATATCCATCTTGCTGTAATTTAGTCAAAATATTTTTATTTACGTGACCTATCTGGTGATTCCATAAGAGGGTTTGGTGTGATTCATGTGAAGTATTTTCATTATCGATTTACATTACTTGGTTCATGTAATCCAACACATAAATAGTGTTATTTAAATGTTCCTTAACATAATAAATGTTATCCCTATAAAATAACCATCATTTATTCCAAAATTTAAAAATAAATCCATCTTTATTATGTATGGATATAGAAATAATATTTTTTTACAATAGATGTCACATAATAACAATATTTTGAAACCATGATCAATATCATTGACAACATGGGGTGGTAGTCCCTAATTTTTATAGCATTAAGCATGGATCTATTGGAAGATCATATGTCTACCTCCCCTCAAACAATATTAATAAATCTTCTAGCTTCTTATATTTGAATATATATTTTGGTTTTATATGTTTTATTTAGTACCCATTTTGTAAAAATAGATAAATAACACTCGATTAAAAATGCATCTAAAGCTTCCCATTGCTTCATTGAATGTTTGTGGTTTTTCCTCCAGTGGTCCTTCTTGACACGTGTGAAAGAGACAGAGTCATGTTCTATTACTTGTCCCTATATATTTCTATTGTTGAAAGGGAATTGTAAATAAGATTTGGACATAGATCACTTCATCTAAAATTTCCTATTATTCACCATAAGGAAGGAAGTTTTTTCATGCTTCATATCCTTATCAACATGGATAAGTAAACTGAAAACATATGGGAGATAATTATCTATATTGTTCATATTGAAATCAATAACAAAGATGGTGAATCTTTGAGGGAGTCAGGAAAAAATAATATCAGTGTGCAGTTCATCAGGTATTTTAAACCTTGGAACCTATATGACCTTAATGTAGACAATAAGTTTGATTATGTGAGGTCAATATGGTACACCATCTCTAATATTAATCTGAAAGGTCACCTTGGATATCTCAAATCATTCAAGTTAATATCTCTCTTGATACGTCTCATGGAGCTACTAGAGCATGATAAAAACATATATTTCTTTATGTGACTTCATGGGTTTATTAGACATGGATGAAAGCATTAAACACTAAATTTTAACTATGTTGCTCAGGTTTTTATCATAGATATTTAACTCTTCATCACTCACCTCCTTAGAAAGCGGATCAGATAGTGAGGATTTTAGCATGTAATATTTCAATTCATGGTGCAACACAACCCATAGGCATTTGAACCATTCCTAGAAGTTACTCCATGTAAGGAGATAATATTTCTCTAAATTTAATCACAGGGATAATGTGGATAATAAATTTCACATTATTCCATAATTATAAAATAAAATATTATTAGTACTTGATTACCATTTATGTAAGACATAATGAATTTTAATTTCAATAAATTTCTGACTATTTTATTAGGACCCAAAATCCCTCACTGTTGGACTTAGAATGTGAAATTGCTCAGACATTTTAGTGGAAAGGATCCATATTCTCCTTACTATAACCTAAGTGTGAGCTCGGTCAATTACTTGAAGGTATTTTGGCAGGAAGGTTTTTTCCAACTAGGGTTTTGAAGTTTCTTGATCTATTTACTACACATCCCAATCCAAAAATCCTAACTCATATTTCCTTAACACTTGACTCCAAGTTACATCATGTCAAGTGTGGGATAATTATAATAATCTAAATTGGTTGATTCAACCCAAAACTTTCATAATAAATCCATCATAAAATTAATTTTCCTAACATGGGTTGGTCAAACAGTAAGTTCTATGGTTTTCATTATTAATAAAGTAATGAGATTCCTATTCTGACTTAATATTAAGTTAAGATATTTTATTTATTTTGAATAATTATTTTTATTTTATCTTTTATATGTTTTATTAATATTAAGTGTAATTTACATAAGTGATTAAACATGTTTTGATAAAACATTTACTCATAATACATTTATTTAAATTTCATCTTTCCATATTAGTACATTTATTTATGTGATCATGATATTGCATTCATAAAATAAATAATGCACAAGATAGAAATAAATAAATAAATAACCCAATCATGGGCTTATCTAAGGGTTGATTTATTAAGTAGACAATAAATCAACCTATGAACCAGGAAAAAAACTCTTTATGCTAGTATTAGCATGGGTTATAGCATTCCACATTTTTGAATGTGTATCACCTGGGCTGGTTTCATCTCAGTTCTATATTGAATCATATCCACACACCTTAGGATATTCCTTTTATTATATATTTTTATAACTCGCATTCAGGTGAGGAAAACCAAAATATGGGTTAAGGGGAATTACATAAACAAACTTGGATATGCAGGTCCTACATAATAAAAGGAATAAGGGATGACTAAAAATCCATCATATTTAATTTAAAAATAAATAAATCAAAAAAACATGCAATGAATTAAATTAAATAATACCAAAAAACCTAGGTATGGTCAAATATCATTATTAGTCATACACATGAAAGGAATATGAAAAATTAAACAGGCTAGAATTTAATTAAATTCTTTATTTATTGTTAAAATAAATGTGATTATATTAATTAATTATTTAATTAATCAATTTATTTTATTTACCTTAATGTCCATATGAATTCTCTTGGAGATACCCATCATAAATTCTTTCATGATAAATAAAATAACATTACGAATAATTACAGCTAATTACAATAATTTAATTAAGTATTTATTAATTCTTCAAATCCTTTATTACATAGTCAAACAAATCTAGTTCCAAAAGTGTAATTAGGTTTTAATTTTGTAATTATTTATTTTAATGTATTTTAATTTTTTTACTTTATAGGGAGATGACATGACATGTACTATCGAGCTACATGCAGTATTCTTCATTTGTATTGTATTTGGGATAAATGTCTAGGGCCTTTGTGTATATCTTAGTCGGATTACACAGCATGTACTAACTAAAAACACGTTTTGGGTTCAAATTTTCATGTGTCTATAAAACCCATTGATTCACTTGGAATTTTCTTTAAATGAATGATCACACAACATGTAATCTGCCTACATGTCATGTGTTCCGCTATCCACGTGTCAATGTAACACTTTGATTGACTAAGTATGTTGTTTGGATGCAGTAATTAATGAGTTTCATGATGTGTACACTAGATACACACTCCATGTATCATTAATTATCCAAACTATCAGTCTCACATAGTTAGAAATAATGTATTTTACCATGACATTATCACAAATTTCACCAATAAATCATATAGACTACATGACGTATACTTCAGCTATACATCGTGTAATCCAACAAACTATGTGCCATGTTGTTCTGGCCTACATATGGTGCACATTAAATGAACCATGTGTAATAGATCATTGACATGTCAAGTATGCCATGACACATCCAGGTGTAATGAACTTGGATACATGGTGTGTACTCCAACTACACACCATGTAACCTAATCTACCAACCAAAATATTTTCCGCTTCCTGATGAAATATACAAGTGTTCCCCATTTTTTATTAGTCTTTAAGGAAATGTCACTACTGGAATTAGAGGTATTTATTATGGGCTATTTGTGACAGGATCCCGTCGTAAATAGGCTTTAATGACGGGGGCCTGTCGCAAATAGCCCGTTGTAGAAAACATCGTCACAAATAATATTTTTTGTGATGGTCTCATCGAAAAAAAAGTATTTGGGATGGGAATGGTCCACATTTCTAATAAACCTATGATTATATACATTATATATATAAATAAACCTTTTACAATGGGCCATTGAAAATACTATTTGCAACGAGAAACTACCCTATCACAACTAATCCTTCGATTATATACATTATACATATAAAAACCTTTTATGATAGGCCCATTGCAAATACTATTTGTGAAAGGACCATCGCAAATACTATTAATAAAAAGTTGTATTTATATTATTTTTGATGGGCTCCCATCTCAAAAGGTCCTGTCGTAAATACTAGTTTTGGGCGAAACATTTTTTAGTGGATTGACAGCTTCTCTTTTGTCTGACAGCTCATTTACCTACAAATGTCTCTAATTGAAATCACAATGAATAATCTTCTCATAGTTATGCATATTCATTCTCATGCATACAAGAATGTATAATTGTACCTTCGAGCAGATTCTTCATTGGGATTTCTGTGTGAGAAACTGGCACGTAAATGAGTCATCGGACAAAAGATCCCCATTTTTGCCGATGAATCATCTTCTTGCAACTGTCACTGCCTGAACACATTATAAAAAATGTGTTTCTAAAATTGCATATTCAAACTCGTGCATATGAGATTGGATATGCATACTTAGAAGCATACTTTTCATAATGTTTTGAGTTGGTGAAAATTGAAAGGAGAAGAGTCATCGAGTAAAAGGAGTGTTGTTAGTCTTTTAGAAATTATGCCAATTTATTACATGTAATTGCAATTTATTACAATTGATTTTCTTTTTAATACTTATCACTATTTTTTACTATTTTTTACTATTTTTTACTATTTTTTACTATTTTTTACCATTTTTTACTATTTTTTACTATTTTTTACTATTTATTTATATTTATTCCTAATTATTCCTAATTATTCCTAATTATTACTATTTATTACTATTTATTACTATTTATAACAATTTATTACTATTTATTACTATTTATTACTATTTATTTCTATTTATTACTATTTATTACTATTTATAACTATTTATTACTATTTATTTCTAATTATTCCTAATATTTCCTAATTATTCCTATTTATTCCTATTTATTCCTATTTATTCCTATTTATTATTATTTATTCCTATTTATTCCTATTTATTCCTATTTATTCCTATTTATTCCTATTTATTCCTATTTATTACTATTTATTCCTATTTATTCCTATTTATTCCTATTTATTACTATTTATTCCTATTTATGACTAATTGTTCCAAATTGTTCACAATTGTTCCTATTTATTACTAATTGTTCCTAATTGTTCCAATTTATTACTAATTGTTCCTATTTATTCCTAATTATTCCTATTTATTTGGATATGCATACGTAAAAGCATACTTTTCATAATGTTTTGAGTCAGTGAAAATTGAAAGGAGAAGAGTCATCGAGTAAAAGGAGTGTCGTCAATCCATTGGAAATTGTGCCAAGTTATTACATGTAATTGCAATTTATTACAATTGATTTTATTTTTAATATTTATCACTATTTTTTACTATTTTTTACTATTTATTACTATTTATTACTATTTATTTATATTTATTTATATTTATTCCTAATTAATCCTAATTATTTCTAATTATTTCTAATTATTACTATTTATTACTATTTGTTACTATTTATAACTATTTATTACTATTTATTACTATTTATTTCTATTTATTAATATTTATTACTATTTATTACTATTTATTACTATTTGTTACTATTTATTCCTAATTATTCCTATTTATTCCTATTTATTCCTATTTATTCCTATTTATTCCTATTTATTCCTATTTATTCTTATTTATTCCTATTTATTCCTATTTATTCCTATTTATTCCTATTTATTCCTATTTATTCCTATTTATTCCTATTTATTCCTATTTATTCCTATTTATTCCTATTTATTCCTATTTATTCCTATTTATTCCTATTTATTCCTATTTATTCCTATTTATTACTATTTATTCCTATTTATTACTAATTGTTCCAAACTGTTCCTAATTATTCCTATTTATTACTAATTATTCTTAATTGCTCCAATTTATTACTAATTGTTCCTATTTATTCCTATTTATTCCTATTTATTCCTAATTATTCTTAATTATTCTTAATTATTCCTAATTATTACTAATTATTACTAATTATTCCTAATTATTCTTAATTATTACTAATTCTTCCTAATTATTACTATTTATTGTTAATTGCTACAATTTAGTGCTAATTACTACTAATTATTCTTATTTATTACTATTTATTACTATTTATTACTAATTATTACTAATTATTCCTATTTATTCCTTATTATTCCTATTTATTTCTAATTACCACCAATTACTACTAATTAGTACTAATTACCACCAATTACTACTAATTATTACTATTTATTACTAAAATACAGATAACAAAACAATTTAAATCTAATTTAATTACAACTAATCAACAATAATTAAAATTAACAAAAAAAAATTAAAATTATACTAAATTAAATAAATTATAAATACCTTTAAACTTGATCTCCTATCGATGTAAGCGCCTTCACAACTTCTCCATAAAAAAATTTAAATGAGAGAAATTTTCACACTAAAATTCGAGTTTAGTGAGAGAGGAAGTGAGAAATGAGAGGAAAGGAAAGAAAAACGAAGGGGGTATATATAGGTCAGATTAGTTGCGACGGGTCTATTAGTGACGGGATTCCCATCGATAATAGTACTTTTTTGCAACGGAACCCGTCGCAAATACTTTCGACAACATTAATTACAGGTGGCGGTTTAAAGGTTATTTGGGACAGGTCCCGTTGCAAAAAGTGACCTACCGACACACCTTTTGCGACGGAACAACATCTCGTCGCAAAAACTCATTTACCGCTACCGGTATTGGCGATGTGACCCGTTGTAAATACCATCTGACCGACACAATATTTGCAACGGGGACCCCCCCCCCCCCCCCCCGTCGCAAATAACCTTCCCGCGCGTGGCGCGGCCGTCACAGATAACCTTCCCGCACTTTGGTACGCATCCCACACCAAAGCGCGCATTACCTTTTGCTACATGACCCAATTCCTGTCACAAATAACTTGTTATTTGCAATAGAACGAACACCATGTCGCCAAAAACCCCTAGGATGGACCATTTGCGACGAGAATTAATCCCGTCGCAAATGCCCCGTCGCAAAAGACTATTTTTCCTGTAGTGTATGAATCTTTAAAAATGAATATGTAACATCCTGAACTGGGATACACTAATGGTGCCCTGATTTGGTGGGTACCATGGCCTCAAGCATTCCTCGATGTACTCTGGAGGTTTCCAATTAGAAGTGAGGGTCTGAGGTGGTGTAGTGGGGAGACTATACCCTCATGATTGGAGTAACTCAATGGTATCACAAGTGAATAAATAAGAAAAGGAATAATATAAATCAAGATAGGAGATAACATCAAGAATATTTTAACAATAATAAAACCAAAAGCAGTGCCATATGTAATATAACGATCATGTCATGTAAATATACAGAAATGAATGAAATACACGTAAAGAGGCATTTGATACAATACATGTATTAAAATACAAAAAAAAAGAACTACCTTCAGCTAGCATCATGATCATAGCTCATTCATGTGCTCCCCTTCTCCTAAGAAGTGATTAAGTCAAGCATCGAACAATGGGAGCTTTACTCCGTCCCTACCTGCATCCATGAATTATATCGGAGTACGCAATGGCGGCCTGAACAGGGTGTGAGATAACAATCAATAGGACACCACTAACAATGTCTATAACTTGTCCTATTTGTCTATAAACAATAAAAAAAATGTGCAGCATATCATAGGAATAACAGTAATAAAGGTAAAGAGTATAATTCATAAGTGACATTGTCTAGTCTACCAATTGTAATCAAACACCCCTAATGAGGTTCAACTATAATTAGGCCACTATAGTCACAGGATATTCATAAATCATAGAAAAAACATCCATAATGTTCATTCCATGTAATCAAGTGTATAACATCCACAACATCTAATGTTGTGTAATCCAGTTTCAGGCCATAGAGGACCAGATCTAAGGTATAAAAGACCAAGTCATCCTCGTCGAGTCCATGGAGCAACTCGATGGAAACTTAGTAATGACTTGGGTGGAGTCTAAGGAGCATGTCTACAGAGCATGTCCAAATCAATTCCAAGCAAGCCAAATCCAAGGGGTATCAATGCCCTTATCATCCTTTGTATTAGGGATCCAAAGAGTAGAAATTTCCTTAGTGTCCACGATCAAAATCAAGATCCATAGAGTAGAAATATCCATGGAATCTTATGGAATCAGGATCCAAGGAATACACATGTCCTTATAATATACTACCATAATCAATTCATCAATCATTATCATTCATAACCAATGTGTTCTTACCTCCCATTTTAAATTTTCTATAAAACCCATTTTTCTATTTTAATCCTATAAAATAACATGAAAAGGAGGAAACAACCTTCTCCTATCAATTAAATTCAATTTATTCCTTTTATTTACAAATTAACAGGTAAAATAAGGCTCTCACAACCTTAAACAATTTGTTAAATTATTATTAATCTTTCCCAATAGAATTGAAAAGATCACACACACCCAATGGGGCAGTACTTTGTCCTTTTCATTGATGATTCTAGTATAATGGCTTCTGTAATGGTTATTCATAGGAAGCAACAAGTACTTGATTGAATGAAAACTTATCGTCGGATTCCCAAGAATGATACTAGATAGACAATAAAAGTCATGTGATTTGATATTGGAGGGGAATACATGTCTATTGAGTTTGATAATTACCTAGAAAAACATGGAATACAACATGAGGTAGCTGCTGTGAGAACTCCACAGCAAAATGGAGTTGTTGAGTGATGAAATTGATAGGTTAACAAAATGGTCAGGACTATGCTGAATGAGAGTTGTATCTCTCGCCATTACTGGAAAAAAGTTATTGAAGCTGCAGTGCACATTTAAAATTGAACGGGGCTCTATATGGGATAAATGAAGACACCATATGAATTATGGCATGGAAGGAAGCCTTCGTTGAAATAATTTCATGTTTTCGGAAGAAAATGTTTCATCCGAAATAAAGAAGGAAATCAAGGGAAGTTTAGTGGCAATACTGATGGAGGAAATTTTCATGGGTATCCAATGTACAACAAAGCCTACAAATTCTTCAATAAACACTTAGGAAGGATTGTGGAGAGTAGTGATGTTAAGATCATTTAAGAGAAAACCACAAATGATTCAAGGATTTAATATGATGATGTGATATAGGGTGAGGAAGAAAGTGAACATGGAGAAAATTAAAATACAGAAATAGAGGAAGGTGTTCAAAACACTCAGTAGTCACATCACGATGTTGACTCAGTAGAAGAATATGAAGAAGAAACCTTGGCTAGAGAGAATGAAACTGAACCCCATATAAGAAATTGAATAGATGAGATTGATCCATCTAACATAATTGGGGATATAAGTGCACCAACACAAACAAGAAGAATGAGGAACAATACACAATCTACATTTCTATCAGTTGTGGAGCCATCGTCATTTGAAGAAGCTGCAAAGGATGAATCTTGGGAGAAAGCCATGAATGAAGAGTTAGATCATATTGACAAGAATCAGATATGGGATCTTGTCCAGATACCCAAAGGTCACAATGTGATTGGTACAAAATGGATCTTCAAGAATTATTTTGATGAGCATGGAAGTGTTATTAGAAACAAGGCATGACTGGTATGTAAAGGATACTCCCAGATTGATGGTGTTGATGTTGAAGAATCCTTTGCTCCAGTGGCTAGACTGGAGTTAATCAGGATTTTCCTTACCATGGAACTCCAAATAGGATATAAAGTATATCAAATGGAAGTCAAGACAACATTCATGAATGGTGTACTCGAAGAAGTCTGTATTAAACAACCAGTGGGTTTTCTTCTTGGTACTGATGAAACAAAGGTTTGAAAACTAAATAAAGCTTTATATGGTTTGAAGTAGGCACCAAGAGCATGGTATTCACGACTGGATTCTTATCTTAAGAAGCTGGAATTCAAAAGAGGAGGAGTAGATCACAATCTCTATGTGAATAATTCTTCGACGGATCAGTTCATGGTTCTAGTTTACATCGAAGACATTATATTTTGTGGCAGCATGTAGAAATCAGTGGATGAATTTTCCAATCACATGAAATCAGAATTTTAAATGTCTATGATTGGGGAGATCACATATTTCTTGGGACTGCAGGTGATTCAAAAGAATGATTACACTTTCATTTCTCAGGAAAAGTATGCAAGAGAGCTACTGAAGAAGTTTAATATGCATGACTCCAAACCGATGTCAACTCCAATTGCGGTTGGAACCAAACTCAAAAATCATGAGGATGGGATCCTTGTAGATCCCACAATGTACAGGAGGATAATTGGTAGCCTATTGTACCTAACAGTGACACGGCCAGATATTGTCTTTTCCACATGTCTAGCGGCACGCTTTCAGAGTAATCCAAAGGAGGAATATATGGCAGCCGTAAAAAGAATCATGTGGTATTTTCAAGGTACTCGCAATTGTGGCTTATACTTTGCTGTATGAAGGGACAGTGAATTATTTGCATTCTCTGATGCTGACTGGGCTGGCGATGTATTGGATAGAAAGTCCACCAGTGGTGGAGCATTCTATATTGGGAATAAATGTGTGGGTTGTTTGAGCAAGAAACAAGAAAGTACTTCTCTTAGTACTGCTGAAGCTGAGTATATCTTTGCCACAAAGGCATTCACTCAACTGCTATGGATGAAGCAACAACTAATAGATATTGGTAATGAGGTGAAGCAACCAATGGTGATTTACTATGATAACAAGAGCGCAATTGATCTTACGAAGAATCTGGTTCAACATTCTCATACAAAACAAATTTAAATCAAGTATCCCTTTATCAAAGAAAAATTTGAGCAAGGCATGATTAAAATGGATCTTGTGGTAACTGATGAGCAAGTGGATGATATCCTGACCAAGCCACTGTCAGCAGCTGTGTTTGAGAAGCATCGGTTGAACCTCGGTGTTCAGCCACCTCCTAGTGCATAAGGAGGTTACGAAATGCCTCTATCCCCAGTTATGTTAACTATTTTTAATCCTTTTCTGGATATAATGCAGGTTTATGGGGGAGATACTATCCAGGGGGGTGTATTGGGATGTTCAATGAGAAAATACCGATCTTTGGGTTTATTGCCAATGGGGGAGAAGGAAAAAATTTCAGGACATGTTTGGTATCACAATGAGTTTTCGGTGATAGGATAATAAGGAATACATTTTAAATGTAATGATTTTGGGAAAATTATAATAATTTCTTTGGAATCAATGAGAATTCCAAAACACGGGATCCCAATTCATGCTTCCCCTCTTGTTTTCTACACCGAGCATTGCTCACGTAGACTTAGAGTGTTGGTTGAGTTTATTCTTACGGTTGTTGTTTAGATATAGCTTGCACTCTATTGAATGTATTATCTGATTTCCAACAAACCCAAAGGGGGAGATTGTTGGAACCATGGTCGTTCTATGCATGAATTGGAGTATGGTTTGTGTTTTTTGTCAATCCTCAGTGGAAGTTCAGAATGTGTGCCTGTAAAGTGTTCATACAGTTCAAGCAGACAATAGTATTGAAGGTGGCGTTGTTCTCCAATGTTTGCCAAATTTTTGGACGTGAAAATCAGAAAATGAAGACATAGGATGTTGGAAAAAGGAGGTGCGTGCAAAAAGGAAGTGGTGTGCGAAATATAAGAGACGTGCATGAAAAGCAGCGGCGTGCGCGGAAAAATAGCAGTGTGCGTGAAAAATATGGGTTGTGCGTGAAATATATGGGGTGTGCTCGAAAAATAGCATGGTGCGTGAAATAGTGGAGTGAGTTTTTTCACGCAAATAGTGTTTCGGAATCAGAACTTCAAAAAATGGCAAAGTCTTGGGTTGCGTGAAAAATCTGGAGATGTGCGCGAAAAACAATTCATGTGCGAAAAGTATTGCACGCCGAATGAGAGGTTTTTAGTGCCAGGATGGGTTTTGCACGTGGGGTTCTGCAATGCCTATAAATAATAGGTGAACCCCCTCATTTTTTATGGTTTAAGACTCGGAGAAGATCTGAGCTCTGATGTACGTAAAATGTTCGCATAAAGGTAGCTGCGCAAAAAACACAGAGATTGCGTGAAAAATCTGCGATTGTGCAAAAAAATGCGAACTTTGCAAAAAAGACCAAGCTATGCGGAAAAGTTTCTTTGTGTAAAGATGTGTGTAAAGGAGCTTGTTGCACGAAATATTTTTACACGCAAAAATTAAGTATTTCACGCAAGAGTGAGATATTTTGCACAAAGGGTTGGTGTTGTGTGAAATCTTCATTATAACCTATTTGTGCATTTCGGATTATCCGGTTCAGTGGTTCATTGCATTCAAGTGCATCATTTCTGGACTTCGATGCAAGCAGATTCTTGTGCTAAGTAGAGTCCAATACTTCAATGCAAATATATTGAAGAGACCTTCACATATATAAACTAACTGGGACTTCACCAAAGTCAGTGAGCCAGGGGGAGTCAATGGGAGTGACCCAAGGGACGTAGTGGGCTATCCCTGAACAGTTGTAAAGGTAGTGAGCCTCGAACAGAGTGACTATTATTGAACCTTTGTAATCCACAACTAGTGAAGAATAGTGGAATTTGGTATGACCGACAACCTTTCGGAATATGCTCCTTGGACGTATCCCTTAGTGGTGAACCAAGTAAAAAGTGTTGTGTCATCTCTTTGCATGTGAATGTTTAACTGCTTCTCATATACATCATACAGGTAAAACTAGTTCATATGAATTTGGGAATAAGATCCATTAGTTTAAAAGAAAAAGTTGACACCCTGATTCACCCCTCCCCTCTCAGGGTGTCCCGGGGTCCTACACTTCTCTCCCCTATCACCCCCCGCACGGTCAAGACACATGGTTAGACAAACCATGAACCAGATGTGCATTTATCCTCTACTAAAACTTTTAGGTGGCCACACATGTGCGTGCACCTCTATGTACATGGTTAGGGAGAATTTTTCACCCTCTACTACCTTATAAAACATCTTTCATGGTTTCCTTAAACTGTGCATCCTAGGTCTCACTGTTTCTACTAAGCATGCGACCCAACTACCTTTTTCAAAAATTGGGATCCAGGCTCCAAACGAGCCTCAGACACCCAATAAACTCCTATGATCTCATTAATCACTAACAGAAGGTCAAAAAAAGTAAAACAAAAATTAAAAATATTTTAACCTCATATAAAAACCTAGGATCTTACAATATTCCTCCTTTAAAGCAATTTTCCCCTGATTTTCCCTTCAAAGGGTGGTCAATAATCGCCAGATAATAACTATAGAAACTAAGCATGTACTTCATCCTACCACTCCTAAGTCTCTTTCAATACATGACCATCCTATCCCAGAACCACTACTGGAGAAACTGACCAGCCTCAGATATCCTTCATTATCCTATTAAAAATATGTATAGGATGCTCCTTAAAGGAAACATCTACCTGTAGCTCAACCTCATCTGTCAGTAGAGTGTGAGATGGTTGTGAATGATAATAGCACAGCTTAGATACATGGAAGACTTTGTGAATTGCTCAGTATATATCAGGTAAATGAAACTGATAGGATACCAGATCAACTCTCTCTAGAATCTCAAATGGCCTAACATATCATGATGAAATCTTACCCAGTCTCCTAATCTATATGTGTCCCATACTTGATGATATATGTAAAAATACCCAATCCCCAATCTTAAACTCTAGAGATCATCAAAGGATATTGTCGTAATATTTATATCTAGAATGTGTAGTATCCATCCACTACCAGATCAACTAGACCTGCTCTAAAGTATATTGCATGAGATGTGGTAAAATTAGCATTGACTCTCCTACCTATAACCATTGTAGAGGTGATTGGAATGGCCTACCGTACAAAGCCTCATAAGTTGTCATCTGTATATTCATCAGATAATTATTGTTTTAGGAAAACCCATCCATGAGTATATTACTCTCCCAAGATCCCCCAAAATCAAGGACTCATGCTCCAATAATGTTCTCCAGAACCTGTATAGTGTGCTCTGACTGTCCATCAATCTAAGGGTGGTATTTTGTACTCAGAAGAAACTATGTACCCAAAAACCTCTACAATCATTTCCAAAATCAATATTTGAACTGGGAATCCCTATCTGATACCACAGTATGATGAACCCCATGAAAGTGAAAAATATCACGTATATAAAGTCTACCAAGATCATCTACTGAGAAGGTCTCCTTGATTGGAAGGAAATGGGTGACCATTTTGAGACTTCCCACAACAACCCAAATAGCATCACTACCTCAATGTAGTCTCAGAAACTCGGTCATGAAATACATCTCAAAATATTCCCATTAACACTTGGGAATAAGTAAATTATTTAAAATACTATACGGTCACTGATGTTCTTCCTTCACCTACTGATAGGTGAAACACCACATGACAAAACCATCTATCACTCATTTCATAATCAGCCACCAATATCGATGATTCAAGGCACAATACATCTTCGTAACATCGAGATGTACTACCCAAGATGAGGCATAAAACTCTCACATCAGCTTCGTGCCTATGTTTATTGTATACCAAATGCGACCATGTATACATAAAATTTTATCCTTACCCATTATCCAACCAAGAGGAAGGAACTCACATACCACACTCTCCCATAGGACTATATCCTCAACATGATATAATTATCTCATTATCACTCTATCAAGAAGAGTGGATATCACTACTAGGGATGAGAGAAAATTATACCCTTGCCCATCTTGGACATCCAAGTGCATCTTTGAGAATAATTCTATAAGACACCACTCACTACTAGCCTCTTAAACTATCTATATCTGACTCCTCCTACTCATTTCATCTGCAATTTCATTTCCCTTCCCAGATGAGTATGAAAAATTGAATTCAAAATAATGTAGGTATTACACCCACCTTCCTTTCCTAATATTCAATTCATGCTATGTAAATATGTAATTGAGGATTTTGTGGTCCTTGTACACCAAAAAATACTCTCTTTGAATGTAATCCCTCTAATAATTCAAGGCATATACAATAGCAGCTAACTCAAGATCATATTTTGGGTATTTCCCCTCATGTGACCTCAACTAACAAGACCCATACACCAAAACTCACCCTTCCTTCATCAGAATTGATTCTATCTTGATACCTGATGCATCACAGTATAAAATATAGCTTCTACTTGGCTCTATAAGAATTAGGACCAATGTTAAATTCAATATCCCTTTCAGTTCCTAAAAGGATATCTCATAAGTATCTGACTATAATAACATCACACCCTTCTTAGTCAAGCCCATGAGAGGTGCTTCTATGTATGATAATATTTTTATGAAACTTAAGTAATAACCATCTAGCCCCAAGAAACTTCATATGAAAAATATGTTCTTTGGATACTCTTAGGAAACTATAGCTCTCACCTTCTCTAGGTTAATTTATACTCATTTCACTGAGATAATATGACCCAAGAAGTGAATCTTATTCCTCTATAAGTGGAACTTTGTGATCTTAACATATTACTAATGTTGTTTTAGTGTATCCAAAATGATCTCAATATGTTTGGCATGGTCATGTCAATTATGAGAATACACCGAGATATCATCCCTGAATACCACCACAAACAAATCTAGATATGGATGGAAAACACGGTTCATCAATGTGATGAAAACTATTGGTGCATTTGTAAGACTAAATGTCATAACCATATACTCATATAGACCATATTTTCTATGAAAATATGTACAAGTTATGTCTATAGGTTGAACATGTACCTATTGATAACCTAACCTCCAATCAATATTTGAGAAAATTGGAGCTCCTCAAAGCTGGTCGAAGTGATCATCTATCTGTGGTAAAAGATACTGGTTATTAACCTTCAACTAGTTCAATTTTTGATAATCCACACATAGCCTAAGGGTTTGTTCTGCATTTTTTGCAAAAAAAAGACCGGAGAACCCCATGGAGAAGTATCGGGTCATATAAACCCCTTTATTTTCAAGTCATATAGCTATCTCTTGAGATCTTATAACTCCATAGTAGCCATCCTATAAGGAGGAATATATATCAGTGTAGCTCCTCACACTATCTAAATGGAAAACTCTACCTCTCCCACAATAGATAGTTCTGAAAATTTGTTTGGAAAAAATCCCAAAAATGATCAACCACTAGTGGGAAATTTGTCTATCAGATTCCCAAATCATCCAGATATAAACTAGAAATATAGGCTATCATCCCATCAAGCTCACTATGCTCATGTCTATCTCTACCTACCTAGAAATGTCATTCACCCATATAAATAAAAACGTCACCCTATGGTGATGTGAAGGTTTCCCTTCAGTAATAACATGTGACATAGGCATGATAAGAAACTAGATAGTCCATCCTGTGTGTGACATAAAACCCTTTCATATCAAGGAAAAAATAATTCTATATGAAGTGACACTTTTTTATCTCAAGGGGGGACTCCTCACACTATTGTACATCCTCCGATATGATTCCTAATGGAGTGTTGAGTGTCACGACACCATCAAAAAACTAAACATTGAGCACAAGGTTCTCCACAATAGGTAAAGATATAAATCTATGATAATCATCTATATAGAAAAGAGCAGATTCTAGAGTCAAGGATACTAAGGTCTTAACTCTCTCCATAGATGGCTCGATTCTTTTCTTTTTAGGTATAAGTTTCATAAAATATATTTGACCTGAAACATAGACCTGTGAAACAAACTCACTACCCAAAGTTGGACCACTCTATTGTCATAGTACAAATGGTTCCTAATAACCTCATCCACAACCACCACCTCAACCTAAATGACCAAAACTACTCTATCTCCCAACCTAATGTGGAGGTCTAAATCACATTCCTTAACCTGGAGTCTAATTCAATTCCCATCAACTAAATACTATAGGGAATTTCCTATAGAATTGTTTTACATATACTACCATACTATATTCTTGGCACACAACCTGGTCTCTGTCACACTAAATCTTCATATGTCCCCATCTCCCACAATTAGGAAAAAATACAGCATTGTCAGTACTCTTACTCTAGCTAGTATTCCCCTCACGAGAAGCCTCAAAACACTGCTTTCTATTAGCTATTGTTCAACTATATGGTTGAGAGGATAAATTGCCCAGCTCTACACCCCCATCTTCCCTAAGGTACCATTCAGTAATAAGCACATGATTTTCTATCTCTATAATAGTAACAAACCAAAGAACATTTTCCTATGATCAAACAACATGCTTGAGACATTCCTTGAAGCATCTCAGCTTAGATGTGCCATCATCAAGATAAATTGGTGAAAATCACTAAATATATATGAATCGTTCTTAATAATCCATAACAGTCATTTTCCCCTAATCTATATGCATAAACTCACTACCCCTTTCAGCTATCAAGGTCTCAGGAAAGAAGTAATTATAAAACCTGGTTTGAAAATCCATCCAAACCATATCTTGAAGTACATCAGTCTGATTCAAAACATCCCATCATCACTTACCTATTACATAAAGAATATATGTCAGGAGCTTCACTCTACCCTCAGGAGTTGTCTTCAGATTATCATAGATCGAAAAGATAGTCTCAAGCCATATATTATCACCCTTTAGACTACCATCCCTTAAAAAAGTGGATGGATGATGTTGTTGGAACATGTATTTCAAATCTACCATATATGTGACATGCTGCGAGGCTCCTTGAATGGTCTTTATAAATTGTATAAAACTATCTCAGAACTGGCCATAATCACACATATCAGGAACGATGGGTGGTTCCAAAAGTGGCACTATTGGAGGTTCTACTGGTAGCTCAGGTCCCACCACCTCTAGAGCATAGTCATCACCACCCTCCTAGAGCATGACTGGAGGGCATCATGGTGGCATGTCTCTACAATGCCAAAAACACACCTCAGAAAGGAATCAAGTAGTGACCAAGTCACAAATATAAAATCGAAGGATATGTCAAATCCTTCCTATAAAAAATCCACACCCCTCTTCCTGCTCCTAAATCCATGACTAGTTAAAAGAAAAAATCATATAAAACACTAGAGACACTATCTACCACCCACTCCTAAAGTCAGGTCTCATTCAAACTCTCTAATTCATAGCATTGGTCCCATTATATGTATTATTTAGTGAAATTGAAAAACACATTTATCAAAAACCTTTCCATTTTATATTTTAAATTTCATTTACATTAATATATATATTTCAATTCCCATTAAATGGTTAAACTGAATGGATCACCACTTCTAACCTATAAGGTTCCATACACCTTAAAAATTAAATTGTGGCATATAATAAATCCCAACCATAACACAATACAGTCCATGCGAACTATGTTCCAAGACACGACATGTCATAATTGGATTCTTAGGGTGTCTACTATAGCCTATGTAGGAAACACTTTTTAAGTTATGGTAGGCACTCTAAGTACCAATTTATTTTTCTCAACTTCCTATAATAATATAAAGTCAATAACAATTCTATAACACAAGGCACACCAAATAAATATCATGCATTCAATCAATGCATCCTATATGGTACAGCATATTAATGTCATGTGAATCTTGTAAGGTGTCTAAAATGATGCATATGGAATACCCTCGTCCCATCAGGAAACAATAAAACTATAATCATAAGTAATATTAAACATCAAATGTGTCACCCAATGGTGGAATTAAATCAACTGTAATAGGAAAAATTTCGAAAAACATGACCCATTCTAGGCAATTTGGATTTTTCCTGTATGTGGGTAACCTGCTCACAAGAATATCTCATTACCAAATTACAGCACTTCCTAATCACTTGTCTATTGTCTCACAATAGTAAATCTAGAAAAGAAAATGCTCTAATACAACTTTGTAACATCTTGTACTAGGATTCACTAAATGGTTCCCTAAGATGGTGGGTCACAAGTCCACAAGTACACCTCTGTGTATGTCAGAGGCTGTCAACTTACAGTGAGGGTTTGAGGTGATACAGTGGGAAGACTATAAGCTCATGATCAGAGTAACATAAGAGTATAATAAGTGAATAAATAAGAGGAATCATAATATAAATAAAGATATAAGATAACATCCACAACACTATAATAATAATAATAAATCCAAAATAAGTGTCATATATAATATAATTATCACATCATGTCTCTATAAAAAAGGTAGGAAATACATGGAAACATGAATCAAGTATAATACATGTATCAAAATACAAAAAAGACCAAAAATGAACTATCTCTAGCCAGAATCATGAGCATAGAATGGTCATGTGCTCCCCATATCTTGAGTAATGATCGAGTCAAGAATTGAATAGTGGGTGCTTTCTCAGATCCCTACCAACATCCCTAAAGTCTGTCTGGGTACCCAACAGCAGCCCAAATAGGGTGTGAGGTAACTCTGACTAGGACACCACCAATATTGTCTATAACATGTCCAATATATATATAAACAATGAAGCAGTGTGCATTATATCACAGGTATAATAGTAATAAAGTTAAAGAGTCAAATGCAAAAGTGATATTGTCCAGTCTGCCAACTGTAATCAAACACCCCAAATAAGGTTCAACTGTAATCAATACACTATAGTCCTAGGTTATCTAAAAATCATAAAACAAAATATCCAAAACTCCCATGTTTTGTAATCAAGTGTATAATATCCCCAACAGACTACGTTGTATAATCCAGTGTCAGGAAATAAAGGGTCGGATCCAAGGTATAAAAGACCAAGGCATCCTTGTCAAGTCCATGGAGCATATCGATGGAAACTCAGTAAAAACTTGGGTGGATTCTAAGAATCGTGTCCATTGATCATGTAAAAAGTGAGTCCAATCAATACATATCTAATAGGTACAAATTCCCTTTACATTCTATGGAATCAGGATCTAAGGAATGTAAATGGAATCGGCATCCACTACCATAATCAAGGTCCATGGAGTAGAAATTTTCATGGAATCCTATGGAATCAGCATCCAATGAGTATAAATTTCCTTAGAATCTACTACCATAATCAATTCATTAATCATTATCATTCATAACAAATGAGTTCTTCTAACCCATTCAATATTTTACATATAAATCATTTATCCATTTTAATTGTATGTAATAACATGAAAAGGAGTCAACAACCTTCTACTATCAACTCAATTAAATTTATTCCATTAATTTACAAATTAATAGGTAAAACAAGTTTCTAAAAACCTTAAACAATTCATTAAATTCTCATTAAGGCTCTCACTAGAATTGACGATATCACACTCACCCAACGGGGTGGTACAACATGGGGAAGATACATGGACACACCCCACGAGTGCTCTGGGTTGAGGTGAATGACCACTAACCATAAAATGGAACAAGTAGGAAACCTTTAAAGGATCCAATTCATTTAATTAAAGCATTCAATTTATTTTAGGGGCATATTCATAAAGTTTGGCGTGCGGAATAATGGAAACTTGACACATAAAACACCAAACTTAACGGGAATGGTATAGACCACCTACTATATATTCGTTGTATAAAACTCATCCAGTATCAACCTATTATTCAGTTTAGATCAATATAAAAAGGAATAATATGAGACAACCTTTTAAATAGGTCATATTTTTAAGATCCAAAATAACTCTTTTGATACAAAGACAAACAAAGAAAGGTGTAAGATGATCGTAGAACTTACCGACGTGGATCCAATGAGAAAAATGGTGTTTGATTCTGAGTAAATTAGGATCCAAGGATAGGATTTAGCTTCAAAGGAACTCCCAATGCCAAGGAGTCTATCCACTAGGAGAAGGGAAATAATTGATTTAGGTTCATAGGACTTCAAGTGTAATTTGTTCATTTTACCCCTTTGTAAATAGGTCGCATGGTTTGGCTACATGGTTGGCCAAAATGTGCGCCAACCATGCACCCCTCATTGCCTCAATAGGGAAACCACATGGTTCATGTGCATGGTTTGGAAGACCATTCACAAACTATTCCATGTGCCTCTTTCCCCTATCACCCCTTGCACAGTCATGGCACACAGTTAAACAAACTATCCATTGACTGTGTGTTTAGCCTCTACTAAAAATTATAGGTGGCCACGCATGGGCATGTGACACTAGTCACATGGTAAGGATGAAAAGTGTGCCCTATACTACCTTATAAAACACCCAAACATTGTTTTATCATACTATGTTGCCTAGACTGCACATCTTCTACCAACCATGTGCCCCGACATCCTTTTTCAAAAACCAGGACTTTAGGCTCCAAACAAGCCACAGACACCCCAAAACTCCCATGATCTCATTATAAACTCAAAATAAGTCAAAACTATGAAGTTAAACTAAAATTAAAAATATATTTGTTTTGTAGAAAAACCTGTAATCTTACAGAGTCTTAAAATTCTGAAGACATGTTAATGAAACTTTGAATTAAAGAATGAGTAATCTGGAAATGAAAGATTTAGCCACTGTTATGAATAATAGATCAATAATAAAATAAATAATTATAAATTCAAACATTACTGCTCTGATATCACTTGATGTTTTTGGGCATAGTGAAAACGCTTGTCGGGGCTAATCCCAACTCGGTGAAGGTTAGATTCAATAAATTACATTCATATTTTATAAGATGTGAACATCATGACCAATAAAAATTTTCTAATTGAATATTGACAAAAAATTCACCGGAACCAAGAGCACATATTTTTCATATTAAATTTATAATTAATTTAAATATGGTTGAGAGAAACAATAAATTTTCTAGGATCATTCTTTGATGTTGTTTTTTATAATCCAAAAAAACCTTTTTTGGATTACTGTTGCGGCGCTTGTAGGATCCAAGTGTAGAATCCTTATAGCGGTGATTCCCACATGCTTATTTGATCTCCAAACAACACTGATGGATTTTTTTGTGCTTGCGTGGAAGATCAGTCATCTTGTGGTGTTTGTTTGTATTTATTTACATTTATTTGATCCTGAAGAAACTCTCTTAATCTTCTAATTCTTGAAAGCATGTGAGAAGGAATAGTAATTGTAGAGAAATTAATTCATTATGCGCACCGATTATTGATTATCCACTCTCAAAAATTATAAGTGGTTTATTTAAAGGCACAGGGTTAGAGTTTTTTTTAAATTAATTTCCTAAGTTCCCTTAATAAAATATTAAACTCATGTCTGACCCCATATCATGTTTTAAAATAATATATTTTTTTATTCCACAACATGAGTTAAATGGTGAAATGATAAATATTTATTTACCAGTTTGAAAATTAATATTTATTTCTAGGTAGTTATGGGGGATGGAGGAGAAGAAAGAACCTTACTCGATGTGGGGATGGGTGGTGAAAACTAGATGGCAGTGGGATTCGTGAGGCTCGATAGGTGTCTGCAACCATGTCACAACCAGACCCGTACCGGGGCTCGATCCGCAACTACCCCTAGCCCGCCTCCATAGGCCAGGGGATGGTGACTAGCGCCGAAGGCACAACAAGCTAGGGGAGGCCTTTGCCTAAGAAACTGTACACACACACACAGCCAACTCAATGCAAAAGTGCATAGAAAAGAAAGCAAAATACAACACTGCTACAAAAAGGGGAAACAACATACATGCATCAACCTCTAACTAGTACAAAATGTGTCGAAAAGTACTGACAAGTAAACTGAACAGTAAAAGGGGAAAAACACATGCCCAACTAGAAAGGTGTCACAACCTGACAACAGGTAAAACAAAGGTAAACCGCCTGTGAGTCTCACACCCAGAAAGTCCTACTACGGCCACTGAACGCAGCCCAAGGTCCTGTGTCCTCTATGCTCCTCTGTAGTCTCGACCGACCTGTCCATCGTCTGCAAGGCCACACCAAGTGCGGGCAAATCCCAAGTAGGGGTGAGTATAAAAATACTCAGTAGGATGTCCCAAAAGCTCTAGGGAGCAACAATGGAGGTACTAAAATGGTGATCAGTAGAAAGAGCATAGAACAGTGTAAGAGTGAAAAAGAGAGAGAGTGCAGCTCAACCCAACAAGAGAAAGGAAGTAGATTCATCCAGACGCAAGGAGTGAGAGACAGTGAGAAGATGAACTTCTCATCGAGCCTTCGCTGCATATAGCAGGAGAGTAGACTCATCCAACCAAGAGAACCTAGACACGGAAAGCACGTGGCATGCCCCGCGCGTCTTCACCCCTCCTACAAGGAGAGTAACTAAACATAAGGAGTGGGAACAACAGTACAGTGTGTGTATATATATATGCTCAATGAGAAACCCGAATGAGTGTGTAAGGGGATCTCTATCTCTAAGCTCAGCCCAAGAAGAGTCACCAACAGTTCAAAGGACCTCCAACACTGAACCCAAACATCCTGCATGTCAACCTAGGAGGTACAAGTCAAAGGGGCACAATCACTGCACCACGATACTATTCACTTTGGCTGGCACTGACTTTCCCGCACGGCTTTTAGGTCGCGACGCAAGGACGCATCTCGGTGGAAAAAATGCCTCTCGTTCTCGTATGTCCTAAGGTCACGTCAAATCTATCACATCGTCAATCCGTACAACCAAGGATCTCGCTCCGGTAGTCACAGAGAAAAAAAGTCACCGACTAACCTCATAGATAAGGACTGAGTCTAAAATAAGTCGTCAGGTAACCCACTGCCCAGCCCCGCTGGAGGGTAAACCGTATTAAAAAATCGGGTGACCCACTTCCCAGCCCCGCTGGAGGGTAAACCCTAATACATCATTAGGCGACCCACAGCCCAGCCCTACTGGAGGGTAGACCTGGAAGAAGTCGACATGCGACCCACTGCCCATCCCTACTGAAGGGTAGACCTTGAAGAAGACAACGGGCGAACCACTGCCCAGCCCTGCTGGAGGGTAGACTTGGAAGAAGATGACGGGCGACCCACTTCCCAGCCCTACTGGAGGGTAGACCCTCAAGAGTTATCGAGTGACCCACTATCCAGCCCTGCTGAAGGGTAGACCCAGAATTGGTCTGACAGCTCCGAACTACTACTGACATCACCAGGTGTTACTAACAACACCACTGTGTGTTAGTTCAGAGTGCATCAAAAACGTATATCCATCCAATTCCCTTTAACATTTCCCCATTTAAAAAGATCTCGAAGGAGGCTCCGCATGCCCAAATAGATCACACTGTTGCAAATCTTGTGGAAAAACACGCGAGATAGACTACTTACTCTCTTGATACAGCTCCCAGTGGAAAAGTTATTCAACACTGCTTTATACTCATACGACATCTCATGGGGCACGCACCTCGATTCTGGAAGTGGTCGAGTGAACCACGCCATCATGATTCCCTCAGAGAAACACGCCAAAACGACTACTCATATCCCTCAAATGGGCGTCGGAAGAAAAAGGCACAATACGCAGCACACATCTCAAGAGATAACTCATGGGTAACATGCCTCATCTCTGATTTCAATGCCTGAAACCACCCCAGTCAATTTCGTCTCGATGTCAGGGTCACAACGCCACTGACGGCGCCTAAAACAGACTCCGAATGCAGAAGCTGCAATTTCCCACGTTATACGCAAACGGGAACCCATGGGGCCCTTACTTCGAGCCCAAATTTAGGTGGACAGATTGCGTCGTTGCAATAATCTCAGAAAAACACTCAGAAATGAGTACTCAAACACCCCAGACGGGTGTCAGGTGAAAAAGTGTCATTTCACCGCAAAACGTGCGAACTAGGCCCTGTGGGGCTCCCACCTCATCTCCAACCTGAATGCTTCAGAAAGTATCTCAAAAAGTCCGCACAAGGACTGGATTCACACTTCCGCTGACGGCGCATCAATCGGACATCCCAATCAGGAGTTAAGTACGATGCAACAATTAATTAATTAATTAATTAATTACTCACGTTTAGCATTTCGTGCTACCGAGCAATGAAACTAACCCACAAAGGTTCTGAACCAACCTGGAAAGTCCGTCTCGGCTCTGAGGCCACCGCACCTCTAACGGCATGTCAAACGGACGTCCGGCGCACGATCCACATCAGTCGCAAATTTAATAATAATTTATTATTATTAAATTAAACATCCTCGGGTCACCCGTCTTCGTGCACGGAATCCAAAAACCCTGAAACCCACTTTAAAAAGAGCGCCTCGCTGACACGATTCCATAGCTGCAGACGGCGTGTCAAACGGACACGCCATTTAGGAGATATGGCCCCCCGAATGCAAGGGGCACAAAATGGGTCGGTCTAGACCATCGGCCCGTGACCCAGCTGCGGGTCCGGTCCAACCCGCCGCAGCCCGCCTCAAACCGTCGAACCCACCTCGGGTCTGGTTCACTAAAGCAGACCGGCCAAAAGGCCATTCTTGGTCACGTCACCCAGCAGGACCCACGAACCGCAGGTCCTGGATTCCTCCTCACCCCCGAGGCGTGACCTCGGGGTGCTCCTCCGCTGACCGCGACTGGCCGCCTGGGTCGCGGCCTCCCCTTGTCGCCACTACTCCATTGAGGCCAACGCCGCCTCTCCATCGGCTCCGCCTGACACCATCACCTCAGCCACCTGGACCCGCTGAACGCCCCTCCGGCCTTGCCTTCCCGCTAAGTTGCACACCCCACCGCCGCCTCGCCTGAGCTCTCCGCCCTAGCTGAAGTCAGCTCCTCCACTCAACAACGCCCCAACGACACCCGACACAGACACCTCTGATGGCCAGCCTCACCCCTACTACACAGCACCGAAGCCCCGAACCCCTCCTCGCCTGAGCGTCGTGCTTCCGGCCGCGTCCGCTGCCTGACGCTCGAACCTCCTCTGTGCCACCCCGAGCTCTAGCCACCGCCCTTTCCAAATCCGACACTTCCGATGGCCGCCGCAATAGCTCCGGTGACCCAAATTCAAAACTGGTCACAGTTTCGGGATCCTTGGAATGATACCTTCTCAACACCTACCCCCGATCATTGATCTAACACAATTTGGCACGTCCGAAAATTTTGGACGAATAACACCCAAGAATGATAAACAAAATAGGGCTCGGGCATTGGCCATGTTTGTTCGGCCAACGCCCCAAATTCTAAAAACTATAAAAATCCAATGTTGAAAAAGATGAATAAATTATGAAATCGACGCAGGCGCGAAATTTAACAAGAATCCTACCTCGTTGGATCCGTTTGTCATTGGCGACACGTCCGCTCGATCCTGCTTCGATCCGCCAGAGTCTGCTCCTCAATCCGGCGAAGAACAGTGAATAAAACCGAAGAACAGCGAAGAAA
Source organism: Viscum album (assembly GCA_963277665.1). Taxonomy (NCBI): domain Eukaryota; kingdom Viridiplantae; phylum Streptophyta; class Magnoliopsida; order Santalales; family Viscaceae; genus Viscum; species Viscum album. The sequence continues at coordinate 357,970,858 of OY728121.1, forward strand.
GCTAGAGAGAGAGAGAGAGAGAGAGATAGAGATAGAGGAAGAAATGGGTCTTCCCTCAACACTTGGTGAATTTATAAAAATTCACTAAAACTCTCCCAACGAGTGCGGATTCTAAAACCTCCGTGCCCACCTATTTTATATCACGCCTAGGAAAAACACCCCATTTCAAACTCAACGGAAGTCTTGTATTTCAATTTAGAGACTTCATTCGAAAGGTATTCAAAAAGAATACCGGTGATAAAAATCACTAAGTGGACATTTCGAAATGACCATTTTTCCCCTGGGTGACATTTCTCACAGCAGGCCCGCGCCCGCAACTTTTACACCCTGCCTAGGGTAAACGGCACAGTCCGGACTCAATGGTGCCATCGGTTTTTCCATCCGAGAAACCGTTTGGGAGTTATTCAGGTTTGAGCTATTAAATGAATAATTTGATAATTTAATTATCCATTTAACACACCGCCAATGAGCGAGGGGTCTGAAAGTCCTGCGCCGACTCATTTTATGTCGCGCCTAGGGTAAACACCGCATTTTGGACCCAACTATGGTATAAGATTTCTGATCCGATCAACCATCTAAGAGTTATCACATTTTCTTTAGTTAACCACATGTGTGTAATATAAAAAAACACTTAACATTTTTATATAATTAATTTCGGGTACACCGGACCTTGGAATTGCACGCCGTCTGAACGCCCTGCTCTGGAATGATATCAAGAAAATTTTCAAAGTCTCAGAGTCCCAAAACCTGGGTTCTTACATCATTCCCTCCTTCAATCTTTTCATCCCCGAAAAGAAAAACTAGGAGAAACAACTCGAGATACAGATCTCACACCTAGCTCTCCCGCACCCAAGAAAACTTGCACAACACCAAGTTGGCACAACACGCGAACCATAGGGATGGTTCATACTCATAATGTCTGATAATCTCGAGGGCATGCATAGGAATATGCACACACCTCATCAGCTGCGAGACATGGAAGACACTGTGTGCCCACTCCTACTGTTGGGAGGGTAGGGCAAGATGGTAGTCAACCTCTCAACCGTTTGCACGATTCCCAAACGGCCCAAAGAAACTCTGGGGTCTTTCCCGGCCGCACCCCTACATTCCACATCACGACCAAAATCACGGTTTGTTCCTGGAACATGGTCTCGTGATTCCCTCCTTCAGAATACCCATCTGGTGAATCACCCAAGGATATCCAGTCACACAAGTTTCCATAGTCAGTGCATCGCGACTGAGACTCTCTTACATGCTCAACCAGCAAAGGAGTCAGCTTCATCAACTACATACAAGTTGTACCCTCCTGCAGAAACTCTAGCCAACATCGTCATCTCCGGTTCAAGTCCCTCTATGTGGGGACGGACCTGAGAAACTGGTGGTCTGATCAAACCACAAAGTGCTCTCCCCGAAGATAGTGTCTCCACATTCTTAGGGAAAAAACTACCACCACCAGCACCAACACAGGGTTACACCGACGCCCCGCGTCACCCTCGGTAACCCCTCGAACAAGAAGTTAGATGAAAGAGTACCTCACGCAGTGTCTAACAAGTTCTACTAAGATGAGTAGAAAAAGACACAGAGCATACCTCTTATCAACTCTTGCATTGTAGGATTGTAAACAATCATAGCACACAGCCGCCCGCGGCCCCATCCTCCAGCTCCCTCAGCCTGACATGGGCCACCTAGTGGTGGTGGAAGGACCTCGAAACGTCATTCACTAACCACAGTTCTTCCTTCTTTCTGCCAAAACTACCTCTCAGGGGACCACCCTATCCCCACCTGGGAGTTATCTTGTCATGACACTGCCTCTATCATGGCGGTGCATCTACCAACTATCTGGAAGACTCAATACATTTGGTCAATTAGTCTTACACCATGTGATCTCACACATCACAAACATAGCACTAGTCCTCCCTGGGCTATCTTGGTGCTCTACATTGTCCCCGACCATGTGCCTAAGTCTCATCAAGGGGAAACCTCTGGCGTTGAGGCCCCGCCAATTGACGTCCCTCTGCTAGAAATTTCTCTGTGACCAGTGCCTGCTCCATCACCCTGAGATGGGTGAGGATGCACAAGGGCACTATGCTGGCACGAATCTCCTCTACAGAAATCTCGTTCAAACTTCTGTGCTCAGAAGTTTCCATCATGGAGCATGTACAAAGAGTACCGAGTAAGGTCTGTGAACCCAGTCGCATACCCATCCACTACCATCACTCCTCGATGAAGCTCCATCAGCTCCTGAAACCGCAAAAAGCGTAAGTAGGAGGGGTAGTACTCCTCACAAAACAGCTACTAGAAGTCATCCCACAAGAGTACCAACTCATCGTGTATCTGAGTAACCCTGTCTCTACTATGCCAAACTATGTGGTGGAAAAATAATGGTTGTCAAAGCCACCATATAACTTGTCAGTGTCTGAACATGCCTAAAGAGGAGGAACACCGACTCTAGCCAACCCTTCATTATCTGAGGGTATGGCTCACCATGGAACCTCAGCGGTCTCCGATGCTTGAACTCACATAGCGCGCCCAGCCTGCGCTCGTCATTGGCCCTCGCTGCCGGTACTATCCGCTACTCCACAGGTGGAGGTGCTACTGCCTGTCCTCCTGGAGTAATTGTAATCGTATGATGGATCTTGAACTGAGGCCTCATTGCTCACGAAATCTTCATCACGAACCGGAGCTAGTATCCTGGCTGGCTATCATCGCGGAGACATCCTGAATCCGATCAATGAGTACCGCGGTCGAATGAGCAAATATATATCAACAATGATGGGGAGCTGACTCAAGAAGAACAATCAAAGACTCAATCCTATATGATGCATGAACTAAATTCCCTACAACAAGTGTCTCAGTGTTCCAAGTCGATAAGCGGGTTATCAGGGTCCTCGTGAATGGATATGTCGGCTGCTACACCATCACTGGACTCCCTGGCCCGAGAGCCACTCTCAAGACACGTTGACACGATTTCCCCAAAACTCAATCAATTACTTTTTAGGGATGTCCGAACATCGTCCCAAGGAATGAACCACCTCAGATACCACCTTGTCACGACCCGACCTGTACCGGGGATCAAGCCACAACCACCCCAAGCCTGCCTCCACAGGCCAGGGGCTGGCGACTAGCGCCGAAGGCACAACAAGCTAGGGGAGGCCTTTGCCTAAGAAATTGTACACACACACGTAGCCAAATCAATGAAAAAGTGCAGAGAAAAGAAATCAAGATACAACACTGCTACAAAAAGGGGAAACAACATACATGCATCGACCTCTAACCAGTACAAAAAGTGCCAAAAAGTACTGACAAGTAAACTGAACAGTGAAAGGGGAAACACACGCGCCCAACTAGAAAGGTGCCACAACCTCAAAACAGGTAAAACAAAGGTAAGCCTCTGGTGAGTTTCACACCTAGAAAGTCCAGATACGGCCACTGAACGCATCCCAATCTCATGTTTCCTCTATGCTCCTCCATATTCTCGATCGACCTGTCCGTCGTCTGCAAGGGCACACCAAGTGCGGGCAAATCCCAAGCATGGGTGAGTATAAAAATACTCAGTAGGATTCCTCGAAAGCTCGAGGGAGCAAGAAGAGAGGTACTAAAATGGTGACCAGTAGACAGAGCATAGAATAGTGTAAGAGTGAAAAAGAGAGAGAGTGCATCTCAACCCAACAAGAGAAAGGAAGCAGACTCGTCCAGACGCAAGGAGCAAGAGACGGTGAGAAGACAAACTTCTCATCGAGTATTTTCTACCTATAGCAGGAGAGTAGACTCGTCCAACCAAGAGGATCTAGACACAGAAAGCATGTGGAATTCCCCATGCATCTTCGCCCCTCCTAGAAGGAGAGTAACTGAACCCAAGGAGTGGGAATAACAGTAGCGTGTGTATATATACATATGCTCAACGAGAATCCTGAATGAGTGTGTAAGGGGATCTTTATCTCCAAGATCAGCCCAAGAAGAGTCACCAACAGTTCAAAGGACCTCCAACACTGAACCCAAACATCCTGCACGTCAACCTAGGAGGAACAAGTCAAAAGGGTAATATCACCACACCTCGATACTATCCACTTTGGGCGGCACTGACTCACCTGCACGACTTTTAGGTCATGACGCAAGGATGCATCTTGGTGGGAAAAAGCATCCTGCATTCTCGTATGTCCTAAGGTCACGTCAGAGCCATCACATCGCCTATCCGTACAACCAAGGATCTCGCTCTGGTAGTCACAGAGAAAAAAAGTCACCGACTAACCTCAGAGATAAGGACTGAGTCTGAAAGAAGTCGTTGGGTAACCCACTGCCCAGCCCCGTTGGAGGGTAAACCCTAAATAAGTCGACGGTGACCCACTGCCCAGCCCCGCTGGAGGGTAAACCGTATAAAAACATCGGGTGACCCACTACCCAGCCCCACTGGAGGGTAAAACCTGACACATCATCATGCAACCCACTGTCCAGCCCTACTGGATGGTAGTCCTGGAAGAAGTCGACAGGCGACCCACTGCCCAGCCTTGCTAGAGGGTAGACTTGGAAGAAGACGACAGGTGACCCACTTCCCAGCCCTGCTCGACGGTAGACCTGGAAGAAGACGAAGGGTGACCCACTGCCCAACCCTACTAGAGGGTAGACCCTCAAGAGTCGTCGGGTGACCCACTGCCCAGCCCTACTGGAGGGTAGACCTCGAATTGGTTCGATAGCTCCGTACTGCTACTGACATCACCAGGTGTCACTAACAATGCCACTGTGTGTTGGTTCGAAGTGCGTCAAAAAGGGATCTTCGTCCAATGCCCTTTCATATTTATAAGTTTAATAAGATCTTAAAGGATGCTCCGCACACCCAAATAGATCACACCATTGCAAATCTCGCTGAAAAACACGCGAGATAGACTACTTACTCACTCGATACGGCTCCCAGTGGAAAAGTTATTCAACACCACTTTATACCCATACGACGTCTCGTGGGGCCTGCACCTCGGTCCCGGAAGAGGTCGGGGGAACCACGCCATTACGATGCCCTTAGAAAAACAAGCCAAAACAACTACTCATATGCCTCAAACACGCGTCGTAAGAAAAAGGCGCAATACCCTGCACATATCTCAAGAGACTACTCATGGGGCCCACGCCTCTTCTCCTATTTCAATGCCTGAAACCACCCCAGTCTATTTATCCTTGATGACAGGTTCACAACGCTGCTGACTATGCCTAAAACAGACTCTGGATGCAGAAGCTGCAATTTCCCGCGTTATACGCAAATGGGACTCCATGGGGCCTGCACTTCGAGCCTGAATTTAGGCGGATGGATTTCACCATTGCAATATTCTCAGAAAAATACTCAGAAACGAGTACTCAAACTCCCCAAATGGGTGTTAGGTCAAAAAGTGGAATTTCACCGCAAAACATGCGAACTAGGCCATGTGGGGCTCGTACCTCATCTCCAACCCGAACGCTTTAGAAATCATCTCAAAAAGTCTGCATGAGTACTGGTGTCACACTTCCACTAACGGCGTGTCAATTGGACATCCCAATCAGGAGTTAAGTCCGGAACAATAATTAATTAATTAATTAATTAATTAATTAATTAATTACTCACGTTTAGATTTTCATGCTACCGAGCAACGAAACCAACCCACAAAGGTTCCAAACCAACCTGGAAAGACCTTCTCAGCTCCAGGGCCATCTCGCCTCTGACGGCACGTCAAAAGGACGTCCGGTTCGCAAGCCACGTCAGTCGCAACTTTAATAATAATTTATTATTATTAAATTAAACCTCTTCGGATCACCCTTCTTCAGGAATAGAATCCAAAAAACCCAAAACCCACTTTAAAAATAGTGCCTCGCCGACATGATTCTGCAGCCATAGACAGTGCGTCAAACGGACGCGCTGTTTAGGAGATATGGCCCCCCAAATGCAAGGGGGCCCAAAATAGGCCGGTCCAGACTGACCGGCCCGATCCAGACCACCGGCCCGCGGTCCGGCCGGGGGTCCGGTCCAACCCACCGCGTCCCACTGGCCGCGGCCCGCCTCAAACCGCTAAACCCGCCTCGGGTCCGGTTCACCAAAGCAGGCCAGCCAAAAGGTCAGTCTTGGTCGCGTCACCCAGCAGGAACCGCGAACCGCGGGTCCTTGCTTCCTCCTCACCCACGAGGCGCGGCCTCAGGGTGCTCCTCCGCTGACCGTGACCGGCCGCCTGGGTCTCGGCCTCCCCTGCTCGCCACCGCTCCGCTAAGGCCAACACCGCATTTCTGCCGGCTCCGCCTGACACCAGCACCCCGGCCTCCTGGACTCGCTGAACGCCCCTCTGGCCTCGCCTTCCCACTGAGCCACACGCCCGGCCGCCACCACGCCTGAGCTCGCCACACCGGTTGAAGTCGGCTCCTCCACTCAACCACGCCCCGGCGACACCCGACGTGGCCACCTCCGAAGCCCGGCCTCGCCAATGCTGCACCAAGCCAAAGCCCCGAACCCCTCCTCGCCTGAGCGTCGCACTTCTGGCTGCGTCCGCTGCCTGACACCCGAACCTCCGCTATGCCTCCCCGACCTCCGGCCACCGCCCTTGCCAGAGGCGACACTTCCGACGGCCACCGCCACTGCTCCGGTGACCCAAATTCAAAACCGATCATGGGTTCGGGATCCTTGGGATGAGACCTTCACATTTCCTGCCCTCGGTCATTGATCCGACACAATTTGGCGTGTCTGAAAATTTTGGATGAAGAACACCCAAGAACGATAAACAAAATGGGGCTTAGGCGTTGGCCCTGTTCCTTCGGCCAACGCCCCAAATTCTAAAAACTATAAAAATTCAATGGAAAAAAAGATGAAGAGATTAAGAAATCGACGAGGGAGCAAAATTTAACAAGAATCCTACCTCGTTGGATCCGTTTGTCATTGGCGACACGTCTGCTCGATCCTGCTTCGATCCGCCGGAGTCTGCTCCTCAATCTGGTGAAGAATAGTGAAGAATGCCGAAGAACGGCGAATAACTATAGAGAGAGAGAGAGAGGAAGAAATGGGTCTTCTCTCAACACTTGGTGAATTTATAAAAATTCACTAAAACTCTCCCAACAGGCGCAGATTCTGAAATCTCTGCACCCACCTATTTTATATCACGCCTAGGAAAAACACCCCATTTCGAACTCAATGGAAGTCTCATATTTCAATTCCGAGACTTCATTCGAAAGTTATTCAAAAAAGAATACCAGTGATAAAAATCACTAAGTGGTCATTTCGAAATGACCATTTTTCCCCTGGGTGACATTTCTCACAGCAGGCCCCCGCCCGCAACGTTTACACCCCAACTTGGGTAAATGACACGCTTCGGACTCAACGGTGCCCTCGGTTTTCCCATCCGAGCAACCTTTTAAGATTTATTCAGGTTTGAGCTGTTAAATGAATAATTTGATAATTTAATTATCCATTTAACACACTGCCAACGAGCGACGGGTCTGAACGTCCTGCACCAACTCATTTTATATCGCGCCTAGGGTAAACACCGAGTTCTGGACCCAACCGTGGTCTCGGATTTCCATTCTGATCAACCGTCTAAGATATATCACATTTTCTTTAGTTAACCACGCATGAGTAATATAAAAAAACACTTAACATTTTTATTTATTTAATTCCGGGCACACCGGACCTCGGAATTGCACGCCGTCTGAACGCCCTACTCTAGAATGATATCAAGAAAATTTTGAAAGTCTCAGAGTCCCAAAACCTAGGTTCTTACAAACCAGATGGTTCTTCATATGGCGATGGTGCCATGGAATTAGTGCATAAAGGTGAAGGGAGGGTGGCAGCGGTGTTTGTGCAAGGCAGTGAAGCGTCACATACATTAGAAGATGGCAAGGCGGTCAGTTGCTTAGTGGTTCCCAGAGATCATGATGGATAGACTAGGGTTCTCAAAACCCTTTGTCTTTCTGGGATTTTCCCTTCTGTTCATTGACTTTCTGGGCCTCCGAGTCAGGTTGTTGTGAGTGGGTTATCTTGGACTTTGGTTTTGATTTCTACTATATTGTCTGGTCCTCTAATTCAGGTCTCTTGATATGTAATGGGTTACACTAACCTAGTTAAATGGGGGGTTTTCTTTTCTTTATTAATAAAGGGGTATGGCCCCAAAATGTTTCTAAAAAAATATTTATCAAAGAATATGATATTTTTTTGCTTTTCCTATACATTTATTCGAACACTCGAATAAATATTTAATTAAATAATTATCTATAAAATAATTTTTTTATTCACAGTATGGTGAAAAAATATTTATTAAAAATATTGAATAAATAATATGTGATTGATAAAACCTAAATAAAATTATTTCCCAGTTTTTGGAATAATATTTATTCCAATAATTCAATTCAAATAGAATTTAATCGAGATCAATGGAAACACTTAGTGTGTGAACCTCTTGATTTCTTTCTCATTAATATTGGGGGCGTTTACCTAAAGTCCATGATTATTTTCTAACAATAGGTTTAGACATCCAAGAGAAAGATGTTAATGTTATAGTGTAAAGAATCACATACAAGAACCTACTATATAATATAATATCCACTATCACAGATCAGGCCTAATGCAACACTGACTTTTATCAGCATTAAACCTAAAGAGTTGATAAATGGTTAACCTTTATCTGTGCTAGCTAAAAGCATTGATAAAGATGAAATTTATCAATGCTAAAAAAATACTGATAAATGTGAACTCTTTATCAGTGCTTGTTTTAGCACTGGTAAAGGTGAATCTTTATTAGCGTTATTCTTAATGTTGATAAAAAATTTTAATAAAAATATTATTAATATATACAAAATTATCCTATTCTATTTCAAAAAGTAAATTTCATTTATATAAATTAATTAAGAAATGCATGTATATAATTAATTTAAATATGATATATTAATATAATTTTTTTAATAATTCAAATATGCATATAATGTTTTAAAAAAAGTATCTTAAAATTATAAATAAATCAATATTTATTTAAATAATTATAAAATTATAATAAATATATTTATTATATTTATTAAATTTATAATTACATATATATATTAATAAATGTATATATATATATATAATTATATAAATACATATAATTATATAAATATATTTATAAATATATATAAATATTTACAAATATATTTATTTATAATTATAATTTTAAATAAATATATATATATAGATATAAATAATCATAAAATTATAAGAAATATATTTTTTATATTTATAATTATATATATTTATATATTAATAAATATATATAATTATATAGATATATATAATTATATACAAATATATATTTATTTATATTTATTAATATATTGATATTTGTATAGAAAAATTTATAAATATATTTAATATATATATTCGGTGTTTGGGGGTACAATTACATTCAAATATATACACACCGCACACAGACAGCCCTGAAAGGTAGGTCATATCCCCCCAAGGGATAGCCCACCCAATCAGTTGCTTTTTATTACATCATATATTTCAACCTGAAGGCTCAGTGGGCATGAAGCCCATTACATGGCCCATAGGCCCCAAATTTTGTCTTAAATGCCTATTCTGTGAATAGTACCCCCAACTTCTACAGTATCTACTACAGTACCGCCACCACTACAGTCATCGCTACAATATCTGCTACAGCAATAGTGTCGCCCGCCTCTACTATAGTGTGCATCGGTCCTACAGTATCGTCACCGCTACAATACCCGATGTCACTACAGCACCTACCGTGATAGTACCAATCGCTGATACAGTACCCTACACCCAATGAGTTTTGAACCCACAACCTCATGTAGTATTACAGGGTTACTTTACCACTAAGCTAAACCCCAACTAAAAAACATGCGTTACTAACACAAACTCCCAGTGGTGGGGGGACCAAGCTCAGGTGTGCGCCAAGATCCCCAGCTAAGCAATGGCTTGGAATCGCCCTGTGCATAATACGCACGGTGTTCGAGTCTGACGAGAGTCGAGCCTACGCATGTTCTCATAGAGAGTAAGGGGTAAAACCAGTGGGTACCACTCAACTAATACCCCATGGGATTTATTATAAATATATTTATTTTTAATTAGAATTAAAAAAAATATTTAAATAATTATAAAATTATAATAAATATATTTATTTTACTCATAATTATATAAACTTATATATATACTAATAAATATATATAATTATACATATATAAGTATATAAATAATTATAAATATATAAATATATTTATAATTATATACAAATATTTAAAAATATATTTATTTCTAATTATAATTATAAATAAAAAATATTATATATTTTCAAAATAAGATTTATATTACAATAATTATATATATATATATATATATATATATATATATATATCAGTATGTATGTATGTATGTATGTTTGTTTGTTTTCTTGTATTTATGTATGTATGTATTTAAAGTAATGTATAAATATGATTTATATAACTTTTAATAAAAAATAAATCTTATTCTCATAATTTTATATATATTAATATTATCAAATTTATTTTAGTCAAAATGTTTAATAGTTTATTTATGTACATTAATTACAAAATGTGTATATAATTAAAAACTATATAATATATTAAAATTTTATTTAAACAATTATATAATAAATAAATGAATATATATATATATATATATTTATTTATTTATATTGATATTAAATAATATAAAATATATATACATGTAGAATTGTAGATATGTCTGTGAGTATATAAATGTTTGTATGTATATATGTTTGTGTGGATGTGTATGTGTACATATATATGTCTGTAATTCATGTAAATGTTACAAATTCACTTTTTAATATATTTTTTCATTTATTTAATTTAATTTATTAATTTATTATTATATATTCATTAATAATGTTAAAAATATATTTAATCATTTTGTGATATTTATAGATACATTAATTTATTTACTATGCTTGTAACATTTTCAATATTTTTGAAATTTATATGAATAATATCTATTCATTTTTATTTATTAAGTTTTAACATTTAAAATATGTTTTAAATTTATATAATTAATCTTTTTAAATGATTTTTTTAATAATTTTGTAATTTAAATATTTAATTATAAAATTATAGATATATTTTTTTAAAAAAAAAATTATTTACGAAATTATAAATAAATATTTAAATAATTATAAAATTATAATAAATATATTTAGATAATAAATTTATTTACTATATTTATAATTATATATTAATAAATATATATATTTATATAAATATATTTATAATTAAATATAAATACTTTTTGAATATATTTATTTATAATTATTATTTTTATTAAATAAATACATATTTAAATAATTATAAAATTATAATAAATATATTTAAATCGTAAATATATTTATTATATTTATAATTCTATATAAAAACTTTTTAAATAAATTCATTTATAATTATAATTATAATTATATATATATTTTTAAATAATTATAAAATCAAAATAAATATATAAAAATAAAAAATATAGTTATTATATACCAAGAAGATTCGGGGCAGGCCCCTTATTATTAAAATGAAAGAAAAATAAATAGTACATGAAAGAAGGATGGAGTCAAAAAGGCAAGCCCACATCCAAAAGGAAAAAACAACAAATCAAGCATCATCATAATCATGATCAAAATCATAACCAAGCTCCTCTGCATTATCTAAGGACTCCCAATCTGATTATGATCTCATTTGATTAAAATGCACAATATACTGTTCCTTACGCTTCTTCTGCTAATGAGTAAGTTGTTCCCTGAAAGATCTAGAAGACATACCTCTCTGACGGCCTCAATTTACCTCATCCCGACCACCCTGGTCTCTACCTTTTGGATGTCTACCCCACCTCTAAGTTTTATAATGCAACTCAAGTCTACCCAAAACATCCTCATAAAAAGATTCAAGAACCAAAAACTGTTACCATCTTTGAAATTATTTTACAGATAAAATATCTGATCAGTAACTTTTGGTTACTTAGAAAAACTAGATTTCCATGGCAATTGAAAACCTTCATTATCCACAACTTGTTTACCTTTGGTACTTCTTGAACCAAATTTCTCATGAATATTTAAATCATCAATAGTGATTTGAGTAGCTTCCCTCTCAATGAACTTCATTCTTTCTAACAAGGAAAAAGAATCCATTCCCTGGATGACTCCTTCCACGTTATTGCTCATCCCACCCTACGCCATGGGAGCTGCATGCACACCTAAATCTACTTCAAATAATCCAGGATCTCCTGGAACCTATTCTATACCATCATCATCAACATCAAGATGCTCTTCTCTAAAAATTTGCACCCAAGTCTTGGAATAATTCTTTCCAATTCAACCATGTCCTCTCAATACCTATTATGCATCAATATAATTAATGATATTTATAAGAAAGGATGGAAGAGTTGGGGAGCAGAGCTTTGGGAGATTGAAGAGATCCTTCTATGTGAGTTTCATATTTGATCTCCTCTTCACTGACCTTTCATGATTCTACTGATTCAAGGGTTGTATACTCAGCTAAAGGCTTGGGTGGGTCTCCGTTGAAGCCCCTTCATGGTGATCCAGGAATGGGTATTATTGTTCACATAGGACTAAATGAATCGACTTTGTGTTGCATTTCTTCTATGAATGCTTCCGGTCCTGGAGTTCGCATTGATCTATGAATTTCAAATATGAACACCTTGGATGGTCACACACTAGATCTGAAGGCCTCAGATGGTAGTTAAGTTCCAGATCTGAAGGCCTTGGATGGTAGTTGTTCTTCTTTGTATGCTTTGGGTCCTCATGGCACTGATCTTCATGCATCGGATGTTTGAGTTCCAAATTTGAAGGCCTCATATGGAGGTCGCGTTACATATATGAAGGCCTTGGGAAATTATGCTCCTAATCAGAACGTCTCGAATGACGGTCGAGTTCTAAATGCCCTGATCAATTGTGGTGCCACTCCCAGTTATTATGGATCTTCGGTTCTGAATGCCTCTTCTCCTGGTGATTGGGGTGATCTTGATTGTCCAGCTTGGGGTTTGGGTTGGTCTGATCCAAATCTATCAGGATCCTTACTTTGTCTGTTTAAGTCCCTGAATAGTGGTATTTATTTTACTGATGTTCTTAATCACTTGAAAATTCAAACAGCTACAGGTTATCATGAGGTTAATGATCCTCATGTGTTTTTTGTATCGCTCACCTCCAAATCTGGGAATGGTTCCTTCACTATTATTGAAAATCCTAACACTCTCAAGCAATGGTTAGATGCCTTTAAGTTTTCTTTAATTGGGTGATTCATTCTTAGGAAGGGTGATAAACCAATAAAAATTGAAGAGGTTAAATTGAGGCTTTCTCAAATTTGGGGTATATCCAATTGGATAATTATCCCCATTGGTAGAGAATATTTCAACTTAATATTTTCTAATTATTATGATCGGGCTTGTACTTAAAGATTCATCTTCTATGTGCTTAATCCAGGGTTTTTTCATCTATTCTTGGGATCTGAGTTTCAACATGCACTCTCAAAAATAGTCTACTATGAAAATCTAGATTAGAATTCATGGTGTCAGTTGGGTGTTTTGGCATCCTATAATTCTTAATGATCTTGTATCTTGTATTAGAGCGCTAATTAAAATGGATAAAAACACTATGGAAGGGAAATTTGGATATTTTTCTAGAGTCTTGGTGGATATTGACATGAAAAATCCTCTACTCGATTCTACCACTTAAATGGAAAATGGTGATAAATTTGATTTTCATTTTGAATATAAATTCATCCCATCCTTCTGTAAGTTCTGAAAGTTTGTTAATCATGATGTCTTTGACTTCAATAATATTCGTCATATTCAAGTTAAACATGCAGGTACCTTACAACCTTCTGGTATGAAATTTTGGAGATAAGATATTGTGAATTATCGCACCGCTCATGAGATTGGTCCCAAGTGAATTAAAATGATGAAAGGAAAGGACTCCCCTGTGTTATACCAAATTGATGAAATCACTTCAGTGGATGAGGGATCTCCTTCTGTTTATGCAAAAAAGGTTTTAATTTAGTCAAGAAGGAGAAAATGTTTCTTTCAAAGATTTTCTTATTGGTTCCAAACCCAAGCTAACGGTGGATGTGCTAGTGCCAGATCAAACTCAGGAGTGTTCATTATCCAGCAAAGGAATGCATGAGATGGATATTGATTTCTTCTCGGTTATGAAGGATGTTTCACATGGGGAATCTCCTTATACAGAGCAGTCTCTCATAGATAATTCCCCTCATTTGAAGAGGGGAGAACTGGAAGGGTCTTGGAAACAAACTAAGACATGGAAATGGGTCTGTCATCCAAAAAATCGTAGCTGAGGACATGGAAGAGATGATTGGGTTGCTTCATGGGGGTGTGGCTGATCATCTTCTTCTAATGAGATTACTCTGGAGCATATTAAACTCAAGTAAAAGTACTCTGAATTTTTAATTATAAGAATTTTATGTTATAATGGGAATCAACTAATGACATATCTGATGATGGAGATGGCCTAGATTTTACTCATTTTTATTTTACTTTTTTTATGAGGGTTTTTCCTTTGCTTGAACTTGTCCTTCCTCTTTTTCATGTACCTACATTTTATTCTTAAATAAATTTTGGTACGAGAAGGTTCACTTGGCTCCTAGACCTTTCTGATAAAACCCATGTCCTAGAGAAATTAATTTAAAAGATAGTATACATACAAAGAGAATATGGAGTAACAAGATAAAAAAGTGGCACACATGCACCACCAAAAAAAAATAGGCAAGTCTTCACATTCATATTTTTTTATGTCTACAACCCCTTCTTCATGAGACGCCACGTCCTAATGGGTGTCTAACTGGACTCCACTATTTTTTAGTTTTTCAATCATCACCTTGATCGTCCATGTATGATGATTCATCCTCATTATGAGGGTCAACGGATTGACCTCCATCCTCAGAATTTTTTGGCATCACATCTTGACGCACATGAACATCATAAATCATATCTTGTACAACAGAAACCATAATTTTAGAATCTGTATGCCTAGAAGCCACAAGAATATACTGAGGTGTAGGAATATCCACCATATCATATGGAGCTTGCAATGCCCCATCAACACAGCTCTCATGAGTATCCAAATGGGCAGTCCCACCTTCATATACCTATTTTGGGACTTTTCCAGAGCTATCAACAACAACCATGGTTAGACCCTCTCAAAAATGTGAACCAATCTCAAAGGCATGCTCCCCCTTCACAACCAGAGGGGATTTGGATGCAAAAACACTACCTACAAATTCCCTTTTATTTCGCACACCATAACTCTCCAATCCATCAAGATAAATTTGATCGAATTCCATATTATTAATCGACTCAATCATTGAAAAGAAATTAAAATTTTGGTTTCCACCAATGTGAGAGTCCACTACCTTTCCAAGATCAAATATTCCATCCTTGTTTTTCTTATCTATAATTGAATTCTGTGTATCAACTGTCGTAGGTACAAAGGACTTTACCTCAATTCCTCTAGGGACATCACCTCATCGGTCAGCATCAGTATGCCAGGGACCCTGTACATCCTCCAATGTAACATCCCCCATATCAGATGCAAGTGAGACCACATGACCTTCATGTTTAGGCTGCACACCTACCTCAACATCAACATACCTTGTAAACTAATCACTAAAATTGTCATCATAAGCTAAAGTTAAACTAGCAACTAACATCCGTTGAGTTCCAACAACCGCATCAGCATAAAAAATAGAATTGTGAACCACAGATGATTTGGTCTCACTCACAGGCCTAGAAGACCTAATATACTTAAGAGGTAGTGGAACATCATCATCCTCCCAGCCCTGCACCTCATCATGGGAATTATTCCTAACCATTTTCATAGTATTCCTGTCATTTTAATATTTCTTCCCATAAGAAAAGGGACACTTGAACTTAAAACTATCAATATGATGCCAATACTTCTTATAGTTTTAGAATATCAAAGCTCAACGGTAAGATTCTATTATGTGTTCAATTTAAAATAAATTGAAACAAAAATCTAAAACATGATCATATTAAATTCCAATCTCAAATTTAAACTCACGAGCAACAAGATAAAATGTTTCAACAAGAGTTGAATTAAGATCAAATTCAACAAAAATTTGGGCATAATACCCATACCTAGACATCTTGGTCTTCTTGTCAATCTTAATTGGTGTTCCAATAACAGAATCAACATCCTAAAGAATATTTGGGTGCTAAAAGAACAAATTCAATTCTTTAACCCGGATCCAAGATTGCGCGACAAAATTATTGGCTTAAAACATATCAAAAAAAGGATCCGAGTCTAGAAATCTCAAACACATTGTTTAAAATTGACAAAACTATAGCTCCATGCCTTCAAATTCAACTCCTAAGAAGGAAAATTAATATTAAAATATCCCATACTAATTGAAATCATGTTCCAACTATCAAAACCCAAAATTTGGATCAATCACTTCCTAAAATCCTCAAGTTTTCATGTATCAATCTTCAGTTGAGGTGATATTCATTCAATAATGGAGTATCGATAGGCCTCAATCCACTCCTAAAAGAAATTGGGATCTAATTCAAAAAGATATAGGATGTTGTTTCTCAATATATAATTGATTTAAATAGATGAATCACTCAAAATATCAGTAAAGAATCAATCATGACCAGAAAAACTAGCCAGAAACACATTTTCATCCTTTGGGGCATACCAATATCCAGATCCAAAGATTCTGAAGAGAAAGAAACCCTTACTAGATCTCGATCTTCATCTGTTGAGGGTAAATTCAAGCCACCCATGCTAGAAACTCGCAACATAGGATCAATGGGGGTAGACTTAGGATCTACCTCTATAAAAGAAGAATGTGTGGACGATTCATCAGCAAAGGAGACAGAGATTCTTTCATGCATTGCTTAATTCATGTGGGCTATATTCAGATTAGATTATTATTCTCAAACTACACTTTCTAAAAAAGTGTAGTATAGTGATAGTGTGGGGTAGATCCCACAGGGATTGAAATGGATAATAGGAACTAAGACTTTGAACCCTATATGTATGAGTCCTCACAAATTGGATGAGTTTGGGAGTAAACTGATGTTAAGGAATGTTCATTTAAGATGAGAGAGAGAAAATGGATTAGGACAAATTTCAAGGTTTAGGTAGAAATATAATCTTGGTCTTAACGTGGAATAGTCCTATGGTTTAGGCTACAATTCAAGAAAAGGTCACTAGTTGAATATGGTCAAACCAACTAGATCTATCTAATATATAGTTATTCCTTAGTTTGGATACAGCTAACAACCTAGATGCATTCAGCCTAACATAAGAAAAAAGTATCATAGGCTATTGATCATAACCTATTTCATTCCAATCTGGTCAGTGCCATTTATTCAAAATTCCCATGGTCAGGGTTGCCAAAAATAATTAGATAAAAAATTGTTATTTAACCTAATTACTAATGTTAGGGTCTCAAATCGATAATTAAATATCCATTAAGTGCATAACCCCTATTCTTGACCCCTACCCTAAGTGGTTTATCCAATCATAGTATAATCATTCAAAATCAGGTACAGAATTGAAAACATGTTTAACTTGAAAATATTAATTGAGATCAAGAAATTAAGGATCATAAATTCAAGAACAAGCAGCTTATAAATTGAATCAATCAAAATTTCAACCAATACTTACTTGAAATAAATAATAGGAAAGAACACAGCAAGGGTTCATCATCGAAAAAATGTTTGAAATGGAAAACACACATAAATCAGTATTGGTGATGTAAAAGGATGAACAATTATTTAAAAGTTGATACACATTGATTGAATGGATATAAAAAATAAGAGTAATTGATAAAATTTGAGTTTAGAGAGAAGGAATAATGGAGGGAGAAGAAAGAATGAGAGAGAAAACAAAAATCAAAGAGTCTATGTGTAATTCTATCACTATTGTGTGTGGCTACGATGTAAATACTCAGGGTTTTACATGATGTGTAAACATTTCATGTAGTGTAATTCGATCCAAGATTTTCTCCATGGATTTTGTATTTGACATGATTCTCATACGAATCTCATCCTGAATCTTTGAGATTAGTAAGTTTGACTCTTCTCGTGATGTGTAACTGGTCTTCATGATGTTTTTCTTCCTTCAACTGGATATTTAAATTGGGAATTGAATTTTCAACATTACATGACATGTATTCGAGATTCACATAATGTATTCATTTCATGGCTTTTGATTCATTCATGCCCTACCTCATGACCTCTGATACGCTGTGAATGATGCTTATATATTGTTTATGTGAATTTCACAATGTGTAATGATCATTTTGGCCAATTTCCTTGGCTTTTCCATTATCATCCTAAAAACCTATTCCCTAAAATAATCAACATATACCTTGTGTATTATTGATTAAATCAAGAATATTCCTTAATTAAATTTTTACTAAATCTATATAAAATTTTATCTTATCAAATTCCCCCAAACTTAAACAATTACTTGTCTTAAATAAAAACGCATCTCAACATGATAGCCAAAGGTAATCAATTTTTAATACAAGAAACATTCATTATAACCAAGAAAATAAAACTAAGTGTAAGTATAAAAATTCAGTCTTGTTAATCAATCTTGCATATAAAATTAGTCATGCCTCATTTTTTAGTTATTTAAACAAATTCCTAAACTTTTAGTTACAATTTCTTAATGGTTCCTTAAATTCTAGACCCATTTTTTCAAATTAACTTAAAATGAATTTTCTCTCATCACTTAGGGTAAAATGAAATGGGAGTTATGCTCATACTCAAAATACATGTTCCTAACCATAGGCCGGATTTGGTTCTATAATCTCCACTTCATAAAGATAGATACAAACTTATTCATGAGGGCTTCAGCAAAAAGGTTCAAATGACTCTAAGTCTGTGGGAAGGTGGGTCTAAAGTGAAAAACAAGATCATAAAGAGAGTAAGCTCTAAATTATAACACATAAATGTCATGAATAGTGTAATGAAATAACTCCTCCTATAACAAATGAAGTTAATTCTCCCAACAGATCAAGGTTGATCCATGAATGTATCAAGTGAGTCCAAAAGGTACTATGTTACTTTATTTTTGTTTTCTTGTTATTTATTTTTCAAAAGACCTGTCTAATCTAGATATAAGGTTTATCCCCTAACCAAATATGTTCCTTCAAGAGATTCATCTATCCGGAAATAGTGATTTTTTACCTCCCTAATACAAAACCCAAACATATTTTTCTCTTTAATTTATCATTTTTCAAAGGAGCGTGATAGGGGTAAAATGCCAAAAGTTACACATGGATCATAACCAATAAATCCGGTAAGCACCATAATACATCTCCTCAGTTGAAATTTCCTCTGTCTGTTCGATGAACATTTCCCCCACACTTGTTCAATGTAAATTCATTCATAATACAAAGAGTAGGGTATATAGGGATAATCATCTTGGAATAACTGCATCCTATTAAAGTAATTCATGGAAAATATGGACTAAATTAAGGAAAAATGTAAGGTGGGTCTTAAGAAAAACTGGCTCAATAAAGATTGCCTCAAACATATTAACATTTTATTTGTTTATTCATAGACTCAATAAGACCACAAAGCAAGTTCTGATAGGTTTATATGTCTCAAGTGTCACTCAATAAATATTCTCAGAAAAGAATATGCAATTATAGACTCAGAATCCTCTTGGGAATGGGATTGAACAAGAAAAATTAGAAATCACTCAGGGAATTAAATCAAGTAATAAGTCAATAAAAAGTAATTTCAAAAAATTTGAATTTTAATTAAATTACTAAACTCAATAATCAATCTGAAAATATAAACAAGATAAAAACACGGATTTCCAAAAATTTCCAACTTAAATTTTTCTTTTATTTAAATGGGTGTAATGAGTTTTCAAGTTTAAAGCTTGCTTATAATGAAAAATATCTCCCAAATAAATTAAAACAATAAATAATCCAATTGTATTGAAATTAAAACTCATGAAATACTTCCCTGCACTTAGAATGAGACAGTGTATGCACTATCCATGAAATTACATTTGGAGATGTATGAAAGATAAAGTTCATATAATTGAAATAGAAATTTTAAAAAAGAGATGCTAATGAATCGAGAGATCCTTGTAATGAGTGGAATGCCATGGGAAAACTTGATCAATATTGATTTTTGAATTAGTATACATTCATAATTGGTTAGAAATATAAATCATGCACTGGATAAAATATTAGTTCATAGGATTTGAATATTTTTTAAGAAGTAATATAGGCAGGTGAGCATAAAGAATAGAAAATAACAGTTAATTATATATATATAGAAATATGAGTACATTATAATTTTAGTTGACCTATGAATAAAAATGAAACTAGAAAAATACTAGAACATGACTAAGAATGAGGGAGAAAAATATAATGGGTTGCCTCCCATAAAGAATTAATAATTACATCATTATCTAGATGGATGGACTAGTGTATTAGTCAATATTATTTATCAGCTCATATTTTCACTATCTTTTGCAGGTACTAGTGGTGGTATCCTCTATCGCCCATGGTTGTTTGGAAATATTGATCACCTCATGAGCATACTAAGAATAGACCTGGTGTAGAAGAAATAGAATTTGTGCTTGTGGTGTTGATGGATGTTGAGAATGGATCTCTAGTGATAGATTCTCAATCCAGCATTCGACATCAATTAGACGATGATTTTTCAATAGAACAAGGGTAGACAATGGAGGTATAGGTTTATTGGAGACTATAGAAAAGGAAGTAGATCTAGACATGGATACTAGAATAGTATAATGAATTGAAAAACAATCCATGTAAAATAAAGAAAAAACAAAATTCCATATATATAAAGTGAAATGATACAATAATAAAAGGTAATATAGATAGTAAAAAAATGAGCACCCAAATAGTGTAAAAAAGGGTGGAGTGGACTGGGGTATACTAAGAGTAATCAAAATCATCTAGTAGTTCATCTATAGTCTACTCCCAAATATAGGGTAGTTGTAGCTAACCTTCTTGGTCAACATATGTAATGGAAGAAGGGATTGGAAAATCAACTACTGATGGTTGTGTCGCAGTGCTAGAAGTTATCTCAGTGGAGAGTGGTGGTGAGGTACCAATCTAGAGTGTATTCATGGATCTGGTAGCTAGTTCAATGAAATACACCTCATTGGATGGAGTGGTTGATGGGACCTTTCCCCTCTGGTCCTGCTCTACTAGAAAATCTTATTGGGATGTAGGGTCTGTTGACCTCACCTGTTTTGATAATCCCAATTATGCTTTAATATGTTTTGATATTCTCAAATAATATCTATTCTTTTATCAAGTATAATCTCATAATGATATTGAGTTAATAATAATATCAAAATAATAATTGGAATATGTTTTTCCAATGTTCATATGTGTTTATAATTTTTCTAACTTAATCTGGAAATATCTTGCATAGAACAGATAAATGTTAAGTGATTAGGTCACTGATAGACCAAGTCTTCAGGTCTACCATTACAGATAGCTACCAATAGACAAAGGTTACTGTTAGAGTAAGTGTTCTGTGACCCAAGGTCACTGGTACAGAGCTACCAATACACTAAGTCTACTGATATAGACTTAGTCTGCTTTTTATAACAAGAGCTACCGGTACAAGCAAGTTACCGATACAGACAGCTACTGGAACAAGCCTACTGATACAAACAGACTGAGTCACTGATATAAAACAGCTACCAGTACAAGCCAGTTACCAATGGACAGTGCTATTGACACATCCTAGCTACTGATTCAGGGAAGCTACTGATTCAGTGAAGTTACTGATTCAATGAAGCTACTGATACAAGGAAGCTACCACAACAACTTCTACTAATACATAGAGACTACTGCTACACAGAGTGACAAAAACTGATACAACAATAGACCTACAGACACAAGTCCACCATTGCAAGAACACTGATACAATGAACTACTGATGAATAATATTCACCGTTTCTTTAACTCTACTTATCTTTTTTTATCTAACAACGGTCATATTTATGCTTTTAATGAATCTGTTATTCATTAAATGTTGTCTGCTGAATTTCAAGGAACTGTACCTCATACCAACAGAGGAAATCATCCTCTTTGTTAGACCACATGTGCTATAAGAAGAAATACAAAGGGAGTGCATAGGAGAGTGGGTGAAAAAGTGGAGACACGGTGGTGAAAGGCTGATACAGAAAGGTACGCCCGAGCCAAAAAGAAAAGAACTTTTGCTGGAAGCCGGGGCAGAGTGCTGAGCTACATATTCTACTGTAACCTCGAGCAGACCTCATTCATGAAGGAGTCTGGAAGAGAAACCACGACACTCTGTTTTCTCAACAAATCCCAGAAGGACTTAAAAACCTCATCTGCTCAAACCAGAAGGAGTCCAGAGCTACATTACTATCACACAGAGCATTCTAAAATCATCTCATAATATTATTCACTCTATTGTGATTTATTTACTTACATTTTGAGTACTGTGTGTGTGTCTCTATTTATCTGAAACACACACTGTATCCTGATCAAAACTAAAGGATTTCTAAATACTCACTCAAACTTTCTAAACTATTTCATACCCCCACTGGGAATTGTGGTAGAGGTCGAGTGTGACCTAGATAGCCTGCGTACTATTGTTTTTCCAATGAAGAACTGTGGTAGAGGTCTTAGGACCTGGAAAATCTGTGTACTGGTGTTTACCCCCAATCCAGGGTGTGGATCAAAAGTTTATATAAACTGTTTGAGAGGACTAAGTCTCAGCTTGAGACTAAACCTCTTGGTTAACCTTGTTGTGTTAGTTCAAACTATATTTTATATTTCGCTGCTAAGTACTTTAAATTCAAATCTGTTTTAAAGTAATTCTGATAGTTAAATTAGCAAGTGTTTTTAATTATTTTAAGCTAGTAAGTTAGTTTCAAAAGTCAAATTAATCTTCAGATTAAATTGACTGAGAACTAATAAATCTTTGAGAAGCTAATTGAAAATTCATAACCTTTACAAATTCACTAATGTTTAACTTATATGTAATTTGGGAAATTTTAATCCTAAATTTTTTAACAGAAATTTTTAATTGGAACTCAATTCCCCCTATTGATTATCCACTCCGACCAACATTTGGTATTAGAGGAAAATTTTATTTATAAAAAGTTTTCAAACCCTCTGTTTTTCAAACTGTGATTTTAGTTTTATCTTAAAGATCTTAAATTTCTATTAGTTCTAAATTTTATCTCTTTAATATATTTTCTAAAATCTAATTATGGACACTAGACTAGAAGGTGCTTCTACTAACAGTCCACCCTTCTTTAATGGTTTGAATTATTTTCAATGGAAAATTAAAATGAAAATTCATTTGGAAAGTATTGGTTTTGATATTTGGTCTGCTATAGAATAAGAATATGAGATCCCCAAAACTGCTAGATCTACTTGGGATGATGATACAAAGTCTGAATATAACAATAACTGTAAAGCTATGAATTCCCTTTACTGCTCTTTAGGAGATGAGTAATTTAACAGAATTTCTACATGTAAAACAGCTCATGAAATCTGGGACACATTGGTTGTTTCTCATGAAGGAACAACCAACATGAAGGAAATGAGATTAAATAATTATACTATTAAATATAATAATTTTATAATGAGACCTGATGAACCCATTTCTGACATGTACCTTAGGTTTAATGAGATTGTAAACACCATGAATTCACTGGGAAAAGTTGTTCTAGAGAAGGAGCAGATCATGAGAATATTGAGATGTTTGCCAGAAAAATGGAGAGGCACTTTTGTGTCTATCCGAGAGTCATGTGACATCAGCAAGCTACCTGTTAAGGAGTTGATTGCTAAATTAATGATGTATGAAGAAGAAATGAAGGTGAAAAAAGAAGAATATGATGAACCCAAGAGAAAATTTGTGGCATTCAAGTCTACTGCTGCAAAGAGCAAAGACAAGGAGAAAATACATGTACCTATTGAAAGTTCAACCAGTGAAGATTCGGATTCAGACAGTGATGAAGAAATGGCTCAAATAGATAGGATATTTAAGAAGTTCTATAGGAATAAGAAATTTTTTAGAAAACCAAACTACAAGGGTAAGTATGATCAACAAGGTAAGTGGAAGGATTGCAAGAAATCTGGTAAGGAAGATGATATAGTCTGCTATGAATGAAAGAGGAAAGGACACATCAAGGCTGATTGTCTGAAGTTAAAATTCAAAATAAAATATGATTATAAGGAAAAGAATTACAAGAAATCCATGAAAGAAACCTGGAGTGCTTTGGAAGATAGCACAATTGAATCAGAGGCTACTGATTCTGAAAAGAATCATGCCAACATGTGCTTCATGACTAACATATCTGAGGAAACTTGCTTGAAGAGTTCTCACAAGAAGATATGGTACTTGGACAATGGATGTTCAAGGCATATGAGTGGAGATTACTCCTACTTCAAAATCTTAATCAAGGTAGATGGAGGACATGTCACCTTTGGTGATAACTCAAAAGGAAAAATTATCGGCCTAGTCTAGATTGGTAACACTGATTCAATTTTAATTTTCAAAGTATTATTTGTTGATGGGTTAAAATATAATCTATTAAGCATTTCTCAGTTATGTGATGATGGATTTAATGTTAAATTTGTAAATGATTCTTGTAATGTATTTAATTCTAAAAATTCTTTAGTATTTACTGCTTTAATAAATGAAAATGTATATGCTATAGATTTGAAATCTTTAGCTGAAAAAAATGTTACCTGTTTAAATGATTGTCACAAAGAGTCTTGGCTATGGAACAGAATATTAGGACACTGCAATATTCATTCTATTAAGAAATTGGCTAAGAAGAATTTAGTTAGAGACCTACCTCAACTAAAATTCCCAAAAGACAAAGTGTACTCCTTGTCAAAAGGGAAAGCAACATAAAGTTTCATTCAAATTAAAGAAAGAAGTTTCAACTTCTCAACCTCTAGAGTTGGTTCACATGGATTTGTTTGGACAATATAGGATTTCTAGTTTGAATGGGAAGCACTATGTTTATGTCTTGGTAGATGACTTTTCTAGATATACTTGGGTATACTTCATTGCTCACAAAAGTGAAGCTTGTTCTTACTTTATTAAAAACTCCAAGTCTGTAGAGAACTTTAGTGGACTTAAGATTAAGACCCTAAGAAGTGATCATGACTGTGAGTTTGAGAATCAAGATTTTGAAACCTATTGCTCACATAACGGCTACAATCATAACTTTTTTTCCCCTAGGACACCTCAACAGAATGGTGTAGTTGAAAGGAGGAATAGAACCCTTCAAGAAAATGCTAGAACTATGCTAAATGAGTATGACCTACCTATTTATTTCTGGGCAGAAGCAGCAAATACAGCTTGTTACATTAGTAATAGAGTCTTAATTATAACTATTCTTAAAAAGACCCCTTATGAGTTATGGAATAATAGGAAACCTAAAGTTAGTTACTTCATAGTTTTTGGTTGCAAAGTTTTTATTCTTAATACAAAGGATAATCTGGATAAATTTTCTTCTAAAAGTGATGAGGGAATCTTTCTAGGTTATTCCATATCCAGTAAATCTTATAGAGTCTTTAATAAAAGGACCAAATGTGTGGAAGAATCATTTCATATCACATTTGATGAGAATAATCCACATGATCCTAAAACCTTTCTCGAAAATATTCAAGAAGACCTATCTGTTTTGGACCTTATTGACAAAAACAGTGGACCTGTTGTGAAACCAAGCAATTCTAGACAATTTCCAGAACATGATTCTGTTGGAACCAAACCCATAGAAGAACCTGAGTTTTCTAGTCCTACCTTGACCAGAACAACTAGGATTCTAAAGAACTATCCTTTGGATGTTGTTGTAGGAGATTTAGGTAGAGGAACCCAAACTAGAACTTCTCTATGAAATCAGGTTGAACATCAAGATTTGTTTTCATTGCTTGAACCTAAAAATATCAATGATGCAATCAATGATGAATTCTGGGTAATGGCCATTCAAGAAGAATTAAATCAATTTGAAAGAAACAAAGTCTGGGAATTAGTTGACAGACCTAAGGACACTTTGACCATAGGTACTAAATGGGTTTTTAGAAACAAAGTTGATGAATCTGGAAACATCATTAGAAACAAATCTAGGATAGTTGCACAAGGATATAGTCAAGAGGAAGGAATGGACTATTAGGAAACCTTTTCACCTCTAGCTAGACTAGAAGCTATTAGGATTCTACTTGCCTATGTAGCTCATCTTAATTTCAAGCTATATCAAATGGATGTTAAAAGTCCTTTTCTAAATGGTTTTATAGTTGAAGATGTTTTTATTGAACAACCACCTGGATTTACAAATCCTCATTTTCCAAATAGATTTTTTAAACTCTCTAAAGCTTTGTATGGTTTAAAACAAGCTCCGTGAGCTTGGTATGATAGACTTAGTAGTTTCCTTATTTCAAAAGGTTTTACAAATGGAATTGCTGACCCAACCTTATTTATCAAAATAATTTCAAATGATATTTTGATAGTACAAATATATGTAGATGATATTATTTTTGGATCTTCTAAAAATTCCCTATGTATTGATTTTTCAAAAAGTATGCAAAATGAATTTGAAATGAGTTTAATGGGAGAACTTAAATACTTTCTTGGATTTCAAGTTTTTCAAAAGGAAAATGGTATTATCTTAAATCAAAGAAAGTATACAAAGGATCTTTTAAAATGTTTTGGTTTGGATAGAAGTAAGGTTAATGACACACCCATGAGTACCACATGTAAATTGGATGCTGATGAAACTGGAAAACCAGTAGATCAAACCAATTACAAAGGTATGATAGGGAGTCTTCTCTATCTTACTACTAGTCGACTAGACATTATGTTTAGTGTATGCATGTGTGCTAGATTTCAAGCTAATCCAAAAGAGTCACACTTGCTTGTTGTTAAAATAATTTTTAAGTATCTTAAACATACTACGAATTTGGGATTATTTTATCCAAAAGGACAATCATTTGAATTAATAATTTATTTAGATGCTGAATTTTTTGGATGCAAGTTAGATAGAAATAGCACTTCTAGAACATGTCACATTCTTGGTAAGTCCCTAGTATCATGGTGTAGTAAAAAGCAGAACTCTATTGCATTATCTACTGCTGAAGTAGAATAAATTACTGCTGGTAGTTGTTGTGCACAGATTCTGTGGATGAAACATACATTACTGGACTATGGTTATCAATTTAGACATGTATTTATCAAATGTGACAACACTAGTATGATTAATATCTCTAAGAATCCTATATCTCACTCTAGGACCAAACACATTGATGTCAGGCACCACTTTTTAAGAGATCATTACCAAAAATGTGATATTACTCTTGAATTTATAGGCACTAAACTTCAGTTGGATGATATTTTCACCAAAACTTTGAGTTAAGAAAGGCTAAGCTTCATTAGGCATGAACTTGGAGTGATTAAATGTGAATAAGGAAAACCTCACTGTCAGCCGAAATCACTGTTAGAAATTATCACTGTTAGATGATCTCTCCGTTAGCCAGTTCCTACTGTTAGAGAGACCTCACTGTTATCTTTTATCACCATTAGGTACACCTCACTGATAGAGAAACCGTACCGTTAGAAATCCTCACTATTAGGAATCCTCACTGGTAGAGTAACCTTACCGATAGATAGACCTCACTGATAGGTAGACCTCACCGATAGAATGCTCACCGTTATGACTTTATGCTATTTTAATTTTTGATTGCCTAATCTAAAACTCTTATTATTTTAAACATATTGTTTTTGTTGACTTGCGATTCCTAAATGATAAAAATGAGATTTAAGTCATCTCTCAATCCACCAATCCCTCTACTCCTCTTCCTCTATCAAACCTGACTCCTTGAATCCCCACGCAAAAACCCTAAACCCTTCAATCCTAAAATGGAAAAAACCAAGCTTTCTAATGTTAGAGATACTAGTGATGAGCCAAAGGTTAAGAAGCAGAAGACCACCACTGAAGCCGACATCAGTAGAGTTAGAACAAGAGCCGTGAAGGACACAGTTAACCCACATCTGTTACATAGAGAAATAGTCATTGAAAGAGAGCTATGTGCAGAGTGGCTGATGACCAATAAGTCACTAGTTCTAAAGGTACTGGAGGAGTAAGGATGGTTAGATTGTTTTTCGAACAATAATGGGCCTTAATACCTGAAGTTAGTGAAGGAGTTTTATTCCAATGTTCATTATGAAAGAATTGATGAGGATAAAAGGATGATATCCTTAGTGAATGGCAAGGAGATAGCCTTTTCTTCAGCTGAGTGGGTAGAGAGCTTGAAAGTCCCACATAAGGGCGATTATAGTTATTCATCCAAAACCATTCCTCCTGCCAGTGATTTTTTTAGCTATGATGTTTCTTTGTAAGAGCTGACTAGAAGTGGGAAGCAAAGGAAGGTGGTAGATGCTGAAATGAATGGAGAGAATAGGCTACTATTCAAATTTCTTCAACATGTTGTAAGTCCAAGAAGGGGAGATTTTTCAAACCTAAGGTATCAGGACATTTGCCTGTTACATCTGCTGAGGCATGGAGTAAAGGTCAACCTGTGTAGGCTGATTTTGATCCAAAAGGAAGGTATGAAAAGGTTAAAATCAAATACAAATGCACTATTCTATGCTAAGCTGATTTCTTTCATGATCAAAGGAAAGGATTAAGCTGAGTCTCAGGATGAGACTGAAGTGGTTAAGGACAACTTTTTCATTACTAGCATCACTTGAAAGTACATGAAGATAAGCTGGAACACATGGAGAAAGCAGTGGGTGTCAGATGATGGAAGAGTCTATAATAAATTCAATCCAGTAGATCACCCAAGTAGGCCAGGGGATAAGAGAGATCCAGGCCTAGGATCTGATGAGGAAGAGCTAGATTATAGTGATTAGTATAATGACTTAGATGAGGAGGATGGATCTGTAGGAGATGGAGGAGATCCAGACCTGCCTCCCAGTCCTTAGTCTATAAAAGTTTCTCAAGAAAAGACTACTGGTGATGAGGAAGACCAGCTCAATTTGAACCCTGAAGTGACGGCTCAAGGCAGTGAAGCAGAAGAGGATTCATAAAGTAGAGGACCAGGATTTGCAAGTCCTGACAAAATAATTTCATCAAGCCTTAGTCACTTGATAGGGAATACTGTTATTCAAGTAGAGGAGATCCCAAAAGAATACAGACATGATAAAAAGGTTGAGGAAGATATGCTTGAAGAAATTACTGAGCTAATCAAACCAGAAGAAGTGGTTGAGAAAGACAAACCAGTTTCAAGTTCTCAGATACCCCCAAACAGTTCCAACTGATATGGAAGAAGTTTTTGATGATTCATCAGAAGATGAAGTGACTGAAGTGGTAGTTGTTGATGAGAAAGAGGTAGTGGTTGCAATATCAGTTGATGTTGATGAAGAAAAGATGGATGAAGATCAAGATGGAGTAGAGGAAGCTCAAGTTGAGGGGGAGAAACCTGCTTCCCTTGGTTCAGTTTCTATGTTGAATGACATAGAGGATTGGTCATCAGATCCAGGGTACATGGTACTTGGACTCAATTATGGAGATTCTGATGAGGAAGACCAGCCTCAGAGGGATTCTGGTATACTACCTAAAAGAATTCCAGTAGTTGTGGCTGAAAATTTGGAAACCAAGGAGGACCTTGAGTCCTTAAAGGTTTAAATGAAAGATGCCCTGAGAGAATCAATGGCAGATTTTAAGAATAGCCTTGTTGAGGAGCTGAGGAGTGTGGAGAAATCCCTGGAGCTATCTCTGGGATGTGTTGTGTCTAGTCTAGTGAAAGAAATGCTGAATGAGATTAGAGTGTGCCATACTCAACTTGAAAGCTGGACAGGAGCTGTAGTTTCCCTGAGACAATTGGTTGCTTCATTGAATTCCATGAGCAGTTCTCAAAACCAAGTGAATGCTGAGATTTGATACATCAAAGAGGTAGTCAAGCAGTTTGTGGAATTTTTTGAGGAATTTAATACATCAGTCAAAGAACATATGAACACTCAGGATGCACTTGTTCAGAAGGTGATTGGTAATTTGACTCAGCCTTTCAAAGAGACTGTAGCTTTCTCGGTCAAACCTCTTCCATCATCTAGCACCTCTGTAACATTGACCAGATTAGAAATTTGATCCAGGAAGATATTTTTAAGGCTAGTACCAGTGGCACCTCTAATTCTCAGGTAATTGATACCACCAGAAAATTCAACAGTTATGTTTGTGAACACTTTAGAGCAGCTACTGCTACTCAGGAAGCCATTAAGAATAAGGTGGATTATTACATTGAGAAGATCTATACCAAGCAACAAATGACCAACCACTTCAAGATTTTGATAGAGAATATGAAGTTGCCTCCAGTGACTCAGGAATTTTGGGATTAGGTCAGAAAACTAAGAGAATTGACCCCTACTTTAGATAAATTTTTTTGAGAATAAAGATGATTTTATATCTTCTATGGAGAGGGGAGGTGGAATCATTATGTGATTCAGGAATTTGCTTCTACCTTTCTTGCATGTGGACAGTACACCTGTCATAGTTTTTCCTGCTTTACCAACTTCAGCTCAGTCTGCTTCAGTTCCTCAGATGACTCCAGTCCAAGCCATTCAAATCATTTCACCTATGATCCCTCAGAAACCTACTAATTACTGGCCAGGCACAATTTCAGTAGCTCAGGCACCTGTGGTTATCACTGGAGTCCCTAAGCCTTATCCTGCCTCTATAGAACCCGAACCATCTGATCCTAAAGGAAAATCCCATGAAACCGATGAGGATGTGGATTTATTATGGCTTAGATTTTGATAGGGATCCATTTTTAACTTTTTGTGTATTTATCTTGTAACTTTTTGACTCAAGTAATACATACCCTTTTCTACCCTTTTCCATTTTTTATCTCTTTTTTCTAATCACAAAGGGGGAGAGTAATAATGATCATAATGATATTCATTATGGTATGGATACAAAGGGATAGAAACCTATGATATATAGTCTACCTCTGATATTCATTATGATATGAATACAAAGGGAGAGAAACCTATGATATATAGTATACCTCTGATACCTGTATTTTCTAATGCTGCTAATTTTTTCTCTGATACATTTGACTTTATCATTATTCATACTAAGAACCTATTATATTTTAATTATGATCATCAATGATTTTTTATATCACTAATTATTCTGATTTTCCTCTGATACCTTAATAATTATTTTGGATCACCTCTAATACTTTACTGATTGTTTTGGATTATAATATCATAAGTTGTGATTATCAAAAAGGGGGAGATTGTTGACCTCACCTGTTTTGATAATCCCAATTATGCTTTAATATGTTTTGATAATCTCAAATAATATCTATTATTCTATCAAGTATAATCTCATAATGATATTGAGTTAATAATAATATCAAAATAATCATTGGAATATGTTTTTCCAATGTTCATATGAGTTCATAATTGTTCTAACTTAATCTGGAAATATCTTGTATAGAACAGATAAATGTTAAGTGATTAGATCATTGATAGACCAAGTCTTCAGGTCTACCGTTACAGATAGCTACTGATAGACAAAGGTTACCATTATAGTAAGTGTTCTATGACACAAGGTCACCAGTACAGAGCTACCGATACACTAAGTCTACCGATATAGACTTAGTCTGGTTTTTATAATAAGAGCTACTGGTACAAGAAAGTTACTGATACAGACAGCTACTGGTACAAGCCTACTGATACAAAAAAACCGAGTCACCGATATAAAATAGCTACCGGTACAAGCTAGTTACCAATGGACAGTGCTACTGACACGTCCTAGCTACTGATTTAGGGAATCTACTGATTCAGTGAAGCTGCTGATTCAATGAAGCTACTGATACAAGGAAGCTACCACAACAACTTCTACTGATACATAGAGACTACTGCTACATAGAGTGACAGCTACCGATGCAACAGCAAACCTACAGACATAATTCCATCATTGCAAGCACACTGATACAATGAGCTACTGATGAATAATAGTCATCGTTTCTTTAACTCTACTTATCCTTTTTTTTATCTGACAACGGTCATATTTACTCTTTTAATGAATTTGCTATTAATTAAACGTTGTCTGCTGAATTTCAAGGAACCGTACATCATACCTATAGAGGAAATCATCCTCTTTGTTGGACCACATGTTCTATAAGAAGAAATACAAATGGAGCGCATAGGAGAGTGGGTGAAAAAGTGGAGACACAGTGGTGAAAGGCTGATACAGAAAGGTATGCCCGAGCCAAAAAGAAAATAACTTTTGCTGGAAGCTGAGGAAGAGTGATGAGTTGCATATTCTACTGCAAACTCAAGCAACCTCATTCAAAAAGGAGTCTGGAATAGAAACCATGACACTCTGTTTTCTCAACAAATCCCAGAAGGACTCAAAAACCTCATCTTCTCAAACCAGAAGGAGTCCAGAGCTGCATTACTATCACACAGAGCATTCTAAAATCATCTCAAATATTATTCACTCTATTGTGATTCATTTACTTACATTTTGAGTACTATGTGTGTGTCTATGTTTATTTGAAACACACACAGTCTCTTGAGAAAGACTGAAGGATTTCTAAATACTCACTCAAACTTTATAAACTCTTTCATACCCCCACTGTGAATTGTGGTAGAGTTCGAGTGTGACCTGGATAGCATGGGTGCTATTGTTTTTCCCACGAAGAACTATGGTAGAGGTCTTAAAAACTGGACAGTCTATGTACTGGTGTTTACCTCTGATCCAGGGTGTGGATCAAAATTTTATATAAACTATTTTAGAGGACTAATTCTCAGCTCGAGACTGAAACTCTTGGTTAACCTTGTTGTGTTATTTCAAACTATATTTTATATTCTGATGCTAAGTACGTTAAATTAAAATCTGTTTTAAAGTAACTCTGATAGTTAAATTAGAAAGTGTTTGTAATTATTTTAATCCAGTAAGTTAGTTTCAAAAGTCAAATTAATCTTCAGATTAAATTGACTAAGAACTAATCAATCTTTGAGAAGCTAATTGATAATTCATAACCTTTACAAATTCACTACTATTTAACTTATATGTAATTTGGGGGATTTTAATCCTAAAGTTTTTAATATAAATTTTTAATTGGAACTCAATTCACCCCCCCCCCCCATCTTGAGAATCCACTCAGACCAACAGGGTCTTTCAGCTCAGATGGAATGTTGGATAGGGTGGCGGATGGGGAAGGAATAGTGGATGATGAAGGGTCGACAGATTCCGGTGGAGGTTGAGAGGCCGCAAAAGATGATGGTGGTGGAGGGATGGGGAAATGGATGAGCACTACAAATGGGATGTGCATATGTAGGGTAATCTGATGTAGATTCTCTAGTATACAGAGGTTCATAGCCTAGAGATCTACTATATATGATGGGGTGGGTGGATTAGTACGGTGGTTGGTGGTAGTAGAGGAAGGAATATGGGTAGGGTTAGGGGTGAGTATGAAAGTTATGGGGGTTGGGCCAGAGGTGGTGTTTGGAGGTGCAGGGTCGGTTGCATGATCTTCAAGTGCCTTGCCAGCATCCTCAAAGAGTCCTGATGATCATCGATAGTTTCCATCATCCTTGGTCAATAGCTATATCTTGGTAATCAAGAGGAAGTTTATTGATTCCATGGGATCAAGGGAGGTGAGTGGAATATCAGTTTCAATAATACTGAGATGATGAGCTAAATAGATGATGAAAGATCCACCCATAAGCGTACTTCATGTCCACTGTGTAATTGATCTATATTAGAAGGAGAACTATGGCTCCATGTTGATGGTAAGGCCACCCATGGTAGCATCAAGGATAATGAAATCTATCTGGATAATGATAACGTGAGACTTAGCTCAATCAAACCAGTCATGCATCAAATCCATATGAAGAGAGGAGTGCTTCACCTTGGAGCTATGTGGAATTTGTAATTTGAGGATTGTTCTCAGTTTGAGCATCCTAAGAAATCATCCTATAGATCTATTTTGAATCTAACTTTCATGAATCAAGCTGCATAGTGGGGAATACATCTGATGTGGTGAAGTCATCAGTATAAATGTTGAGCCCTATTCCAAACTCTATGAATGAAAAATTGTGAGTTCGTTCACCTAATCGGAAGAAGATACTGTTAAAAACAACCTAGAAAGTGGAAAGGAACTCAAGGAATGGATCCCGATAGGTCTCCTCATGCACATCAATAATTAAGGACATAAGCAAGTGATCAAAGAGTTGGAGTACTTCTTGGATAATGTGAAGGTGCGTAAGGATAGTCATTTCTAGAGTTTTGTTGGTCCTCATTGGTTTTTCCTAAAGATGGTTGCGGGTAACATGGTGTTGGTGTTTGAAAAATTAAGGATGGGGTGTATGTGGGGGTGAGAGGCCTCAATCATCCCACTAAAGGTCGACTAAAAGTCCTTAGGTATAGATAGTCCCAAAGAGACTGGAGCATAAGTGGAGGAGGAAGATACATGAGGTATAGAAGGTGCATCACCTCTTCAATGCTTGACCAGAGGTGGATCATTGTGCTTAGGAATAGGATCTATATGATGGGTTAACATTGTCTTCGTGTGTTCCATTTTAGGATCAAGATCGACTACAGAGGGGTGTAGATGAATGATGAGGAGCGAGGGGGAGTCACAAGGTGGAGGAGGTGTGGTAGGGGTTGAGTGTGAGTGTCGAGAAAGATGAGAGGCAAGAGAGGCGATTTGGGAGAGGTTTTCATCATGATCCCTAGGTTTATGAACTAAAAATATCATGAAATTACACGATGTGTAATCAGATACAAGATGTGTAATTTAGAAAAAAAATAAATTCAAGTGGTAAAAAATACACATCATGTATTTTTATTACATGGAATATATTTGGTACTTTTTGCAAAATTTAGAACCAGATTTTAGTCCCCTACACTTGGCATGCCCCAAACTATCCTAAAGATTATTCTAACCTAATCTAGTCTAAGTTTACCTAACCTAGATTTCCTCCCAGTCAGCACTTTGTTTAACATCGAGAGCATAACTCTTCAGTGATCAGAATAATTTCAAAGTGATTATACACCCCTCGAAGAAGGGTTCTTAATAGATTTTCTACCTTTGACCATTTACTTTGAATGGAGGTCTTCCTTCTTTATGAATCTCAATGGTCTCATAAGGGAATAATTGAATGACCACAAAGGTTCTTCGCCATCTAGAAATGATCTTCCCAGGGAACAGTTTTAAATGGGAGTTTAATAACAAAACCTTATTCCCTAGGAAAAAAATGTGTCTTGCAATGTGTTGATCATGCCATTTCTTGGTTTTATATTTATAGATCTTGGTATTTTCATAAGAATCATTTATGATTTCTTATAATTCATCCAAATTCAGCATCCAATCTTCCTTAGATTTTTGAGAATCTATATTGAGCGCCTTAATTTCCCAATATGAGTGATTATTTAGTTCTAATATAAAATAAAATGGCTTCCCATACACTAATTAGAAGGGTGTGGTTTCAATGGGTGTTTTGTATACAGTGAGGTAAACCTATAGGGAATCATCTAACTTCAGAATCCAATCCTTTCGATTTTTGTTTATGGTCTTTTCAAGGATTTGTTTAATTTCTCTATTGGATAATTCAACTTGTATGTTTGTTTCCAAGTGGTATGGAGTTCCCGTATTATACCTGATTTTGTATTTCTTCATTAGTTCTTTAACATATTGATTGGTAAAATGTGTCCAATAATCACTAATTATTAGTCTAGTAAATATGAATATCAAGAACACTTTATCCTTTAATTAATTCATCACCATTTATTTTGTGTCAAGATATGTAGCTTCAGATTCTACCCATTTGGAATCATAGTCTACACCAACAAGGATATATAACTTTTCATGTGAATTAGGAAATGCCCCAATGAAATATATTCCCTAGAAATTGAATATTTTAACTTCCATTATTAGGTTTTGGGGTATTTAATTTCTTTTTCCAATGGTGATATTTTGTCAGTAGAAATCACAGCTTTGAAAATAATCTCTTGCATCTTGGTGGAGTGTGGGATAGAAAATTCCACTCGATAGAATCTTTCCTGTTATGTATTATAGTCCATGATCCCCTCTAGTTGGTGACTTGTGACACATGTCTAACACACTTTGGATATCATCCTCTAGAATGAAATTCCATAATAATCCATCAACAAAACTCTTAAAAAGGAGTTGTTGTAACAACCCGAAATTTTATAAGATACATTATTTTTAATTTCATTCATATCTTCTATTTTATGACACACCAAGATTATCTTGTGCTATACGCAACACCGTATTAGCTTGCAGTATACGCAACACTTTTCTTGGCTCTTGTTACACACAATTTTCAAGTTCGTTTGATAGAAGTTATTCTACGCAAAATTGAGTGTATATATATATATATATATTCAATGTATAAATAAAATATGTTTGTATTCTATTATACGCAACAACAAAGGAGTCGTGCACTACACACAACCCTGACTTGGCTTGCATTACACGCAATCGCGACCTTCCTCGATAGTGTGTGTTGTACGCAATACCGGGATTTACTAAACAACGATATATTATTATAATATTGTTATGAACTAGCCGTTATGAATAATTGTTAACTAAATTTTTAATTTTATAACATTATTATTCATCTTACACATTTTCTAGAACATGGTATAAGAACAAAATAAATTTTTCGGGTAAAATAAGTATTTTTTAAAAAATGTAGTTTTGCCGCCTTTTGATGGCGCACCCACTTTAAATCTAGTTTTTGACGTGTTTATAAGTTCAATTTGACAAAATAAAATTCTTCTTTTGAATCAGGATATAAAAATTTACATTAGATAAAGTTTTTATATTTTTCCAATAACTTTCATATTTTAATGAATAGTAAAAACACGCTATATTTTAATTAAAAACAACTTTTTTCATCGTAATATCATATGTGGTTAAATTATAATATTTAATGGTTTTAAAGTATAAATATAATATATTTTTACCATTTAATATAATGTATGTCATTAGCATTGATTTTACCTTGAATTCGTAGGTTAAATCAAATCAATCTTTTGCAATGTTTTAAAGAAAAACCCGTTTTCTTTCGCCAATGGGATTAATTTTAATTTAATTTATACATCTTTTTTGTATTGAATTTGGAAAAATTGATTCCATATTTGGAATCAGTGGGTCCAAATTATGTTAATAAGCTACTTTTTATTTTTGGGCATTGTGAATAGTAACTACGGTAAATTTTATTTACAATAGTTAAAGGTAAATCGGATAATTAAGGGTAAATATAAGATTATAAAATTACCCTAACACTTGGAAAAATCCTATTGGATGGATAAAAGTAGAACCATATAACCTAAGGGTCGGATTAGATTCATTTTATGGACTTTTGTTCATGAAAATAATTTAATTATTATTAAAACCAAAGAATGTGACAACATGTCACTTTCTTAAATCTTATAAGTATAATAATTTTAATTTAGTGATAAACTTCATGAAACTTAGAACATGAATATTATCCAGAAATCTAATACAATTATCTACATCATAGGAATTTATTTAGAATTTTTAGAGATTAAATATTTATCATTTATTTTGACACAAAGATGATGTTGTAATTGTCTTATTAATGAAATATTGACATAATTGATGTTATAAATGCCCAAATAAATGTAATTTGAGACTTTTTATGACTTACACTAATTTTCTAGGTTAATATGACATGTTATAGTTGATTTAAGTAACTTGGTTCGAACTTATCACTCTGTTATGAATTTCATAAAAATCATGTACCAAATAGTGTCAAAATTGACATAAATTAGTTTTTAAAACAAATATTTTATTATTAATTGTTATTTTATTCCTAAAAATCTAAGGTTCGGCCAAATGACTTAGATAAGGTTATATATATTAATAATAAACAACTTAGGGTTCTTTTGGCTTGATATAGTATGTTTATTAACCATATAGTGTAAGAAAACAAAAAGACACGGTAAAAGTTAAATTATTTAACTTAGAGTTAAATCTAATTGATAAGGTTAAAATAATAACCTAAACATGTCTAAATACTATTTTATGAGAGTATTGCGACCCATCCCCACTTCATCTTCGAAATAAGACCCTTTGGAACCATTATAAACCAAATTTGACCTTAATATAAAATAATATTTTGAGATTTTCCTAAGGTGCCCCTCTCCTCCCTTATAAAAGGGCACCTCCTCCATCTCCTCCTAACACCAATTTGAGCATTTAGGCTCAGCCAACCCCTGAAAAAATATCTTCTACACTTCCCTAGTATCATACTAGAGGTCCTGGTCTTCTTCAAAGACCATCCTTAGTTCTTTAAGTGGAGGTTAAGTGAATGTGCGTCAAAAAGAGGTAATATCCATTACCGATCTTTTTCAATTTCATTCTTCTTCAACTTCTTCTTATTTATTTGTTTCATGATAAAGTAATAACATCATTATTTATTATATAATGATATGTTATTATAAATATGAAACAACTCTAATTAACCTTCTATCCATCCTACGGAAAAATGAAATCACCGCGCGTGCGTACGTACGGAATACCGTCTCCACGCCATGGTGTAATCTATTTTTCGCCACCACCTTAATTGGATGGGTATAATGGTGTAATGAATAACTATATATGATTATTATAAAATGATATTGATACTAAAATAGTATACATACACTTCAACACAATTCCACGACCATGGGAATGATATCATCGCTCGTGTGTACGTACGGACTACCGTCTCCACGACGCGATGAGATTCATTCTCCACATTAACCATTCATGAATGATTATAAAGTATATATAATGAATAATAATGAAATATATGACATTTTAAATCTATTGGATTTATGTATATATATATATATGTATGTCATCTACTTACTTCCATTCAAGACAATAAGGAAAGGAAAACAGCGTTCATGCGTACGTACAGACTAACGTCTCCATGAACGGTGTGTTTCATTTCATTTATCTATCTATTATATATATATATACTGAATATATATGATATATAAATCATGTTTTATATTCTGGAAGTAAGTAAATCATGATATAAGTAATAATAATGTCAAGAACAACAAGTCCAAACACCTACGATAAATGAAACGATTTTACCCAAAACGCTTCTTTAACATGGAATTTACAAAAGAACAGGTAATATAAAGTCATAAGTGAACCATATATGATATCATAACAATGAATATGATTTTTTAATAATTTAATGACATTATTTAAATCATTATACAGGAGGTTCGGATACGTACAAAGCATATCGGACATAAGGTAAGGAAAATATCACAATCTCATTTTTATCCGAGATTGTTTATACTTTGAAATTTACTGGGGTGTATTTTATCATCCACATCCATGTTTCCCCAATATGTAATATTATTTCCATCCACCTAAAATTGTTTAAATCCAATTTTACCCTTCGGTGAGTTTTTAGTAAAAGATATGAAAGGAATCTTTTGTCGTTTTTCGTACGAAGTGCTTTTTTGACTTTTCTGACAAAAGTACGAAGAATGTTTTTTTTAACTTATACAACATGAATGGATTTTTAAAAAATTATTTCCAAGAATCTTCCTTTACAAGTTTTCAATTTTATTTTTAATCAACTTCTTTTAGTTTAAGATTGTATGACTTGTTAAGAAAGGAAAAATGTTTTTGAAGTAGAAAGGATATTTTCATCAAGAATGGAGTTCAAGTGTTTTATCAAAATTATTTTCCATCTAAGATAATAATGGGGTCTTTTTCTATCCCTATTATTACCTTGATTTGATTATGTTGTGATGGAATTATATTTATGAATTCCTTTATCTTATATGAATTGTTTTATGATGTCACGATGTTTAAGATTCTCATTTTTATTACATGGGTTATGCAATGATGTATGATTTATGATTTTGTGGCACACATATGAATGGTATCATTATGAGATGGGTGGGACCTATATCTCCCTCCAATGCATTTGGTAATGATTTTATATATCATGAGATAGACATGGCTGGAACGGTAGGTTATACTGGTTCAGTGAAACAGGACTGAAACGAGGGTGACTCGGTTCAGAAATGGACTTTGTCCACTAAGATAGTCTTGGCAATGAGTCTTGACTAATAAGATATGATTCTCTATGATTATGTGTGTATGCCACAAAGTTTCATGTTTTAAGTTATGATTATTGGGATTTCATTTCACTACTATGATTTATCCCATGTTATGATATTATGATCTCTTTTGCAGGTTAAGATTTCCAAAATGTTATGTTCTTATGAATATGATGTGATTGATTTTTCTTTTGTTTACCCTTACTGAGCATTTGATCTCACCCTTTTTATGTTTTCTTTTCCCCAGGATATAAAGAAAGGTTTTAGGTAAGAAAAAAAAGGGAAGATCTTTATGGGAGATGTTGAAGATCTTTCACCATGATTAGAAGATTACGTTCCGAGTTTCCAAAGACACTAAACTATTACGGTCCTTGTGTGTGTGTTTTTCTTATGTAATAAGTATTCCGAAAAAGTAATGTAATTTCCTTGTACGTTAAGCTTCGGGTCTCTACAGTTGCTCCTCCCAATAGTAGTGTGAAACTTTGACTAAAAATTTCATTCATTATTGATAATTGAGGTCTGGTAACAGGGATCCTGTAGTGAGATAATTTGTAATGTTTGAAAACCATAGGAGTGCCTTTTTATTTATGTTGAAGATATTTTCATCTGGGAAATCTACTTTGATGTCTAGATCATGAACTTCCTTTATAAGGGGTAGTGGAGGTTTGTATATATGGTCAAAAACAACATTTTCCATTCCTATGGAATCATTGATGACTATTTTGAATTCTTTCAACAATAGGATCCTCCGTATCATTCTTTTTTGTAATCCTTTTTATTCATGAAATATCATAGGGAAACATGGTCAGTGTACACAATTACTTTTGAAAAAACTAGATAGCAGCAAAATTTCTAAAAATCAAAGATAACTTCTAAGATATCCTTCTTTTTATTTGTATATTTCACATGAGATTCATTCAGTGTATGATAGGCATTGTAGATGGGTCATAATATGTGACCGACTCACTATCCTAAAACAACACCAATAGAGAAGTCGTTGGAATTGCACGTCAACTCAAACTCTTTTTCTTAATTTGGTGAAATGATAAGAGGAGAGGATACCAGGATTTTTTTTAAAGTGTTTAATTCCCTAAAACAATATTCAGTGAATTAAAATAGGGGTTTTTTTTATGATAGGTGTTTCAGAGGGTGGGACACTTTTTTAAAATCCTTTACGAAGAGACGATAAAAACCTTCATGCCCTAGAAACCTCTTTATACCTTGAACCATGGAGGGATAATGTAAATATTTGATCACCTTGATCTTAGAAAGATAAAATTACATGACATCCTTAGGGATTTTTTGTACAAGTAATATGCCTCCTTGGACCATAAAGTGGCATTTTTCCTAATTTAAAACCAGGAACTTATCTTCATTGTGTTGAAGGACTGACTCAAGATTTCTTAGGAAGACCTGAAAATATCTTCCACAAATTGAAAAGTCATACATGAAAATTTCTAATAATTCCTCCACCATTACATAGAATATATGTTTCATGAACCATTTCAAGGTCTTTGTTATGTTACACATAACAAATGACATGAGTTTATAGGAAAAGTTACCAAATAGACACATGAATGTTTTTTTATAATAATCATCTAGGTTGAATAAAATCTAATTGTATCCCGAATATTCATTAATGAAATAGTAGAATTCATGTCATGTGATTATCTATAGTATTTTATCCATGAAGGGTATGGGAAATGATCATTCTAGTTTTCCAAATTTAGGTTTTTGTAATCTACTCATACTCACCATCTAGTGATGGTGCGAGTCGATATCATTTCATCTTCATCATTTTTTTCAAATGTGAGGCCACCTTTCTTTGGAAAAATATGTAGTGGGCTCACCCACTCACTATCAGAGATTGAAATAATTAATCCAACATCCAAAAGTTTCAGTACTTCCTTCTTAACTACCTCCTTCATTGGTGGGGTGAGTCACCTCCAAGGTTGGCATTTGGGTTTTTCACTTTCTTCTAGTAAAATGTTATGGGTGA
The DNA here is from genome assembly GCA_963277665.1 of Viscum album. Classification (NCBI taxonomy): domain Eukaryota; kingdom Viridiplantae; phylum Streptophyta; class Magnoliopsida; order Santalales; family Viscaceae; genus Viscum; species Viscum album. The sequence goes on from OY728121.1 coordinate 358,013,002, forward strand.
ACAAAGAAGGATTTATTCCTTTGATATTAACCATCCCCTAGTAAATTGAGTAATTATGTATCTGTAGGACTTCAATCAATTTTTCCTCTTATGACTATGTCAGTTCTAAGTTAATGTTGACTAATAGTGTAGTCGTAATCTCTAGAAAAGAATACTTGAGTGTGCATGGGAGGGGTTTCAATTTTGGTTTTGCTGGTCTAATGACTAAGATTGTGAATTTTGTGCTATTTTCCATTATAATAGGTTCTATTTAGTTTCCTTCCTCAAATTCATATCTCTCATCCTTAGTGTGATGCATCTCATCACTTTTGTTTTCTATTTTTAAGTATTCATATCTTTCGTCTATGAGAAATTTAGCTTGGTACTCAAAAGACTCATCTATTTTTCCTGCTTTCTCCGGGTTGAATAGAACTTGTTCATAACCTACTCAGAATATGATTCTCCCTTAATTAATGTCAATTAGTTCTTTTACAATGGTTAGGAATGATCATCCTCGGATGATTGAAATATCTCCTTCCTCTTCCATGTCCAAAATGGGGAATTCTACTAGAAAAATTAACTTTTCAACTTTGACTAAGACATCCTTGCGAATTCATCAGGGGTAATTTATTGATAGATCATCAAATTGGAGTGTCGCACTAGTCGATTTGATTTTCTTGATTATAATTTTATATGTTACACTCAACATCATGAGGTTAATGTTGGATCCTAAATTTCACAAGGCTCTTCTAAAGTTACATTCTCATATGGGGCATGGGATTGAGAAACCTCTTGGGCCTCTCATTTTCAGTGAAATTTTTTATTGAAAAATCACATAGAATTATTCATTTAGTGAGATCACTCCTAGGTATTCCATTTTTATTTTATTGGATATCATTTCCTTGAGAAATTTTTCATAGGAAGGTATTTGGGAGATATCTTTAGAAAATGGAATGTTGATGTGAAATTGTTTAAACATCTCCAAAAACTTCTTATTTCCCATATATCCTTCCTTGCTTAATTATTTTTGGAATAGGAAGAGGTGTTTTATAAATTGGTGGCACAATATAAATGTCTTCATTAGGATTCTCTTTGTTTGAGGCCTTTATAGAAGGTGGTGTTTCTTGAGGTATCTCTTGTGTAGTTTCATTTTATTTTTCATCATCTTCTTCTTCTATGAATATTGTATACTTTTTGGGTTCCTTGGCTTGTTTTTCTTATCCTCTGCATGGTTTCTAGAAATCTAACACTTTTCCACTCCTCAAAATCACTGAATTTGCCTCTTCCCTCAGGTATGTCTCTATATTAATAAGTATAGCACCTAGTAATCTCTCTAATTAGGTCTTTGATATCTATCCAATTTGATACTCAGGGTTACAAAAATCCACCCTTTGATTCTGTATTTATGTCTCCTGGGTGTTCACCCTCTTATCTTCCTTTTTAACAAAGGATGAGAGTATATTTTCCAAAACAAATTGAAGAGGAACGACTAGTTCTAGAGGTCTTGGTGGAGCTTGTTAAATAAAATTTTGTGCTCTAGGAGGGAAGGGTTATTTTATTACTTGTTGTGGTGGTCTAACCACAGGATTCATTAGAGGATATCCCAGTGTTCATGGGTTTCTAAATGGTCTTTGACCACTTCTTTACTGGTAGTACTCTTGATTATTTTTATATGGCTATTTAAACGGCCTCTATTGATAATATTATTATGGTTTCTGGAATTATTGATTTTGTTGATTGTAATTAATATAATTACAATCTTGGATTTGTTTTTCCTCAAAACCTATCATACAATCTTGATATAGGTGCAGACCACCACTTATTTTGGAGGATTGGACATCTATTGCAAGAGTGGGAGGGGGAGGTGGTCCAACACGTATCTAAAAGGATTCCAGCTTCTTGGATAAGGCATCTACTTGAGTAACTAGTCAAGTATTTTCTTCAACTATGTGAATTCCATGTTAGGGTGGTCCATGATCTCTTTACCACATACTGTAATTATAAGTGTCTTCATCCAAAATTGATCGTCTACCCTCAGGTGTTTTGAACATCTGGCCTTTATTAGTGGATGACTCAACAATTGTGAGAGTAGCTGGTTGGAGGCCTTAATAGAATGCTTAGAGTTGTATCCACATATCAAGCCTGTAATCTAGGAACTTTCGAGTGATTTCCTTAAAGCGGTATCATAATTCCCATGCCAACTCTCCGTCAGTTTTGGTGAAATTATGGATGTAATTCCAGAGTTTCCCAGTCTACAGGTGGGAAGTTCTTGTCCAAAAAATTCTTGGATAAATCACCCGAAGTCATGATAGACTCAAGGGCTTGAGTTTTTAACCAATCCTTTGATCAGTCTCACAAGGAGAAGGGAAAGACTCTTAATCTTATAGAATCCAAAGATAATCCCTGGTTCTGAAAGGTATTATAGACTTTCAGGAATTTTGAGATGTGTTCATGGAGATATTCACTTCGAATCCCACTAAACAGACTCATATTCTAGATCATATGAATGAGTTCAAGCTTAATCTCAAAGGTGTTTTCCAGAACATGAGGTTGTACAATATTGGGTGTAGCACCACTGATTGATGAAAATATTTAATATATAATGGTTCATTATTGTTTAATTGGTTGTTCTCCATGTAGTGTGGGTTGCATATTTTTCATGCTGGCTTGATCTAGACCTGCAGGATTGCTGCGGTCAACCATTTTTAAATAGTGGCATGTAGAAATGTACCTTCGACTTCAAGTTCAAAGGTAAGAAGTTCTTGAGCATCGATGTTCCTTGAGAGAGTCATGGGGCCCTAACACATGCACTATGACACATGGAGAAGGATGTAGTGGTATCCAAAAATAAAGAAGAAATATTTAAAAGAGAAATGGGTATGGGTGAGGTAATCCCATGTTCTTGTCATAGGTTTCCATGTTGTAGAATAGTTTTTGGTCACTGAAAATGATGCCAAAATTTGACATGCCGGCATGAAACATTTAATTACTATGGGATATGTTTATATTAGATTATTATTCCCAAACTAAAATTTCAACATAAGAGTACTATTGTGATAGTGTGGGGTCAATCCCACAAGGATTGTACTGACTAATAAGAACCAAGACTTTGAACCCTATGTGTAGGAATCCTCAAAAAAAATTCAAGTTTGAGAGTAAAATAATGCTAAGGAATTTAGATTTAAGATAATATAGACAAAATGGATTGGGATCAATATCAAGGTTTAGGTAGAAAGGTAATCTCGATCTTTACCCTAAGAGGTTTAGCCACTCTTGGTAGAATCGATCATAAATGGGTAAATAATTGAAAACATATTAAACTTACCAATAATAATTGAGATCAAGCAGTTAAGGATCTTGCAATCAAGAACAAGAAGTTTATAAATTGAATCCATCACAACTTCAACAAACACTTACTTGAAATAAAGACCAGGAAAGAATGTAGTGAGGGTTCGTCATCGAACAAAGATTGAAATAGAAAACACACGTATCTTGGTATTGGTGATGTAAATGGATGAAGAACGCTTGGTAATTTGACCAATGGTGCATGAATAGACATAAATAATAATATTAATTGATGACATTTTATTTTATAGAGAATCAATAATAGAGGGAGAAGAAATAACGGGAGATAAAATGAAACTGAAAGAGCCTCTGTGCAATTCTGTCACTATTGTATGTAGCTGAGATGTAAATACTTAGGGTTTTAAATGATGTGTAAAAAAGTCACATCATGTAATTCTGATCCAATATTTTCTCCACAGAATTTAGATCTAGTGTGAATCTCGTGCGAATATCATCTTGAATCTTTGATATTTGGAATTTTGACTCTTCTCATGATGTGTAATTGGTCTCCATGATGTGTTTCTTCCTTCAATTAGATATTTAAAGTGTGAATTTAATTTTGAATGTTACACAACGTGTATTAGATATTCACGTCATGTAATCATTTCATGTCTTTCAATTTATTCACAATTTGTGATACACTTTGAATGATGCATACACATCGTGTAAGTGAATTTCCCAACATGTAATGCTCATTATTTCCAGTTTCCTCAGCTTTTCCTATTGCATCTTAAAAAAATATTTCCTAATATAATAAATATATACCTGGTGCATTATCAACTAAAACATGAATATTCCTTAATAAAATGATTGTGAGGTTTTTATACAATTTCAGCTTATCATAAACATGCTTCCTATATCTTGGATCCATCCTAGGGTTTGCTGAGGCATTCGATCCACCCAGATAGGATCGATCTCTTCAAACCCTCTGATTTCCATCATCAGCATCACCATCATTGAAGGATTTTGATGCCATCGAAACATTTCATGTTGGATCTACATCCCTGCCAAGCCCAAATGACTGCCTGATATATATTTAAATAATTAGAAAATTATAATAAATATATTTAAATAATAAATATATTTATTGTGGTTTTATAAATATATATATATTTATATATTAATATATATATATATTGTTATATAAAAATATTTATAATTATATTTATTTATAATTATAATTATATATATATTTAAATAATTATAAAATTATAATAAATATATTTATTATATTTATAATTTTATAAATATATAATTATATAATTATATATAATTATATAAATATATTTAAATATATATATAAATATTTATAAATGTATAGAAATATTTTTAAATATATTTATTTATAATTATAATAATAATTAAATAAATATATTATTAAAATTAGATCTTTATAAGTGATAGAATTTTAGCACTGATAAAGAATCATTTTATCAATGTTTTTTTAATGTTCATAAAGAGTAGTTTTATTAGTACTTACTTTCCTAGCACTGATAAAACTACTCTTTATCAGTGCTTTTTTGAAATAACGGATAAAAACCTAACCCAATCTTATAAAATAAACCCTAACAGAGTCTTTTCTCTCACACCTTAAAGCTATCATGGAACCCTACTGTTGTTTCCACTCTCGTTGAACCCTACTGCTATTTTTTCTCTCACTCTTCATCTACTTTCTCGACGAATCGATCCTCTCCAAATCTAAGGTGTGTGCCGATATATTTTGTTAGCGCCTCAAGATCTATTCCTTGACTTCACTCGGTTCTTAAACTGTTTCACCTCATCTTTATGTCTTCTTAAAGCTTAGAGTCTCAATTTGGTCCTCATTGTTTTTTTTGGGTAAGAGACTTCATGATTCACCTCGGTCTCAGTTGATACTCTTTTTGTTTTACCCAACCATCCCTATGTAACGTAGCATAATTCTAGTGGGAATTTCATCCCCACCACAACATCCACCACGTCTAGCTTAGAATTTCACCATCCTAAAAAATTCTCTCTCAACCATGATAACTGAAACCATAGGTATTTTCAATTTTGTTTCAAGAAGCTTCATCATCCATCCTTAAATGTGGTTGAATCGAACTTCCTCAATATTCCATGGTGTGAATTCATTTATACCAATAGAGTTTCCTCATGTTTTTATTCATTGTGTAACCAAGTACTGCATCCCTACAACACATCACACCGCTCATCACAACTTCCACAACACCTGGTTAAATGGATTACATTATTCTTTCCTAACAATTCTAACCACCACATAACTAATTGATTACCACCTCAAAATTTAATGTTCTGGTTGTCTCTTTTTAATTGGTATGTATTTTCATCCATGAATGATATTAAAAATTTTGGATATTTCCATGGTTTAGGTTTCTTCCATGAGGAATTAAAAGGAGAGTAGAAACTAAGAGAGAAAGTTCAAGTGTTGGGAGAAACTTACTTTTTTGGTTGTCCTATTTAATTGATTCTTATATGTTTCAATATATAATTTTTTTATAGTACAAAATAGTTATGATTCTTCCATATATACATAGATGATTTTTTTATTAAACCCCTAAAATTTTTATGTTCTATTCTTTCTTATTTATAGGTTTAATAACCTCAATTGTTCGATAACCACTTTTCTATTCTTGATGTATATCTTGTAATTTGGTTTTTTAAACACTATGAATCAAAATTGGTTTTTTCCATCTATAATATTTGAAAAAAAATGTTTTATTGTCTATTATTCTATTCTATTTTGATATTTGACATATTTTAAACTGAGTTATAGTATTTAATAACCTATATCCAAATTTAATTTTAATTATTCTATCAAAGTAAAAAATTAAAATTGATTAGATTTTAATTTATAATTTATTTTTTTAGAAGAATAATTTTCATTATTATGTTTTCTAGTTTTGAATAATTTTCAATCATTTTTCTTGGTGAAATTTCCACTTCTTTTTGCGATTCATTCATGGTGATCATTTTATTGTTAATTCTTATTGGAACCATTAATTGAATTTTATTGATTATTTTTTTAGTGTTGAAAATATTTTAAAAAATATAATAATAATTTTTTTTTATTTTTGAAACCATTATTTTATTCAATGTCCCTATTTTCTATTGTGAAAATGGTTTTCAAATAATATATACTTTATTTTTTTTATACTTCCATGTAAATATATTTATATAAATTTTTATACACATTATATTGTATAATAGGTGAGATAAGCTTCTCAAAGGGGGTTGTATGCTATTAAAATTTTGAGAGCTTGGTTCAAAATGGGAAGAGACTGGTTTTGAAAATAGTGATTGAGTTTTCTAAGGCAGTTTGAAATGAATTTGGTGTTTTATTTTCCAACAAATTTTTTTTAATGGGTAAAAATTTTGTTAAAAAGTGATTTTAAATAAAGGGTAACATGTTTTTATATCAATGAAAATAATTTTTAAAAACTAATAAAAAAATTTCCAGTGATTTATTAGGACAAGATTCGTCAATTTCTTATAATGTAAATGTGATTTTAAGGGTAAATGATTGGTTTTAAAGTTAATAAATTGGATTTTTATGATGTTTCATAATTAGGATGATATTTTGAATTCTAATGATGACCACAATAAAGGATATTTTAAATTTCACATTGAATTTAAAATAAAGTTTCTTATTTGAAATTTCAGTGAATAGACTCATCAATTTTTTTAAATGTAGTATGCTCTCACTGTAATGTTTGAGTCATCTCAACAAAAACTTTATTCTTATATTCAAAAATAATATCTTAGTATGTTGTATATGGTATACTAAGTTCATGGTTAATAGCATGCTTCTCAAAATAATCATCAATTGTTCCCCTTATAAATTTCTATACTATTATCTTTCTAAATCATCTATAATGAGAAATTACAGTCCTTTTCTACTTTTATTATAAAACATTCAAACTTATTTGGATCCTATGATTTATCCCTCAAAATTAAAATAGATTTAATTTTGGTAAAATTATAAATAATGCAAATAATATAATTCTCTCTATTTTTTGGAATTCTTTCTCATATTCCCAAAATTATATAAATAAATTATCTTCTATTATTGGGTAGATTATATCACTAATTTATTTTGTAAAGAGTTAACAATTTTTTCCATTAGGCATGTTGAGAACATCATATTACTTTCTCTTTTTAGAACTTTCTAGTCACACACATTTTCTCCTTAACTGATCATACTCATATATTTTTTTCTAAGATGATCAAGTTGTCTATTCCATAATTGGTTTCCCGCGTTAAGATATAAGTTGAATGAATTTTCCCATATCACCCACTTGAATTAGATTTTCACTTTGGTCAATGAACTCTTATCAAAATACATCCATAAAATTAGTTATTGGTTTTTTTATATGAATTTTAAAACAATAAAAGGGAAACAATTTATTAACTTGGTATCGTCAAAGAAAACCATCCACTCCAACCAAACCTAAGGAACATTAAAGGATATAAAAAGATTCAATGGAAAAAAATCAAATTTGAATGCATATGGATACTATAAAAAAGAAAATTTTGAAAAATAATATTATATGATATCATAAAGGCATAAGTTTCTAAGGAATATGTCTTATTTAATATTCTAGGGTAGTGGTAATTTATCACTCAGAAAGGGTGATAAATAAGTGATACAATTTTTATTTTACAATTACTCATTAGAAATTAACCTTTTTTATTGATTAAATTATTTATCTACTAACTTTTTAATTTACTTTTCCTTTTTTAACACTCCTTAAAAGATGTGTCAAAAGGTTGGGTGGTATCTATATTTATAAATTTAATGGTATGAGTGGTATCTATAATTATAAATTCATACATGTGTAAGTACAAAGGGTAGTGTCTATATTTATATGATCATATTAACTTTCAAAGACCTACTAGATATATAGAATCACACATCCTACATAATGTATATTGATAATAACACCATGAAAAGGGAATTTCACTAATTCCATCTAACCCATAGGATATCCATCATGACCCCACTCCCACAACCTTGGCCTCATAGGAAGCTAATTGCTAAAAAAATTAGAACTTAGACCAAAATACTTTTCCTTTTCATGGAGTAATTGAAGTATTTATTTGAATATTGAAACTTCAATGATTTTATCAGCATGAGTTCATGTAAGACCATCCAAATAATCCTTCTCATTATCACACCAATCAAGGATACCCTTGGGGGGATTAGACTAATGATGCTACTTTTTTCAACTTTAGATAGAAAACTAAGAAATGTTGTTTGGTGCTTCGCCAACTCCCCATTTAGAGAATATTTAGATTTAAGGAGAAAAATTCCATCCTCATTATCTTCATATCTCAAATAGTTATTATTTCATTTTGTTTCCGGATACTCATCCCCCATCTCTTCTAGACATGCACCTATGTTGCTTAAACTATCCTGAGTAGTAGTCATACCATACTAGGTATCAGTGATCATTGTAGATGAATTAATTGTATAACATCTACCACTAGTAGATTAATTCAATAATTAAATTAAATTACATGTTTCCTTAAAAGCAAGCTTAAAATATTTGAAGCATTCAAATGTTGGGTTCCCCTAATTTTAAAGATCTATTTTTTGTGTATTTATTTGTTTTGTTAAATTTTAATATTAACAAGTCAAATTTTATTGATATGAATAAAAAATGGATGGATTCTAATTGTTTGAAAAAAGGGTGTGAATATGGTGTGAAATATTTTTTCAAGTTTGCGAAAGATCATGAATATAACCCTTATCAAATCCTTTGTTTGTGTTTACACTATTGTTATTCATGAATAATTATTTTAGAGGATTTGGAAGAACACTTGATCTATAAAAAAATATATTGAAGTTATAAATGTTGGACTAAACATAGATAAAAATTTAATATACCTAGTTACTAGGATAACACTATATTTTATGTATCATCTGATATGATTACAAGTATGGACAATGAATAAGACCATATCAAGGATTTGATTATAGGTGTGAATGATGAAAAATATCATATTGAGTAAATGAAAATGGCATTTGAAGATGAACTTTCTGATTGTCAAAAAAATGAGAATTTAAAGAGTTGTGAAAAGACATCAATGTATGTTGGTTGTACTAAATATATAGCATTTTTAGTCATACTCAAGATGTATAATTTAAAAGCATGAAATAGATGGAGTGATTCCAATTTTACAAAACTACCTACTCTCTTGAATGATATACTCCCAGAATATAATGATCTCCCTAGATGAACATATGATGTTAAAAAATTCTGCATTTAATGGGTATGATCTTTGAAAGAATACATGCATGTATAAATGACTGTATACCGTTTCACAAGGACTAAAAATCACTTAAATAATTCCCAAAGTGTGGTGATTCTCAATAAAATAAATATAAATCAATTCCTATTAAAGTTTTAGGGTACTTTCCAATCATTCCAAGGTTTAGGCACTTATATAGAAGTGAGGAGACTATAAGGCAATTGAAATGGCACATAGATACAAGAAATAAATAGGGGAAACTTCTTCACCCAATGGAATCTCCTTAGTAGAATAGAATTGATCATGAGTATCCTAAATTTTGAAACAAGATAAGAAACCTTTGTCTTGCACTATCTATAAATGGATTTAATCATTTTAGGTTAAAAATCAATACTCAGAGTACATTTATAACAACCCATCACTTTATTTCACATTAACGCATGATTTAATACATAATCTTAAACTTAATACAAATCGGAAGACTGAGAAGTATAGTGTATTTGGGAATTAGGTACACTAAATAAAAACTTAAAATATTGAATACATCATCTATATTGAAAAATTCCTTAGCATTCTTGTATTATTCCTTCGTACTTCAAACTGCATGGGACAACTTGGGGATAACATAAGAAAGGGGTGACCTATAAATCCAATTAAGGGAATAAAAATGGAATTATATGAATATAGAAATACATTTTATAAAATATAAATATAAATGGGGAATAAAAGTGGTGAGAATCATAAACATTAACAATGAGGTATGATATAGAATGATAATCATAAAGGAACATGGTAAATGTGGCAACAACATAAAACATTACATCATAAAAATAGTTCAAGGATAACTGCCAAAACATCATGATGGAGAAAGTCTGGTGGTAGATTAGGTTCACTCCCTAATCCCATTCATGATGTCTCATGAGAATATAATATTACTCAATTTATTGTAGTTCTCTATAATTTGGGTGCACCCATCAATTTCATTTCATTCTCATGCTTAAATGTGCCAAATATATCAAACAACATGGACTCAATCGTAATAATATTTTAATATATGATAAAGGAGTGTGGAATAAATACATATAAGTCTAAATCAATAATTATAAGTGTATAAAGGTGAACACCCTTGATCGGAATTGGTTGTGGGTATTCACTACACATTTGTTTAAGATGGAAAACCACGATGAAATTTTTGCAGTATAAGGGGGGAATATAAATGTTAATGGAAGGGATTAATGGGTGTGGAATGTGTCTATAATAATTTATTAATCATAGGGTTATAAATGGGATATTTAAGAACATATCCCAACATTAGTAATTGGAGAAAAAAACATATGATAATGAAGATACTTTAATAAAGTGGAGAAAGAAAAGAACCCATACCTTGAGAGTGTGATTCCAAATGATTGGGAGGAGATTCTTGAGATCTTGGTAGAACCTTGAGAGGAATATATATAGGGTAGGTAATAGTAAGGAAGTCATACAAGTATTTTGAGTAATGGTAATTTTTATCTTGGGTTTGTTTATATAGGAAAAGAGAGGGGAATTATTTATTATTTCTAAAACATAGGTTTTGGACTCTATATAATAAAATAACCAAAACTACAAAAAATACCAGGGTTTTTTACCATGGATTACGCCAAAGGGGATTGGTTTTAATTATTTTATAATTAAAAAGTCATAATTTAATAAAATAATACCCTTTTATGTAAAAGTTTTTTATACTCTTAATGAAATGATTTTAAAACCTTAAAATATATTAATGGTTTTGGAGGATTCATAAAGGATTTATAAAATTATTAAAATAAAAATAAAATAACATTATGTTAAATAAAAAACATATATTTTTTCATTTATACCCTTTATAGTATTTATTACATCACTTTTGGGTCATTATGATGTCATAATACCCACTGGATATTTATACGGTATTTAATTTTTACCTGAAAATTTGACTGTCAGAAAATTATGAAAAATTCACCATTGGATAATTTAGATTTTATGATTCCAAAAGTATTATTAAATTTATCTAAATAATTTTCTAAATATGTGAATTTTCAATTTTAAAATAATATTCTCTATTTATTGAGAAATGATGTATTTTTTGACAATAACAGTTTTCAAACCCTTATAAAATTTACATTTGAATTCATAAACATTATATGATTATTTATATTTAATAAAAATTATTTAATAAAAATATTTATCTAAATTATTATTTATTTTAAAAAATAATTAATTCATCAAAATAAATTCCTTATTTGAATTTGAATATTACTCGAAAATACAATTTGTGTTTTATTGTATCAAAGTCAAAATCATTTATAAAGTAACAAAAATAAGATGAAAATATATTCATTATTATATAAAATATACATATTAATATTATTAGGGTCTTGATACACATCCCTTTAATACACCATCAAACAACCTAAGGGTAAGGTCCGTGATGGTTAAACTTTCATGGGGAGGTTCTTCCTACATGGTTTGGGTCGTGATCTCGATGATCTTGAACTTCTCTCGTAAGCGGTTTCTCTCATGCTTAAGTTATTGGATCTCAGCTTGGTATTGATAATGGGAAAATACTAATGATGTTATCTCCCTTATAATATCTGGTAAATGGTCTTCAAAGGGTATTATCTTATCGGTTAAGGCCATCACTTCATTTTTTTGTATCAATTATATTTTTTAAAACCCTCTATTTATACTAATCATATGATCACTATTCAATGGATATATTATTAATGATATTTATAATTAACGGTATTTTAAATATAACAGGGAATAATAAAACCAAATAATTTCATGTGTTTTCTATATTCATAATATATAATAATGCATTTAATTAAATCATAAGGGGAATTTTATTTATAACATTTCGGTTAATTATAATCTTCCCCTTCCGAAATTTCACCCTCAAAATTTTGTTTTCCCACAATAAAAAAGCAGATGGTAATTATGTTTCATCACTTACTCTAGTTCCCACATCTCTTATTCAAACTTGGCGTTTCTCTATAGCACTTTGACTAGGTGTATTGTCTTATTTCATAGAACTTTTTCTCTACGATCTAAGATATTTACCGGCTACTCCTCATACAAGATATCATTCTCCAACATTACCACCCCTTGATCGAGTACATGTTAGAAGTATGGTATGTACTTATTTAATAGGGATACATGGAATACATAATGAACTTGAGATAGGTTAGGTGGGGGTGCTAGTTGATAAGCCACCTCTCTAATGCGATTAAGGATCTCAAAGGAGCCGATGTATCTTGGAAAAATCAATCATTTCTTCCCAAATCTCATGAATTTATTACATAGAGATAAGTGTAGGAATACCATATTTCTAACATAAAACTCTAGGTTTCATTGATGATTTTTAGCATAGTTCTTTTTTTTACTCTGAGCAGCCTTGATGTAATGTTGAATGGTCTTGATATTTTCCACCATTTCCTTAACCATTTTAGGACCTAGAAGTTTGTGTTCACTAAATTCAACCCAGCATATAGGTGTTCTGAACCTCTTCCCTTAAATTTCATCATAGGGATGTATTTGGATACTTGAGTGGAAACTGTTATTTTATGAAAACTAACCATAGGAATATGTTCATCTCATAATCCTTTGAAGTCAATTGAGCATGCTCTCAACATGACCTCGAGTTATAGGATAGTCTACTCAGATTGGATATCATTTTGAGGTTAATAAGCCATGTTGAAGTTCAACTCTATATTTAGAGGATGTTAGAGACTATTCTATGACTTAGAGTTAAATCTTGTATTTCAATCAGATACAATTGATACTGGTTTTTCAAGAAGCCTCACCAATTATCTAATTTATATCCTTAAAAGTCGATCGAGTGAGAAGTCCTCTCAAACTTCAACGAAGTGATAAGACTTCTTAAGACGATCTACCACAACCCATATAGCATTATTTCATCTTGACGTCTTCATAAGACCAATGAAAAATTCCATAGTGATCATTTCCCATTTCTATATAAGTATGGGTAATGGTTGCATCATCCCCTTATATTTTTCCCTCAGTGCCTTCACTTGCTGACATACAAGACATATTTATATATTTTGTGATCAGATTATTCACATTATCCTACCAATAGTGCTATTAGTGATCTTGATACATTTTTGTGCTTCCTAGATGGATGGAGAAATTCAAACTATGTGAATCATCCAACAGATCCTTCTTTAACTCGAGATTTTTTGGTACACATAGTAATGACTCAAATCTTACAACTCATTTTTCATTAACATTAAACTCTTAGAATTTTCCTTTTAGTATAGTTTCCACTTTCTTCTGAATTACTACATCATCTCTTTGAGAATCCTTCATCCCCTCCAAAATGGATTGTTGAGTAATAATTTGTGAAAATATTGATGATGTTCCTTCCTTTATTATCCCCATGTCCATTATCTTCAAATTTGAGAAGACTGATCCCCTCTCAATTCTCATAAGTGATAGAATTTTTGGATCATTTATACTTAGAGTATCTAACACTTTATTCACTTTCCTAAGATGGTAGTGAATTGAGCAGTCATATTTCTTGATCTGCACCAACCATATTTGTTGGCACATATTAATCTCTTTTTGTGTGAATATCTTTTTTGATCCATATATATTTCACACTTCTCCCCAAAGATATTATTCCAACTCCAGATCTTGTATATTCATTGATGCATATTTTCAAATTGAAGATCACTACATCCAACTCCAGGTCATGTGTTCTATAGTTTTTTTCATCAAATTTCAACTTCCTTGAATCATAAACTATCACCTAGCCAATTTTCATTAACACAAAACCCAATCCCTTCTTTGAAGCATCATTGAATACCATGAATAGTTATCCACTTGTTGGTAGTGTGAGTATCTAGGTAAAGTGATGAGAATCCTTTTAAACTCCTTGAATTTATCTTCACAATCATAATTTTAAGAGAATTTGACTCTCTTCTAAGTTATCTTAGTCATAGGGTTTGAAAGTCATGATAAATTTCTCACAAATCGATGATAATACCCAGTTAATCAAAGGAAACTATGTATATCTCTCACAAATGTTGGCCTCACCCATCCTACAATTTCTTATATATTTTAAGGGTTCATAGATATCCCATTTCTTGTGATAATGTTACCCAATAATGAGACTTCATTCAACCAGAACTCACATTTGTTGTACTCGGCATAAAGCTTCTCCTTTTATAAGTTTTTCAACAAAGATTTCAGATGATTCACACGATCCTACTTAATTTTATAGTATATTAGACGATCATCTATAAATAATGCCACAAATTTGTTGAGGTAATATATAAAAACTATATTCATCAATACCATGAAGATTACTAGATATTTATTGAGTTATAATGGATTTACTATGAACTCATAGTGCCTATGCCTTGTATAGAAAGCATTCTTGGGGATATCCTCCTTCTTCACCATAACTTAGTAATATCTTGACCATTGATCCACCTTGGATAAGTATTCTGATCCATGTAGCTAATCGAACAATTCATTAATATTTGGTAGAGGATACTTGTTCTTTACCATGATCTTATTGAGCTCATGATAAACAATGAAAAGGCACATTGACATGTCCTTCTTCTTGATGAAGAGGACTGGTTCACCCCAAGGTGAAGCAATTGGGTATATAAACCCTTTATATAGATTATCATAGATTTGTTTCTTCGGATCCTAAAGTTACAAAACAACCATTCTATATGGATTCTTGGATAATTGAAACACCCTATGTATAAGATTTATTGAAAATTCAACCTCTTTACCAGGAGAAAGACCCATAAATTCTTTGGGAAGAACATCAGTATACTCCCTCATAATGGGAATGTCTTCGAGTATGATCCTTTCCTTGGACTCAATAATTTGATCTAGATATTCTTTATTGTAGGTAAATAATATCCATTATTTAGATGTTGGTGCACAAGAAGATTCATCCATATCCTTGCATTTGTATATAATCATAAAATTATTTATAATATAAATATCAATTTCATTTTTGCAACAATTTATATTGGCTCTATACAGGGAAAGACAATCCATACTTATAATTGCATCAAATTCTACTAAAGGGATTATCACGGGGTTTTCTGGAAAATTCATCCCATAAATTTTGATAGGGGGTATTTATATACTTTGGATACAATAATTTCTTCATTTTTTATTTTCACTGATATCTATACCTCCATGCTTTGTGGTGGTGTTTGAATAGTTCTACTAAACTTTCATGATATGAAGGAATGCATAAAAATAGAATCAAAAAGTATATTTATTGTTCTTAAATTAATAACTAGCATACCTATCACTAGTTTATTATTGGGATCCACCTCAGTGGATTTGATAGAATAACTCTTCCCTTGCTTCCTTGGAGGTTGTTGGTTGTCATTTAAAACCCTTAGATTAGTTCATTGGTTTGAAAAGTGTCCTCATTCCTTATATTCAAAGAAATGAACAATGTGATGAGGGTTCAATGGAGTATTCCTATTCTCCAAAACATTAATGGGTTTTTCCGATTAGAAATTTCTAACTATTTTTCTTTCCTTCCCACACCTAAATCATTTACTCACCCCCCTTAGGAAATTTCTGGGGTGCTTCTTTCAGCACCTTTGACAAGTGGGATGCTAAAATTTCTTGGCACTATTATATTTCTCCATCAATCCTATAGAATTAAAAATAACTTTAAAATTATTATACCTATGATACCATTGATTTTTTTCAATCTACATTTTAACTTTGAGGATAAATTGGACAATTTCCTCATAGATATCAAAATCTCAAATCGCTAAAACTTTTCGTAGACTAGGTTTTATCCCACCAAAGAAGTGATTAGCCTTGAATTTGGTGGTAATGACAAAGTAATAGGCACACCGTGCTTGTATTTTGAAGTTTTTCTCATATCATTCGATAGATTCATTGTCTCTTTACATGATGGCAAGAAAATCCATTTCCATTTTATGTTAGAGAGTGCATGGAATATATTTATCGAAAAAACAGAAATTCCTTCTACCCCATCACTTTGATATATTCCTCAGGCTTTGTATTCTTGATCAATGTTCACCACTAGTTTGATTCTACCACCATATGATATACAACCACTAGAATCTTCTCTCACGCGGAACATTGAAGTATAGATAAGTTCTTCTCAATGGAGTTAATCTATTTTTCCATGATTAAGGGATTGGATGATCCATTAAAAGTTGGGGGGTCTTTGTCACATAAATATCTCAATTTTAGCTTGTTATTTCTTAGGGGGGTTTGGGAAATTCTCCTAATCCATGTTTCTATTTATAACCTAATTCATTTGAGGGAGTTTCATCATGAAATTTTTGATTCCAACTCCCCTTGAGTTAGGCATCTTGTTGGGGCAGTCATCACATTGCTTGTTGCATTGATTATTTACTTTATTCCTCCTATTTCTAACCATTATCTAGAATAAAAGGAAAATTAGGAATGATTATTTTTAAACTATTAAACACATAAATTATAATCCAATTACATTAAATAGATAACTTATAAATTACGTGTATTCCCATAACTTATGAATTTCTAGGATTCAATCAATGTTATCCATGATCTATTTCTTAACATATATTCTTATGGGTATTTTTTTGTTCCATTAATAATGGTTCATCATGAGATTATGAATTTATCAAAGCATATCCCCTTGGAGTCTCAAACCATGTGTACAAAAAGGCTCATTGTCCTGAACCAGTTCCCGATTGAGTATAGCCCAATGTGGTGTTTTCAGGTTTTACCTCTATGTACATCTGTGCTAGAGCCACATCCACTTGTAGTATCTAATCAGGGATTTATTTTCTTGATAAACCACTTAATATATAATTACCAAAATGTGGGTATGTTTCCTTATACTTATTCTTATCCCTAAGTATTTTGATAGAGTTTTTTAATCCTAATCCCAAAAATAACTAAACCTCTCTTTGATACCAACTATGATAACCCTACTCTTTATTTCACATTAACACATGATTTATTACATAAGATTACAATTAATACATCCCATAAGATCAATAAGTCCAATACCTTTGGGAATTAGGTACATTACATAACAACTTAAAATAGTGAATACATCATCTCTATTTACAACTTCCTTAACATGCTCTTATTATTCCATCATACATAAAACTACATGGGATAAACTGGGAACAACATAAGAAAGCGGTGAGCTATAAATAAAAGTAAAAGAATAAACATGGAATAAAATGAAGAAAGTAATGCATGTTAGACAATAGGCATGTCAATGGGGCATAAAAGGGGTGAGAATCATAAAAATAAATAATGAGGCATGATGTAGCATGATAATTGTAAAGGAAACATGAGAAATGTGGAAACACCATAAAACACTGCATCATAATCATAGGTCAAGTAAAAATCCTAAGAAATCATGATGGAAAAATTCCTATGGTGGATTAGGTTCACTCCTTAATCCCTTTCATGACATCTCATGAGACTAAAGAATTACTTAATGAATTTGATCAATATATATCTTTGGGAACACCTGTCACTTTCATTTCATTAATCATACTTAAGTGTGCCACATAAATCATACAACATAGATTCATTCATCATCATATTTTATTCCACAGTCAAGGAGTGTGAAATAAATACATGTAAGTCCCAATCAAGAAGTATAAGTTCATAAAGTTAAACACCCATGATAGGAATTGGGTATGGGGATTCACTACACATCTTTCTGGCATGGAAAATCAGGGTGAAATTTTGAAAACATAATCGAGGAATATAAATTTTCATGGAAGGTATTAAGGAGAGTAGAAGTGTTCTCTTGTCATTTAGTCATCATAGGGTGTAAGATCCCGGACTTCAAGGAGGTATGTACTTGTTTAAATTTTTCTTTCAATCCATTGTTTTTTTAATGAAATATTTCTTGAGAGTATGATGGTCTTGGGGTGTTCTAAGAAGTTTGGACAAGAGAGAAAGGAAAATTGGGTCAACCTGTGCAAGGAACACAGTGGACGCATGGTTAAGTAAACCATGCAGCCCACCAAAAAAACCATGAAACCTTAAATAGTGGCATACCGCATAGCTAATGCATAGTTTGTCAAACTGTGTAGTATGCCCAAGCAACTGTGTGACCCAGCTCCCCTCGGATAGTGTCTTGTGAATAGTTTGCGCGTGGTTTGGAAAACTGTGTGGTTAAACTGTGCGGTTAAACTGTGCACCCCTATAAAAGTTGGAAAAATTAAAAAAAATTCCATTATGTGATTTTAAGTGTTCTCTCGATTTTCTACCTTAAATTCCTACCTTGAACCCTAGTAATGAAAAAGAACCCTCAAGGGCTTCCAAGGGTGATTCTCCTTTATCTCTAGGCTATTTGGAGCACCATCAGTTGCAGATCGAGGCTTTGGGTATGTCTAATCTCTCCCTTTATTCTCTTTTTTGGATTAGGGTTTGTATCTTGGGTGATCTTCTTATGAATTTATAAAATCCTTCTTTTTTAGTGAAATCTAGGTTGACTCTTAAAGAGTTGTTTTAATCTAGATCTATGACCACTTTTGGAGTGCATTCATTAATGGATTTGAAGTAAGTGTTCTACAAGTTATATCATATAGTTCTGTTGTATATTTGTGCATGTTCATGTTTGTTCTTGGTTATCTCTTACTGTGATTTTGATGCCTTTAGAGATATTTGGTAAAATGGGTGTCTAAATGATGAATAGAAACCCTCATGGTTCCCGTGGGATGCATTGAGGGTGTTTTGACCGATTTAGGTCCATCAATGGTGTGCACCATCCTACCTGGACCTAGGAATTAGTAAAGTACATGCAAGGTCAATGTGTGATAATTTAGATACCTTGACGAACATTTTGATATGTTTAGTTGAGTTGAATATGGAATGTTGGTAGTGTACCTAAATTTTATAATGGCTTAACAGATTGTTTGTCATGATGTAAAAATGGGTTAATTGGGTTAATTGAGATCATGTCAAGTGGATTATAAATTATGATAGAAATTCCTAAGAGAGTTAGTGAATATGAAATGGTGAATGTGTTAAATTGGTAATTCCATGTGAAATGAGAAATATGTTAAATGGGATTTCATAAGGGAATTATAGAATATTCTTAGAAATCTAGTCATTGGAATGGGAATTGGGCTAAATGGGATATGTAATGTAAATAACAAATCGATTAATAGGTTGTGGATTAACATTAATTACCATGTTGATTGTTATGGATTATGATTGTTATATGTTTTGGTTGTGTTTGGTTGTGATATGTCTTGTGTATGTTTAATGGATGAATAAGAAAGTGAACATGGCTTGGCATGTGGGATAAAGGAATGAGGATCCTCCTACTGGTTGAGTTAGACTGATTCCCTAACTCCACCCATACTTCATGGGTTAGGAAAGGGGGTGTAGCTCTATACCCCTAACAGTTTCATTCCATCTAGATTGAGTCTTTGAGGTGAGGACATTTTTATGTTGTGATGTATTATCACTAGTGAGATAGGGACTTGACTTATTCCCTTATGCATAATGATAAATTCATTAAACCTTTTTGTGAATGATTTAAATTAAAAACCCATGGATTACATGTTGATCATGAACTAAGTAATATAGAAGATGCAAATAATGAATTATTCTAAGGGTAGTAATAGTTAAAGTAAGCATTGTTAGATAATGTAACCCAAACTATATTTCATTTACTTCTCATTAATTTAATAATTTCATGTACTATCTATTTATATTAGATATGTTTTTAGACATCATTGGTGGTGGCCTGTTGAGTTTTACTCACACCCTTCTCGGGCCGGTGTTGGGTACCCAAGTAGATTTCATGCTTGTAGGCCAAGGTAATGGTAAAGGCCATTAGCTTCGGAGTTAAGTCGAGCATGATAGGTGCATGGATGAGGTTCCGGACTTGGATTCAAGACCATTTTGGGGATTCTACTGTTGTATTTATTTTGGTTTTTGTTCACTTGGAACTGTAGCATGACATGACATATTTATTGTTGGTTGTGGTTTGTACCCATTTTTTAGAGATGGTTATTTAGGAATGTTCATTGGTTATTCTTTGTTATTTTTGTTATTCTATTTATTTCCTACTTTATATTACTCTTGTAAATAGGTAATAGTGTCCCCACATTACTTTTAGACCCTTGCTATTAGTCAGCAACCTCTGGCGTATGGGGAGGCCCGCTTGACGTCATGTGGCGACATGGCTCAAGTAACCGGTTTAGTGGATCCTAGGTTGGGGATGTTACAAAGTGGTATCAGGGGAGGTATTTTCTGTGACTTACTATTTAGGGATGGTATATAGGAGGTTAGAAAGGAATTTTCCATGGTAATGAGCTCATTATTGGTAGTATCGAACCCATTTTATGGGGGGGAACCCAAGTCACCCATGGTGGAAATTTTTTCTCTTGTTGTGTGTTGTTGTATTTGATGATATTTCACTATTGGGTGTTGCACATGTTGTGAGATGTGATAGTTTTATGATATTTTTCTCATGGCCTAAATTGAATTAGGTTGTGAATTCATGCATTATTCTGGGAACCTAGGTATATAAGTGACATTCATCATGTTAGGAACATGCACAGAATGGGTGTGTGGGACAAAAAGGGTATGATGAATTTGATTTTCTTGAAATTGATGAAAATGGTGTCTAATTAAATGATTAAAATGGGTAAAAAAGAAGTAAATTTTTAAATAATGATTAAATAATTGTTCTTAAAAAATGGTTTTAAGTTAATTAAAGAAATTAAGTAATTTTTGATATAGAAATATCTTTGAAATGATGACAAATATAATATTATAACTGACTAAGTTGTTTTACCTGTGTTATCTATAAACCTTAGTAGGGATGGTTGATGGTAGTATTCTAGGTATGATAAAGCCCCTTTGGATAGTGTATGTGAAGTGGTTTGTTTATTTCTAGTGGGGAGCCTTCCTTTGTATTTTGAGGAAGCTTTATGGTTTGTGTTCTAAAGATCATGTTTGGCATTGTAGAGAAATGTCACCATGAATACGTGTACCAGTTGGGTAACAAGAGAACGTTGAAAATAATTATCCCCTAGTAGTGAATTAAGAAGATCCAATGGTTCAAGATAATATGGAAGATCAATTCCATGAGAACTTTTCTAATTTTATACAGATGATTGAATGGAACCCAGGGAAGGTTGCACCAAGTATGTTCAAGATGACCAGGTAGTTTCAGCTACAATACCCTCCAACATTTACCAGAGAGGGTGGACCATAGGTATCTGAGTTATGCATAGGGTCTTTCCAGATGATTCTTCATCATCTAGATACTTCTACCGATAAGTGATTCAATTTAGCTACCTATATGTTGTGGGGTTAGGTAAAGCATTGGTGTTACATTATGGTTCAGTCAGAGTCAGCTGAAGGAATGTTATGGAAGGAATTTTAGGAAAATCTTCTTAAAAACTACTACCTAGAGACCTTGAGGTAGAATAATGCTATGGAGTTTCTAATTTTGACCTAGGGGGTTGCATTAATGATGGATTATTCTAGTCCTTTAACTGATATGATTTTCTTCATTCTGACAATGGAAGAATATGAGGCAACTATAGTGAAGCACTTCCAAGAGGGGATTAGGAATGAGATCATGTCCCAGGTGAATATCTTTTGTCTGAAGAGGTTTGAAGAGGTGGTGGACTAGGCCCTTATCTCCAAAGGGAACCTGAAGGTAGCTTCAGGTGGTGGATTTGTGGTGCTATCCCGGAAGACAAGTGGTAAAACTTCTAAGGGAAGTAAGCATTATTTTTTGGAATTTTCAGTAGGGTGAAAATACGTAGAGTAGTTAGAAGAGAGGGATAGTCTCTCAGTGTGGTGATCTGGTGTTCTATTACCATTGTGTTAGGTTGGGGAATGTGTAGGGTTAGTGTACCCAACTACCAGTTGAGTGCTGGTTGTGCATAATTTTGGGAAATATATAGAGGTTTTGTAAGAACCCTCAGCATCTGGGCATAGATGGAGGTCAGAGGCAGATGCTGAGTGCGGGCAGAGGGTCAGTCACCTCGTATTAGGTAATCAGTTGTAGTTACATGGGTCATACCGTTAGGGGTGGTGGATGTGGAACTCCTGGGTGAGATCTTCCATTCTAGTAGGGTAGTGTAGTGTAGGTTTCTCAGGCAGGAACCCAAGCTAGAGTGGTAGGTCATCTTCACGTAGTCCAGTCTTCACCGAGAGGTGGAGATACTAGATTGTCTACCATTCGAGGTACAATTCTTATAGATTCCACACTCTCTAGTGCTTTATTTGACACAAGTTCTGCACGTTCTTTTATTTCTGCACAGTTATTAGTTTTGTTGGGCCTAACCGTGGAAAGTATGAGAGGGGTTATGTCAATTGATACTCTATTAGGTATGAGAGTTAAGGATATTAGAAAATTTAAGGGTTTTTCTTTGGAGGCTGGTTTATATTATTTTCATTGGAATCTATTTTTTCTTGAGATGTTAGGTTTTGACCAAATTTTGGGTATAGAATGGATGGTGTTGTATCAATCCAAAATCAATTGTTACTGACATCGAGTAATGTTCCTGTCACTCAATGGAGACATTTGTGTCCTATGTGGTGAGAGGGATGTTCGAGCAAGACATGAAGGGATATTTTTCTATCAATTGGGAGAACTCATAGCCCAAGTGGCGTGTCTTATTCTAGATGAAGGGTGAAGGGAGAAATAAGTCTTCCCTCCCATTGTGTATCAATTTCATGTGGTGTTTTCTGAGTACTTCTTGAGGCTACCACCTGAGAGAGATGTTGAGTTTATGATCGAACTTCTACCAAGGGAAGAACTAGTTTCCATTACACCATACTGAATGGAACCGACAGAAATCTAGGAACTTATGGTTCAGCTACAAGAGTTGGAGATAAAGGAGTTCTTCTGTCCTATTACATCACATTGGGGATCTCTTGTTCTATTTTCCAAGAAGGCGGATGGATCATTAAGGTTACGTGTTGGCTATAGAAAGTTGAATCAAATTGTAGTTAAGAATAGGTACCCACTTCCTAGAATCAATGATTTGTTTGAACAACTGAGGGGTGGTACAGTTTTCTCCAAGATCAATTTGAGATTAGCATTAGTTGATGTTGAGGCCTTTTGATATACCACATACATCTTTCTAAATCAAGTAAAGGTTGTATGAGTGTGTGGTGATATCCTTTGGGTTGGTCAATGCACCAGATGTTTTTGTGGATTTAATGAGATTAATATTTCACACATACCTAGATCAGTTCATGGTTGTCTTTTTTGATGACATATTGGTGTACTCAAGAACTCTTGATGATTATGCCAAACATCTTGACATCATCCTGAGTACACTAAGAGAGAATAGGGTTTACGCCAAGATATAAAAATGTCAGTTCTGGATTGATAAAGTTCATTTATTTGTTCATATCATTTATAGTTAGGTGTGTAGGAAGCCCCAGGTAAAGTGAAGGCTATGGTGTCTTGGGAGTATCCCAATAATTTTTCTGATGTTCTGAGTTTTCTAGGATTGGTCAGTTATTACGAAAGGTTCATTAGGGATTCCTCCCATTTGGCAGTGCCACTCTTATGGTTAACTAAGAAGAGAGTTAAGTTTGAGTGGTCTGAGGCATTCAAGAATTCTTTTCAAGAGTTAAAGAAGTGGTTGACAACTACACTGATCCAGATCTTACTCGAACCAGGTAAGAGGTACACCTTGTTATGTGAGGCATCTGGTTTTGAACTTGGGGAGTTGTTGATTCATGATTATCAGGTTGTAACATGTAAGTTAAGATAGTTGAGGCCTCATGAAATAAATTACACTACTCGTGATCTTGAGTTGGCCACCGTAGTTTATGAATTAATGTTTTGGAGGCATTACTAGTTGGGAGATCAGTTTACCATGTATATTGATCATAAATTTTTTAAGTACATCTTCCCTCAATGGGATTTAAATATTTGGATGTGAAGGTGGGTTGGGTACCTGCAATCCATTGACTTCAAGTTGGTTTAAATGCCAAAAAATGGAATAGTGTTTTGAATTCTATGATCTGAAAGACTTGGAATCAGGTTGTTCGGGAATCCAACTCTGAGTGGAGAATGATGGCCTTATTTGTTGAGATTCACCTAGAGGTTATGGATGGTCATGAGAAAATGAACCATGTTTCTATAGTAGTTGAATCTGTTCTTTTGAACTGGGTCAAAGAGAGTTAGATGGAGAATACATAGTGTTTGGCTATAAAGGAAAGTCTTAAAGGTGGGTAGGTACCTTCTAGTTGCACTATTGGTGATGATAAGATTTTCAGTGTTTGTGGACTTGTGGTTGTGTTAGTGTGTATGCAGGAAGAGTTGATGCATGAGTTAAATGTATTGAAATGGGTAGTGCATCCTAGTTTGACTAAGATGTATCATGATCTTCGTAGGTAGTATTGGTGTCAGGAATAAAGAAAGAAGTTTTGGGTTTTGTGGTATGATGTCTTACCTTCCAGCAAGTAAAGATGAGCACCAGGGCCTGGGTGGATTGTTACAGTAATTTCACATCCCATGGTGGAAGTGGGATGACATAATGATGGACTTTATAGTGGTTATTATGAGGATGCCTCAAAATAATGATGAAATTGGGTTATTTGTTCATTAGTTGACTAAGGTGGACCATTTCTTTTCAGTCCAAGATACTTACATAGTTGATCAGTTGAGCAAGTTATATATTCCAGATATAGTATGGTTGCATGGTATGATGAGAATTAGAGTTTCAAATCATGATTTTTGTTTCACATCACACTTCTAGAAGGTATTACAGAAGGCACTTGGTACCCATGTGTTTTTGAGTACATCTTATCACCCGCATACAAACAGTAAATAAAAGCATACAATTCAAGTGTTGGAGGACATTTTGAGAGCTTATGTCCTGGATTTTGGGGTTTAATAGGAAAAAATTATCGTTTACTGAGTTTTCCTTCAACAATAGCTTTCAAGATTTGATTCAGATGGAACCTTTTGAGTCACTCTATGGGAGACCATTTAGATCTTTGATGTGATGGTTAGAGGCTAAGTAATATGATCTGTTGAGACGAAGTCTCAAGTATAAGACGTCATAAAAGGTTCAATTGATTCAGAATCCCATGAAAATGGCTCGGTGAAGAAAGAAGTCATATGAAGATCGGTGTCATAGGATACTTGAGTTTATGTTGGGTGATAGTGTGTTTCTTTGAGTGTCTACATGGTTGGGGCACCATCAAATTCGGAAGTAGGGAAAGTTAGCACCCAGGTATGTGGGGTCATTTGAGATTATGGAGAGGATCAAACTGGTGGCTTATCGATTAGATCTTTCAAAACGGTATAGTGGAATGAACGATGTTTTTCATGTTTCACAACTACATAAATATCTACCTGATCTATCTCATGTGAAAGATGTTTAGGATACAGAGATTAAGGTCGGTGTATCCTTTGAGGATCATCTAGTTTGTATCATGGATCATAGTGAGATGGTCTTGTGGGGTAAGACTGTGGCCATACTTTGAGTTTTATGGAAACATGAAAATGTTCTGGAAGAAACTTGGGAGTGAGAATTAAATATGTGGGCCTAGTGGCTTGGTCTCTTTTCATCAGAAACTCGTTGATTCTTAGGAAGAGCATCTCGAGGATGATCAATTATAAGGTGGGGAGGTTTTAAGATATAGAACTTTGTGGAGGTATTTCCTTGTTTAAATTCTAGTTTTAATCCATTTTTTGGTTAATGAAATGTTTTTAGGGAGTATGAGGGGCCTTGGGGGTGCTATAGGGAGTACAAGAAATGAGAAGAAGTAAAATAGGGCCAATCTGTGTGAGGCGCACAGTTTTTGCATGGTTAAGTAGACAATGTGGTCTACCCAGGAAATTTATGAAACCTTAGACAGTGTTATATCGCATTGATGGCACATAGTTTGTCAAACATTATGGCCTACCCCAGTAACTGTATGACCCAAATCCCCTTAGTGAGTGTCTTGCACATGGTTTGTGTATGGCTTGGAAAACTGTGTAGGTAAACTGTGTGTTCCTGTAAAATATGGATAAATTAAAAAATTTCCATTACATGATTTTAAGTATTAACCTGATTTTCTTTATTAATTTCTTCCCTTGATCCCTAATGGTTAACAATAACCCTTAATAGGATTTTAAGGGTGATTCTCCTACATCTCTAGGACATTTGGAGTGTCATCGTTTGTGGATTGAAGTTTCAGGTAACTCTAATATCCACATTTCTTCTCTTTCCTGCATTAGGGTTTGTACCTTCAATGATCTTTTTCCAAATCTTTGAAATCCTAATTTTCTAGTGGAATATAGATTGAATCTTAAAGAGTTTTTTGAATCCATATCTAAACCATGTTTATGAGTATATTTGTCAACGGATTCGAGTTAGGTGGTCTACAAGTTATATCCCATAGTTTCATTATAGATCTGGTTTTGTTCTTGGTTATCTCTTGTTGTGTTTTTTATGCCTTTGGTGATATTTGGTAAAATGGGTGTTTAAATTATGAATAAAACCCCTCATGGTCCCCATGGGATGCATTGAGGATGATTTGACCAATTTAGTTCCATCCATGGGGTGCTCTGACCTTCCTGAACCTAGAAATTGGTAAAGTGTGTGCACGGTCTATAACGACCCAAACTTTTGAATAATATTTTCTTCCTAATGTTTTGTTTCATTTTGTTTTATACTTAACAAAACTATATCCTCTAATTAATTGAGTATAATTAAAATGAGACCATTGGGTTTTGACTATTATATGATCGTTGGTCAATATGACCGTTGGAAAATATACTCTTAATGTTATGATTATTGTTTATATATACAAATAATCATGGTTACTTAATAAAGAAAAAAGATTCAATGGTCTCATTCAGTAGACTTGGGAGATACGAATCTCATCTGTCGAAGCTTGGGAAGGAGGTTGTGTCACTAGGCTTTGTGATGGACCAAGCCCAAGCTAAGCTTCAATATTTTAAGCTTGAACAGAATCACCTAAGAGAGAAGTTCAAGTTGATAGAAATCACAACTTGGGAAATGTTTTCCAAGCTGCCCCAAGATTCTATCACCATAGAAAACCTTACACTTAGGTCCTATACAGGAGTTATAAGAGGCTATGTAATGAGGCCTTAGTTACATTGTGTAATCCTTTTGTATAAATAGACTTATTATTTCTTATTATGGTAAAATTTGTGAATTTAAAATGTTCAGATAAATATAGGATGGATTTATAGAAGTTCTATATTATTGATGAATTTTGGAAAAAAGGGTATTTTAAAATATTTTTGTACACATTAAATAATTAATAATGTGAAATGATTTTCAAATAATGGTCTTCTACATTTGTGTTCAGTAATAAATTTAGAGTCTAATAAGATCAACTTAATTTTTAGTGAATAGTAAAGTATGAATAGTAATATTACCCTTATGAATAGTAATATGTCCAATGGAATAGTAACCTCACTTAAGAAATTATAAATATAATTTAGGCATCTTGAATGGTGAAGTGATATTATAGCATAAGTAAATAACAGTTTTAGAAATTATTAGTTAACTATTATTTTTTTTCGGGTAAATGGTGTTTTTACTTAAAAATTAAATATATCATAATTAGAAAATTATTTTCATAAAATTAAGTTATTTTTTGAATTTAGAGCATCTATATTAGGTTAGGGTGAATTTATGAGAATTTTATAAAATGTTTCGTTTTTTGGTGAATAGAAAAAATACAGTTTTGAGTTTTGGGGTGTTTAATGACATCATTAATGATGTAATCATGATGTAATAATTCTGGTAGACTTTATAATAGTAATATATGTAATTATGTGTCCCAAGTGTCCAATACCATGGGTAAATACCATGTTCAAGCCCACGGTTTTGCAAATACCATTGATGAGGTGTCCCTAGGAAATTAATAAAATATTCCCTAGCTTTTGTTATAAATAACAACTCATTCCTTCAATAATTTCATTCCAAATTCCTCATAAACGAAGATATGGTATTTTTACCTCCAAAGGAGTCCTCCCAAGGTTCCCTCAATCCCCCCAAGGTCCCAACCTTCATGTTTTTCAAGTTACTCTTCAAGGTAAGGGAACCTTTCACCCTCCTCTTTTAGTCATAACTCCATCTATGTTATATATTCTAGTTTCCATTTTATTATGTGGGGTTATGTTATTATATATCCTTATTACTGTCCATTTCATGTAAAAATTATGATATACCATTTCCTATATCACCAACAGATTTTTTTAATTTTTAAGTGACATTGTTAGGCTGCCGAATTTTCGTAAAAGAAATCGCATCTTCTCTTTTCATTCAAGTTTTCTTTTCATGTGGTATGTCATTCAAAAATTCATAATGTGTTCTTATTTACATTGTTTTCTGTCCCTATAATATATCATGAGTTATTTATGAGTTTTTGACCCCTGTCCCCTCTTTTTTAATTTTTTTCAAAAATCATGTTATATAGTCGTTATGCTGTAGAAATTTCATCTCAAAACCTCTCTCTCTTTTTCTAAAGAAATTATCTTATTTTATTTATGTGAATAATCAAACCTATTTTAGTTCTAGGGGTATTCATAAATACATAAAAATGGTATATATTTTTCTGGAGTTTACATACATAAAACCCTAATTCCTTTTCCCTAGGTTATAAATGACACAACGATCAAGTTTTTAAGCACTTTTAAAAACGTCATGATTTTGAAATGAAAACCATTTCTTTTATTCTCTTTGGGTTATTTATGGAATGTATGATTATGATCTATGTGGATAAAGTGAAAATAAAGACATATTAAGGGTGTGCTCTGATATCACTCCACTACATTGGGTAAAGAATTTAATCTCTATAGATGAAAAGTTTCACGATACCTTGGTGAATAACCTTGGTAATTTTTATGACACCTTGGAGATGAACCTTGGTGATATGTTCATGAATGTCTAAATTAAATGTTGTAGCCACATTTTTAAGTTATGATTCAAGTTATTATTTCTATGATATGCCTATTTATCATTCCTTTACAATATTCCTCATGTTCTTTTCTATATCTCTCATGTTCACATGTAAACTATTTCACTTGTTTTCCTTAATGGGCCTTCTACTCACCCTTTCCTTTGATGTATGTCTCCAGGTTGTGATATGCAGTAATTGTACTTAGGATGAACTTATGATTAAGCCTTAAAAGTGTATTAGAAGAATTTTTTATGTTGTTTTCATGTATATTTTTTCTGATTTCCAAGACACTAGACTTTAAAGACACTCTGTTTGTAAAATGAAATGAAAAGTTATGTAATAAAAAGGTGGGATTCCATAGTTGGTATCAAAGTATAGTTTTGTTATTTATAGAAATTAGGTTATGAAAACTTTAGTAATAAAACTATAGAAAAGTTTAAATATAGGAAAAATTCCTGGTATTTTGGTGAAATATTAAGTAAGTGGTTTCTGAAAAAATAAATCCATGTCTCGATATGAACTAGTGGATGTGTCTCTGGAAGAGATAAACCTAGGAGTGAAAACTCTGAAAAGGAGTTTCAGGATTAACCTAGGGTATCCTGGTAAATGACAATGGTCCTTGTTGCACTCCTGGTTTGACACTCTCAGGGGACATGTTTGGTTAATCATAAGCTTTTTATGAATCATTATGAAGGATTTATAGAAAAATGTAATTATTTAAGAATGAAGTTTTAAGACATAAAATTATTTATAGTTAAAAGATTCTTAAATCAAATAAGATTATTACTAAGGTTTTATTCTTTTAGAAAATGGAGGGAAATAGGAGGAACTGTTAAAATGATGACCTCAATGTACCATGCGCTGAAGGCCTCTAATGGAAGCTGAAATGGAAACTTTCATGAGAATGGTGAACCAACTGACTCAAGTTATAGGAAATAAATTGAATCAAGCTGAGATAGAAATCTCACTATGAAGGGAACAACACTCTGTTGAGTCCTTTATGCATCAATGACCACCAAACTTCAGTGGATATACTGACCCATTGATTTATGAACAGTGGATCAGCTCTATTGAGAAGATCTTTTCTATGCTCCTCTGTTTGGAACAAGAGAAGGTCACCCTGGCCATTTACCGCTTAGAGGGAGAAGCTGATCAGTGGTGGTAACTGATTAAAAACATGAGGCCAAGAGTGGAGGTTGAAGATATGGAGTGGGAAGAGTTCAGTGGGATTTTTTTAAGTAAGTATTTCCCTCATTCCATGAGAACAAGAATAGATAAGGAGTTTCTCGAGCTGAAGTAGAAGGAGAATGAATCTATGGGAAACTATGAGATAAACTTCACAAGTATTTCACGTTAAACCTCTATCTTTGTCAGTTATCCAAATATTAAGGTTGATAGATTCTTCGGTGGACTGAGACATCATCTGCGGAAGAATATAGCCAACCGAGACTATGATAGCTATGAAGAGATTGTGTGTAGTGTGATAAAAGTCGAACTGAAGTTTGGTGAGACGTAATGGTATCATAAATCCAATGACAAGAAGAGATATATGGATCCAAGATTATAATTTACTTTTGATTAGGGAATATGAGGCAAAAAATTCCAACATCCAACGTGTAATGAATGTGGGAAGAAGCATTTGGGGAACTGCTTGCTCAGGAGCGGGAAGTGCTACAAGTGTGGAAAAGATGGCTATATCACACAGAATTGTCGTAGTGAGGTGAATCCTCAACTCCCAAACACTAAAGACAAAGGTAAGATGGTGCAGGACCTACCTATTGTCTAATTATATAAGTGTAGATAACTTGGGAACTTTTACAATCATTGTCCAAATCCAAGGGCAGTGGAGTGGAATCACCATCAGCCTCAGCAAAGGCCAAGGGAATAAGGTTGTACTTTTTCAATCACTACGGCTAAAGTTAAAGTTCCAAATGATGTGGTGGTAGGTACTCTTTTTGTTCTCTCAAATCTAGAAAATGGTTTGTTTGATTCTGGTTCCACGCATTCTTTTATTTGCTACAAGTTTGCAAAGAATTTATAATCAACCCTTGATTTTCTAAAAGTAGATTTATCAGTTAAGACTCTGGGTGGGATTATCCAAGCACTGTCAGTATTTAAAAACTCTAGTATTTACTTTAGTGAGCATAATCTTATCGCAAATCTAGTAGTCATTCCCATGCTGGAATTTGACATTATACTAGGGATGGGATGACTCTCCAAGTATAATGTTAATATCAAATGGAGAAGCAAGGAAATATTAGTATACTTGAATGGGAAACCAATAATTATCTTCCAAGGAGAGATATCTAAACTGGATATTTGTCTACAAGAACCTCCTATGTTCATCTTTATGGAGTTGATTGGTCAAGAAGAAGAAGGATATGGGAGTTTAAGGATAGAAAATGTCCCCATCATCCAGTAATACGTTGACATATTTCCTGAGGATTTACTCAGACCTCCCACAAAAAGAGAGGTAGAGTTCTCCATTGAACTCGTACCTAGATCTCATCTGATATCAAAGACCCCATATAGGATCTAAAATGTAGAGCTAGATGAATTAAAGAAAAAACTCTGAGATCTTTTGGAAGGGGTTTATCCGACCGAGTGTGTATCCTTGGGGAGCACATGTTCTTCTTATAAAGAAGAAGGATGGATCAATGTGGCTATGTATTGATTATAGAGAACTGAACAGGGTCATAGTGAATAAAAAATACCCTATTCCAAGAACTGATGACTTATTTGACCAACTTTGTGGGGCTCAATTCTTCTCTAAGATTGATCTTCATTTTGGTTATCATCAATTGAGGGTGAATAAAGAAGATATTCCAAAAACTTCCTTCCGATCAAGATATGGTCATTATGAGTTTATTGTTATGCCATTTGGACTGACTAATGCACCTACTATTTTTATGGATTTGATTAATAGAGTCTTTAAGTACTACCTTGATAACTTTTTGGTAGTTTTTATTGATGATATTCTGATATATTCCAAAAGTCACAAGGATCATGAGGATCATCTAAGGGTTATTTTGAAAACTCTACAGAAGGAGATGATTTTTGTAAAGTTCAGAAAATGTGAATTCTGGTTACAATAAGTTGCTTTCTAGGGGCACATTGTTACCAATAAAGGAATCAATGTTGACCCTACAAACACAAAATTTTAGAGGAGTGGCCTTAGCCTACAACAATAACTTAGATTCGTAGTTTCTTTATATTATCAGGATATTAAAGGAGG
This sequence comes from Viscum album, assembly GCA_963277665.1. Lineage (NCBI taxonomy): Eukaryota > Viridiplantae > Streptophyta > Magnoliopsida > Santalales > Viscaceae > Viscum > Viscum album. The sequence continues at coordinate 358,045,748 of OY728121.1, forward strand.
TTTGTGAAAAACTTTTCATGACTTTCAAATTCTTTAACCAAGTTAAATTGAAAAGGGTTCAAGTTCATATGTACCATAAAGTGTGAGGAAATTTTCCAAGAGATAAAGAAGATATTGGTTACTACACCTATGTTAACTCTGCCCTCAAGTGGAGAAGGATTTTTTATTTTTAGCAATGAATATCTAAAAACATATTCTTTTTACAGGAGAAGTTTGAGGCTGTGAAGGATGAGAAGTTTCCTGAGTTCAATATTGATCAAGAAGGTGTACTGAAAATTTCATACAAGAATATGTGTTCCATATATTACAAAAATAAAGGAGCTGATGGATGAAGCTCATGGCTCTACTTTCTCTATACATCCTGGAAGCACAAAAATGTATATGGACCTTTGTGACAATTATTGGTGGGATAATATGAAAAGGGAGATTTCTGAATACACTTCAAGGTGCCTGGTATGTCAGCAAGTGAAGGCAGAGTGACAAATTCTTAAAGGGGTATTGTAACCACTACTCATACCAGCATGGAAGTGGGACAATATCACTTTGGACTTCATCACTGATCTCTCGGGAACTTTCGGAGGAAACAATGCGATATGGGTTAATGTGGACTGTCTCACCAAGACTGCCCATTTTATCTCTATTTAGGAAGATTTCTCTCTTGATCAACTTGACAGGATTTATGTGAAGGAAGTGGTAAGGATGCAAGGAGTTCCACTTTCTATCATATCTTATCATGATCCAAGGTTCACATCAAAATTTTAGAAAAGTCTTCAACATGCTATGAGCACTGAATTGAATTTCAGTATGGCCTATCACCCCTAAACTAATGGACAATCTGATAGGACTATTCAAACACTCGAGGAAATGCTGAGAACATACTCAATGGAATTTAAAGGTGGATGGGATCAACATCTCCCTTTAGTTGATTTCTCTTACAACAGCAGCTTCCACTCGAACATTGAAATGGAACCCTATGAAGCTCTATATCAAAAGTGATGTAGAACTCCAACTTGTTAGGATGAATTTGGTGAGAGAAATCTTCTTGGGCATGATCTTGTGCAAGAGTTGATAGAAAAAGTCCATTCCATACAGCAACACATTAAGGCTACTAAGAGTCGGAAAAAGAGCTATGTAGACAACCATCGAAGGGACTTGGAATTTGATGTTAGTGATAAGGTCTTTCTTCAAATTTCACCTTAAAAGTGATTCATGAGGTTTGGTAAGAAAGGTAAGCTCATCCCTAGATACATTGGTCCCTATTAAGTCCTTGATCTCATGGGAGTAGTGCCTATCGACTTGCACTTCCTCCAAATCTTGCACAAATTCATTATGTCTTCCACGTATCCCTCTTGAGGAAGTACATATTTAACCCTTCAAATGTACTAAATCCAGAGGTGGTACAACTAGAACATGACCTCTCTTATGGGGAGTATACAGTGGAGATCTTAGATTGTAGATACAAGGTTCTACGCAACAAGACTACCCCCCTTATTAAGGTGTTGTGGAGAAAGAAAAATGTGAACAAGCCACATGGGAACCAGAGGAGTCTATGAGGTAGAAGTAATCACATCTTTTCTCATCTGAGAGTACGAGTTAAAATTTAGGGGATGAAATTTCTTAAGGGGGGAAGTATGTAACGACCCTAAATTTTGAATAATATTTGTTTCCTAATGTTGTGTGTTATTTTTTTTATACTCAAAAAAACTATATCCTCTAATTAATGTAGTGAGTATAATTAAAATGAGACCATTGGATTTCGACTGTTATATGATCGTTGGTCAATATGACCATTGGAAACTATACTCTTAATGTTATGATTATTGTTTATAAATAAAAATGATCATGGTTACTTAATACAAAAAGAAGAGTATATGGCCTCATCCAGTAGACTCGGGCCATAAAAAGCTCATCTGTCAGAGCTTGGAAAGGAGTTTGTGCCACTAGGCTTTTCTCTAGACCAAGCCCAAGCTAAGCTTCAACATGTGAAGTTTGAACGGAATCACATAGGAGTGAAGTTCGAGCTGATAGAAATCACCACTCAGGAAATGTTGTCTGAGCCGCCCCAAGATTATATCACCATAACACACCTTACACTTAGGTCCTATGCAGGTGTTATAAGGGTCTATATAACAAGGCCTTAGTTATATTGTGTAATCCTTTTGTATAAATAAAATTGTTATTTCTTATTATGGTAAAATTTGTGACTTTAAAATGTCTGGATAAATATAGGATGACTTTATAGAAGTTCCATATTATTGATGAATTTTGGAAAAAAGGTATTTTAAAATATTTTCTTATACATTAAATAATTATTAATTTGAAATTATTTTCAAGAAATAGTCTTCTATAGTTATGTTCAGTAAGAAATTTACAGTCTAATATGATCAACTTAATTTTTAGTGAATAGTAAAGTATGAATAGTAATATTACCCTTATGAATAGAAATGTGACCAATTGAATTGTAACCTAACTTAAGGAATTATAAATATAATTTAGGCATCTTGAATGGTGAAGTGATATTATAGCATTAGTAAATAACTGTTTCAGAAATTATAAGTTAAGTATTAGTATTTTTTGAGGTAAAAAGTGTTTTTACTTAAAAATTAAATATCTCATTATTATAAAATTACATTCATAAAATGAAGTTCATTTTTGAATTCATAGCACTTATGTTAGGTTAGGTTTAATTTATGATAATTTTATAAAAAAAATTCAATGAATAGTAAAAATACAGTTTTAAGTTTTGGGGTGTTTAATGACATCATTAATGATGTAATCATGATGTAATAATTATGGTAGACTTTTGAATAGTAATATATGTTATGATTTGTCCCAAGTGGCCAATAACATTAGCAAATACCATGGGAAAGCCCATAGTTTTGCAAATACCACTAATGAGGTGTCCCTTGGAAATTAATAAAATATTCCCTAATGTTTGCTATAAATACCAACCCATTCCTTCATTAATTTCATTATAAATTCCTCATCAACAAATATATAGTATTTTTACCTCCCAAAGAGTCCTCCCAAGGTTCCCTCAATCCCCCCATGGTCCCAACCTTCTAGATTTTCAAGTTACTCTTCAAGGTAAGGGAACCTTTCACCCTCCTCTTTTAGTCATGACTTCCTTTATGTTATGTCTTCTAGTTTTCATTTTATTATGTGGGATAATGTTCTTATATATCCTTATTACTTTCCATTTCATGTACAAATTATGAGATACCCTTTCCTCTCTCATAAACTGATTTTCTGAATTTTTAAGTGACATCGTTAGGTTGCCGAATTTTTGTAAAAGAAATTGCATCTTCTCTTTTCATTCAAGTTTCCTTTTCATGTGGTATGTCATTCAAAAATAAATAACATGATCTTATTTACATTTTTTATGTCCCTATACTGTGTTATGAGTTATTTATTATTGGGTGACCTTTTTCCCCTCTTTTTTAATATTTTCTAAAACCATGTTATATAGCCGTTATGCTGTAGAAATTTCATCTCAAAATCTCTCTCTCTCTTTCTCAAGAAATTACCTTATTTTATTTATGTGAATACACAAACCTATTTTAGTTCTAGGGTTATTCATAAAGACATAAAAATGTTATATTGTTTTCTGGAGTTTACATACATAAAACCCTCATTCCTTTTCCATGGGTTATAAATGACACAACGATCAGGTTTTTAAGTACTTTTAAAAACGTCATGATTTTGAAATAAAACCCATGTATTTTATTTTCTTTAGTTTATTTATGAACTGTATGATTATGATATATGTGGATCACATGAAAATAAATACATATTAATGTTGTTCCCTAATAGCACTCCAATGCATTGGGTAAATAATTTAATCTCTAGAGATGACAAGTTTCATGATACCTTGGTGAATAACCTTGGTAATTTTTAAGACACCTTGGGGATGAAACTTGGTGATATGTTCATAAATTTATAAATTAAATGTTTTAGACACATTTTCAAGTTATTATTAAATTTATTATTTCTATTATATGACTCTCTATCATTCCTTTACGATATCCCTCATGTTCTTTTTTATATCGCTCAAGTTCACATGTAAACCATTTCACTTGTTTTCCTTACTGGGCCTTCTACTCACCATTTTCTTTGATATGTGTATCCAAGTTATGAGATGAAGTAATTTTAATTAGGATGAACTTATGAGTAATCCTTAAAAGTGTATTAGAAGAATGTTTTATGTTGTTTTCATGTATATTGTTCCGGATTTCCGAGACACTAAACTTTAAAGATCCTTTGTTTGTAAAATGAAATGAAAAGTTATGTAATAAAAAGGCTGGATGCTATACAGTCGATGTGTGATAATGTAGATCCCTTCATGAACATGTTGATATGTTTAGTTGAGTTAAAAATGGGATGTTGGTAGTGTAACTATATTTTATAATGGATTATGGGGTTTTTTGTAATGATGTGTAAATGGGTTAATTGGGTTAATTGAGATCGTGTCAAGTGGATCATTAATTATGTTAGAAATGACTAAGAGAGTTAGCACATATGAAATGGTTAATGTGTTAAATTGATAATGGCATGTGAAATGAGAAATATATTAATTGGTATTTTATAAGGTAATTATTTAATATGCTTAGTGATCTAGGCAAGAGACTGGGAACTGGGCTAAATGTTCTATGTAATGTAAAGGACAAATCAGTTAATGGGTTATGGATTAATATTAATTCCCATGTTGATTGTCATAGATTATGATTGTTATATGTTTTGGTTGTGTTTAGTTTTGATATGGATTTTGTGTGGTGAATGGATAAATAATCATGTGCACATGCCTTGGGGTGTGGGATAAAGGACTAAGGCTCCTCCCACAGGTTTATTTGGACTGATGTTCTAACTCCACCCATAATGAACGGGTTAGGGAAGGGGACAAAGCTCTATTCCCCTGACAGTTTCATTCCAACCATAATGAGGCTTCATGGTGAGGAAATTATGATGTTTTGATGTATTTTCCCTAGTGATATAGTTACTTGACTTATTTCCTTATGAAAAATGATAAATTCCTTTAACCTTTGTGTGAATCATGTAAATTCCAAACCCATGGATTACATGTTGATGATGAACTAAGTAATGAAGAAGATGAAAATAATGAATTGTTCTAAGAGTATAAATAGTTAAATTAAAGTTTTTCAGCTAATGGAACCTGAACTATCTTTTATTTACTTGTAAATTATTTAATACTTGCATGCACTATCTATTTACACTGGATATTTTTTTATACATCGTTGATGGTGGCCTACTGAGTTGTACTCACACCCTACTTAGGTCATTGTTGGGTACCCAAGAGGAATTCATGCTTTCAGCTCAGGATAAGGGTAAAGGCCTTCAGCTTGGGAGTTAAGTCTGGCCTAATAGGTATATGGATGTGGATCCAGACTTGATGTTTGGACCATTTTGGGGATTCCATTATTGTCTTTATTTTGGGTTTTGTTCACTTGACATTGTAGCATGACATGACAAATTTTTTGTTGGTTGTGGTTTGTACCCTTTTTTGGGAGATGGTTATTTATGAAAGTTCATTGGTTATTATAAGTTTTTTCTTCTATTATATTTATTTAAAACTATGGATTACTCTGATAAAGATGGTATAGTCTCCTCACATGACTTTTAGACCCTCACTGCTAGTCGGCAACCTCTAACGTACGGGGAGGCGCACTTGAGGTCATGTGGTGACCTGGATCGAGGCACTGGTTTAGTGGATCCCGGGTTAGGGATTTTACATAGGATAAGTAAGTGAGATATTTAATAACATATCGCAACATTAGGAATCATAGAAAAATAACATATGATAATGAAGATACTTGAATAAAGAGGATAAAGAAAAGAACCATTACCTTGAGAGTGTAATTCAAAATGCTTGGGAGGGAATTCTTGAGAGATTGGGGCACCTTGGGAGGACTCTATAGAGATGAGGGAAGATTAAGGTCATGATTAAAGGTTTTTAAGGGAAGATAATTAGGATATTGGGTGGTTTTATATAGGAAAAGATATTTCAATTATTTATTATTTCTCAAACTTATGTTTTAGACTCTATATAATAAAATAACCAAAAACCACAAACCTTACCATGGTTTTTGACCATGGTTTCTACCAGAGAGTGGTTTTAATTATTTTATAATTCAAAGGGATGAACTTAATAAAATAATACTCTTTCTAATGTGGAAGTGAATCATACTCTTAAAGAAATGATTTTAAAACCTTAAAATATATTAATGGTTTTAGAGGATTTATAAAAATGCTTTATAAAAATAATCAAACAAACATAAAATCACATTATTTTAAAATAAAAAACATATATTTGGTCTTTTGTACCATTTATAGTATTTATTACATCACTTTTGGATCATTATGATGTCATAATACCTGTCGTATATTTATACAGTATTTAATTTTTACCCAAAAATTCGACTGTCTCAAAAAATTATTAAAAATTCACCATTGGATAAATTCAATGTTCTAATTTCAAAAATAATATTAATTTTAGCTAAATAATTTTATAAATATATGAATTTTCATTTTAAAAATAATATTCTACATTTATTGAGAAATTTGGGTTTTTTGACAATAATAGTTTTTGAACCCTTATAAAAATTACATTTGACTTCAAAAATATTATATGATAATTTATATTTAATATGGATTCTTTAATATTAATATTTCAAAAAAAACTATTTATTTCGAAAAATCATTAATTCATCAAAATAAATTCCTTAATGGAATTTGAATATTACCCAAAAATACAATTTGTGTTTTGTTGTATCAAAATCAAAATCTTTTATAAAGTAACAACAATAAGATGAAAATATATTCATTATTATATAAAATATACATATTAATAACATTATTTTCTTGATACGTATCCTTTAATACACAAGTAAACACCCTAAGGGTAAGGTACACGATAGTGAGACTTTCATGGGGTGCTTCGGTATACATGGTTTGGGTCACGATCTCAGTGAGATTGAACTTCTCCCATATGTGTTTTCTATCAGGATTAATTTGTTGGATCTCATCTTGGGTTTGGTCAAGGGAAAATCCCAATGATTCAATCTTACTCAGAAACTCCAATAAGTGAGCTTCATAGAGTACGATCCTACTATTTGATTCCATCACTTCCTTTGTTTATGTCAATTGGATTTGTTAAAAACCTATATTTATACTAATCATGTAATAATTGTTCAATGACTATATTATCAATCGTAATGATGCTTAATAGTCTTTTAAATCTGATAGTACATAATAAAACCAAATAAGTTCATGTGTTTTTTATATCCATAATATATAATGGTGAATTTAATTAAATCACAAAGGTAATTTTATTTATAATAGTTCGGGTCATTACAACAAGGTCGTTTATCTTGGTAAATTATAAATTTCCATCATGGCTATGAATGAAATGAAAATAAATTTTTTTATCACCAGTTATATCAATACCAAAACAACCGGGTAATGATATTGATGTTTATTTATCTCCATTGATCTAAAATTTGAAATAGTTGTGGGATTTAGGTGTTACGTTGTATGATTCTTATAGAAGTGAAGATTTCACATTGAGAGAAATGTTGTACAGGATGATAAATATATTTCTTGTTTATGAAAATTTGTTGGAATATATCATTAAATTAACTCAAGGGTGTCCCTTTTTTGAACAAGGTACACAGTTAATTAGGGTGACACATTCATCAAAGACTGTGTTTCTAGGACATCATGGATTTCTACCCTAGCAACATAAGTATCAATAATAGATGACATCATTAGATGGGAGTTCAAAACAAAGTGAAACCCCATCTCCACTAAGAGGTGATCAACTATATGAAATATTAAAATATATGAACACAAATTTTGGTAAAACTTTTTCAAAAAATCTTATAAAAACTAGTTGGAAAAGGAGATTATTTTTTTCTAAATTAGAATATTGGAATTGTTTGTAAGTTAGGAATTTTATTTATGTTATGCATGTTGAAAAAAATGTATGTGATGGTGTCATTGGAATGTAATTAAATTCACCTAGAAAAATAAAGTATGGAATTAAGGCTAAGTTGGAAATGATTGACATGGGAATACGGGAAGAGTTGGCACTATTGAAGGGTGAAAAATGAAATTTTTTCCTCCAGTTACTTACACTCTTTCTAGGAAGGAAAGATATCAATTTCCAATATCTTTAAGGATGTAATTGTTCCAAAGGATTATTCATTGAATATCATATAAATGATGGATTTAAAGTTAATGGATTTGAAATTGCACGACTGTCATATTTTGATTAAAGATCTAATGCTTGTAGCTTTACATTGTATTTTTTACAAGAATTTATGTCATACATTAACCAATCTTTGTTTATTTTTCAAAGTTATATATAGAAAATTAATATAACCAAAGAAATTGATAACTTTGAAAATTAAAAATTCCCTCAAATTATGTGAATTGGAATTTTTTTCCTGACTGCATTCTTTGATATGATGGTTTACTTGATGGTTCACTTCGTAAGAGAGATTCGACTATGTGGTCCTTTAAATTATAGATAGATGTGCTCCATTGAACGGTATATGAATATTTTGAAAGGTTGTGTCAAAAATCAAAGTCATTCATAAGGTTCTATTGTGGAGCGATATATTGTTAAGGAGGTCGTTAAATTCTGTACTGACTACTTGTCCGATGTGGAAAGAATTGGTCTACTAGAATCTCAACACACTGGGTGGCCTATGGGTAAAGGAATTTATGGAATATATGTTTTTATAATCACTATTATAGATTGGGAGTAGGCCTACCTTTACATTTTTCATAATATTTTAGATTTTTCCCCATATGTTGAAGCCCAAAAATAAATTATTAGTCATTTGAATCCATAAAGGGATGAAAGATGGATATCAAATAAACATAATCAATAGTTTATAGGATGGTTTTGAGACCATATTTTTAAGGAGTCAGATGAAAATATGGATTCAATTTTAGAATGAATTTTATGGATAGATAGAGAACCAAGTGTGCATGTATTATCTTATAATGGTTATGCAATTAATAGTTATACATTATATACAAATGAACATGATGAATGCAGTACAATGTAAAATATTGGAGTTAAACTTGTGGATAAAGCAATGCATGCATTTAGTACTAAGGATAGAAATCCAATTTATGTGAATATTTCATACTTTGGCATCATCAAACAAATATGGTAGTTGGATTATACAACATTCCAAGTGTCAATTTTTCAATGTAGGTGGGTTGATAATAGGAGTGTTGTTAAAATAGATGAATTGAGATTCATGAAAGTGGATTTCAGTAAGGAAGTCTATAAATATGAATCGTTCACTACTAGAAACAATAATTATACTAATGAGGTTATACCTATGGTTTTATAAAACCATTGGTATAGGAAGATTTCTTAAGCCTACACTACTACAAAACTAGACTTTAATAGCGCTTTTATTTATCAGCGCTAGAAGAAAATGCTGATAAATGGCATACTTATCAATGCTAAAGAAAGGGTTGATACATTTGACCTTTTATCAGTGCATTTATATTAGCAATGATAAAGAAAGCTTTTATCAGCACTTTATTTTTAACGATGATAAAGGGTACACTAATTCAGTGATTTATGTTTGGCATTGATAAATATATCTTTCATCAATGCATTTTTAACACTCATAAAATGAAATAATTAAATAAAATAAAAATAAAAAATGTGTTTATTAAAAAATTTATTATTTAAATTTTTGATAAAAATTAATTGATTGATTAAACATAATTAAATATTAAAAATTTTATTAATTAGATAATTATGATAATTAATGTTATTAAATTCTATATATTAAATATATAAATATATATTAATGTATATAAATATGTTATATATATTACAAAATATTTATTCTCTTTACATTAAATAGTCATATATTTATTGAATAATTGTATATAATTAAAAAATAATATGAATTAGAAATATTGACTAATTGCATAGTTCTCGACATATAATTGAATGTCGTTTGATTTTACAATTTAATATAGATCAAATGTGAGTTATATTGATTTCACATATATGTAATTAATACATTTTTATATACAATATGCACACATAGAGAACTTATCCATTTTTTCAATATTGTTAAAGTGTACCTATATTCTTAATTTATTCAATTTCACTCATTTTTAACATATATACATGCACTAAAAATTATATATTCATTAATAATGTTAAAAAAATATTTGTAAAAAAAAATTATAAATAAATATATTTATAAATGTACAGTCACTATATCTATACAATTATATATTTATAATTATAAAAAAATAAATATTTTTTTAAAAGTATTTCTATAATTATAAATAAATAATTATGTATATTTAAAAAATTATTGAATTTAAAATAAATTTACTTAAATAATGAATATATTTACTATATTTATATTTATATATATTTATTAAATATACATGTATAATTATATAAATATATATAATGATATAAGTAATATTTTTTAAAAATATTTCTATAATTAGAAATAAATAATTACAAAATTATAATAAACATATTTACTCTATTGATATTTATATATATTTATTAAGTATTTATAAATTTTTATAATTATTTTATATATATTAACAATTATAAATCCTTTAAAATTTCATCAGTAATAACACAACTACAAAATTGACCATTAGAGACTGCCAAAAGTGGTCTCTAATGGTCTTTAGAGACTGCCTACCGTCGGTCAATGGTGGTCGCAGTTGGCTTGTCGCTAAAGGCCAATAGTGACTGCCAAGGGCGGTTGCTTTAGGGGGTCCATGGCCAACTACAATGGCGGTCACTAGGAGAAGTAGTAGAGACTGCTTTTGGTGGTCACTAATTCTCTGAAAAATGAAACCATTAGCGACCGCCTTAAATGGTCTCTACCCTGGGAATTTTTTCAAAAAAACTACATTTTGACAGCATCCAAACAACCAAAAAACAACCTACAAAAAACAGAGGCACATCAAAAAGGTTCAATGTGGCTGTGTGTGTGGATTAAGTGGAAGAAAACTACAATTTATAACTCACCTAATATGGATTACATTCAGTCACCCATGACCGAAAGATACCTATATTAAAGTAAGGCTAGAGAATTCAGTCCGCCAGAAGTATGATAATGGAAAATATCATATTGATATAACTGATTGGAAGAAGGTGTGATTGGAATCCATTTAAATCACAACACATGTTGAAGCAATAAATCTGAGTAAAACAGGCTTCCAATATATTTCCATAGCTTCAAGGTGCATGCTTGTACAAATATTAATGTCAAATAGGATGCCAATATATTGCCACAGCTTCTGAGAAAATATGCATCTCATGAATAGGTGTTTCATTCCCTCTTCATTCCTCAAGCATAAATTGCATGCTGAAACAAGTTTCTGCCCATCCTTCTTCTTCCAAACCCAGAAACACTTCCACCACAAAACATTTACCTTTAATGGAAAATAAAATCAAAAATCCAAACTAAACCTAAAACTTACAATATGCTTCAAAGTCTAGTGATTCATATTTACACCATTGATCTTGGTTATTTACCTCCTCTATTTTTAGTTTTATTAAGGAGATTATGGGACTTTGGGAACTCAAATGTTTAGGATTTGGGGTTTCATGTGGATACACATAGGTTTTTCTATGTTTTGTGCCAAATAAATTGGAGTGTGTATTTTATAGAGGTTTTTCTTTAACCTACCAGTATGTGTGTGCATCAAGTGAGAAATTTAATGCAGAGCATTATGACTGCATGATGTGTTGAGAATCAGAAACATTGAAATTTGTGAAGTAATGAGAAGTTTTATAAATACTAGAAGAGTAGTTGTGAGTGCACTCGACAATGATAGTGTCATGTTTTTCCACAGCTATAAGCAGCACTGGTTTTAGAAGTACATTTGAGTAATTTAGAAAAACTAGAATCTATAGGGTTGTGTGTGAACAAAATTGTGAATTCAGTTATGCAAAGCAAATAATAAAACCCAAATTCCATTGTTTCTCAATCGTGTAAAGTAGATAAATAGATGTTCATATATATGTTTAATGGTTAATTAAAAAATAAATACATTTACATTCATACATACCTTGACCCTTAGACGTAGACAGCTCTTCAAGATTGTATGGATATGGTGTTTGTTCCCCTACCATATCTACAGTCATAGAAAACATTAATAAGGAAATGATTTGATGCCTATTAAATGCCATATAATGTGAACTACAGAGGAATCATTTACTTTTTATTTACTGAAAACATATTTCATCAAATATAAAGTGGTTTTGAATTTTAATGATTTTATTTCATGTTATAAACAATTTCTATAGACACATCAAAATGAAGAGTTATTTGAGTCATAAGTGGCTATCATTGTTTATACACTAAATTTCAAACCACCCACATAAATGATATAAACATGACAATAAACTCAATAATTAAAACATTTTTTATACACTAAAATGAAACATTTTTCACAAAATAAAGACATTATCTAAGACATGCCCTTATAATTTGATTATCTTTATTCATCAATGCATTAAAAACAAATTTTTAAACAAATAGTAGGCAAGTGAATTAGTGAATTTAAAACTTCTCTCTACCATAAGAATTCTCCATTATTGCGGATTTGAAAATGAAAATTTTACACATGAGTATTCCTTTCCTTGGAAACCACCATAAGAAAGCTTCATCCATGCTCCTTCCACTAAGATTTTCCAACATATGAGAAATCACCTTCCTACCCAATCCCCTATAAGCATGTCCCAAATAAAGTCACGTCTGATGAGGAAAAAAATACCCAATTCATATTCCTAACATTGAGATGCAGTAGATTATAAGCATCTACATCATCTATTACATCTTTATTTAAACTTTTTATCATTGTAAGGGAAAATCAGTATAGCAAAGACCTTCTCCAGACTGATGTATTTCATCATCATTATGCAGTTTTCTATAACATAAAGAGGCCTTGAAATTTTTCCTTCCATATTTACAGAATATGAAAAGTGTTCTAGATATATTTCTCAAAGAACTTGCTTTTTTAGTCATTGTAGTTTCCATCTTGGAAATTATATTAAAAAATCATTACAGATCATAAAATTGTTACGACAGTAGCATCAAAAGTGGGTAATTTGTGGCATTAATTTCCGGTGGGGAAGATCTTATAAGTATCATGATTAAGTTTAATTATATCATCATTCATTCACTTAAAACTACACACCTTTGTGTTCATACCATATTTGATATACGTATGGGGAAGAAATGAGAAAAACATCAATTTACAAAGACTAAACAATCAACAAAAAAACAAATCACAAAGCCAATGCATTATGAAATAAGAGTGATGGAAGTGTCCAAAATAAAAACCCTAAAACCAAAATTAGGAATTACCAGAGAGAGTGAAAAATATGGAACCATGTGAAGACGTGGATTCAAAGGTTGGGTGAGATGTGGAGGGGCGGCGATGAGGGTGGATGGGTGGAGTGAGGCTCCAGGTGCGGGCGTGGCGACAAACGATCTGTGAGGAGAGGGAGCCAAGGGTGAGGGAGGCGGAGGAAGGAGTGGAGAGGCGATCTGGGGAGGTAGAGGTAGCCAAAGCAAGTAGATCTAGAGCTGAAGGTTGAGGCAGGATTGGATAGGGAGAGGATGAGCAGTGGCGAAGGCGGAGGTAGGGTTTTCTGAGGGTGGCCGGTGCACGAGGGAGGTATGGGGGCATGGGGGGGAGGGGGGATATCACATGATTTTTTTTAATCCTAGAAACCAGCAGTGTTGGTTTCCCATTCCATGGGGCTCTAAATATTAAATTTCTAGTAGTGTAAGTGCTGATAAAATAATCTTTATTAGTTCTTTTTCCACACTGATAATGATACGAATTTATCGGTGCTAAATAAAGAACTGATAAAATGAACATTTATCATTGCTCTAATTTTATCTCAAATAAATATTAGTTTTATCAATGCTAAAAAATCCCTGATAAATAGTCCTTTTATTAGTGCTTATTTATAAGCACGGATAAAAGTGCCCTGATCTATTTTAAAACTCTTCATGATATAGAGCTTTCTATAGAAACCACCCACTGCTAGTGATCCTCCTTAATGAATTGAAGGTCGAATCACTCCACTCAACTACCTCCAAACATATCATCTGACATTTTAAGAGGTTATCTAAGTTTATTCAACCTAGCGAGGAAGGACTTCCGATTTTCTTTGTGTATTTTTTGTTTCATTTTTGATTTCCTCTTCTATGTTTTGTTTATGATCCTTTTTTTATGACATGTTGTTTACAATTTTTTTTTGATCCACTATTTAGGGAATGATTTGTGGTCCTTTTTCTGTATTTACTACCAATGTATGATTGGGTTTTCATACGGACTCATTAATTAGATATTGATAAAAAATGAGACACTACATTTTGTTGTTATGATGTATCTTTTTTCACTCATGCGCATGAAATTTTTGATATAGAAAGACATCTTATTCACTACTTGAAATTAGTGTTATTCTATCAGCAAATCAGACGGAGGGTTTAATATATTTTTCCATATCATGTGGTCCACTGGTTATTTTATTTGTTGGAATTGTTCCAATGATACCTGTATCCAATGATACTGCTCATTTGTTGATCCGGTTGGAGGACAGATAAAGGTTGCTTTTATTGTGTGCACCTGCTGCTGATCTTCTATGTACATCTGCAGGAAGATAAGGATCAAGCTTTTCATCAATGTTTTTTTATAGCATTATGGCTTGTTCTCCACTTTTGATGCTTCCTACACATTTGATCTTCTCATGTTTTTTCTTTAAACTCATTGATGGTGTAAGAAAATTTCACCTCGTTCATCCTCTTTGTATTCTTCTTTAATAATTTTAGGGGGTGTGGGTTGGGTAACCAACTCATTCTCAATATTTCTAAAAAAAATCACTACTTACAATCATAATTTTTAACTTCATAGTATGTCTTAACAAGAATTTTCATATTTTGATACAATTTTCATCTTTTTTACCTCTTCTTGAAACTTATTTCAGCCTAGTGATCTTCTCTAACCATCCCGTGAAATATATTTCTCAAATTAATATACTTTTCATTGAGTTCACATTGGTTCCTTTCTTCTATTCTGGTTAAATATCTCTTGATAAATCCACTAGAGACACAATTATTATTGAAATAATTATTTGAATAATATCTAAAACTTCATTAGAATAATTGGTAACTTTATTTTTTAAATATTACTTTAACTTCACAATATTGAATATATTCAAAATAATTAAGGGAAAACTAGAAAAATACCCCTACAATCTAAAATAAAATCACAAGTATTTTTACCGTTCTACATAGCTCATCTGGTTGCCCTTACTTTTTCTACGGGTCATCTTGAGTGTATTTAAAACATATCCGCTATTTTAACTTTTACTGAGAACTTTCAAATATCTATTTATGAACCCAATAGGATGTATATGAACTTAAAATGTATGCACACTAATAGTTTGACAAACGAATATGAAGTGGAGTTAAAGAGTTCATCAAGTTTGTAAAATAGTATGCAGACGACCATTCTAAAATCCTCTGTCTGTGTTTACGTTGTTTTTATTCAAGAAAAATTTGTCTAGAACAGTTTTAAGAACATTTGATTTTTCACAGAATAGATAAAAGCTATAAATTTTGGACTAAACACATGTAAAACTGAATATGGACATCTATTGGGATGATATTATGGTTTATAAATCATTTGATATGAATACCTTTATAAAAGATGATGGAGATCGCATGGAAGAAATGATAATGTTAATTGAATATGACCATCGTGATTGTCCAAAGTTATTTTAGGAGTTAAATAGTTGTTCCAAGAAACCATTTTATATTGGTTTTACTAAATACACAACATTTTTAGCTATATTGAAGTTATATAATGTGAAAGCTGGAAATTGATGGAGTGACACCATATTTACAGAACCACTTGGTCTTTTGAAAGATATGCTACTAGAAGAAAATGAACTACCATACCAAACATATGATGCTAAATTAATTTTACATTCAACGGGAATGATCTCTAAAAAATACATGCTTTTCTAAATGATTTAATATTGTTTTACAAGGACCATGAATCACTCATGAAATGCCATAAGTGTGGCACAGATCGATACAAGAAAAAGGAATCAATTACTTTAAAATTTGTATGGTACTTTCCTATCATTACATGATTTAGAATACTATATGGATGTTAGAAAACTGTAAGACAATTAACATAGATTTAAGATACAATAATTAAATATGGGAATCTATGCCATCTAGTGTATTTTCCTTAGTGGAATAAAATTGATTACGAGTTTCCTGAATTTTGAGATAAGCCAAGAAACTTTCTTCTTGCATTATATACTGATTGAATAAATCATTTTGGCGTATAGAGTATTACTCACATTACATGTCCCATAATGTTGGTAAATTACAACTTTCTTCCATGGTTATGCATGAAGTGAAAATACATTATGTTGTGTATGCTTATATCTGGACCAAAGCAATCTGGTAATGACAATGATGTCTATTTGGCTCCATTGATCAAAGATCTGAAATTGATGTTGGATACAGGTGTTATAATGTATGATTCTCATAGAAGTGAAGAATTCACATTGAGTTCCATGTTGTATGGAATGATAAATGACTTCCCCTCTTATGGAAATTTATCAGTCCGTAGCATTAAAAGCATTTTGGGGTATCCCATTTGTGAAAAACTCACATATTCAGTTCAGTTGAAACATTCCTCAAAGACTGTGTTTTTAGGACAAAGAATTTTTTTACCTTAATGACATAAATACTGATCCTAGAAGACAACATTTTATGGGAATATCAAACAAGGTACAACACTATCTCCAACAACGAGTGATCAACTATACAAAAAAGTAAAAAATATTAACATTATTTTCAGTAAACCATTTTCGAAAAAGCTTACAAAATCAAGTTGGAAGAAGAGATCAATTTTCTTTGAATTACTGTATTGGAAATTTTTGTATGTCATACATTTTCTTGATGTCATGCATGTAGAAAAAAAATGTATTTGATAGTGTTATTGGCACATTACTAAATGTTCTTGGGAAAAAAAATATGGTATCAAGGCTAGGTTGGACTTCATTGAAATGGGGATAAGGGAAGAGTTGGCACTAGCGAAGGGTAAAAGGTGTACTTTTCTTCCTCTGGTAGCACAAACTCTATCCAGAAATGAAAAATTACAATTTTTCCTTTTCCTTACAAGTGTAAAAGTTCCAAAAGGGTATTCATAAAATATCAAGAATGTCGTGTTAATGACTAATTTGAAGTTACAAGGACTAAATTCACATGACTGACATGTTTTTATACAATATTTAATGCATGTTTCTTTCTATTACATTCTGCCTCAAAATGTATGGCATACATTAACCAAAATATACTTCTTTTTCAAATCCATATGTAATAAAGTTGTAGACCCGGTGAATTTTCCCATCATGAATAAGAAGATTTAAATTATATTATGTGAATTATAAATTTTATTACCACCATCATTATTTGATATAATCATCCACCTAATGGTTCACTTGGTGAGAGGGGTTCAACTATGTGATCCTGTCCATTGCAGATGGATGTACCCCATTGAATGGTATATGAAGATTTTGAAAGAGTATGTCGAGAATCGAAGTTGGATAGAAATTTTTATTGTAGAATGATATATTTTTGAATAATCTATTGAATTACGTATCGATTACCTATCATATGTAGAAACAATTAGTCTCCCAAAGTCTAATCATAGCGAACACCTTATGGGAAAAAGGATTTCTAGAAGATATGTTGTTATAGTTACCTTGACAGAGCAGGAGCAAACACATCTTTACATATTACATAATAGTGAATATTTTTATCCATACATTGAATACCACAAAGAAATTTTTAGAGATTTGAATCCATCAAGGGCTGAAAGATGGATATCAAATACCCATAATCAATAATTTATAGGATGGTTTAGTGATTGAATTTATAAGGAATTATCTAAAAATATGAATTCAATTTCCGAACAACTTCAATGGGTAGCTATAGGATCGAATGAAAATGTTATATCTTACACTAGGTTTGAAATCAATGGTTATACATTCTATATAAAATAACATGATGACTTTAGTATGATGAAAAAAAATGGTGTTACTCTTATGGATAAAGTGATTCACATATCTGGTTCCAAAGATAGAAATATAATTTATGAAAATATGTCATATTTTGGCATTATCAAATAGACATACAATTTGGATTATACAACATTTCAAGTGTCGCTTTTACATTGAAAATGGCTTGGCAATATCAATGGAGTGAAAGTTGATGAAATGGGCTTTATGAAGGTGAATTTAAAAATAAAAGGGGAAAAAGTTGAGCCATTCATAATGGAATCACAAGTAGATCAAGTATTTTATATATCTGATCTAACAAATAATAATTTGTTGATTTCCCTACTAGGGACTAAAACAAATGTTGAGCCAGATGAAAATTCAATCAAGAATGAACCTTTCATTGGGACATCACAATTAGTTCATGTTGGTCCCAATTTTGACAATGTATTATACATTATATGGGACCATAAAGAGGGGATTTGGATTCTAAAAAGAGGAAGAAAATCCTTGAATCCTTTAAAAAAATAAATAGATTTCAATGAGAAGGTAAGTTTTTTTTAATATATTATGTTTTTACTCATAATATTATATGTTCTATACTACATTAACATAATCTAAATTAATTTTTTGAATACTCATGTAAACAATTTCTTCTGTATATAATGATGTTACCAATCCCTCAGAAGAACAAACTATAATGAAGGAAACCCTTTGGAAACATGTAAAGGTAATGTTATGATATACTTTCTCTATATAACTGAAAAATTATAAAATGCGACATTGATTTCATTTTCATTATTCCTTGTAGAGTTCGTTTATATTATTTTTAACATAAGGATAGTTTTCTTATATAGCTGTGTTCTTTTTCTTAAGCAGGTGGTGGTTAGTTTAGAAATAGCATGATTCAAGTCAGGATTAAAAGACAGCGGAAAATTAATGTTTTTTAATGTATGTAATAATTTTTATTTATGTAATTGTATAAACCAATGTTTAAAATGTCTATAATATACTGGTTTTTTCTATTATTTGTGTTGTAAATTTAATTTCATTTAAATTATATATTGGGACTTGTTTTTCTTAATATTATATGGGTTTTTAGTGTGTTTCTAATGTTGTAGAGTATTGTAACAGCATACTGTGGTGGTTCTATAGTTTACTGTTACAGCATACTGTAGTATGCCCCTTTATTAGTGCTTTTAGAAGCACTGATAAAAGAGACATTAATTAGTACTTCTAAAAGAATTGATAAAGGCTACTTTATCAATGCTTCTATCAGTGATGATAAAAGGACTTTTTTAGGGCTTTTTAAGTGCTGATAAATGGACCCTTTATAAGTTATTTTTCAGTGCTGATAAAAGTCCTAGGATTTTAACATCGCTCAAGTTATCAATGCTTTTCTAGCGCCGATAAAGTACATTTATAGCTCTGTTAAAGGCTAGTTTTATTATAGTGTTATACCAATGATTTTAACCAATCGTTGGTATAGCCTCCTGATGTTATTAATATTTTCATGACTTATTATATACTCCCTTTACTTATTTTATATGAAATGTGCATAATTTGTGTGAAATATTAAAGTTTTAATACTAAGTATAATATTTGAGAATTTTTAGAAGAAGTCTAATTGAGTCAGTTTACTATTTTATTTATAACTATCACCATACTGATCCAAATTGTTTGGTTCTTATTTTATAGGATTTCTAATTAAATATCCAACATTTCATTATAAGGTATTATGGGCCAATTCTTCCATTTGAAGGCTCGTATGGACCACACAAGAAGGCCTACAAAATCTATGAAGAAAATGGACCAGCCATGAAGATTGAATTACTGGGATCAATCTAGAAGTTAATATTCATTAATTCTCCATAAAAATTCTTATAAAAATTCAAGTAGTAATGAATAAAAATTTCAGGGCCCAACTAATGCTTTGAAGTCCAGCCCACCATTCCGTCCGGGAATTACAATCCGGACACTATTCATGACATATCTCATGATTTAATCATCAAATCAAGATTATATGTTTCAGTGTGAAAGAGGAGATATAGGTTTCCTACATTGTTTAATAAATCATTCATATTTTAATGCATCTTCCTATTCAAAAAACGCATTCACATTTTGGACTTCAAAAATATTGGATTGAAATGGACAAATTAACTTTGTTTAATCAACCGGCCATAAATTTGGATCCTTAAGTCCAATAGCAGCAAAATATACATAGTATACAGAGGAGATATTTATCTATAACTTTTAGTAAGATAATATCTCAATATTTGGCTGTCTAATATATCAAATTGGGGATGCAAGTGTAGGGGAAGTTTTGGAATGCAAATAGCCCACAACATTGGGCTATAAATACATCCCCCTCCTCTCCTAGCAATGAGTTGGAATTTCAGAAGAGAGGGGAACACATTGGCACAACCAAATCCTTTACAAGGTCTTGGTAGGACCTTCCATATTCAATTTTTCACTTGAGAGACCTTTCCTCGTCTCTTTGTTTTCATTTACTTTTGTGTTCTTCATTTTTGTAATCTTGTAAGTCTCTTTCTTTGTAATTCAGTTTTAATGAAAGTTTCTTATTTAATATCTCTTATTATCATCCACCTTCTATAGTTCAATATTAATTTTCTTAAAATAGTTTAAATACATTTTAATCCCCTTCCCTTATTTTACTTTCTCATTTAATCTAAAGTTCGTTTTTAATTCTCATCATTGTTCGTGTGTGTGTGTTCGACGCAAAACTCTTTTCTTATCCCTTTCTTTTTCTTATCTTCTTAATTTAGCATCATAATCATTATAAGAATATTACTAATCATTTAAATGGCTAAGTAAATCTCTCATTAGGGTGAGTTATAATTTAGGTATGTTAAGTGATTGAGAGATTTTGCTCAATGAATATTCTTCGAATTAACATTGTGTATGTTGAACTTAGCATGTCATGGATTAATGACTTGTTTTGTTTAACATATGGATTCCATGGATTATTGGAACCATAAATACACTACCAAAATCAATTATTGATTGAGGTTATAATCCTAGTTAATTTAATTCTTGGATTAAATCTTTAACACTTAGTAATTCCAATCAACGTCAACTTGTGACATAGGTGTTATTTTAATGCAATATAAAGAAAAGCTCAAGGATATCACACGCTTAAATACCTAATAATGAACTCACCCCAATATTTATAAAATTGTTAAATTAAACACCAATCATTAATCACTTCATTTAATCTCTTCAAACAAACCCCTCAATCAAAATACAATCAACTAAAAACAAACGACTATTAAAAGGTATCATCGCCGAGGATTCGACCCGAGTGCTGCTATACACATTAGCAGAGCACTGGAACCTTGATCGGTCGATAGGCGACAATAGAAAATTCTTTCAAATGATTCCATTTCTGAGGATGGTGCAATTAATTAATCGTTAGTTTCTAGTTATTGTAAAAAAACAAAAAAAGTTAAAAAAAATGAAAAAAAACACACAAAGAAAAACCTGCCTTCCTCATAAAAATCATAAACGGAAAACACAAAGAAAGAAACTATCTTTATCTTTCTTTCAAATATATCTGAATACCCCGTAGCCTCCCAAACAATCCCTCAGATTTTTTTGACCCTGAAATTGAGCTAACTCATCACCAACTTAGGAGGAACTTAAGAGATAACCAACTCATTCAAGAACCAGTCCTTGTCCAACCAGTTGAATTAAATATGGATAATCCTAGGGGACAAACACTTAAAGAACTTGATTCCCATGATATGAATTACTAACCTCTTGGAATTCAATATTTAAACATATAAGTTTACTTTTAACTCAAATCGGGTTTGATTCATCTTCTTCCTCATTTCCACGGGCTAGCTGGTGAGGATCTACATCTCCACCTCAAAGAGTTCCAAGTAGTGTGCTCTACCATGAAACCTCAAGGGGTTTCTAAGGAACAAATCAAACTCTGAGCATTCCCTTTCTCCCTAACTGACTCATCCAAGTAATGTCTCTACTACCTTCCTCCTGGTTCCATAACCACATGGAATGAAATTAAGCGACTCTTCTTAGAGAAATTATTTCCTGCTTCTCGTACTGCTTCTATCAGAAAGGAAATAAGTGTTATCTGTCAGTTCCCAAGTGAATCACTCCATGAGTACTAGGAGAGGTTCAAAAATATTGTTGCAAACTACCCGCACCACCAAATCCCTGACCAACTCTTGATCCAATACTTCTATGAGGGGTTATTGGCGATGGAGAGAACTCTCATTGATGGCGCAAGCGGCGGTGCTCTTGTTGATAAAACTCCTACAACTGCAAGAGATCTCATAAGTATAATGGCTGCAAACACACAACAATTTCATAATTGAGCAAATACTCAAGTCAAACAAGACCAATATAGTCAGTCGATAGATCCGAACAAGATGACAGAGTGGATGAGTGAACTTATAGGTCTTGTGCAACAACTAGCTGTGGCTACCGAAGCCCCAACTTCATCTTCTCCACAATCAATGTTTCCTAGACCTATCAAAAATTGTGTAATCTACAACTCTCCATCTCATCCAACTGACACATGTCCACAACTTCAAGAGGATCAATCTGATTCATCTGGACTAATGGGTCTCAATGCAGCATATGCTCAGTGGAACCCCAACCCTCAACAATCAGGTCAGTTAATTAGAAACTTCAACCAACCCCATTTTGAGCCTTTCTCATATACATATAACCCTAACTTGAGATATGTGAATCCCATTTCTCATCCCCCTCAATACCCTCATCAAAACCCAAACCAATTCCAATATGGCCAAGGTGTTGGTAACTCCCAACAACCATACCCTTTTGTTACTCAACCTCAAAGGATCAATCCTCCTCCTGGATTTCACTATCCTAGTGAGCCTTCCCAATTAAAAAACCAATAAAATCGCTTTCCCAATAACCAAAATCTAGGTAATCCCAATCCGGGACAAGCCTCTTCTTCCAAGAAACCATGGGAAAGTGTAGTGGACGATCTTGCCTCCTTCACCCATTCCACCCTCAAGAACATTGAAACCCAAATTGGTCAACTTGCATCTCACCTTAGTCATCATCAACCATCAAATCCTTCCTAACTCTCAACTCAACCATTACCCAACCCCAAGGGTAATTTAAGTGAAATTGCACTTAGATCAGGAAATCAAATTTCTATGCCTCAAGACAAGCCCTCCAACCCCCTTTTAAATTTTGACATAGAAAATGAAAAGAAAAAGAAACTTGAAGAGGAATCTGAAACCATTCCCACACCTCTTTATATTCCACTTAGGAACCCAATTCCTTTTCCTCAAGCTGTTTCTAAGCCAAAGAAATCCTTTGAACCCGATCCTGAAACTCTTGACAAGTTTAGACGTGTTGAAGTCAAAATTCCCCTCTTATATGCCATAAAACAAATTCCTAAATATGCCAAGTTTCTTAAGAAATTTTGTACCCATAAGAGGCAACTTAGGACCTTCAAAAATGTTTCCACCCAACAGTCTATTCCCATAAAGTGCAAAGATCCATGAACCATTACAGTTCCATGCCAAATTGGAAGTTCTAACTTAGGTGATGAACTCATAGTCCTAGGAGCCTCAATTAATGTCATTCCCAAATCCATCTTCTCCAACCTTGGTCTAGGTCCCTTACATCCAACGGGTTTTGTCGTTCAATTGGCCAATCGAAGCACTGCTATTCCTGAGGGTATAATTGAGAATGTCCTTGTTTGTGTGAATGATCTTATCTTCCCAGCTGAATTCTATGACCTTGACATGGAAGGTGAGACAAATTCTTGCCAATATCCTCCGATTCTAGGAACACCTTTCCTTATGACATTTAAAACAAAAATTGATGTCCATCCTGGCATCTTATCCATGGAATTTGGTGACCAACTATTCAAGTTTAATATTTTTCAATCCATGCAATACCCATCAGAGAATGGATGTGTATTCTCTATCCATTCTTATGAAACTCTCTATGAGAGTGTGTTGAAGCCCAATCCATCATTTCCTTCTTGTTCTACTGATATAGGAGTTTGTGAATATTGTATCCTCATTAACCAAGTCATAAATGGAGAAGTTTATGTTGATATTACAAATGAAAACTCCATTGATCTAAAGGATCTTGAAAAATCTTTAAAATATCATCTCTCTTCTGACCTCCACTTCTCCAACTTGGATGATAATGAGGAAAATGAACTAGAATTCTCATTTTTTGATTCAGATTAGTTTATCCAACATTCATCATTTCCTATCCATGAATCTGAAAATTCTGTTATATGTGAGGTGAACCCTAAACCAATGTGTTTATATTGTCTCAATGGGAGTGAAGGTTGTGAGATTTGTTCCCTAATTAATAAAGTGATCACTGTTGAGGTTAAAATTGACCATTCTTTGGAGAACAACATTGAAATAAAGGATATTGAAAATTTTATTCAGTCTTATGACTCCACTGATCCTCATTACTCTACATCGGTAAGTGATGAAATAAATGAGTCCAAAACAATTGGGATCTCATACTGTGGTTTTGTGTTATATGATCCTTACATAAATGAACCATCATAATTGAGACATATTCCTAAATTTCCAAGCATATAAAACCATCACTTTGTGGATAAAATAATTCCTCACATTGAAGACCAAAGGGAGGATAGTCATATTCTTTTTCCACCCTCGTTGAATTGCAAGAACAAAATATTGGAAGGGGATAAATTATCCAATGAACAATTAGAAATCCCAAAGGAGAAGTTTTTCTAGAAGAACTCTAGAGTTGAGAAAATATGATGGCCACCATCGGACTATGGGTAGTCCACTCAAACTGTCCAGCTGTAGACAAACAAATGCAGTGCTTCTTGGGAGGCAACCCATGTTTTCTTTTACTTTTATGAAATTTTAATTTCTTTTTAGTTTTTCATTAGATGAATAATGATTTTTCTTTTTTAGCTAACATCCCACAATCCTAGAACCACATCGACTTCCATCAGATCCACAGTAGACCCACTACTGGATAGAGATGGCAACCCACCAATTCCAAACCAAGGGGTGCCTATTTCCCTTTAACTCCTCTTCTCTCTCCATATCTCTCCCTCTATCTCTCTCTTCTTCCTCCCTCCTTCTCATTTTGTTTTTTTACCACTTTTATCCCCACATTTTTTTTATTTACTCTCCATATTTTTTATGGGTGTGTCTTTATAAAAAACAAAAAAAAAACCTAAAAAACAAAAAAACAAAAAAATAACTTAAAAAAATATGGAAAAACAAGAGTCATGGATAATCACCTTCAAATTTTCAAATTTTGACCAACCATTTTGGGGAGTTAAAAGACATGGTTTCATCTCAAAAATTTTGTTTTTTCATCATATATTTGGATAAATAATATTGTGTCAAAACCAATGAATTTTTAATGCTCGCTTTTTGATTTGGAAAATGATTTTCCCCACCCATGAGAAACAACATTAGCTTTCATGCCAAGGCCACATAGGGCCATCTTTTCAAAATTTGTGTTTTTTTAACCCCCATTTGTGAGTCTTGAATTTTTGGACCTTCGCGCTGAATTTCCTACTTTTGTGTGCATTAATATGATAGAGGCATTTTCTGAACCACATGAGAATCACAATGGCCAAATAGCCTCCCATTTCCCTTACAATAATCCTCCTTTTGAAATCCCCTTTGAGCCTATGAAAACCTTTTATTTTTTATACACATTAAAAGACCAATACCTTATCCCACCAAATGTCAACATGGATTTTTCATTGCATGTTTTTTTGAAATGTAAGTGTGGTGGGGATGGATTTCATTTTGGGTACCCTTCGTTGATTTCACTATATTATCATATGCTTAAGGGAAAGAATCCATTTTAGTGTGGGAGAGAGGTTGTAATTCATTGAGTTTTGGGGAATGTAATTTACTTCCATTTCTGTAATTTTTTAAATGTTATTGACAAGTGTTCAAAAAAATCAAAAATGATGAAAAAAAATACAAAAAAATGAAAAAATGGGTTGTGTCTTGGGTAGGTCAAAAATCACTCTTCCTCAACCTTTGATCTTGTTATAACTATTACAATTAGTGTCATGATAAGATCAAACATGGGTTGGTATATGATTTTGAGATCTTTTTCATGTTCAAATTTTGAAAAAAGAAAAAAAAAGAAAAAAAAGAACACTTATGTCATTGGGAGAAGTTTTGTGTATTGTAAATATTCCATCTTCTCATTACCTTCATATTTCCTTCCACTTTTGTGTCTTATTTCAAATTTTAATTCCCTTTTAAATATGGGTTTCCATTTCCTTTCATGTCTCATTTCAAAAAAAATGTGCATTGATTTTTCCATGTTGGTGTTTTACCCCTCTTCTTCTCTCTCTGGGACATTATATTCCTACCGTCCCATAGCCACAGAAAAAAAAGTTTCAAAATACCTATTGATTTTTGAGCACTTTAGGATAGGGAGTGGAATCTGAGAGCTCTTACAAACTCTAAGATTTTCACTTTTGGTTGGTGAAAGAGATAAGCTCCATAAATTAATTTTATCATCTTGAGAGGAGTAAGTTTTGTGTGCCACCATTTTCCATTTATAAATTTGAGCATGAAAATTGAATTTTTTTTGGAACATTATTTCTGTAACAACTTGTGGTGTAATTCAAAATGGATGAGTGAAATTGTCTAAACCTCCCTTGATTGGGGAAAACAAAATTTTAATATTTTTTGGTGAGTAAAAATGATTTTGTCATGTTTTTATATTTGTTACACATGAGGACAGGCACAAGACTAAGTGTGGGGTATTTGATGTTATTAATATTTTCATGACTTATTATATACTCCCTTTACTTATTTTATATGAAATGTGCATAATTTGTGTGAAATATTAATGTTTTAATACTAAGTATAATATTTGATCATTTTTAGAAGTAGTCCAATTGAGTCAGTTTACTATTTTATTTATAACTATCACCCTAATGATCCAAATTGTGTGGTTATTGTTTTGAGGATTTCTAATTCAATATCCAAAATTTCATTAGAATGTATCATGGACCAATTCTTCCATTTGAAGGCTCATATGAACCACACAACAAGGCCTACAGAATCTCTGAAGAAACTGGACCATCCAAGAATATTGAATTACTGGGCTCACTCTAGAAGTGAAAATTCAGTAAATATTCTCAAAAATTCGTATAACAATGCAAGGAGTAATGGATAAAAATTTTAGGTCCCAACTCCAAGAACAAGTGGCCCAAATAATGCTTTGAAGTCCAGCCCACCATTCTGTCCGAAAATTAAAATCCAGACACTATTCATGACATATCTCATGATGTAATCATCAAATAAAGCTGATATTTTTTAGTGTGAAATAAGAGATATAGACGGCCGACTTTGTTGAATAAATCATTCAGATTTGAAGTCATATTCATATTCAAAAACCCATTCACATTTTAGACTTTAAAAAGTTTGTATTGAAATGGACAAATTAAATTTGTTTAATAAACCGGATATAACTTTGGCTCCTTAAGTCCAATGGCCTCCAAATTTTCATATTAGACAGAGGAGGTATTTTTATACAACATGTAAGAATATAATATCTCGATATTCGTCTGTCTAATATATCAAATGGGATATACAAGTGGAGGGGAAGTTTTGGAATGCAAACAGCCCACAACATTGGGCTATAAATACATCTCCCCTCTCCTTGCAAAGGGTTGGCATTTCAGAAGAGAGGATCACATATTGGAACGAAAAAAATCCTTTCCAAGGGCTTGGGAGGACCTTAAATACTCAAGTTTTCACTTGAGAGACCTTTCCTCCTCTCTTTGTTTTCATTTACTTTTGTGTTCTTCATTTTTGTAATCTTGTAAGACTCTTTCTTTGTAATTTTGTTTTAATGCAAGTTTCTTCTTTAATATATCTTATTCTCATCCACCTTATGTAGTTTAATATTAATTTTCTTAAAATAGTTTAAATACAGTTTAATCCTCTTCCCTTTTTTTTCTTTCTCATTCAATCTAAAGTTCGTTTTTAATTCTCATTATCGTTCGTGTGTGTGTGTTCGACGCAAAACTCTTTTATTATCCATTTATTTTTCTTATATTCTTAATTTATCATCATAATAATTATAACCAGATTAATAATAATTTTAATTTCTGAGTAAATCAATCATTGGGGTGAGTTATAATTTAGTTATGTTAAGTGATTGAGAGATTTTTCTCAATGAATATTATTCAAATTAACATTGTGTATGTTGAACTTAGCATGTCATGGATTAATGACTTGTTTTGTTTAACATATGGATTCCATGGATTATTGGAACCATAAATACAATACCAAAATCAAGTATTGATTTAGTTTATAATCCTAGTTAAGTTAATTCTTGGATTAAATCTTTAACACTTAGGAATTCCAATCAATGTCAACTTGTGACATGGGTGTTAATTTAATGCCATATAAAGGAAAGCTAAAGGATATCACAAGATTAACTACCTAATGATAAACTCACCCCAATATTTATCAAATTTTTAAATCAAAAACCAATCACTAATCACTTCATTTATGCTCTGCAAGAAAACCCCCCAATCAAAATACAATCAAGTAAAATAAACGACTATTAAAAAGTATCATCATCGAGGATTCGACCCGAGTACTGCTATATACATTAGCAGAGAACTGGAACCTTGACCGGTCGATAGGTGACAATTAGTTGCGCTTTCACCTCCTAAAATATTGCCTTATCCTAACCATTTTAAAAAACTATTGGTATAGGTTACAATATACTAATGCAATTTTAAAACAATTGGAATATTAGAGATATACCAATGGTTTTAATGAACCTTTGGTATAGGATTTCCTTAAATACCACATGGGATCCTCCCCCCATCACATTTCAATTGAGATTCCTAGATCCCTAGTAGTTAGAATTTGGATTTCTTCCACACTGGTGGTGATCTATCCTCTCTTATTGTTTTACTTCCATTATTTTTCATTATTAAATCTCTAACTTCCAAATCATTCAGGTATTCAATCAACCATCAATTTTATTTTTATTATAGTTCTAAAACACCATGGTAGATTCATTTTTTTCACATTTAATTTCTTTTAATATGTTTAAATCTTCTTATGGGTGTTGAAACAATGATTTTCCAAAATTATATTAAAGTGGAATTTGTTAATTTTATGGTTTTTCATTTTTTATTTTACTTTTTTATACATGGTTAAATGGGGGTTCAAAAATATTTTATTTTTTTATTTTGGGATTTCATGGATCCTTTGTAATGAAAATATTTTTTTATAAGCTTGGTTTGTCTTTTATGATGATATAAATGAAGTTAGCATAAAAAAATATCCATCGTGGGGTAAATATGTGGTTTTCTTTATGTATTGGATAAATATAAATGAATTATTATTCATTTTAAATATTTTTAAGTAAATTTTGTGATTATATCATGAAATTAAATTTATATTTTAGAGTGTTTTGGCATGATGATCTCTAGTGGGATGTTAATTGATTGATTTTGGTATTAAAAGTTAATTATATAATCTTAAATGGATGTTAGTTTAATAATGATTTTGGTGAAAAGATAAATATTACATACTTTAATTTTTTTCATTGATGTGATGACATAATAAATAATATAGATGATGATCAAGACATAATTTTTGAATTTTTTTTAGGATTTTATAAAACTTTCACATATTTTTACCTTTAATTTATAATAAATATCATACATTTGGATGTTTATTATTATCTATATTTTTAAAATATAAAATTTTTATATATTTTATTTTTTTATTATTTAATCATTTTGATATTTTTTTGAATCAATATTACCATAAATAATTTCAAAAAAATAAATAATAACCACAATCTAGGATAAAGTACTAGATATAAGGATGAGTGATAGATATATTATATTCCAGAAGCTTAAAACAAATCAAAATGAAAATAGTAAAACACTAGAGGGAATGTGTAAGAGTTATTTAGAAGATACTAGTTTAATTTAGGCTAAGTTATCAATTCCATAAGAGTAACATTGCATTTGATAAGGGATACGCAAAGTGAAAAAAATATAAATTGAAAAAGATCTATGGAACCCTAAAAAATATATAGGAAATTACCTGTAAAATTGGGGTGATCATTCCATGAGGAAGGGATGTACATCAAAAATATAAGATTCATTATTCGATGGATTATGGTTAATTTTACTCTATACAAGAGAATTTTGAAAAGGATGGATATGAATGATTCATTTTCTAGAATCCAAATGTATCTTCTGGGAAGACTATGAGATGTGGGAAAAAATTTAATACTATCGCTAGAATTTAAAATTATCTTACTTAGATGTGTGGGAACATAATATTAAATGCCCTTTTCTTATTCAGAAATTCATATAACATAAAAATCAAATTTCACAAAATTAATTTTGGGGTAAACATAAAATCATTTTAATTTTCTGGTCTGACCAAATATGTATGTGCTCCAAAAAATATTCCATATCACAACCATTTAATAATTTTATGTTGAGGAAGATATTGGGAATGGATTAAAGTAAGGATAATAATTGATATATTCCCATTTGAATAATCTTCACCCTTTAACCAAGACACATGAAAACTAATAAGAAAGTGATTAATAGAATGGGGGCATTGAAATGAATTCCAAGAAGTAAAATATGGTATTATATACATAAAGGGAACATAAAATTTATTTAAGCATTTATAATGATTTCATACCATCCAAGTTGGAATATCGAGCAGATTGACATGCATGAAGACCATCCCACATGCTGAGATTTCTGAACATTCATCTTTCTAGTATTAATGGGGATAGAACACCTTGTAGATAGATTTTTTATTCTATTAACTAATATTTCTCTTATTTACTACTTTATTTTAATTATATATTTATTTTACACTATATAACTTGTGGTTAAACCAAGGAGACATCCCACACCCACCAATTATTGTATTCTTTCATTTAATTGAATTTAAAATCATGGTTTTATATTTATATTATTTTTATATATAATGTATTTTTTTATTTTCTATTTAACTTAAAAATTATTTCATTTATTTTATGAAATGAAATATAAATTTTTTTTAAAGAATGGATAGAATTTGGATGTATGATTAGATCTTAAGTGATTTTCAATACAAATTGGAGAGATTTTTAGATTTTGACTTTAATAAAACTTCAGATAGTGGTCATATACACTGCTCATTTTATAATTGTGTTGGAATACCTTGGTAAAGTTATAAATAATTTATCTACCATATAACCAAATGTGTTTTTCAAAAAAACTTCTATATGTGGTATCACAATGGGGAGAAAATGAAATCTAAAAATTTTTATGATCCAAACGAGAGAACTGGATATGAGAATTTATTGAATGGACAGTTTCTGTTTATTATTCATCATGAGAAGAATAAAATACCTGCCCAATAAGAGATCGATACAAATATACCTGATTCATGTAATTAAAATGATGATGTTGACAATGTGAAAATAATTTAATGTTGTTTTCACGACTCTGGTATATCAGCAATGTGGTAAAACAAAAAATATGGAATTTTTAAACTGATTGTTTCATGGGAAAAAGATATGTGGTATTTATAATAATACCAACAATTATATTCTTTCCTTTTTAAGAAATAACTTCTAGATGATATAGATATTACCTCAAACCATTATATGTCATGGAAGCTAGTTTATGAACTTGGATTTTATATGAAAAAAATTCATGCTTTCTCAAAAGTTTGCATCTTATTCTGGGAGGAAACTACTAAACAGAATGATTTTATAAAATGTGGCACATCCCGATAGAAGAATAATACTGATGTAACACCATATCATTTTCTATATAATGTAATGTAGAACTTTCCATTGATTATTGGACTCTATAATCTTTTCATGTATGATGAAATATCAAGAAAAATGTGATGGAATGATACTGAGAGAAAGAAGGATAATGATGAGATCATTCATCTTATAGATGGATTTTCATGGTGTACATTTGATGCTTGATATCCTAATTTTATAGCTGAAATCTGTAATGTGAGTTTGGTTTTATCATGTGAGGGTTTTAATCTATTTTATCATATTATTACTTCACACAGCACATGGCCAGTTTTCATACATATTTATAACCTTACTCCAAGGATGTGTATGAAAAAAAATTAACTTTCATGAGTATACTCATATGTGGACCTTATAATCCTATAAATTATATAGATTTTTATATGAAACCTTTAATAAAAGAGTTGAAACATATTTTTAATGTGGTTGTGCACACATACGATGCATGCTTGAAATACATATTTCATATCCATGTCACACTTATGTGGATGATAAATGATTTTACTACTTGTGAAATGTTGTATGGATGGAGCACAAAGGGAAAACTATCATGTCTCATTTATATGAAGAATAAATGATCTATAAGACTTAAATATCATTATAGTTTCTATTTTATAGAACATCAATGATTCTTTCCAATAGATCATCCATATAGGAATAATCATCGAAGGTTTGACAATATTATGGAGAAAAATAGTCCACCTCGTCATATGTATAGAACTGATGTGCTCAATGAATTTCAAGATGTATGTTTTTCATTCTGGAAGGGTCATATGAAATCTATAAATAGCAAGAGTGTTTCCATTGAAACCAGTTACAATTGAAAGAAGAAAAGTATCTTATTTGACTTTTTTTATTATTCGACCAATTTGTTATTTCATTTCTTAGAAACAATTCACATTGAAAAAAATATTTGTAAAATGTTTCTTTCAATTCTTATAAATGTCAAGGTAAATACAAAATATGATTTACGATCCCAGTGTGACTTGGTGGATTGGGGTACCAAACCAAAATTGCATCCTGTGTGTATTAATGAAAATAAATGGAAAGTTCCATGTGCTTGTTATATAATGAAACATGTAGAAAAAAATAAATTTTTGGAATTAATAGAGACTATTAAAGTTCTTGATGGTTATTCAAGAAACATATCAAAATAGGTCAATAAAATAGAGTTGAAGTTGAAATTTTTGAAGAATCATGATTATCACATCCTTATGCATGAGTTGATTCCAATATCCATCTATCATTTTTATCCAATAATATATGGGTGTTATTTATTCAATTGTACCACTTATAGAGATATTTGTGATAATAATTTTTCTAAGTCTTTCATGAAAAAAATGTTTGTAGAGACACCATTAATTTTGTGTGAGTTATAGAAAATATTTCCTTCATCATTTTTCACATGCATGATGCATCTAATAATCCATATTCCAAAGAAAATACTTCTTGGATAACCTGTTTCTTTTTTTTGGATGTATCTAAATTAAATATATATGTACACATTTAAGTCTTATGTCCAAAATAGGGATTATCTCAAAGGTTTCATCATGAAAGGTTACTTTGATAAAAAAAATGTATGGATTTCTATTCAATTTATTTGTCTGATGTGACTATAAGAAGGAACAGACCAACGAGGAATGAAGAAGAACATTAAGAGAAAATTGAACCTAGTTTTCCATCACTTACCCAAATAGGGGGAACTCCTGTATCATATACACTGACCAACTTAATCCATGAATAGCGAGAGATGGAACATCGCACATTTTTGTTTAACTATGATTTGTTTGATGACTACGTCAAGAAAGTAAACTGAAAATGTATATGTTATCTCATCTCATGTAATTGTAAATATCTGTCAATCTATTTCTATTTTTTTGGTAGGGAACATAAAAAATGATAAATAACAATAATTATTATTTATCTCTGAGAAGGATAGAAACTTTTCATAGAAAAGATTTTCCTACTTGGTTGAAATTTAAGGTAGAATTATTACTATAATAAATTAATAAAATTAATATTTAATTAATTTTAATATTCATTTATATTTATGGTATTTATTTTTTCAACTCACTCTATCTCTGAGTAAATAAGAGCTTTATCTTTTTGTCCTAATTTGGTGGTTCGTGAATGAAAATCAGTTTTGATCAATGGGTATAGATTTATTATCACTTAATGAGCAATGAACATGAGAAAACAACATGATGGTATTATGGTAACTACCACAACACACTATTATTATAGTACATCATATAGTATACCTTGATTTTAAAAATTTATATTATTATGTAGTCTTTGAGAAAATACTAATATTGGATTATTACTCTTATTGTTGAGTTTCTATGTTGAAATTCAAGTGGTTTGATTTGATGATAAGGCATGGCACATTTATTGATGATTGTGGATTTATAGTTATTGACAAGACTCGCACTCTTGCTAATGATGGGCCATATATATTTCAATCAATGTAGAAACAAGTTTTTTATGTGAAAGATAATCCGTAACCTAAATTTGGTGTCATTATTGAAGTAATCCCAATACATATTTTTGATGATGGCGGGATGGAATTGACACCGTCCCTACTCCTATTAGCCCCAATCAATTTATTACTTATGATGACTCCAATAGTTCAATTGTTAGAGTTAATTATGAACCTGAAGTTTTGGTGGTAAATATACTGAATTATCCATTTGTGTTCTCAATTATTTTGGTTTTTCTTGAATTGGGTTGTTAAGGTTGGTACTATTAAAATTTATTTACTTTGATTACAATTATTTTGTATCCAACTTTATCTTCATGTGAATTTTCAATATAAAATGGTTGTAGTTTTCATTGAGTTTCACTTTATAATATTGAATTGAACTGTATTAGAACCTACCAAGCCATAAAAAATTGAAATAATAAAATTGGAACAAAAAAATAATCGAATTGAAACATATTAAACAAATTAAAATGAAAATCAAAACCATTTAAAATAATGACCTAACCAAAAAAATTGAAAAATGATCTAACCTAAAATATGAACCAAATGACCTAATCCAAATAAAAATAGACAAATTAACTAATCAATTGACCAAAATGAACCAAACTACCTAACCAAAATTGAATTCGATCGAATTGAAAATAGAATAAAACTATATCATACCCATGCTAAACATGATAATTTGAATGTATTGATTTTTCAATAACATGTATTTTATGCTTTTATATTCTTCCCACTAAATATAAAATGATTTATTTATGTCACTCATATCCTTTATTTGGTTTTCCAATTGGTATTCCTTAATTAAGTTATGTCTCATATTCTTTATTGCTTGTCTTACACATTAGTTATGGATTTATAATTAATTCCAAATTTTTTTCAAATATGGGAAATGAAAAACATTGAAGTGATATGAAGTAAAATGATGATAGATAGTAACCATCAAATGATATATATGGGAGTCCCTCCTTTGGTTTATGTTGTGAATATTTTATTTAAAAAATATATATCAATAACATATAATGTCAGGTGATTAATTTTGTTTTTTTACTTTTAATTTGGATCCACCACCTAGGAAATATTTATTCTTTGACCAGTCTACTGGTACCAATTCTTATCCAGATGATATGATGGGGGTGGTACTAGATCTATGTGCACCACTCGGCATACCCAATCACACCTTGGACCTTCCTCTGAAAAACCATCTATCCCACCTTTTGATCTGGCAGTTTCTTTAGAGGCACCCAGGATATTTAGGACTCCTATGTTTCCACCACAATTTTCATCTAATCCTCCTCACCTATATTTCACTCATATGATGATGTCTCCTACTCCCAATCCATTTTATGCATTTCCATAGACATTTATGTCATATTATTTTCCTTCTACTTCCTTCTCCCTGAGTTTCTACATTCATGCTCCTTCAACTTCTACTCTGACACATTATGATCCTCTAGAGAAAATATTGGGTCTCACTTCATCTATATAGTTTGAAGTTATTTCAGATCCTAGGGATCTAGAGGTGTCCATTGATAAGATTGTCTTTGGTATATTTATAAAACCCTAGTAATTTTTTTTTACCATAATTTATTTTCATTATAATATTTATAGATATAATATTTGTTTTTTTCTTTAATAGGTGGATCTTCCATGAGGCAGTGTGGGTGTACACGAATTCATGCGGTGTGGAATCTCTGCACAGAGATGATGGTGGAGTACAATGAGGACAATCAAATAATTGTAAAAATAGTTTGAGAATGTAGGAGTTTTATGGTGATACTTTCTAAATACTCTGAAATCATTCTCGTCAGGCCACTCTCTTAGAGACACTTTCCAAATGAAGTAAAGGATAATTATTGGGCATAGATATGGGTAAGAAGATTCATTCCATTTAATGTTATATTATTATTTTATTTATAAGAATTAATATTTTGTTTCAACTTCATTATAATTTTCCTGATGGTGATGTTGTAAGGACAGCACTACTTGTGGAATTAGGTGAGCTTTGGAGAGAATATAATCACAAGTTTTATAGTGGATGGCATTCTAAAGTTAGTATGAATTTAGAGGCCACACCTATAATGAATGAGTGTCTAATAGCATATTATCAAGAAATTATTTATTGTTGGAAAAGTACTGAGTTAAATGTATTAATAAAATTTGAGGTTTTTGAATGAAAATTACCATGATTTTCAATATTACATAGTCTTATATTATTGAAAATTATTTTTAGGAATCTTGATGAAGAAATAAAAAAAACAAGGATTCTAAAAAATACCTCCAAACTTTTGGGTGGACTATGATGTTAGACCATGAGAGGAAGCAGGTATGACACTCATTTATAATTTTCATATTTAAATAAATTATGGAAATAAAATGTAAAATAAAACAACTATGAACTAGTGTTTAATTTAGGATTACACATTATTCATTTTCCAAATAAGTTCCTCTTATTGAATTTTTTAAAATCCAAAATAACAGCATATAAAGTGTACATAATCCAACATTTAAGATGAAATTAAACCTTAGTATGAATGTTATTCTTCCTCTAAAAATGATATAACTACTTAATAACCATCAAGTAATAAAAAATAATCCAATTCACTTTTCTAATAAAAAAAGATTGATTAATAAATTTACACAGAGAACATTAATGTATCTTATAATTCTTGGTTGGCTGCATTATAAATATTATTTTATATTTGATAACAGAATGTACACTTATGTATCAGTTTATCTCATATAGTTACTCTTATACATGCTTCAATGTACTCTTGTATATTTTAGTACCAATCAACACTTTTCCAATTTTCAAAGTGTGGCCTAGTTATCATTACATATTATGAATTTTCCATTTTTCTCACACTTAGTCTTCTTGGAACAAATTGAATCTTACATATCACTTCAGAGTACCATTACAACTCACATTAAATGATTTCCTTTTTCTAGATTTAAATTTCAGATCAAACCATACATATTCTCCCCTATATACCCTTATGCGTGGAAATTTTATAATTCTATAACATTAAAAATATCGGTAACCTTTAAATATTGTCCTCAATAATCTTATTTATTGTCCTAGTTACCTTTACATATCATAACATTGACAAACTCTTAATACTTGGTAAAATTTATGTATTGTACTAGATTACCCTTATGTATTTTCTTGGTTACTTTTATTTCTTAAGGATTTACCAAATACCTAAAATCTATAAATTCAAAACCTCCAGACAGTAACCCCTCCCATCCTTCTCTAACCATCTTCAATCCATTTCATCCTTCTCCAAACATCTTCAAAATTACCTTCCAAAATAACTCTCAAAATTTAAATTAACAATAAATTCTTATCAAAACATCTTGACTCTATATTTATAGAGTAAAAAACATCTAGAACACACAACTTACACATACACCATAAGAATCTACTTCTGAACAATCAATTTTTGAACAATATCTTCTACCTAAAATTTACTTTAGGAATAGCTTTCTATCATTTTCCAAGATAATTTCTAGAACATAAAATTATTCAAAGACTTTCAGAGATCCAATTAGTCATCTTCCAAAAAAATCAAACATCAAAAAACTTTTCAAAAAAAATATTCCTCAAACTCAAAAGAAATATATGACATTATTGTATCCACTGTCTTGAATTGAATGGATGAAAATAAAATAAAAAAGATAGAAACTAACACAAAACTAACATACCAAACCAACCCATGTAAACTAAAAAAACTTAAAATGACCAATCCAAAGTGAATCAAATAGAAACCAACCAAGATAAATGTATTTGAAATAACTTGACCTGAAATAAACCAAACCAAAATAAAACAAACTGAAAAAATTAAACTGTAATAGAATTTAATTGTATTTAATCAAAATGAATAGGACCAGTAAACCCAACCCAAATTGTACCAAAAAAATAGAATACATCAATAAAGAATTAAATTTAATTAGAAATAAAAAAATACAATGTTATAAAATGAAAATAAAACATAACTATCATATGTTTAATCAAGAAAAAATGAATATAGATAACTTAACTAGCCCTAAATCAACCAAAAATGAATGAATATGAAACTACAGAAACTAATGAGTCTCAAAACCAAGTTAATACATCATGAACCAACCAATACAAAACATATCTAAATCAATAATGAATAAAATATTAATAATACCAAACTGAAATGACTGGAATCTGGTGAAACTAACCCAACCTGACTATAAGTGAAACCAACCTAAAAAAGAAAAACCTAAATGTAATAGTATGAACATGATCTTAAAAAGTGAATAAAAAATTAAATGAATCTGAATAAAACAAATAAAATCAAATCAAATTGAATTGAAATAAATAAAATGAAATATAACTTAGCTAAATTAATAGAAAGTAACATATACTAAACTAAATCATATTAGGGATGAACAAACTAAATCAAATTGAAATGAAAAGTGATAAACACATATAGGTGAATCAAAAATAAATAAATTTGATCCAAAATTAACCAAACTAAATTAACATGAAAAAATTAGCCAAACATAATGAAATCGTACTTCATTAATAGAAATTGAATATGATTGAACCCAATTGAATTGAAATAAATCATACTTAACCAAATTTAATTAAAAAAACTAAATAAAATTATACCATGTAAAACTGAATAGTAACAACAAGGTTCAAAACCAAGCTGACCTTACATACTATCATGCTAACTAATTAATAACATTATTTAACCAAATAAACAATAAATTATATTATTTCATGTGACTTTTTAATAAAAACAAATACCAATATTGATTATACGATGTCATAAAAATCCATCAATGAAAATTTTAACTTGTTTTTTCCAATCTTAACCCCTTTCAAATTAAATAATAGAAACATATAAAACCAAATAGTAACACATCTAACATACATATCAACTTTCCATTTTATAATATTATACATGTATTTAATCTTGATTATTTTTTTCCAATAAAGACATTTCATTTCCATTATTCTATAATTACATTTCCCTTATATTCATCTAAATAATATATATAAACCAGAATCCTTAAATTCCACTTTAATTTAATTTATCAAATAATTAGTTGATCATATTCTCAATTCCCCCAATTTATTATCTAAAATTTCTTTTATTAACCAAATCATATCATACTAGCACAATGTAATCAATAATTATAGTAAATCATATTGCAACATTGAGTATATCTATTTGATTTTAGTTATGAAATTAATTATTAATAACCTATTTAAAATTATGGTTTTCTATATTCAATGTCATTGTAGAGGGATGTTTTTAACATTAAAGGATGTGTGCCTTGACCAAAATTGTTTTGCTCAAGAATAAAGAAGAAAGATAAAAGTGCACTAAATGAATCGACACAGTAGTAGATTGTAAGTTTTACTTTGTTGATTTCAAATTTTAATATCTATTTTATAACTAAATAGTCCATTTATATTTGTAACAGTGTACTTTGGAGGCTCCAAATGAGAAGGAAACTGGAAAATTTGGTCCAAACGATCACTTACATCAAGTTTTGGGAGATGAGTGCTTTGGCAGAGTACATTGTTGACTAGGGAAAAGTATTGTCCTGACTAGATATTGTCCCACTTCAGGTGCCGGTTCTGGTATCACCAAGTTGAAAAAAGATAATGCACGGGCAGCACAAGCTCAGGACCAGGCATAAGAGGACCAAAAATGGTCATACAGGACCGTGAATGGAGTCAAAGGTCCAACGATGAATTTATGAAATTTATGGCAGTCTTATGTCCATCACTTCCACTAGATACCACTACGGCTTGTTATGTATATATTTCAATGATGCATATGTTATATATTTCACTAGGCAGTGGTCATAGTGGTGGTCAGGATGATTATGTTCCTAGTGATGGTGATGGAGATCATGAGGGTGAGGATGATCGTGAGAATGACAACATGGATAATGATGGGGATAATGATGAGGATTACGGTGAGGATAACAGGGAGGATAACTGTGACAATGGTGATGGTGCCAAGGGATAGATTGGCCCTTTACATTTTTTATTAATATTTATGACATTTGATGTGTGATGATTAGTTATAAATGAATGTATGTGATGTTTTGAATGCATGTTATCACTGGTTGAAAGAATTAATTTGTTTCTTGTGTTATCATTGATTGTATATTGGTTGGTGATGTTTTTTGTAGGTAATTGATCAAGGTGGGGTGTTATTGTGATTTATGGTGGCTATTGGTGGCTTTTTGAGTAGGGTGGTGATTTTTTGTGGTTGTTGGTGGTTGTTTGGCCAGGGTGGGGGTGCTACTGTAGGTGGAATCAAGGGGGTCTATACAAAAAATCTCAAAACCATTGGTATGGGTTTATACCAACAAATTTTAAATCATTTGTATAGACCTATAACAATGGTTTCAAATGTTGGTATAGATTTATACCAACAGTTTGAAACCATTAGTATAGAGTTATACCAACAGTTTCATCAAAACCATTGGTATATCTAGAATTTTATTTCCCATATACCAATGGTTCACTAAAACCATTGTTATAGGGTTATACCAACAGACAATTTGTAAGAACCCAGTTTTTGCTATAAAAGACTTTGGAATATTCTTGATGATATTCCAGAGTAGCGCCTTCGGACGACGTGCGATTCCAAGCCCCGGAGTGGCCGGAATTAAATTTTCAGTGCGTTCACACTGGAAATGCTAAATAAGTGTGATAACTCCTAAACGGTACACCGGATCAGGGATCCGAGTGTACGGATGGGTCCGGAATGGAGTTTTTACCCTATTAACGACATAAAACTTGTCGGTGTGGGACGTTTGGACCCCTCGCCCGCTTCTGGAATGTTAAACGGATAAATTAATTAATTAATTTATTCGTGTAATGGTGAAACTCGAGTATCTCTTAAACGGTGGCTCGGATTGGGAAACCGAGGGCACCGTTTAGTTCTTAATGTGCCGTTTACCCTGGGAGGGGTATAAGTTTCGTGTGCACGGGACGTTTGTGAAAAATGGCCCCAGGGGAGTTTTCGTAATTTAGTGGCTTCGGACGTTAAATTTTATAACTTTTGAATGGGGTCTCGGATTAAAATTCTGAGACCGCCGTTGTGCTCGGGAGGTGGTGTTCTCCCTAGGGGAGGCTCAACCTCGACCTTGTCGAGAGTTTCGGGCACCGGATAAATTGGGGGTTAGATTAATTAAATTTTAATTAATTTATTCCTTATTTAAACCCTAACCCCACCCCTCTCCTTCCCCTTCCCCCTGGCAGCCCCTCCTCTCTATCTTCCCCCTCCTCCTTCGGCAAGACAACTCTGGCAAGGTGCGACTCCGACGGATCGCGGCGAAGCTCCGGGCGAAGCCGAGCGAGGTATGAGGTTTTGAGCGTTTTAAATTCCCAAACCATATTTCAACCTCAATTATATGTGTCAATTTGTTGTTTGTTCCTCGAAGAAATCCCATGATCTTGTAGTGGATTTTATGAGCTATCTGACGCATATTTCGATTTCGGTTTTGGAGTTTTGAGGAACCCGCAATCATTAGCCGAAGATTGCGGGTTTGTGGAGGAATTTTGGGTTGTTCCGGGCGGCGGCAGCCCGGGGTAGCGGCGGTCTGGCGGCTTCGCGCGCCGGTCCGGCTGTCCGAGTCGAGCAGCACGGCGGGCCGAGGGCGACGGCAACAGGTCGGGGGACCGCGGCAGACGGCCGCGGATGGTGCCAGGCGAGTGCGGCGGCCGGGTGTCTTCGAGCGGCGGAGCGCAGCTGCTGGTGCGGCGAGGGGAGTCGAGCGGCAGGCGGCCGCGGCGCCAGCGCGGAGGAGGACCGACTTCGGCCGGTCATCTCTGGACGAAGACCCGGGGTCTTCGTGACCCCGACCAGCAGACAACGGACCCGCGTTTCATGGGTCCTGTTGGGAGGAGAAGACCAGGCGAACGGCCGGTCTGGTTTCCTTAAAAAAAAGAAAAAAAAATATAATTAAGTTAATAATAATAATATTATTATTATTATTATTATTATTATTATTATTATGGAAATGATTTATGTTAATAAATCATAAACCTGGGGTCGGTTCCGTGTGCCGTAAGCGGCGACACATCCCTTAACTTGGGAGGAATATTTTGAGATCGTTTCGGGAATTTTTAATTCCCGAGACGATGGGCCTCGGAGGCGCGACGCGTCTTAAAGTGAAATGTCGTTTTTCCGAGAATCTTGTTTAGAGTGGCGCGAACGCATCCAACGTCCGTTTTGACCACCGTCAGCGGCGTTGGGACCCTGGCACTGAGGCGGAGCTTTCCAGGGCGGTTCCAGGCGTTGAGGCCGAAGTTGAGGCGTGGGCCCCACGGCCCGTCTTTTGAGCTGCGTGCGGCTTTTAGCGACTTCTTCACCGGACGTTCGTTCGGGGTGTGTGAGCAGTCGTTGTTGGGTGTTTTTCCGAGGGCATCGCGTTGGCGCAGTTTGCCCGCTGTAATTCCGCATGATGGTGCGGGCCCCGCGAGGGCCGGTTCGGGAGTTGACGGTGATTTCCAACTTTATCACCGGGCGACCGTTTTGGACAAGTGAGTAGTCCATTTCGTGTACTTTTTCGAGAGGATCGCAACGGTGCGATCCGTTTGCTGAGTTTTGGGACCGGGATGCGGGTCCCACGTGGCACCGCTTGTGTGCGGTGCGCCGGGATGCACCTTTTTCTCCGGATATCTGTTGCACTCAAGTGAGTAGTGCTTTTGACGTGTTTTCCCGAGGGGATCGCAATGGTGCGATGTGCCCAACTGTTTTCGGAGCCGAGGCTCAGGATCGCGGGATGTCGTTCGGGCGTGAGGCGGTGTTGGCAACTTTTCCGTCGGATATCCGTTGGAGGTGAGTAAGTAGTCGATCTCGCGTGTTTTTTCGTGAGGATTACAATGGTGCGACCCATTTGGTTGTGCGGAGCCTCTTGCAAGATCTTATTAACAGCGGAAGCATGGAGATACTCCAGTGGTGGTTCGCCCTACCTTGTTTGTAGTGGACCCTTGGCGTGTGATCACGCATTCAGGGGAGAGTGATATAAATGGTTGGTGAGATGTGGTTGGCTGTGCCTCAGCCCATGAGGTGGCAGTTTGGAGTTGTTATGTCACACCTTCGCGTTGACAATGGGTGTCGTGTGCACGATAGCCTTTGGGCTGGGATGAGGTATACTCTGGGAGTATACGAGAGCGCTTGGAGGTACGTGTGGTTTGTACCTGAGGACGTTTGTGTGCTTGGTTGGGGTTGACTTGGGGCCGCACGTCGTGTGGGCCCCATGTGTGTGTCGTGATCTGCTTTGCGTACTTGACCTCTTGCGACGTAGAGGGTCCCTCTGCGCTCGTTTGTTTGACCAGCAGGGTG
This sequence comes from Viscum album, assembly GCA_963277665.1. NCBI lineage: Eukaryota > Viridiplantae > Streptophyta > Magnoliopsida > Santalales > Viscaceae > Viscum > Viscum album. The sequence goes on from OY728121.1 coordinate 358,089,549, forward strand.
GAGTTTCCCCTGGCCTGGTGCTCTTTTGTCTGACCAGCAGGGTTGAGTGGTCTCCCCCTGGTTTCGCTCTCGATGGATCGGCCGGTAGCGGTGCTGGTGACACCCAGTGATGGAACAGGCACTGAAACCCCTTTGGGTGAGTTGTACTGGAGTTGGGTGGTCGTGCGATACCCACTCCATGTTCGGTTGGCCAGATTTTTACCCTCCAGCAGCGCTGGGCAGTGGGTTACTCATCGACTTCTAGGGTTTACCCTCCAGCAGGGCTGGGCAGTGGGTTGCTCACTGATTACTAGGGTTTACCCTCCATGAGAGACTGGGTAGTGGGTCACTCGATGCTCTTAGGGTCTACCCTCCAGCAGAGACTGGGCAGTGGGTCACCCGATGCTATTAGGGTCTACCCTCCAGTAGGGTCTGGGCAGTGGGTCACCCGACGACCTCTTAGGGTCTACCCTCCAGTAGAGACTGGGCAGTGGGTCACCCGATGCTCTTAGGGTCTACCCTCCAGCAGAGACTGGGCAGTGGGTCACCCGATGCTATTAGGGTCTACCCTCCAGTAGGGTTGGGCAGTGGGTCGCCCGTCGTCTAGTTCCAGGTCTACCCTCCGGCACGGATGGGCAGTGGGTCGTCTGACGACTTATTCCAGGTCTACCCTCCAGCGGGGCTGGGCAGTGGGTCGCCTGATGATATGTTAAGGTCTACCCTCCAGCAGGGCTGGGTAGTGGGTCGCCTGATGATGTGTTATGGTTTACCCTCCAGCAGGGCTGGGCAGTGGGTCACCCGATATCTGGTTATGAATTACCCTCCAACAGGGCTGGGCAGTGGGACATCTGTTGGCATCCAGGCTCAGTCCTTTCTACTAGGCTAGCCTGTGGCTTTCCTCCGTGATTACCGGAGCGGGACCCTTGGTTGTACGGGTCGGTGATGGAATGGCTTTGACATTAAGGAGACCTCTCAACTGCGGGGCAGTGACGAGTTGTGGCTTGACGTTCCCCCAGAACTCTCGAGTATGAGGGGCGCTTTCCCCACCAAGACGCGTTCTTGTGACGCGATCTAAAACCGTGTGGGCGAGTCAGTGCCGCCCAAAGCAGATAGTGTTGTAGTGCGGTGATTGGGCCCCTTGGCTTGCGGTTCAGGACAGACGTGAGGGATGTTGGGCGACGATGATGGTGTTTACTTCTGGGACTGTAGGCGACTCTTTTCTTGGTCTGATCTACGAGATGGAGATCCCCTTACGACGTTGTTCGGGCTTCTTTTTGAGCATATAGACTTGTATATACCATGTTCTATTACCCATTTCTTGGGCTTGGTTACTCTCCTTCCAGGAGAGGCAAAGACGCGCGGGGTATGCCACGTGCTTTCCGTGTCTAGCTTCTCGTGGTTGGATGAGTCTACTCTCCTGCTATATGTAGCGAAGACTCGACGGGAAGTTCGTCTTCTCATCGTTTCCAGCTCCTTGTGCCTGGACGAGTCTACCTTCTTTCCTCTTGTTGGGTTGAGCTGGACTCCTTAATGTACTCTTTACTGCACTCCTTGTTGTGCTCCTTTACTTTTCCTGTTCGCTCTACAGCTCACACTTCTATACCTCCTTTGTTGCTCCCTCGAGCCTTCGGGGTATCCTACTGAGTATTTTTATACTCACCCCTGCTTGGGCTTTGCCCGCACTTGGTGTGCCCTTGCATACGATGGACAGGTTGGTCGTGACCTCAGTGGAGCGTAGGAGCTTGGGAGCTTGGACCGCGTGCGGTGGTCATGGCCGGGATGCAGGTGGGAGACCCGTCAGTTGTTCCTTTTTGTTTACCTGTTTCCAGGTTATGGAACCTTTTCTAGTTGGGCGTGTGTTTTGCCCCTTTTCCTTTTTCAGCACTTTACTTGTATCTTTTAGAGGTCGATGCACATTGCGGTTTATTTATAGTAGTTTCCCCTTTTCCTTGCTTGTCTTTTATTTTACTCTGTACTTTTGCATTGAGTGTGCTGCGTGTGTGTGTTCACAGGTACTTAGGAAAAGGCCTCCCCGAGTTATTGTGCCTTCGGCGCTGGTCGCCAGCCCCTGGCCTATGGAGGCGGGCTTGGGGTAGTTGCGGCTCGAGCCCGGGTAGGGTCAGGTCATGACAAAGTGGTATCAGAGGTGGTTCGTTCCTTAGGACGTTGTGCGGACGTCCCTAAAAGAGGAATTGGTTGGTATTCAGGGCAACAGTGTTAACGTGTCTCGAGAGTGGCTCTCAGGCCAGGGAGTCCAGTGATAGTGCGGCGGCCGACATATCCATTCACTAGGACCTTGATAACCCGCTTGTCGACTCGGCATGTTGAGACACTTGTTGCAGGGAAAATTTGATTGTGCATCACATATGATTGAGTATTTGAATTTCCTTCTTGAGTTAGCTCCCCATCGTTGTTGTTGTGGTATATACATATATGCTCATCTGACTGCGGAACTCCTTGAAAATTTTCAGGATGTCTCCGTGAAGACAGCCAGCCAGGATAGCAGCTCTGGTTCGTGACAACGAACCTGTGAGCTACGAGGCCACAGTCCAGGACCCATCATGCGAGCCCCTTTCTCTGGGTGGGCTGGTAGCAGCACCCCCCACCTGTTGAGCAACAGGCAGTTTCAGCAGAGCAGACTGAGCTTGAGCGTAGGTTGAGCGCGCTCCGTTAGTTCCAGTGGTAGAGACTGCTGAGGTTCAGTGGTGAGCCAGACCCTCAGGGAGCATAGGTTTGGCTCGAGGCAGTGGTTCGGCTTTTCAGGCTTGTGCAGTCACCGACAGATCAGAGAGTGGCTTTGGCAGCCACCCCTTTTTGTGGAACAGCTTGGCGTTGGTGGAGTCTGGTGACTCAGTCTCTTGACGAGTCGTCACTTTCGTTGGACGACTTTCAGTTGTTGTTTCGTGAGGATTTTTGCCCCTCCTGCTTGCGCTCCATTCAGATTCAGGAGCTCCTGCAGTTTCAATAGGGAGGGATGATGGTGGTCGAGTACGCGGCTAGTTTTTCAGACCGTTCATGCTTTTACCCAGACTTGGTCCATGACGATGACATCTGAGCGCGGAGGTTTGATCAGGGTCTCTGCCAAGATATTCGTGCTTTCATAGTACCCTTGGGAATTTCCACATATGCCGGGGTGCTAGAGCATACGCTGGTGACAAAGGGCTTCCTGTCATGTTTTTCGGTTGGTAGTGGCAGTGGGCGCGATGGAGCCAGGATGTCTGCCGTAGCTAGCAGGCGCCGGAGGACAGGACCTCGATGCAGGTGTACTTTCCACTGCCGGTTTCGGAGACGTGGTCATATACCACTATGGCAAAAATGTGCAGGGCCTCAGCCGAGAATGCCCTTCCGTGAGTGGATCCCGGGCCGTGGTCGTACACCACAGTGGCGCCGGAGGGCACCAGGGCAGCCCAAAGAGCACCGATGCTATGCTTGTGATGGGAGAGGTCACTTGGCACGAGACTGCCCAACCCGAGTTGTTGAGAGCTTCAGGCAGGCAGCAGGCGCACCACTCCGGCAGAGGCAGCGCCGTGATCGGAGTAGTACCCCGGGGAGGTGGTGCTAGCAGAGGAGCGGGAGGAGCTGGAGGTGGGGGATGACATTATGAGATCTCCCCATCACCACTAGGCGGTCCACGTCAGGCTCCAGGAGCTGACGGTTGGGACCACAGACAGCCGCGAGCTTTGGATGTCTACGATCTTGCAGAGCATGAGATGGTGAGAGGTACCCCTTGCGACTCTTCTACTTTCTTGCAGTAGAATTGTTAGACTCTACCTGTGAAATGCCTTCCTCCCTCATCTTTGTTTGAGGTGTTACCAGGGTGACGCAGGGCGTCAGGTGTAACCCTGTGTTGGTAAGGAAAAAGGCGTGAGACCTTTTCCTTTAGTCGATGGTGTTGACTCCTTCACTTTCGAGCGTGTAAGAGAGCCTCGGCTGTGGAATCTTGCATGACCAGATATCCTTGGGTGTTTCACCATATGGATATTCTGAAGGAGGAAATCACCGGGCCTTGTTCCAGGTGTGGGCGGTGATTCCAGTCGCGGCATGCGACGTTGAGGTTTGACCGGGGAGGTGAGCTACCCCCGAGGGCCTTTGGGCCGTTTGTGACCGTGCAAAGGGATGGTGAGGTACCCTACCGCCTCGCCCTAACCCCAAAGTCTGGAGTGGGTGCACGACGTCGGCAAGGGCCGACCTAGCGTGAACAGATCAATCCTTTGGTCTGTGTGCAGTGACGCAGAGCTGTGCGTGGGTTCTTCTGGGTATGAGGAAGCTAGGTGTGTGCTTCGTACCCTGTGTTGCTCCCTAGTTTTTCTTTTCAGGGATGAAAATATTGAAGGAGGGAATGATTTAAGAACCCAGTTTTTTCTACAAAAGACTTTGGAATATTCTTGATGATATTCCAGAGTAGTACCTTCGGACGACGTGCTATTCTGAGCCCCGGAGTGGCCGGAATTAAATTTTTAGTGCGTTCACACTGGAAATGATAAATAAGTGTGATAACTCCTAAACGGTACACCGGATTAGGGATCCGAGTGTACGGATGGGTCTGGAATGGGGTGTTTACCCTAGGAACGACATAAAACTTGTCGTTGCGGGACGTTTGGACCCCTCGCCCGCTTCTGGAATGTTAAACGGATAAATTTATTTATTTATTTATTCGTGTAATGGTGAAACTCGAGTATCTCTTAAACGGTGGCTCGTATTGGGAAACCGAGGGAACCGTTGAGTTTGGAATGTGTCGTTTACCCGGGGAGGGGTATAAGTTTCGCGGGCGCGGGCTGTTTGTGAAAAATGGCCCCAAGGGCGTTTTCGTAATTTAGCGGCTTCGGACGTTAAATTTTTTAACTTTTGAACGGGGTATCGGATTAAAATTCTGAGACCGCTGTTGTGCTCGGGAGGTGGTGTTCTCCCTAAGGGAGGCTCAACCTCAACCCCATCGAGAGTTTCGGGCACGGGATAAATTGGGGGTTAGATTAATTAAATTTTAATTAATTTATTCCTTATTTAAACCCTAACCCCACCCCTCTCCTTCCCATTCCCCCTGGCAGCCCCTCCTCTCCACCTTCCCCCTCCTCCTATGGCAAGACAACTCCGGCAAGGCGCGACTACGACGGATCGCGGTGAAGCTCCGGGCGAAGCCCAGTGAGGTAGGAGGTTTTGAGCGTTTTAAATTCCCGAACCATATTTCAACCTCAATTATATGTGTCAATTTGTTGTTTGTTCCTCGAAGAAATCCCATGATCTTGTAGTGGATTTTATGAGCTATCCGACGCATATTTCGGTTTCGGTTTTGGAGTTCTGAGGAACCCGCAATCATTCGCCGAAGATTGCGGGTTTGTGGAGGAATTTCGGGTTGTTCTGGGCGGCGGCAGCCCGGGTTAGCGACGGTCCGGCGGCTTCGCGCGCCGGTCCGGCTGTCCGAGTCGAGCGGCACGGCGGGCCGAGGGTGACGGCAGCAGGCCGGGGGACCGCGGCAGGCGGCCGCAGATGGTTCCAGGCGAGTGTGGCGGCCGGGTGTCTTCGAGCGGTGGAGTGCGGCTGCTGGTGTGGCGAGGGGAGTCGAGCGGTAGGCGGCCGCGGCGCCAGCGCGGAGGAGGACCGGCTTCGGCCGGTCGTCTCTGGACGAAGACCTGGGGTCTTCGTGACCCCGGCCAGCAGACAACGGACCCGCATTTCGCGGGTCCTGTTGGGAGGAGAAGACCGGCCGAACGGCCGGTCTGGTTTCCTTAAAAAAAAAAGAAAGAAAAAAAATATAATTCAGTTAATAATAATATTATTATTATTATTATTATTATTATTATGGAAATGATTTATGTTAATAAATCATAAACCAGGGGTCGGTTCCGCGTGCCATCAGCGGCGACGCATCCCTTAACTTGGGAGGAATATTTTGAGATCGTTTCGGGAATTTTTAATTCCCAAGACGATGGGCCTCGGAGGCGCGACGCGTCTTAAAGTGGAATGTCGTTTTTCCGAGAATCTTATTTTGAGCGGCGCGGACGCATCTGACGTCCGTTTTGATCACCGTCAGTGGCGTTGGGACCCTGGAACCGAGGCGGAGCTTTCCAGGGCGGTTCCAGGGATTGAGGCCGAAGTTGAGGCGTAGGCCCCACGGCCCGTATTTTGAGCTGCGTGCAGCTTTTAGCGACTTTTTCACCGGACGTCCGTTCGGGGCATGCGAGCAGTCGTTGTTGGGTGTTTTTCTGAGGGCATCGTGTTGGCGCAGTCTGCCCGCTGTAATTCCGCACAATGGTGCGGGCCCCGCGAGGGCCGGTTCGGGAGTTGACGGTGATTTCCAGCTTTATCACCGGGCGACCGTTTTGGACAAGTGAGTAGTCCATTTCGTGTACTTTTTCGAGAGGATCGCAACGGTGCGATCCGTTCGCTGAGTTTCGGGACCGGGATGCGGGTCCCACGTGGCACCGCTTGTGTGCGGTGCGCCGGGATGCACCTTTTTCTCCGGATATCCATTGCACTCAAGTGAGTAGTGCTTTTGACGTGTTTTCCCGAGGGGATCGCAATGGTGCGATGCGCCCGACTATTTTCAGAGCCGAGGCTCAGGATCGCGGGACGCCGTTCAGGCGTGAGGCGGTGTTGGCGACTTTTCCGTCGGATATCCGTTGGAGGCGAGTAAGTAGTCGATCTCGCATGTTTTTTCGCAAGGATTACAATGGTGCGACCCGTTTGGTTGTGCGGAGCCTCTTGTGTGATCTTATTAACAGCGGAAGCATGGAGATGCTCGAGTGGTGGTTCGCCCTACCTTGTTTGTAGCGGACCCTTGGCGTGTGATCGCGCATTCAGGGGAGAGTGATATAAATGGTTCGTGAGATGTGGTTGGTTATGCCTCAGCCGATGAGGTGGAAGGTTGGAGTTGTTATGTCACGCCTTCGCGTTGACGATGGGTGCCGTGTGCACGATAGCCTTTGGGCTGGGACGAGGTATACTCTGGGAGTATACGAGAGCGCTTGGAGGTACGTGTGGTTTGTACTTGAGGACGTTTGTGCGCTTGGTTGGGGTTGACTTGGGGCCGCACGTCGTGTGCGCCCCATGTGTGTTTCATGATCTTCTTTGCGTACTTGACCTCTTGCGACGTAGAGGGTCCCTCTACGCTCGTTTGTTTGACCAGCAGGGTGGAGTTTCCCCTGGCCTGGTGGTCTTTTGTCTGACCAGCAGGGTTGAGTGGTCTCCCCCTGGTTTTTCTCTCGATGGATCGGCCGATAGCGGTGCTGGTGACACCCAGTGATGGAACAGGTGCTGAAACCCCTTTGGGTGAGTTGTACTAGAGTTGGGTGGTCGTGCGATACCCACTCAGTGTTCAGTTGGCCAGAGTTTTACCCTTCAGCAGGGGTGGGCAGTGGGTTACTCATCGACTTCTAGGGTTTACCCTCCAGCAGGGCTGGGCAGTGGGTTGCTCACTGATTACTAGGGTTTACCCTCCAGCAGAGATTGGGCAGTGGGTCACCCAATGCTCTTAGGGTCTACCCTCCAGCAGAGACTAGGTAGTGGGTCACCCGACGCTATTAGGGTCTACCCTCTAGCAGGGTCTGGGCAGTGGGTCACCCGACGACCTCTTAGAGTCTACCCTCCAGGAGAGACTGGACAGTGGGTCACCTGATGCTCTTAGGGTCTACCCTCCAGCAGAGACTGGGCAGTGGGTCACCCGACGCTATTAGGGTCTACCCTTCAGTAGGGCTGGGCAGTGGGTCGCCCGTCGTCTAGTTCCAGGTCTACCCTCCAGCACGGTTGGGCAGTGGGTCGCCTGACGACTTATTCCAGGTATACCCTCCAGCGGGGCTGGGCAGTGGTTCGCCTGATGATATGTTAAGGTCTACCCTCCAGCAGGGCTGGGTAGTGGGTCGTCTGATGATGTGTTATGGTTTACCCTCCAGCAGGGCTGGGCAGTGGGTCACCCGATATCTGGTTATGAATTACCCTCCAGCAGGGCTGGGCAGTGGGACACCTGTTGGCATCCAGGCTCAGTCCTTTCTACTAGGCTAGCCTGTGGCTTTCCTCCGTGATTACCGGAGCGGGACCCTTGGTTGTACGGGTTGTTGATGGAATGGCTTTGACTTTGAGGAGACCTCTCGACTGCGGGGCAGTGACGAGTTGTGGTTTGACGTTCCCCCAGAACTCTCGAGTACGAGGGGCGCTTTCCCCACCGAGACGCGTTCTTGTGACGCGATCTAAAACCGTGTGGGCGAGTCAGTGCCGCCCAAAGCAGATAGTGTCGAAGTGCGGTGATTGGGCCCCTTGGCTTGCGGTTCGGGGCAGACGTGAGGGATATTGGGCGACGATTATGGTGTTTACTTCTGGGACTGTAGGCGACTCTTTTCTTGGGCTGAGCTACGGGACTGAGATCCCCTTATGACGTTGTTCGGGCTTCTTGTTGAGCATATAGACTTGTATATACCTTGTTCTAATACCCAATTCTTGGTCTTGGTTACTCTCCTTCCATGAGAGGTGAAGACGTGTGGGGTATTCCACGTGCTTTCCGTGTCTAGCTTCTTGTGGTTGGATGAGTCTACTCTCCTGCTATAGGTAGCGAAGACTCGACGGGAAGTTCGTCTTCTCACCGTTTCTAGCTCCTTGTGCCTGGACGAGTCTACCTTCTTTCCTCTTGTTGGATTGATCTTGACTCCTTACTGTACTCTTTACTGCACTCCTTGTTGTGCTCCTTTACTTTTCATGTTCGCTCTACTGCTCACCCTTTGGTACCTCCTTTGTTTCTCCCTCGAGCCTTTGGGGTATCCTACTGAGTATTTTTATACTCACCCCTGCTTGGGCTTTGCCTGCACTTGGTGTGCCCTTGCAGACGACGGACAGGTTGGTCGTGACCTCAGTGGAGCGTAGGAGCTTGGGAGCTTGGACAGCGTGCGGTGGTCGTGGTTGGGATCCAGGTGGGAGACCCGTCAGCTATTCCTTTTTGTTTACCCGATTGCCGGGTTGTGGCACCTTTTCTGGTTGGGCGTGTGTTTTTTCCCTTTTCCTTTTTCAGCACTTTACTTGTATCTTTTAGAGTTCGATGCACATTATGGTTTATTTATAGCAGTTGCCCCTTTTCCTTGCTTGTCTTTTCTTTTACTCTGTACTTTTGCATTGAGTGTGTTGCGTGTGTGTGTTCACAGGTACTTAGGAAAAGGCCTCCCCGAGTTATTATGCCTTCGGCACTGGTCGCCAGCCCCTGGCCTATGGAGGCGGGCTTGGGGTAGTTGCGGCTCGAGCCTGGGTAGGGTCGGGTCATGACACAATTATCCAATAGTTTGGAAAAACATTAGTATAGGTTATACCAATGGTTTTCTAGCATATACCAATGGTTTTGAACTATTGGTATAACCCAGTTTTCCAATAGTGGTTTATAATGGCATCAAAGGTAGTACAAGTATTTTATGTTCTAGGTCCCACAAATTGAAAGTGGTCAATTATTCTCTTATCGACCAAAACCACTAAAGGTTTTCATGAAAATTCAACTAAGGATAACCCTTTAAATGGGATGTCTCGATCATTTCGGAATGGTACTAATGTATATGGGGTCTTGTATGTTAGAGGATGCCATAATGAATGGATTTAGATAATTGATAAAGAGGTCAAATCCCTTCAACCTTTAATAAAAGAGATTTCAATAATTGGGTTATATTTTTTGTAATATACATTGTGTTACCTCATATTATTATCTATTCACTACCGCATTTACATAATATAAATTAAATTTTCAATCACTTCTACAAATAATGACTTTTTTATGTTCTGATGCTCCTAATATTGAATAAGAACAAGTTTCTCAAACTGTTAGTTCTCCCAATGTAGAGGAAGAACAACCTTCTTCACATAATGATGCTACCAATCCAGAGCAATAGCATATTGATGATGTTGATCCCAAGGAAATGGTAGATGGAAAACAACTAGTATCCTAGAAAAAATAAGCACACCGTACCGTGATATTGTTATAAAAATTTATTAAGGAAATAAATAAAGGCATCAAATTCGAGGTTGGATGGAATGAACACATCCAGACTATTAACACTAACAAGGCCATGTTTAGTAGTTTCATTGAGCTCACCACTTTGAAGTGCATGTCAATTGATATAGATTCATGGAACAATGTTGTGATCATGCTTAATATAATGTTTTGGGAAGAGATTAGGGTAACATTATGATATACTTTCATTATTTCACTCATCATTATCCCTTGTAGAGTGCATTTATAATAGATAACTTCTGAATGAAATTTGTATTAATGATTACCATAAAGGCTCACAGAGGATTTCACATAATTATAACAAATTTTCATCACAAATATGCTGAAGAGTAAATAAACCTATACTAATTTCAGATGTATGAACACTTGATAATCCAAGAAGCATGGGATGAATTTACTAGCCATTGTGAGGAGACATATTTTTAGGTACATTGTGGCTGGTAATACATTGTTTGACAATACATGTATTAATCACTTTGATTAAGAATTTTTAATTTATGAAATAGAAATTGAGTGATGAAAATAAGTAATGGGTAGAAAAAGCAACATACTCCTACCATAAAGCAAGGATGGGGTATTCTTCACTTGAAAAAAAATTGGTACACATTTTAAATCTACTGTAATAATTTTATGTGATAAGAAACAACAATATAATTATTTGCTCAATTTATATATAGATTGATGAATCCAAAGCCACTTCCATCCCACATCATGTGCTATGAAAGAGGCACATGTCAATAAATATGGTATGTTGATAGATTAAAACACACACAAAATGTGAGAAGTATGTGTAAGTATGCCATAATAAACATTTGTTTTTCATTAAATCAGTATTACATAACAATGATAACTTATATTCCTATATTTTTTATCTGACTTAGAAATAGGAATCATAATCAGTTGTACCTAATGAACAGCTACTATCAGTGGTCTTGAAGAGGCTAAAATAGTATGGTCGCATCAGAGTAGTGTGTCTTTGTGTCACACCTCAAATATATTTTGAGAAAAAAAATTAACAGGGGGAAAAGATAAAAAATGTAAGAGATATAGGCACGATTATCTAATCTTGAAGAAAAATTTAATTGGCAGTAAAAGTTTTTAGAAAATGTTATGGGAAGAAATCAAAGAGCAGAAACAAATCAAGAACAATAATTGTGTGATAATCCCCCCCCCCACCATATTTGAGGTGAGTCATTCCACTCAAAGAGCTATCTTAAATGAGATAATAAATATTATCATAATTGTTTCTTTGAAATGTCAATCAGGTAGACACAGATACCTTTCCAATACTAATATTATACAGGGTGAAAATTATTGTGATTTATATCTATCAAAACCCTCCCATTGCCTTGTTGTGAGGGCTACTATGTTCAATATCCAAGAATATATTTTACATAATAGATGACATCCAATAGGCCATGTGAGACTGGGGATTAGTGTAGCTCATGAGAGGAGCATCGAGATACATGTTCCACTTGATGATGCATATATTCATACAGTCAACCAAGTTATTGAAACATTCATATCATTTCTATTAGATCTTGTAAAAAATATTTCAATAAGGAGGTATTTATTTCCAGTTTATTTTTCATTCAAAACATTTAACAATTAATGAAAAAAGGTTTGAAATAATGAATGTTATTACAAACAAATAAAGGGAAGGGGTGAAGTGAAAGTTTGAATCAAAATGATCTAAAGAATCAACTGGACAATCAAAAAAAACATCACAAAGCACATATAGCTAGCCCATTCAATACTTGGATTTAATAATGTTAAAGGTTCTTGTAGATACAAGGTTAAAAAGTGTTAGTATTTTCATAGTTTATTTTGAATAAAAAATGTATTGGGAGTCCATTACAGACTACTTTTCTCTTGATAATGTAAATGAAATACTCAAGTATGATGGGCAAGGTGTCTCAATTGTAAATGAATAAATGATATGTGTTTTTGTGATTTTTTTTTTCAATATCTAAGCTACTATGTTGATTATGACTAAACACAATTCATATTTTTTGTTGGCGTCTATATAAATTCTATTTGAAGGGAAACCCCTATTACCATAAATATAGACTCATTAGTCCTCACATCACTTCTACACAACTAAACTCATTGTATTCAGATCAAATTGATGCAATAGTTGTAAAGGCCTGGATTTATTCATGCAAATTATTTTATTATTCTTTTAAATTTCAAAAAACTATCTTTTTCTCCTCACCTTTTACAATCGAAGTGAAGCCTCCCTTAAGCAAATATTGGAGCTATGGATTCAACAGTGCCCTCGGATTTGTAATCCGAGCACCAGTTCAAAAGATACAAAATGCCTCCTATGTGTTTACTGAACGTACCGTAAAAAAATTTCAGTAATTCATTTCGGGCACACCGGGCCTCGGAATCATGTGCCATCAATTTTCACAAACTCATAATAATCCCTTTTAAAAAAATAAAAAAAAATTACATAGAAAAATCAGGGTCTTTAAATTCTCCCCACCTTTGGGATTTTCATCCCTAAAATCTACAACATAGACTAAGAAAAAAAATGGGGTACTGAGCATGAATCTGAACCTCCCGCTACCATGTGCTATCCTCTAGGTTCTCGTGCTGCCAGCGAATGCACGCCAGAGGGATCGATCATCCATGAAGGACTTGCTCTTGTCGATCGTCAATCTCTACTGGAACCTCCGTAAATGTCTCTCCATCATCAATATCCATCTCTTACCAATCAATAACGTGTGATGGATCATGCACGTACTTCCTCAGCTGCGACACATGGAAAAAGTAATACACCCGATGCATCTGTGGCGAAAGAGCTAGGTGATACGCCACCTATCCAACTCTGCTGAGAACCTGAAAGGGTTCGATGAACCTCGGAGATAGCTTGTCTCCCCATCCAAATATCTAAAAACCTCCTCGAGGTGAGACTTGTAGGAAGACATGGTCTCCCCCCTCGAAATCCAAAGGTCTTTGTCTCCTATCAACATAAGAATTCTGTTTGCTCTGTACAGTCTTCATCCGCTCCGGGATGATCTACACCTTCTCAGTGGTAGCCCGTACCAACTCTGGACCCATAAGTACTGAATCCCTCGGGTCTATCCATCATAGAGGTGATATGAATGGTCGGCCATAAAAGTTCACAAACGGTGACATACCGATGGTGGAGTGATAGTTGTTGTTGTACATGAACTCCACCAAGGGAAAGTGATCCTACCAACTGTAGAAAAAATCTAGGACACAAGCACAAGCATTTCCTCTAGTGTCTGAATGGTCTAATCTGTCTGACCATCCATCTGTGGATGAAAGGCGGTGCTCAAATGTAGCTAAGTCCCAAATTCCTCATATAATCCCTTCTACAACTGGGATGTAAAATGTGTGTCACGGTCAGAGACGATCGTCGATGTCACCCCATGAAACCGTATAATCCCTTATACGTAGAGGCATCCCAATCCTTTTATTTATCCTTTATCTTAGATGGGTAGGAAGTGGGCTGACTTGGTGAGTCGTTCAACGATCACCCAGATGGAATCGTGGCCCCTCGACGTACGTGGTAGTCCTGTCATGAAATCCATGGAAATACCATCCCACTTCCACTCTGGTACCTCTAATGGTTGCGCTAAGCCTACTGGAACATGATGATCATCCTTAACTTACTGAAAAATGAGGCATCATGAAACAAACTTTGCCACTACTTTCTTCATCCACGACCACTAGTGCTAACACCGGAGGTCTTGGTACATCTTTTCCACACCATGATGTACCACCAGAGTGGACATATGGAACTCCCTAAACACCTCCTTCCGTAGTTCCACTAGTACCATGGTGCATCCTCTGAAGAGAATGACATTCTCCCTACCTTCATAAAATCCATCGGGTGCATGTCCTAAGGATATCTGAGCACATCGAGCCTCACATTAAATGTCCCCAAGTTGTTCCTCCTGAACTCGCTGAAGAAGTGGGGGAGTGACTGTCATAGACTGGAGGTAAGCTGCTCCATCTCTATCCACAAAGGATATCTGCAATGTGTCTAGCTTCTATTTCACCTCACTCAGTGACTGTAGACCATACCTCCTACTGAGTACATCTGTTACTATGTTTCTCTTCCCAAGAGTGTAGACTATCTCAAATTCAGAGTCCTGGAGGAACTCTATCCAATGTCGTTGTCTCAGGTTTAGGTCCTTATGTGAGAATATATACTTGAGACTATTGTGATCATATTAAATAGTAAAATTTTCGCCCATCAAGTAGTTTCACCACATCTTCAAGGAAAAGACCACTACTTCTAACTATGGGTCATGGGTTGTGTAGTTCTACTCATGTTGTCTTAGCTGTCGTGAACCATAAGCGATCACTGATTATTCATACATTATGAAACATCCAATTCTAGTCCCTGATGCATCATAGTAGACTACATACCCAACTCCCTCTTCTGGTAGCCTCAAGATGAGGGCACTCATCAGTCTCTACCTCAGCTCCTGAAAACTCTGATGGCATCTCTTCATCCACACGAATGGTTGTCCCTTCTTCGTCAATGCTGAAAAGGGTGTCGCAACTCTGGAGAATCCAGGTACGAATCTCTGGTAGTACCCAGCCAACCCTAGGAAACTCCGCACCTCAGTCACACTCCTGGGTAGCTCCTTTAACGACCCAAACTTTCATTAATAGAAATTCCTCTTGTTCTATTTAATTGTCTTCTTATGGTTATGTAAAACGTATGCACTTATTTGGTTTTATGTTTTTGGATTTTAAAATACCATTATTAATTGTGACCATAGCTAATATAGCTGTTGAATAGTGATCACATGATTAGTATAAATATAGGGATTTAACAAATCCAATTTACTCAAACAAAGGAAGCAATGACCACCTCTAGTAGACTTTCCCCGTACAAAGCCCATTTTTCAAATCTCGGAAAGGAGTTGGAATCATTGGGATTCTCTCTTGACCAAGCCCAAGCCGAGCTTGAACACGTTAAGCTTGAGCAGAACTGACTACGAGAGAAGTGGAAGTTAATAGAGATTACCACCCGAGCGATGTTATCCGAGTCACCCCAAGAGTTTATCACCATCGCACACCTTACCCTTCGGTCTTATGCGGGTGTTATAAGACGTTATGTAACAAGAATCTAGCACTATTACTATGTAAATTATTTTTGTTTAAATAATTTGCATTCATTTTATTATTGTTACTTTGTAAATAGTTTTTAAAGCACAAATAGTATTTTTAGTTAATATTCAACTAAGAAATCTATTTTGATGAGTTAATGGATTTTTGAATTAAATAATATTTTAATAAAATATTATTATAATTAAATTAATTTTTATTAAATATAAATGATCATATAATTTTATGAACGCAATTGTAATTTTTATTAAGGTTTGAAAGTTGTTATGTGAAAACATGTGAATTTTTGGTAAATGTCATTTTTTATTTTAAAAGTAAAAATTCACATATTTATAAAAATATTTAGATAAAATGAATATTATTTTTGGAATCATAATGTCAAAATTATCCAACGGTGAATTTTTCATAATTTTCTGAGACGTTCGAATTTTTGGGTAAAAATTAAATACTGTTTAAATATATAATGTGTTTTATGACATCATAATGACCCAATGGTGATGTAATAAAATAATATAAACATTATGTTAGGATAATATATTTTTTACCATTAAAATAATATGATTTTTTTTGTTTTATTTATTTTACAAAGCTTTAGTGGACCCTTCAAGGCTTATAAAACATTTTGTCTTTTTAAATTGTTTTCCTTGAGAGTGTGACTCACCTCCACATAAGCAACCCTATTATTTTAAGAAGTTAGGCCATTAGACTTATAAAATATTGTTTTCTACTCCCCTTTGACAAAAAACATGGGCAAAACCCATGGGATGGTTTGTGGTTTTGATTAGTTTAATGTGAGGTGTCCCAAACCAAAATAATAAAGAATTCCCTCTCCTTTCCTATATAAACCCACCCAAGATCCCACATCCTATTTACTCAAAGCCTTTGTATTTAAACCAACCCCTTACCTACTCTCTCTATAATCCTCCAAATGTTTCCCAATCTCCCAAGAAGCCTCTCTCAAGCCTCTCCTAAGCCTTTGGGGTCACACTTCCAAGTAAGGGATTTCTTCCTTTCTCATTTTTGTCCAATTTTATTTAAGTTGTTATTCCATTTTTTTTCAATTAAAAATGTTGGCGTATGATTTAACACCTCCCTCATACTGTCCTCTTTATTTTTGGATGATTTGATACCCCTTTATCTCTCATTAATTCCTCCCATGTACACCCATTACCATGTCGAAATTCCTTGAGGGATTTCTCTCTCCTCTTTTACAACCAAGTAATTCTTTTGTATTATGCATCTAAATTCCATTAAGTTTGTTGGGACATGTATCTATATTACCCCCTTACTGTCCATTTCATTTATATATGATGAGACACCCTTTTAACTCTCATCAACCATTTTCATGAATCCTTATGTCACGCCGTTATGCTGCCGAAATTGCACCGCGTTTTTCCAAGACAAGATCATTGTGTAGTGAATATCATACCCAAGTCTCTATCAAGGGTATTCACCTTTATACACATATAAATATTTAATGGTACTTTAATGTATTTATTACACATTACTTAATTGTAGAATAACTTATGATTTTGATTGATTCCATGATCCATGTGGCACACTTATACATGAAATGAAATGTTTAAGAAGGGTGCACCCTGATAGCGCTCCAATGCATTGGATAAAGTATAGTATCCTGATACGTCATGTGAAATGGGTGTTGACTCATGATAATTCAAGTGAAATGAGGGTTTACTTGTGCTTCATGTTCAATGAGGATTTACTCATGCTCCATGTGCAATGAGTCTTGGCTCATGCTAATTCCATGTTAAGTGTTATTGTCACATTTCCATGTTATGATTATCATGCTTTATCATGCCTTTATGTTCATGTTTCTCTTATTCTCCATTGATATGCCTTTTGTCTAACATGTATTGTATTCCTCATTTTATTCCATGTTTATTCCCATACTGGGCTTTATATCTCATCCTTTTCTTATGCATGTCCTCAGGTTATCCCAAGCAATGCTAAGTATGAGTTAATGTAGTGGTCATGTAAAGGAAGTTTTCAATAAAGATGTTGTATTTCATGTTTTAAGTTGTTATGAAATGATCCTAAGACCCAAAGACACTAGTCCTCTTGATCTTACATATTTTATCAAGTGAATATTTTATGTAATAAATCATGTTTTAGTGTGTAATAAAGAACAGGGTTGTTATAGCTCCCAAGAAAGCATAGCCTCTATATTCGCTAGATCCACTGCAACTCCAGCCTCCGAGATAACATGTCCTAGAAAGTGGACCTCCTGTATCCATAACTAGCACTTCGAGAGCTTACCGTAAAGCTGGTTCTCTCGAATTTTATCCATAACTATCTACAAATGATAGGCATGCTCCTCCTCCATCGCCGAGTATTTCAAGATGTCTTTGATGAAGACCACCACAAAGTGATTGAGGTATGGCTGAAAGATCCTGTTCATGTGTCCCATGAACACTACAGGGGAATTGGTCATGCCGAATGGAATAACCAAGAACTCATAGTGGCCATACCAACATCTGAAGGGCATATTCTACACATCCTCATCCCGCACCCTGAGATGATGATAGCCTGGTCTAAGGTCTATCTTTGAAAACCAAGGATCTCTCTTCAGCTAATCAAAGAGATCATCAATACTCAGAAGTGGATACTTGTTCTTTATGGTCACCTAGTTCAGGTGCCTATAATCCACACATATCCTCAAACTCCAAACTTCCTTCTTGGAAAAAAAATCGGGGCTGCCCATGGAGAAACACTCGGCCTTATGAACCCCTTCCTCTACAAATCCTCCAGTTGTACCCGTAACTCACAAATCTCCACAGGAGCCATCTGATATGCTGGTGTAGATATTGGTTCCATCTCGAGGTATAGGTCAATATAGAATTCCACATCTCTATGAGGAGGTAGTCCAGGAACATCATCAAGGAAGACATCGGCATAATAGTCCACCACTACAGGATAGCTTGGACTCTCAACATCAACTACTATGAGGGTAATTCTAGCCAACTGATGTGTGATCAGCTGCACCCTTCTTTGGGTAAGTCCATCATGTGCTGCAAAGGTTCCCTTCTCATCGGTGATGGAAAACCCGGTCCCATCCTCGCAGACACACCACACTTTGCGCCTAATGCAGTCAATCTGAGCATGGACTGTGGATAACTAGTTTATACCCAAAATGACATCATAAGTCCTCAACACCACTACTAGAAGATTTCAGCTGAAGCTCTTGACTCCTAGAGTAAGCTCACACTGCCAGCACCAGTGATTAATCATCGAATCCCCTCTTGTATGAGTCTCTAGCCATAAGGATCAAGTCAATGGCTCCACCGAAATCTCTGAGCTCTGAACAAGGGTCGTGGCAATGAAAGAGTGATTGGAACCTGTGTCTATAAGTACTGCAACTAAGGTGGAGTAGACACAAATTGTACCTCGAATCATCTCTGGAGCACTGTGGTCATAGGCCTCAGCTTCCTAGAGATAAGATCGTCCCTATCCACTTGCTCTCTATGGTCAGGGTGGACCACCTGGAGGTGGTGGCGGTAGAACATCGAACCGTCATCCACCACCTACTGCACGACCTACTCCTCTGCCACATCTGCCACCCTGTGGACCTCCTCACTTGAATCTATACCTCTACCTCAGCGATCCCTCGACTATCTGATGACCGTCAGTGTGGATGGTCAGGCAGTCGCAAGCCATGTGACCCTACCCACCGCATATGAAGCGCAATCTGCTCCTCTACTGGCCTTCTCAGTACGACAAAACCGCCGTTTAGCGGCGGTTTTTTCGCGATGGTTTTTAAAACCGCCGCGAAATGAAATGAAAAAATAAGAAAACACGAGAAACCCCAAAATCACTAAAACGACCATAACTTTTGATCCGGGTGTCCATTGAAGCACCACGACCAGTCAAATCGAAGCTCATGAAGAGATCTAGAGGCACATATAATCAAAACCGTGAGACGGTCTAAGGTGCAGAAGATATTAGAGTTATAAGAAAGTTGAAAAAAGTTCTTCAACTTCAAACGGCCATAACTTTCGCTCCGGGTGTCCGTTTGGGCTCTACCACATATCAAATCGAAGCCAGCGAAGAGAGCTACGCACTAAATTAACACAAGATAGCTTCTGTCGTGTTTTTCGACCCCAAAAACCCCTCCAAAGGCCTCCAAAACCCTATTTCTGTCACCGGTGTCCCGTCGAACTTGTCTTCAAACGGACCTAACTTTCGATCCGCGTGTCAGTTTGGCCTCCTCCACCAGCCAGATCATAGCTCGTTCCATGAGCTTCAGTTTGACTGGTCGCAGCGCCCACATGCACTCCTAGATAATATGTTATGGCCATTTTAGTGGGTATCGGGTTTGTTATGTTTTTCAATGCCTCATTTCTAGCACCCGTTCCCCGTCAGCTTTTTTTTAAATGGTCGTAACTTCCGATCCGCCTGTCCATTCGGACTCTTTCACCTTTCAGGTTGAAGATCATTTCAGGATCTTTGATTTGACAGGTCACAGATCTAAAACGGACTCTCGAATCTTAAGTTATCTCCGTTAATGTGAGTCCAATGTTTTTGTCTCTTTATGACAGTTTTGACGGGTTTTAACAGTAGCTCCATTTATTACTATTTATTTGGGTTTCCATGACTTGTAATCTTTATCAATGGTTTTCTGTGGGTTATTATGATGATTATGTTGAATTATTAAGGAGTTTTCCAGAGCTGTCACGAGTTTTCATGCGTTCTCATTCTTTCTAATGCATCATTCTTCATATGCTTCTCCATCCTTTTTCATGCATTTTCATGATTTTTCATCCCTTATCACGTCTTTCCATACTTTTTCATGTGTTTCCTTTATTATTTATTATTTATTATTTATAATATACTTTAATTTATTTATTATATATTATTTGTAACTGGTTATTTATTATTTATTATTTATTCTTTATTCTTTATATTTATTAATTATTTATGTTTATTTATTCTTTATTCTTTATTCTTTATTCTTTATTCTTTATTCTTTATTATTTATTATTTATTATTTATATTTATTTATTAGTTATTTTTTATTATTTCTTATTTCTTATTTATTATTTATTATTTATTATTTATATTTATATTTATTTCTTATTTCTTATTTCTTATTTCTTATTTATTATTTATTATTTATATTTATTTATCATTTATATTTATTTATTATTTATTATTTATATTTATTTATTATTTATTATTTATATTTATTTATTATTTGTTATTTATTATTTATTATTTATTATTTATATTTATATTTATTTATGATTTATATTTATTTATTATTTATTATTTATTATTTATTATTTATATTTATTTATTATTTATTATTTATATTTATTTATTATTTGTTATTTATATTTATTTATTATTTGTTATTTATATTTATTTATTATTTATTATTTATTATTTATTATTTATTATTTATTATTTATTATTTATATTTATATTTATATTTATTTATTATTTATATTTATTTATAATTTATTATTTATATTTATTTATTATTTATTATTTATTATTTATTATTTATTATTTATTATTTTTCATTTATTATTTATTATTTATTATTTATTATTTATTGTTTATCTTTATTTATTATTTATTATTTATATATATTTATTATTTATATTTATTTATTATTTATTATTTATATTTATTTATTATTTATTATTTATATTTATTTATTATTTATTATTTATATTTATTTATTATTTATTATTTATATTTATTTATTATTTATTATTTATTATTCATTATTTATTATTTATTATTCATTATTTATTATTTATTATTTATTATTTATTATTTATTATTTATTATTTATTATTTATCGTTTATTATTTATTATTTATTATTTATTATTTATTATTTATTATTTATTATTTACTATTTATTATTTATTATTTATTATTTATTATTTATTATTTATTATTTATCTTTATTTATTATTTATTATTTATTATTTATTATTTATTATTTATTATTTATATTTATTTATTATTTTTTATTTATATTTATTTATTATTTATTATTTATTATTTATTATTTATTATTTATTATTTATTATTTATTATTTATATTTATTTATTATTTATTATTAATTATTTATTATTTATTATTTATTATTTATTATTTATTATTTATTATTTATTATTTATTATTTATATTTATTTACTATTTATTATTTATTATTTATTATTTATCTTTATTTATTATTTATTATTTATTATTTATTATTTATATTTATTTATTATTTATATTTATTTATTATTTATTATTTATATTTATTATTTATTTATTATTTATTTATTATTTATTATTTATATATATTTATTCTTTATATTTATTTATTCTTTATATTTATTTATTCTTTATATTTATTTATTCTTTATATTTATTTATTATTTATATTTATTTATTATTTATTTTTTATATTTATTTATTTTTTATTTTTTATTTTTTATTTATTATTTATTATTTATTATTTAAATTTATTTATTATTTATTATTTATTATTTATTATTTATATTTATTTATTATTTATTATTTATAATTATTTATTATTTATTATTTATATTTATTTATTATTTATTATTTATTATTTATTATTTATTATTTATTATTTATTATTTATTATTTATTATTTATTATTTATTATTTATTATTTATTATTTATTATTTATTATTTATTATTTATTATTTATTATTTATTATTTATTATTTATTATTTATTATTTATTATTTATTATTTATATTTATTTATTATTTATTATTTATTATTTATTATTTATTATTTATTATTCCTTATTAATTATTTATTATTTATTATTTATTATTTATTATTTATTATTATTGAGTTTATATCTATTATTTATGTATTATTTGTTTTTTCAATTAATATATATAAGTATATTAATTTCTGTTTATTAACCACATGGCGAGCTTGCTGGAGTGGTAAAGTCTTTGAAAAATATGCAAGAGGTTAGGGGTTCAAATCTCACCAAACGCAGAATTTCTTTATATTGCATGGGCATGCATGGGCATGCATGTGCATGTGCATGGGATGTGCATGCATGGATAAATAAAGTAAATAAAATAATATGAAATAAATAAATAAAATAAATAAAAAAATAAAAAAATACGAAATAAAAAATAATAATAAATACGAAATTAAATAAATAAAATAAATAAATAAATAAAATAATAAGAAATAAAATAAATAAAATAAAATAAATAAAATAAATAAATAAAATAAATAAAATAAATAAATAAAATAAATAAATAAAATAAATTCGAAATAAAATAAAAATGAAATAAAATAAATAAAATAAATAAATACGATAAATAAATAAATAAATAAATAAAAACCGCCGCTGAATCATTGAGCGGCGGTTTAAACCGCCGCGAAACGTTCTGTGACGGTTTTGAAAACCGCCGCGAATAGTTTCCCGACGCACGATTTAGCGACGGTTTTGGAAAACTGCCGCCAATCGATTTAGCGGCGGTTTAAACCGCCGCAAAACAAAAAAAAACCGTCGTTAAATGCCTTTTTTGCCGTAGTGTCTCTACCTCAAGAGCCTCGAACCTCCGACCCTACATCCTAGTTTTATCTACTTGAAGGTCTGGTCCACTTGGACATCTATTTCATCTACCTACTACTATCCATGGGTGACTTTTCTACGTGTCACCTGGTGGTGGGTCTCACTATCATTATCTGCTCTGTAAGGAAACTCTCCACTAAGAGTGCTCTCTCCAGCACTCCATCATGCGTCGGAATGCTGAGAGATACCATCGAAGCTCTAATCTCCCATCAGATTCCCTGATCTAAGGTCTCGTCCATGAAGAAAGGATCTCGCACCATGTCGGTAGAGTATCACGAGAGGTCGGTGAACCTCACAGAGTACTGGGCCATGGTCAGGTTCCCCTGCTATAAGTGTAGGAGAACTTGTATACGCACAGAGCATAGAGTTGTTGGAACAAACTTTTCCCTGAAGAGGCCCTCAAAATCTGCCCAGGTGAGGGTCACCTCATCGTGTATCTAGAGTGTCAAGCTCCACCATCTCCCTGCTGCACCTTGAAAAAGACTGGCAGCTAGGATCACCATATAGTCGACTCGTGTCCCAACCAGGGGAAAAACTCTAGCCACGGCCTCCTGCCAGTCCTCAGCCGCCTGTGGATCCATCTCACCTTGGAACCTCAGAGGCCTCTGCCGCTGAAACTCGTGCAATGCGCTCAGTTGGCGTACACCATCTGCTGGTGGGGTTGGTGGAAATGGTTGTGCAACGGGTAATGGTGATGCTGGTACACCACCCGAAGGTGCTAACACGGTGAGAGGGCCCTACACCAAAACCTCATCGCTCAGTGGGTCGTCATCGTGTACTCTCTCAGGAATCTTGGATGTCTCTCTACATGACGGCATCCTGAAAGGAAATATTTGTTCCACAGTCAATAAGTTATACCTAATGAGCTGACTCAAAGAGATCAAATTAGAAACATTTCAAAAACCCACGCAATCAGTGTTTTTGTGCACTGAGTTAGAAATCAAAATTCCGGGTCCTGGTGTATGTATACGTCAGCCGCCGCACCAACACTGAACTCCCTGAACTGAAAAACACACTTAAAACACTAAACACTATTTCTCCATTAAAAAGATCAGAGTCCTAGTTCTTCTGTAGAACTGACTCCTCTTATACTACTTTGTTAGGACCCGTCCCCCAGGGCCAGTGTCGTGACTACCCCAATCCCACCTTCCATAGGCCAGGGGTTTGTGACTAGAACCAAAAGGCATATCCTTGAAATATTGGAAGGCATTGCCTTTAAACCTACAAACACACAGTCCAAGAATACAACGAGCACAACCCACGTAGTAAAAATTCAATAGTAAAAAGATGTGTACTGAAAGTAAAAAGGGTGAGTACTGTAAGTAAAGGGGGTCAGAATACAATCCCAAATAAAAAGTACAACAGTAACAGAAAAATAGCTACCAAAATCATCCACCAAGGTTCCTACCTGAAGGGTAGGTATAGCTCATGTCAGTCTTCACTGTGGTACATCATGTCTAAAGGTCCACCTCCAAGAACCATCCAGTCCTGGCTCCCAAATCTTGTTCAAATTTGTTCGTCATCTACACAAGACACAACAAGGTGCAGGCGAAGCCCATGCAGGGGTGAGTATAACAATACTCAGTAGGGACCCCAAGACCCACGAAGGTCTCCCACAGTTCCACAAAGGAAAAACCACAAATCAACACCTCAATAATAAGCACGAAGAAATAGTCATCTCACACCAGGTATACAACTCAGAGATCATTAAAATAGATTATTAGTCTCAAGCTATATCATCTTATTCCATTTAGAAGTTCCACAACTGATCCACAAAGAAATTGTTCTATTATCAATCCAATCTTGGATGTAAGTTGTTGTTCCACGACGGGCCTCTATAAGGTGGGTCCTCATCGGGTCATTATACTACTGATCCACATAGGGTCTGTAGATACTGATCCACACAGGGTCGCTAGAATGTTGATCCTCATCAGACTATTCTAAACCTGGTCCTCATCATGTAGCTATGATATTGATCCTGACAGGGTCGCTATGATGGTGATCTACACAGGTTCTCTATGATGTTGATCCACAAAGGTTCACTATATTTTAATCCACATATGGTCACTATATGTTTATCCATAGAGGGATGCTATGATGTTGACCCACACAGGGTCACTACTTCAAAGACAGTCGGTTACAGGATTCCTGCTCATAGCACGCTTGATTCTGGGAGAACCGCTCCTCAAGCCATCGGCTATATTTTAACTACTATAAATTCATGCAAAAAGAATACCTAGGGGAACACCCTATCATAGGGGTCCCAACATGACAAACGACGCGTCGATCAGATGCTTATTCTGTTAGATATAGACACTTTTGTAAAAAGGTCTCGGTTGGATTCAAGTCTGATCCAACCCAATTCGTACATCAAACTCTGTCAAAAATCACTTAGAGTATCTCCAAAGGACTGCCTTGTCACAAGGGTCCTTATTCCATAGATGGCGCATCGATCAAACACCCAGTCTTTTAGTTACATCCCTTTCTGTGAAACGGGGGTGATTGCACCTCAGTCTGGCCCGGCTCGGTCGGGCCCACCGGAATATGCCAAAGGGACCGCTTCCCGAGTCAGACCGGGCCCAAACCTAACCAGATCCTAAATAAATAAATGCATGTAACTCATGAACCGGGTCCATTTGACACGCCATCAGTGGCGTTGGCACCCCTTTTGGGAAGCGGTCCCTTTGGCATATTCTGTCGGGCCAGGCCGGACAGAGGTGCGATCACCCCCATTTCACAGAAAGGGATTTCACTAACAGACTGGGTGTCCAATCAACGTGTCGTCTAAGGAATAAGGACCCTTTTGACATTGAGGTCCTTTGGAGATAATCTAAGTGAGTTTTATAGAGTTTTACATGTGACTTGGGTTGGATCAGACTTGAATCCAATCGGGCCCTTTTACAAAAGTTCCCATATCTCACAGACCAGGCGTCCGATTGAGGCGTTATCTATTACCTTAGGACCCATATAATGGGGTGGTCCCTTGGGTATGATTTTTTTTGGGTCTTTGTACCAGTTGAAATATGACTGATGGCTTGAGGAGCGGTTCTCCCAAAATCAAGTGTGCTATGAGTGGGAATCCTGTAACTGGTTATCTTTGAAATAGTGACCCTATGTGGGTCATCATCATAGTGACCCTATGGGGATCAGCATCTAGCAACCCTATTTGGATCAGCATCTAGAAACCCTATGTGAATAATCATCATAGTGACCATGTGTGGATCAGCATCATAGCAACCCTATGTGGATCAATATCGTAGCTACCCGATGAGGACCAGTTTTAGAACGAACCAATGAGGATCAGCATTATAGAGACCCTATGTGGAACAGCATCTAGAGACCCTGTGTGGATCATTAGAAGCATTACCTGATGAGTATCTGCCTTACAGAGGTCGGGTGTGTAACAACGACTTACGTCCAAGAGTGGATTGATAATAGAACAACTTATTTATGGATAAATTGTGGAACTTTTAAATGGAATAAGATGATATAGCTTGATACTAATCATCTATTTTCCTACTCTTTTAGTTGTATACCTGGTGTGAGTTGACTATTGCTTCATGCTTGCGATTGATCTCTTGATTTGTGTTTTTTCTTTTGTGTAACTCTGGGAGACCTTTGGGGGTCTCGGGGTCCCTACTGAGTATTGTTATACTCACCTCTGCATGGGCTTCGCTCGCACTTTGTTGTGTCTTGTTCAAACGACGGGTAGCTTTGACCAAGGTTTGGGAGCCAGGACTGGACGGTGCTCGGAGGTGGACCTTGGGACGTGACGTACCACAGTGATGACTAACTGTGAGTTGTACCTACCCTTCGGGTAGGAACCTTAGCACATGATTTTGGGAGCTTTTTTTCTATTACTATTGTACTTTTCAGTTGGGATTGTATTCCAGTCCCCCTTTACTTATAGTACTCACCCTTTTTTACTTTCAGTACACATATTTTTATTACTCTAGTTTTACTAAGTGGGTTGTGCTTGTTGTATTCTTTGACTGTGTGTTTTCATGTTTAAAGGCAATGTCTTCCTGTGTTTCAGGGATATGTCTTTTGGTGCTAGTCTCCAACCCCTAGCCTATGGAAGGTGGTCTTGAGGTAGTCACGGCACGGGCCCCG
Organism: Viscum album; assembly: GCA_963277665.1. Classification (NCBI taxonomy): domain Eukaryota; kingdom Viridiplantae; phylum Streptophyta; class Magnoliopsida; order Santalales; family Viscaceae; genus Viscum; species Viscum album. The sequence continues at coordinate 358,116,327 of OY728121.1, forward strand.
GGGGATGGTATGTGACAATAGTGGAAAAACTGACTGTGGGGATTGAAATAAAACTTACAGATGACATACTCTTCTTATTACTAATGATGTAGGGGTAAAATCTACAATTTAATCATGTCAAATATATTTTCATTCATTTTTTTATTTATTCCTTTTTTTATTTTAGGTATCATTGGGTACTCAATACAATAAATTTGGATACTTTAAAGATTTATTTTTGGGATTCACTACATGGATACCCAACAAACCGACCACACGTGATGACATTTTTCAATTTTTAATACACTACATCCAGTGTTTTAGAACTAAAATTAAAGTTATATATTTTATATTATGTTTTAATGAGAATTCTATTATGATATAGAGGTTTTTAAATATTGTCAAATTTGTGGAATGAGGATAGTTCATGTGTGCAAGGAGCATGTCGACTTCTACAAGTGGAAAAGTGTTAGGGTATATATAATAAGATTTCACTATCAAAATACATATCAAATAAAATTACCTTTTTTAATGTTTCTACAATGTATGAGACAAACCAAGGGAAAAATTATGGTTATTATGTTTGAAAATTTATGAGAGATATCATATACCATCAACAAACTAGCATCCTTGAAGAGGTATTTTTGAAGATAATTACTATTTAATTTAAAATATTTATTAATAATTTGTGAATTTATATTCTTATAATACTACCATGACTTTCAAAAGTCCTTTTATTCACAAGATGAAATAGATTTGTTTAGAAATGACTGGACAGCATACCCGGTATCAGAATGTATACATATATCATGAATATGTGACTTCTTACTACTTATTTAGTTGATTTTATCAACATTTTATCTATTTTTTTAGTTAATTTCTTTATAATTTTTATTGGATACTTATTTTTTTAATTTTCATAGAGATCATGAAGAAATGATTGTCAATAAGGATGATTCAATCATGTATTATGATCATGCACTCAACACAGATGATGCACTCATAATGACACGATTTTATTTTTATTCTCCAATGCATTCAATATTTTGGCTTATCAAACAACAATATTGTTAGATATCCCAAAATTTTTAATTCCCTGTAGGATAAAAATACACGATTTATGTAACAAACCGAACTATTATAATTAAAATTCCCCTTTTAAATCCATTTAAATATCTTATTATGTATTGTGGTTATAGAAAACACATGAACTTATTTGGAATTATTATATCCTATTTAAAATTCCATTAAGCATCATTACTATTGATAATATAGTTGTTGAATAGTGATCAAATTATTAGTATAAATATATGGTTTTAACAAATCCAATTGACAAAGAAAAAGGAAGTGATGGCCTCAATGAGTAGGATCGTACCCTATAAATCCCATTTGTCATACATTTAGAGAGATATAGAATCACTAGTCTTTTCCCATAACTAAGCCCAATATGAGATCCAATAACTTAAGCATGAGTGAAACTTTTTATGGGAGAAGTTCAAGCTCTTCAAGATCATGGCCCAAACCATGTTCACCGAACCACCCTATGAAATTATCATCATCACATACCATACTCTTAGGGAATTTTTTGGTTTATTAAAAGTATATGAATAAAGACCCTGGCAATATTATTATGTAAATTATTTTTTATATAATAATGAATATATTTTCATCCTATTATTTTTACTTTATAAATGATTTTTATTTCAATATAATAAAACACAAATAGTATTTTTGGGTAATATTCAAATTCAATTAAGGAATTTATTTTTATGAATTAATGGATTTTTTACCTAAATAATATTTTAATAAAATATTATTATTAAATAAATTTTAATAAATATAAATGGTCATAAAAATTTTATAAATTCAAATGTAATTTTTATAAGGGTTTGAAAACTATTATTGTCAAAAAAACCCATCATTTCTTAATAAATGTATATTATTATTTTAAAAGTGAAAATTCACATATTTATAAAATTATTTTTATCAAATGAATATTATTTTTGGAATCATAACTTCAAATTTATCTAATGGAAAAAATTTCATAATTTTCTGAGATAGTCAAATTTTTGGGTAAAAATTATATACTATATAAATATATGATATGTATTATGACATAATAATGACCCAAAAGTGATTTAATAAATACTATAAAGAGTAACCATGACCAAATATATTTTTCCTTTAAAATAATGTGATTTATGTCCATTTTATTAATTTTATAAATCATTTTTTAATCTTCCAAAACCATTAATATATTTTAAGGTTTTAAAATCTTATCTTTAAGAGTATGACCCACTTCCACATAAGAAAGGGTATTATTTTATTATGTTCATCCCTTTTCCTTATAATATAATGGAAACCAATCCCATTTTTCAGAAACCATGGGAAGGTTTGTGGTTTTGATTATTTTATTATATAGAGTCCAAAACCTAAGTTTGATAAATAATAAAGAAATATCCACTCTTTTCCTATATAAAACCACCCAAGATCCCATTTATATTCACTCAAAAATACTTGGATCATGTAATTACTCTTCCCTTCACTCTCTTGAGTCCTCCAAAGATGCTCCCAATCTCTCAAGAAGCTCCTCCCAAGCATTTGAAGCCACACTCTCAATGTAAGGGATCTTCCACTCTCCTTTTTATTCAAGCACCTCTTTTTTGTTATGCCTCTTAATTTACATTTTCTCATGTTGGGATATATTATTCCATATACCCCTTTATTGTCCATTTTATTTATAAATTATTAGATACCCCTTTCACTCCCATTAATCCCTCTTACAAACCTTTATATACACTCATTACCATGCTGAAATTTAGTAAGGGATCCTCGCATTCTCTTCTTTATTCAAGTTTCTTTATTATCTTAGCAATTATTTTTCCAATTACTAATGGTTTGATATATCTTTCCATTTACCTATTAATTTCCATTTAATTTCCAAATTATTATATACCCCTTTCTCCCTCATCAACCCATTTTATAAATTTTTATGTGACATCGTTATGCTGCTGAAATTTCACCGCGATTTTTCCATGCCAAAACAATTATATAGTGAATACCATACTCATTTCCTAACAAGGGTGTTCACCTTTATACACTTATACTTATTTGAATTGGTACATACATGTATTTATTTCACACTCCTTGATCATGTAATAAAATATGATGATGAATGAATCCATGTTGTATGATCTATGTGGCACACTTGAGGATGAGAATGAAATGAAAGTGACAAGTGCACCCAGAATTATATAGTGCTCTAACAAATTGGGTAATGTTTAGTCTCATGAGACGTCATGTTGGGATATAGAGTGAACCTAATTCCTATATGGGACTTTATCCATCATTATTTCTTGATAGTTATCCTTAACCTATGTTTATGATGCAGTGTTTTAAGTTGTTGCCACATTTCCTATGTTGCCTTTATGATTATCATGTTATATCATGCCTCATTGTTCATGTTTATGATTCTCACATTTTTTATTACCAATTGATATACCTATTTTATTACATGTATCACCTTATTACATGTTTATTCCTTTACTGGGCTTTATAGATCACTCATTTCTTATGTATGTCCCCAGGTTATCCCGTGCAATTTTAAGAGCAAGCATTTTAAGAAAGTTTTCAATAAAGATGATGTTTTACCTGTTTAAATTGTTATATAATGTACCTAATTACAAAATAAACTATACTTATTGATCTTCCTGGTTATATTATGTGTACTTTTATATAATAAATCAAGTACTAATGTGAAATAAATAGAAGGGTTTTTATATTTGGCACTACTACAAAACTGGTGTTTAATAGCACTGTTATTTATCAGCGCTAGAAAAAATCACTGATAAATTAAATCTTTATCAGTGCTTTATTTTTAGCACTGATAAAAGGTAACCTTTATTGGTGCTTTATTTTTAGCACTGATAAAGTTCACCCATTATCAGTGATTTATTTTTAGCACTGATAAAGGGTACCCTTTATCAGCGCTATATTTTTAGCACTCATAAAGGGTGCTCTTTATCAGTGCTATATTTTTAGCACTCATAAAGGAGTCATTTATCGACACTTTTTTAGCACTGATAAAGGTCTGAATAAATAAAATGAAATAATTAAATAAATAAAAATAAATAATGATTTTATTAAAAAAAATATTACAAATTCTATTAATTAAATAATTATTGATAAAAATGAATAAATTGATTATATTATATATAAATTATAAATACTAATAAATAGTATGTATCAAATATATATATATGCAAAATAAAAATTAAAAAAATTATAAATAAGTAAATTGATAAAAATATAAAACATTTTATTAATTAGATGATTGTTGATAATCTTAATAAATAGTATATATTAAACATATATATATATATTAATGTATATAAATATTATTTATATATTACAAAATATTTATTCACTTTATATTAAAAAGTCATATATTTAGAGAATAATGGTTTATAATTAAAAATTAATATGAATTAAAAATACTCACTAATTGCGTAGAGTAATGGACATATAATTGAATGTCATTTGATTTTTCAATTTAACATAGATCAAATGTGTGTTATATTGATTTCACATATACATAATTAATGTATTTTTATATACAATGCACACACACAAAACTTATCCATTTTTAAAATATTATTAAAGTGTACTTATTTTTAATTTATTAAATTTCACTCATTTTTAACATGCATGCACCTAAAATTAGATATTTATTAATAATGTTAAAAAATATTTGTAAAAATATTTATAAATAAATATATTCATAAATAAATATATTTAAAAATTTGTATACTATATTTATAAAATTATATATTTATAATTATAAATAAATAAATATTTTTTAAAAATTATTTATATAATTATAAATAAATAATTATATATATTAAAATAATTATTATTAATTAATTATATATATTTAAATAATTATTAAATTTATAATAAATTTACATAAATAATGAGTATATTTACTATATTTATATTTATATTTATTTATTATATATATATAATTATATAAATATTATTTTTAAAAAATATTTATATGATTATAAATAAATAATTATATATTTAAATAAGGAATATATTTACTATATTTATATTTATATATATTTATTAAGTATATATATTTACAAAAAAAATTATTTATAATTATAATTATAAATCCTTCATCAGCGTTTAAGTAATAAGTACTGATAAAAGAAATCTTTATCAATGCTTTCTTTAGCGCTGATAAAGATGATGCTTTATCAATTGTTTTTTAGTGCTCATAAAGACCTACCTTTTCAGGACTAAAAAATCATTGATAAATATGCCTTTTATTAGCGCTTAAATAATATGCACTGATAAAAGTGTACCAATCTAATTAAAAAAACCTAACATGTTGCGAACCCATCATGATATCAGAAGTTTTATGCGGAATCCACCCATTGTTGGCACTCCTCCTCAGTGAATTGAAGCTTGAATCACACAAACCCACCACCACCAGTTGCTCAAACATCATCTGGAATCCACTATTTGGTTACAGTTAGGGTTTCTGAAGAAAACATCAAGATATGGATCTGAGTGTCAGATTTTCTTCAACCTAGCGAGGTAGGCCTGTGTTTTTCTTTATAGGTTCTTATTTTCCTTCTGTATTTTTTATTTCGAGATCTAGATTCGAGGGTTTCTGGTTTTCCTTTGTAGGTTCCAATTTTATTTCTATATTTGTGCTCCGGTTGTTGTATTCTTTTTTTCTTTTGTTTATGATTTGTTGTTTGCTTGACTACTATTTTGGATATCCTGTTTTGGTGTTTTTAAATTGTTGTTTTGAATCAATTTACTTCGCTGTCTAAATCTATACCCTAGCTTGCTTCGCTATTTTGAATCAATATCCTTTGTAGGATCCAACCAAATTGATTTAGAAAACCAATTCTCAGTCTCATGATGGTGTGAAGCAACAAAAAAACCTTATTTTATGCAACATAAGCTGATTTTATGAAATTCATATAAGGGAATTTATTTATTTAAATTCTATTTTAATATTATGATATAAGGTTTTTTTCTTAAAAATTTATTTTCTCAGAATTTTGTTGTTTTATTTTAAGAGAAATCTTAGTAATGGTGACATCATATTTATTTATTTTCAATGGCTCTCTATTTTCAAAATTAGTATGCGGTTGTATTTATTTTACTATGTTGTGATATTCTGCTGTAAGGGTTATATATATTTTTATCAATTTAAGTTTATTTTATAAAGATATATATACATCTGTGTGTGTGTGAATCTATATCTTTCTATCTATTTATATGTGTTTTCAGAACTTATAATGTAAGGGTGGTTTTATAATTATTTATTCACAAATTATGGTTCTAGATTTCCAAATTAAAAAGGGATTATATTTATTTTCATTATACATTATTTTTAAATGTGAATTTTTTTCAATTATGTGTATTATAAATTACATGATGTGTGTTTGTGTGTGTGTGTGTTTAAATGTGTATGGGATAGATGTTGCAAGGTTTGGTGTATTTTTATCCTTTTTTCTGATATATCTTATTTATGGGTATTATTTCTTTATTCCAACTTCTTTATGGACCTCCCTATAATCTCAAGGATGGTTCAATGCGTATTAGATGTCCTTCCAAGAATCCTTAGGTTTCTACATCATTTGATCCAAAAAATAGAATGGAAGTTATCGAATTCTATAGATTAGAAATTGTTTTTAGGTATTCATTATTTTAGGTCTATATATACCTTTTAGGTTTATATATACATTTAATTAATAGTAATATAATTTATACTTAAATAACCAATAAAATATTTTAAACTCATGTTACTTTAAAAATAATAAAATTAAGTAACTACATATACATTTTTTTAAAATAATTAAACTTTCCAAAATTTAAATAATTATATTTTATACACAATTACCCAAAATAATAATTTTTTATAATTAATTTAATTTAAAAATTATTAATAATAGTATTTTTTAGTTTCATTAGAAAAAATAGTATTATATATATATATATATTGAATAATATATTGTATATTTAAATAAATTTAAATATGATAAACAATATACATATATATATAATTATATTCAAATGAAGCTACTAATATAATACATATATATAACATATATATAATATTTAGGTAGATTTTCTCTGGAAGGAGTTGGTGGAAATGGAGGTGTCGAGTTAATAACTAGTTTCAATGGTGTAATTCTCACAAATGGGAGGAATTTTCCCTTTTAGAGAACACAATGAAGTAAATGGGAGGCATTACCCCTTGTAATTCATTATGTACACTAAAAGGGTAAATGCCTCCCATTTGTGAGAATTACACCATTGACACTAGTTATTAACTCGACACCTCTATTTCCACTAACTCCTTCTAGAGAAAATCTCCACACAACTAGAGAAATGATAGAGTGAAGGGAAAGAAAGAAATGGAGAGGGTGGAGATGGAAGAATCAGAATATGCAACTGTAGTGCTATGCAGTCCAGGATTTCTGGGTTGGTACAGTGTAATTTTATGTAATGAGTGTATGTTACTCAAATTAATTTATTTGATTTGAAATAGAGGTAGAGTTAATGATGAATTACTTTAATTTTTATCCTCAAATTTATCCAAAAATGATCCGAATAAAACTTTAAAAAAATAATTGATTGAGGACTTTTTTATAATGTTTTTTTAATAAAACATGGTTTTTTAATAGGTTTTATTTTATTAAAAATGATATGGTTTTATAAGATTTGAAAAATAGGTCTATGGAGGTGTGTACTTCATTCACGCTTAGGGAAATGATCCATAAGTTATTTGAGGTGTGTAGGAATCAGTCGCACCTTAATTCACCACATGGTGTGACCTCTATGACTTAATGTGTCTGTTATCTGTTTAAAATCGACAGTTTAGTTCAAAAAATGTCACTCACTGAAAACAAATAAAATGCACTCCAATTTTATTGATAATTTATGAAATCGATTCATAAGTCCTTTTTGGCGTGTATGAATCATCTGCACCTCAATCCAACACATGGTGTGACCAGTATGACTCCAAGTGTGTTTTTTCAATATGTAAGTATCGTTTTAGTTTAAAACGCACATCACATCACTAAAACCAAGAAAATGATCCTATATTGTTTTCTCTTCATTTAAATTATATATTCAATCGAGGATGACCCTTTCAATAGGGAATCACAATCTGTTCATGTCAGTACCAAGGTAAACAGTGTATTGTACATTAAAGGGGACCATAAAGAGGGGATTTGCAAGAAGAGCAATAACACTATCTCTACTTAATCACAGAGGTAATATTGATGTTTTCAAACTAAAATAATTGTCCATATAATTAATGTATTGTTTCATATTTATGTTTAATTTATTTATTTTTAGTATTTCTCACATAATAATTGGTTTCTTATATAGGTAGATTCTTTTGTTTGATTTAGGGTGGTCTATCCATCTTTCATGCCTTTTTACACCAAAACTTCCACATACTTCTCCCTCAAAACCTTTTCACCCCTATAGTGGTTCATTTCTCACTTTCTTTCAAGTTACCTCCACTGCCTTTGCAGGAAGTGCAACAACACTTCCTCTACTCAATCACAGAGGTAATCTTGATGTTTTCACAATAAAATCATTATCCATATAATTAATTTATTGTTTTATATATATTTTTTAATTTATTTCTTTTTAGTATTACTCACATAATAATTTTTTTCTTATACATATGGATTATTTTGATCGATTTGGGGTTCTCTTTCCATATTTTATGCCTTTCTACACCAAAACTTCCATAGACTTCTTCTCCCTCAAAACCTTTTCACCCATAAAGTGGTTCATTTATCACTTTCTTTCAAGTTACCTCCACTTATTTTGCAGGAAGAGCAGTGAAGTTGTCTCTACTCAATTATAAAGGTAATCTTGATGTTTTCACAGTAAAATCATTATCCATAGAATTGATGTATTTTTTTATATTTATGTTTAATTTATTTCTTTTTATTATTACATGCATAATTATTGTTTTCTTATATAGGTGGATTCTTTTGTTTTGTGTTGGGGTGATTTGTCCATCTTTCATGCCTTTCTTCACTAAAATTTCTATAGACTTATTCTCCCTCAAAACCTTTCACCCCTATAGTATTGGAATTTATCACTTTACTTTAATTTCCCTCTACTTCTCAATCACCGAGGTAATGTTGATATTTTCATAGTAAAACCATTGTCCATAGAATTAATGTATTATTTCATATTTAATTTTTATTTATTTATTTTTAGTATTACTCATAATAATTGTTTTCTTATATTTGTGGATTCTTTTTTTCAAGTTGATGTGGTTTATTCAAAGCTGCTCATGCAGTGTTGGTAGTTTCGACAAAGAAAGTCAATGAAAAACGTGATAACATTGATAGTTAGGATTGTTTTGAGACTTTGGGATGTGTAATAATTAGTTTAACCTCAATAAGACACACAATGTGACCGATATGACTCCAAATATTTCTTTCTATTTAAATTGAAATTAATTTTAGTAAAAAACACAACTGACTTAATGTGTCTATTATCAGTTTAAAATCGACATTTGAGTTAAAAAAGTGTCACTCACTGAAAAATAATCAAACATGTTTATATTTTCTAGATAATTTAGGTCATTGATTCATAAATCATTTGTGATGTGTATGAATCCATTTCCCATCAAACTGATACATGATGTGATCGTAATGAGTCAAAAGTGTGTGTTTCAAGTATAAAATGATATTTTAGTAAAAAATAAAAGTGAAATACTCAAAACTAATAAAATGCATTCATATTGTTTTGATACTTTAGTAAAAAAAACCATAACTTATTTGGAACATATATGAATTAGTCACACCTCAATCTGATGCACGGTTTTATGGGTATGACTCTAAGTATGTCTTTATTTAAAATTAACAACAATTTTAGTAAAAAAACAAACTAACATAGAAAAAACTAAACAAACACATTCATATTGTTTTGGTACTTTAATAAAATGATCCATAAGTTATTTGAGATGTTCATGAAATAGTCACACCTTAATTTGATGCATGGTGTGACAGGTATGACTCCAAGTGCATGTTTTTATTTAAAATTGACATCAATTTTAGTAAAAGGACCAATTGACCTACTCAAAACCAAGTAAACATGGTCAAATTTTTTAAATGCTTTAGGAAAAAATCTATAAGTTATTTTTTATGTGTAGGAATCAGTTTCACCTCAATCCAATACACAATGTGATCGGTATGAGTCAAAGTGCATGTTTCAATTTTAAAATGATATTTTAGTAAAAAAGACAAGTAACATACTCAAAACCAATAAAACACATTCATATTGTTTTGATAATTTATTAAAATTATTCATAAGTCATTTGGGATGTGTAGGAATCAACTACACCTCAATCTGATTCACGGTGTGACCGGGATAACTCAAAGTGTGTCTTTTTATTTAAAATTGTCATCAATTTTAGTAAAATGGACAATTTATCTACTCAAAACCGAGAAAATACGTTCATATTGTTTTGATAATTTACGATAATGATATATAATTCATTTTTGATGTGTAAGAATTATCTGCACCTCAATCCAATACAAAATGTGCCCAGTATGACTCAAAGTGCCCGTTATCAGTTTAAAATTGATATTTTTGTTCAAAAAGTGCCACTCGCTGAAAATCAATCAAACACACTCAAATTTTATTAATAATTTATAAAATGATTCATAATTCATTTTGATGTGTAGGAATATATTTCAAATCAAACTGATACACAATGTGATCATAATGAGTAAAAAGTGCATGTTTCCAATTTAAAATGACATTTTAATAAAAAAAAGAAAAATGACATACTCAAAACTGAGAAAACACATTCAGATTGTTTTTAATAATTTATTAAAATGATCTAAAAGTTATTTGATATGTTTTGTAATCAGCTACACCTCCATCTAAAGCACAGTGTGACTGGTATGACTCCAAGTGCATCTTTTTATTTAAAATTGACATCAATTTTAGTAAAATTAACACTTTCTATTAATTTATTTCTTTATATTATTACTAACATAAAAATCATTTTCTTATATAGGTTTGTTCTTTTATTTGAGTAGGGGTGGTTTTTTCGGCAATATCATGAGTCAGTTTAGGATTAAAAGACAAAGGAATATTAATGTTTTTGAATGCGTGTAATAATTTATATTTATATAATTATATAAACCAATGTTTGAAATGTCAATAATATAGTGATTTTTTCTTGTGTTTGTTTTATAAATTTAATTTCATTTAAATGCTATACTGAGACTTGTTTTTCTTAATATATGCTCTATTTCTAGTGTTGTGTTGTGCTGTTACAGCACAATACAGTATGGCCCTTTATCAGTGCTTTTAAAATCACTGTTAAAAGACCACTTTATCAGCACTTCTATGAGCACTGATAAATGTTATTTTATCAGAAATTCTGTGAGAACTGATAAAAAGTTCTTTTATAAACTTTTTTATAAGCACAGATAAAGGTATACTTTATCAATGCTTCTATAAGCACTGATAAAAGACACTTTATCAACACTTTTATAAGCACTGATAAATGGTGCCTTTAGCAACGCTAAATTAAAGTGCTGATAAAGGTTCTATTTATCAACACTTTTTTAGCATTGATAAAGGACCCCTTTGTCAGAGCCTTTTTAGCACTAATAAAAAACCATGGATTTAAACATCGCTCATGTATTTAGAACTTTTCTAGTACTGATAAAAGTCATTTATAGCATTGTTAAAGGCTTATTTTGTATTAGTGTGGTATCAAAGGAAAGGTTTAGTTGTTATTGGGATTAGTATTATAAAACTCTAGAAAAATACTTAGGGATAAGACGAAGTATAAGAAAACATCACAAAATTTTGGTAAGTATAGAGTAAGTGGTTTATCAAGAAAATGTATCCCTGTCTTGATACTAAAAGTGGGTGTGGTTCTCGCATAGATGTAGCTAGGGGTAACAACTCTGATAAGATGTGTCGGGTCTAACTCATCATAACTTGGTACATGACAATGGTCCTTACTGTGCACTTGGTTTGAGACTCTCAGGGGATATGCTTTGGTAAAATCAAAAACTCATTATGAACCATTATCAAGGAAACAAAAAAATACCCATAAGAATACATGTTAGGAAATAGATCATGGATAACATATATTGAATCATAGAAATTCATAAGTTAAGTAAATAAATTCAAGTTATAAGTTATCCTTTTAATGTCATTAAATTCCTGTTTATGTGTTTAATAGTTTAAAAATATTCATCCAAAATTTTCCCTTTAATCTATTTAGTGTCTAGAAATAAGAGGAATAAGGTAAAAAATCAATGTGATGGGTAATGTAATGAGAACCCCAACGAGATTCCCAACCCAATGGAAGTAGGAATCAAAAACTTTGTGATGATACTCTCTTAGTGGACTTAGGCTCTGAATATAAAACTAGATCGGGAGGAGTGCCCAAATCCCCCTAGTAAATAATAAGTTGTAATCAAGAACTTTATGCGACAAAGGCCTCTGACTTTCAATTGATCATCTGATCCCTTAATCACATAACAATGGATCAACTCCATTGAGAAGATATTCTACATACTTCAATGTTCTGAGTGAGAGAAGGTTCAATTTGTTTTATATCATATAGAGAGATAATTTGATCTGTTGTAAACATTGATCAAGAATATGAGGCCTGAGGAATAGATCGAAGCAATGGGGTGGAAGGAATTCCAAAAAAATCAATAAATAGTTTCCTCTCACTCTCTGACTTAAAATGGAAAGGTATTTTCTTTCCCTCGATCAAAAATGATGAATAATCTATTAGGGAATATGAGGAAAACTTCACAACGCTTTCACGATAAACCTTTGTCTTTATTATTACCCTTGAATGAAAGGTTGACCTCTTCTTTGGTGGGAAAAAAACTAGTCTATGAAAATCCCTAGCGATCCATGAGTTTGATAGCTATGAGTAAATTTTCCAATGTTCCCACAAAGTCGAAATGGAGATCAAAAAATCAAAAGGGCGTCATGAGGATAAGAAATGGAAAGTGGAGTTTAATTATGGTGGTCCTATGGAGAAATCTAACAGTGTTAAGAAATTTCAACATCCCACTTGTCAAAGGTTCAAAAAGAAGTACCCTGTAAATTGTCTAAGAGGGGCATGAAAATGATTTAGGTGTAGGAAGGAAGGGAACCTGGATAGTGATTACCGACAGGATAAACTCGCTAATGCGGTTCTAGAAAGGAATGTTCTAGTCAACTCTTGGAGAATTTTGTATTTCTTCAACTAAAAAGAACCAGGGAACTTTGCAAACAAATACACTAATCCAAGGGTTTTTGGAGACAACCAACAACTTCCAAGGAAGCAAGGGTGAGATTTTTCCATCACAACTACTGAGGTGGATCCCGATAACAAATTGATGGAAAGTATGTTAATTATTCATTAAATAATAGAAAACTTACTTTTTTATTCTTATTGTACACGTTCCTTTATATCACAAAAGTCTATTAGAACTATTCAAACACCACCAAAAAACATGGAAGTAGATCTATCAGTGAAAACAATAAATGGAGAAATTACTACATCACTAATATGATGAAATCATAAATACTTTTTCCTATCATTTAGTTAAGGATTTTCAATGATTTAAATGATAATTAACTTGGTATGTTTTTATTTTTGTAGAAAATAGGATTCCAAAGTTTCAAAGGATAAAATTCATAAAAAGAGAAAAAAAAAATTATTACACATCATGAAATAGCATTACACAACATGTAGTACACTTTCCTGGTGTGCTGCAAGTCATGAAGCAGGTCATGATTGAAGTCGTGAAAACTAAAAGTGAATAATCCATTACACGTCATGAGTTGAAGATACACATTGTGAACCCTTTGAATGTAATTCCCACTCTAAAGATAAATCTTAAAGGAAGGTACACGTTGTGAGTCTCAGATATATGACATGAAATGATTCAAATATTAAAATATTAGATGAGATACGTATGAGATATGTGTAGATTCAAAATCTTTGGAGGAATACAGGGATCAGAATTACACGACATGAATACCCATTACACTTCATGTAATATTTCACCTATAAATAAAGCAGTAGGGAAGTGGATTTGAGAGAGATCCATAATGGAAAATTTTTCTTCTATTATTCCTCCCTGGTTTCCCCCATCCCAAACTCAAAATTTATTACACTATTATTTTACTTTAATATGATCATCGTGAGTTGTTTTTAATTGGTGTTCTTAGTTCCTTTTCATACCATCGACTTCAAACACCAACTTTTGGAAAAACCTTTACTTGCATTCATTTTTTCACTTAATTAAATTAAGTAGTTTATTGAATTGTGTTTGATTTTAAACTACTTGTTCATAATTGAATTCCTAAACTGAATCCTTTCATGTTTTTCAACCACTTAAATTCAATTATTTCTAGCATATTTTGCATGATTTCAATTCTTCATTTACTTGCATTCAATCCTACCATGAGTGGCTAACCCACCTAGGGTAAGGATCAAGAGTATGGGAATCTAAATTCAAAAAATATTTAATTCTTGACTTGGTAACCTTAAGGATTGGTAATTAGGATAAAATTCAATTTTCTATCCAATTCATTTGAATATCTCTGACCGTAGGATATTTGAGTGAAGGACCCTGTCCCAAATGGATTAGAATAGGTTATAATAAATAGACTAAAATACTTTCTTCCTTAGAATCTGAGCTTGATGCAACTAGCTTGTCACTATTTCTAGATCAAGGAACAGTTACCACTTAAGTAGAAGTAGTTGATTTTTTCATATTCAACTAGAGACCTACGTTGCTTCGTAGGCTAAACCTTAATATCCTACTAAGTTAAAATTGAGATCATCTTTTCTACAAATCCTCAAAATTGATCTTCCCTATCTTATTCTTGAAGTAAACCACCAAACCTATAGAAATAGTTTTCCTAAACTAAACCAATTTGAAAGGACTCCTACACCAAAAGGTTACAATTGAATTTCCCAATTAGGATCTAAGTATCACTGAGAGGGGGGTGAATCAGTGATGTCTTTTTCTTTTTATGTTTCCTTAAATTTGAAACAACCTTCACCTCCTGTTAAAGAGTTTCTTCTCTTCTAAACACACATAACCACAGGTACACAAGATTTACAAGGTTCACTACTCAACAATATTAGCTATGTCCTTAGTATGGTACGGAAATAATCCAGTACCACACAATACACTAGAAAACAATCCTTTGATGTGGAATACAATGAGTAGGATATACCCTTACACTCGTGTAGCACTTGTAAAACAATCTGTAAGTGTGTGTGCACCCTCTTAGCACAAATAGGGAATTGCAGTATTTCAGTGCTTCTTTAAAATTGAACAAATGTATTCTATGAAGTACAAATCTTCACTTTCTTACCTAGAATCCGGTAAGAACTATCTTATGCACAACCGAATACGTGCAAATACCATAATTTTTTTTTCACGCAACCTTTAGGGTACCTTGCGCACAATTCAAATAGTTTGCACGTAAAAATCACTTTTGGTGCGAAAAAGGCATTTTTCCCAACTCTTCTTTTTTGCACAGCATTGGTTTTTCACGCAGCACTTCACTTTTTCACGCAGCACTCTCTTTTTCACACAGCACTGGCTTTTTCGTGCAGCACTCTCTTTTTTGCACAGCACTTGTTTTTTTCGTGCAGCACTTTCTTTTTCACGCACCACTTCTTCTTTTCATGCGCTACATAATACTTCAATTTTTTCGCATTTTAGTGCTTGAGATTTGTCTAAGTGCCGTGCCTTAACAAATGAGAGGGGTTTACCTCTTATATATAGGAATTTTTTACCCTGCTCATAAAACACTAATCCGTGCATAAAACCCTCTTCATGCGTGTAAAAAATCTTTCACGCAACTTCATATTTCACACAATGCTCCAATATTTCGCGCACCTCATGCCTTTTCTGATTTTCGAGCTTCTGATCTCGAAACACCTCTTACACAAAAACTTCATTCCTCTATTTCACGCACCATGCCAATATTTCGCACACCGCTTTATTTTTCACGCATCCCACTAATATTTCACGCACCACTTTATTTTTTGCACATCCCGCTCATATTTTGCACACAGCTTTATTTTTCACGCACCCCACTGATATTTCACGCATCCTGCTACTATTTTGCACAGCCATTATTTTCCGCACACTTTGCCAAAATTTCCGCGTACTTCATGCCTTTACCATTTTTCGATGTTCTGGCCTTGAATCATGCCTTGCGCACAAAATTCTGATCCCTCTTCAAACTTGCATGCAACATTCATTGCCAAAAACATATTTCTTCATCTCCCAGTTTTCAGACCCTAAAATTTGGAAAACACTAGAAAACAACGCCACCTTAAACTGTACTTTTGAGATGGCTCCAGATTGTCTATTCCTTTTTCATTGCTCTCTTCACTGCTTATCATAACCATTCTTCATCTTTCATCATGAACTCCACTATCATGATATATATCCTTTGATAGAATAGATTTAGCATCTTCAGAGTTACAATGGAAAGTACTGAAACTTCCCTATCTTCCAGTAGCATCATTCATTCTAATCAAAATTGTATATAAATGGAATCATGAATTCTCCCCCTTTCCTTCATGAGGCTTGCATCACAAGTTCTCCTAACTTATGTTATTTGTGAAATACATATCATCAAAGCATCTTCTGGTTTACAAGTCTTTTACAAATTGAATTGATTTATCTTCTTTGACAACAAAAAACAGTACTCTGTAACAGCAAACTCTTCTTACTTCCTTATCCGTCCAACTTATTCCCAACAATCTCCCCCTTGTATTTTATTTTCAACCAAGATTCATAAATCACTAAATTTTGTAAACTTATGCAATAGATTACTTATCAACAATTCTAAGTCTACGTGAGCTAACTCATTGTAGGAAACAAGAATTATTTACATCCAAAACCATGATGTCCAAAAGCAGTGATTATGGGATCTCATAATCATATCTCCTCAACCTTCTTCAAAACATCTTTCAAGCTTCTACATAATAATTCTTCACTTCTTCAACTTTCCTGGAAAACAACATTATTTCCTACAACCACTCCAACAAACAGTTAGAATAGTTCACACACATATATGCTGGATTCACAGCTTACCCACAACTCCCTCTTTATGCATGCTTCTATAAGGATAGATTTATGAAACAATTATCCCCCTTGACAATACTATCCAAAGGAAAGATGAGAGTGGGGATAGATACAGGTACCTTAACCTTGATGAGAAGGAGGTTGGACACCCATGTTTAACCTCAATTTTGCAAATGGTTCTTTTGGTAAAGGTTTTGTGAATATATCAGCAACTTGTTTAGATGTAGGAACATACTCCAGCCTCAATTCATTCTTCTTCACCTTCTCTTTGATGAATTGGTACTTTATATCAATGTGTTTTGAATGAGAATGTTGTACCGGATTTCTTGTAAGATTGATTGCACTCTGATTATCACAACCCAAGAGTAATGGTAGCTTTACTTCAACAAGTTGATCTTCCAACTGAGTCTTCATCCACATTAGTTGAGTTGCAGCTTGATTAGAAGCAACATTATAAGATTCATCTATGCTAAGAGTTACTGAATTCTTTTTCTTTGTATGCCAACTAACACAACTTTTCCCAAGAAAGTAAACTCCACCTGATGTGGATCTTCAATCATCAACATTTCCTGCCCAATCAGTACCAGAATACCTAAATAGATCAATATTTATTGATCCATAATACCTGATTCCAAAATTTGTTGTGACTTTGATATATCTGAGAATTCTTTTTCTAGTAATCAGATGTGATTCTTTAAGATCACTCTGAAATCTTGCACATAAAGTGATAGCATAGATGATGCTGGGTCTTGAGGCAGTCAAATACAACAAACTTCCAATCATCTTTCAAAACTATTTCTACTCAACTTCCTTGCCTTCTCCATCTTTAGAAAACTTGGTTCCCACTGAAATAGGTGTGGACTCTAGTTTCGAATTTTCCATGCCAAACTTCTTTAGAAGTTCCTTAGCATGATTTTCTTGAGATAGAAAAATGTGATTCTTCTTCTGTGAAATTTGTAGCCGAAGAAAGTATTTCATTTCTCCCAGCATGGAAATCTCAAATAACTTCTTCATCTCCTCATAAAATCATTCACAAGATCTTTCATCATTCCCAGAAAAGATAATTTCATCGACATAAACAATAATGATCAGTAAAAAATCACGACACTTCTTGATGTAAAGATTGTTGTCAACTCTACCTTTCTTAAAATTAATCTTCCATAAGCAAGTATCTAATTTAAAATACCATTCCCTAGGAGCCTATTTTATCCCATACAAATCCTTCTTCAACCTACACACATAACTTTCATCCTTTCCAATAATAAATCAATAAGGTTGATCAATGTAAACTTCCTCGTCAAGGTCACCATTCAAGAATGCAGATTTTACATCCATTTGAAAGATTTTGTAACCTCGTTGTGCATCAATAGAAAGAAAGATTTTGATTATTTCTAATATTTCCACTGGAGTAAAGGTTTCATCAAAATCAATGCCTTTAATTTTTGAATACCCTTTTCAAACCAGTCTTGCTTTGTTTCTTATTACTTTACCTTCTTCATTTAGCTTGTTCTGGAAAACCCACTTCATGCCGATAATGTTCTCATTGTTCGGCTTGGGTATAAGTTTCCAAGTATCATTCTTCTCTATCTGATCAAGTTCTTAATTCATAGCATGAACCCATTCTAGATGCTCAAATGCTTCATTTACATCATTCAGTTCATCTTTCTAATAAACAGAACTATGTGTTATAGCATTCGTTTTTCTTCTTGTTTGAACCCTCTAATATTGATCTCTAATAATGTTCTGAGCCTCCAATTGTTTCCTAAACCTAGGATGAGTTGTTAGCAATTCATCCTAATCACTCAGGATTTCTGATTCGGATTCCTCTTCTTGAGTAGGATTAACACAATCTGAAATATTATCAAAATCGTTAATAGAATCTTCTCTATCCTGTTCAACTTCAACAATAATATATGACTGTTTTTATTTATCAACATTTTCAACAACTTTTACATCTAAGGAATCAATAATTCTTTATATTTATTTGTTGAGACATTTATATCCTCTTCTTTATGGATCATATCCAAGAAAAATTACATCATTTCCTCTTTGCTCAAACTTTCCAAAGTTTCCACATTTCTTCTTTATAATGCATGGACTCCCAAATACTCTTAAATGTTTCAGACTTGGAGTTTTTTCATAGAACATTTTTTATGGAGTCATATCTGAGTTTGTTCTATAGAATCATTGGTTATGAATATACACAATAGTTCTCATGGATTGACTTCAATAATAATGAGAAAGAGTATGTTCAAGTAACATAGTTCTCCCCATTTCCACCAGACTTCGATTCTTTATTTCAGCAACCTCGTTTTTTTGAGGTGTGTATGGTGAAATGAACTCATGTTGAATTCCATGTTTCTCTAGGTAACTTTCAAACTCATCATTCTTATACTCTCCACCATTATCAGTTCTCAACTTCTTCACTAAATACTCACATTCCTTCTCTTCTTTCCTCCTAAAACTTTTAAACATTTTCAGAGCATCTGACTTATGGCTCATGTATATAACACAAGTAATGCGAGTAAAGTCGTCAATGAAAGTAATGAAGTAATTATCTCCATTTGTAGATTTCTTTCTCATTGGTCCATAGATATCAGAGTGTATGAGTTCCAAAGGTCTTTTTGAGCAAATTTTAACTTTCTTATGAATAGAGTTTTTAATCTTCCTTTTCTCACAAATAGTGCAACACCAATCTCTTCTTCTTGATAAATCAGGCATATCTCAGACACTATCTCTTTTTGATAACTTGCACATATTTCTCTGACACATATGTCCCAGCCTTTTATGCCATAACTTATTTTCATCCACCACACCCATGTAATAAGAGTTCTGCACTTCACCAAATTGGAACAAATTCTTTCTTGTACGTTGGCCTCTTGTAACTATATTTCCATCATTTTCACTTTTCACATAAAATCCATATTTTCTAAAGATAAATTTGTTTACCTCATCACATATTTGTGACACACTAAGAAGTTTATGTTTTAGCCCATCAACATATAGTGTTTTTCTGTATTTCATCTTTTCTTTTCCAATGATGGTCGATCCAACACCTTTGATCCTTGGAGATTCATCATTTCCAAATTTCATTATTATTTCTTTGAAGTTTTTCACATTCTTTAGCATATTTAAGTATCCTATCATATGATAGGAACATCCACTATCAAGAATCTATGTACATTCTCCTTTTGTAGCTTTCAAAGCAGTTTCGACAACGAGAGATTTTTGTTCTTCCTTTTCCTCCACTTTCCGTTGTGCTTCCTCCAATTTCCTAGACAAGTCAATGTGTTCTGGCTAGAAAACCATGCACTCTTTATTTTAGGACTTATCAGACCTATCCCTTTTAGCTTTTAAAAACTCTGGCTTTTGAGAATTATTAAGAAACTTTTGTTTCTTTGGTAATACACTAAGGTGTCCCTTGGAAAGATGTCCAGGTCGGTCACATCTTTCAAAAATAGTTTCCAGTGGTTGGAACCTATTCTCAACTTTCACACTAATCTTCCCAGATATCTTCTAAAATTTATTTAGAGACTTTATATTTTGAAAGGATTGACTCCCCCTCAATCCATGTCTTTCAAAACTTGTGGAATAGTTGTAATGTTGTTGGTTGAACCAACACATATTTTCCATGTGTCTGAATCCACCACAATACTAGTAGTAACCATAGAAAGAATATTTGCCTCTAAAACTTCTATACAAACCAGATTTGCGAACAAACTTCTCAACATCCTTCTTAATAGAACCATGCTGACCATCAACCTTCATGTTTTCATTTGTAATTCTCTTCCTCGGTTCAGAATTATCAGTACCAGAAGTATTAGAAGTCTTTCTTGACTCCTAGTTTTTATACACTTCTGATTTTTCAGCATTGCTGACTTTGGCCACATACATGGTCATTCTAGCCTTGTTCTTATCAGAACCAGTTCCATATTTCATTTCAACCTTTGAAGGTAACTTTTGTGGATCCTTATTTGGTTCATTCTTACTGAAACATTCACCAACTTCTGAGATAGATTTTTTGAAACTAAAATTCATTTCTTTAGCTTTATAAAGTTTCTATTGGACAAGTTCCAACTCTTCTTCTTTTTACTTCAGCTTTAATTCAAGATGATCATTGTGATTCTTTTCATTCTCAATATAATTATTTAGATCATCAATCTCCTTTTTCATATTGATTTTCTCATCATGAAAAATTCCTTCATTGTTTAATGTGTAATTTTCATTTATCAACTTATTATTTTCCTTCTCAAGTCTTCTGATATTTCTCAAACATTCCTTCAATTATTCTTTTAGATATTGTTCAATTTGAGTTTCTTCTTATTCAGTACGACTACTCTCACAATCATCATTATTCACTATTGCAAAAAAGTTACTCTCTCTAGCTTTCTCAACAACAGATTTTTCAGATCCAGTATCACTATCATGATCTTCTTCAATTTTTGAAAACAAGTTTCTTCTTTTTGATTTGAAGAACTTTTTATCCTTACCACTTCTAGAATATTTATCTTTTCCACCAATTTTCTTCCATGACCTTCTTGGTCTTCTATCTTCTTCATCGTTGTCTTCATCTTTCCCTTTTTGAGGAAAATTATCCACAAAGTGGCCAACAGATCCACATTCACAACATTTCAAAGGGAATTTCCCTTTGTATTTCCCTGTGCCTCTTTTCACATTTTTAGAAAACAAGGAGAGTATTTCATCAAAATTTTGGCATGCCTCATTTTTAGAGTCAGATTCACCAGCTTTATCTTCAATAAGAACTTTCTTCGACTTCTCTTTCTTTATAGCCTTGAAAGACATTTCTCTATCAGCTTTTTCTTTGCTCTTAATATTTTTCTCCCTTCTCATTTCATAAGTTATGAGAGTGTTATGAAAATCATCTAGAGATAATGTTTCAGGATCTCTATCTTCCAGTGATGAAACTTTAGCATCAAATTTTTGGGGAAGAATTATTAAGATCTTTTCAAAAACTTTTGAATCTTCCAACTTTTCACCTAGAAATATGATTTTGCTGACAATGTCATTTATCCTAGTAAAGAAATCCCCAACAGATTCAGATTCTCCCATTTTTACGTCTTCATACTTCAACCTCCAGATTTACAGTTTTTCCTTCTTCACTTTTGTATTTCCTTCATAGATGTTCTTCAACTTATCCTAGATTCCTTTAGTTTTAGCCACACCTTTCACTCTTAACAACTCACTCTTAGAAATAGATGAGAGTAATTCATTTTTATCTCTTCCATCATTCTCAAGATTCTTCTTATCAGTAGGTGTAAGAGGAACCTTATCATCAATATGAGGAGATCCATCAGTTGTGGTTTCAAGAACTTCATACCCCAGAGACATAAGATAAGGCATTATTCTATCTTTCCAGATATGATAATTCTTGCCATCAAGTATTGGAATCCCCTTACTGTTCATGAAATTAAGATTATCCATCCCAAATTCTCTTCAAACACTTCAGCAAAGAGTAAACGAAGGGAACCGGTCCATCTGATACCAATTGAAGTTCCCAATCAGGATCTAAGTATCAGTGAGAGGGGGATGGGGTGAATCAGTAATGCCTTTTTCTTTTTATGTTTCCTTAAATTTAAAACAACATTCACCTCCTGTTAAAGAGTTTCTTCTCTGCTAAACACACACAACCATAGGAACAAAATATTTACAAGGTTCACTACTCAACAAGAGTAGCTAAATCCTTGGTATGGTATGGAAATAATCAAGTACCACACAATCCACTAGAAAATAATCCTTTGATGTGGAATACAATGAGTAGGATATACCATTACACTCATGTAGCACTTGGAAAACAATCTGTAAGTGTGTGTGAACCCTCTTAGCACAAATAGGGAATTGCAGTATTTCAGTGCTTCTTTACAATTGAACAGATGTATTCTCTGAAGTACAAATCTTTACTTTCTTACCCAAAATCCGGTAAGAACTATCTTACGCACAACCAAATACGTGCGAAGACCATAATTTTTTTTCATGCAACATTTAGGGTACCTTGCACGTAATTCAAATGGCTTGCACGTAAAAATACCTTTTGGCACAAAAAAGGCTTTTCACGTAACACTCCTTTTTCGCACAGCACTGGCTTTTCACACAGTACTTCACTTTTTCACGTAGCACTTTATTTTTTGCACAACACTAGCTTTTCCACCCAGCACTCTCTTTTTCACGCAGCACTTTCTTTTTCGCGCACCACTTCTTCTTTTCGTGCGCTACACAATACTTTAATTTTTTTCACACGTTAGTGCTCGGGATTTGTCTAAGTGTCGAGCCTTAACAAATGAGAGGGTTTTACCTCTTATTTATAGGCATTTTTGACCATGCGTGTAAAACACTAATCCACATGTAAAACCCTCTTTGTGCACGTAAAAACTCTTTCACACAACTTCATATTTCGCGCAATGCTCCAATATTTCACACACCTCATGCCCTTGCCAATTTTTGAGACTCTGATCTTGAAAAATCTCTTGCATGAAAAACTTCATTCCTCTATTTCGCGTACCATGCCAATATTTCACACACCGCTTTATTTTTTTCTCATCATGCTAATATTTCGTGCACCGCTTTATTTTCACGCATCCTATTGATATTTCATGCACCGCATTATTTTTGTGCATCCTATTCATATTTTGTGCACCACTTTATTTTTCACACATCCCACTCATATTTCATGAACATCTTTATTTTTCGCGCACCCCGCTGATATTTCGCGCATCCCTCTACTATTTCGCATAGCCTTTATTTTCTACTCACTTTGCCTAAATTTTTGCGCACTTCATGCCTTTTCCATTTTTTGATGTTCTGGCCTTGAATCATGCCTTCCATGCAAAATTCTAATCCCTCTTCAAAATTTTGTGCAACATTTATTGCCAAAAACACATTTCTTCATCTCCTGATTTTCAGGCCCTAAAATTTGGAAAACACTAGAAAACGGTGCCACCTTAAACTGTACTTTTGAGCCTGCTCCAGATTGTTTGTTCCTTTTTCATGGATCTCTTAACTAATTCCCATAACCATTCCTCATCTTTCATATTGAACTCCACTATCGTGATATATATCATTTGATAGACCAGATTTAGCATCGTCAGAGTTACAATGGAAAGTAATGAAACTTCCCTATCTTCCAGCAGCATCATTCCTTCCAATCAAAACTGTATATGACTG
This sequence comes from Viscum album, assembly GCA_963277665.1. Lineage (NCBI taxonomy): Eukaryota > Viridiplantae > Streptophyta > Magnoliopsida > Santalales > Viscaceae > Viscum > Viscum album. Next base: position 358,140,641 of record OY728121.1, read on the forward strand.
GCATCATCATTTCTCCCCCTTTCCTTCATGTGGATTGCCTCACAAGTTCTCCTAACTTATTATATTTTTGAAATACATATCATCAAAGCATAGTTTGGTTTACAAGTCTTTTACAAAGTGAATTGATTTATCTTCTTTGTTAACAAAAAACAACACTCTGTAACAGAAAATTCTTCTTACTTCCTTATCCGTACAACTTGGTCCCAACAACAATCCATACGTTTCCTTTTCAAACTTAACTCCTCATGGGTTTGACCCCGAACTTTCACTATACTATAACCTAGTAGTAAGTGAATTTTGGGAAACAAAAAATTCTAATCTGACCACACCCCGTGCGAACTTAACAACGCGTGCAGGCATGTCAAATTATGGTGTTTTTATCAGGGAGTTTGAAATCTATGATTTTCACAGACATACCTTTGGAAAATACCTAGGGTTGCCTTTCCCTTTCCTCATTTTCTTTCTTTCTCTTTTTCAAGATGCCATTATGCCCCTGCTCTTGCAGTATAGTGCATGTACCAATGACCTTTGACTCGTTCGAGGATCCTTGAAACACAAGAATAGTTATCCTTAAATCCTAATATTGAATGGTATCTCTTAACATATTTCCAATCAAACATGACCAACCAGAACAATCAAGCAGGACCCAACCTGTCTAACCCACCAAACATGCAATAGATAGTTCCATGGGAGCACCAAGTGCAACAAGAACAAACCATCATGGACTATGTCTTTCCATAAATCCATTATGCTACACCAAGCATAGTGAATACTCCTATTCAATCTCATACCTTTGAGATAAAACCTAGACTCATTCACATGATTCATAACATGGGCCATTTCAATGGACTCCAAAGTGAAAATCTGCATGAGCACATCTCTAACTTACTAGAAGTATCTGATACCTTTTGCAACTAGAGAGTATCATTTGATGAAATCGGACTTCACATCTTCCCATTCATCCTGTGAGACCAAGCCAAGTATTGGCTTAAAATTCAAGATCCTAATTCAATAGTGACTTGTGATGATCTAGCTAAAATGTTTCTAGAAAAATAATCCCCACCAATATGGAGTTGGGAGCTCCAGAACAACATTCAAAACTTCACTCATATTGATAGAGAGTTTACATGGGAATCTTGGGATATATTTAAGGAACTAATGAGGAATTTCCCACACCATGGACTATACATGTGGATCCAGCTCCAAACATTCTACCAAGGCCTCCAACCAGCCGCCCGAACAGTCGTCGATGCTGCAGATAATGGAGGACTAATGTTCAAGATACCTGAAACCAGAAGATCCATTTTGGATGAAGTCTCTCACAACACCATCCTATGGAAGAGTGATCTTGGTCCACCTTGACATGGTATCCACCAAGTGGACGAGATCACTAGACTAGCAGTGCAAGTCGAAGTGCACACAAAGAATGTAGAATCATTCCAACTACCTGTTATACCACCCCCTCCTACTCCTATAATGGAGATACAATCATGTGAAACGTGCAGTATCACAAAATTGTACCAATAATTCAAGGTAGGAGTTGAATAATAACCTCAATATTTTAATTATATTAATTACAATCAGCAGAACCCATCATTCCAATAGCAGTACTATTAGTAGAGGTCGAATCAGCAGCCACCTTAAAACAACTAGGGCTATTATCATTAGATAAGTGGTCAAGCAGCATTTTGTAACCAAGTATAACTATGGTATACACTCATAAACCCTATACCAAGATCACAAAAACAAGTGAAGCAACAACCTTTCCCTTAGAGAGCATAGAAGCAGTTTCAACCAGCTCAACTAAGACCTCAGCAGCAAGTTTATCCTCTCCAGAATAACTTGTATAACCTCTTGTCTAGTTTTGTTCAAAAAGAATACCATAGAATGACTACTCAAGAGATATAGATGAAAAAACAACGAGATTCATTGTGAAATCTTGAAGTCCATAAGGGTTAGATCTCAAAGACTCTATTAGATAGATTACTAGGTTTTCTTCCTCATAATACAGAGACATACCCAAGGGAAGAAGCTAAGGTTGTAGTGCTGATAAGTGGAAAAATTCTGGATTTCCAAAAACCAGGTGGCAGAGATGAATTAAAAATTGAGGAACCTAATATGGATTCACTAATAAAATAAGAATAAGTTGATAGGACCTCTCACATGATACCCCAAGATGCATCACCAGTTACAAACACTCAAACACCTGAGCAACCAAAAGAACCCATTTATGTTTCCCCACCACCATACAATCCACCTCTTCCTTTTCCAAAAATATCAATACAAGGCAAGAAGGAAGCACAATAAAATAAATTTTTGGAAATGTTCAAGAAATTTCATATCAACATACCCTTTGTTGAAGTTATTGCTCAAATGCTAGTTTATGCCAAATTCCTTAAGGATCTAATTTCCAATAAAATAGAAATAGAAGATCTTGGTGTCATATCACTAAATGAAGAATTATCTACTATTTTTCAGAAGAAAATTCCACAAAAGATAAGAGACCCCATAAATTTTTCAATTTCATGTGCTATTAGAGAGTGTAAATTTGGGAGAGATCTGTGCGATATTGGAGCAAGCATCAACCTAATGCTAATGAGTGTATTTGTAAAGTTGGGACTTCAAGAGCTTAAAACAACTCTAATATCACTGTAACTTTCACACCAATCAGTAAAGTACCCTCAATGAATTATTGAGGATGTGCTGGTCAAAATCAGTAAATTCATCTTTCTAGAAGACTTCCTAATTCTAGACATGGGAGAAGAAGGTGACATACCCATTATTCTTTAAAGACCATTCTTGGCCATAAGAAATTATCTAATATGTGTAAATTAAGGGCATCTAATCTTTTGAGCCAAAAAAGAATATGTGGTCTTCAACCTTTTCAATGTTGCTAAATAATCAAATGATTCCATTGATTGTAATTACATCTCTCTTACCCAATAAGGAAATTAATATGTGGAAATAGAACAAGACAGTGAGGAATCACTCCCTAATGCATAATAATAATATGATTTTGAGGAATTTAGCTTTAATGAACCACTGATAAGGGATAATTTTCCACCATTCACACCCCCAATCATTCAACCACCAACACTAGATTTGAAGCCTCTAACCAGTACCCTTATGTATTCATACTTAGGAGCTTTAACCTATCTGCCAGTAATCATCAACTCTAAACAATCCCATACACAAGAAGAAAAAATTGGTTAAATTCTTGAGAATACACAAGAAGTCAATTTCTTGGGGACTAGATGACATTAAAGGAATTAGTTCTACCATATGCACCCACAAAATTTTACTTGAAGAAGATGCAAAACCCAAATATAAACCTCAAAGGTGACTTACGCCACTAATTAAGGAAGTTATTAAAAATTAAGTGCTGAAAATTTTGGATACTGGAATAATATTTTCCATTTCTTATAGTGAATGGTTGAGCCCGCTCCAAGTAGTCCCCAATAAATGTGGACTCATAGTGGAAAAAACTGATGAAAATGAATTGATCACAACACGCACCATCACTGGATGGATAGTTTGTGTGGATTAAATAATATTAAATGTGGTAACATGAAAAGATCATTTTCCATTTCCCTTTATGGATCAAATGTTAGAAAGACTTACAAGAAATGAATTTTATTGTTTCCTAGATGGATATTTAGGATACAATCAGATTCTAGTCAACCCAACTGATTACTCAAAAACCACATTAACATGTCCATTTGGAACCTTCGCCTATAGGATCATGTCATTTAGTATGTTTAATGCACCAAAAAAGTTTTAAAAATGCATGACTCGTATTTTACATGATATGATAGGGGAATTTTTAGAAATCTTTGTGGACGATTTCTCAGTTTATGGTAGGTCTTTTGAAGTCTTCCTAAGCAATCATGAGTTGGTCTTACAATGCTCTAAAGAAAAATAACTAGATTTGAATTGAGAAAATCTTCATTTTATGGTTCAAGGAGGCATATTCCTTGGGAATAAAATCTCCAAATATGGCATAGAATTCGACCTAGCTAGGATAAAGTTTATGAAGGAGATACCTGAACCCTCAATAGTTAAGGGTATAAGAAGCTTTTTGGGCCATGCTGAATTCTACAAGTGATTTGTAAAATAATTTTTAAAAGTTTCATGCCCATTAATTCACTTTTTTTCAAAGAAATTTCCATTTTAATTCACTAAAGAATTTCGGCATGCATTTAATGCTTTGAATAAAATCCTAGTAGCAGCCCCTGTAATAATTTCACCTAATTGGGACAAGTAATTTGAATTGATGTGTGATGCTAGAGACTTTGTTGTTGTCACTATCATAAGATAATGAGTTTTACACATATTCTACCTTATTTACTATGCCATCCATAGACTAAATTAAGTTCAAGTCAAATACAAAACTACATAGAAATATCTCTTGGTCATTATGTATGCCTTTGAAAAATTTTGTTCCTATTTGGTCTTATCTAAGGTGATTGTACACACCAATCATGTTGTCCTCAGGTATTTAATGAAGAATAAGGATGACAAGAAAATGATGATATGGTGGATCCTCCTGCTCCAAGAATTTGATATTTTCATCCAAGATACTAAAGTCATGGAATATGTGATCGCTGGTCATTTATTCTAACTCCCTCTGTCACTCAACAAGGATGATGATGATACTGACATTGAAGTCAATTTTCCTCATGAAACCCTTTTCATAATTAAGGTCCAACCATAGTTCTATGATATTTCTAATTATCTTATCATGGGAATTTTTCACCAAGACCTTTCCTACCAACAAAGGAGAATATTTTTAGTTGAAACAAAACATTACTACTGGGATGAACCACCCATGTTCAAGTGTTGCTCTAATGGATTGTTGCAACATTGCATTCCCAAAAATGAAATCCAAAATGTGATAGAAATATTTCATACATCAATAAATAAAGGACATCATGGACCCAATAACACTGTATCAAATATTCTACAAAGTGGGATTTTTTGGCCCACTCTTCCCCAAGATTCAAGGGAATTCTATCAAAGCTGTGATAGGTGCCAGTGAAATGGGACCATTGGGAAAAGGAATGAAATGCCTCAAAAACCAATCATCGAATTATAAATATTTTATGTATGGGTAATAAACTTCATGGGACCATTTCCCAATTCACATGAAAAATCCTATATTCTTATTGGCGTTGACTATGTCTCAAAAATGGGTAGAATCTGAAGCCACATCACATGACACATCAAAAGTGATCATTAATTTTTTAAAAGAGAATGTGTTCTCAAGATTTGGATTTTCTAGGTTACTCATTAGTGATCGAGGAACACATCTCACCAACCAATATATTAAATTATTTCTTAAAATGTATGGAATCCACTATAACACAAGAACTCCCTACCACCCACAAACAAGTGGGCAAGTGGAATTATCAAATCAGGAGATCAAAAAAATCTTAGAGAAGACGGTGAACACAAGTCAAAGTGACTGGATTTTGAAACCGGATGATGTACTATGGGTGTACCGCACTACATACAAAACACCCATTAGTACAACACCATTCATATTGGTTTATGGGAAACCATTTCATCTTCCAGTTGAACTAGAGCATCACTCATATTGGCCAATTAAGAAGCTAAATTTGGATTCTGAGAAAGATGGAGATGATCGAATGCTACAACTGGATGAATTGGAAGAAATTAAGAAATATGATTATGAAAATTCCAAGATCTACAAAGAAATAACTAAGAAATGGCATGATAAATTCATTGCAAGATTCATCTTTATTCTAGGAAACAAGGTCCTCCTATTCAACTCTAGATTAAAATTGTTCCCTGGGAAGCTAAAATCTAGATGGTTTGGCCCTTTAGAACTCATTCAAGTTTTTCCCTATGGTACTAATTAAATTCAGAGGGAGGGTAGACCACATTTCAAAGTTAATGGTCAATTGATTAAAATATTTCAAGAACCCTTCTGTGAAGGTCGTGTCATCAACCTAAAGTTCATCTAAGCCTTAAAGAAGTCAAGATCTTTGTCTTAAAGGAAGCGCTGACTAGGAGGCAACCCATGGTAGGTCATCTTAGTCTAGATTAGATTAGGATAGACTTAGGAAAGTTTAGAATATATAAGGAGCTAGAGGTTAGGGTTTGAACAAAATTTGAGCTAAAATTCAATTAGGCATCGTGTAACCCTGTTACATGAAATGTGCCTTTTTATAAAAAATTTAACAAAAAACATCATTACATGACGTGAAACAAAGTTACAAGTCATATACCACCATCGGGAAATTTTTTAAGAACAATCATGAACCCTAGTTTCAAGACCTGAGTCCCCCCTCCCCAACCCTTCACCTTACTCCTGCCACCTCCCTCTCCTTCCTCCCTACTATCCACGAAGCCTCTCCCTTCCCCCCCCCCTCTCAACCACACACCCCCAACCCAACATCTCCCTCTCAGTTGAATGCATCCCCTCTCCCCATTGTTACACCCTCCTTCATGACTTGCACCACCCCCTTCCTCCTTCACAACACCTCTCACCTCCCTTCACTCCCCTCTCTCGACCAGGCACCCCCAAACCACCATCACCCTCCCGACCAAATGCATCCCCTCTCCCCACCACTGCACCATCCTTCACGACATTCACCACCCCTCCACCACCCTATTCTACCACAGACTCCCTACCACCAACAACTCTTGTCAACCCCTCCTCTTCCACCACTCCCGCCCCACCCACAGCCCACCCAGATCTGCCCTCAGATATCATTGACCCTACTACCCAGCAGGAGTACCTTGTTGAGTAGGCCTAGTGGGGCAAGGGACCATCCACTAAAATATCCACTGAGGTACCCTTTTTCGATCTAGCTTCCAGACTCACAGCCCCACTTCGGATTAGCACCTCTCCACCACTCACATCATCCCATATTTCCATCACCACATCTCTACCCTCTATAGATGCTCCACCTGCACCTACTACCGCCACTTCCACTAACCCTGTTGGACATCTTCCACCACCACCTGATCATGAGTGGACATTGGATGATATTTTTTATTCTACCTGCTTATCTTAGTTTTTCATCTAGATCATTTTTTGTTATAGAATTTTGTGTTAGGGATATTTCTTCTTTCCATTATAGTATATGTGTTACCAAATTTTCTACTCCTACAATATTTTATATATGGGAACTAATTTTTTTGTTACTTTTACTTATCTTAATTTTCATGTCTTTTAATTTTTCAATATCCATGTCTATCTCCTCTACTTCATCTATGGTTGTCGATAGATAGGTTCCATAATCTATTATAGTTCAATGAGTGACTCAATGCATGGCCGATATCAAACATCAACTTTAGGACCTCTCACTAGAAATTCATGCACAGCAGCTACAACCACAAGCAATGATACCATTACTTTCTTATCTGATTCATGATCGTGATACTTTTGAAATCATCAATCTTTTCAAAAGACCCCACGAGTTGGAAGAAATTTCCAAAAGTAGCTATAGACACCAGAAGATATAATGAGCTGATGGACCACACTGCTTGATACTTTGATCCATCCATCTGGCTGATGATGTTTTTGTTAGTTCTTTATAGGAGGCAACCCATAGTTCATCATTTTCCTCATCTAAGTCTTTTTTCTGGTTTTTATTTCTAGAGTTTCTTTTTTTCATGAGTCACTATTGATCTATTGTATAACCCTGTCTGCAATTAAATAAAATTGGTTTACATTGTTCATCATATTGTGCACCTACCTATCATACTACTTCAAAAAAATTTAAAACTATGGAATAATGTTTTATCTAGTACAGGAACTATATCTATAACCCATTTTTTTAGGTTTCCCAAGTCCAACTAAAGACATCCAAGTTCCCCCATGGCATGCCACTTCTTACAGTGAGATCTCAATTCCCTTGATTTTCATTTATTCAATTTTCATTTCATTTTTTTGAGATTTATTTTTTCATAACACCCCCACAATACTTTTGAAGGACCCTAAAACACCCTAAGAGGGGAGGGGTGAATCAGGGTGTCAACTTTTTCTTCTAATATGACGGATCGTTTTCCCACATTGGTAGTAACCTATTAAACATTTCGGATGAGAACAATTAGTAAACAAACAATTTTATATAAAGATATAACATAACAATTTTACTTGGTTCACCACTAAGGGATAGTCTAAGAAGCATATGCCGATAGTATGTTAGTCGTACCTAAATCCACTAATCTTTACTAGTTTTGAAATAGAATAGTTTAGAAACAATCACTCTCTTCTAGGCACATTTCCTTTATAATATTTTAAGGATAGATCACTACCTCCCTCAGAACACTTTCGACAAATCCCCCTAGCTCACTACCTTGGGAGATATCCACACACGGTTTATGGACATTTAAGTCCTTCGTTTTCATTAAAGCATGCATCCTCAAATGTAGATATATTCTATGTTGAAGCCCCTCATTTATTCATAGATGTAATCCATTTTTTCACACACTGTTATTTCATGAACTATTCCTTTGCAAACTAGCCTACTTCCTTCATGAACTACGATGCACCATGTAGCACCTGTGCTTCATAGACCACCTCTTCCTCAATGAATTGCCTTCACTTCGGTGGACTGTCTCTCCTTCCATGAACTGTTACTTCTTTCGTGAACCATAACTTCTTCCATGGAACAACTCTTCCTACATGGATCCTTCTTCCTTTTCAGTCTATAGAGTCCTGTAAAACCTCTTCCATGAACTGTCTTCACAGACCACTTTTCCTTTCATGAAATCCTCCTTGCAAACTTCTTCTCCTCCATAGAGTTGTTTTCCCGTGAACTACTCTAGACTTCACTGAATTCCTCCCGGATTTATAATCAAAATATCTCCCCTTAATTAAGGTATTATAGTTCCTTATATAAGAAAATAGATCCTAAAATCTCATTAATCCATTTTATATGAACATTCGATGTGGTATAGCCTTCACCATGTATCGTTCCTTCCGTGAACCATTTTTCCCTCTACGGTCTGCGTACCGCCTCCCTTCCTTCGTGGCTCCCCAAATCACCACATTATTTCTGAAAATGACAAACCATCTTGCGTACCAAAATTCTTCCGCAAAACATTTTCCTCCTAAAAACTGCAAGCCTTCCCATGAGCCATTTTCCCTATACGGTCCACATACCATGATTTGTGGTCCGCATAGCACTGCTATGAGGAATCCTTCCCGTTTTCTATTTTCATCATTGTTCCACATACCTCTAATTTGGTCCATGAATTGTGTACTCCTAAGTGGAAAATATTCCTTTTTCAAAAACAAACTCCCAGTTTTGAGGCCCAAAAATTTGGCAAACACTGGGAACCTACACCACCTTCAACACTAATGTCAATTTGTACTGTAAGATCACTCATCTTCCAAACTCTTTGATCTTAAATGTGAGGATTGTCAACAAACACAAACCATACTCAATTTATATCAAAGAACAGCCTTAGTTCCAAAAATCTCCCCCTTTGTGTTTGTTGGTAATCTATTGATAAATTCAATGAAGCACCAGCTACAATCAAAACCTGATAAGTGAGAAACAAATCATCCAAAGTCTACGTGAGCGATGCTCAGTGTAGAAAACAAGAGTGGAAGAATGAATTGGGTTATTGTGTCTTGAAAAGTTCATTTCCCATAACATTTGAATTTATCCATAAGTTCTCCATTCTTCATTCTACCCCTTTAAACCATTGAATTTCTCCAAATTTATTCTCAATTGTCCTGCCCAAATTTCTTCTCAATTGTCTTTCTCAAATTTCTTCTCAATTCTCCTGAAGCCTCATTTCATTGAATTTATCTATTATCCCCCATTGGAAATAAAACCAAAGAACCTATTATTGAACATGTATATATCAACACACACTCTCCCTGGATCAAATCTCCCCATAAACCTACATTAATACTAGAAACATATTAAAAAAGTTAACACAACTGGGAGAGGGGACCAAACATAACCTCCTTATGCACTAGGAGGTGGTTGAACATCGAGATTCAACTGATGCTTCTCAAACACATGTGATGACAATGGCTTGGTTAGTATGTTATCCACTTTATCATCAATTCCAACATTATCCATTTTAATCATGCCTTGTTTAACTTTTTTCCTTGATAAATTGATATATGATTTCTATGTGTTTCGTACGAGAATGATGAATAGGATTATTTATAAGATCAATTTCGCTCTTGTTATCACAGTGAATTACCATTGTATGTTTCACTTCATCACCAATATTAGTTAGTTGTTGCTTCATCTAGAGTAGTTGAGTGCAAGCCTTTGTGGCAGAGATATACTCAGCTTCAATAGTACTGAGAGAAGTGATTTATTTTTTCTTACTCAACCAGACCACACATTTATTGCTAATAAATAATTCTCTACCACTTGTGGAATTCTTATCCACCATATCTTCAGCCTATTCAGCATCATAAAATGCTAATAGTTCATTATCTTTTCCTACAGAAAAATATAATCCATAATTGTGAGTACTTTGAATGTACCACATGATTCTTTTCACCACTGACATATGTTCTTCCTTTGGATTAATTTTAAAATAGGTCGCTAAGCATGTTGCAAAGACAATATCCAATCGTGTCACTGTTAGGTACAACAAGCTTCCAATGATTCTCTTGTACATTTTGGGATCTACAGAAGTCCCATACTCATGATTTCGAAGTTTTTCACCAACCGCAATCGAAGTCAACATTAGTTTGGAGTCATGCATATTTAATTTCTTTAGTAACTCTCTAGCATACATTTCATGAGAAATAATAGTGTGGTATTTCCTCTGAGTCACTTTCAGCCCTAAGAAGTATGTGAGTTCACCAATCATAGACATTTCAAATTCTGATTTCATGTGATTAGAAAATTTATCCACTAATCTCTTCTTGCTTCCGCCAAATATCATATCATCTACGTACATGAGTACCATGAACTTATCTTTATGAGAATTATTCACATAGAGATTGTGATCCACTCCTCATATTTTAAATTCAAGATTCTTTAAATAAGAATCCATCTGAGATTACCTTGCCCATGGTGCCTGTTTCAGCCCATATATATCCTTCTATAATCTACAAACCTTCATTTCATCATTACCAAGTAGAAAACCCACTAGTTGTTCAATATATAATTCTTCTTCAAGAACCCCAATTAAGAAATATATTTTGACATTCATTTGATACACTTTGTATCCTCTTAGAATTTTCATGGCAAGAAAAATTTTGATTTACTCTAGTCTAGCTACCATAGTAAAAGTTTCTTTGACATCAACCCCTTCAATCTATGAATATCCTTTACACACCAATCGCACCTTATTTTTTATCACATTACCATGCTCATCGAATTGATTCTTGAAAATACACTTTTTACCAATCATATTGTGAATTTAGGGTCTCTTAACAGGATCATGTGTCTAGTTCTTGTCAATCTGATCTAACACTTCATTCATGGCTTTCACCCATTATTCATCCTTTAAAGTTTCTTCAAATGAGTTTGCTTCCACAATTTATAAGAAGGAAAATTGTGCATTATTCCTTAGTCTCCTCATCTATGTGGGTTATTTCCAATCTTCAATGATGTTGGATTAATCAATTTGTGCTCTTTGATTTCTCTTGTGAGGTTCATAAGAATTTTATATAGCCACGGTTTCCTCTTATGATTCTTCTTCTGAATCAACATCATGTTGTGACCACATAATGTTTTTTACTCCTTCCTCTACTTCTGCATTTGAATCTATTCCATTTCCATTGTCTTTTACATATTCAATAACATTAGCAATAGATCACCTTAAGGTATTTGTGGTCTTATCTTCAATGATCCTGACATCACTGCTTTCAACAATTCTTCTAAGACAGTTATTGAATAATTTTTAGGCTTTTCTATTCATCGAATAACTAAGGAATATTCCTTCATTTACATCATCACCATACTTCCCTTGATTTCCTTCTTTATTTTGAATGAAACATTTACTTATAAAAACATGAAAATACTTCAAAGATAGATTCCTTCTATTCCACAACTCATATGGTGTTTTGGTTTTTCCTATATAAATCCTTGTTCAATTTTGAGTATACACTGCTGCTTGAAAAGCCTCTTTCTAGTAATGGTGAGAGATATGAATCTCAATCAGCATAGTTCTGGCTATATTGTTTACCTGTCAATTCCTACGCTCAACAACTCTATTTTTATATGTGGTTCTCACAGTAGCCACCTCATGTTGTATTCCATATTTCTCTAGGTAATTTTCAAACTTAATGGATGTGTATTCCCCTCCATTGTCAGACCGCAAAACTTTGATTGTATGTCCAGTATAATTCTCAATTATTCGTCGATATGTTTTCAAGAAATAAAGAATTTGTCATTTCCTATGTATAACCATCACACAAGCTATTATACTATAATTATCAATATGAATAATGAATTAACTTTCTCCATATGTTCCAAAAACATTTATCAGACTACATACATCTATATGGATGAGATCAAGAAGATTTGATTCCCTTTTCTTCTTTGGTCGATATGAACTGCATACCAGCTTCCCTCGTATGCAAGCATCACAATTCTTTTCCCATTCACACTTTAGATTGAGTATGTCCATGAATATATTCATCTTATATATATTTTCCATATCTTATTGATTGATGTGACCCAACTTCCAATTCCACAAGTTATTTTCTTCTTCAACTATCATGTAGAAAATGTTTTATTTACTATCAACCTGATATAATTTGTCATCTATTCTAAATCCTTTCATAATATAATTCCATATATTTCCTCATATAGTGCACCCATTTTGATTAAATTTCACCATCAGTCATGATTCACATAGTTAACTCACACTCAGGAGATTGTGATGCAGACCGTCCACATAGAGAACTTCAGTTTTATTTAGCTCGCCATTAGCCAATTCAGTACTTCCACTGCCTTTGTTCTTCAAAGTACCATCATTAATGAACCTTACTATCCATCCACCCTTTTCTTAATATTTTTTAATAGGTATTCATTTCCTGTTATATGGGATGAGCATTCTCTATCAAGAATTCGGCTGCTACTGTTCTTTGTAGGTTTGAGAGAGACTTCTACAAGATTGGATTTCTCATCTTTATTCTTTTCCTTCCATGAAATATTTGATTGAGTAAAAGATAAATATGGTCTTTCCACTATATTTTCCAAGTGTATTGGTTCATTATACTCATTTTTTCCTCTAGAGGAGAAAACCTTTCTATAAGAGAAACATTGTCTGGTTGGCGAGTATTGACTTGTCTCTAAGTTCTGTTAGTATCATTTCCACATTTCCTCTACCTATAATGAATATCTTTATGGAAAAAGTTAGAGAATTGAAAGAAATTTCCATAAAATATATTTATTCTATGAGATGTATGATAAGAATTCATTCTCCTTTGTTGACTTCCTAGCTCTTCCCCATTCAAATAGCTCATTTCCTATTCACAGTATGACATGGTGTGACCTAGATAGCCATAAAATTGACATTTCATAAGAGGAAATGTCTTCTCACTTCTATTACTCCTCATGTCCCCTTCCTTAGGAAAATTGTTTGACTTCAGATCATTTTGGGATACTTGGGGATAGTTTTCAATTCTCCTTTCAGTTTTATTTAAGGCTTTCTTTTTTAGGACATCAGATGTCATTGTTATATGTCCAACTTTCATCTTGCCTTTATTTTATCATATTTTATTTCTAGAATTTTATGTTTCATCATCACATTAAATTCCACTTTTTTCCATGAATGTGGATCTTTGATCACTCAAAGCATTCTATACACCTTCAAACCATGTTTAGCTCTCTCTAGCAGCTCAGCATCTAAGAATCTTCCAAACTATATTTTCTTCTTTGTTTAGTTTGAGTTTAATTAACTTTAAAGTTTACTCCTAAGAGTAACAACTTCTTATTCAAGTACCACAATAGTCTTGGAATTATCCTCTGGTATAGATGTAAGGTCATTTATGACCTTTTTCTATTCTTCAATTCTAAGTTAATTTCCACAATATCTTTTGAGATTTCAAAGGATGTTGAATGTTCTTTTACTACTTATTCTAGCCAATTAATTTAAGCTTCTAATCGATCAACATATTTTGATGACTCTTCCACAAATACTCTCCACTTTTTGCATCTATTTATTTGATTCTCAAGATCACCAAGAGAATATTACAGTTTCATCTTGAGATCAGTATCAGAAATCAACTGATTATCTCTAGATTTATCTTTTAAAGGATCTGAATTTTCAACTATAGCCATCATAGATTCTTGGGTTCCAGATTTAAAATATGTCTCTTCTTCCTCCAAAAATTCATTGTCATCATATTTTTTTTACAAAAAAAACTCTTCCTCTGTAATTTATTTCAATATATGAATTATCCCTTTTGAGAAACCCTTTTCTGAGAATTCTATGGATTTCTTACTTCACTTTCTTTATCATCAAACTTTCTTGAGCACCGAGAGGCAATGTTCCCAACTCTACCACAACAAAAGAATGCCAAGGTTAGATTTAATTCAAATATCCATTTTCCTATATTTAATTTATTGGAAAAAAGATAAATTATTTCATATTCATCATTACCTTCATTAACACTATCTCTAGAAATCTCAAGTTTTTATATGGATTTGAATGACATCTCCTTGCTAACATGACTTGTTTCATCCTCTGGTTTCACTCTAATTTCATATGCTACTAGACTGCTTAACAGATCATCCAAGGAAAGTTTTGAAAATCCATTTCCTCAAAGGCTGAAATTTTGGATTATAAAGAAGTGGAAGTCTTCTCAAGATTTTATTTACAATGTCAATGTCTTTAATCTCTTCACTAAGACCTCGAATTTATCCTACAACTTTAGTAATTAGATTGAAAAAGGTATCTGCATTTTCATCAAGATGCATCTTCAGATCTTCAAACATGTTGTGCAACACTTGAAGTTTGGCCTCCTTCACTTTGTTATCACCTTCATACATATTTTCAAGCTTTTCCCACATAGACTTGGCTAAGGTGTATCTCATCACCTTCAGATAGATTTGATCAAATAGAGCTGCAGTGATGGAATTTTTCGCTTTAACATCTACATCAAGCATTTTCCTATCTATATCAGTCATAAATAGCCTTATTGGATCAGTGAACTATATTCCTTGTAAAGTGGAAAAAAGGAATTCCATTATAAGAGATCTTAGATTAGATCTCATCATGTTATGCCATATCTGAAAAGTTACTTCCATAAAAATGGGGAACTCCCCTGACATTAATTGTATTCCCCATGATATAAAAGAATGACATATTTAACACCAGTAACTTGTACCCTCTAGGACCACTTGAAGAACCCTAGAACACCCTAAGAGGGGAGGGGTGAATCAGGGTGTCAGCTTTTTCTTCTAATATGATGGATCTTGTTCCCATGTTTTTAGGAACCTGTTAAACCTATTTGATGTGGAAAAAGTAGTAAACAAACAATTTCATGAAAAGATATGTCACAAAAAATTTACTTGGTTCACCACTAAGGTCTAGTCTAAGGATAATACGCTGATAGTGTGTCAGACATACCTAAATCCACTAATCTTCACTATTTGTGGAGTAAAAGAGTTTAGACATGGTCACTGTCTTCCAGGCACACTGCCATTACAATATTTTAGGGATAACTCACTGTATCCCTCAAAACACTTTTGACGAATCCCCCTATCTCACTACCTTGGGAGATATCCACACACAGTTTATAGACTTGTAGGTTCATTCATTTTCATTAAATCATGAATCCTCAATTGTAAATAAATTGTCTATTGAAGTCCCTCTTTTACTTGTAGATGTAATCCACTTTTCAATGCACTATTATTTTGAAAACTATTCCTATGCAAACCGGCCAGCTTCCTCTGCAAACTGCAATGCACTGCGTAGCACATGTGCTTCGTTGACCACCTCTTCCTCCACAAACTGCCTCCACTTCCACAGACAGTCTCTCCTTGAAATAATGTTTTTTATATTTTCAAAATACCACTTTAATAGTTAAATTGGGAACCTCACATCATCTAAAACACACAAAATATAGAGAGAAGTTATGAAATTCAAAATCCATCTGCAGAAATTCAAAAACTGCAGCTCAAGAACATCGCATGCGATCCCCGAAAATCCCATGAGCCACCCGAGGAACCCTATATCAAGGTCACCATCACTGCATCATCATCTCCATTATCACATCACCATCAAAAAACTACCATAGAATCCCACCACATCATCCATCATAGAAAACACCTCACCATCGTTGCTTCACACTCATCGTCACCGCTAATGTTAACGCCCATCACCACTCCAGAAACAAAAATTGCTGAAATACATTAGATATTATCATACCACCATTGAACATTCAATTACCTCCAGATGACGAAGAACTGCAACTAAATTGAAGACCATCCCATCAAACCCAAATATGGAGAAGAATCCATCATGAGAGACACCCCCTGGGACGATGTCGGTCACTCAAAATCACATCCCAAAACACCATAAAAACCACTGCATAGATCTAACTAGGATAAGAGTGTTGGAACCTGGAGTAAGAGAAGATAAAGGATCAGACTCAGGCATCGACAGAGAGCTCGTCATCATGGCCATTCAATGCCGATGACCACCACCTCTACCACTAGATTTGAGGAAGAAACTTCCAACAAGGGCCCAGAGAGAGCCAAATCAGGCTGTTCTAGGACACCATCGACCGCCAAACCTCATAACCCAAAACCCCTATGCAACCACCACTCTAGATCCTCCTTGGAGAGTCATATAGGAACTAGGGGTCAGAGCATCATCTTGAGTGTACAAGGGATTCGACAGCACACACTTTGTTAGGAGGACCACCGACCGCCATCTTAAAAGTTGTTAACATAGAAAGGTTGGACCACCGGCGAACTATCTTCATGGACCACTTTTCCTTTTGTGTAATCCTCCTCATGAACTTTTTCTCCTTCGTGGATTTGTCTTCCCATGAACCACTATGGACTTCACAAAATTCCTCCCAATTTTCTAATCAAAATATCTCCTCTTAATGAAGGGATTGGAGATCCTTATATAGGAAAATAGATACTAAAATCTCACTAATCCATTTTATATAAACATTCGATTCGGTATATCCTTCACCATGTATTGATCCTTTTATGAAATTTTTTCCCTCCGCGGTCCACGTACCACCTCCCTTCCTTTACGGCTTTTTAAATCACCACCTCATTTCTAAAAATGATGATCCATCCCACGTACTGCAAGACTTCCATGAACCATTTTCCTCCTGTAAACTTCAAGCCTCCCCGCGAACCATTTTCCCTATGCGGTCTGTGTACCATGCTTCACGGTCCACATAGTGCTGCTATGTTGAATCCTTCCCTTTATTGATTTTTATCATTATTCTGCGTACATCCTATGTGGTCCATAAACTATTTACTCCTATGAGTAAAATATTTCTTTGTTAAAAACAAACTTCCGATTTTGAGGCCCAAATTTTTTTCAAACATTGAGAAACTACACCACCTTCAACACTAATTTCGTCATATAATGTAAGATCACTCATCTTCCGAACTCATTTATCTTATATGTGAGGACTTTCAATAAACACAAACCATACTTGATTTCTAGCAAAGAATAGCCTTGGTTCCAAAAAACTGTCTCCTATTAAGTGTGGGGGGGTTTTGTGACTTTCACTTTTGATACATTTGAATTTTTGCCTGTTCTCAGCTATCTAGGAGACATTTTCAAATTGGAAGCATGATTTAAACCAAAAAAACATTATTTATAACTAAATAAAAGAAAAATTTAAGTTAGGAATTGTTGAAAATATATGCTTTGTCTCTTTTTAGATTTTTATAATGATTTATGATCTTAGAGATTTAATTCAAAATTCAACATTTTTGAAATTACGGTTAATTAACTTATTAGTTGGTTTTATACCCTTAGTGATTGTCATTTTCTATTTTTATTCTCATTCCCAAGAGGGTTCTAAGCCTACAATTTCATATTCTTTTCTGAGCATATTTCTTGAGTAATACCTGGGACATGTAAACCTATCAGAACTTGCATTGAGATCTTATTGAGGCTATAAATAAAGAAATACAATTTTAAGATGATTGAGGAAATCCTTGTTGAGATAATTTTTTCTGATACCCACCTTACATCTTTCCCTCACTAAGCCTATATTTTCCATGAATGGCCTTATAGGATGCACCTATTCCAAGCTGATTATCCCTTCCTACCCTGCTCTTTGTGTAATGCATGATTTTACTATGGAACAAGTGTGGAGGAATTTTTCAGGAAGCACTGGATGATTCTATTGTACAGATCTATCATGTTACTCATCATAATAATTAGTAATTATCCATTTATACTTTATAGAATTTCACTTCTATCCCATTCCTTTGAAAAATACAAAAGAAAAGAAAATTTTACATGGGTTGTGTATTAGGAAGGTCAAAAATCACCATTTCCAGACTAATGAATCCCTTGAAGGATCATATATGGTTAGGGGATAGATGTGAGATCTGGCCTAGATATGACTTTCAAAAAATAAAAATATAAAATAAAAATAAAGGAATAGGATACCCTTTTTCACTTACTTGACATATACGTGGATCCAACTTGAGATGTTGGGAGCGTGGACTTGATTATCCCTAGAGGAGTAATTTTATTACACTTTTCATGACAATCAAGCATTATAATCTAGAGCCTACCCTCCTTTTTGATATTTTTTTCACTATTTACCTACCAACCCATAGCCTCAGAGTCATTAGATTCTAATTTCTGAAGCCTTCAGGATTGATTTTGTATTTGTCTTTATAAACTGGAGATGATATAACCAATGAAAGCCTATGCTTAGGAGCATGTACTCAGTGTATAAGCATAAATCTAGTGTCATTTTACCCTGAGTGATGAGAGAAAATTCATTGTGATGTACATTTCAAATGGGTATAGAATTCAAGGAATAGTTAACATATTATAATTAAAAGATTAAAATCTATTTAAAGAACTGAGCTATGAGGCATGATTGATTTTCTATATAGGGATGATTCTGGAGACTAACCTTTTCTTCTTATACTTAGTTTTATTTTCCTGGACATAATGAATGTTTCCTACTTTAAAAATTTATTATCTTTTTGGAATCACTGTTGAGACTTTTTTGTTTGAGGATAAGAAATTTTTCAAGTGTGGGGGAATTTGATAAGCTAAAATCATATAAAATTTTTATTGTCATTTAGTTAATTATTTTCAATGATTTAAACAATAATGAACTTAGTGTATATTGATTTCTTCATAAAATAGGCTTCTTAAGTTTCAAAGGAGAAAATACAGAAAAATAGAAAAAATTCCTATTACACTTTGTGAAATAGCATTACATAATGTGTAGTAGACTTTTGTAGCATGATGCAAGTCGTGAAGAAGGTCATTACAGAAGTTGTGAAAACTACAAGTGAATAACATGTTACATGTTGTGACTTAAAGATACATGTCATGAACCCTTTGAACTTAATTCCCACTCCAAAGATAAAACTTGAAGGAAGGTACATGTTGTGAGTCTTAGATACATGATGTGAAAGGAGTCAAATCTTTAAATCTTGGACAAGATACACAAGAGATATGAATAGATTCAAAATCCATGGAGGGATACATGGATTGTAATTACATGACGTGAATACACATTACACATCATGTAATATTTCACCAATAAATAAAGTAGCAGGGCAGTGGATTTGAGAGAGCTCCAGAACGGACAACTTTTGTTCTATTATTCCTCACTTTTTTCCCCCCATCCCAAACTCTAAATTTCTTAATCTATTTATTATTTTACTTTAATACAATCAGTGTGGGTTGTTTTTAATCAGAGTTCTTCATTCCTTTTTCACACCATCAACTTTGAACACCGACTTTTGGGAGAACCTTTGCTTGCATTCATTTTCTCTCTTAATTCAAGTAAGTAGTCTGTTGAATTGTGTTTTATTTTAAACTACTTTTTCATAATAGAATGTATGAACCAAATCCTTAAAATTTTTTCAACCATTTAAATTCAATTATTTTTTTCATATTTAGCATGATTTCAATTCTTCATTTACTTTCATTCAATCCTACCATGAGTGGATAAACCACATAGGGTAGGGATCAATAGTAGTGGAATTTTAATTTAATAAATATTTAATTATTGACTTAGTAACCTTAAGGATTAGTAATCTAGATAAAATTAAATTGTTTATCAAATTCATTTGAATATCTCTGAACACAAGATATTTGAGTGAAGGACCTTATCTTGATTGGAGTAGATTAGATTATGACCAATAGCCTAAAATACTTTCTGCCTTAGAAGCTAAGATTAATGCATCTAGTTTTTCACTATTTCTAGATCAAGGAATAGTTGCCTCTTGGGTAGAACTGGTTGATTTTTCCATATTCAACTAGTGACCTCTACTTTTTTCGCAACCTAAACCTTAAGATCCTACCAAGTTAGAATTGAGATCATATTTTCTACAAATCCCTAAAATTGATCTTGATCCCTCTCTTATTCCTGAAGTAAACCGTCAACCCTCTAGAAATAGTTTCCCAAACTGAACCAATTTGAATGGAATCCTACACCAAAAGGTTCTAAGCCATGGTTTTCCTTTTCCATCTTAACTCCCTATGGGATCGACCCCATACTTTCACTATATTACTCTCTAGTAGCGAGTGAAGTTTGGGAAACAAACAATTCTAATCTGACCACAACCCGCACGAACTTAACGACACATGTGGGAACATTAATCACGAGTATATAACTCCTCCCCATTCAAAATTTGTGGTATGAACTTCCCAATGAACCTTTTAATACTGCCTTTTGTGGAATTTGATGCAATTTTGGGTATGTATTGGCTTTTCCTATATAGAGACAACATAAATTTCTTTGAGAAGGAAATCACCCTCTATATTATGAATCGACCCCCGATTCTATACAAGTGAAAGGAGGGGGTTGAATCTTCTTTAGCACCATCATCTCAAGCGTATATATTATTTTCCTACGAGAAATAATATATAGCTCAAATGATTAATTCTAAGGAAAGAATCATCCTTGAAGTCATGACCATTATGAGGGAAAACACTGATGTGTTTCCCAAGGAATTTCTTGGTTTTCCTCCGTATATCTCCATATTAGAAAGTGGTGAGGTTTGGGAATAATGTAAATCTTATTTCACGATACATCGTCCTCTTTGAGATCTTTGATCGCATCGGAGTAGTGGCCTATTGACTAGTACTCTCACCTAACCTATCTCAAGTACATGATGTATTCCATGTATCTCTCTTGAAGAAGTACATACAAGACCCCTCATATGTACTCAATCCATAGGTGGTACCATTGGAGAATGAAATTTCTTATGAGGAGTATCTGGTGAAGATCTTAGATCATGGAGACAAAGTCCTAAGAAATAAGACAATGCACCTAGTCAAAGTATTGTAGAGAAACCATAAATTTGAAGAAGCAACGTGGGAATTGGAGGAGGTGATGAAACAGAGTTACCATCATCTATTTTAGTGTGGGAAAATAAAATTTCAAGGTTGAAATTTCTTAAGAGGGGGATATTGTAATGACCCAAACTTTTATAAATAAAATTCCCTTTTGAGATATTTAAATGTCTTAGTCTGTATTATGGTTATAGAAAACATATACATGTATTTGGTATTATTATATTATATTTAAAATATCATTAAGTATTATTATTTGTTATAATATAGTCATTGAATAGTGATCGCATGATTATTATAAATATAGGGTTTTAACAAATCCAATTGACATATACAACGGGAGTGATGGCCTCAACCAGTAGGATTGTATCCTATGAAGCCCGTTTATCAGAGCTTATGAGGGAGATAGTATCACTGGGATTTTTCCTTAACCAATCCCAATATGAGATCCAACAATTTAATCATGTGATAAACCATTTATGTGAGAATTTCAAGCTCATCGAAATCATGGACCAAACCATGTTCGTCGAACCACCCCATGAAAGTATCACTATCACACACCTTATTCTTAGGGAGATTACTGGTGTATTAAAGGGATATGTATCAAGACCCTAGAAATATGACTATATATATTATTTTTTATAGAATAATGAATATATTTTCATCCTATTGTTGTAACTTTATAAATAATTTTTATTTTGATATAATAAAACACAAATAGTATTTTTGGGTAATATTCAAATTCAATTAAGGAATTTATTTTGATAAATTAATGGATTTTTTAAATAAATGATATTTTAATAAATTTTTATTTTAAATAATTTTTATTAAATATAAATATTCATATAATTTTTATGAATTCAAATGTAATTTTTATAAGGGTTCAAAAACTGTTATTGTAAAAAAAACCTAGCATTTCTTAATCAATGTCGATTCTTATTTTAAAAATAAAAATGCACATATTTAGAAAATTATTTTGATAAAATGAATATTACTTTTGGAATTGGAACTTAAAAATTATTCAATGGTGAATTTTTCATAATTTTCTGAGACAGTCAAATTTTCGTGTAAAAATTAAATACCGTATAAATATACTGTGTATTATGACATCATAATGACCCAAAAGTGATGTAATAATTACTATAAAGAGTAACCACGAACAAATATATGTTTTCAATTTAAAATAATGTGATTTTATGTTCATTTTATTAATTTTATAAAGCATTTGTGAATCCTCCAAAACCATTAATATATTTTAAGGTTTTAAAATCATTTATTTAAGAATATGACTCAATTCCACATAAGCAAGGGTATTGTTTTATTAATTTCGTCCCTTGACCTTATAAAATAATGTAAACCACTACCATTTGGCAGAAATAATAGGAAAACCATGGTAAGGTTTTTGGTTTTGGTTATTTTATTATATAGAGTCCAAAACCTATGTTTGTGAAATAATAAAGAAATCCTCACTCTTTTCCTATATAAACCCACCCAAGATCCCATTTATGTTCACTAAAAATCCTTGTATCATGTACTTACTATTACCTAAACTATATAGAGTCCTACCAATGTTCCCCTAGGATCTCAATAAGCTCTTCCCAAGCATTTTAATTCACGCTCTTGAGGTAAGGGATCTTTCACTCTCCTTTTTATTCAAGCACCAATATTTTGTTATGCCTCTTAATTTCAATTTTCTCATGTTGGGATATGTTCTTCCATGTCCCCATTTACTTTAAATTTGATTTATTAATTATTAGAGACCCCTTTAACTATCATCAATCCCTCTTATGAACCTTTATTTACACCCGTTACTATGCCGAAATTTAGTAAGGGGCCCTCACCTTCTCTTCTTTATTCAAGTTTCTTTATTATCTTATACCTTCTATTTCCAATTCCAAATGTTTGGATATATATTTAAATGTCCCTATTATTTTCCATTTCATGTCCAAATTATGAGATACCCATTTCTATCTCATCAACCCATGTTATGAATTTTTATGTGACGTCTTTATACTGTTGAAATTTCATCGTGCTTTTTTCATGCCAAAAAAATTATGTAGTGAATACCATACCCATTTTCTATCAAGGGTGTTCACCTTTATAAACTTATAATTATTTGAATTCGGACTTACATGTATTTATTCCACACTCCTTTATCGTGGAATAAAATATGTTGATGAATGAATCCATGTTTTACGATCTATGTAGTCCACTTAAACATGAGAATGAAATGAAAGTGACAGATGCACCTAGAATTATATAGTGCTTCAATGCATTGGATAATGTTTAGTCTCATGAGACATCATGTTGGGATAGGGAGTGAACCTGATTCCTTTATGGGACATTTTCCATCGTGATTTCTTAGAAGTTAGCCTTGACATATGTTTATGATGCAGTGTTTTAAGTTGTCGCTACATTTCTCATGTTACTTTTATGATTATCATGTTATATCATGTATCATTGTTCATGTTTATGATTATCACGCCTTTTATGTCCCATTTATATGCCTATTTTCTAACATGTATCACCTTATTCCATGTTTATTCTCTTACTAGTCTTTATATCTCACCCCTTTCTTATGCATGTCCCTAGGTTATCCTGTGCAGTTTTAAGTGTAAGCATGTTAAGGAAGTTTTCAATAAAGTTGATGTTTTTCCTGTTTAAATTGTTATATAATGTACCTAATTCCCAAATGTACTAGACTTATTTATCTTACAGGTTCTATTATATGCACTTTTTTATGTAATAAATCAAGTATTAATGTAAAATAAGGATTAGGGTTGTTATAGTGGAATCAAGCATACCTTAATCTGATACACGGTGTACCCAATATGACTCAAATTGTGTGGTTTTAGTTTAAAATTGAAATTTTATTAATGTATTATTTCATATTTAACTTTAATGTATATCTTTATAGCATTACTAACATAAGAATTATTTTCTTATATAGATGGATTCTTTTGCTCGAGTTGGGGTCATTTGTTCGAAGTACTCATGCTCGTGAGAGATTGGACATCGAGGTTGCAGTTGAGATAATGGAAATAAAGAAATGGGTCAATCAACTACACCTCAATCCGATATATAGTGTGTTCAGTATGACTCGAACTGTATGTTTTTAGTTTATATTTTACATGTTAGTTCAAAACACACATCACATACTCAAACTGAGTAAATACATTCATATTATTTTGATACTTTAGGATAATGATCCATAATACATTTGTGATGTGTAGGAATCAATTTCACCTCAATCTAACACATGGTGTGTCTGATATCACTCAAAGTGATCATTATCAGTCTAAAATTGACATTTTAGTTCAAAACATGTGTCACTCACAGAAAACTGAGAAAACATACACGCATTTTCTTTATAATTTATGACAATTATTCATAAATCATTTATGTTGTATGTGAATTATTCTCATGTCAAATCAACACACGATGTGATCAGTATGACTCAAAGTGTGTGTTTCTAGTTTAAAATGGCATTTTAGTAAAAAAAAAGGACAAGTGACATTCCCAAAACTAAGAAAATCCAATCATATTGTTTTGATAATTTAGTAAAATGATCTATAAATCATTTGTAACATGTAGAAATTAGTTGCACCTCAATCCAATGCACGGTGTGGCCAGTAGGACTCTAAGTGTGTCTTTTTATTTAAAATTAACATTAATTTTAGTAAAAAATACAAGTGACATACTCAAAATTGAGAAAACGCATTCGTATAGTTTTGATACTTTTGGAAAACTATCTATAAGCCATTTTGATGTGTAGGAATCAGTCACACCTCAATCTGATACACAGTGTTTCCAGTATGACTCAAAGTGTTTGTTCTTGATTTAAAATAGACATTTTAGTTCAAAACATGTGTCAATCACTGAAAACTGAGAAAACACACTCTGATTGTATTGATAATTTAGGAAAATGATTCATAAGTTATTTTTGATGTGTAGAATTCAGTCTCACATCAAACCAACGCATGATATGACTGGTATGACTCAAAGTGTTTTTTTTCAGTTTAAAATGACATTTTAGTAAAAAACACAAGTGACATACTCAAAACTAAGAAAACGCATTCAGATTGATTTTATACTTTAGAAAAATGATTCATAACCCAGTTGTGATGTGTAGAAATCAGTCACACCTCAATCTGATGCATGGTATGACCGGTATGACTCCAAGTGTGTCTTTTTATTTAAAATTGACATTTTAGTAAAAAAACACAAGTGACATACTAAAAAATGAGAAAAATCATTAAGATTGTTTAGATACTTTATAACAACGATTCATAAGTCATTTTTTGACATGTAGGAATCAGTCCCACCTCAATCCGATCTACGGTGTGTCTGGTATCACTCAATGTGACTGTTATCAGTTTAAAATTGACATTTTAGTTCAAAACATGTGTCAATCACTGAAAACTGAGCAAAAGCACTCAAATTGTCTTGATAATTTAGGAAAACTATTCATAAGTAACTTGTGATGTGTAGGAATCAGTCTCATGTCAAACCAACACATGATGTGACATGTATGACACAAAGTGCGTTTTTCGATTTCAAATAACATTTTAGTAAAAAAACACAAGTGACATACTCAAAAATCAATCAAATGCATTCGAATTGTTTTGATACTTTAGTAAAACGATCCATAAGTCATTTTTGATATGTAGGAATCAGTTGAACCTCAATCTGACTGACAGTGTGACCGGTATGACTCAAAGTGTGTCTTTTTATTAAAAATCGATATTAATTTTAGTAAAAATGACATGTGGCATACTCAAAACTAAGAAAATACATTTTGATTGTTTTGATGCTTTAGGAAAATGATTCATAAGTCATTTTTGATGTGTATGAACCATCTTCACCTCAATCTGATACACTGTGTGCCCAGAATGACTCAAAGTGTTCGTTATTAGTTTAAAATTGACATTTTAGTTCAAAACACGTGTCACTCACTTAAAACTAAGAAAAAATGCTCCAATTGTATTGATAATTTAGGGGGGAATTTTAAGTCATTTGTGACGTTTAAGAATCATTTTCATGTCAAACTGACACACGATGTGACCGGTATGATTCAAAGTGTGTGTTTTTAGTTTAAAATGACATTTTAGTAAAAAAAATACAAGTGGCATTCTCAAAACCGATAAAACGCATTCAGATTATTTTGATTCTTTAGGACAATGATCTATAAGTCATTTGTGACATATAAGAATCAATCACACCTCAATTTGACACATGGTGTGACCAGTATAACTCCAATTGTATCTTTTTATTTAAAATTGATATTTTAGTAAAAAAACAAGTGACATAGTCAAAACTGAGCAAACGAATTCGGATTGCTTTGATAATTTGGAACAACTATCCATAAGCCATTTGTGACGTGTAGTAATCATTCGCATTTTAATCTGATACACGGTGTGTCCGATATGACTGGAAGTGCATGTTATCAGTCTAAAATTGAAATTTTAGTTCAAAACGTGTGTCACTCATTGAAAACCGAGAAAATGTGCTCGGATTGTCTTGATACTTTAAAACAACTATTCATAAATCATTTGTAATGTGTAAGAATTAGTCTCACATGAAATTGACACACAATGTGATCGGTGTGACTCAAAGTACGTGTTTTCAGTTTAAAATAATATTTTAGTAAAAAAGACAAGTGATATACTCAAAACCGATCAAACATATTCATATTGTTTCAATACTTTAGGACAATGATCCATAAGTCATTTGTGATGCGACGTGTAGGAATCAGTTACACATCAATCTGACGCACGGTGTGACCGATATGACTCTAAGTATGTCCTTTTATTTAAAATTGACATTTTATTAATGTATTGTTTCATATTTATGTTTAATTTATTTCTTTATAGTATTACTAACATAAGAAATGTTTTCATATATGGGTGGATTCTTTTGCTCGGGTTGGGGTGGTTTGTTCGGCAACTGATACAATGATCATGCTTTTTTGAGAGGGGGTCACAGGTGCCAAAGACAATGAAACATTGGTGTTTTTAAATATTTGTGATATTAATTGCAAACGTAATTATATAAAACATTGTTTGAAATGTATATAATATAATGTTTTTTTTTGTATTTGTGATGTAAATTTTATTTCAATTAAATTATGAATTTGCATACAAGTGTATTTGTCGCAGTGTGTTATAATTTCAATAGTACATTGCAGTAGTAGGGCTTTTATCAATGCTAACAAAAGCGCTGATAAAGGATTCCTTTTACCAGTGCTAGAAATAGTGCTAATGTAGGTGGTCTTTTATCTGTGCTAAACTAACGCTGATAAATGAGTCCCCTTTTAACGGTTCTTAGGACAATAACGCTTTTGTAGCATTGTTAAATCTCATGGCCTACCTGTGGTAGTGCTCTTTGTCTTAATATCATATCAAGTTGGTTGCACATCAGTGTCGTCAACCTATATGTTCGATATGTCTTTCTTTGAGTATTTGAGATAAACTCATCGTTACACCATGACCATGAAATTTAATACGATGGTTATATTTTAATAAAAGGTTTGAGGTGTAAATTTTCATTAATATGGAAGGGACACATCTTTGTTCAACTTATTCATTAATAACATGTCATTTATGATGCACACAACATACCCTATTGACGGGTTTGTTTTCATAATCTCGTGTCATTGAGATTATCAAGTGCGAACTTCATGAGATGAAGTCTCATCCGCTAATGTGTTCTCGCATCAAACAATGAGTATATTATGTGCCCCATCATAGAATGCTATTTGACCGTAGAATTAGGTTAAAGAATACCATCATGGTATTTTAAGGTTCTCATCATAACGGGGAATTGCTATGCTTTTTTCAATGTGACAGATACTCTAAGACATTATTTTATGAAAGTCATGCAGAATAGTGAACAATATGTAATAAGTTGTTAAGTTAATATTTACTTCTTCAAATATACCTGTAATTCAAAGTTCAAACAGTTAGTTTCATGATACCAATTCCAACAGATATCACTATCATGTATTGAGATTGTTTATTTATTTATTGTTAGCATGAATTGTTTAGCGGTTGTTCTCATACTATCTCTTCTCAAATCATTATAGGGGCGATGTCTCTTTTGTGTGTGATTATATACGACCGGTGATTGTTGTCAACCTGTGACTTATTAAAGGCAGACTTCGGGTGTCATTATGTCTGTTTCTAGGTTTCCCTCAAACTGCCATGCTACATACATCTCCCACCACCACAACTCCTTGGCAGCCCCCTCACAGATTTATCTGGGTATGAAATAATATAAAATTAATTTTCCAATGTTATAAAAAAGATCATCTGGAATAATATTTTTTTAATTTTTAAATCGTTAGGCAATGAAATATAATTTAATATTTAAAAGCATAGGAAAATATGGACACATGCAAAACGGGGCGCGCGGGCAATTATGGGGCTCGTGAAGATGCAGTGCAGCGGTGGGGACAGGTGAAGACAGCGGTGACAGTACGTGACAGTACGTGACGGTCTATTAGGCACGTGACGGGTCCCCGGAATCTTTCTCCCATGCGACGCAGCTGCTCTGCACCGCCGCAGCCGTACACTCGCAGCCTGCCTCGAAATGCACCGCGCCCATTGATTGCACCATATGCATCACTCCTTTTTTTAAAAATAAATGTCTGATAAAATAAATGTAATTTTTTTTGTACGGAAAAATCACCCAAATACTAAAACTTGAAATTGATTTTAAAATAATTGTTTAATTTCATGTTTCAATGGTGGGTGGTCATTTTTTCTTTTATTTGCATATGAGTATGAAATGAAATTATTGATTTTTTAATGTTATATACATTTCATTTAAGCTCATGACCATGGTTATCAAACATTATTTTGTTATGAAAATAAAAACCCAACACATTAAAATTGCGGAACATTTTAAAATCAAGAGGCAATGTTGATTTGGGATGTAATAAATATGAACACAAAATAATCAAAAGTGCAGTGTATACTTTAATTAAAACCAAGACATGAGAAGAAGAGGAAATAGTCCAATGTCATTATTCCATTACCATGTCACCAAATATAGTATACATAAAAGATAATAGTCCAATGTCATTATTCCATTACCATGTCATTATTCCATTGCAATGTATACTTTGATTTGTAGCGTGTGTACTATTGTAACTCACCTTTAAAATATACAATCAAAGGTATAGATATATTCTTATTTTCTGATTTTTATCCGGTGGCTAGAACCATAGATAAAAGATAATGGAGAGTCAGGTTTGAATATAGTGTCTAAATTAATCACTATCTGTTGAAAATTATGATATTCATAATATTATTTGTTTGTAACACTTCTTAGATATCATCAATTTAATGAAATTATATTTATCACTCGCTCACAAAAAATCATTGGAAAAAATATGAGAAGCAATTTTTTTTGAGTTTTGTGACAATTTGAAACTGCCCCATTAAAAAAGTTGTCATGAAACTCAATGGGAAAAAAACTTTATTTATATCTCAGAGATTATCATGAAAAACAATAGAAAAGTACAATATTCACTTCCTCATAAAATCATGATATACATTGAAGTTTTTTTTGTCCCTATTTTATAAACCAATTTCTCAAAAGTTGCACCTGGTAGACTTTGTTAACAGTTTGCATGATTATCTCATGATCTAATTTGCTAGATATCTATCTCACCTTTCTTTTGAAACTCATGAGTGAAAAAGAATTTTGGTGGGATATGTTGTATCTTGTCACCTTTGATATGACCCCGCTTCAATTATGTTATAAAATCCATATCATCCTCATGTAAAGCATTGACACTCTACTACAGACCGTGCTTTTAAAAGCACTAGAAATGAGCTTTGTCAACGCTAAAAAAATAATGGCATACTAAGCGCCTTTAAAAGCCGCAATCTTTATCATTGCTCATAAAAGTACTGATAAAGACTTCTTTTATCAACGCTAAAACAAACACTGATAAAGACATTCTTTATCAGGGTTATTTTTAACCATTGATAAAAAAATGTCTCTATCAACATCTTTTTTAGAGCTGACAAATGTGACCTTTAACAACCCTTTTGTTTAGCACTGATAAAAATCTAATTTTTTTCATTCACCATGTTAGAGTTGGTGTCCTAGAACCAACTTGTTTAGTATTTCATTACATGTTTTCATTTTTAATAAAGTTTTCTTTTCACATTGTTATTGTTTATGTGAATGACATTTGTATGTGACAATGTCCTAAGAATATATGTCGCGCTAAAAAGTCACAGCAGCTCCCTACTATGATTAATGCCTAAAGGTGTCATGATGTTATTCTTGGACCTTGTTCTTTGGCCAGATGGTATTATCTGACGAGACACATACAATTCATGCTATCAGGGGTAAGAGTCTCATAAGACATTGAGACACCTTCTCATGGTGTTCGTCATTGATAATCTTCAAGGTAGGTGACTATGATAACAAATCCGATGTGTATCAACCCTTAGACTTTAAGATTATCATTAATGAATATCATGACTTGCATACATTGACGTATTGATGAAAACCATGATGTCATATGCTCGTGGCGAGGTATGATACATTGGTTACGTCATGAGAGATATTACATTAATGAATAATGCAAGAAAGGATTTATCACTTATATCCCAGGACAAAAGTTAATATTTCAGGCTCTTTGATTGAAATGAAACTGTCCACGACCATGGTGTTTGGTGGGAAAATTTATTTCTGAAGTCAAAGAAAAAGAAATTGAGTGTAAAGGTTGATGCCACCAACATGCAATTTGCTTGATTTGAGATATTGTGATAAAGATATTATATTACACAGTAAACATTCATATTAGGTTGGATGTCATTGTGACATTAACTTCTTTCTCAATAGGAGCATTGCCATGTTGTTAAATGCTAACCTTGGACTATAGACAGTTATGCCTCATGCCATTGAGAAAGAGGTCTTAAGGGTCACACACTAAGTGTATCCACAATCTATATTAAACTCAAGTAATGAATTTAACTAGTTATAATAAACAATATTTATTTGAGTTTAGTTGACCAACACAATCTAATCACAAGTTATTCGAAAGAATAAATGAGTTAAATAATAATAATAAATATTTGATTACAAGTTTGACAAATATAATATTTATTAAATTTATCATATAATAATGTAGTGACATTTATTTATTAAATAGTTATTATTTGAGGTTTGGTAAATGTCAATGAAGGAAAACATACCGAGCTTAATGGTCCAATTGTAATGATATAAATGATATTTATTTATATTCTTAATGCATTGCACATGTCAAGTAATTATTATTATTGTTATTATTATTATTAGACATGAGGTCAACTAAGAATATTAAAGATGATTAAGGGCTTGTGTGTGATTTGACAACCCTAACCCTGTTATAATAAATATCTAATTATATCATTTTCCAGAACAAACTTTTTTTTTGGTGTGCACAACGAATAGAGAGAAATCTAGAATGAGCTCTATATTTCTCCCCGCTCATGCTTTTGAGAGAGCATCAAGAGTTTTTTTATTCTTAGAAAGAGAATCTCTAGGTGTTGCCTTTTTGAACCCTCCACACAAGGGACCCCTCCCCCACAAAGAGGTCACTCTAGAGAGAGCCCCAATCGGGAAGGAACCATTGCTAACTGAGATGGAAGAGCGTTCTGGAGGGTGACAACCCGATCGACAATGGTTCTTCACAGCAATCCATCATCACAAGTGAGTTGTGCCTCATTTCACCCACCCAGTTAGGAACTAGGTGACCCGATAAGACGAGTGGATCCCAGGGGAAGGAGAAATTTACCCAAGCATGGACTCCCAAGAATCATACCCTGCACCTCCCAAAGAACAACGTGGTTATGCTCCTCACCTTCACCGCTGTGCCACCGCCGAAGCGGCAGAGAGCATCAAGAGTTCTTTCTCCTCCAAAGAAGAATATTGTTGGGATTAACCACGAACAATGCAAGCGATCCATATCGACTATGCTAGCACCCGATAATTTTGCGGTGACGTTCAGAGATCGTGGTGTACGTGTGGATCACCACTAGAGAGGTTATACAGTTGGATCCTATAGCACAACGATGGTTCGACAAGATCTAGTTAACCAGATCATCAACGAAAGCTCAATTACAAGTTGAGGTAATTCCATATCTTCTTATAAATTAATTATGCATTACATGTGAAGATCCTCCACTTCTGGTTCTGGTGTTTTAATCTTCTCAAGTAATCTATGGTTTTCATTGTACATAACGTTTTGATCATGTGTGGAAGCAATTACACATAAATTAAGATTAAAACCCTGAGTTGGTTTTACTATAAAAGGACGCTTCTGCTGCGCCCATAACCTACAAGTGGTATCAGAGCGATCTCATGTTTAATTTATAATTATTTATTATTCATTGATTGGTTGCATCTATTTGCATTTTCTTTTACATAAAACCCTTCATTTTAATATCTAAACATCGCCATCTCTTCCCTTTCTTCATTCTCGCTAACATAACCAGTAATCAGTTAATGATTAAAAACGAAGAAGCATTTGATTCATTCCATCTAGAGGTGCCAAAGGCTCTGCCTAGACAAAACCAGAATACACAACGTGTACTTCTTGTATACATGCCATGTACTTTTGTTTTGGTGTCCGCATATCACGATAAAATCGGATAGATCCGATGAAGTCAGATCTAGGATCCAATAAAAGTAGATTAGCGTATATATCCAGATGGACTAACACATGGCTTGAATAACTACATGTCGTGTAACCACTGTACATGATGTTTACTCCTTGTTATCTTGGAGTCGAGAACACGGGGTGTCCCAACGAGCCATGTATCAGATACACAACACTGTGACAGACAGGCCATGCCACTTCGAGGCCACACGCCATGAATTTCCAGTACACATTGTGTATATCGAACACATGCATGACAAGGAACACACCCAATCCCAAGGCATGTGCTGCAGACATTGGCAGAGGACAGTGCGCACTGTGAACTTCAGTACAAGCCATGTAGTCTGCTACAGAGAGTGTGTCTAGTTTTTCATGGAGAAAAATTAAATATATAATCAAACCTATTCATATATGTTCTATATGTCATTTATTTGAAAAAGTACACGCCATTTCTGTGACGTCCCAAACTCAGATGCCACTTAGGAGGTTTCCCGAGCCTGGTTGACCACATGACCACAAGCGCATCCCTCCAAATGCGAGAGACTACCGACTAGCAGCGAGTGCCTATGGTGTGTCCGTGGAGAGACTATACCCTCATTACCAAAGTGAAATGCAGTTGATAACATATAAGATACAACATGAGATAAATAGCGAAAGCAATATAAGTAAATAGAATGCACATCAGAAGGAGACAAATCAATAATAACTGAAATAACTGGTATAACATACTAAAACTAATGATGATATATGTAATGTCACTAGAAAGATGGAAAACATGGATACAAAGTAGAATATATACATGAAAAACCCCAAGTAACAAAAAGGAAATACATAAACTATCCCAAGCATCCCAAGCTCCAACTCGGTCATCTGCTACCAGCTCCATACTAACACAACAAGCAATCAAGTGTCTGAAGCGGTACACTTCCCTTTATCAACACCCGCATACATGTAATCTTCCCTGGGTAGCAATGACGCTTAGAGAGGGTGTGATATAAATCTCAGTGGTCTACCACCAACAGTGTCTATAACATCTGGTCCGTGTAATGTAAATGTAATAGTGTGCATGCATGCATATATAAAGTAAAACAGTACAATGTAACTGAATACCCAAGTACCTGCTTCAGCCCTCAGATGGTGTCTGAACATGTAACCAGTTCATTTATTAATTAATTACCAATTAATATTAATAGGTCACGTGTGGCATAACCAACACTTACATCACATCATGATAGTATGAATAGTGAAGGTTCCGAGATGTAACAAGGAAATCATGATTAATTATTAATATGAAGTGGTTCCATGATAATCACCAAGGCAACGTAGACCTCAAGGGCCACTAACTCAGTAGTAACTGAGTCTAGCTAAGGTTTAAGAGTGTAATCACATGAGTGTCATCCAAGACATTCCCACAATAATGTTTTTAACTGAGTCCAAGGAATGCATCCAAGGTAAAACAAGAGACAAGCAATGCCCAGACCCAAGGATGTAACCAAGGAACCTCGTGTCACGATGGATCCAAGGATCGTATTCGAGGCATCCTGTAATAATAATGAAGAGATCCTATGGTGTTATACTAGGCATCCATAGGTAGACAAGGACCAGGTTCCCAGATAGGTCTCACCCAAGAAAATTGAAATCCTTAAATTAGAATGACTTCCTCGAGTACCCAAGGCATTCCCCTGGGAATCCAAGAGCTAACACAAGTGAAGCATTCCTATAAATATATCAAGGTACATGTTCATAAAGAGGCACCTTACATATAATTCATTACAATTAATTTGGTCATGTGATAACTATGCCATTACCAAATTCACTTGGTTCAAGCCTTTCCTTTCATTATTTTGACAAGGCTAAGTTACATGCAACCTTTTAATTAAAACCATGTAAATCAAGTTCAATTAATAAGGTTCACCCCACCAGCTTACATAAAAATGATAAGGTATGCTACAGATGTGCAACCAAACATTCATTTACATTTAATAAGACCAAGTCATATACTTAAGTATGCTTTCCATAATATCATTTGAACCAATCACTTACATTTAATCACTTACCTTAGGCGGATCAAGTGGAAGTGACAAGGTACAAGCTATTCAAAATTTCATGATTAAATAGGTAATTAATATAAAGAGGCTTACCTTTAGTTTGGTTAAGCTCAAACACACCCTAATGATATCTCAAAAGTTTCAAAACACTAAAAACCCAATTATGGAATATCACCTTACATGGGGTGTTGGGAGTTGTGGATGCAACCACCAAAACCCAATCACATTTATGGAAAGTTCATAATCATACAGTTCTAATGACTATAAGAAAGACATATAAATTGAATAATTGAAACCCAATGAAATCAGCGGGCCCCACACATTAATTCCAAAATCAACAAACTTGTGGGTTGAGTTATAGAACACCCACCACATACTCATACGACTCTCCCCATTTAGTATCAGCCTCTAATTTGGCCTGGATCAGAGTAGATCTGAAAAATTAGCATAAAATCCAAAACCATGATAACTAGATCGAGAGCAAGAGAAATGAAAAATGGCTAAAAAGTACTCGAGTACTTACCGTTGCGCATCCAACGTGACAAACAAAAACTTGATCGAACCCTGGACAAAGGAGATCTCTCAATCCCTAGATTTGGCCTTCAAAAGTTCCAAAAAGGGATAAATAGAGGTTCACCCCGATCTAATTCAAATTGGGGAAGAAGGGTTAAGTTAATTAGATCATTACAGGTAAAATAGTAAAATCACCCAAAAAATTAGCATGTTCACAATTTGGCTGCACGGTTTTCTAAAGTGTGCACCAACCATGCATGGGTAACTGGAGAAAATGGGGCACTCACATGGTTAGGCCACACAATTTGAGAAACCACGCGCCAATTGTGAGATATGGATCTACCCGAAAATGCAGACCATCCACATGGTTTAGACTAACCATGCATCCTCCTTGCACAGTTTACTCTAACTATGTGACATGACCATTTTTTCAAAAAAGTTGGGTTCTGGGTGCTGAAGAAACCCCAGAAACCCGAGAGACCTTTGTGAACTCATTAGGCATCCACTTTAGGTATATAAAAGTGAATTAGACCAAAATTTTGAGGATTCATACCTGAGTAAAAAATCAGGTTCTTATAGTCTTCCTCCTTTAAAGAAACTTGTCCCCGAGTTCACCTTCCAAAAGCAGTGAAACACTATCTGAGATAACTCTGGCCACTAAGCATGTGCATTAGCCTCTAACTCCCAAGTCTCATCCTGTACACACACGTGCTACCATAACACCCGCACTAGAGGGACATACTGGACTTAGAGAGCCTTCATGCTCCTACCGAAGATGTGTATAGGATACTCCTCAAAAGAGGCATCAACATCAAGTTAAATTTCCTTAGGATCAAAAGTATGAGACTGGTTGCCATGATTACGACGAAGTTGTGAAACATGGAAGACGTCGTGCATAGCACGATACCTCTGAGGTAGCAACAACCGATAGTCTACCAGACTGATTTTTTCCAAGATCTCAAATGGCCCTACATAATGAGGAAACAATTTCCCTTGCTTCTATAACTATATATGCCCTTGCCTAAGCGATACCTATAGGAAAAAAACAATCCCTGACCTCAAACTCTAGAGGTCGTTGACAGTGATCGACATAAGATTTTTGTCTAGATTTAGCAATATTCATACGCTTATTAATCAACTGAACCTACTCTAAAGTATCCTGTAAGAGATGAGGACATAGTAGGTCTAACTTACCTACCTTTAGCTAGCATAGTGGTGAACAACATGACCTACCATATAAGGCCTCAAAAGGAGCCATCTGAATTGTCACCTGAAAGATTTTATTATAGGAGAACTCGATGAGAGAGATATTCTTCTCTCAAGAATTGACAAAATCAAGGACACATGCTCAAATCATGTCCTATAGAACTTGTATTGTCTATTTCAACTGTCCATCGACCTAAGAGTGAAAAGATGTGCTCAGAATCACCTATGTACCCATAGTCTTCTGTAACCCTTGCCAAAATTGTGATGTGAAACTAGCATCCTTGTCAGAAATGATAGTACGAGGGACCTCGTGTAGTCATATGGTCTCACATACATATAGTCTTCCCATCTCATCAACTGGAAAAGTCTCACAAATAGGAAAAAAGTGGGCTGCTTTTGTTAGTCAGTCAATAACTACCCATATAGCATTGCTACCCCTTGGTGACACAGGCAATCCAACTACGAAATCCATAACAATAACTTCCCATTTCCATTCTAAGAATGGAAGTGGATGTAACAAGCCTACAGGTCTCCGGTGCTCCACCTTCACCTACTGATAAGTGAAAAACCTAGTGATAAAGCCTACTATCTGACGTTTCATCCCAGGACACCAATACTGGCATTGCATATCTCAATACATTTTGGAGATGTCTGGATGAACTGCCCACTAAAAAGCATTATACTCCTATATCAAATCCTCTCTCATATCTGTGGGAACCTAGAAACTCCCATGAATACCCAAGATTTCATCTCTATCCATAGACAAAATTGAAGGTGGGTCAGCTCCTGATATACTTTAATGGAGAACCAAACCCTTAAGATCTAAAAATTGCATGGCCTTCACCTTCTCAAGGAGGGAAGAGGTAAAAGTCAAGGTTGAGAGGTAATATTGCTCATGAATTTCATGAAACTCTATATGAATCTTAGAAAATAGGTCCATTAACTTCCATTCATCACTGGCTTCCTGTATGGCATGTGCCTAAGTTTTTCAACTCAACGCATCAGCGACTACATTGCACTTTCCAGACATATAGGCAAGCTTTAAATTGAAGTATTGAAGATATTTAACCCATATTCTATGTATGGTATTCAAGTAACATTGTGAAAATATATATTTGAGGCTCTTTTGGTCTATGTACACCACAAAGCACTCACCCAACAGATAGTGTCTCGAACAACATAAGGCATGGACAACTACTACTAGTTCAAAGTCGTGAGTTGGGTAATTTCTCTCATGAGGCCTCAACTATTGAGATCTATAAGAAATAAATATATCCTCCTACACCATCACTGCTCCTAGGCTGATGCTTGATGCGTCATAGAAGATGATACAACCTATTCCTAGCTTTGGCAGAGTCAAAATAGATGCTGAGACCATCCTCCCTTTCATCTCCAGAAAGGATTTCTTTCACTCTTTTAACCTCAGGAACTTAACACCATTATTTTTAAGATCAATAATAGGTGAAGAAAGGAATGATAAGTCTTGTATGAAATGCCTTTAATATCCACCTATCCCCAAGAAACTCTGTATATCAAACATGTTATTGGGTTGATCCTAGAAAACTATAACACTAACATTCTCCGAGTCAATAGAGACTCCTGATTATGAGATAATATGACCTGAGAAGTCAAATTTGTCGATCCAAAAGTGGAACTTAGTGAGCTTGGAATAAAGATAATACTCTCTTAGTGTGATCAAAATGATCTCAATGTGATTTTCATGGTCTCTACAAGTGTGAGAATACACCAACATTTCGTCCACAAAGACTACAATAAAAGAATCCAAATAGGGGTGGAACACCCTATTCATTAGAGCCATGAAAACATCGTGCACATTTTTAATACTGAATGACATAACGAGGTATTCATATAGACCATACCTACTATGTAAAGCTATAAAATGTATGTATGATGGATTGAGTCGCACATGATGATAGATCAATCTTAGGTAGATCTTAGAGAAGACCCTAGATCCTTGGATCTGGTCAAAGAGATCATCTATTTGAGGTAGTGGATAGCATTTCTTGACCATAAGATGGTTAAACCATCTGTAATCCATGTATAGATGAAGGGTCCCATCTTCCTTCTTGGAGAAAATCATGGGAAAACCTCAAGAGGAGGTGTTGGGCCATATAAAACCTTTGGCCTCCAAGGCCTCTAACTACCACTTGATCTCCTAGAGCTTAGTAGGTACCATATTATACAAAGTAATGAACACTAAAGCTACTCCTGGAACATGATCGATTGTAAACTATACCTTCCTCTTAGGAGGTAAGCTAGACAAGTCATCAAGAAAACATCCATGAAATGATCTACTACTGGAAGGAAATCATCATGGTCTAAACCTTGATCCTCCATTAAGAGATTGAAAATCTGGGTAGTCACCCTACCTAGATCATGATGCTTTGGTCTAGACCTACTAGCCTGGACATCCCACACACCCTTATGTAGATAAATTCTTCCCTCTCATGATGTAATTGATACCCTTCAGTGGTAGCAATCTACAAAGGCATGATACAGAACCAACTAATCCATATTGAGAATGACATCAAAGCCTGCCATCTTAAGGAAAAAGAGGCACCATAAGAAAGGGTAACTTCCTACCTCAAGGGGATAGTCCCTACATTAGCATATTCCCTCTGACCATACTACCAACAATGTATCTAGGGTTATAAAACCACATCAAAACTGTATTTCCATCCCAAGACATTCCATGATAGATAAAGAGATGAAAGAGTGTGAAGCACCTGTATCAAATAAAGATAATAATATAGTGGAGGCTAATAGAATAATACCTCGTACTATAGATGGTCCCATAGCACGATACTTCAGTATAGGCTATAAAGCATGTACCTAGCCTGATCTACAACCCTGTGCAACATCTAGACTACTACAATCAAGAATATTTTTCTGGTTCTTCTAGTGATCGGGGGTCTAGCTACTATGACCATGAACTCCTCCTCATACAGTCCTACCAGTGCTACTCCAACTCCCCGCCTAATGCGGCATAAAAGAACCTGCCCCTAAAGGTGGAATTGGTGCAGATACTCTTCCACTAGAAGCTGATGGAAATGTCTGACAGAATCTCTGCAAGTGCCATATATGGATGCAAGCCTGACACTCCATAGGGTATCTATCAGATTGAGTCTCCAGATTCCCAGTATGTCTGTACTGATGGCACACTACAAAGCTACCTACATGGGTACCATGGCTGCCACTGCCGTGACGAGAAACCTCAAGGGATCAGTTTCTGCTATCGGAAGAACTACTGACCTGCTGCAACAATGGTCCTCTATGCCCAATACTATCATCATCCCTCAAGTTGTGATTAGTGATTAGAGACTGATTTATGATCTTAGAGAAATTAGGTAAGTGAAACACATTATCCTGAGTACAGATGGCATATTGGATCCCATTCTCGAAGGGTCTAGCACATGAAAGCTCATAATCATCTAGAAGCAGTGAAAAGCACTATAACTCAATAAAACACATTGAATACTCCATAACTGAAATAAAACCCTACTTGAGATACATAAAATCTCTGGATCTGTCATCTCTCAACATTGGAGGAAAGAACCGATCATAGAAGGCAATCTGGAAATCAACCCATACCAAGTCCTGATAATGACCAGCTTGAGTAATCACATTACACTAAAGCTTGGCCAAATCCCAGAGCATGTATATATCAAGTTTTAACCTCCACTCTAGAGTCGTCTCTAGATGATCAAATATTGACAAGGTGGATTATATCCAAGACTCAACAGTCTACAAACCACTATCCCCTGGAAAGGTGGGATGTTGCTGCTGCTGGTACTCATGGGTCAGATCAACCATCGTAGGTGTAGCTCAGGGAGCACCATGAATGGACTATATCAGATGTAGGAAACCATCATGAACTTGAGAATCAATTCCTAATTTAGGTACAGTAAGAAGTGCCTCATATGGAACTCTTGTAGGTAATACTGGTGGATTAGGGCCTAACACGTCTGGAGCATGGTCATTGCCACCCTCCTGGTGCACGACAT
Organism: Viscum album; assembly: GCA_963277665.1. Classification (NCBI taxonomy): domain Eukaryota; kingdom Viridiplantae; phylum Streptophyta; class Magnoliopsida; order Santalales; family Viscaceae; genus Viscum; species Viscum album. Next base: position 358,181,542 of record OY728121.1, read on the forward strand.
GAGGACGTCATGGCATTATTGGTATATAATTTTTCCAAGCACACACCTTAGAACAATATTTTATCATATAGATAGAAACACTTACAGATGCTGAATGCAAGAAATAGCTCACTACCCAAGGCATACTACCCCAACCACCTGATTAGATGGTCAGGTATTAGTAAGCGATCAATTATAAGTTTCATGGGTTCCAATAGAGGAAGGGTCAATAGTAACTCACCTCATCATTTATTAGAAACTATTTCATTTCATTTTATATTTAATTACTAGGTTCACTCCTTTACCTTTCATAAGCATGACAAGGTGGGATAAGGACGTGAACCCGTTTCACTTTAATTTTTTTTCTTATAACTTATATCAAAGTTAATTTAAAATGAGTTGTATGTCACTGTGAATCAGGGCCCATACTTCTTATCACTGGGACTAACACCCATTTGAATTTCTAATTAAAGGTGTGATTTGGTAAATTACTCATTCCAACCCATGAGGGCCCATAACACCTCATGAATTGAAACAAACAATCACTCAACCACAACCCAAAAGTTGGACCATCACATATATAAGCAATGATCACTTGTAACACCCCAAGATTCCACAATATGCTTCCTTATAAATAATTCTACATCTTTTTCTACACACAATATTGAGTTCAAGCGCACCATGACCTTTCAAACTAGCCGTTTAAAAAGAATTTATGAATAGTATCAACCAAATTATGAAATTTATAAATTTTATTTTTTCACAATAGACTTAATTTTTGAATTATGAATATCAAAATTAGATTAGGGTGAAATTTTGGTAATTTTCTGAAAAGTTTTAATTTATGATGAATAGTGAAAAATAATGCATTATTTTTAAAAAAATGATTTTTTCATTTAAATAATTATTTTACGTTAAATTTATTTTAGACCCAAAATAGATACATTATACATATATTAGTCCAATTTAGTTCATTGGAATAATTTTTATAATAAAATTAGATATAAAAATTTATTAAACTTTTGAACGTCTCTTTTACCCACCTTCTAGCCACATCTACGAGATTTGCATTAAACGTAATTTTTCTGCTTATGTGAATTGAATTTCAAAAAAAGGACATACATGGTTGTAATCAGTATGAAAATGTGGTTTAATAATATCAAAATATTTTTTGGTGAATAGTAACTTTTGGATTTTATTTACCACTATTAAAGGTAAATAGGGTAATTAAAGATAAGATTAATATTATAATATTATAATATTACCCTAACAATTGTCCTTATTTCATTGGATAAGTGTGTTTCGATCAAGATCAACCTTAGGTCAAAATTATGACATTTTTTAAGCCACTTGTGTTAGATTAAGACATTTATTAAATTTTATTTAAAGAAGAGTTAAAAATTTCATATTCAAATTTTAATAAATAACCCATTTTTAATATAGGGCTATAAATAATATAAATTAGATTATAAATATTCTTTAGAAATATAAAATTATTATCTAAATAATGGTATTTTTTTATAATTTTAGGAAATAAATAATTAAATTAAATGGTGACACAATAATGATGTGGTAATTGAATTATTAAAGGAAGAATCAATTAAATAATATTTAAAATATTATAATAAATATAATTTGACTTAATTAATGATATAAAATAATTTTATAGATAACAAATACATGTTAGTTACATATTATAAGTATTGGTTCAAATCTATCACGTTGGTTTGATATTTTTAAAAATGAAAATTTTGAATAGTATCAAAATTGACATAAATGATACTTTAAAATAAATAATATTTAATTAAATTTTATAAAATTCATAAAAATATCAAGTTTGGCCAAATAACTAGTATAGTGTTGAATATGTCATAAATTATCCAATTGGGTTTCTTTTGGAATTTTATAGTAACTATATTAACCCTATAGTGTAAAAATACAAAAAGACACGGTAAGAGTTAAACTGTTTAACTAAGGATTAATCTCAAAAGATAAGGTTAATTTAATGAAATAAACTTGTCTAAAAATTATTTTATAAGAGGATTTATACCCATACTTATCTTATCCTCTAAATAAATCACTTTGGAGCTATTTAAACTCCAAAAATCAATTTATAATAAATTAATATTTTAAGATCTTCCAAAAGTGCCCCTCACCTCTCTTATAAAAGGGAACTTCTCATTCTCTTTAATTCACACCTTCAAAGACATTTGGATCGACCAAAACCTGCCCACTTCTTCTCTCAAATCACCTCACTTCATCCTAGAGGCCACACTTTGGGCATAAATCCATCCTAAGGAGTCCTTTTGTGCAAAACAAAAGGAGACACCCGAAAAAGAGGTAATTGTTTCATCATCTCTTTCAAAGTTATTTTCTTCTTCTACTTCCTATTTATATGTTGCTTCTATATAAAAATAATAAATAAAGTATCATACATATATTGATATGTTATTATAATCATGTTGCAACCATATTACTCATTTTATCCATCATACGGATAACAATATCACCATGCGTGGGTACGTACGACTTACCGTCTCCACGTCGTGGTGTAATTTATTATTCAACACTAATTTATTTGGATGGGTATAATGATGAGTATAATAAATATAGATAATTAATATAACATTTAAATGATTCTATATAATTAATACACCATCCAATTCTATACCATTTAACCATTAAGGGAATGATATTGTCGCTCGTGCGTATGTAAGACCTACCGTCTCTACGACGCGATGAGATTAATTATCCAAGTTAACCATTAAAAAATGATTATAAAAATTATATTATTAGTCAAAATAATAATTATGAACTTAATTTCATTTTTTTATATGAATAAAATATATTTTATTTATAAAAAACATGACTTACATGACCAAACTGGAATGGGAAAACGAAGTAGTTAACACTCAAAACAATGGTAATACTGAAATAATATTAACAAAATGATATAAGAGGATCATATATGATATCATAAATGTGGATATGGTCCTGATATAATTTAATAACTTGTTTTATCCATTATACATGAGGCTAAATCACCCTCTACTAAAGGAAAGTATAAGTTTAGGGTCAATTTCACAATCTCTTTATTATCCGAGATTGCTTATATATAAGTATCTACCGTGAAATCCTTATCATCCATGTCTATGTTTCTTAAAATGAAATTTGAAATATTATTGAAAATTGTTTTAAGTAATTTTTACCCATGTTTTACATTTTAATTTTTTTGAAAGGAATATTTCCGTCATTTTCCAAATGAGGTACTTTATAACATTTTTAACAAATTTTAGGAAATAATGTTTTTTAACTTATATGGAACAAGAGGATATTTTCTATAGTTATGAAACCTTAACATTTCAAATCTTTACTTACATGATTATAAGGTTATTTTCAAAAGAAATGTTTTCTTTTATAATTGTGCGGCTTCTAAATCATTTCAAAGTAAAAATGGGATATTTCCCTCAAAAAGTTTTAATGAATTTATTAAATTATTTTCATCTATGTCAACATCCTTTGTGGGATTTTATGATTATTTGAGGTTGAATTATTATGATACAATCTTCCATATTGTATTGAAGGGTTTATGATATATTTGACTGTGGATGTGCTATGTTTATACTATTCATGGTTTATGGTTAAAGTATTAACATTTCGTATACTATTTTTAATACGAATGTTTATGTTATGTTTCACCCTTTTCATAAGAAAAATGCATTGGACTTAGTAAGTGATGGGTGGGGCCCTCTATATCCCCTTGATGCATTGGTATGTATCATGAGACAAACTAATGGTCTTGGAACGAGACCTTGACGGTATGGTTATGATGTTTGACATTATTCATTTCCACGTTATGAGATTAGTTATTGATATTGCATGTGATTATTCGACTATTAGAATATCCATGAGAAAGTTTAAATGGAATTATTTGATTTATTCTTTCTATATTGTGTATAATATTATTTTTAAAAGGCTTGTGCTTCAGTATTATACCTTGCCTTAAAAGTTTATGCTTATTTTTGATAGCTTCCTCTATATTGTTTTTCTTTACTGAGAATCTAAGATCACCCATTTCCTATGTTTCATTTTTATCTAGGATGTGAAGAAGTATATTATGATTTACATGTAGGGATATTCTAAGGGATATGAGAGTTTTCAAAGGGGATAATATTTTGTTTTTAATTTCAAGTTGTAATGTAAAACTTATGATTGTATCTAGTATTTCCAAGGATACTAAACTGATCGGTCCTTTGGGTTTGGATTTTATTGTGATCATTCCAATGTAATAAAATAATGCACCGACTCTAGGAAACTGGGGTTGGGGAATTACAGTTGGTATCAAAGGAAAGTTTAGTACAAACCTTAGAAACTAGATTTAAAAAACAACTTTGATTAGGAAACATTACCATAAGATAAGCTATGAGGATACGTATTGAAGAACATCCTAGAATTTTGGTAATATAGATATTATGTGGGTATTCCTAGAAAATACATCCCTGTCTGGATACTACAAGTGTACGTGGTTCTGGAAAAAATTTAACCAGGGGGTGAAAACTCCAAAAATGTGTTTCGAGCTTGACTCGGGGTAACCTGGTACATGACAACGAGCCTTACTGTGCACCTGGTTTGACACTCTCGGGGGATATTCTTAGGATAATTCATATTTTCTTTACAAACCATTATGAAGGATTTACGATTAACTATTTTCTCAAAGAAACATGTTTATGATTATGGATTGAATATGCATAAAATTTTCAATTTATGTTAAGTATTTTACTAGTTTGGAATTATGCATTGTGATTCATAACCTAATCTAATGTATGAAATTGTTTATAAATTATAAATAGTGGAAGAAATGGAAATCGTATCAACACACATAATCCATGTAGGGATTTCCCTCCTATGCAAGATAATGATAGCGGAGCTGGTGATACAACTGGTGCTGAACAACTTATAACCATACTAGGACAGTTGACTCAGGTTATGAATAATAACCTTACCCGTATGGAGCACCTTGATCCAAAATATAGAGGATCAATGTTAGAATGATTCATGAGAAAAAAACCTCCAACATTTAATGGGGACTACAAATCCATTTGTAACTGAGAAATAGATAAGTTCCTTAGAGAAAATATTTCTTACTTTGGGGAGTAACGAAAGAGAAAATGTTGTCATGACAGTTTATCATCTCTCAAGAGATGCAGATCAATGGTGGTCATTAATACAAAACACTAAGAAATATGAAGAAGTAGAAAATATGGAATGGAGGGATTTTAAAGAACTTTTCCTCGAAAGATACTTTCCTCATGAACAACAAGCTGATATGGAAAGGAAATTTCGAAGTCTGAGGCAAAAAGTGGATGAGAATGTTGCAAATTCTGAGGCTAACTTCACAAGGTTATAAAGACATGTTGCTGACTACATTCATGACTCAAAAAGTAAGATTGATTGATTCTTTGATGGGTTAAAACCATTCCTCTGATGGGCATTGGTCCTATGATCTTTATCATCATATGGAGATATAGTCTCATGTGCTATCAATATAGAAAAGGAATTCTATAAGTCTTATGACTTTAAAGGGAATCAAGAGAAGAAAATGGCCACTGAACACTTTGGGAAAGGAAATAAGGGGATGAAGGGAAAACCTGACATTCCACACTACAGTAATTGTGGGAAGAAACACACTGGTTCTTGTCTAAAGAGGATGAGAGTTTGTTATAAGTGTGTAGAAAAAGGCCACCAATATCGTGATTGTAAGGATAAGAAATAATCTTTCAATTTTCAATGATACAATTGTAAAGAAATGGGACATTGTGCAAATGATTGTCCTACATGTCAAGGAAACTTACCTTAGAAAAGGACAAGGGAGAAAGTCCAATCTTTTGCGATCACAACTGCTGCGGTTGAAACTCCTAATGATGTTTTGGAAGGTACTATAATCATCTCCTCAAATTTAGCCAAAGATTTATTTGATTTTGGATCCTCACATTCCTTTATATCTTTCCAATTTTCTTTAAAAATTAAATATTTTCAATTCACTTTACCAAGGGAGCTGTAAGCTAAAACCCCCAAGGGAAGTATCATTGTAATAAATATGTGTCTGGCAGTTCCCATTATGGTATATAAACATGAATTATCTACTGACTTTATTATCATACCTATGAACAACTTTGATATAATCTTCAGTATGGATTGGCTATCAAAATATGATGCGAAAATTTATTGCAAGAAGAAGGAAGTTACGATTTGTGAAGATGTTGTAGAATCCATTATCTTTAGAGAAGAAACTTAATCACCCGATTCTTATCAAAATCCACCCCTAGTAGCTTTACTAAATGAGATTCTTGGGGAGGCAGAAAAAATAACATCTAAGGACAATAGAAAGAAATATTCAAATTGAGGATATACCTATTGTAAAGGAATACATTGATGTTTTTTTCCAAAGATTTACCTAGACACCCCCCAGATCCTGTAGTTGAGTTTTCTATTGATTTAATACCCAATGCAAGACCAATATCAAATAATCCTTATAGAATGGCCACTATGGAATTAGTAGAGTTGAAGAAACAACTAGAGGAGTTGATTAATAAGGGATTTATTTTCCCTAGTGTTTCTCTATGGGTATCCCCAATTATTTTTGTTAAGAAAAAAGATGGATCAATGAGGCTGTGTATTGACTATAGATAAATCAATGCTATTAAAATAAAGAACAAGTATCCCCTACCTCACATTGATGATTTATTTGATCAAATTCATGGAGCTCAATATTTTTTGAAAATTGAACTTCGTTCTGGATATCATCAATTATGTGTAAAAAAGGAAGATATTCCAAAGACAACTTTTTGAACAAGGTATGATCATTAAGAATTTATGGTAATTCCATTTGGATTGACTAATGCACCCTATATTTTCATGGATCTAATGAACAGAGTTTTCAAGGAATATCTTGATGATTTTTTCGTCATATTTATTGATGATATATTGATATACTCCAAAATCTACGAAGACCATGAGAACTACTTGTGGATTGTTATAAATACTCTTAGAAGAAATGAACTATATGGGAAGTTTAGAAAGTGTAAATTCTGGCTCTAGGAAATTTCTTTTCTTGACCATATTGTCTCCAAGGATGGAATCTCTATTAATCCTAAAAAGACAAAGGCAATCCAAGAATGACCAAAACCAAAAAGTATAATCAAGGTATGAGGTTTTAGTGGTTTAGAAGGTTACAATCAATGCTTCATCCAAAATTTTGCTTGATTAAAAACCTGTTAACCAAGATCACACGTAAAGGGGTTAAATTCGTTTGGACAAAAAAGTGTGAAGAATGTTTTGAAGAATTGAAGAGAAGACGAGTCAATGCTCTTATCTCGACTCTACCATCTGGGAATGATGGGTTTTTGATTTATAGTGATACATCAAGGAAATGACTCGGATTTATCCTTATATAAAATGATAGGGTTATTGCTTATGCATCAAGATAATTAAAAATTCATGAACAAAACTACCCAACTAATGATCTAGAGTTAGAAGTAGTAATCTTTGCTCTGAAGATATAGAGACACTATCTCTATAGTGAAAGATTTGAGATATATACTGATCATAAGAGTTTGAAATATATTTTATCATAGAAAGAACTCAACATGATACAAATGAGATGGATTGATCTACTCAAGGATTATGATTGCACAATACATTACCACCCAGGTAAGGCAAATAAGGTGGAATATGCTTTGAGTAGAAAAGACCATGGAGTTCTAAAAAAAATGAGAGTTGAAAGGGATCCTATGTTTATGGATATAGTAAATATAGATATGATAATTATCATATAAGGTGAAACATCACTAATTTTTGAAATGGTTTCTGAACCTTCTTTACTATAAATGATAAAAAGTTCTCATTCTAATGATGAGGAGTTTCAAAAAAAAAACTGTGAATGGCGAGAGACTGATTGACTTCATATTTGAAGATGGTGTTTTGAAATTTGGGAAGAGGATTTGTGTTTCATCTATACCTGAGCTAAAAAGGGAATTATTGGATGATTCTCATTACTCTAATTTCTCTATACACATTGGTGGCACTAATATGTATAGATATTTGAAGGAACATTTTTGGTGGGACAACATGTAGTGTGAGATTGCTGATTATGTGTCAAGATGTTTGGTTTGTCAATAGGTGAAGGATGAAAGACAATATCCTAGAGTATTTATGAAACCTCTTCCTATACCTATGTGAAAGTGGTATGATATTAAGACGGACTTTGTCATGGGTCTACCAAATACTCCCAAAAGAAATGATGCGATATGGGTTATTTTTGATTGTCTTACCAAATTAGCATATTTTATTACTATAAGAGAAGATTTACCACTTGAATGTTCAGTAATAATATATATTAATGAAGTTTTAATACTTCATGGTGTACCCCCTATCGATTGTTTCTGACTATGATCCCCATTTTACATCACAATTCTGGAAAAATCTTCAGAAGGCCCTAGATACTGAGCTTCGTTTGAGTACTTCCAACCACCCTCAGACTGATGGAAAATCAGAAAGGACTATTAAAACCTTAAAAGACATGTTGATATATTTATCTCTTGACTTTCAAGGTACGTGGGATTAGTATTTACCTATGGTAGAATTTTCCTATAACAATAGCTTCCATTCAAGTATACAGATGGCAACATATGAGGTGTTATATGGAAAGAGATGTCGTACACCAACTTGTTGGGATGATATTGGTGAAGGAAAACTCGTAGGCCCAGAACTTGTTGAGGAAACGACAGAAAAAGTAAAAACTATTCAGACCCATATCAAAATGTCTCAATGAAAGTAAGAGAGCTATGCTGATAATCGAAGGAAGGATCTAGAATTTTAACTGGGAGATCATGTATTCTTGAAGGTATCTCCATGGAAGGGTGTTATACAATTCAGTAAGAAGGGTAAATTAAGTCCCAAGTACATAGGGACTTTTGAAATTCTGGAATGAATTGGAGTTGTAGCTTACCATTTGGAAATGACACCAAGTCTCTCCAAAGTTCACGATGTGTTCCACATATCAATGTTAAGGAAACACATGCCAAACCCAACACATGTACTCACCTACAAAGAAATAGTACTAGAACCCAATCTGTTATATTGTGAAGAGACTATCAAGATTCTTGATACCATAGAACAAGTGTTGAGAAATTGGAAAACTCATCTGGTAATGGTTCTTTAGAGGAACCATAAAATGGAAGAGGCGATGTGGGAACCTGAAGAACTTATGATGAAAAACCACTCGAATATTTTTATGAAGTGATATTATAAAAATTTCAAGGGTGAAATTATTTGAAGGAGGGAAGAATGTAACACTGTTTCCCTCTAGAATGGGGGATGATCTTATTGATTTAAGATTCAAACATTCCAAGCGGTTTCTAACAGGTTTGTTCGTAGAACCGAAAACATCCAATGATTCCATATCCATTTGAACCTACTTTCCAAAGGTAGGTGCTCATTAGTTGTAGACTGATGAGACTTAGGAATTTGCATTGGTTAAGAGGATGGGAGGTCGGACTCATCACACCTTTTTGAGGGGAATTATTGTCTACTCCGGTACTCTCTTTATAGATTTAAGTTATGTTCGTGAATCCTTATTACATTACCAAGTAAAAAAATGATCTTTCCTTTAGATCTGACAATCAATGATTGATATGTAGGAAATTTAGAGAATCTTTTATATGTATTTGAGGTTCTTCATTGATAGATAATCATCTATATTTGTTATTGATTCTTATTTAATGGTAACCTTTGACACATAAAAGTCTCTTGGTCATTATGATGACCGTACTGGTTTTAAAGCCACTCAGTGGGGCACTTGAAGTTTATTGTCACTCAGAAGGACATGGATTATTTCAGAGTTGGGATCATACCCACAGATGGGATACCTACGTATCCTTTGTTTAGGAAAAGGAATCAGAACCCATGTAGTTCGAGTAAGGGAATATGATGTTTATGATTGATGGCTCAAAGAAAGATGTCATAATTACTTTTACACTCTAAGCTCACGTGAGTCATGCTCAGTGTGATAAACAAGAGGTATTGGTAAAACCAGACAATTGTGCCATGAAATATGCAATCATAAGAAATGATGTGGGGATTATGTATGTATGACTGCCCAAATAGATGAAGATTAAGATTTAATTCAGGAAAGAAATCCAGGAACAGGGTCCATAAAGGTATATGTACTTTATGGAGATTTGGATACTCTAATTTGGGGCTTACTCCTAAAAAGGAGGCCCAAATTAGGGGGACTTATGATTGGGTTTTACTCCTGAGAAGGAGACCCAGATCAAAAAGTAAATTAAGACTGGTTAAGAGAAATTAAGACTGGAGCTTACTCCTGAGAAGGAGGCCCGGGTTAAGGGACTTGAAAAATTAAGGGACTTGGGGATTACTCCTGAAGAGGATGCCCATATTTGAGACTGGGTCTTACTCCTAAACAGGAAACCCAGGTTAAGAGAATTATGGTTGGGGCTTACTCCTGAAGAGGATGCCCATATTTGAGACTGGGGCTTACTCCTGAAAAGGAAGCCCATGTTAAGAGAATTATGGTTGGGGCTTACTCCTAAGGAGGATGCCCATATTTGGGAATTTTAATATCGGGGCTTACTCTTGAAAAGGAGGCCCAGATTGATGAGGACTTGGGGATTACTCCTAAGGAGGATGCCCAATTAAGAGGAATTATGATTGGGGCTTACTCCTGAAAAGGAGGCCCATTGCTTAAGGATTCTCTCATCTTAAAGGATGAGATTGAATGAATGAAATCCCTGACATTAGTGACATAAAGATATGTGAATCACTATGTTTTTAAGAGATGTTCCAAAGAATTCCTTTCAGATAAGGAATTCAATCAAGAAAACATGCCAAAAATGGCTTTGAAGAGTGTCTTGAAGACTGAATCTTGAATAGGAGAGGTGTAATGGCATAAGAGGGGTGAAATGGGTAGGAAAGGCACCCAAAAAGATAGGGACGCGCAAGTCCTGGCAGGCACGCAAGTACTGTGTGGGCGCGCAAGTCCCAGGCCGCACAGGTATACCTGCGCGACACATGGGTACTTGCGTGATTTTCATCCCTTAGTGTAATACTTGGGAGAGACTTGGCTCAAACCCTTGGTATTATCCCTAGAGGCTTTCTAGAAGATGGCGTGCAAGTTCTGGTGAATAAGTAGGGCGACACGCAAGTGTGTCCATTTCCCTTAAGGGTAAAACCACTTAGGCGCGCAAGTGTTAGTGAATTCTAACACTTAGACCTTACTCCTCTTGTTTAGACCTTCCATTCTAGGTAAAAAATTACCTTATAAGTGTTTGGAAGACCTGAAGAAGAGACTTGGGCGTTCAGAGATCTGTATGGGAATTCTGGAAAAATTCCTCCTGAAATGGGGGGCCCACAGGGTCTATTTATAGGCTGGAGAAGACCCCGGGCGGTTATTATTTAGGGCGTGCAAGTCACTTGCACGACCATTAGGTGGCGTGCAAGTATACTTGCGTGACAGTGAGGAAACTTGCGCGACCCTTGTGCATTTAAATTCTTGTTCATGCCTTTGTCGATTTTTTATGTTTTCTTCAAAGGATGAATCAATTTGTGCTAAGTCATTTCCCTTTCCATTATTTTAGACAATGTTACGAAAAGGAGCGTAAAAAAAGTCCCCCCTCAGAGTTGGATCCGAAAGAATAAGGATGTGACTCTGAGGAAAAGAAGAAAATCAAAGGGAAAGAGGCGTGCAGGTGCGAGTCACGCAGGGCTGGAGCGCACTAGCTGTAGGCGCGCAGGTGGGCAGCCTAGACTATAAATATGCGGTCATTTTCCGCGCATAGCTTCTGATTTCCGGATTTTCAAGCTCTCACCGCGCAGGTCCCCTTCGCCGCACAAGTTGTTCGTTTTCCACTGTTTCTTCGCTGTCGCGTTGTTTTCAAGGTAATAGGACTTGCATGGTGATACTTGCGCGCCAAAAACTTGCGCGACACATTAACACTTGTGCAAAACATCCATACTTGCGCGCCAAGTTTAGACTTGCGTGCCTTAATTCCTTTGCCATTTTTCTGAAATTCCTTCACAAATTTTATGAAAAATTAACTTACTTAAGAGTTAATTTATTCAAATTTTGTGCAGAATCAATGGCTCTTAGAACCAGAATAGCTGATGAACTGGAAAGAAAACGTCTTGATGATATGATGGATATCATTGGCCATGATTATTATACCTTCAAAAGTAGCACTCTTCCAGATTTGGCTAAGTATCTGATGAAATATCATCGCGACTTCCCCCAAAGCATTTATTTGCCTTTATATGGCTATGGTCATCTGCGAGAAGTTACTATTCTAGAAGCAAAGAACTATCTCCCATTTTTGTGGTTTTAGAATTATACCAACTTTTCTTTAGCAAATATCTCATGTGGAGGAGTATTTATAAGTGCAGGAACAGTGGAGAAGGCCCACATGATGCATCACAACCCTTGTACGCCAGATCTGAAACCTCATAAGCCTGAGCTGCAACCACATTTTCATCCTTCAATCTTCCGAAATTCTCAGATGGATCAATCCAAAGGATGGAAGAAAATTTGGGACTTCCGTCCTGGGGGAGGTGTGAAGCCAACTTGGATGTGGGCATACTGGGTGTGACAAACCTATGCAGAGTTTGTCGAGGATCTGAAAGGAGTGGCGATATATAAAGCTGTTTGGGTTGGGAAAACATATGTTTACAGACATGATAACTTCGTGCCAGAGATACTCAACCACTAGAGCCCAGAAACTAATTCTTTCCATATGATACATGGAGACGTAGGTATCAGTCTATGGGATGTCCACAAGATATTAGGGGCTCCAATTTTGGGTGACATGTATGATGAATTCATTCCACCCAAGGTGACTTGGAATGATTCAGAGAAGACTCCTGCTTTAGCTCGGGAATTATTTAAAATCTTCCACAGGCTCAAGAGTTCAGAGACCTCGTTAACTCATTCTAGAAAGGATATTCATTCGGAGGAGTGGATAAATATATTTCTTATTGAGAAGAAAGAGAAGGATCCAAAGGAGAAGGAGTTGAAGGAGAAAGGATCCAAGAAAAATAAATCCAAGGATAAGAGGCCCAAACGTCCTACCAACTGCCCAAAACCTGAGAAGAGGGGTGCTCCTGGCACAATCTGTCCAACTCTAGAAGCAGGAGAGTTTGAGAAATGGGGATATGAGGTGAATCAAAGGATCCCATAGAAGACTCATCTGGCGGGCTTCTTGGCTTTATGGCTCAGCGTTTATCTCTTTCTAGTCAGGGATTCGAAGGGAGGCATCAGGCCAGGGACCTTCGTCATTGCGAAAAAGTTGGCTGAGGGAAAAATGGTTGGGTTGGCTACCCTTATTTTAGCAAATATTCACAGGTGTTTACTTCATGTATTCATGGGTAAATCTCCTTTAAAAATAGTGGGACCATTCCAAGTTTTATGGGGATGGATTTCCACTCACTTCAGGACTTACAATGTACAGAATGGATTACAAATTCCTGGAAGTTCTTTCAGGCTGTCAGTGCAAGCATTCTCCGGAGTTGCTCCATTAGATGTTAATGCTTATGACATGAAAGTGAGGCTGAGCATGTTTAACGAATTCAACTTCTTTCCCTATGGAAATCCTCCAACCGGGCAGTTTGTTGATGATGGAATAGCCCATTTAGATCTGAGGGCATACATGCTAGCTTGTAGAGATGGTGTGCTAGTTGCCAGGATTGAAGAAGAAATTATATGCAAGGCCTATGCTCCATATAGATTTGCACGTCAATTCAAGTGTCTGCAACAGATTGCTGTATCTCCCCTAGTACATGTCAGGTTAGAGCAACATCTGATGGTTTCTCGGAAACTGTGGCTGCTAACATCAAGGGAGAAGACTGGGGCAGTATTTGATCTACCAGTTGAAAAAGCGACAAATAACCTGACTACATGGTATGCCGAGAACTGGATAGCATCATACCCTAAAGGGGTGCTGAATCACCCAGTTTATCAGGTGGGGAAAAGGAAGAGGACTGTAGAGAAGGAAACCCTTCCTCATGAAGGAGATGTTTCCCCACCTGAAGCTGATTCGCCAGATTACTCCTCTAGGAATGATTCACCGAATTACCATGATGGGGATGATGAGGCACAACAAGTGGCAAAGCGGCCTCATGCATGATATAATCCTCTGGTTAGAATCAAGAGACCTACTCCATCAACTCCTAGTGAGTTACTTCATTGTGGTAATTTAATCCCTACTACTTTATAAAGTAATAAGTCTTATTTTATTATTCTTTATCTGCAGTTGCAGGAGCTGGGAAGAAATTGAAGTCTAATATTATAGGAACTTCCTCACAGCCTTCATATATAAGACCAGAGGCTGTCCAGACATGGCAGAGTTTATACTGTGGTACTAAGACCGCCTGGATGGATTTGTGCGAGGGCCTACAACTTCCTGGAATAGGGAATCTTCTGGATTCTACAGATATCCAATATGAGGATAACCCCAATGAAGTGCGGGCTTACATCAGAGAGCTGGAAATGATCATATATTCCACTGATGAGTCCGTTCCTATCACCAGGCGGGTGAAGGAAATAATTGATCGTGGCGCCACTGAGGGGGCTGGTGGTTCTGGAGATGAGGAGTGACATGATTATGTGGTTCCTGAAGATGTAAGTTTTCTTTCCTTATTTTCTTTGCAACTTGATTCCAGTTGAAGATTTGTTACTTAAGGAAGTTATTTTCTTCATCTTGCAGCTTTCAAAGAAAGGAACTGAGGTTCCTTCACCACAGTATAGCCCTAGTGGTACTGCCATCGGGGCTGCTGCTGATTCTCCTCATGAACCGGGCGAGATATCTCTAGGCCAGAAGGCCATGAATGAGGCGTTGGACATAGCCTTCCATTCTCCAATTCAAGTGCCAATAAGGGAGACTACTGATACTACTAAAAAGCCAAAAGGGCAAAGGCGACGAAGGAGGAAGTCCACCGCTAAACAATTTATCAGTAGTGGTAAGTCCTTCGGATAATCATGAATTTTAAACCATGAAAAATATTGCTCACTTTCCTTGGGATTATAGGGGATTATTCAATTTTACCTCTGAGGGAAAGGACTGATCCTCCCTTAAGGACCACGGAGGGTGCTATGGAACAAACACAAATTCAGGCTGACTTGGCTGCTTCTGAAAAAGAGCCAACATCTATTCCCAATACTGCTCCTGCTGCTGCTACAAGTAGAGAAGAACCTGCACCAGAATCATTGGCGGCCGCAGCAACTGAATCTGCCATCCTTCCTGAAGAAGCTGTCCAGGGTTAGGGGCCGTAGAATGAGGGTTATTAAGAGGACACATCAAATGCTCCCATCGGTGAGACTAACCAGGATTCTGAAATATCATTGGACGAAATGATGAATCGTGGAATGTATTTCGAAGAATTTTATGATCATGCTAAGTTATCATGTGATTTAGAAGACCTTGGGCGTGAGTGTTATCCTTCGCCCAGTAAATTTTATTATAATTTAGACTTCTAATCATGACTGAAAGTAATATGCAGTTCCATCCATAGAATCTGCTGAACTGCCAATGCCTGAAGAGGGTGTGGACATTGATGTCAACCCTACCATTGCAGAAACATCAGCTCAAGTGGAGCTAAACCCAGTAAACCCTCCTGAGACCCATCTTGAAGATCCTGTTAAAACTGGGAAAGATGGGGAGGAGTCTTCTCAAGCTGCTGATCTACTGTTAGGTAATGATTGGACTAAGTTTTCAAGATAGACAACCAACTTCCATTATTTTATGAAACTAACCATACTTTTAATTGATCAAATAGGGATATCAACTTCAATGGTTAGAACTGGAGGTGAGGTCTCAACTTCCACCCAAACAACAGTAGAAGGTGAAGAAACTAGGGTCAGGGGGGAAGAAGCAGAACATGGAACTTCCTTAAGTGCATTAATCCCAGATTACATGCCCCCCCTGTGATGATGATGTTGAATCAGACCCAGAGGTGCTTAAGGAGCTCAGCTTCTCATGATACAAGGCATGAAAAAACATATGGAAAGTCATATATGAGGTTCCTTTAGAAGATATATCATTAAATATTTCCCAGTTGTCGTCCCAGTTCATCATGCTAGGACTTGGCGGTTTTGGATACCAAGAGATCCATAGCGTGGTGAAACAAGTCATCTTCAGGAGGGAGCAGGAGAAAAAGTGTCGTGAAGATCTTACCAGGGTGAAACTGTCAGTAAACATCGGCAAATTTGAGGCTGCAATATCCCGAGCTGAGGCTGACTATGCTGCCAAGATGAAGGAGCTGAAGCATAAGATCAAAGAAAAATTCGTCCAGCAAGTGCAGCTCCAGCAACAGTTAGATTCTGTTACTGGGGAACTTGATCAGCTCAATAATTCATTGGAGGGAGCTCAAACGAATGGTATGAAAGCCCTTGAATATGCCCAAAAGGCACTCCATCAAGCTGAGAAGAGTGAAGCTGGTCGAGTGCACGAGCTTCAAGTAGCTGCTGACGAAGCTCGGGATGCTGTACATCAAGTGAAGACTTATGTTGACAGTCTTTTGTAATTTCTTGAAAAAGAGAAGAGGCTCCAATCTGTGGATGTCCCTCTAATTCTTGTGCATCAAATGGAAAGAATTCTTTCATCTTCAATCACTTGTTCACGTATTTCCCTGCTACCTGCTTTATATTTTACCTAAGCCAATGGGCCTAGTAAGCATAGTTTGATTTTTAATAGGATTATTATAAATAACCCTACAAAATTTGAATCATTTAATTACTCAATATTACCTAAATCATACAAAATTTATGTTTAGTGAGCTGGAACTTGACTTTTACTTAGAGTTCCTTTGTCTTTTGTGGGCAGTTTAAATTCATGCACATCGGACATAAAGAGGCTAATGTTTAAGTTCGAAATAGATTTGACCGAATGAATTAGAATTGACTCAATTCTTTGACAATTTATCTAAAAACATATTACCATACTCAAGTACGAGGGAAAATATGTAAACTATAACTTAAGAAAATTTGGATCTGAGGAATGATATGAAAAAGAGCTAAAAGGCATTAGAAAAGTAGTTCCCAAGAATGAAGTTACCATTATTTAACAAACCCGTTAGGGGGTTGAATTATGCAGGGCCACCTAAGGGCATTGGCTGCATAGTCAAATAAATAGCATCTTTTGGCTGACAAGTCCATTATATAGAATGTTTATGCAAGGCCGCCTAAGGGCACGTGCTGCATAGTCAGGCAAAATAAATCTTAGAAATTTACTTTCCTAGTGCTAGAAAGCCAGTGAAAGTTTATGGAGATTCAAAATTTCCAAAGTATAGAGTTTACTGTATGGAAAGAGGTACTTGAATATGGAGAAGATATTTCCAAACAAGATTATCGAAGAACTGGATGAATATCACTCCTACGAAGGTCTGACCCAAACATAGGGAAGGAGAATATAAACCATAGACTTGAATGCTTTCAGATCATGAAAAAGGATATGGGAAAAGTATATTAAGGATGACTATTTTTGTGGATCCCTACATATTTTCATTTAAGAAAAATAAGGACAAAAGAGGCTTTCTTCCCAAGAATGAAGTTACCAGTATCCGACAAACCCGTTAGGGGGTTGAATTATGCAGGGCCACCTAAGGGCATTGACTGCATAGTCAAATAATAGTATCTTTTGGCTGACAAATCTGTTATAGAGACTGTTTATGCAAGGCTGCCTAAGGGAACGTACTGCATATTCAGGTAAAAGAACTCTCAGAAATTTGACATTTTTATGACTAAAAGTCAAGAAAAGGGTTATGAAGATATGAAAATATTTAAGGTTAGGATTATGACACATAAAGATGGGTATTGTCCAATGTATACAGAGATACACAGATCAATGCTAACCATAATCATGTTGTGGATGGGTCCTGAATGGAAATGTTGGACTTCACTATGTATCCCATAAGGATGGGAATCAAGCCATACGTAGTTCTTGAACTACAGTTTAATGTCGTGTGGGACAAAAGGATTGGAGATCTTAGTTTAGGGTCATAGATCTTGGACCATTATAATAAATACACAGTGTGTGTTTTCATGGGGACTTTTCAGCCAAGGGACTGAAAGTGGGATTTGGGGTTAGGCCCAAAAGACTTGGGTCTGGATTCGAGGGACACTCGAATGTTCCTACGTATCCCATAAGGATGGGAATCAAGCCCATGCAGTTCTAGAACTACCCTCTATACAAATTTGGTTCATACATGTGAAGGGTGAAAAGGGACTTTAGTGCAATGATGGTTTAACCCAAGATAAAAGGTTTGGGCATTTCCATGTATGCACGTAGTCTTTGGAATGAAATATGATTAAAAATCAATGTAAATAATGATTCCCTCTCAGGTGAGGGTATCAAAGAATGTTATAGTTTATTGTTATACTGGACAAAAGTGTTGTATAGTTTAACGTCGTATAGCAAGGATGAAAGTGAACCAATGTAAAGATATTGATTCTAGGGGCAGTTTCACGAATCAACATCATATGAGATGGAGGTGAACCGATGTGAAGATATTGATTTTGGACTTGAACCTTGGGAGGTTGCCTACGTACCCATCCTTGAAGGCAAGGATCAAATTCCACGTAGTTCAATTAAATAATGAATTAATGATCAAGTTGTTCTTGGGGACAACGACCTAAAAAATGATGTTGTTGGGACTTACACATGGTTAGTAGCCCAGAGAGAGTGTTATGGTTGAAGTTTTCTCTAAGCTCACGTGAGTCATACTCGGTGTGAGAAACAAGAGGTAACAACAACCTTAACGATGCACAGTTTAATGTCATGCAGGACGTATAAAGGGACTATGCAGTTTAAATTCTTGCAGTTAAGACTATTGGTGCTGCACAGTTTAGTGTCATGTAGCAGAGACAAAGTACAGTTTAATGTCATGTAGGACGTATCAAGGAATTTCTGTACAGTTTAGCGTCATGTAGTTAGGATGATGGGGACAATATAGTTTAACGTCATGTTGGACGAAAGGGGGACTGTGCAGTTTAATGTCATGCAGTGAGGACAAAAGAGTACACCATTTAACGTTATGTTGGACGTATTAGGGACTTTTTCACAGTTTAATGTCATGTTGGACGAAAAAGGGACGATACAATTTAGCATCATGTTGGACTTAAGTGCCAATAGTTTAAGGTCGTATGCATGGACCGTGGATTGTGCA
The DNA here is from genome assembly GCA_963277665.1 of Viscum album. Lineage (NCBI taxonomy): Eukaryota > Viridiplantae > Streptophyta > Magnoliopsida > Santalales > Viscaceae > Viscum > Viscum album. The sequence goes on from OY728121.1 coordinate 358,200,748, forward strand.
GTTTAACATCATGTTGGATGTAAGAGACGTCTGTATAGTTTAGCATCATGTAGTTAGGACGTCACAGTTTAATGTCATATAAGATGAAAGGAATAAAAATAGTTTAAGGTCATATGTATGGACCGTTGCTGTATAGTTTAACATTATATATTAAGGATGATGAAGGGAACACAGTTTAATGTCATGTTAGACATATGTGAAAATAGTTTAGGGTCATATGCATGGACCGTTGATGATGCAGTTTAACGTCTTGCTGGACATAAGGGACTTGCAAATAGTTTAGGGTCATATGCATGGACTGTTGGTGTATTTTGTGTTCACACAAAATATTTCTTCAGAAATCTATCATTGTTTGGACTAGTGATGAGTTCTCCATCCATTGAGATTAAAGAATAAGCTCCATTGGAGTAGACCTTACGTATTGAGTAAGGTCCTTCCCATTTTGGCTCAAGCTTGGGAGGTTTCTTTCCTAGTATCATTGGAGTTCTGAGAACTAATACCAATTCTCCCTGAGTGAATGAAAGAAGACGAACTTTTTTGTTAAAAGCTCGTGCTATTCGATTTTGATAGACTTCCAAGTGGTGCAGTGTGCACAATCTTTTCTCATATAACCGTTCCAATTCATTCAATCGCTTTTGATATTGTTCATATGTAGATGATTGATCACAAATGGTAACTCTGAGTGAGGGTAGTTGAACTTCAATGGGCAAGAAAACTTCCGTTCTATATACCAGTGAATATGGAGTTGACCACGTTGCAGTGCGGGTGGTAGTCTGATAAGCCCATAAAGCATGGAAAAGTTTATCAGGCCATGATTTCTTATCTTTATCCACCATATTTTGCAGTATATTTGAAAGAGTCTTATTGAAGGATTCTATTTGTCCATTGGCCGCTGCATGATACCGAGATGAATGGTTGGATTTGATGTTGTTATTCTTGATACAATTTCTTCACCTCGGATGAACAGAAGTTGGTGCCATTGTCCGTCAATATGGTATGAGGGACACCAAATCTAGTAATGATGTTAGACTTGATGAAGCTAAAAATGCATTTAGAACTGACTTCCTTGAGAGGTATTGCCTCTACCCATTTGGAAAAGAAATCAGTAGCAGTAAGAATGTACTTAAACTGCTTGGCCGTAGCTGAAGGGTAAGGTCCCACCACATCCATTCCCCATATGGCAAATGGCCATGAGTATTTAGCTGTATGAAGCAACTCTGGAGGTTGATGAATGAAGTTGGCATGCACTTGGAATGAATGACACTTCTTTGTGAAATCAACACAATCTTGCATCATTGAAGGACAAAAGTATCCAAGCCTTCAAATCTGATCAGACAGTCTATGTCCAGACCGGTGGGCACCACAGACTCCTGCATGCAATTCTTTCATGACAACCATTGTCTCTTCACCATCAATGCATCTGAAGAGAACTCCATCAAAACTACGTTTGTAGAGAATTTTCTCTAGGTGATCTGGGCTATCATAAAGAGTAAATTTGATCACACATCGCTGGATTTGTTCTTTCTTGGATCTATCAGGTGGAAGTATTCCATTTTGAAGGTATTCCCTGATAGGTGACATCCATCCTATAGTATGACCATACGGTTCAGGAATGGGACTAATTTCATTAATTTCCTTTGTTCTGATTCGAACATAAGGTGAAATTGCACGACGGTGGGCAATACTGATGGTTGTCTCGTCCCGATTTGGATCTGCCAGAGCTGTGGCTATATTAGCCAGTGCATCAGCTTGAGCATTTTGTGATCTTGGGACATAAGAAAATGTCAGTTCCAAAAATAATTCCACCATTAATTCTCTGACGTAATCATACAAAGGGATTAGTTCTTCTTTTCTGATGGCATAATCCCCATTGACTTGTTTGATTACCAGGTCTGAATCACCTTTCACCTTTAAGTGATTCACTTGTGCTTGAAGCACCAATTCCAAGCCTGTGATGAGAGCTTGGTATTTTACTTCATTATTGGCACCACCTTCCCACAATAAGAAGGAATAAGGTAACACTGCCTTTTCTGGAGAAATGAGCACAATTCCTAAGCCAACTTTGTTGAATTTAGGATTTTCCATTTTCCTACCTGTTGGGATTCTGGAAGCACCATAAAAATACATTTCCCATGCCTGAGGACTTTCTTGAATAGAGAAGACTTTCTCATCAGGGAGTTCAATATTTTAAGATGTGTCTTCCACTGAAGGGTGTTCAGCTAGGAAATCAGCCAGAGATTGGTCCTTTATTTCCTTTTGAGGCACATACTGAATGTCGAATTGCTGCAAAATAACTGCCCACCTTGCCAAACATCATGTAAGCATTGGATGAATAAGGATGAATTTGAGCGGGTTATTGTGAGATACCAATTGGACCTCGTGATGTTGTAGGTAGTGTCTCAACTTATGAACTACAAAGATTAATGCCAGGCAGCACTTCTCAATACTTGAATACTAGGTTTCTGCTTCAATCATAGTCCGACTGAGGTAGTAGAGGCTGTTTTCATTCCCAGCGTCATTCTTCTAAGCAAGAAAGACACTCAATGATCGCTCTAAAGCTGTCACGTAGAGGATAAGTGGTCTTCCTTCAACAGGTGGCATGAGTATCGGTGGACTCAAGAGCTATTTCTTGAGAATGTCAAATGCTTCTTGATATTCTTCAGTCCACTGGTAAGTGACTCCCTTCTTCATCAATTTGGTGAAGGGTAAACTTTTGCCTGCCAAATTGGTGATGAAACGCCGAATATAGGCTAAGTGTCTTTGAAGTCCTCTTAATTATTTCAAATTTCGAGGAGGTTAAATACCAAGGATTGACTTTGTCTTGTCAGGATCAACTTCAATACCATGATGGCATACAAAAAAGCTGAGAAATTTTCCTGAGGTTACCCCAAAAGCACATTTTAAGGGGTTCATCTTCAAATTATGTTGTCGAAGCTTGCAGAATATGACTTCCAAATCATCCAAGTTATTAGAATTTTGTTTGGATTTAACCACCAAATCGTCCACATAGAATTCAAAAAACTTCCTTAAAAAGGGTTTGAAGATATGATGCATGGCACACTGATATGTTGCACCTGCATTGTTTAAGCCAAAGGGCATTACCCAGTAGCAAAACACACCCTGAGGGGCTCTGAAGGCTATGAATTCCTCATCTTATGGAGCCATTCAGATTTGATTATATCCAGAATATCCATTCATGAAGGAAAGTGCTTCATAGCCAGCTGTTTCATCAATCAGAAGTTCTGTAATCGGAACTGGAAAATCATCCTTAGGACAATGCCGATTAAGATCTCTGAAATCGATGCAAACTCTAATTTATCCGTTATTATTCTTTACAGGGACAATATTAGCCAACCACTTGGGATATTGAACTTCTCTAATGAAGTTAGATTTGATAAGCTTATCCACTTCAACTTCAATTTTGGAAGCATAAGTTGGGTGTGTTCTTCTCGCGGATTGATTAAATCCTCGATGTTCTTCTGGTAAACCCAAATGATGAGTAGCAACATCAGGATCAAGCCCAGACATTTCTGTATAGTTACAAGCAAATATATCTCCATTTTTCTTTAGAAAGTAAATATACATCTCTTGCTCTTCAAGAGTCATGGCCGCACTGATTAAAGTGGGGTGTGGATATTCTTTTGTACCCATATTTATTTTTTATGAGTTCATCCACGGTGGTAGAGATACCCTCTTCAAATGATGGAGGAGCATCTATGAGATCTTCCTCTTCTTCTTCATCATGTGTTATTTCTTCCATTTCTAATCGCATAGTAGATGATGAAGCAGAATTTTCATGATCATAAGAGATGTCAAAATTTGCACATCTTGAAGAAGAAGCTTCTATTTCCGACCCGATTGATGATGAAGGGTCTTCTTTGGGTAATAAAGAGGAGATGATGGATTGAGAATCGACATAATTTTTCACCTCTGATGTTTCTATAACTTCTTCTGGCCTGATTGGAGAAGTATAGACTTGCTGGATTTCAGCATATGAAATGAAGACATCTTCATTTGAGCTTTCATCATTTCTTAGTGGGTTACCAATTTCTCCCATGTTGTCTGGCTCGATTGCCGTAATTGACATTATGGATCTTTCCATAAGAGTATTTTGATTTGGGTCTATCTTGTCAATTTGACTGATAGGAAACACATAATCTGTACTCACATGTGTAAATGGATTTACTAAAATCTTCTCTAAACCATACGGAGCATTAACTTTGGTAATCTTCTTTGTTGTGGATTTATCCTTTTCTTTCATGTGATAGAATTCCACCTCAATGTATTGAGACTCACATGTCTTGAACGAGGACTTATCACCATATAATGTCCCAACTTGACCATCGAAACAAAACTTGAGACATTGATGGTATGATGAAGGGATAGCCACATGCCGATGTAGCCAGGGTCTTCCAAGCAAGATGTTGAAGGCCGAGTCTTGATCAACAACCATGAAATCTGAATTGGACACAAGATCTCCAAACTGAGTTCTGAGTGTAATATCGCCCAGTGGTTCTTGTTCATTTTTATCACATCCTTGTAACATCAAGGTAGAAGGAGATAAATCAGATTCCGTGAGGCCCAAACGACGAAGTGTACGAATGGGCATGAGGTTGACTCCTGAACCATTGTCAATGAAAACTCTTCGGATGTCTATGCCATTGACCTTTCCAGATAAGTATAAAGGTCTAATATGTCCATGCATGACATCATCTTCATCTTCATCAGTAAAAGATATTACTGCATGGCATTCTTCAGGATTATTCTCAATGTGATAGACTTTAGCTGCAACAATTTCAGTTTCAAACTCTTGAGGACTTGACAAATCCTCAATAAGTGCCTCCCGAAGATCTTTTGATAGATTCAAAGCATCCAGAATTGATATCTTGGCTGGTACTTGGGCCAAGTGTTTCAATACATCATACTTTTGATCTAGAGGTCTGCATTTCCCAACAGGAACATGTGGTTTAGCAGGTTCCTTGGAAATTGATGCTTTGGAATTTGATGCATCTTGCATCGGGATAGGAGTTGGCAATATTCCTGGTTTTAGAAGATTAGACCGATTAGATCTATTTACTTGTTGAGAGGATGAAGGTGGAACCCCCAACCGATCCTCCAAAATAACTATGCCAGGACTGAATTTGCTATTGGTGGAAGAACTTGCTTGTTCTTGCTGATCTCGCTGAAGGGCTCTACCACGAGTTTCTGCTGCGTACATAGTTATAGCAGGGGTAGAATTGGAATAGTGGATTCTGAAAGATCCACATCTTCCCCTGTATCTTGAGCCTCTGGAACTTCCTCTGATTACTCTATTTGATACAGGGAATTCAGGCTCATCGAAATTGAAACTGCTACTGGCATATGGATCTGTTAATTGAATCATATTAACAGAACCGAAAATCAACTCTTCATCCGATGAAGACTCTGCCTGATTAGCCTGTTTAGGTTGTGCCATTTGGTGGGACGGTGCCCGTTGATTTGAAGTAGATGGCATGAAGTCTTCCAGAGTCAAAGACAACTTAGGATTTGACACATACTCATCTTCTTCTGATTCTTTTTCTTTATTTGAATCATGCCGTTTCTTTGAGGATTTTCCCTCTGATGAAGAGGGTTTTGATGTGACATTCATGGTAGAAGTTACAATTGGTTTCTTCAATTGCGTTCGCAAAATAGCATGAGTTCGGTTGATCTTCTTTCTGACCATCCAATCATCATATTTTTGTGCATTTTTGTTCTTAACTTCCTACCACTCGCCTTCCTCCTATGGAACTGTAGTAGTAATACATGCTACCTGAGCTGAAGAACCTTTTGATTTGACTTGTCCCAAGTCGACCATATTTTGTAGGAGGTATTTGAAGACAAAACACTCCTGGATGGGATGCCCCAACATTTTATGAAAGGGGAAATAATTGGGACGGTCTTCATCTCCTTCCTTGTTTGGCCTTTTGGGCCTTGGCAACTGAACCAAATTATTTTCCATAGCCAAAATGAAGTAACCAGGAACTTGTTCATTTTAGAAAGAGTATGTTTTTCTCTTTAAATCCTCAAATTGTTTTCGTCTTTGATATCTTTGATTGTCTTGAAGAAATGGCCTTTGTTGTTGGCGCTCAGGAGGTGGAGCCCTTCGAGAAGATGAAGGTTTTGAAGTAGAAGCAGGTACATGTGCTTGTTTAAGCATAACTGTAGCAGTTTCTGCTTTACCCATTCTCCTTCCTGGAGCTGATAGAATTAAATGAGATTTAGCCTTAGTCTGTATAAGAGAATATTCAATCTGTTGAGAAATTGAAGTAAGGTCTCGAAACCCTCCTATGTATTTCACAGGGATCAACGACGTGCGTAATTCGTCACATAGATTTGACACACAGATTGGAAGCAGTTCTTCCTAAGAGAGTGCTAAGCTTAGGGAATATGTTAATCTGTTCCAGTGAGCAATGAAATTTGAGACCCTTTCATTCTCCCTTTTCTTACAGTTTGTAAGATAAAAAACTGTTGTCTTTGGCAACGTTGAGCTGAACTAAATAAGGAATCGTTGATGGAGATCTTCCCATTCGGTAATTGACCGGGATTTCAAGCTTGTATACCAGACTAAAGCTGGTCCTTGAAAGGTTCGCATGAAGCATCTGAGTTTCACTGCTTCTTGCTGCTTCGGAGTTCCCATCATAGGATCGCAACAAGACACGTAATGCGTCAAATGCTATTCAGGATCGCCTGATCCATTGAAAATAGGGAATACAGGGTTCCCAAAATTTGATGGGGGAGAGATTGAATCTACCCATTCAGGGTAAGTTTTCTTTTCCGGTTGAACCTGTGCATGATTTCACTCCATAGCTTCTAACCAAGCTGTTAATGACTCGATAGTAGTTATTAACTTTTGAGAAACATCCGGTTGATCTTGAATCTGAATAGGTGCACTGACTGGAGCTTGGACAGGTATGGCAGCTGGTACTACAACTGATGGAAGAACTGCCAATTGTTGTTGCACTTGACCCGTAGGATTAGACCTGTGAGGGTGTACTGATAAAGGAGGATATTCTTGATCCATCTCAGTAGCTGCAACAAACTCCCTTGGCTGACTGACTCCAGCACACTTAGGAGGAAGACTACCTTGAAGTAGTTCTACGTTCAACATCCTCAATTCTTTCATTTCTTCCTCTTGTTGTGCAAATATTTTCTCTAGTGATAGAGATTGGCCTTCTTCAGAGGAAGGATATGTAACCTGAATTTTTCCCTTCCCCTTGTTTAATCCCTTTCAGATAGGGGGAAGTGGGTTATTTGAAGGAACACCCAGATTCTGGGTAAACCTTTGATTTCGTGTATGCACACCTTCTTTATTTGTGTCTGTGCGTACAACTTCTTGAGCAAGAACCTCTTCATCCGAGTCCCCTGCGTGAACCTCATGTTCTGGAGGATCAGAAACAATGACATTGATGATATTGATTGATTCATAACGCATCACATCCCTTCTATCAACATTTCTGTGATATTGTCTTCTTCCATGTCTTTGATGAGACATTGCCTTTTTTTGATTCGACCCCTCACGAACTTCTTGACGAACCGTAATTTGGAGGGAATCTCCTGATAATTTGGCTCTTCGTTCCTCTTGAGGATTATTCCCCAATCGAGAGAAGACCAAATTTCACTGAGTAGGGGATTGATGATTTGAAAAAGTCCCCATTTTGGTGGACTAGGGCTGTTCCTACTGTCTTTGCTCAACTCCTCGAATCCTATTTGTTGATTCCGAGGGTTGGTTTAAAAGAGTCCCTAGTCTGGCAAGCTGGGGTGGCTCTTGACATGCTATGTTTGAGACTTTCTTAAAAGCTATCCTGATCTTGCAGATCTTGGTCTAGAAATTAGATGGATGCATCAATCGACATCCACTTTTATCACCCGGCTCGAAAGACTGTTGGATGATTTCTGACACTTCTGTCACTTGATGATGTGCTTGCTTCACACGAGAGGTCTGTTTAATATTCTCATTTTCTTGATGTAGGAGTAATTCATCAACTTTTTCTCTGTATTATTAATTTTTAGAAGAACTAGTTGAGGCCTGTTCTTGGGAAAGATTTTGATTAAAAACAAAACCCATTGACTGTGGATGGCCACGGGCAATAACATTGCATGAGACCATTTTCGGTGGGATTTGCTGACTGAAGAGCACAATGAAATGTAGTTCTCCATGAACACCCCATCCTTTGACATGAATACCATATGGGGCATTGGAAATTAACTAGCACAATCTTCTTAGTGTGCCAAGGCATGAACGCTGAAGGGATCTCTGCTGCTTTTCAGCCTTCAGATATCGAGAGACTGATAGAGATGCCAAGTCAATTTGATGTTGTAACCCTTCTATTATCTTAACATGATTTTCATATTCATCATAAGACAATACTTTCTTTTTCAACTGACAAAGATTTTTCCATATGTTGAGACGAATATCATGAATTCCATCTTCCATCAACATCTCTAGAATGTCATACTGAGAGTCATCCAGAGGCCAAAACATGACTGGAACTTCACCTTTCGCCAGTTGTTTTCTCATGTTTAGAATTTCCTCTTTATCATTCAATGAAGATTCTTCTATCTGATTTGACCAGAGCTGGTGCTTCCTTGTTGCTTCATCGGATTCAACAGGATTGGTATAGAAATCACTGATCAAACTAGAAGATGCATGACTTAGGGGTGGTTCAGAGAATGACCTACACCCTGGGCTATCTTCCGATTGAGAAAGTATTTCACCTGCTAGCAATGAAGCATCAGACATGACTAGTTTCGCATTTGAAAGTTCCTCTAGATAAGAGGGCTTTCTCGGCACTACATTGTCTACTAGAGAATTTTCCGGACAATGTGAATCACTACTGCGGAGAGGACTTTCGTAGTGAAATTTATCATCATGGGGAGGACCACCATGGTGGGTTACAACAAAAGATGAGATCTCTTGCTCCTTGGTCTTCTGACCACATTGAGGGTTCCTGTGGCTCTCATCTGAAGATAAAACTTCGAGATCGAACAAATTGTCATGAAGAAATCCTTCATGAGGAAGTGTCTGTTGAAGACCTTCAGAATTAATGTTCCCACTATTGGGAAATGAGGGAGTAGAATCTTGAATTCTAACAGATAACTGTCTAAGGGATTCAAGAACCCCAGCATCGAGCAAGGCCTTATTACAGATTGGTTCTTGATCTCTTGACTATGCTGGGTAGGTCTTCTTCTTAGACGCCTTCTTACTCACCTTGGAAACCACTTGTTGACAAAAGTGGCTGCTCTGAGCAGGTTTATGTGCCTGATCAAGAGAGATGGCCAGGTTAGGCTGTCAACCTCTACTCAAATCAGGTGTATGTTCCTGACTTGGTTGTCTGTAGGATATGAGAGAGTATGCCCCACAACCCTCTTGGACTGGAACAGATGTGTGTGTCTATTCCGGAGTGAACTGTTGATGCGTCACTCCACTGGTAGGGATAGATTTATGTGTCTTTCCTTGAGATGTTGTTGAAGCTGTTATAATATCCTGGAAAGCATCCATAATATGAGCAGGGATTTTCTTATGCTCTTTCACCATTGATAGAATATGCTTGGTGACTTCAGCTGCCAGAACGGGGATATACGTCCATTCCGTGCTTAGAGTAGGTGTATGTGCCTGATCCTGTCCTCCTTTTTCTGTCAGTGAATCCCTAAAGTACTCAAGTGTGGGGGCAGAAAGTTGAGTCTGCCTACTGTTTGTCACCGAATCTTTCCGACTGACTTCTCCATGTGCTACCAAGCGAGACTGTTGGTAGGCTTGATCAATACTAGCAGGTGTATGTGCCTGCTGATTGCACTTTGCTGAACGTGGTTGACGAGCTCCATCATATGTAGTCAGACAAGCCTTCTGACTAGCTGATGATGTATAAACAGGTGTATGTTCCTACCTATAGTACTCTACCGGAATTGCCTGGCGGGATTGGCGTGATGCTTCCAGACGAGTCTGTTGGAAAGCGGAATTAAAACGAACGAGTGTATGTGTCTGCTCGTTGCTTTCCACCAAGTTAGGTTGGTGGACTTCTCCAGAGATGGCAGAGATGAGAACCTGCTCACTGTTGACCGGATTTCGCCTCTGGCGATTCATCATGCCTGCTCGGGTTCGAGGAACCTGAGCTGAACGCTTGGAGTCGACACCCTCATCATGTTTAGGGAGCACTTCCGCATGAGTCTGGCGGCGATTGTTAATAGGATCCCTTGGGAATAACTCCTATCTTCTTGAATTAAGGCCCTAAAGGACCTGCTCATTCACCTCCCCAGAATAAGGGAGCGAATGGTGATGGAGTTCCGGGGATAACGACCCGAAACAGTTGGAGATGGTGGTTAGCACTGCCTGCTTATTAATTACTAGTCTTAGTTGTCCGGATGATCAGGGTGAATTGTTTACTTGGAGGGCTTGTTGGACAGCCTCCAGAGTTGGAATAGTACTGTTTTGACGGTACTCCTTAACCAGCATGTTTGATACCTAGCATTGAAAACGCTGAGTAGGTGATGTTGTCCTCAGAGCGGATGATGATCCAGTAGGAGTAGCAGCAGTGGCATTTGCAGCAGCGGTATTCACAGCAGCGGTATTCACAGGTGTGAACTTGAGAGCAGCCATTTCTTAGAATGCAGAAAATCTTGGAAAATAGTGCCTATTTGATATAACAGACGTAATCAAGATAAATTCAACCACTACATCTTTTTGATGAGCACATATATCAATGATTTTTTTGTTGTCCCCCCTCATTGAGTTTTAAATAGGAGCCTAACAAATAAGTAAAACATCATTTTAACTTAGTTAAGGATTCACGCTGGGTTCACCATTTTTTGTTTCCCTCTGGAATGGGGGATGGTCTTATTGATTTAAGATTCAAACATTCCAAGCGGTTTCTAACGGGTTTTTTCGTAGAACTGGAAACATACAATGATTCCATATCCATTTGAACCTACTTTCCAAAGGTAGGTTCTCATTAGTTGTAGACTGATCAGACATAGGAATTTGCATTGGTCGAGAGGATGGGAGCTCGGACTCATCACACCTTTTTGAGGGGAATTATTGTCTACTCCAGGACTCTCTTTATAGATTTAAGTTATGTTCGTGAATCCTTATTACATTACCAAGTAAAAAAATGAGCTTTCCTTTAGATCTTCCAATCAATGATTGATATGTAGGAAATTTAGAGAATCTTTTATATGTATTCGAGGTTCTTCATTGATAGAGAATCATCTATATTTGTTAGAGATTCTTACTCAATGGTATCATTTGACACATAAAAGTCTCTTGGTCATTATGATGACCATACTGGTTTTAAATCCACTCAGTGGGGCACTTGAAGTTTATTGTCATTCAGAAGGACATGGATTATTTCAGAGTTGGGATTGTACCCGCAGATGGGCTACCTACGTATCCTTTGTTTAGGAAAAAGAATCAGAACCCACGTAGTTCGAGTAAGGGAATATGATGTTTACGATTGATGGCTCAAAGAAAGATGTCATAATTACTTTTACACTCTAAGATCACGTGAGTCATGCTCAGTGTGAGAAACAAGAGGTATTGGTAAAACCAAACAATTGTGCGATGAAAGATGCAATCATAATAAATGATGCGGGGCTTATGTATGTATGACTGCCCAAATAGATGAATATTAGGATTTACTTCAGGAAAGAAATCCAGGAACATGGTCCATAAAGTTATATGTACTTTATGGAGATTTGGATACTCTAATTTGGGGCTTACTCCTGAAAAAGAGGCCCAAATTAGGGGGGGACTTATGATTGGGTTTTACTCCTGAGAAGGAGACCCATATCAAAAAGTAAATTAAGACTGGTTAAGAGAAATTAAGACCGGGGCTTACTCCTGAGAATGAGGCCCAGGTTAAGGGACTTGAAAAATTAAGGGACCTGAGGCTTACTCCTGAAGAGGATTCCCATATTTGAGAATGAGGCTTACTCCGGAAAAGGAAGCCCAGGTTAAGAGAATTATGGTTGGGGCTTATTCCTGAAGAGGATGCCCATATTTGTGACTGGGGATTACTCTTTAAAAGGAAGCCCAGGTTAAGAGAATTATGGTTGGGGCTTACTCCTAAGGAGGATGCCCATATTTGGGAATTTTAAGATTGGGGCTTACTCCTGAAAAGGAGGCCCAGATTGATGAGGACTTGGGGATTACTCCTAAGGAGGATGCCCAATTAAGAGGAATTATGATTGGGGATTACTCCTGAAAAGGAGGCCCATTGCTTAAGGATTCTCTCATCTTAAAGGATGATATTCAATGAATGAAATCTCTGACATTAGTGACATAAAGATATGTGAATCACTAAGTTTTTAAGAGATGTTCCACAGAATTCCTTTCAGATAAGGAATTTAATCAAGACAACATGCCAAAAATGGCTTTGAAGAGTGTCTTGAAGACTGAATCTTGAATAGGAGATGTGGAATGGCATAAGAGGGGTGAAATGGGCAGGAAAGGCACCCAAAAAGATAGGGGAATGCAAGTCCTGGCAGGCGCGTAGGTACTGCGTGGGCGCGCAAGTCCCAGGCCGCGCAGGTATACCTGCACAGCACATGGGTACTTGCGCGATTTTCATCCCTTAGGGTAATACTTGGGAGAGACTTGGCTCAAACCCTTGGTATTATCCCTAGAGGCTTTCCAGAAGATGGCACGCAAGTTCTGGTGAAGAAGTAGGGCGGCACACAAGTGTGTCCATTTCCCTTAAGGGTAAAACCACTTAGGCGCGCAAGTGTTAGTGAATTCTAACACTTAGACCTTACTCCTCTTGTTTAGACCTTCCATTCTAGGTAAATAATTACCTTATAAGTGTTTGGAAGACCTGAAGAAGAGACTTGGGCGTTCAGAGCTCTGTATGTGAATTCTGGAAAAATTCCTCTTGAAATGAGGGGCCCACAGGGTCTATTTATAGGCTGGAGAAGACCCCGAGCGGTTATTATTTAGGGCGCGTAAGTCACTTTCACGACCATTAGGTGGCGTGCAAGTATACTTGCACGACAGTGAGGGAACTTGCGCGACCCTTGTGCATTTGAAACCTTGTTCATGCCTTTGTCGATTTTTGATGTTTTCTTCAAAGGATGAATCAATTTGTGCTAAGTCATTTCCCTTTCCATTCTTTTAGACAATGTGATGAAAATGAGCGTCAACAAACACCCTAATCTTAAACATTATTCTTCCTTCTAAATAATTCAATAGCTTGCGCTACACGCAATATCAAGTTCGAGTGCATCATGACCTTTCAAACTAGCCGTTTAAAAAGCAGTTATGAATAGTATTAACCAAATTATGAAATTTATAAATTTTATGTTTTCAAAATATATTTCATTTTTTAATTAAGAATATCAAAATTATCTTAGGGTGAAATTTTTCTAATTTTCTAAAAAGTTTTAATTTTTGATGAATAGTGAAAAATACTGTATTATTGTTTGAAAACCAAATTTTTCATTTAAATAATTATTTTACATTAAATTTATTTCAATGTAACAATAGATAAATTATACATATATTAGTCCAATTTAGTTCATTGTAATCATTTTTATAATATAGTTAGATATAAAAATTTATTAAACTTTTGTAAGTCTCTTTTACCCGCCTTCTAGCCACATCTACAGGATTTGCATTAAAAGTAATTTTACTGCTTCTATGAATTAAATTCCAAAAAATGGACATACATGGTTTTAATCTGTTTGAAAAATTTGGTCTAATAATATCAAAATATTGTTTATTGAATAGTAACTTTTGGATATTATTTACCACAGTTAAAGGTAAAAAGGGTAATTGAAGGTAAGATTAATATTATAATAATATAACATTACCCTAAAACTTGTCCTAATTTCATTGGATAAGTGTGTTTCGACCAAAATCAACCTTAGGTATAAATTATGATCTTTTTAAGCCACTTTTGTTAGATTAAGACATTTATTATATTTTATTTAAAGAAGAGTTAAAAATATCATATTCAAATTTTAATAACTAACCCATTTCTAATATAGGGTTATAAATAAGATAAATTAGAATATAAATAGTCTTTATAAATCTAAAATTATTACCTATATAATTGTATTTTTTTTATAATTTTATGAAATAAATAATTAAATTAAATGGTGACACAATAATGATGCAGTAATTGAATTATTAATGAAAGAATCAATTAAATGATATTTAAAATATTAAAATAAATATAATTTCTTAATTAATGACATAAACTAATTTTATAGATAAAATAGACATGTTAGTGACATATTAGAAGTATTGGTTCGAAGTAATCAAATTGGTTTGATATTTTTAAAAATGTGAATTTTGAATAGTATCAAAATCGATATAAATGATAATTTAAAATAAATAATATTTAATTAAAATGTTATAAAATTCATAAAAAACTCAAGTTCAGCCAAATAACTAGGATAGTGTTAAATATTTCATAAATTATCCAATTGGGGTTCGTTTGACATTTTATAGTAACTTTATCAACCCTATAGTGTAAAAATACAAGAAGACACGGTAAGAGTTAAACTGTTTAACTAATGGTTAATCCCAAAAGATAAGGTTAATTTCATGACATAAAATTGTCTAAAAACTATTTTCTAAGAGGATTTAGACCCATCCTCATATTATTCTAGAAATAAATAACTTTGGATCTATTTGAAACCGAAAAATCAATTTATAATAAATTAATATTTTAAGATCTTCCAAAAGTGCCCCTCATATATCTTATAAAAGGGAACTTCTCCTTATCTTTAATTCACACCATCAAAGCCATTTGTATCGGCCAAAACCTACGCAATTATTCTCCTAAATTCTCTCACTTCATTCTAGAAGCCACACTTTGGGTAGAAAGCCATCCTAAAGAGTCCTTTTGTGCAAATCAAAAGGAGACACATGAAAAAGAGGTAATTGTTTTATCACCTATTTTAAAGTTCTTTTCTTCTTATAATTCATCTTTATATGTTGTTTCCATACAAAAATAATAACTAAAATATCATATATATATTTATATGTTATTATAATCATGGTACAACCATATTAATCATTTTATCCATCATACGAATAACAATATCACAATGCGTGTGTACGTACGGATTATCGTCTCCAAGCTATGGTGTAATTTATTACCCAACACTACCTTATTTGGATTGGTATAATGATGATTATAATGCATATAAATATTTAATATAACATGATAATGATTATTTATAATTAATATACCATCCAATTCCACACCATTTAACCATAAAGGTAATGATACCGTTTCTCGTGCATACGTACGACCTACCGTCTCCACGACGCGATGAGATTCATTCTCCACATTAACCATTAAAGAATGATTATAAAATTTATATGATGAGTAAAAATAATAATGATTAACTTAATTTCATTCTTTATATGAATAAAATATATCCTATTCATAACAAACACGACTTACATTACAAAACCAGAATGGGAAAACAAAGCACTTAACACTCAAAACAATGGTAATACTGAAATAATATTAAACAAATGACATAATAGGATCATATATGATATCATAAATATGGATATGGTCCTGGTATAATTTAATAACATTTTTTAACCATTATATATGAGGCTATCTCACCCTCGACTAAAGGAAAGTATAAGGTAAGGGTTAATTTCATAATATCTTTATTATCCAAGATTGGTTATATGTAAGTATCTACTGGGATATCCTTATCATCCATGTCTATGTTTCTTAAATGAAATTCAAAATATTACTGGCAATTTCTTAAAGTCATTTTTACCCATATTTTAATTTTTACAAAATGTTTTGAAAGTAATCTTTCCATCATTTTCCAAATGAGGTACTTTATAACCCTTTTGACAAATTTATGGAATGAATTTTTTTTAACTTATACAGCACAAATGGCTATTTTCTACTATTATGATTCCTTAACATTTAGAAGATTTCCTTAAAATATTATAAGGTTATTTTAAAAAGAAATGTTTTCTTTTATAATTGTGCAACTTCTAAATGATTTCAAAGTAAAAATGGGATATTTACCTCAAAGAGTTTTGATGAATTTATTAAATTATTTTCATCTATGTTGACATACTTTATTGGATTTTATGCTTATTTGAGGATGACTTATTAGGATACAATCTTCCATATTGTATTTAAGGGTTTATTATATATTTAAATGTGGATGTGCTATGTTTATACTATTCATGGTTTATGGTTAAAGTATTAAAATTTAGTATGATAGTTTTAATACGAATGTTTATGCTATGTTTCACCCTTTTCATAAGAGGAATGAATTGTACTTAATAAGTGATGGACAAGGCCTGCTATATCCCCTCAATGCATCAGTAGGTCTCATGATACAATCTAATGGTATTGGCATGAGGCCTTGATGGTATTGTTATGATGTCCAACATTATGCATTTCCTTATTATGAGATTAGTTATTAATATTTCATGTGATTATTCGACTAGTAGAATATCCATGTGAAAGTTTAAATGGAATTATTTGATTTATTATTGCCATATTTTTCTAAATATTATGTTTAAAAGGCTTGTGTTTCAGTCTTATACCTTGCCTTAAAAGTTTATGCTTATTTATTATAGCTTCCGCTATATTGTTTATCCTTACTGAGCATCTGATCTCACCCCTTTCTTGTATTTCATTTTCCCCATATAGTGAAGAAGTATATTATGATTGACCTAAAAGGATAGTCTAAGGGATATGAGAGTTTTTAAAGGGGATAATATGTTGTTTTTAATTTCAATTTGTAATGTAAAACTTATGATTGTATCTAGTATTTCCAAGGCAACTAAACTAATTGGTCCTTTTGATTTTCTTGTGATCATTCCAATGTAATAAAATAATGCACCGACTCTAGGAAAATGGGGTCAGGGCAGTACACCAATCAACAATCATAGGCATATCAAGTAATGCAAGTAGTTAAATGCACCTATATGGCATGATAACATGCACGACATGTAAATCCTAGGTGCATATATGATGCATGTAACAATTATCTTTGCCCTAATATCACTAAGCCAAGGATAAAATAGAATCTCAATTAGAAGAATAGTCAACAACACCACATAAAATGCGATCTTGCCAATAGTGTAATGATATCAACAATAATAGTAAAAATTAGAATAATAATTATAATTTAGGTAACTCAACCTTTACCCCGAACATGGGTTCGTGACGCCTAAACACGACTTATGACCAAGTTCCATGTGTTCCTAATCTCCAATATATTATCTCCAAATAGTAAATCAAGAATGGAACCACTCTAGTACCACTTTGTGAAATCCCAAACCTGGATGCCACTTAGAAGGTGCCTTGATCCTTGTGGGCCACATGGCCTCATGCACATATCCCAAAACGCCATAGGATGCTGACTAGCAGCGAGGGCCTATGGTGTGTCTGTGGGGAGACTATGTACTCATTATCAGATTGAAACATATCAGATAATATATAAGATACAATAGGAGATAAAAATCTGAATAAATATAAAACAAAAGGAGGCAAATCAATAGTAACTGAAATAATTGGAATAACATACTACAACTGATGATGATATATTTCATGTCACTAGAAAGCTGGAAAACATGGATACAAAGTAGTAGACATAAATGAAAAACCTCAAGTAGAAAAAAGGAAATACATAAACTATCCCAAGCATCCCAAGCTCCATCTCAGTCATCTGCTACCAACTCCATACTAACACAACAAGAAATCAAATGTCCAAAATGGTACACTTCTATTTATCATCACCTGCATACATGTAATGTACCCTGGGTACCAATGGCCCCCGAAGAGGTCATGAGATAAATATCAGTGGGCCACCACCAGTGGTGTCTATAACATCCGGTCCATGTATTGGAAATGTAACAGTGTTCATGCATGCATATATAAAGTAAAAAAGTACAATGTAACTAAATACCCAAGTACTTGCTTCATCCCTCAGCTGGTGTTTGAACATTTAACCGATTCATTTATTAATTAATTACCAATTTATATTAATAGGTCATGTGAGGAATATCCAACACTAAAATCACCTCATGATAGTATAAATAGTGGAGGTTCCAAGATATAACAAGGAAACCATGATTGATAATTAATATGAAGTGGTTCCATGGTAATCACCAAGGACACCTAGACCTTAGGGGCCACTAACTCAATAGTAACCAAGTATAGATAAGGGGTAAGAGTGTAATTCGAAGAGTGTCTTATAAGGCATTCCTATAATAATGTTTCTAATCGTGTCCAAGGAATGCATCCAAGGTAAAATGGTAGATAAGTAGTGGTTGGTCCCAAGGATGTAACCAAGGCACCTCATGTCACACTGGATCCAAGGAGTGTATCCAAGGAATACTGTAATAAAAATAAAAGGATCCTACGATGTCATACTAGGAATCCAGAGGTAGACAAGGATTGATTTTCTAGGTAGGTCTCACTTAAGGAAACTGGTATCCTTGAATCGGAATGACGTCCTTGCATACCCAAGGAATTCCCTCAAGAATCCATGAGTTTACACGATTCAAGACTTCCAATAAATATGTCAAGTTTCATGTGTATAAAGAGAAAACTTACATTTCATTCAATACAATTAATTTGGTCATGTTATAACTATTCAATTAACAAATTCACTTGGTTCAAGCCTTTCCTTTCACTAGTTTGATAAGGCCAAGTAGCATGCAACCTTTTAATTAAAACCATGTAAATAAAGTTAAATTAATAAGGTTCACTATGTTTCCTTCCATAAACATGGAAAAGTGTTCTACGTATGTGAAACCAAACATTCATTTACATTTAATAAAAAGTCATATACTTAAGTATGTTTTACATAATATCATTTGAATCAATCACTTACATTTAATCACTTACCTTATGTGGGTCAAGTGGAAGTGACATGGTATAAGTTATTCAAAATTTCACGATTCAATAGAAAATTAATATAAGGAAGCTTACCATTAGTGTGGTCAAGCTCTAGCACACCCGAATGATGAATCAAAAGTGTCAAAACACTAAAAAACCAATTATGGAATATCACCATACATGGGGTGTTGGGAGTTGTGGAAGTAACCACCAATAACCAATAACATTTATAAAAATATCACAATAATAAAATTCTAATGACTAAAAGAAAGGAATATAAATTAAATAAACGACACCCAATGAAATCAGCGGGCAACACATGTCAATTCCAAAATCAACGAACTTGAGGGATGAGTTATAGAACAACTACCTCATACTAGTACGACTCTCCCCATACAGTATCATCCTCCAATTTAGTCTGGATAAAAAAATATCTAAAAAACAGACTTAAAATCCTAAACCTCGATAACTAGGTTGAGGGAAAGAGAAATGAATAATGACTAAAAAGGACTCGATTACTTACCATTGAACATCCAACATGACAAATAGAATCTCGATCACACCTCGGACAAAGGATATTTCTCAATACCTAGACTCAACCTTCAAAAGCTTCAAAATGAGAGAAATGAAGGTTCATCCCATTGGAATTCTGATTGGGGAATAAGGGTTAAGTTAATTAAACCATTAAGGGTAAATTAGTAAAATTACCCAAAAAATTATCCTTTACATGGTTTGGCCACAGTATTTTCCAAACCGTATGCTAACCATACATGGGTACTTGGAGAAAAGGTGGCACTCACATGGTTAGGCCGCACAGTTTGAGAAACCGTATGCCAACTGTACGATATGGCTCTTCTCGGAAATACAGACCATCTGCATGATTTAGACTAACTATGCATCCTCCCTATATGATTTACTCTAACAATTAAATAGGACCATTTTTACCAAAAATTTGGGTTCTAGGCTCTGAAAGATCCCCATACAACCTTGAGATCATGAACTCATTAGGCAACCACTTTAGGTCCATAAAAGTGAATTGGACCAGAATTTTGAGGATCCATACTTGAGTCAAAAAATGGGTTCTTATAATGTTATAGGATTGATAATTATATATTAAGTCTATTCTGTGTTAAAATCTTGGATAAGAACATGAGGTTTAATCCAAGTATACTTGTTTAGTTTACTAATTTTAAATGAAATTAATTTTGTTTAAAATTATAGATGATGGTGGGTTAAGGATGTTTGGATGGAATTAAAATAAATTGAATAAATTGGATTAATTCATGACACATTATCTTAATTAAATAATGAATTGAATTAATTGATAATAATATTGGAAGTATATGCTCATTGCTCAATGTGCATATGATCATGAGATTAGACCATCCCTTTGTATGTGTTTAGTTTCTTTTAATTTATTATGATAAAATTAAAATAATAGCCCATGAGTCACCCCCTTTACCTTATTATGTAAGGGTTTGCATGCCCATGGTTTATTTTATGTAAAAACCCTTCATCAAATCCATTGGATCCCCTCACTTGTGAGTGAGTTAAAATCTCATGTAAGGATGGAGCTCCCAAGTGAGTGGAGGCAATCTGAGTCAATGATCCGAGGTGAAACCAATCAAGGTGATAGATAAGAGAAAAGGCAGAATACTGCAACACATACCAAGTTACAGTTTAAGGTGTTTTCCCCTAGGTTAGAGGTCTATTTTACCATCCACTAGATAAAATAATTATTATGGAGTCTCATGATCATGCCACTTATGTTTTATTTATGTCATCTGCATAGTTAATTATTTATGGTTGTGAATACTACACGATCACCTAATAAATGAATTAAAAAGTATGCAAGATGGAATAATGTATAATTGGATTATGTGTAAATGTTTTATCAGACATGATTTATCACTTAATTAAAACCCAATTAATATTAACAATGCTTTTGAAAAGATAAAATGGTCATTATGCATAAGGATAAAAATTCATCTACTAAAATATTAAGTCGGAATAGTCTTCCACTACATAAGTTAAAAATGAACTCACAGTTCAAAGTTCTTGACCAACCCAAGTTGGGGTATTTTAAATTATCGTGAAACTAAGAGGAATTGTTGAATAAACATTTAAAAAATTATTATAGGATTAGGGAGTTCACTCAACATATCAAGGAACTATGAGTTAATGTAGTTGGAAAATTAATCCTACCTAAAATCCATCAAATAGATTGTCAGGCCCAAGTTTGTATTAAGGTAAGGGGAATATGGATCTTTTCTACTAGAATATATAAATGAAAATATATTATGAAAGATGATGATAGTGTCTATTAAGTTTCATAAAATAGTGGGAGATTAATGAATTTAATTAAATTTAAAAAAATTAATCTAATTTTGTAATAAGAAATAAATACTAATTATCTTATCTTAAATTATAGAAATGGAAAATAGAAATACATTGAAAATATCACTGTGATTCATAATAGATAAGTATAACCTTCTCACTAGTGAAAATTTCTTAGAATGGTATATGCGCTTGCGTGTTATACGACGCCATGAATGAAAATTATATGTGTTGGAAACCCTACTTCCTGAGTTATTTTCCAAAGAGGCTATTGAGGAATAAGTATCTCTATTTGAAGTATGTGGATGACACTATGGATGTAAAGTGTTTCATGTTGTCCTCCATGTATAATGATATTATAAAGAAATATGATGATATGGATGTGTATAACATCATTTCTCACCTTAATAATCTTTATCAAGAGAATGTGAGATTAATGAGATATGAGATATCCAATTCACTATTCATGTGAAAGCTTGGAGATTCAGTGACAAATGGGACACATGTATTAAAGATTATTAGAAATATTAAGCACTTGAACATATTATGTTTTAAGATCCCTGATGAGTTTCACACAGATCTCATTCCATCCTCACTACCCAAAAACTTCTCTAGTTTTATTGTGAATTATAATATGAGCAATAGTGAGAAGACACTTTCAAAACTTCTTACACTTATTCACCAAGATGATAAAGAAATAGGGTGTGAAAAACCCACTATCCTTATGGTGAATAAGAAGAGGAAGAACAAGAAAAAGGGGAATAAGACTCATTCGAAATCTAAAGATCCAAAGAACCATACTTTCAATAAGAAGAAGATCTAAGAGAAATGAAAGGAATAGAATGTTGTATGTTTTTTATTTGGAAATCATGGACACTATAAGAGGAATTTCACCCATAAAAATAAGTAAGGGGACTCTTAGGGTGCATTTTTTTATTGAATTAAATCTTTCAATATCTATAAGTTGGGTATTATATTCTGACATTGGTGCTCACTTTTGTATCCAAATACAAGAACCATGTAGATTTCAAAATATTACCAGAGATAAGGTGGATCTAAAGGTTTACAATAGAGATAGGTTGGATTATCTATCCATTGGATACTTACATATCACATTACTGATATGGTTGATTTTTGGTTTTAAAGAATTGTTATTATGTTCCTAGTGTTACCAAGAACATTATTTCCATTTCTTGTTTAGATATGAATTGATTCATTTTCAGCTTTATAAATAAAGGTTTATACTTTTATAAATATAACATATGTTATGGTATGACACTATTAAATAATGGTATTTATGTATTAAATTATGAAAACAAAATATTGGAAATTGATAACAAAACAAACACACGCGACTCATATAACACCCAATCGTGGAATCACCAACTTGTCCATGTAAACGAGAAGCGTTTGACAATGATCTACTAAGATGGTTACTTAGAATCTTTTGAGATTAATACACTTGAAATATATCATGCTTTTGTACAAGGTAATATGACCAAACCATCATTCAGTGGTTAAGGTGAAAGGTCCATAGAGCTTCTAGATTTCGTACACACTGATGTGTGAAGGCCTTTTCAAGTAGAGGTTAGAGATAGATTATCATATTTTATTACTTTTACCAAGAACTTGAGAAGGTATGGATATATATAATTGATGAGGTATAAGTTTTAAACCTTTTAGAAGTTTAAAGAGTTCAAGAATGAGGTTGAGAATCATATTGGTAAGAAGATAAATAAACTTTCATCGGATCAATGTGCTGAATATCTTAACCAATACTTTGTTGATTTTATACAAGAGTATGATATTTTATCTCAACTCAAACCACCTTATACACCATAGTGGAATGATTTTAGTGAAATGAGTAACCATGCCTTGTTGGAAATGGTAAGGTCGATGATGATTCATACAAGCCTTCCATTATCCTTTAAGAGATATACATTGCATATGACAACACAATTACTAAATCAAGTACTAACTAAAGTGGAAAATGGCATTCCCTTTGAGTTATAGAGTGGAAAGAAACATGTTTGTTCACATTTTAATGCATGGGTATTGAGAGGAATTTATTAAGGCTAGCTCATGAAACAAAGTATCACCCCAAGGCATGAATTGTATCACTATAGGGTATCCCAAGGAAACAAGGGGCTATTACTTATACAAACCTTTAAACAAGAAAGTGAATATCATAAGATATGCCATATTTATTGAGAGGGAGAACATCCTAAAAGAGGATAATGGGAGTAAGATTAACTTTTATGAAGTTAATACTCAAGATACATAATAGTTAGTACCAGAAACGATCCCACAGGTCCCTGTGGAAGAAGTTGTTCATGAAACACAAGTGTTTCGTAGGAGTGCTAGAGAGGTAAGAGGACCAGAGATATATGTTTTTCTAGTCACTCATGATGGTGAATAAATATTGGTTGAAAATAATGATCTTATTTCTTAAAATGAGGTAGTTTAAAGATAAAAAACTGAAATATGGAAAAAATTCATGAATTCTGAGAAGGATTACATGTATTAAAACCAAGTTTGGGTTCTGATCAATCCATAGTTGATGTGAATATTGTTGGGTGTAAATGGATATTCAAGAGAAAAATATACATTGAAGGTAAATTAAATACCTATAAAGAATGACTAGTGGATAAAGGGTTTATTCAATGTTAAGTATTTGACTATGATGAAACCTTTTCTCCAGTTTCCAGGTTTAAATCCATTAGAATTTTGTTTTCCATAACATCTTACCATGACTATGAGATTTGGAAAACGAATTTCAAAACTGCATTCCTTAATATAAACCTTTAAGAGGATGTGTATATGATACAAAATAAGGGTTTTTAACTCCAGTGAATTCCACCAAGGCATGAAAGTTACATAGATCCATCTATGGATTAAAGTAAGTATCAAGGTCATGGAATATTTTATTTTATGAATCCATAAAGGAATTTTGTTTTATTAATAATGAATGTGATCCGTGTGTTTAAAAGTGGTTTGTTGGGAGTATAATTATTTTCATAGTAGTATATGTTGATGAAATATTACTAATTGGAAATGATATACCATCCTTACAAGAGGTAAAGGTATGATTGAGAAAGTTCTTCTCTATGAAGGACTTAGGTGAATTCGCCTACATTCTAGGGAACAAGATCATTCGTGATAGATCCAAGAGGATTCTTGGACTAAGTCAAGGTACATACATTGACTAAATATTGAAGAGGTTTAGTATAGAAAAATATAAGAGGGGATTGGTTCCAGTTTCACATGGTATACACCTTTTCAAGAAAATGTTTCCTCAAACATAAGGGGAAAGAGAGAAAATGAGTAAGATCTCATAAAATTATATGATAGGATCTATCATGCATGTCAGATTTTGTATGAGGATTTATGTTGCCTATTCTTTGAGCATGGTAGGAAAATATCAAACAAATCCCATTGAACAATATTGGATGGCTGCTAAGGTTATCCTTAAGTATCTGAGGTGAAATAAGGATATTTTCTTAGTATATGAAGAAGATAAAGATCTAGTCATCATGGTTTATATAAATACTAGATTTTAGAAAAATTAGAATGATATGAAGTTGAAATCTAGATATATATTTTATCCCAATAGAGGAGTTTTGAGGTAAAAGAGTACAAAGAAGCTAGTTGAAGCTATATCTATAGTGGAGTCTAAGTATATAGAAACTTCCAATGCATCTAAGGAAGCAGTTTGGATTCACAAATTTATTTAAGAGCTTGCAGTGCTACCTATCTATCAAGACCCTATTACAATTTACTGTGATAACACCACAGTGGTGGCTCTCTCTAAAAATCTAAGGTCACACCAAAGGACAAAAAACATACTTCAGAAGTTTCATTTCTTGAGGGATTTTTCTTAAAAAGGTTAAGTTGTGGTGAGTAGAGTATACATGGAGGAAAATGTGGCATACCCCTTAACCAAGTCTTTATCTCATCATAGGCATGAGTATCATGTTAGAGCTATTGGATTGTGAGTTATTGTAAGTTGGATCTAGTGCAAGTGAGATTATGTTGGATTTGGTGCCCTAGAATTGACTTGTTTAGTACTTGATGACATGTTTTAATTTTTAATGAAGTTTTATTATAAAATTATTATTGTTCCTATATATGAAATTTGTATGTGAGAATGTACTAAGAATATATATCATGCTGAAAGGTTATAGTAGTTCCATGTAATGATGATAACCTTGAGGTTCCACAACATTATTCTCGAACCTTGTTCTATATATGAATGATATTCTCTGATGGGACGCATTAGATATTGGTTATTAGGAGTAGGAGGCTCATAAGTCATTGAGACACTTTCTCATGGTGTTATCCTTTGGTAATCACCATGATAGGAGGTTATGATAGCATACCTGATAATAGGAAATCCATATTTCCATGTGTCATTAGATATTCCTATATGCGTATGTGTTTATTGACCCATAGATTTTAAGATTACCATTAATGGATATCATGAATCACGTGCTTTTATGTATTAATAAAAACTGCGATAACATATTCCCATGGTGATGTAGGATACGTTGGGTACATCACAAGTGATTTTGCATTAATGGATAATTTTAGAAAGGATTTATCCCTTCTAATATATGATGAAAGTCGATACATCAAGCCCTTTAATGGGAATGAAATGAACAACATAAATCCATCACCATGGTGTTTGGTGTGAAAGTTCATTTAAAAAAAGTAAAAGAAAGATAAATCGAGTATAAATGTTGATGACATTGGTAGTAAACCGCTTAATTTGAGATATTTTGATAAAGGGATTATATTACACAGTAATCATTCGTAGGAGGTTGGATGTCATTATGACATTAACATATTTATCTATGGGTTCCTTTACATGTTTTTAGATTCTAACCTTATACTTTAGGTGGTTATGAATAATGAAATTGAGAAAGAGGTCTAAAGGACCACACACTAAGTGTATTTGTAATCTCAGTTAAATTCAAGTAACGAATTTAAGAAGTTTGAATAAAAAATATTTATACAAGTTTGGTTGATCACCATAATTTAATAAAACGAAATTTTAAAGAACAATTGATTTAAATAATAATAATAAATATTTAATTTCCTATTTGGAAAATATAATATTTATTATATTTATCATTGAATAATACAATGACATTTATTTATTAAATAGTCATTATTCAAGGATCAGTAAATATCAATGAAGGAAAGCTGACTGAGCTTAATGATCTAATTGGAAATAGTATAAATGATATTTATTTATATTCTTAATGAATTTCACATGTCAAGAAATTAATAATAATAGTAATAATATTATTGGACATGGGGTCAACTAAGAATATTAAATATGGTTAGGGGCTTGTGTGTGATTTTCCAACCCCAAACCCACCATAATAAATATCTAATTATATCATTTTATAGAACTCACTTTTTTTTGGAATGTAAAATAGATAGAGGGAGATCTAGAGACCTAGAAAAAGATCTGTCTTACTCCTATATCAATCCTTTGAGAGATCACCAAGAGTTCTTTCTCCTTAAAGAAGAATATTGTTTTGATCAATCATGAATAAAACAAGCTATTAGGATCATCTGTGCTAGCACCTGACAGTTCTATGTCAATGTTCACAAATTTTGGTGCATGTGTAGATCACCTCTATAGGGTTTTTATACTTGGATATGGAAGAACAATGATAGTACAATGATATCTAGTTAATCATATCATCAACGGAAGCTGAATTACACATTGAGGAAATTCTATATCTGCTTATAAATTAATTATGAATTACATGTGAGGATCCTCCTCTTCTAGTTCTGTAATTTTAATATAGTCCAGAAATATTTGGTTTTTTTGGACATGATATTTTGATAACGTGTGATAGCGATTACACATAAATTAATAATAAAACCTCGAGTTGTTCACACCATCAAAGGATGCATCCATTGCGCCCAAAAATCTACACACCACACTGCTTTTATTAGTGTTTTGACCCCAATTTATCTGCGTAATGTCCCCCCTACATTCCCAACCATCCTTTATTGAGATCATCCCATTCATTAGTGCGTTTTAATCCATTTTCTTTAAAAAAGGTAATCCCTAGGAGTGGCCTTTTCAAACCCTCCACCCTAGGAACCCCCCTCCCCATGAAGAGATCTCTCTAGAGAGAGCCCCAAATAGGAAGGATCCATTGCCTGTCGATATGGAAGAGTGTCCCATAGAGTGACATCCTGATCGGTGATGGTTTGACACACCAATCCATTAGCTAGGTGGACTGCTCCCTTTTTCCCACCCGATGAGGCATCAGGTGACCTGGCTAGGCGAGGAGACCAGGGGAGTCAGAAATTCACCAAGAGTAGGATCCTAGGATTCAAACCCCATAACTCCAAATAAATTTTATTTCTATAACCCTCCTCCCTTACCACTGTTTCACTGTAGAAGCGGCCTTTTGAATCCCTTTATTAGTGATTTTCACGCCCTTTGGCCTTACTCACGCATAGAATCAAACCCATGACCTATACCTTCAAGTCCTAACATCTTTCCACTACACCATCAAGATTAATAAAATATTTTATAATATATATATTTATATATATATAATTCATATTTATTTATTTATTCATATAATCATATACATTTATATAATTATTTTCAAATAAATTTTAAAAATATGTCTATATACAGTATATTTAGATATAAATTTTATACATATTTAGATATATATTTATATTTATATATATTTACATGTATATTTATACACATTTACATATAATTTTATATTTAGATATAAATTTTTTATAATTTATTTATAAATATTTATCGTAAATACATTTATATACTATATTTAATGATAATGATATATTTGTAAAAATACATTTATATATGACATGTCTACACAATACTGACACAAACACACACACACACTCACATTTACACACATGTATACATTTATATTTTTCACACACACACACACATATTTATTTATAAATATTAAAATATAAACATAAATATATATTTTTTTATTGACACACACATATTTATATATAAACATTACTTGTATAGGTGTATATATATTAATGTATTTTTATATGGTAAATAAAATGGATAATATTTTATTTTGTATAAATTAATTATAAATAATTATTTCTATATGGTCTATATAATTTAAAAAATATTTTTATGAAAATATGTTTAAATATTTATTTGTAAAATTGATTTATTATATGTAAATACATGAAAATATGGATATACTTAATCATAAATTACACTAAAATATGAAAAATGATAAAATTTAAACACTATAATATCCATATGATAGTAATAATTGAGAATAAATTTAGTATCGATTGAAAAAAGATTATAAGACTCTCAAACGAGTCTAAAATTCCATCAAATGTTAAAAAATTAAGGTATCCCCACAAAAATCTCGGTTTTAGAGACCTTTAATCCTTTTTTGACCCCATATAAATGATGAATAAGGTTCCCCAAATTTTTTTAGTCATTTATTTTTTCACAAGTTTCAATTTGATATGTGGTAGAGCCCAAACGGACACCCAAATCTAAATTTATAACCGCTTGAAGTTCAAGTCATATTTTTTTTCTTATCTTATACTATTCATTAATTTATTAAAATTTTATGTTATCAAATTTTCATTAAATTACTATTAATCAATAATAATTAAAAAATTACTAATTAATATTAAATTTTGATTTTTTATATGTCATTTTCACTAAATATCTTATATATTAAGAGTAAATGCACATTTAGTCTTATATAAATCATATTTAATAAAATATATTATATTTTTATCAATATATATATTTTTTAATTATATATAATTTTTTATTAATTATATCTTTTATCAATGCTATTTTAGCACTAATAAAGGCCACCACCTTTCAACACTAGCTAAAAGTGCTAATAAAGGGTACTTTTATCGATGTTAAAAAACGTGATGACAAAGGGACACTTTTATCAGGACTTTTTTCTAGCACTGATAAAGGGTAGCATTTAATATTGAATAATCTATAATAGTGTGAGAATATCATTATTCATATTCAATCAATAATAATTTTAGATGTGATGAATAATCAATCGGTCATGATTGGTGGAAGTTAAAAACTTGATTTATGTCATAGAATGTCCTGAAATGTTTGTTCCACCACATGAGAATAAATAGGATAACATCCTTATTTTTTTATTACAAGACTTTGGAATATATTAAGGAGTATTTTTGGAGCCAGGTGCTGAGACAATGTAAGATTTTGAGGCCCGATGAGGCATAGTGTTGATATAATAAAAATATTAAATATATTATATCATGTGTGTATAATTTTTTAGAAATAATTGAATAAATATCAAATGGGGAATCATACAGAAAATAAAAGAAATCTATTGAGTTCAGAACATAGGTTTTACCCTAGGATCTATATAACCTTTGTCGGCATCGAGCATTTTTTTAAAGTGTCTTTGTGGGTGAAAATAATAAAATAAATTACTTTAATTAATTAATTTTTTGTTTTAGAAAAGTTACATAATCCTCTCATTATAAAACCCATGTTATGATAAATCCCTAGGGTTATCCACATAATCCTAGATATTGAGAAAGGAGTTTAGAGGAGAATTTCCTGACATTGGAATCATGGTTCAATGATCGGAGTACCACAATGATCGCCAATGACAACAGAGTTCGTGGATCTCACCAACAATGAAAATGAAAATCCATTATTCATTAGTGATTGATCCTAACTCTAGGTAGGGTGTTTTTTCCCTATTTTATTATCCCATGATGAATGTGAATCACATCCAATAACATATTGATTCATGGTTCATTCATGCTTGTGGATTTGGGTTTATCTTCCTAGGATTTTGGGGAATTGATATTATTTGATTTTGGTTCTTCATTCATAGGTCTAATGATAATTAATTGAGGCTAACCTAAATAATGGATGAGGTTCATTCCTCCTATTTGATTTTTGGATTTCTTTCCCCATTCTTTGCACGTTCATCGCCAGTATTTCCTTTTCCTATGATTCTACTAATACATGTTGAATAATTTCCCTGATGGACTATCCTAGTGATAAAGGGGCTTGTGGGGTTTTGGGGAGGACTCAATTTTGAGTCTCCCTATATTCTTACATTTTTGTGTTTATGTGTTTCTTTGTATCTTTTTAGTTCTCCTTCCCCAACTGTTTGTAATAATACTCAGTGGATAATCATCACATAATCAATATTTGATGCAATAGATCATCGCCATGGATTAGGGTTTGACGAAGCCATAAATGTACAATGATAATGGCTGATGACTATAGGTGGATCAGGATCATGTTCAGAGATACCCAATTGCGGTTTGGCATGAAGTGTGTGTTAATGTGTGATAAGAGATGATTTCTGAGCAGATCAGATGTCTAGAATCTGAGCACCATCCATAAAAAATGACAAGTTCAGTCAACTTTAGATCAATGATTTCATGTGTGATTTTTGTTGGAGACAATGATGACAGTGGTGCAGGAATCATGTGTATAAAAGTCTATAATTTATAGAAAATTCCCAACTATATGGTGTGTAGTCCCATGAACACACGTCTTGTAGTTCCCCTTCCATGGTGATCGGGTTTCCATATAGAGAAAAGTATCCCACACCATGTGAAATGTGTCAAATGTTGTGTGACCTGGTGTCGATGGCTCGATGTGTACCCTGGAGGTATATGGGCATGAAAACGACCAGACACATGGGCATGACCAAAGTACTAGTGCACGACCCAATACTCGGACATGGATAAGTACACAGGCATAACCAGAAGTATATGAGCATGACCAAATATACATAGGCATGGGATGGTGGCACACTAAGTGCTATCCTATCCTCTACACACAATGTATCCTAATAGAACACATCATATATGTGAAGAAACACATGCCGTTTGATATGTTGAGACACAGACAGACCTGAGGCAGACCATACATGCTGTGTACCCCTAGTACATGCCGTGTACTTTTTCCAAGGTAGGTTGAGCCCCTAATCTCTTCAGTTTGGACCAATATTAGTTGAGTGAGTTCCCTTGGTCCATCCCTATAAGGGTATAGTGAGACATTAAATCCTCAATATAGGATTTTAAACCCTTTTATGGGTTAGTTTCAGATATATTTTTCATGAATCCCTTCATGAGGCTCAAGGTAGGATCCTTTATCATATCATATTTCATAGGTAGGGTTTGTGGAATTTTATGACCAAATTACATGGGTGTATGATACCCTACTTAGTGGGTTATTCTATATTGAGTTTGTGATATCCCGTAGTGGTATTGGGTGTGATCTGCTATTTGTGTGTTGAGATATTAATATATACATTGAGCATTGATAACATAACTCATGGAGTGGACTCTCCTAGATAAGCGTTACCTTGAATCTTGGAGAATAATTATATGTCTAGTAGTATGGTTGATACCTCTTTGAGAGTTGGAGTATACTATGAGTATACCTAGGTTTTCTTCTTTTTCTTATCTCTTTGTCTCATATCCTGATTAACATGCCTTTGTGATGAGATGAATACTCTCTTGATGATTATGTTTAGTTATTTAGGGGTGCCCTACTAGGTATTGTTATAATCACCCCTACATGGACTCTTACCACACATATTTCGCCTTATGAATATGAAATACCTTTTTACGGTGTCCTAGGAGGACCAAGATTAGGTGGAGCATAGTGATCTTGACTGACCATGGTTGTACCAGTAGTTTCACTTGATAACAGTCCCCTCCTTCTAAGTAGGTTGGACTCTTTACAGTTTCGGTAAGCTTTTATTTGGGCCTTATGTTTTAATAATTTTATCACACTCTAATTGTGAGATTTATATGTATGCATGAATTATAATATCAAATTATTTTTTTTACCATTAAACATTGTATAAGTATTTGGAGATACGTACATGTATATAAGTACCTTAGGCAAAGGCCTCCCATGTGTGTGATATGAATACTTGACACTATTTTCCATCCCCTAACCTATTGGAGTTGGTATTAGGGTGTCAAAAATGGATTATCGACAAATACAAAGGCCCTAAAAAGTTAGGTTGTGATAGACTGGTATCAGAGGGGGTTCATCTTAGGACCGAAGTTTAGAGTTTGTCTAGCTATGATGTTTGGTTTGGTTTGGGATTTATGGAAATAGTGTTAAAATTATTCAAGTTTAGATATCAGGATAGAGACTATAGTGTTGGTTTGGTGGATGATGTATCCATCCACTAGGACTCTGATAACCAAATTTTTGACTCATTATATATAGACACTGGTTGTAGGGAAAACATTGGTACATGCATCATATAAAAATGGGTTGTGGTTTCCATGCCCTTGAGTTAGCTCCATAGATATACTCCTTGATCATGGTAAATATTGATTTTATTTTATTATTCCTCTGTAATTCTTTATATATAGTATTCCACAATAGGACCATGGGGATGCTCCACCTAGTGATGAGGTTTCAGTGTAGGGATATGCATAAGTGGTGGTACCTTTGGGTGGTTTTCTAGTTTTTCCATCTCCCATTAAGAAGAAGGTTGTGCTAGTAGTAGTGGATGAGTATGTGTATAGGATTAGTTCGCTCCATGAGTTTCAAAGGCAATAATATCCTAGGTTTTGGGGGTGATCTAGACCCCCAGGAAGTTGAGGGCTGGATAAAGGCAGTTACCCAAGTTTTTCCTCCATGTGAGGACACCTCCATATGAGATGGTGGTCTTATATTTGAGTCTTCTTCAGGGATACATAGGGTGATGGTGAATTCTGGTGACTTAGACACATGATGAGACAACTATCTCTTGGTTAGAGTTTGTGTGACTCTTTAGTGGGAAGTTTTATCTAGCCACATTGTGAGTAGTGACCATCTTGAAATTTCTGAATCTTCAATAGGGTAGTATGACTGTGACTGGGTATTTTTTGAGGTTCACCAACCAATCACGATACTCTATGGATATAGTTTGAGACTTTATCTTATGGGATCTTAACTTTGAACATGGACTATGCTGTTATATCAGGTCTGTAATGATATCTCTTTACATTCCCACTTATGCTAGAGTGCTTAAGCGATCCTTAGTGGTGGAGAGTTTTCTGGGCGAGTGGACACCAATAGTTGGTTATAGTAGTGGGTATAAAGGATTTGAGACCATATAATCTAGTATCCAATTAAATATATATGTATTAGACATTATGATAGGCTTCAGGAGATGATCCTAGGATAGAGGGTCTAGGGATCAGGTCTCTCAGGACGGTTCTCACCAGCCTAGAGAGAGGCGGTGTTTCTCTTACGATGGTCAAGGAGACCACATGTGGGATTTCCCAAAAAATTATACAACTAATAGAGATATGGTCAATGGAACACCTAGGAAGAGATAATGGTAAGGGTAGGGATGTCCATAGGGTGGAATATGTGGAATAAGAGTAGGGATAGTAGCTGAAGGTAGTAGATGTTTTGACTTGTTTCCACCACCACCCCCAGTTGGTCCATGCCAAACTCATGGATCTAGTGGAAAGGGATAATAAAAGATAGATACCATGGAGGAATATAAACCTAAGGATCTAGGGATAATTAGAGGAATAATTTGTTTCTTATATACTTTAGTTGCAGTACTGATAGACATAGGTGCAAGCCACTCTTTTCTTTCCACTTCTCTGGTTCGAGACTTAGAGATTCTGGTTGAGCCCTTGGCTCAACCCCTATTATTAGAGACTCCAACCAGAGAGGATATAGTGATAAAAAACTATTTATGATAGTATGAACTTAATTTTATAGGAGATAGATTCATATGTCATATCTTTGTAGTAGCGAGGAGGCCTTACGATGCCATCTTAGGTATGGACCGACTATCAATAGTTCATGACCATATTGAATGTTTCAGGTGGAAGATGCAGTGTGTTCATGGTGATAGAATGTGTTTTTCTATCATGGGTAAGAAGGAAACCTAGGAAGAGTTGGATGGGATCATACACAAGAGGGTACAACTGGTCACTCACCAGTTGGCTAGTATCACCCTTAGAGCAGCTGATGCTATGAGCTTTCAATTTCCTATAGTAGTGGTGGAGTATGAGGACATATTTCCAGAGTACATGCTGAACTTAACTCCATACCTAGGGATAGAATTATATATATTCTTGTACCAAGGGATTGAAATTATATCTACTCTAGAATATTAGATGGATCCCACAGAGTTTCGTGAGCTAAAGGTATAGTTGGAGGACTTGTAGAGGAAATTCCTTTTCAGACCCAGTGTTTCCCCCTGGGTAGCCCTAGTTTTGTTTTCCAAGAAGGCATATGGGAGTTTGAGGTTGCGTATGGATTATCATATCTTGAACCAGGTGACCATAAAGAACAAGTATACACTACCAAGGATCTATTACCTCTTCAATTAGTTGAGAGGGGTGAGATAGTTCTCGAAGATAGACCTGAGATTAAGTTATCACCAGCTTTGAGTACAAGTTGTGGATATATCAAAGACATCATTTTGATATCACTATGGTCATTATGATTAATTGGTGATGCTTTTCCGCATGAAGAATTACCTAGTAGTATTCATGGTACTCATAAACCAGATCTTTTAGACTTTCATAGTCTGACTTGTGGTGGTCTTTATCGATGAAATTCTAGTGTACTCGATATCCAAGGAGGAGAATGCAAGACACCTGAAGATGGTTCTAGACATACTTTGAGAGTGATAGATTTATGAGAAAATCTAAAAGTTTAAATTCTAGATTTAAGAGGTATACTTTCCAGAACATTTCATTTCAAAAGCGGATGTAGCAATGGACCCAATGAAGGTAGATGTAGTGTTATCTTGAGATCCACCCAAGAGAATGAATGAGATAGGAATATTACTTGGGTTGGTAGGATACTAAAGAATATTTATGACTGATTTCTATAGGATATCAACTCCTTTGAATACTTTTTCCAAAAAGGGGTATCCTTTCATGTGGAAAGAAAGGTGCCAAAAGGATTTGTAGGATTGACATTAGAGGTTGACAAAAACCCCCATCTCAAGAGTTCCCTAGGAGGGTGTAGAGTATGTAGTGTTTTTTGATGCCTCAGGGACCAGACTTGGTTGTGTTTTGATGTAGAGGCAGGAGGTTATTGCCTATGGGTACCAATAGTTGAGACCACCTGAGCATAATTATGCGACTCATGATCTAGAGCTAGAAATGGTAGTCTTATCCATGAATATGCGGAAAACCTACCTTATGAGTGAGTCAACTGAACTCAAGAGCCAGTCGATGCTTCTCAAATGCCTCTTTGGGTAAGGCCTTCATTAGAATCTCTACAACTTTTAGTTCTATAAGCACATGCTCTAACTTCACAAGTCAATTTTCCACCTTCTCCTTGATAAAATGATATTTGATTTCAATGTGCTTTTTACATGAGTGATTAAATATATTTTTTCTAAGTTTTATAACACTTGAATTATTGAAATGGATTCCAATTGGAGACTTCACTTCAAATTCAATATCATCAATCTATTACTTCATCCACAATAACTATGTGAAAGCTTTAGTAGCCACAATATATTTAGCTTCTGTAATGCTCAATGAAATGAATTCTTGTTTCTTTTATAGACAATAAATGCACAATCCACCAAGATATAATGCACCACATGATGTTTATTTTCTATCATCTGCTAATCTGGACCAATCTACATCTGTATAGCCCAATAACCATTGTTATGATTTTTCATTATACCACAAATATAAATTCACCATGCCCTTGATATACTGATGTATTATTTTTTTACTATAAGTAAGTAGCTTTCCTTGAGATTACTTTGATATCATGCTACTTGGAATGTGTGAAAAACAATATCAATCCATGTCACTATTAAGTACAATAGACTGCTAATGATTTTCCTGTATTCTATGACATTAACCTCTTTTCTTTCATCATATCTTGAAATTTTCATCTGGGTAGCCACCCGAGTCATCATCTCCTTGAAATTATCCATTCCAAATATTCTCAAAACCTCCTTGTCATATTTTAATTGTGAAATAAATGTTTCATTTCTTCCTTGAATATCTTGTAAACCAAGGAAAAAGGTTAGTTCACCAATCATTAACATTTCAAACTAACTTTTCATGAATTATATAAACTGTTTGAACTATGATTCATTTTATCCACCAAGGATTATGTCATAAATATACAACATCACTATCATCCTTTAATTACTGTCATTATTGACATATATATTGTAATCAACTCTGTCACACTGAAAACCAATCTTCTTAAAAAATTGATCGAGCCTTGAATACCATGATCTCATTACTTATATCAACCCATATACTGACTTACATAGCTTAAAAACTTTGTTCTCATCTTTATGAATGGGAAAACAGTTTGGATGCTTGATATACACTTCTTCTTCCACAACCCCATTTAGAAATGACGACTTTACATCCATTTGGAAAATTTTAAACATTATTTTTAGAACTATGGACAATAATAATATGATTATATATAGCCTTGAAATAGGTGTAAATGTTTCATAAACATCTATACCTTCTATCTAGGATTACCCTTTTCATACTAGTCTTGCTTTTTTTAAATCACTGCACTATCTTCATATAGTTTATTCTACAATACCCATTTTTCTTGATAATATTCTTATTTTCTAGTCTCAAAACAATCTCCCATGTCTAATTATTTTATATTTGGTCACATTATTCATTCATTGATTGAAACAGAAATCTCATCTCTTGATGCTTATTCAATACACTATGGCTCTACCTGTGATAAGAAAGATGCTTGTTGTAGAGTCTTCATCCTTCTTGTCTGCACTGGTGCTGTCTGATCACCAATTATGTTATGTATATCAATTTTAGATCAAATATATTATCTATATAAAGACATAGGTTTATGTTCATACTTTTAATTATCTGAATATTCTTATGAGTCTGACTTTGGTATTGGACCCCCGTGATCTGCTCATCTCTTCGTCACTATCTTCTTGAAACTGTTCATGTATTTTCTAAATATTATTACCATTTTATTTCATAACAACATCATTACATTTTAAAACTTTTCCTATATTCTTATTGAAACATTTATATTATTTATTTTTCTTGAGTATCTAGAAAATATCCCTTCATCTCTATGGGATTCAATTTTATGTTTATTCTTATTGAATATGAAACACTTATTTCCAAAGATTTGGAAGTACTTCAACATTTGATTCTTTCCATACCATAGCTCGTATGGATTCTTATCTTACTTTGGACATAATAAGGATCTATTTTATTTTTATACTGATGCCATCACTTCATTTTTCCAAAACTTTTCTAAATGTCCATTCTTAATGAGCATTGTTCTATCCATGTTGTTGATAATCTGATTTCTTTAATCAACAAATCCATTCTA
Source organism: Viscum album (assembly GCA_963277665.1). Lineage (NCBI taxonomy): Eukaryota > Viridiplantae > Streptophyta > Magnoliopsida > Santalales > Viscaceae > Viscum > Viscum album. The sequence goes on from OY728121.1 coordinate 358,238,314, forward strand.
TTGTGGAGTTATTAATACTTAAACTTGGTACCATATCCCATGTTTCTTAATATAATCCTCCACTTTTCTATTTCTAAACTCTTTTCCATTATATATTTGAAACTTATGTATTTTTTGATCTAGAATCTTTTCAACTTCCCTTTGATAACGTGTCATGAAACTAAAGATCTTAGACTTTTGGGTGATAATTGATACCCATGCCATTATGATAAAATCATCAAAGAAGAGAACATAATATATCCTCCCATCAATAGATCTTGGCGAAGTAGGTCTGAACACATCAATATGCACCAACTCAAGCATTTCTGTTGACCTTGTCTCTTTTTCCTTATATGTCTTTTGAATGATCATCCTTTGTTGACAAGCATAGAATATATAGATATGATCATATGATATTCTAGAGAGATATCAAGTAGCATCACATTTCACCAGATATTCCAAGGATGTTTGGCTCAAATAACCAAGATGTGTATGCCATAACCTATTTTCTTCTTCCTTGGACATAAATCACACATCTTCCTCTCCACTCACAAGATAGAGATTCCCCTTCTTTCACTTTTCTTACAAAACAAATGCACCATATTTTTCCTTGATGACACATAATTTCTTTGAAAAACTTATGGAATGTATTAAGTAAAAAAATTGATTAACACTTAGCAAGTTTTGATTGAGATATTTAATAACCAAGACATCAACACATCTCATGTCTTTGCCCTCCAAACATGGCTTTTCCCTATCCAGTAATCTTTAGGCCTTAATCATTACTAAATCTTATGATAAATTCCCTATCATACCTGATTCCTATCTCTAGATCTTTATTTCATGTAATATAAGTGGTGTATCCACTATCAATGATCCATAATATAGTGTGATATAATGCTTTAAAAACAATATCTATAACTACTTCATGCTCATGTATTTTGTTTCTGTTACATTTCTTTGATTGATATTCTTGATCTTCCTCAAAGTATGATGAACCAATTTCATATTAAAATGATGTAAATAAATTTTGTGTTTTCATCTCATTTGATGATTCCTTGAGTTGTTGAGTATAACCACTTTGAGTATATTTTGGTACTTCCCCCAATTTAGTTTAAGTACAATATCTGGCCATGTGTGAAAATCCTCCACACCAGAAAAAATGACCATAAAATGATAATATGGAATATTGATATCTGTTTGGATACCTCTATTTCTCTTATTCCCTTCGGTACCTATTGGCTATGGAACAAACATTTTGTGAGTGTCCCATCTTTCCTCAGTAATAAAATCTAATGTGGGGTGTATTCTTTGTGTCACTACTGAAACATTGGTTGTCCCTTGGGTTTTTTGGACCTTCTAGTCCCAATTAATATCCAAATCATTCTTCAACCTCAAATTGGGTGCTTGTGGTATAACATCAACCATTACTGATTTTTTGTTTGCGATAAATCCCCATACCATCTATATCATTCCGATCTATCATTTTCTTCTCCTAACATTCCTTTGTCTATTTTGACGGAACTCTAAATTCTACTTTTCCATTTTCTGTTAACTTTGTATCACACTTTACTAGATTCAAGAGTTTAAATTGATCTTTTACATTTTTTTAGATTTACAATTTTCTCCTCAAGCTCTTCTATGCATTTGAATTTATCTTTTACTGTGTTGGTTAGACTATTAACTATTCTAGTTTGTTCTTAAAATTTGAGCTTGTACTCAATGATTTTCACTAATATTTCTAAATTTTCAGATTTAAGACTTTCAATTTCATCCTCTATCTCTGACTTCTCTTATTCATACTATTTCATATAGAGTTTGTAATTATTAACCACCATATTGGATTTCTTTATTTTGTCTCTCAAAATGTATATCTCTTCAAGAATGGCTTCTAATTCAATCTAAAGGTCAAATCTTCCTTTTATTTCTCCTTCATCATTGTCACTTTCTTCTCTTTTTTGGGAATTTATGACAACTTCCACTATAGTATTTTCTCAATGATCTTTATAGTAATCCAATTATTCTACCTCAAATTATTCTAAACGATCTTATTCTTTGGAAAACAAATTCTTCTTTTTGTATAAATTTCTCTTGGTACTTCTACTACCTTTCACATTTGTTGAAGAATTATTACCAATAATTTCATCATCATCCTCATCATCAGCTTGAAATATTTTAGGACACTTTTCTATAAGATATTCAATCTTTCCACATGAAAATCACACAAGTGGAAGTTTCCCTTTGAACTTTCCTAATCATCTTTATAGATTTTAAGAGAGGAATGACATAGCCTCATCCACATTGTCTTCTTCATGACTATCTTCAATAGTGAGATTCTTTATGGCCTTGAATGCCACCTTTTTGGACTTCCCCTTTTACAAATCATCGTTATCATAATTTCTCATCTTGTATGTGACAAGAGTAGTATATAAGCTATCCAATGTCAGTTAATTAGGATATTTATCCTCTAGTATAGATAATTTTGGATTGAACCAAGGTGTGAGTACTCTCAAGATGTTCTTAATGATATTTATATCTTTTAAAATTTCTCCAACACCACACATATCTTCCAAAATAACGTTCACCCAATCAAAGAATGAATCTACCAACTCATTGGGGTGTATTATCAAGTCCTCTTATTTGTTCCATAGAACTTGAAAATTTACTTCTCATACTTTTGAATTGAATTCATAGATATTTAGAAGATTTTCCCACATATCATGTGATGAATTACATGACATCACCTTTGTATATATTGTGTTGGATAAGGATCCCCTTAAGGAATTGATTCCTTTGGAATTAATACCCAATTATCTATGTTCTACTTCTAATAAAACATCACCATCCATACTGGAAGAAATACAATGAATTATAGATGTAAATTCATCCACCCCCAATGATCGAAAGAAGTGTCGCATCCAATTATTCCATAGATAATTTTTTCCATCGAAAATCGGAATCCCTTTGTGATTAACAGATTCTATTTATTATGATAAGAGAGAACAACTAAATTTCAACCTTTTCTCTGATACCAATTGTTATCCCAACTAGGTTAAATAACTTGAGGGGGGGGGGGTGAATTAGGGTATGAAAAATTAAAGCAACCATCTCTTTGGATCTTGTTTCATCATTAAACAAAGCACTCTTCTCTCTCCTCCCTGTAACAGAGGATAATATGAGAATTAAAACATGCACAAGACACAACAATTTTACTTGGTTCACCCTCATTGGGTGATTTCCAAGGAGTATACAAAGATATTTTTCCTATGCACTAAATACACTAAAGATAACTACCAATACAAGTTTTGGAGTGGACTCACTGTCCCTCTTGGTTTACAACCAATAACAATTTGAAAGCTCACTACTCTCTCAACTAAAGTGTGCTCACTACTACTTTAGATGTTTTTTTTCTAAAACAACTTAGAATTGTTTCATACATGAGTGCCCTATGATGCATAATTTTCACCCTATAGATGAAATAAAATTTAATGCATGTCAATTTCATTGAGGAGTGACCCTTTGAGAATAGTTTCTGATCCTTTAAAAACTTTCTAAATTCCTTCAAGAGTTATGTTTCACCACATAATAGGAGTGATTCATGGACCACCTATAATTGGAATATGTATGATTCTTTTTTACCACTTTTCCTTTGTCAGCTACAGTGCCCCACAAACCCCTTTTGTGAATTTTCTTTGTGAGCTGTCTTTACATATTACATCCTTCACATAATTTCTCTCTCGCAAACCACTTCAGACTTAACCAAATTCTTCCAATGATGATATTCTCTAATGAAATTCATCGACTTCATATTGTGATTAGGGGTTCTTTATATAGGCAAATAAATCTAATAAAACCCACTAATCACAGTTACTATAAACTCCTTTACGGATTTCTGTCACCATGTATTGAACTTTCTATGTGGTTTTTATATCACTTTTATTCATTTACGACACCCCTTAAATCACCGTATTACTCTAAAAATCACGAGAACTTTATGGTGGCATTCAATTCACTGTCTTTGACTGAAAATGATGAGCTTCTAGTGAACTAACCTCCTTTGCAGGTTTCTTAAATCATTAATTCCATCTGCAAACAATGACATCCTTTGCAGTTCCACATACCTCCTTTTTAGTCCACATAGCATAGCTATTATAATGTCCATATAACTATTAACTCTCTTATATACTATTCGGTACAATAATTTTCTATATGGGAATCATTTTTATTAAAAAAAGATCTTGATTTTGAGGCCCAAAAAATTTATAAAACACTGGGAAACTGTGCCACCTTCAAAACATATGCTTCAGTAACATCCACGATGGAATGTTGTCAACATTCTTTATCAAAAAACAAAAACAACAAAAAATACACTGAAATGAGACCTTGAGATATTTTTTCCAATATTATATCTTCAGTGTGGAAAAAAAATTCCCTATTATAGATATCTAGTATGTAATTCAGGCTCATTAGGAGACCCAATAATATTTAAATCGTCAACATATACTATGATGGTAACAAATTAAGAAACAATAAAACACATAGGAAAATTATATCATTTTTATAACCCTATTTCACCAAATACATAGATAATTATACTATATATAGTTTTACAGAAAATTTCTTTCTCATTTGAGTTTTCATGTCAGTTATTTAATAACTGATGTTAAAAATATTTTCAAGTTAGTTATTTATATAAACAACATGAAAATATTTTCCATGGATGGTTTTAACATCAGTTATTTAATAAATGATGTTAAAAATCATCTTTTATAATGGTTATTACATAACTGATGTTAAAAATATTGTGATTTGGATTTGTAACACCAGTTAATAAAATAATTGATGTTAAAATTAAAATTTCAAAATGTGAAAAAATGAACTTTCAATTTTTTCACATCACTCCTTTAAATTTTCACATCCCTCCAAAATTTTAAAATGATGTATAAAATTTTTCCAAGGGCCATATATAAGTTTTTACACCCCATCTACACTCATTTATGATCTAATCCTACTTTGATTCATATCTTCCTTTAATCATAACTACACATCGTGCTTTTAAAAGCGCTAGAAATGGGTTTTTTCAATGCTAAAAAGCACTGACATGCTAAGCGTCTTTAAAAGTATATGACCGTTATCACTACCAATAAAAGTGTTTATAAAGGTATCCTTTATCATTTCATTTTTTAGTGATGATAAAAGATTCCTTTATTAGTGTTTTTTAGCACTGATAAAATTCAAAAAATATTTTATTTTTATTTTCTGATCTACCCACCCCTTTTATTAGTGCTTTGACCCACTTTATTAGTTCTAGGTCCCCCATGCCTAGACCCGATTCTTTCCTGATCCCACTCACTTTATTAGTGATTTACAAGCCCTTTATTAGCACTTCATGCCCTTAATCTTTGTTCATGCCTGGAATTGAACCCCTGACCTCTACCTTCAAGTCCTAATGCCTTTACCACCACACCATCAAGACTTGTATAATATTTTAAGATGTATCTATTATATATATATATATATATATATATATATTTCATTTTTATTTAAATATTTATTCTTACAATTATTTACATTATTTTTTTAAATACATTTTAAAAAATATCTATACATTATATATTTAGATATAAATTTCATACATATTTACATATATATTTATATGTCTATATATTTACATATATATTTATAAATATTTACAAATAATTGTATATTTAGATATAAATTATTATAATGTATTTATAGATATTTTTTTAAATATTTTTATATATTATATTTATTGATAATGATATATTTATAAAAATACATTTTTATATATGATGTATTTACAAAATATTGACACACATACACACACACATGAAAATATTTACACACACACACACATTTATATTTCACACACACACACACACATATATTTACATATGTTTCAATATACACATAAATATATATTTTTTTATTAACACACACATATTTATATATAAACATTACATGTATATATATGTGTGTGTATATATATATATATTAATTCATTTTCATAAGATAAATGAACTAGATATTTTTTAATTTTAAACAAAATGAATAATAAATATTAATTTTGATATGGTTTATATATTTAAAAATATATTTTTATGTAAACATGTTTAAATATTTATCTATACAATTGATTTATTATATGTAAATATATGAAAATATGTATATATTTAATTATAAATAATACTAAAATATAAAAAAGGTAAAATTTAAACACTATAATATCCATATGACTATTACACCAGAGAATAAATTTAGCATCCACTGGAAAAAGAAATGAAGACCCCCTCAAACGAGGCTGAAATTCCTTCAAACATTCAAAAAGTAAGGAACCTGAAAGAAACTCAATTTTGAAGGCACACAAAGTCTTTTTAATTACCTTGAAAAAATGATTCTCAAGATCCCTTGAGGTTACTAAGTCATATATTCTTTCTCATGCTTTGATTTGATAAGTGGTAGAGATCAAATGGACACCCGAATCAAAAATTATGATCGTTTAAAGTTCAAACCATGTTTTTAACTTATCTTAGACCATTCATTAATTTTTTGAATTTTTATTCCATCGAATTGTGATTAAATTCCAATTAATCAACAATAATTAAAAAATTATTAATTAATATTAACTTTTAATTAATTTATAATCCATTTTCACTAAATATCTTATATATTTAATGCATATTTAGTCTTATATAAATAATATTTAATAAAATATATTACATTTATATAAATGTAAATTTATTTATATATTAATATATGATTTTAAGAGATATATAATTTTTTATGTAATATACCTTTTATTAATGCTAAAATAGCACAGATAAAGACCACTCTTTATCAGCACTGACCAAGGGGCACTTTTATCACTACTTTTTTAATGTTGATAAAGACACCCTTTATCATTTCTTTTAGTTAGCACCGATTAAGTCACTCCCTTTATTATTTATTTTATCTAGCACTGATAAAGGAAAGTGCTTAATATCACATGATCTATAGTTGTGCATGGGTTCTATGATAATTATTTCACTATGGTATTTATAAGTATTACCCAATTATTTCATTTATTCATTATTATTTTTCTTATTCGATATGATTGTTAATGAATCTTTATTTTATTATGAATAATAATTCTTTGTATCATGTAAATAATTCAAAGCATCCACATTATATTCACAAGATATATGTTAAAAATCCTTACAATTCAAAGCTTTATATGCCTCATGAAATTTTTCCTCCAAAGAAAATTAAGTTGAATAACAATAGAACAAGGATTCAAATTAAATATAAGATTTAAGTTTCATTTTCCTGATTTTCTTTGTTTTTTCAATTTTATAGGTTTCTTGATTTCATTTTCATCCATGGTAGTAATCAACATCCAAATATTTAATAATAATCAACACTTTCAACATCAGTTATGAGAAAACTGATGTTGATATGATTTTATTTGAAATAATGATTTTAACATTATTTTTGAATAATTTACATTAATAATATATTTAGGACATAATCTAGAAAAATTATATTAAAACCCTAAAAAAACTGACATAAAAAATTTATTTTTATACTATGGATATATCATAATTTCTTTAATTCATATAATTATTTTTTCAGGGAATAAGGATTTTGAGATCCTTGACATGCTATAAGTATTTTACACCATTATAGGAATTTTGTATAAATACAATTATCAATGTTACCCTATATGTGTACAATCAAAAAATCCATAACATTAAATTCAAGTTGTTCAAGTATAGAAAATTTCATCAAAAATTGACAACATCCATTACATGAAAATATATTTCGTCATAATCAATATTAGGTCTTCATGATTTTTTTGGCCCACTAACTATGCTTTATAATTCATAATTCCATTCCTTTAATTTATATTTGAAAGAAATACTTATTTATTACTAATAGGTTTAATCCCTTTATGAGTTTTTAAAATCGACCCAATGATGACATGTTTTTCAAGTGATTCTAATTCAAATTGAACTGAAATTTTACATTTATCCCAATCTAAAATAACATAGCATTCATACACTAATTTATGTTCTTGATCTTTATCTAGGATATAAAGTACTACATTATATGAAAAAATGTAATGTCCTATTCTATTATCTTATTAATTAAAAGTAATTTTAGAGTTAAATTAGGAAATTACCTAGATCATGGTCATAGGTCATTTGATTTTTTTGGAATTTGGTTGTTTAAAGTGGGTGTTTAGAGATAGTAATATGGTTAGAAAAAATTGATAGTGGATTTTTTTTGTAGATGGAATAAAATGAGGTGGTAGATGAAAGTGGGAACTAGGTACTAGATAGATTTAAATTGGGCACCTGGTGATGAAACCATTGGGGCAGTACCCACTAGACTGCCATCAGGTGGATGATAGAGATCCATCTAGTACGCAATAGAGCCCAATCTAGTTTTTTTTTTAAATGGGTGAATTTTTTTCAATTTGGGGATTTATTTTTAAATCTCCCCATGGAGAATTTGGGGTGTAGTTGGACTTATAGAGGGGTAGATTCATCCCTCTCTTCTCCATTCTTCTCCCTTCATACCATATTAGTCCATGGAGTTTGGGTGCTCTTGATACATCAATTTAAGGTTAATTATCCCCCTTCCATTTTAATTTCCTCTTTTATTTCTTCTTTTTCTGATTTCTATTTGTTTAGTTAGGGATTCCATGATATATTTCACTATATCATAATAAAAACCATCTATAACTAAGGTTTGTTTTTGAAAAATCGACAGTGTAGGTTAGAGAAGGTAGAGAGAACCATGTTAATCATTATTTTGATGGAGGTTTTTTTCTCAGTGTGCTATTTTAGTAATTTCATTTATTTGAGTTTATATTGATAGTCACACCGGTTATATAAATTAGGAATTTTTCTCATAGAAATATCTAAAGTCATCCATAGGTGTTTTTTTTATTATTTAAGTATATATTTTTTTTAAATTTGATTACTTTTTTTCAGGGATCTTCTTTATGGTCATCAGATTAGGATAAGATCATCATTTGGTTACTCATCTAAGTGGTCTCAACCATCATAGTGTTTAATTGGGTTTTGTTTATGATGGGATATCTAGTTGATTTTAATTTAATAAAATTAAAATTTCTATTTTTGAAATACAAATGGATGATTTTTATACGTGTTTTGATACAATAAATTAAAATGTTTTCAATTGAAATTTTATTTTAATAGATTGGTTATTATTGGATTTATTTATTGACTTTTTAATGATTGATATGTTACCATATATACTTATTAATGATCAATAATCCATTTTTTTCTTATTTATCACAGGATCTTTAGGTAAAACCTTAATTTGGTTGTTTTATATTAACAAAGATTTTTTTCTACTTATGCCTATGTTTGTGTCACTCAGTAAACTATAATGAACCAGTGAAGGCTACCTTGTATTGATACTTGAGTTAGTCAGTCAAAAGGACCAAATCTCATTCTTGGTCATCATAGTATGGAAAAAAGTTCCACGGGAATCAACATTATTCTTTGGGAATGATTTTTCCTCAATAATCATAAAACAAAAGAAGATATCCACCTAGAATTCTAGCATGACCACACTATACATTGGAATTTACACCCAATGAAACTAAAACTTTCTATAATATAATACATAAAAATGAGGAAATATATCAATGTGAAACATCAAGGAAGACATGAATCATGATAAGTAAACATAAACATGACCAACAAAATTTAAACAAATAACCAAACATCATATAAAATAACTAAAACAAAGAACCAAAAAGGGGAAACAAATGTGTTGGGAGGATGAATAGGCTGATCACATAAGAGTTGTAAAAAATACATACCCAAAATGAAAAACCAAACCACTAATCTTCTTGAGATAAGAATGTAGACTTTACTTATAATCTCCTATATCCATGAACATAAACAATAATGAATCAGGGAGAAAAATCTTTTGGAACCTTATGGAATATAAAAATGTTATAAGAGTCAGGCAATATGATATTTACAAGAACCTATTATTAAGAAATCAACAAGATCTACTAGAAAACCAGAAAACCATGTAAATTTATTTCTTAAAAATCACTTATTAGAAAAAAAATCAGCATGAGTATTACCTTCATGAAATAAATGTTTCACCACCATGCTGACAGAGGAGAGATAATCCAAGTAGACCACTCATTAAAAGGCCAGTCTCTTAGAGAGATAGTCCCACCCAATCCAAAGTTCATGAACAATAACATTCGAATCAATTTCAATCCATAGATTTTCCCATCCCTTGAGATCTATAATTCAAACTGCTTTAAGGACCCACCCCACCTCAATACAATATAAAATTAGTTCCGTATGGGGAAATGACATTGCCAATTATATCAACCGAGTGAGTTATGAACATAACTCCACACCCCTTATCACTAAGGTTACCTTTGGAGGAAATATCCATATTAATTTATATCCATTAAACTGGTGAAGGCTTCCAGATGACACCCATAGTGCCTTTTCAAGGCCTATAATTACTTACAATGCCAAGTCCTTTTAGAACAGATAATCCATAGATGGTATTATCAGCATACCCATGATGAAAATAACCAGTGTCCCTAATATTTCAGAATATAGTAGAGATAATAGTTGATATAGAGGGAGTCTTCCCATTGTAAATCAAATCATTTATAAATTTCCTTATAATATGCACAATCACAGCACATGATACCATGAAAAAGTGCCTTAAATGGATGAATGAGATAATGTCAGTACATTAAAAAAGAAAATCATAGAGGCCCATCGATCGCAACATAAGAAGATTGAAATATCAAGTAATTAAATTAAAAGATATTTGGAAAATTTATGATCAATAAATATGTGGTCAGTATCCTCAGAACTAGTATGATAAAAAACACAAATTGAGGAGATGGAGACACTAAAAACCTCGAGGTAGTAGTCTATAGGGACTCTGTTATAAACATCTCTCCAAATACTCCATAAGTGAGAAGACATAATCTAGGGTTTATAAAAATTCATCATACATTTCATCTCATTATTCAAACAACCACTGTAAAAATAATAAAATATCCCACTAGAAATAATAACACAGTGAAAATCTTACCCAACTAGCACATCATCATGAGTAAAGAAATGATAATTATTAATAAGGTCCTTAGTAGGAGAAGACATGTCACTTGAGACATCCATCTACTCTTGGATAGAAATATGAGAATCATAATTAATTCCATTTCCCAAGTTTGTATTAATTATAGGATTACTTGATCAGTTTCCACCTAGAATTTGAGAAAAGATTTGGATGAGACATTCAACTTTAATGGAGATTGATCTTTAAATAACCCTATACATTATATATATATATATTATTACATGATTTTGAAACATAAATATCCACTAATTACAACCTAAAGATCACGAGTCCTAGTGTATTTGGAATAATAGGTTCATGATACATCAAAAGGAAATAGAAAACATGAAATCCTTATTTTATTCTTTATAATGATCCCCGAAATCCATTTTATCTCTTAAAACTACACAGGATAACCTGAGTAACACATAAAAGATAGGGTTAATCTAAAAATACCAATAAGGGATTAAAAATGATAAGAAAACATAACATGTTAGCCAAAGGTAAAATAATATATCATAAAAGTGAAGGCTTATGAGTGATCACATGAAAGAATAACATAGGGAACATGGTATCATAAGACCACAGTGACATAGGAAATGTGGTAGTAACATTAAACATGAAATAAATATTAACTACCTAAATAATGTCACATGGGGGAAAAAGTCCCACAATGGATTAGCATTACTCCATAATCCCATACATAATGTACCATGAGACTAAAGCTTTACCTAATGAATTGGAGAACTATTTGGGAACACCCATCATAACTTGTTCATGATTATGTGTTCCACAAAAACTAAATCAATCATAAGTTATAAACATAATAATTACCCATGGAAAGAAAATGGGTCGCATAATCTTGCCTTATATCATAATCAAATGAAATTTTATAATGAAGACATTTGAGAAATGTACATAAGATATGTATTACCCCATAAATGGTTTGTAGAATAAGATAGGTATATATGTAAGAGAAATATATATATAATTTATAAGCAATCCATAACATTAAAGAGAGATATAAAGTGATATAGAGAGAGAATGGTTGTAACCCATTGAAAATGGTGGTTTAGAGAGACCCCTCAACTCGAGTCCGATTTGTCATGTGCATTATTTATATTAATGAATAATAAACTTCTATTAATTATTTAAAATTTTAATTAACTTTTTAAAGTTTATTATTCCTTTTATTTAATTTATTATCATGTTATATTTAATTACTTAATCATTTAGGTTCAAGTCAGATGTTTTGATGATGTTTGAATTATATGCCCACAATCACTTTGAAAAGTTGGATAAGATCAAAGAGATTATTATTTAATAATCTACATACTAATAATAATGAAATAATTATAGTTTTTATGCATCAATTATATTTTTAAATCTAATCATGAAAAATAGTTATGAAAAACAAACCATGTTACAATCATGGAGATGGTTGTCCGTATGTACATATGAGTAACGTTTCCATTTTTCAATGATAATGATGAAAATAAATTAAGTTTTATTTAAAATTTCTATAATAAAAATTATATCATAAATATAATATTTTTTGAAATATAATTATATATACCATCCATGTGATGTGTTAATAAAAAATTAACCACATCGTTTCGTGGAGGTGGTAATCCACACGTACGCACGAATGGAGTTATCACTTTTTACGAATGGAAAGGTAAGAAAATATATGATATATTACTTTTAAATAATTATAAAAATTTAATTAATATCATATATATACATTAAATCCATCATTATAAACAATAATGAGAGATGATTATCGAAAATGAATTATATCGGTTCGTGAGGCGGTAGTCCGCCGTACATACAAATGATGGTTTTGTTTCCCATTTGATGGAAGATGAGATGGATATTGGATATTAAATTAACATAATAAAATATAAGTATATATTATATACTTATTCCGTTATATTATCATGGTTTAATAAGATTTAAATTATGTAGGAGAAGAAATAAAACGGAAATGCATGGTTAAGAATTATACCTCTTCTTCAACACCCTCTTTGGGTTTGCACCAAAATCCTTCATAGAAGGGTTTCATAAGTAAGGAAATGATTTGGGTAGGTATTTTATGAACCAAAAGGATTTTTATGTGTTAATAATAGAGTATATGAGGTTCCCTTTTATAAGTGAGGAGTACCGTTTTTGTAAATACCCCAAACTATACAATAATGGGAAGTCACTCTCAAGAAAAGTGCCTCCAAAATTGAAAAATAATGGAGTTTAGGGAATATATGGTAAATAAAAACCTCTAAATATAAAAAATAAACACATTTTAACATGTTATTCCATTTACCTCTAAGGTTACACACTTTAACCATTTTTGTTTTCACCATGATAAATAGTTTTTTACCAAGGTAATTTATCATTTAAGCCTAAAAATAAAGTGAGAATTATTAGATAATTTAGACCCAATGAGTATAAATATTAAATAAAATTTATTAAATAAAAATCCTATTCATGTGGAAAATTAATTTTAACACAAGCACATGTAACGCACAAAACCCTGTTTTAACCTTAACCGTGATAATTAATTTTTACTTGTCATTAAGACCAAAAAATTAATTTGAACCTATTACCTAATATTAATTATTATTATTCATAATATGGAATAAATCTTATCAAGTTAAATTCACATAAGTGGAATAATTTAATTTAAAAATAACCCACAAAATGTCTCAAAAAATGTTTTTTCAAGAAATACATTTTTATGCAGAAGATGATATCACGTTAACTATATGACTAGTAATCATACTTATATGAATTTAAATTATTATAAATAAATATATAATATATAAATTTCATCTAAATATTTATTTATTATGTGTTATTTTAATTAATTAATAAGGATAAAATTTATGCACTTAAAAACAGTTTATAGAAAAATGTTTTTATTCATAAAATAAACATATGCAGAAATCATTAAAATTGATGATCAAAATGAAATTAAATAGATTATTATAAATAAAATAGTTCATATTTAACTTTAATACCAAATCCAAAATATAATGGTACATTTAATTTACTTTATTTAATGAAAATAAATGTTAGTATTTGAAAAATCAGTAATTTTCACTTTTCACTGAAAAATCAATCATTTCAGAAAAGTCCAAAACTTTCACCCTAATTAAATTTTGATATGATGATTTGAAAAAATGATAATAATTTTATAAAATAAAATTTCTAAAATTTAAATAAATTAATTTTCATATTTTATCTCAAAAATTAATAAAAATCATTTTTTGAAGAAAATGTATTTTTTGAAGAATAAAATGTATTCATTAAAAATTGGGTGCTTATTTACAAGGAATTTATCAATACATTTATATTGATTAGGAAATTTTTATATTGTTAATAAAGTAATTAATACTATTTATACCATCCAATTTAATGGCTAGGTATAAGATCATAAATAATCAGTATTCGTTTAAGCACGATGTTAAATGTCGTATACACGATCAAACATAGTTTTTTTAAAACATAGGGTGTTACATTCACCCCCTTAAATAATTTTACATTTTAAATTTTTTATTACATACTAATGTAAAAATAGGTGATGTTACTTCTACTTCATTACTTCCTCTAGTTCCCACTTCACCTCTTCATATTAATGGTTCCACCATAGTACTTTGACCATGTGAGTTGTCTTATTGTGTATAACTTTATCTATAAGGTACAAGATCTTCAATAGATGCTACTCATAAGAGAGATCATTTTCCAGTTGTTCCACCTCTGAATTCAGTACATGTAAGGGATCTGGTATGTATTTTTTTCAAAGGGGATACATGGAATACATCATATAATTGATAAAGGGTTAGTGGGAGTGCTAGTTAATAAGCCAAAAATTTGATGAAATCGAGAATCTAAAAGAGTATAATGTAACTGGAGATTATATTTCACTTTTTAAAAAATATCATGACTCACTTCAGTGGAGATATGTATATAGAAACTTTATCCCAAACCTAAAACTCATGGTCTCATCGATAATTGTTAACATAACTCTTATGTCGACTCAAAGTAGTACCGATGTGTTGTAATGACCCAAAACTTTATCAATGGAAATTCCCTTATTATAATTATTTCATATAGTATAAATCACAAAAAATCACATATAGAACAAAATACAGACTATATAAATGAATAATTAATAAAATAAGAGGTATTTCTAGAAATTAAGGAACCTATACTGATGGAATATTAACTTGACCGTTGGAATAGTAATATGACCATTAGGAATAGTAAGATGGACAATGGAATAGTAACCTCACCTATTAAATTATAGATAAAAGTTAGTTATCTAATAAGTAAAAATATGATATATTTATATAATGGTATAAGTAAATAAATGTTTTAAGAAAGATAAATTAAGTGTTGGTATTTTTGTAAAACATAAATTTTTATTTTAAATTTTATAATTAATATAATGATTTAAAAGAAAATTTATTTTCATAAAATAAATTAGTATTTTTTTTCTTATGATTATAAGATAATTTTATGAGACCTTAATTAAATTTTCAAAGTGTTATAAAGTCAGTTATAATTTTTAAATCGATATTTTTCGACTCAATGGTGATTTTAATTAAAATTAAAATTTATCATATTTAGAAAATTATTTTCACAAAATGGAGAAAATATTTTAAATATACACATTTAAAAATGTTTGGGGTGAATTTTTGGGATTTTTCTAAAATAGTTTAATTTTTGGCGAATAGTGAAATACAACAATTTACGGTATTTAACATTATAAATAAATAAATTATTTTTTGAGTCATGATTGGGTGATGGATGATGTAAGTTCCCATTATATCAAACTATAATTATCTATTTACTATATTTAATCATGGGAATCAACACTATTGATAGTCTTGAGCCAAAATAACAAACAAATGAATAAAATAATAAAAAACACCCTTCCTACCACTATAAATACCACCCTCACCACCTATTCTCTTGACACCTTCTAAGCCTTATATATTTATTATATTCTACCCAATTAATCTCCCAATCTTATTTCCCATGTTATGGACTTCCTGGTCTCACCAGAAAACCATTTCCATGTGCCATAATGGGGTTCTCAATGAGAGGACACTCAAGATGTAAAACCCTCCCTCCTTCTCTTTTAATTTATTTTATTTTCTTATCCTTCCCTAAACTCCTATGTCAAAAGTAAAATGATAACTCTGGTATCATATATATAATGTAATTTATTTTAATGAAATATTTATAATTAAATCTCTTCTCCTCTCCTTTTGTTTCAAAAAATGAAAATATCATCCGCGATGTGTTGATTCACCACCTTCATGGATGATAATTTTTCATTTTCTATCACCACCTTAATGTATGTTCATAAACCCATTATAATGGATAAAAAATTTTAAAATGTATATTAAAACTTTTTTTATGTTATGGAACTAATATATATACATAATATTAAATAATAAAACAAAATTAGTTTGTGATAATTGAAAATTCACCAAAATAAACTGACTTTCATCATTAACATTTTATCTAATGAATCATTATAATATCTTAAAAGAAAATGATATATAGGACCATTTAAAAATTTTTAGTGCATCGATATCATATAATTACACTTTATTTTTTCTTCCTTTTGATAAGAACTCCCATAATTAAACTCAAGAGAACCAATCAAAAAATCATGAAACAAACACTCCTAGAATGATGGAATTGAATTTTATAACTCATCTAAAATTCCATAAATAAACTTAATAAAATTATAATAAATAAAGTAAATTTATAATAGTTTATTATTTATTTAATTAATTTATCTAATTTTATTATCTAGGACATTAATTACAAGTGCAAAAATATTTCTGACATAAGGTAAGTGATTGTCTCCGAACCCCCATTTTTTCCTTCAGGTTACACTTTCTCTCTCTTTACCCCAATTTAATTATTAATAATTATTATTTACTCCTCAAATATTATTTTTGTATGTCCCAAACATACGTACCTATCTAAATTACTCTTTCTTTGATCGGAAAATACAATTTTTATAAGGTCCCCTTTTCAATTCCTCCTGACAGGCAAGCCCAATTAAAGGGAAATTTCCAATTTCTTACCCATTTTCAACTACACCCCATAATATATTTTAATAAAAAATTATTTTTTATAAAATAAATTATTTTATAATGAAACAATATATTATTTCATGTTTGGTTTTATGTAAAAAAATTATGCCTTTGTCTTCCTAAAATCCTATTTAATATTTTTACTTAAACCGTACTAAAGTGGCTCATTTATAAAGTTTATTAAGAACTATTTTACATGTTTTAACTTAAATTGGACATAATTTATCTTTATCCATGCCTATTTACCTTATTAATGTCCATTTATGATTGAAATCCATTATTTCGTAGACACCTTTATGATATGCCCATTTGTTATGCCTTATGACATGATTACAATACCCATTTCTTTCCATGGGTAACCCTTATGTTTATCGCTCATGTTTGATTATTCATGTGGCACACATATGAATGAAAATATTATGATTGGTTCAACCAAATAGTGCTCCAATGTGTTGGGTAATGTTTAGTCCTATGATACATCATGTTGGGATTGGGAGTAAACTTTATTTCTTTATGGGACTTTGTCCACCATGTGATATAGTCTTGGCAGTTGGCCTTGACTCGTGTTTATCACATGTTGTGTGTTTCTACCACATTACTATTATCCCATAATTAAATGATAACATGTTCTTCATGTTATGATTCCATATGTTTATTCATGTTCTGTGCCTTTTTATGTCATCATGTTATTCCTTCTAACCCATGTGATGTGATTTATTCCTATATTTATTACCCTCCTAGGATTCATGTATTCCCCAGATTATCCTATAAAAATGTAATATATCAAAGGAAATTTGGATCTCATTATAGATATTAAATAAAATATATTTTTTCAATATTTTTAATTATGTACCTAATCTTCCAAAGACACTAGACTTTACGATAATTATTTTGTATTTGTTGGTTAATTTTGCTTAAAATCATATAATAATATGTGTAATGAGATATGGTCTCTATAGTTGATATCAGGGGAATGTTTTATTTATTTTTTGGTATTAGGATTAGAAAAATTTAGTAAGAACTCGAGGGATGATTCTGTCCCCATGGATAACCTAGATTGAGACTTAGAGAATCACATGTTATGATATACTTTTCATTTGCAAGTTTATCCTTCTATAATCAAAGTTTCCTTTTTATATGATTATTAGCTAAGTATTGAAGCCCCCGTAATTTTATTTTTCTTTTTATTAATTATTGGAGGGAATTATGAAGAAGTAACCTCACCTGTTTTCACCTTCGTATGTAAAATGAAATTTCAAGAGCGAAATTTTATGGGGGGGGGGGTGTAACAACCCATAATTTTATCAATCGAAATTATATTCTTATAATTATTTCATATAGTATAAATCACATAAAATCATATAGATAACAGGATACAAATTTTATAAACAAATAATGAATGGAATAAGAGATATTTCTAAAAATTAAGGAACCTATACCGATATAATAGTAACTTCACTGTTAGAATAGTAATATGAACATTATGAATAGTAATATGGCCAATAGAAAAATAACCTAACCTATTAAATTATAAAGAAAATTTAGGTATATAATAAGTAAAAATATTATATATTCATATCATGGTATAAGTAAATAATTTTTTTTAAAAATGATTAATTAAGTGTTAGTACTGTTGTAAAATATAAATGTTTATTTAAAATTTTAGAATTAATATAATGATTTAAAATAAAATTTATTTCATAAAATAGATTAATAAATTAATTTTTTGTTTTATTATTATTATAAAATAACTTTATGATATCTTATTTAATTTTTCAAAGTGTCATAAAATCTGTTATAATTTTAAAATCGGTATTTTCAACTAAATGATGATTTTAATAAATGTTTAATTTATCAAATTTGGAAAATTATTTTCATAAAACAGAGTCCATTTTTGAAGTATGTACATTGAAAAATGGTTGGGGTGATTTTTTGGATTTTTCTAAAATAATTGAATTTTTGCTGAATAGTGAAATACAATAATTTACAGCATTTAACATTATAATTAAATAAATGATTTTTTTAGTCATGGTTGAGTCATGGATGATGTAAGTGACCATTTTCTTGAACTATAATTCTATATTTACTATATTTAGTCATGGGGATCAACACTATTGACAGCCTTGTTCCAAAATAATAAACAAATGAATAAAATAATCAAAAACACTCCTCTCCTCCCACTATAAATACAGCCCCTCACCAAATCTTCCATTCAAACCTTCTAAGAATTTAAAATTAGTTATATTTTGACCAATATATCTCCCAAAACCCTTCACCATGTTTTGGTCTTGTTGGTATCACCAAAAGATAATTTCCATGTGCCTTAAGGAGGTTCTCAAGGAGACGACACTCGAGAGGTAAAACACTCCCTCCATATCTTTTAATTTATTTTATTTTTTTATACTTACCTCACCTCCCATATAAAAAGTAACATGATAAATATAGTATCATATATATACTATAATTTTATTATGTTAATGGAATATATATCATTAAATATCTTCTTTTATCCTTTTGTTTTAATAAATGAAAACGTCATCCATGATGTGTTGATTCACCACCTTCGTGGATGATGATTTTTCATTTTCTATTACCAAATTCTTGTTCGGTCATAAAACAATTATAATGGTTAAACCATATTTTAATTTTTTTTATTAAAACCTATTTTATGTTCTTAAACTAATATATATACATAATGTTAAATAATAAAACAAAACTAGTTTGTGATAATAAAAAATTCACCAAAATAAACTAACATTCATCATTAACATTTTATCAAATGAATCATTATCATATATGAAGAAAATGATATATGGGACCATTTAAAATTATTTAGGTTCATCAATATCATATAATTAAACTTATGTAGTTTTCTTCCATTTGATAAGAACTCCCATAATTAAACTCAAGGGAACCAATCATAAAATCATGAAACAAACACTCCCAGAATGAAAAACTTGAATCTTATATCTCATAAAAATGGCCATAAATGAACTTAATAAAATTATAATAAATAATATACATGTATAATAGGATATTAATTAATTAATTAATTGGTATAATTTTATTATCCAGGACATTAAGTACAAGTGTGGAATAGTTTTAGACATAAGGTAAGCGATTCTCTCCAAACCCCCATTTTTTTCCTTCGAGTTACGCTTTCTCTTTCATTACCCCAATTTAATTCTTAATCCTTCTTATTAAATCCTCCAAAATTATATTTATATGTCCCAAAAATATTTACCTAGCTCAATTATTCTTTCTTTTATGGGTAAATACATGTTTTATAAGGTTCTCTTTTCGATTCTTCCCGACAAGAAAGCCCGATTAAAGTGAACTTTCCAATTTCTTACCCATTTTCAAGTACAACCCATAATCTATTTTAATACACCATTATTTTTATAAAATAACTCATTTTATCATGAAAAACTATCTTATTTCATTTCTGGTTTTATACAAAAAAATTACACCTTTGTCTTCTTAAAACTCACTTTAATATTTTCCCTCAAACCATACTAAAGTGGCTCATTTCTAAAGTTTCTTAAGAAACCATTTGAATGTTTTTACTTAAGTTGTACATCATTTATCATTATCTATTCCTATTTTCATTATTAATGTACATTTATGATTTAAATATATTCTTTCATGGACACCTATATGATATTCCCATTTCTTATGCGTTATGACATGATTACGATACCCATTTATTTTCTTGGGTAACCCTTATGTTTGTACCTTATGTTTGATTATTCACATGGCACACTTAATGTATAAACATATAATGATGGGTACACCCATATAGTGCTCTAATGCATTGAGTAATGTTTAGTCTCATGATACATTATGTTGGGATTGGGAGTAAACCTGATTTCTTTATGGGATCACTACTACAAATATGGCCTTTATTAGCGCTAGAAAAGTGCATTAACAGTGCTAAAAAAGCACTATTAATCAAGATTAAGATAGGGGGGTCCCTTTTATCAGCGCTCAGAAAAGTGATTATAAAAGTGAAAAAAAATTAAAAAAATAAAAAAGAATATATAATGTGTGCGTGTGTGTGGGGGGTGGGGGTGGGGTCTTTTAACAACACTTGAATCCCCTTTATCAGCACTAGGAATACCCCCTCCCACTCTCCCATGTGCTTCCCTTACCCGTGCATTTCCCAACATTCCTGCATGCACCTCCTTGCTTCCACCCGAACTCGAACCCGAGACCTCCCCCCTTACGGGCCTGCACCTTTACCACTAAGCCATTTCATTTTTTCTCTATTTAATGATATATCTATATATATATATAGTTATATTTATTCATATATTAATATAGATTCTTATTAATATAAATATATTTAGTTATATTAATACATATATATTTATTCATTTATTAATATATATATATATATATTCATATATTAATATATATTTATATATATATATATAGTTATATTTATTCATATATTAATATAGATTCATATTAATATAAATAAATTTAGTTATATTAATACGTATATATTTATTTATATATAATTTTTTATCCATACATTTATTTGTATATTAATATATATTTATAAGATTAGTTTTAAATAAATTTATAAAATATGTTTTTATGTGTGTTTATAAATAAATAAATAAATACATACATACATATATACAACACACACACACAGAGACGCACACAGACACACACACATATTTACGAATAAATACATATATATGTGTATTTGAAAATCCATAGAATGTTAAAATGACCATAACTTCTAATCCAAAAGTTCTTTTCAACTCCACAACTAGTAAAATATAAGAAAATGAAACAATATTTTATATGATATGTGGTACAAGCCTAGAGGACATTCAGATCAGAAGTTATACCTGTTTGAATGTTAAAAAATTGGGGTATCCCGATTAAAAACTCAGTTTGGGAGGACTTCTGGGCCTTTTAGGGCCTCGAAAAATGTGACCAAAGATTCTCGTGGGTCACTAGCACGTATATCTCATCACAAGATTCGATTTGATATACTGTTGAGCTCAAATGGACACCCGAATGAAAAGTTATGGCCGTTTGAAGTTTGAGTTACATTTTCAACTTATTTTAGATCTTTTATTCATTTTTTTGATTTTTGTGTCTTTATATTGTTATTAAATGATTATTAATCGATGATTATTAGAAAATTTTTAATTAATAATATTTTTTAAAATATTTTAAATCCATTTTCACTAAATTTCTTATATATTAAATGTAATAGTCTATTTATACTTATCTAAAACATATTTAAAAAATATATATTATATTTATATCAATATAAATATACTCATATAACAATATATTAATTTTCATATTTTTTTTAAATATAAATTTTATCAGTGCTGATAAAGTCCCAATTTATCATCACTAATAAAGGGTTCCCCTTTATCAATGCTTTTTTTAGCGCTGATAAAGGGTGACGCTTCCCTTGCTCATTTTTGTAGTAGTGGATTTTTTCCACCATGTGATATAGTCTTGGAAGTTAGCCTTGACTCATGTGTATGTCATGTTGTATGTTGTGACCACATTACAATGATTACATTATTACATGATATCATGTTCTACATGTTATGATTCCATTTGTTTATTCATGTTCTGTTCCTTTCGATGTCATCATGTTATGCCTTCTGACCCATATTTTATGATTTATTCCTATGTTTATTCCCTTGCTAGGATTTTTAGCTCATCCATTTTTTCATGTATTCCCTATGTTTTAATTTTTAGATGTAGGAGTTAAAAGGAAGTTAGGAGCTCATTATGGAGATTAAACAGAATATATATTTTTTATTTTGGTTTCATTCTTTCAAATTAGGTACCTAATATTCTGAAGACACTATAATTTATGATCCTTGGTTTTTATTTGATGGTTAATTATGCTTAAAATCATTTAATAATACGTGTAAAGGGACAGGGTCACTATATGTGTTGTTTAATGGTCTTGAAATTTTCTACCATATCCTAAACCATTTTAGGACCCAACATCTTATGTTCACTAATTTCATCCCAACACATAGGTGTTGCAAATATCTTTCCATAAATGGATTCATATGGATCCATTTTTATGATTGAGTAGAAACTATTATTGTGTGAGAAATTTACCCTATGAATATATTTATCCTGTCCTACTTTAAATACTATCAAACATACTTTCAACATGTCTTCCATTGTCTGAATAATCCACTCAGATTGTCCATCAATCTAGAGTTGATAATCCACACTGAAGTTCAACTCAGTATTTAGATAATATTAGAGGAACTTCTAGAAATTGAAGCTAAATATTAGATATTGGTTAGATATAATTGATTGTGGTGTTCCATGTATCCTCAAGACCTCTCTGATGTATATCCCTACAAGTTGATTGAGTGAGAAGTCCTCTCAAGTGAGTAGTCTTTGTAAGATGATCCACCACAACCCACATGACATTGTTTTCTATTAGTGTATTTAGAAGACCAATGAAAAATTTTATAGTGATTTTTTCCCATTTACATGTAGATATGGGTAACGGTTGCATCATCCCTTTATACTTTTTCCTTTTATCCTTGAATTGCTAACATACCAAACACTTTGATGTATATATAGTGATCTCATTCTTCATATTGTCCCACCAATAGTGCTCTCAGAGATCTCGATACATATTTGTGCTCCCTGGGTGGATGGAGAAGATCAATCTATGTGCATCATTAAACATCTATTTCTTTACCTCTAAATTTAATGGTATACATAGTCATGGCCCAAATCTTATAACTGATTCTTCATAAATTTTGAACAATGAGGATTTACCTTTTCTTATAGATTCCACCTTCTTTTTAATTTACACATAATCTCTTTGTGCATCCTTTATATTCTCTAGAAGGGGTGGTTGAGCAATCATTTGAGAAAGGAATGATGATTTTCCTTACTTCATGATTCCCATGTACATAATTTGAAAGTCTAATATGATTTTATCCTTCTTAATTCTCATCATTGGTAAAGTCACCAGATCCTCTCTACTTAGAGAATCTACCACTTTGTTTGCTTTCCCAGAATTGTAATGGACTGAGAAATCATAGGCCTTGATCATCTCTAACCATATTTTTTGGAACATGTTAATATCCTTCCATGTGAATATATATTTGAGGCTCTTTTTATCTATATATATTTCACACTTCTCCCAATAAAGAAAATGTTTCCAGATTTTTAATGAAAGATCACCTTATCCAACTCCAGATCTTGTGTTGGATAGTTATGTTCTTGAAATTTAAACTACCTTGAGGTATAGGTGATAAATTTATCATTTTTCATTAGTACAAATCCCAATACCTTCTTTTAAGTGTCGCTATATTCCACAAAAAGTTCCAAACTTATGGTCTATATGAGGAATGGTGCAGTAATAATCCTCCTTTTCATCTCCTTAAAGATATCTTTTCATTCACTAGTCCTTAAAAACTTTACCCCCTTCTAAGTAAGTTTCTTTAGTGGGGTTTACAGTCATGAAAAGTTTATCACAAATCATCAGAAATAACCATCTAGTCTAAGGAACCTTTGGATATCCATTACAGATGCTGGTCTAGGCCAGTCCTCAATAGCCTCTATCTTTGAAGGGTCCAAATATATCCATTTTCTAGTGAGAATATTCCCAAGAATGATAATTCCTTCACATATAAATAAAATTTACTATAATTTTTATATAGATCCTAATTTCTCAAAACCTTTAGAATAGTATTCAAATGCCCCTCTTTTCTTTTGGGATAAATCATAATATCATCTTTAAGTAATACCAATTTTTTTAATGTAATCTCTAAATACTATATTTATTAAGTCCATAAATATTGATGGAGAATTAGTGAGTCCAAAAGGAATTACTATGAACTTATAATGTCCACAACTTGTTTAAAAGGCAGTTTTGGGAATATCTTCCATATTCACCTTTAATTGGTGATAACCCGACCAAAGGTCCACTTTAGAGAAATAACAAGCCCCATATATTTTATTGATCATGTACCCTATCCATGGTAGGGAATACTTGTTCTTTATAATGATTTTTTTTGATTTCATGATAATTAATGTAGAGACACATTGAACTAACCTTCTTCTTAATGAAGATGACCAGCGTACTCCATGGTGAAGAACTTAGATGTATAAAACCCTTTTCTAGATTCTCTTGTAACAATTTTTTTAGCTCTTACAACTCAACAATGGCCATTCTATAAGGAGTCTTTGATAAGTGTAGATATCTAGGTATAAGTTTTATTTAGAACTCAACCTATCGATCAGGAGGAATACCAAACAAATATTTAGGGAACACAACTGTATAATCCCTCAAAATGGGAATGTATTAAAGCATGATTCTCTCCTTTATTCAAATCATTTGGGCTGGATATAATTCCTCATAAGGCAATAATATCCACAATTGAACATAAGATTACATGGGAGATTCTCCTTCCACCTAACACATGTATAGAAATGGAGGATGACTTGGGATGTGGAGAGTTATCTACCTATATATAAAGTTGATGTTTGATTTATATAAGGATATACAATCCATTCCTAATATAGAATCAAAATCCACTAAAGGAAGTTAGATGAGATTTGTTGCAAGATTCAATCAAAAAACATTGATTGGGGAGGAGTTATATACTTGGGATTCAATCATTTATCTGTTTTTTGTTCTCATAGATAGATTAACCCCTATGTTTTGAGGTGGTGATTAAATATTTATACTAAACTTACAAGATATGAAAGAATTAATAGAACTAGAATAAAAAATTATGTTCACTATTCTTTAATGAATAATAAGCACACCTATCACCACATCACTATTGGTATCCCCCTCAATAGTAGTGATAACATATTCCCTTACTTTTTCTTTAGGAATTGAAGGTTATTGACATTTATTTTTGTCAATAACCCTTGGATTAGGGATTTTTCTTGCATAAAGCTCATTTTTCTTTTAGTTGAAACCCTACACCACAAGTTTTACATTAATCTGAATATTATTTTCTTCTTCTACATTAGTGGTTTCTTCATTTACCTTCAACACTGATTATTCTAATACCCCTCTTTTACACATTTTAAACATCTCTTAGTTCCCATCATAATGTTTCTATGATACTTCTTCCCACACTTTTTACAAGTGGGATGTTGGATTTTCTTTCCTCCATTAAATTCATTTATTGTTACTCCCAGTGAAAAATCTATTTGATTTTTTTGTCTCTAATCCCACGAGACCAATAAGAGTCACCAATATACATCCCAAAATTGATAGAAAAACAAAAAATATCTTTATTTCTATCAACATACTAAATCAATAAATTTTTTCATAGACTCATATTTAACCCACTAAAGAAATAGTCCACCCTACTTTCGATGTTGATGACAAAGTTGGAAGAATAACATGCAAGCCTTTCGAAGTTTGACCCATGAACCTTGATAGGATCATCTTACTTTTTCTTAAGACTAAATAACTCCCTCTCCATTTTAATATGGAGAGTTTTGGGAAAATATTTATTGAAAAATATATTATTTACTTCTTCCCATTACATGGAATCAATATCCTCTCTGGACTTTGTGTTCTTGAATAGTGTCCACAACTAGTCAAATTCTCTTTCAATATGATGAATGTCCATCACAAATTTATATTTCACTGAGAATTATAGGGTAAATAATATATTCCAAATAGAGTCAATTCATTATTATAAAATGAGGGGATCAAAAGATACACTAAAATTAGGTGGCCATTGTCACATAAAATACTTGAATACAACTAGGTCTTTCTTAAGAGGAGGGTGTTCCACTTGATTTAAGTTATTAATATTAACATGAGATAGTTTAGAAAGTAATTCCATGAAAATATAATATCCAAATCCATTAAGTTTAGGAATATCATTGGGGAAATCATCCCATTTCCTATCTTTCTGGTTGTTGGCATGATTTCTCCTATTTCCCACTATTAACTAAAAAAAGAAAAACAAGATAAGAATACATTGATTAAGAAACATAAAAGAGAAAATTATAAAATTGGAACTAATAACTTATAAATGATAATTATATCATAAATTAAGAGTATTTAGGTTTCAATTTAAGTTATCCATAGTAATTTGCCTATTTTTTATAACCAAATAATTTGTTCAAGTCATATCCCCTAGAGTTTCAAACATGATGTGAAGTAAGGCCCTTTTTCATGCATCATATAACAATTGAGTCAAATAAAAATGCCCCTTTTTCATAGTTATTACCCCTTGGTACAAATATTCTCGATCCACATCCAATTATAGTATCCACACATGGATGTAATTTCTTAGAATCCACTCACTCTATACTCCACCAGAATTCCAGGATATTTTCCTATACTTATAATTATCCTTAGGGTTCTCACTAAATTATTATAACACTAATACATAAAAATAACTAGAACTTTATATGATACCAAATAAAGTGACCCATTCCTTTTACACATTTTATTACATGATTTTAAAATATAAATATCAATAAGTTCAACCCCAAAGACCGTGAGGCCTAATGAATTTGGAAGACTAGGTTCATGATACATCAAAAGGGAACTTAAAACAATAAATATTTACTTTATTATCTATAACAAGCTCCTAAATCCATTCGAAATCTTAAAAATCTATAGGATACTACATGTAATACATAAAAAATGGGTGAGATAATTACCCCATTATAGAAATAAACATGATAAGGAAACGTAACGTGTGAGTTAATGGTACAACATGATATCATAAAAGAGGGGGATCATGAGTGATCACATGGAAGCATAAAATAAATAACACAGTATCATAAGATCATGTTCACATTGGAAACTTGGAAACAATATATAACATGACATAAACATGATTTAAGGCTAACTGCCTAGACAATATCACATGGTGGACAAAGTCCCATAATAGATTAGGTTTACTCTCTAATCCCACACATAACGTTTCATGAGACTAAAGCTTTACTGAATTAATTTTAGTGCTATCTAGGTGCAACCATCATAACATGTTCATGTTTATCTGTGTAAAAAAAGGAAATAAATCTCAAGGCATAAACATAAGAATTAACCATGGAAATAAAATTGGTTGCATAATCTTGAATTATATCATAATCAAAGGAAATTTTATAACGAAGGAATTTGACAAATGAACATAATACATGTATTACCTCATCAATGTAAGGGTGAATAGTATAGGTATATATTTAAGACATATATAAATAATTAATAATAATTACACAACTTTAAATATATATAAAAAGTTATTTATAGAGATAATAGTCATAACCCAAAGAAAATCATTGTTTAGAGAGATCCCTTACCTCGAGACAAATTCATCATGTGTGTTCTTTATATTCTTGAATAATAAACTTATGTTAATTATTTACTTTCCTAAGAAACTTTTTAAATTTTATAATTCTTTTTTATTTTATTTATTAAAATGTTATATTCAATTATTTAATCATTTATGTTCAAGTCACACGTCTTGATGATGATCAACTGATATGTCCAAGATAACTTCGGAATGTTGACTAAGGTCAAATAAATTATCATTTCATCATATCCATAATAATAATAATGAAATAATTATCATTTTTATTCATTAATTATATTTTTAAATCCAATCATGAAATATATTTATAAAAAGGGGTTATATTACAATCATGGACACAATATGTCATACATAAGTATGAGTAACGTTTCCATTTTTCCGCGATCATGACGGAAATAAGGTAAGACTTATTTTATCTTTAAAAAATTATAATTACATAATAAATATGATATTATTATTTTTAAATATACTTATATATACTATTCAATGGATGTGGTAATGAAAAACCAATTACATCGCTTCGTGGAGGTGGTAATCCACACACACACACGAATGATGTTATCACTTATTTATGAATGGATAGGTAAGAAAATAAATTATATGTTAATTTTATATAATGATAAATATATCATTAATAATATATATATATTAAATCCATCATCATAAAAATCCATGAGAGGCAATGATGGAAAAAAATTACACCGGTTCACATGGCGGTAGTCCACTGTAAACATGAACGATAGTTTCATTTCCCCTTTGATGGAATAGGATAAAGATATAGGTTATTAAATTAACATAATAACATATTAGTATATGGGAGATACTTATGATATTTTATTATCTTGGATGAATAATATTTCAATGAGGGGTAAGAAGAAATAAAATTAAAATGCATGGTTAAGAATTATACCTCTTCTCCGGACACCCTCATTAGGTTTTCAGCAAAATCCTTCCTAGGAGGGTTTTATAATTAAAAAATGCCTCTAAGATTTTTAAAGTGAAGTAAATAATTTATTTGAGTAGGTATTTTATGAACCAAAATTATTTTTAAGTATTAATAAAATAGGAAATGAGGTTCCCTTTTATAAGTGATAAGGAGTGACATTTTTGTAAATACCCAAAACTGTTTGATAATGAGAAGTCACTCTCATGAAAAGCTACTAAAAAATTGATCAATTAAACAGTGAATAGAATTTATGGTCAATAAAAACCTATATAATTAAAAAATAAACATATTTTAAATATATTATTTCCTTTACCTTTAAGGTTACACACTTTTACTATTTTAGTTTTTACCATGGTAACTAGTTTTTCACCTAGGTAATTTATCGTTTAAGCTTAAAAATAAATTGAGAATTACTATATAATTTGGAAAAAATGATTCTATATAAAAAATCCAATTTATCATAGAAAAATACTATGTTTTTGGAAAATTAATTTTAACACAAGCGTATGTAACACACAAAATCCCATTTTAACCTCAATTCCGATAATTATTTTTTACTAATCATTAAGAACAAAAATTAAGCTGGACTTATTACATAATATTAATTATTATGATTAAAAATATGGAATAAATTTTATCAAATTCATTAATATAATTGGAATAAGTTAATTTAAAAATAAATCTACAAAAATGTCGAAAAATAGTTTTTCAAGTAATTCATTTTTTAAGCATAAGATGATATTACATTAACTATATTTTTTTGAAGATAATATTACATTAACTACATGAATATAAATCATAATTATGTTAATTTAAATTAATATAAATAAATATATAATATTTAAATTTCATTTAAATATTTATTTATTTGGGGTTATTTTAATTAATTAAAGAGGATAAACTTTATGCACTTAAAAAATAGTTTGCAGAAAACCACATTTTTGAGCATAAAAATAAACTTATACCAAAATAATGAAAATTACGGATTAAAGTAATATTAGTTAAGTTATTATAAATAAAATGGTTCATATTTAAATTTAATAATAAATTAAAAATATAATGAAACTTTTAAATTACTTTATTTAATGAAAATAAAGGACAATATTTGAATAATTGTCAATTTTCACAATTCACAAAAAAATCAATCATTTCAGAAAAATCCCAAAATTCCACTCTAAGTAAATTTTGATATAATGATTTCAAAAATTATTTTAATTTTATAATTTTTTTTTCTAAAACTTCAAGAAATTAATTTCAATATTTTCCCTTAAAAAAAATAAAAATTATTTTTAAAGAAAACATATTTTTTTGAAGAATAAAATGTATTCATTAAAAATTGAGTGATTATTTAATTTTAATTTATCATTAAATTTATATAAATTATATCCTTTATATATATTTCATAAATTTGTTAATACAATTTATACTCTCTAATTTAATTACTAGGTTGCAATAGTCATAAATAATAATAGTTCATTTAGGATTGGTGTTGCGTGTTGTATACGATATCAGACACAACTTCCATTTTTTTAAAAACTGGGGTTTATAATCTTAGAATAACCCCCTATCTAATTTTTATAGACATGTGATTCCATATGAAAATTGTTCCTAAATTGAAATTTATTTTTAAACATGTATTTCAATAAATGCTGATTTTTAGAATTAATATTAATAAGATTCAATTTAAACTGAGTCTGTAACGACTCATTAAAGCCCTTAATATTTTTAATTCCCATGTCGCCAACATTAAAAATATGAGAAAATATTTTCCAGGTAATGGTAATTTTTTTTCTAAAATACTACCACTCAAAGCAATGTTCATGATCAGAGAGTTTTACTTTTTAATGAGATCTTGGAAATTTATAAGACATGAAAGTGTAAAACAATTTAGATGTTATAAAATATTTAAAAATAATAATTATTTTGATCATTGAAATGGATTTACCATTCTGTGTAGAAATTTTCTTCTTGAAATTACAAGAAATATCATTTAAATAATAAACTATTGGTCTTCCTCAAAAAAGTGGCACCCCAAGATAAGAGAAAGGAAGACACACTTCACTAATGTTCAAAATAATGACATTATATTGCCTTATAGATTTGAAAAAACATTTTCCAAAATTAACATGATATTTGTCCCAATTAATCCATTGACTATATATATTTTCATAATGTTTAAGAATATCTAAACTTTATTTAATGTTACCCTATCCACCTTGAAAAAAAATGATAATATCATCAACATAGAGAAGGTAGAAGGAGAAGGTAAACCTATTTAATATTAAATAAATGTAAATTTACCATCATAAACTATCTTGAGAATATACTGACATAATAAGTCTTTGGTAACATTGAAAATGATAGTTGAATGGCCCCTACCTCACATCCTAGAACAAGAGAATTGGCCTTCTATTTAACCATTAATAATAACAGAAATATTGAAATACTTAAAGAGAAATATAACCATGTCAATAAACCTATCATCAAATAAAAACCTAAAAATGACCTTAAAATCAAATACCAACTAATTATGCCAAAGGATTTGGTGATATATAGTTTAGGAGTAATATTTTAATTCTGTAATTTTTTCCTAAGAAGACCGACACACTCTACAGCTGTAACAAGGAACTCATGTACATGTCTACCGTTAATAAATCCAAATTAATTTTATGAAACGAGATTGTGATTAAAAAGTGATAATCTATTATAAAAAATCTTGCTAATGATCTTGTAAATAGAGTTACCTAAAGAAACATGTCTAAATTGATGAATTTCATCATCATTATCAATCCTTGGAATTAAAGTAAGAATGTAACGCCCCGACCCCAGTTACCCCGAGTCGGTGCATTATTGCGTAACATTGGCATGATCACAAAAGATCAAGTCTCGAAAGACCGATTAGTTTAGTAGCTTTGGAAACACTAGATACATTCGTAAATGTTACATTGCATCATAAAGTGAAAAACTACAATAACAAAGTCTCCATAGTCCACACTCATATCCTCTTCTGACTATCCCTATAGGTTATTCATAAAATACTTCTTCACATCCTGGAAAATATTAAAACATTGAATGGGGTGAGCTCAGATACTCAGTAAGGATAACAATATAGCAGAAGCTTTCATAAATAAACATTAACATTTAAGGCAATGTATAACTAAAACAAAAGCCTTTTAAACTTGATCTTTAGCATAATATGGAAAAAGTAAAATGAAATAATGCCATTTACTTACTCACATGGATATTCTAATAGTCGAATAATCACATGAAATATCAATAACCACTTTCATAATGATGGAATGCATAATGCTAGACTATCATAACCACGTAGCCAAGGCCTCGTGCCAAGTCTACAATAAGATTTTGTCAAGGCCTCGTGCCAAGACACTAGTTTGTCTCATGAGACCTACCGATGCAATTTTTTTAGAATATACTTACATTTAAAATTGCTCAAATATACTCCAATGTTTTTCTGAAAACATTATACAAGATTCTGAAAACAAAATAACTAATTCTGATACTTCTCGACTAATTACACGCCATGATGGGTCCACACCCAATCCCTTCCTGTCTACCACACTCGAGAGTCGGGCTTTCTGAAAACAATTTTAAGCATGCGTTAAATACGTATACATTTGCACTGGATTTTCATATATTTTAGAGAAATATATCTTGTTTGAAATCATTCAAAAATCACATAATTATAAAAGAAAACCTTTTAAATAAATGTAAAAGTCAAAGGGGTTTATACACCGTATAAAAAAAATTGTGCATAAAACAAAATATTCCTCAATGAAAGGAGATTGAGACAAAGTCCCTTACAAATATCATTTTATAAATAAAATAGTTCTATTATGTGTATTCACTACAAGTACACATAAAGAAAGTACAAATACAAGATATGACATAATAATATCATGACATAATTTGAAAGTAGGAGATTAACCCAAAGAACGTAAATTGGGTTAAGAAGTTCCCTTACAAAGATAATTTTTAAATAAAATAGATATATTATGTGTATTCACTATAATTACACATAAATAAAGTAAAAATAAAAGATAGGACATAATAATATCATGACATAATTTGAAAGTAGGAGATTAACCCAAAGAATGAATATTGGGTTAAGAAGTTCCCTTACCTTGCGTCCTGTCTTGACTCGACCGTTCTTTAACCTCCTGAATAATAAACTAGAGTTAATTTATAATTTCTTAAGAACCTTTTTCAAGTTTTTTATTCCTTTTATATCACTTAGAACATTATGTAATTATTTAAGTTAATAACGGTCATTTTTTCGATCTTTGGTACTTGAGTCAAAAATGAACTTCTTATAATTACAAGTTGTTCATGTGGTGAAATATCCATTATATCCAGAATTATATTCATGATATAGATATCATATATCTCATATATATCCAGTATATACATTCATTTATAATATTCCATAACGTTTAGAGGTAAGAAATGAAATGCACCGTTCATGGAGACGGTAAGCCGTACGTACGCATGAATGCTACTTTCATTTCTATTTCGTATTTAATGAAATCATAATGATATAAAGGTATATTATAATTCCAGTATAATATCATATATAATATCATTTACTCCATCCTTTATACATCCCACATATGGCATTAATGATTCAAATCACTTTGAGGTGGCGGTAGTCCGCACTTCCTAAAATGAAAATATCGCGTTTACCCATAATGGAAACAATAAAGGTATGCCATAAATGAAAAATACAGAACCTTAAGTAAAACATAAACATATTATATATCATATATAAATATAGTGACATATTAATGTACACCTTTGAAGGTGTTATATGAGTGTTGAACAATCATCGTTTCGTGTGGCAGAAATTCTCCATCCACAGAAACAGTATGTTCTTTAACCATTAGATGTAGGTGTGTGTAGATCGAATAATTCTTATAACAACATCCTAGTATATTGAGTATACTGGTTTTGTTACAAAATAAATTAATAAAAAGAGTTTAGGGGGTTGGATAAGAAAAATAAAACAAAATAACATAAGAGAAGACATTACCTTAAAATCGGGTAACTCTTTTGATTTGAGCCAAAGGCTTCCTTGGGAAGAATTATGCCCAAAGTGAGGCTTCTAGGAGTAAGGGAGGGAAGTTGGGAGAGTATTTGGGCAGAGTTTGGCGAAGCCAAATGGCTTGATGGTGTGAATAAGGTGGGAGTGGTGGGGGCCTTTTATAAGAGGAGATGAGGGGCACTCTTGGAAAGATTGAAATGTTACATTATTATGAAATGATTTTCAGATTCTAAAGGTCCCACAATGATATATTTCGAGGCTAAGGTGATAAGGGTTCGAAATATTCTCATCCAATAGGCTTTGTACAAGTGTAATGCTTATATTTTACATTATCCTTCCATTTTATTGAAATTGTTAATTAATGAGGTAATCGCGACATCATCATGGTGTCATAAATAATTTAATCTATTTAATGTCTAAAAATTATAAAAAAAAATATCATTATGTAGGAAATATTTTTATATTTCTACTGAATATTTATAGTCAAAAATATGACTTGTATAACCACATTTAAATTTTTTTTTAGTAAAATGACTCATGTTTGTGACATTTTTATTTTAACATTAAATAAAAAGTTTTTAATGACATTTTCCTACCAAAGTGGCTCCATGGGGTCCCCAAGTTGACCCATGGATTGTCTTGGTCGGCCATGACTCATCCAATAGGGGTAGGACAAGTTTAAAGGTCATTTCATATTTTTATAATACCATTTTTACCTTAAATTTCACTAATTACCTTTAATCGCGATTAATTAAACTTAAAAGTTACTATTCACCAAAAAATTATTTTAATCCCATTTAATCACATTTACTTCCTAATGACAACCATTTATGTTTGATTTTTGAAAATCAAATCACAGAAGTGGTAATATTTCATTTAAATGAAAAATCAGTTATTTAACTACCACTTAGTGGTTTCACTATTCATCAAAAATTGAAGTTTTTCAGAACAATGCCAAAATTTCACCCTAATCTATAATTGATATTCCGATTTCAAAAATTATGTATATTTTACAAAATTCCAAACACATAATTTTCATTAATTAATTTTATAATTAATTCCCACTGTCACAACAAATAGCGTGTTTTTAAGAAATAATATATATCAAAAGATTGACAATTGTTTATGTCTAATTTCAAAGTGAAATTAATTATAATGAACACCATTGGATAAAATGGTAAAAATATATTCTAATTATACTTTAAAACCACTCAGTAGTATAATTTATCACTATAAATTATTTTTATTAAAAAAGTTGTTTTTAAGTATTCTTCACTATTCATAAAAAATTGGAAGTTCTCAGAAAATTACTAAAATTTCAAATTAGGATAACTTTGATATTCCGGATACAAAAACGAAGTCCATTTGGAAAGATAAAATTTATAAAATTTAAAAAAGTAGGTATTACTATTCATAACGGCTACTTTGATTGGTTGTGGTGTGTGTTAGAACTCGAAGTTGCGTACAACACACGCTACTGTATTATTCAAAGAAAAGTGTACCATGGAAGCTTGGGATGTTACAAAGAAACTGTGAATTGAAACCTATTGGTATAATCCCATCTTGATAGAAATATGTAACTATATTCTCCATGTTATTATTAATAATATTAAATAAATTTTGAAATAATAAGTTGGGAAAAAAATCCGAT
This sequence comes from Viscum album, assembly GCA_963277665.1. Lineage (NCBI taxonomy): Eukaryota > Viridiplantae > Streptophyta > Magnoliopsida > Santalales > Viscaceae > Viscum > Viscum album. The sequence continues at coordinate 358,274,531 of OY728121.1, forward strand.
CCAGGAGAAATTTCACCATTGAGACCAAAAATAACATCCCTAATCTTAATTAGAGATGGAGGATCATTGACATGACTATTATCCTTATAAGAGATAGCATGAGGGATGATTAAATTCAAGAGGCCATTCCTTGGTAAATTTATATAATTAAAGTGACTCTAATAATTATCAATAATGTGACCCCTAAGGGATTGGATTTTATAAACTATGCTATCCCCAATTTTGAGCTGAATAAGAGGTATGAAAACCTTTATCGATATTTGAATAGAGTTAAAAAGTGGAATTTATATCCCCCTCATAGATCTAAATAACCCGGAAGGTTTCTTTAGAAGCATTTAATTTGAGCTTAATAATATAATAAATATTAGATAGGATACCAAGCTCCTTTTGAGGGCCATTATATAAGAAGGGGTGTTTGCTTCCTCTATAGTAATGATGGTTCCTTTGTGGGGTCTTTATCTTTATCCTTGACGATACTAGGTCTATTAGTCACTGAGTGAACTTTCTAATTCTTACATGGTGATTCAACTTTTTCAAACTAAACCACCCTCAACTTATTCTTCCTATTAATTTTTTTCCTAAGATCTACTCTGATTAGTTTTTACAAGATTAATTTGTTTCTACAAAAATCTAAAATTCCAAATTGAGTTCCCAATAATTTTTCGATGATTAAAAAATGAAGGGTTGTATTAATATTGAATAATGACATCTATCTTGATATCACCAGTTGAAAAGGATATATAATCAGGAAAAGTAGATTCTAAATTCACACCAACAAGGACTTCGAAATAATATCCAATCTCTCCTTCGAATGTATTCCTATCCATAATAAATGGGGTTAAAACACATGAATTAATATCATTTATGATTTTAGGATGCCAATAAACCCAATTAAGGCCATGCATGAGGATCTAAATCTATTCATTAGTATGTATATAAGTGTGTGGATTTAAATTCATATCTTATTCTAATAGTATCAGAGCTCTTGGTTTGAGATTTAGATTTCCCAGATTATAAGACTTATTAAGTCTGGCCACAGATTTAAGAAGAATGTGAACATATCACTTCTCAATAGGAATTAGTTTCCAATTTTTGGTGCCCCATATTAAGGATTTTTTTTCACCTCACCCATGGATTATCTCCCTTATCATAGTTTATTCCAACAAATAAAGAAATTTTTCATAAATCTAACATTTTTTAAAGCCATCAGATCTGTAACAACCCAAAATCTCCCATACATCAATTTATTCACTTTCCTAGATTAATTTTCTCCAAATTTAGGAGGCATATCTTGGGTCCCATTATTAAGCACCTCTAAAAAATTTATTCCCTTTACACTAGCCATTGCTTGACCCTTTATTGCCAAATTCGCATCAAAATCCATCTTGATCCATGGAATTGGAGGAACTTGTATAGGATTACTAGTTTTTTTTCTGAATATGGCACGTCCAGTGATCCTCTATCAAATATACCCCCATCCATAAGTTCTTCTACCAACAATAGATCACTTGGGAATTCCATTACAAATAAAAAACCTATATTTAAATAAAGATATCTCAAATTCCATTAGAGTCACTAACCCAAACTCTAAAATCCCCAAGAAATCCTTATCATATTTTTTCTATGATATCAATACATGTAATTCCCTCTATCCCTGAACTTGAAAAATAATCATCAACTTACATCAAATTTGAAACATGTATTTTCCTTTATTAAATAAAACTAAACCTACATATGCACATGGTGTGTATGTAGGGTGTGAACAATAATCCCAATAGGATACCACCATTGTTATATATAAATAATTTTAGAAAACTAATGATGAAAAAATAGTTTGGAATAACTATAAATAAATTATCATCTAAATTTTATTTAAATAAGTTACAATGAGGACTATAATAAAGATCCCTTAGATATTAGTGGGAGATTTAATACCTTTTAATGGTCAAGGTAAGTTAATGAGTGTTGGAGACCGGATAAGACCATCATTAAATGAATTGACCAAGGGATAATTGTAATTTGATCTAAATTGAAACATGTTCAGTAAAGTATTTTTCATACATTAAGTGTTGTAGTATACTTAAAAACACCATTCTATAATATTATGTAGTGTTTAGGTAACCTTAACATTGGAGTCATTCTATGTATTTTTTCTTGAGGAAATTTATCTAGGAGTTATGGAAGTGTTTTCTTATTATATTTATTGAAATAAAACACATGGATGAGTTATAGAATTATTATAATTTTTAGGAGACACAAAGGAATGAATTTTTGATGAGTTAAATAAAATCATGGTGTGAAGGACCTTGTTACACCATGATGGGGATGTTTCTAGTGAATAAGTTACTCATACATATGATCCTCATGTCATAGTAGTATGTGATTTTACATGAACTTTTACTTGAAGAGATTATGGGAAGATGATTTTTTTTGTAGTTAGAAACAATAATAAATTGGTACTACACTAACCAAAAAGAAGAATAAAATCATGGTTAAATCTATGTCTCAAAATTAAAAGGATAAGTTCACATTACCTTTTCTAGGATAAAGGAATATAATGCTTCACTATATTTAAGGATAAAAAGGGACACACTATGATGCATGTCTGGACTACAGAAATGAGACGATCCATCAAGTGTAAAAATTATAAAAAAAACAAACAATTATATAAGATAACTAGACACCCATTTTGGTAGGATTTCATCTAGGACCGAGGTTAAGAACAAGGGTTTACACATGATCCAAATTTTGGAGTCACTTGAGGTGAAAGGATATGAGAGATTGATCAAATTGTGGATTCTTTTCAAGATCTATATTGTACATGGGTGTTGATAACTTTATTTATATTAATTTCCTTGATCTTATTGATAATCAGATAAGAACATGGATAGTGAGATTGTAATTTCTAGGCACTTAGGATTAACCACTTGATAAAAAGAGTTGGTGAACCTTATATTTACTCTTATTCCATGTGTATGTTATTTATTTCTCTATCTCTAATCATCAAATCATCACCATAAATATCTAATCACACAAACCAGTGATTGGAATAACTTTTTAATTTAGTGTTGATGTTTCTTAGTCACCATTGATTCGCCCCGATCTTAGTGGTTATATACTATCTCTTGGGCTTATCAATTAGTCTAAAATCAATCTTTAAGTGGTTATAGGTAACTATTCCCATGGATTTGTGCTTTTGTTTATTGAAAATATCTTTGATTTATGAGATTAACCTATGTTACGAACAACATCAATAACAAAGGAGTTACTATTTTTGGGGAAAATAATTCTATCTATAGAAGGACATGATGGTTCCATATCTTCTAACTCTTGGCTTGGACATACTTGTAATTATCAATAATGATGTATATATTCCTAATGTTGGGAAAACTAAAACATTACTAGAAAATAAAAATATCAAAGTCAATGGGAGAGCATGTAAAACATTAATTTCATAGTTCTCAGAAAATAATTTCAAATGATCCTTGGATTTAAATATGGAAAATAGATTCTTGAAGAAACTTCATGATATCAATTAAGGATAAAAAATTGAAAGTGTCATGGTTAAAAAATTTCTAGGATCTATTGGAGAATATCTAAATGGGATAATATGAAATGGTGTATTGATTCTTCATCCCGGTGAAGAAAATTGTGATCACAATTTGATATTATGGGGGGAATTCTTGAATATTCCACCTTGGAGAAGAAATTGATTAGAATCCTATTTCATAAATTTTATGTGAATATTTATACTCTTGATGATCAATACATAGATATGTTTAATATTAATAAACTCAATAGAGACTTGATTTCTTATGATATGATAATAGGAAAAACCTTAAGGAGAATACAAAAATCCAAGAAGGATATGGATTTTGAAGTTTCCAAATTTTCTACACATATTGATCCTTAGAAGTCTGAGGAGGAGGAAATAAAAGAAAGAGATACTTACATGGTATTTTATGAGTTCATATCATTATTTTAAAAATGTATTCATTTAGTAAATGATAAATACAATGGTAAAAAAGTATAGAAAAATTGGGAACTTTTTATCCAATAACCCTAAAAAAGAACAAGATAATAAGAATAATGATCAATCAAAATGATCATAAAAAGGATAAATAAATTGTAAAGTGACCATGAGGAGGAAAATGTTACATATTAAAGATAAAGTCCAATAAAAAAAGAATAAATTTATCTCAAAGCATAACACCATATCTTTTCATGAGGAAAGTGAAAAATGGAAATAAGACTCATAAGATGAATGCTAATTTATTTATTGATAAATCAAATTATCCCAAAGATCCCTCAAGTGAATAAAAATAATGGAGTAGTGAAGGGTAATGAAACCTATCTATGGAAACACCAAAGGATTTTTAATTTAGAATGTAATTTCAAGAATGATAAGGAAAATGTGAAACTTGTGAGAGAAAATAAGGTTTTTAAATAAGAGAATGATTTATTTAGGAAATATTCCAATATGAAATTTCTAAGATGCAAGTGAAGTTAACATGAAATATGGGATTTATAAATTAAGTCCTTAAAGGATAGGATAAGATACTTGATATTACCATAGTAAATCTCATTTCTAAGAATGAATAAGTAAATTATCTCGAGGAAAGGTTGGTTGATACTAAAAATTCATGGATGGGAAATCACCTTATGTTCTGAAATTATATCAATAAAGACATTAAATGTTCTAAAATAGTGAAATAATTTTTTATGTTTTCAATAAACCCATTTATAGTTCCATGTATTGGTTTACGTGGACAAATCCATAGGGAGGGTGAATTTAGTTTCCAATTAATTTTTTTGTTTAAAATAATTTGAAAACAAATTCCCTAATTTATGAAATAAGCTAGTTAACTAAAACATTAGAAATATATAATTTAATTTTTTCTAAAGATTTATCAAAGGATTTATCACAAAACATTTAAAACAATTTCAAAATTACTTCAACTTTGGTAATAATTATAATCACTTTAAATAAAATTTACTAAACACTAATTAAAGTAAACTATCAGAGTGATGTTTTTCAAAACAAAATTTATAAACAATAGAAAAAAAATAAAGAAACGCACAACAAAATAAAAATAGTAGGTTTAGTATCAAGATAAGACCTAGTAATCTCAACTTTAAAATCACATTCTTACAAGAATTTTATTAAAAATTAAACTTGATCGAAAACCTTGATCTGGTTTTTTAATATAAAAACTTCACACAGGTAGTCTGGTAAAGACACTTCATCTTCCAAAGTTATATGTGGGACAAAAAGTGTAAAAATAATAAGTGATAGAGTATAAAATTACTCAATAATATAGTGTAGGTTCCTGTACTATTAAATAGTTAGAGTAAATAAGGCATAACTCAAATGTAAATAAACAGAGAAAAGGAAAGAAAGATGGTGGAGGAGTTTTTATTTTTCTTATTTCTATGATAAAGCAAGTAGATGATTAGGGATGTTATTTTTGTTCTTTTGGATTGTCTTTAAATCTTCCCTTGATGTTTCTTTGAACATTAATTTTCATTATTTCAATTTTTATGAAAAAAACATAGTATCGTTTATAGAACTATACAATCCTCTATGTTTTTCAAAAATAACCAATTAGAAATTTTAAAAATTAACCCGCTAATAAGAAAACAAGATTCCACTTGTTTATGAAGAGTTATTCTAACTTTAAAGTTTTTTAGAGTCTATAATTATCCATTATAGTATAATAATAAATAATATGAATCCTCATACTGAGAAATATATCCAAAATTTATTACTTTGTCTTCAATGCCTCTATGAAGTTATTTGAGAATAATCATTATTAAATCCATGTGTATTTAAATTGCAATAAATACCACAAACTATTCATTAGAATAATTAATTTGAATTTTATTTCTAGATATTTATGGTAGAAGTCTCCAACTAGAGATACCTATATTAGAGTTGTGGAAGAAAAATTGAACTAATGGTAGTAGCTTCAACTAGTGGTAGCAAAACTCTACTGGTAGTGGAATCCTTGTACTAGTAGTAGTGGTAGAATAATAATTTTAGTGGTATCATCTTTCAACTGATAATAGAATATTTCTCTAGCGGTAGAATGCCTCTTCTAGTGGTAGTATATTTACATTGGCGGTAAAAAAAATATATTGGCAGTAGAAAAGTATACTGGTGGTATCACCATTGTACTGGTGGTAGAAGAAGTGAATTAGTGGTAGATTGTTCCTTCTAGAGATAGAATACTTTAAACTGAAGATATCACGACGAACAACTAATATAAGCTATAAAAGGTAAAACATATTTTTCATACCCTTTGTAAGGGTGGAATAAATGTTTCATACCTCAAAAAAGGGTAAGTAGATACTTACGTAAGGGTAACCTGAAACTTTCTAAAGGTAAAACAAAATTTTTTCATGCTATATAAAGGTAAGAAAATACATTCATAAAAGCAAAGAAAAATTTAAATATCTTATTCAAGGGTAGATACATACTTTTTCAAGAGTAAAACAAACATTTAAAAGCTTACGTAAAGGTACTTTAAATATTATATAAGGGTAAAAAAATGCTTAGAGAGTTATTTAAGGATAAATGAACTATTAAAATAATTGAATAAGTGTAAGGACAAACATTTAGGACTTATATAAGGGTAAAAATAAATATTGAAACTAAATTTTATGTCTTAATATAAATACTAGATTTTTCAAAAATAACATAAGCAAAACAATTCCACACATTATTTTCTACGCACACATATTTTCTCCCCCTTTGGGATTATCAAAAAGGAATAGAGGAAATAAAATGTATCATGGGAAATAAAAATTAATAAAGAGTAATTATGTAACATTAATATCAATTTCAATTGATTATATCATCAAAATTCAAAAGAAAATAAAAACTACCTATCAAATCCTAGAATAAGTCTAATGAATCCTCATCACAAAGTGAGGTTGGATCAGTTGGGTATTTTCCTTTAGAAGTAGTAAAGGATCTTAGTGAAGGAGGAGGTATAGAGGATTGTGAAGGAGGCTTGAATACAATACCATATTACAATGGTCTCAAATGAAACACCATTATAATAGCTTTAAGTCCAAAAGGACTAATATAAATGGATGTTTCCTTAAGAGGTAATGAAATGGGTTCAACGACCAAGTTTATCATGGGAATGGTTGGAGGAGAAATGAATGATATCCTAGAAGTGCAGTGAAAGGGCTCCATGATCTCTAAAAACCAGGTAATGAACCTTATACCATGCTCCATTTCATGAAATAAATCTATCTTTTACTCTATAAATAACTTTTTCAAGAGGGATAAATCCTTCAATAGACTGAGTTTCCCTTTGAATGTCCTAGTGGCAGGTGGAATCCTTATATTTTTAGCCAAGAACATAAACTGAGAGTTAATATAATTCTTGGTAAAAATATTATAAATATAATACTTAATGGCCTTGGTTATGATTTCATTATCACTCTTTGATTCATTAAAACATCATTTCACCAACTTATATATATAGTCACCTTGAAACTTTATCTATTTTATCTCATCTTGGTGAGAGGTAGAATAATATACTAGAACTGCTTGTAACTCTTCTATAACAATATTTATGATCACATTGGGATCCAAACTTGTAGGAATAGAGGGAGTATGATCTATATAAGAGGAATATCCAATTATATAAAGAGAGTCCATCCTACTAAGAATTGTTTGATGACCTATAGTCATATCCATCCTCATATCCTCCATAGAAGACACTATTAGGGGAAAGGGTTTAAGAAATTCATTCTGATATATCATTTCCATCAAATATCCATTAATATCTTTTTGTAAAATAGAAATAGTAGGCGCAACATGATTTGGTGGACTACCTACATCAAAATCATAATCATCTAAGTCAGAGTAGGTCACTCTAAGTATTGTTGATCCCAAGGAATTATCTGGATTAGAATTTTTATCCTAATCGTCAGAAATCATCTCATTAGTATCAATAAGTATTTCAATAGCTAGAAAAAATGAACCACTCTAGGAACTCTCCCAATATTCACTAATAGTGCTATTATATTCAGAGACTATCATTTAGGGTTGAGATTATTCATCCTCATCTTCCACATCAACATTATGTGAAGACTCATCAAACAAAACAATAACATCCTTTGGACTCTCTGAAGCAACATCTTCAAAATGAGCACCATTTTAATAATTAGTAATTTATATCTCATTATATTATAATAGACTTTCATTATAAGGTAAAGAGTGGTGAGACTTAGTATGTCTATAAAAGACACAGGGATTCTTATAATATCAGGTTCACTCCCTGATTCAACCAAGACATCAAAAAATTTCTCTTTTCATTAATAGATTCTTCCTCTTCGACATCAGAACTTACCTCTTTTACTTCCTCATAAAAAAAATAAACAACTATCTCATATAGCTCTAGGCTAGGATCTACCAAATATTTTGTTCTAAAAGGATGATCTTTAGAGTTACACTTTTTTTATAGTCTATCATTTTCTACCACCCATTTCTTTAACCATGAGTTACAATTTACCTTTATTATTTTATAAGTTATTCACATGATAGAAAAATAATCACACTTTGTTACCTTTTCTTACCCATCACTAAGCAGACCTTTTGATTTCAATAAGGTAGAAATCATTTTGGGATATAATAGAAAATTTGATCATGAAGCAGGTTTGAAAAAATTCATCATGTGCACCATAAAATACCTAAACATATTGATTTTGTCTCCTCTTTTCATAAGAAACGAAATTAATACATCCTTATACCTCATGATACCTAAATCCCTTTTATAGGACACAAATTATGTTGGATAAACTTAAAGAGAAAAAAACTCACCATTTAGTTCTATTATAATAGTACATATTACAATAAAATCTCGAGTGATCTGAAGAAGGTAATATTCAAAAACAATATTGGCACAATCAACATGATAATAACCCTAATAGTCCAAATATGTTGCTTTATAAGGGAATTTTAAGCATGTATCCATCGAAGAAAATACCAACAAATTTTCATTTATCATCATTTTTATGAAATCCATATTATCCTTAAAACCAAACTCAAAAAACAAAAATAAACTGTGAACTAAGTAGAGATATAAAGTCTGATAATTTATTGAGAAACATTCAAAATATACTTGTTCTTTAAGAACCTTCCATACCAATGAATTACATTAATTCAACCAAATGACCTCAATTTATTTTTCAGTGACTATAACTCATGAAGAAATTTTAGGATTTCTTGGATCTATAGGTTGGATATATTCACCTTTAGATTTAATTGTAGGTATTGATTCATCTATAGAATCAAAATAACACTTCACTCCCACTCTTTCTGACCATATGTGAGGGTTGAAGGTTATAGGTGAAGAGTTGCGGGTTATGGGGAGAGTGAAAGGAATAGGTTTGAAGGGAACATGTGAAATAGGATTATATCCAGAATCAAAATAGGGATTTTTATCATTTAGTGATCTAAACTAATTTCAAATATAAAAATATTTTAATTAAATTAAAATAAGTAATTTTATTAATTAAATAATAAAAACTAGTAATGGTGGAAAACACCAATAGCAACATATCAGTATTAAGAAATTATATTAGGGTAATGGTAGAAAGAAATGGTAGTAAGAAATGGTATTAAGACAAAAATAGTAAGAAGTGGGAGCAAGTATAATAGTAGCAAGTGCAACAATAATAAAATAAAAAAAGTATTATGGAAATAAAATCCTATAAAAAACTTTTCATTACAAGTTATCGTATGATATAGATTACTCTATCAATATTCAAAGGCTTTGTAAATATGTCAGAAAGCTTATGTTCAATGGCAATGAACTCAATAGTTATATCGCCTTTTTGAAAATGATCACTCAAAAAGTGATATATTATATCAATTTTTTTTCCATGAATGTGATAAAAGATTATTAGATATTTTAATAACACTATTATTGTCACAATTTATGGCGACATGATTAAATTGATATCTATAGTCCATTAAAGTGTGTTTCATCTATAGAATCTTTGCACAAAAACTGTCTGCATATATATAGTCAACTTAAATAGTGGATAATGCATTAACATTTCATTTTTTACTACATCATACAATTAGATATTTTACCAAAAAGTGATATGCTCCATAGTTTCTCTTTATATCTAACTTATAACATCCAAAATCAACATTATAATAACTACCTAAGTCAATTTAATTTCCTCTAGGGTATAATAATCTAAAATTGGTTGATGTTTTCAGGTATTTGGAAATTATTTTTATAGAATTTCAGTGATATTATTTTTGTTTTTTTGAAAACGAGCACACATACATACACTAAAAATAATAACAGGTTGACTAGAAGTTAAGTATAGTAGACTTCTAATCTTACCTCTATAAGTACTTTAGTAAACTGGATTTTTAGTTTCATCTATATCTAAATTAAAACTTGTAATCATAAGATTTTCACTACCATTAGTGATACCTATACCAAAACTTTTTAAAATATCCTTTGTGTATTTTATTCAATTTAAAAAAAATTCCATATTTTTTTTGAAAAATTTGAAAACCAAGAATTTTTTAACTCACCCGATAAACTCATTTAAAATTCATTTTGCATCATTTTATAAAACTCAAGACAAAAGAAATGTTTGGATGATCCAAAAATAAAATCATCAAAATATATTTAAACTAATAAAACATCCTTTAAAATTATTTTTATAAATAAACTTGGTTCAACAACACATTTTTTTAAAACCATTTGAAATAAGAAAAGTGTTGATGATATCATACCAAGGTCTAGGATCTTGTTTTAAACCATAAAAATCTTTTATTAGTTTTAAAACATGATTTGTAAAATTTGGATTTTAAAATCAAGGGGGTTATTTAAAAAAAAAATCCCAAATAGTATAAACATTTAGAAATAAACTCATGACATCCATTTGAAATAGTTTAAAATTCAAATTTACTGTATATGAAAGTATTATTATAATGGATTCAAGTCACACTTTTGATGAAAAGGTTTCTTCATAGTCAATACACTCATCTTGAATATATCCTTATGAAAACAATCTATCTATCTTTTTAATTATTATATCTGACACATTGACCTTTTTCCTATATACCTACTTGGTTACAATGGCATGGTAGTCTATGTGTCTATATACTAATTCCCAAAATTGATTTCCTTCAAAATGAATTAATTACTCTTTAAAACCCATTACTCATTATTTATCATTGATTAATTTATTTATGTTATTTGGTTTAGTATTTTATAAGATGGATTAATGTTTAAATTGTTTTTTTAGTGAGGCTCATGTTTGATTACCTTTATCTAGGTCACCTACAACAGTATCCAAAGGATGATTTTTAAGGGTTATAATGGTTTTAAGGACTGATGAACTTCTTCTTCTAGGTTATGACTAATTTTATGATCTCTACATATATATTTATTAGGTAAATCATCAAAAATATTATAATTCTTAGAGTTATTATTGATATTAAAATTCAATAAATCATCCTTAAGGTTTTCTAAGGTAGGTTTGAGTTCATATGGATCTTTCTGATCAAAAGAGACATGAAAAGATTCTTCCACCACCTTATATTTCTAGTTAATGAAATCATAATATTCACTATTATTTGAATAAATAAGAAAAATTAACTCATATAATTTTGGTGCAAAATTTTACAGATTCTCTTTTGTATTCAGATTGTAAACTTTTCATCCAAAAACTCTAATGTAATTTACTTTCAGTTTTAAACCATTACATAATTCATATAAATACCTTTTCAAAATAGTTATGATAATAAATATTTTAATTACATAGAAATATATGTTAATATATTTAGCCTAAAAATAGAAAGGTGTGTCATATTCACTGAGCATAATTCATGAAATTTTTGAATGGTTCTATTTCTCCTTTCAATAGCTCTATTTTTTGAGGTGTTTAATGTGTATATAGATTTTGAGTATAGCCAAATTGTGATTAGAGAGATTCAAACTCTTGATTCTATAACCCTCAACCATGATCACTTATCAAGGTCTTAACGGTGATTCCACTAAGGTTTTCTAATGACTTTGTATATTTTTAAAAATATGAAGGAGATTCACTTTGATGAGAAAGGAAAAACACCCATTTATATCTTGAATAATCATCCAATACAACAGAAGAACAATTTTTTCTAGAAAAACTTGAAACTATATATGGTAAAAATAAGTTCATATGAACAAATTCAAGTAGTTTATAGGTAGACATATTTTATTTTCTTTGAAATATATTTTGTCTTGCTTTCCCTTTTATTAGGGATTAGACACTTTGTTTTTAAGGAATTCTATCTTATATATATCCTTGAATAAAATATTTTTAGTTTTATTTATAAGTGATTATATATTACATTTTCCTATTCTCCTATTCCATAACCATGATTCTCTATGAAAAGAACTTAAATAGGAAACATTTTGAAAAAATAAGGAATCTAAACTAACATCATAACCATCATCATTTCTTAAAGTAATAAACACTAAAGCATGCTTGGAATCATAAATATTACAAGAATTATTTTCAAATTTAACATTAAAACCATAATAACACAACTAATAAATACTAAACATGTTATATTTTGAACCATTACTAAATAAAACTTTGTAAATTAGAACAGATTCATAGTTACCAATTTTTCTAAGTCTAATATTTTTTCCTTTTTGCATTTTCACCAAAAGTGACATCTACACCATCCAATTTTATAATATTTTTTAAGATTGTATAGTCTTAAATCATATATATAGAACATCCAATGGCCATATATCATATATTTTTACTATAAATTTTTAAGTATTTTTCCTGAAATCAATTAAATGCACATTGATTTTGGTACCCAGATCTGTTTGTGTCCTGAAAGGTTAGAAATCAAATCTTTTAGAATCCATATTTGTTTTATATTAATTTTATAAATAGAATTTATCTACTTATATAGAATATTTTTTGGGGCCAAAATTTCTTGTATTAGTTCTAAAACCATAAGTTTTCTTAGAAATTAAAGTATTGTATCTAAAACTAGTAACAAAATAATTTTTATATAGCTTCAATTATTGTCTAGAACTATAACCAATTCCATATTTAGATTTTTTATTTTTTTTTCATCTAAAATGGTATTTTTTCATGCAATCAAAAAAATATTCCAAATCCTTTTTAATATGTTAATTTAATAATTTTAAATATATCTTTTCCTTTAAAATATTGGCATTATTTTCCTTTTTTATACCTAGATCATATTTATCTATAACATATAAAACATGAATATATTTATAACATTTATATTTAAAATTTAATTAATTCATGGTATCTTCCCTAATAGAACAACACTTTTAATTACTCATTTTTAATTTCATAATCATCAAATATAATAAAAGAATAAGTAGATGGTACCTCAGAAGCAGTATCCTTGAAGCATAAATTTACCTTTTCATTTTTATCTTATTGAATTGAATCCAAATCACCAGAGATATCCTCCAATGAAATCCAAGTGGATTTAATTACTTTATTTGGTCTTTTCTATTTATCTTCATATTTCTTCATATATTTTAGCTTTATATATTCAGCTTTTATGTGTCTTTTCCTCTTAAATTTATAGAAAATGATCTCATTAGATGAGTCACCTTTTTATAATATTTCCTATGATTTCCTCTTATGTCATACTTTCCATTTTTTAATTTTAATTACAAAAGAAATTATTGTTCCAATAATAATTCTCAAAATCTGGAAAACTAAACCATTTACTCATCACTATCTACATAAACTTTACTTCCACTCATACCCATTGGAATGAATTTTTTTTTCTTTTGATTGTGATGATTTAAAGTCAATATATTTCTTATTAGGTTCATAATATCTATTTTTCACTTTATATATTCTTCATACATCATCATATTTCCAATTAGGTCTTTGAATGGTAGTTGAATTTTGTCACAAGTTTCCCGAATAGAGTCTCAATACATCTCCATTGATCTAGTATACATCTCAAGATCTGCATTAGTTGAGATTTGTCCATCATCATTTGTCTAAGTGTGATCATATTATTCATAATCTCATTAAACCTAAGATTCCTTTCAAAGATAGATTCATGGGTATTCGTTTTAAAGTATCATATTTTATATTATACATATTTAATCTCATTTCCTTAACATTAAAAGTGCCTTTAGAAGACACAAAAAGGGTATCCCATTTTTTATAGGCAACATGACAAGAATATATCCTATTAAATTCATCCTATCATAAATAAAAAAATAAAATGTTCATATCTTTATAATTAGAATCATAAGAAGTTTTAGTAGAAGCATCCCATTATTTTATAGCAGTCTTGGGGTTTTAATATTTATCTTTAATAGATCCCCAAATGTCAAAACCCATGATCTCATGGAGAATTTTCATTTTTATTGTCCATTGAGCATAATTTTGACCATTGAAGTAGGGAGGTCAATTCGTAGCATAGCCTTCAGACCAATCATCCATAATTTAAAAAATTAAATAATAAAAAATATCTTTCTAAAAACTTGATCATGGTAAAAGGTAATTAATGATAAAGAAAACTTCATTTGATACCAAATGTTGGTAAGAGTGGACAACTCAAGTGGGGGGGGGGGGTGAATGTAGTTTCCTATTAATTTTTTTGTTTAAAATAATTAAAATTTAGCTAAAATAGTATAAATATATAATTTAAGGTTTTTGAAAGTTTTCTAAAAGTATTGATCAAGACCTAGTTAAAAAAATTTAAAAATTTATTTAACTTTTGAAATAATTCTAATTATTTTAAACATAGTATATAAAATGATAACAAAATTCAACTATCAAAGTTCTGTTTTGATTTTTTTTGAAAACAATAGAAAGAAAGAAACAAATAACGGAATAAAAAAATGAGGTTCAGTCGCAATCCAAGACCTAGTCCTCTCCACTTAGCAATCAACTATTGCTAAGAAATTTATAAAAAAATAAATTTTATCTACAACATGGATTGTGTTTTCACATACAATAAATACACACAGGCAGTCCAAGCTACACATATCCTGTTCCACAATTATGTATGGGATAACAAGAGTGAAATTAATAATAGAGAGAGTATAAAGTACTCTCCAATACAATGTAGGTGTTTATTATATTAAATAGACATAGTAAAGAAGATACATCTCAAATGTAAATAAATATAGAAGAAGAAAGAAAGATTGTAACAAATTTTATGTCTATATTAATTTTCTGATTAATCAAGTATATGGTTTGGGATGTTCTTATTATTATTTTGGATTGTCTTCAAATATACCCTTGATGTTTCTTTCAAATTTATTTATTATAATTATATTTTGGTGGAAAAATAGAGTGTCATTTTTAGCACTAGACAATCCTCTATGTTTTTAGAAAATTTCTAGTATGAAAGTAGTATAAATTGACTAGCTAGTAAGACATAAAGACTTCACTTGTGCATGACGGGTTCTTTTGAATTTAAATATTTTTCATAATATCTAATTATCATTTATAGGATAATAATAAAACAATATAAATCCTCATACTGAACAATATCTCTAAAAATTATGAATTTTTATTCAATGACTTTGTGGAGTTGTTTAAGAATAATAATTCTTAAGTCCACATGTCTCTGAATTGAAATGAATACCTTAAAATAGATATTGGAATAATTAATTTGAATTTTAATTTCAAATATCCATAGTAGCAGTCTTCAACTATAGGTCACTAGATAATACTAATGGTAGAAAAATTGAACCAATGGTAGCATCTTCAACTAGTGGTATAAGAACTGTACTGGTAGTAGCATCCTTGATCTAGTGGTAGCGATTGCATAACAATTCTGGTGGAAACATCTTTGAACCAACAATATGATATAATCTCGGTAGTATCATGCCTCATCTAGTAATAGAATATTTACTCTGGAGGTAGAAATAAATATCTTGGTGGTAGAAAAGTATACTGGAGGTAACACCGTTGTACTAGCAGTAGCAGAAGTAAACTAGCGTTAGTAAGTTCCTTTTACCGAAAACATACTTTGAACTGATGGTATCATGATGAAATAACAGTAGCAGATAAAAAACATTAAAACATATTTTTTATACCCTACATAAGGTATTTTTTTCATACCTTATATAAGGGTAAGAATATACTTATGTAAGGGTTACATGAATCTTCGTAAAGGTAAAACCAAATTTTTACATGCTATGCAAAGTATGAAAATACATTCATAAATGTAAAATAGAATTTAAACTGCTTATATAAGGAAATATAAAAACTTGCATAAGGGTAAAACAAACATTCCAAAGATAATTTAAGGGTACTATACATTTTATGTAAAGGAAACATATTACTTAAAATAGTTATGTAATGGTAAAGGAACTATTAAAGACTTACTTTAGGGTAAATATACATATATAAGACTTAAATAAGGGTCAAAAGAAAGGTAAAAACTAAACATTAATAAGGAAAAAATTATTTTTGAGAATTAAAACATGGAATTTCTTAGACTAAGCCAACACTATGGTACCAAGGAACATTATTTTAGACACCTGAGTTTCCAATATAACAGATGTATGTAGTGAAAAAAGTGGAATAAGGTAATTGGATCACTTAATATGGTGAATAGAAACATTACTAAATCTAGTGGTGGTACCTAAAATTAAAAAATCAATGAAGTGGGAGAAAAATAACACCAAGTTTAAGACTAAGGGAAAGTTCAAGGTGAATTAGAAAGCTTATAAGATTAAGAAATTCAAAAAAATAACTGATTTAAAATCATAAGGCACAACAACAATCAAATTTCGATCAATTTATTTATTACCTAAGGTGATTTCACTTTTAAGGAATATTTTATTATGGTAGAGTATACAAGCATAAAACTTATGTGTACTAGTGGAATTTATCACTTATTTAATCAGTTAGAGTCCCTGAATCAAGATAAAGTCAACTCGAAGTTCATAGAGTCCTATTGAGATAACATCCAAAAGGGAATTTATAATTGAATAATTTTTTCAATTCCCTTATGGAAGGTATGATAAACCCAGACAAAGCTCCAGAAATCTTCCCAATATGCTACCAGAGTAATTTAATGACAATAATAATTCCAAATCTATTAATAGGATGAATAATCAAGAAAAATTAATAGTGATTAGGGTCATTTATATATATGTAAAAGGATATAATCCTTAGATACTCAATAATGGCTTCTTATATCACATGTATGTAAATAAGAATCTCTTGAAATACATCTAAGAGTATGATGAAAGAGCTTTTACTTTCAATAATTATGGATCATTTAATGTGAGATGATTTGGAAACACCGAGATTGGGAAGAATAAATCCAATGATTTCCTAAATGTTGGTAGAATGAGTCATAATCTCTTGAGTGTCTCTAAATTTTATGGCAATGAGAACAAGGTCATCTTTAAAATTAGTGGATGTTTCATTATAAGGATGAAGGATGAAGCAATTATGATAAATTTATAATGAATAGGTAACAATCTATTTCATTTTTATAATGATAAATATATTTGTTTTATGAGCATGAAAGAGGAGAATTAGTTATAATATAGAATAATTATCAATTTTTGGAAAAAACCTGGTGAATCTTATCAAATATGAAGCTATGATAAGTCAAACAAAATTGAATCATGAAAAACTCAACACTTATGAAACATATTATAAATATGAGATAGTGAATAAGATTTATAATGATATAGAGATCAAGACAAATAAAATTCATGAGTTGATACACTCAGATGTGTGGGATCTAAGGAGCTCAAAGTCAACCAATAGAGATACTCACTTAATTATTTTTTTGATAGTTTTAATTATATGACTTATTTATATTTTATTTTTATTAATAAAAAGATCTTGAGAGATTAAAACACATTTAGAGTAATGCTAATAATTAAATGGATTGCATTATCAAAACATTTTAGTTTAATAATAGATCGAAATAAATGAATGAAAACTATGAGTAAAATATTGAGAAGTATGGAATAAGGAATGAATATAGTGTTTTATACACACCCCAAAAAAATATAGTAGCTGATTAGAAGAACCATAGCTTTGTGTATATGGTATAAACAATGTTTCTCGATTATGGAACCTCAAAATTGTTTTGGAAACAAGATACAAAAGGGGATATCTATATTCTCAAATGGGGTTTACTTCGAAAAAATTGAGTCATCACACCATATAGATGTGGTCTATAATGATGACAAACTTTAATAAATTTAAGTTATTTTATAGAACTTATCAAATAAAAATAAAATTTAAAAATCTTGTGAAAGTTTGATATGAGAATTTAGGAATGTATATTTCTTAGATATACACATGGTGGAAAGAGTTACCTATGTTACTACAAGAATTTTAGGAATATAGTTGATAGATTTTTTGTTATTGTGATATAAAATCAAAATACCTCACAAAAATCACTACCTATTTATTATGAAGTTAAGGAAGATCTTGGAGAATACCTTGGATAAAATGGGAGTATTCTAAATACATGATAATATTTCTAAAACTCTTATATTGATTCTAAAATATCTAGTGAAGAGGAACACTAAAAGTAGGGAGAATTTAAGCTCATGAGGCTTAGGAAACATATAAATATGAAGAAAATTATTGGAGATAATAGTAATGATGTTTAAACCCAGAGCATTTGTAGGAATTCCAATCATAATAGGTTTCTTTAAAAAGTTTAATTTAAGAGTGTTAAAGAAGTATTGTAACATGATGATTGAATAACAATGATGTAAGAAGAGTTGGATCAAATTGAGACGAGTGCCACTTGGGAATTTGTGTCTTCTCATTTTAACAAAAAGTGATTGAGATGAACGTATTTTTTTAGGAATAAACTCAATGAAAAATTATATCTATAATAGAATAAATATCATCTTGTTTATAATGGATACTCTAAAATTGAGGGTATATATTTTGATGATAATTTTTCTTTAGTTGCAATAATTTAATTGATAAGGTTATTTATTTGATTTTTTCCTCATTTTTTCATATGGATATATAGTTTGTGTTTTTTAATAGTATACTTGAGGAATAGGTCTAAATATAATAATCAAAAGGGTTTCTCCTTGATAGTGATTGTTCTTGAGTTTAGAAGCTAAATAAGTCCTTGTTTGGGATGAAGCAATCACCCCTCACATGGTATTAAAATATATAAAATAGATTAAGTAGAAATAAATTCAATAAAGGAAATGTGGATTCAAATCTCTATGTTTATGAAGACAAAACAAATTCACTCATAATAATTTTATATTCTAATGATATAATTTTTCCTGAAAATAAAGAGGTGACCTGTGAATAATTTTCTAACAAAATGTGGGAACACTTTAAGATGTCAAGGATTATTGAGATGAAATTATATTTGGGTTTTTAAGTTACAAATAAAATAAGTTTTATATTTTTATCTTAAGATTTGTATTATCATGAGTTATTGAGGAAGTTCGACATAGAAACATAGTTAGTGGTCTCTATTACTATAACAGTTGGCACCAACATGTCAATTGATGTAGAAATAAGGAGTTAATATCAAACAAAATTTCAAACTCTCATAGGTATCCTAATATTCATGAAGACATCTATAAATGAAACCCTATTTTCAGTTACACTTTGTGCATAATTTCAATTAAATCATATAGAGTCACATATTGTAGTAGTGAATATAAATTATGTTGCAAAATGGGAATCAATATTTTGGTTAGAGGTATATAAAGAACACATAATTTTAGATTTATGGATTTTTTATGGGAATTGAGAAGGAGATATTGGTGATTAAAATTCTACTTCTTTAGGTGTATTCTTTATTGGTTAAAGATGTAATAAATGAACTTCCAAGAAGAAAAATAATGTCAAATTGAGTACAACACAAGTTTAATATGTCATTACTTCTCAATCCATGACATAAATGATATGTATGAAGATAAAACATGAATATATAAGGGTGAATGTCCTATAACTACTGATTATTGTGTGTAAAAATTAATGTGAAATCAACTTGTTAGTGAATCTGGTGCAACATTCGAGGTCGATGCAGAGTGAAATCAAGTAACACTTCATCATGGGGTAAGTGGAGTGTAGTGATATTTCATTAGAATATGTGTTAAAAAGGAAAAATTCATAGATATCTTGTTGAAGCCTCTAAAACATATTTCCTTAAGTACTTGATAGTTTTATTAGGAGTTCATTTTATCCCAAAATTCTTATAATTTTTCTTATTTGTTTTCCATATTTCAATCCATTGTATTTGTCCAAAAATTTGGAGAATTCAAAGAAGATATTCATGAAAAGGGGGATAGACTCTAGTTTATTTTTACAAGTGATGATTCAGGGGAGAAAAGACTTGAGAAGTTGGTAATTGAATATTGAAGAAGAGTTCATATGTATATTCACATATTTCTAACAAATACAAAGGGAGAGATTAAAGTTACCTTAGATTTTAGGGGGATAATTAAAAGACCTTTATAGTTGAGTTAAGTTGATGAGTGTTGTAATTGGAGAATTATTGTGTTTTATAGGGCTGTATAACACTTATATGAGATAAAAAATGTAAATAATAAACCCAAATACAGGAATATGATATTAGATAAATGAAATAATTTATAATGTAAAATTAAGAAACTATATATCTTTTACCAAAGGTGACAACCACACATTTCATCATCTAGTGTGATTGATGAAGATCAAATTAAAGGAAATAAAATACATTCAACCTCCTCAGGTATCCATGGGATGTGTGTAGGTTCTAGGTGGAGTGGATGTGTATGATGGGTCGTGCCCAACTTTGATTTTTTTTCATGATCAATGATCAATATAAGATATAAACAATGATTAATTCGATGATCAATGGAATTGAATAAAATAAAATAGACAATGGAAAAAACACCCAAAATAGAGAGAGGATTATCTCATACTATTTATAGTTAATTTAACAAATTCCATAATTACCTTACATGAATTATTTCTTTGTTGATGGATTTAACAATTGACTTAAAATTAACTTTTTATTAATAAAATAAATTTTTAGGAAAAGTGAGAAACCAATCCCAATAAATCCTTCGGCGAAGCCTCATAAGATAAAGAAAATCCATCAAAGCATAGCCTCAGCCTATTGGTACTTTCCTCCCTATAAAGTTTCCAGTGCAAAATCCATACCTTAGAATCATCATCTTCACTGATAACAACTTTGAAGCGAGATGCCATTTTGTCCTAAGTTAGAATATACTCTTCTTTGCTGATTTTCCCATCATTGAAGCCTCTCATCAGGATCGTATACTATTTTTAAATCCAATTATCCTGCTCGCTGTTGACCTCCACTTGAATATGTCTTCCCATCATCTTCGCCTCTTCCTATGGTATGTTGACACAAAGGAATTCTTCCACCATTTCCTCCTCAGAGTAGAGGATAGATTCTTTAGAGTCCTTTGAAACTTCGATACAGTTTGCATTAGCTTTAGGGATTAGACTCAGATTTTCATTTCTGATTCCCTAAACCGCAACTTGAGGGTTCTCCTGCACAAAAATCATGGAAGCAGGTGATGTTTCTTTCTCGCACAGTTTAGAATTTTTACCCTATCGTGTTTCCATAGGTTATGGTAGATGCGTGTAGTCCTTGCGGCCCTTCCCCTTCTTCTCATTTGGGGTCTTCCCCTCCTCATGAGCCTTAGTTACTCTGTAGTCCTCCTTAGACTCCATACCTTTTGTTGCTCCTCCATCCAGATCAAAGGGATGATCTTGTATAATCTCCTCGGTGTCCAAACACTCAATAGAGTTGCTGGTCTGGACACCATCTTGGACCAATCCCTTCCCTGCTGATTGTTGGATGACCCCCGAAGTAGAAGCACTCTAAATAACATTGACTTGAGGTTAATTCTCCACCCCTTCTGTCCAAGCCACAACCTCCTTCCCAGAAAAACTCCCATCTTCAGCTTGAGGTGATTGCAAGGGTGGATCAGTATTACGATATGCCACTGATTTACTAGTGTCCCGGTCCCTCAAAGCCTCCTTGAGTTGATCAAGAACCCCCGATACAGAGGGTTCCTCAACCTTATTTCCCACTTGTTTACACTGAAACTCATTGTTCACCACTTGCTTCGTCTTCTTAACATCATCACCCTTCCTCACCTGTATTGGGACCTTCCCCTGGTGAACACCCTATCTGCAGATAGCATCCGAGTGGCCCAGTCGACGACAAGATAATAAGAACTCCACCCAATGATCATAGAACACTGGCTGATTACATCATACCTTCTCTTCAGATTAAATCCACAAAGACTCGACTAGTGTCCTCGATACATCAACCTCCACACACATGCATGGATTGATCAGATGTCACACAGAAGCCATGCGCTTGTCAACATAGAGAAACCAACCCACAAAATTTCCTAACATACACATAATTTCATGATTCTGGAATGGAAGAGGTAGTTTAGGAAGGCTTACCCAAACCAGAATTGAAGGAGAATCACGATTCAGCTAAAGATCGTAGCTCCACCGAAATAGGTAGAAGCCATAGCCATCGCACTTCATGGTCACACATGACAGATCATAGAAGAAATCCTCCAATGAAGAACATCACACCATCAAATGCCTTTTATCTAATAGCCTGACAACCGATCATTCTTGAAGTCCCCAAGTTTAGAAGATAAATCTGTTAAAATCATCCACCGATGGCCGTTTGTTCCTAAAACGAGCAACCAAAGTTAGGTTTAGAAAGCTCTCCACCTCCGTAAACTCCAGAGCCGATAGCGGGATCACGGGATTGCCTTCCCTAATACCAGGGACCTTCAGGCCTAGGTTAATCTCAGGAAATCTCAGGATCGAATCAGGATTAGTTAAAGGGTGGAAGTTGCGTCTATGGAAACTATGATAAGTCCATGGATCCTCCCCCTTCCACCTACTAGTGGTGGAGGGGGGAACACCGTCATCCCTATTAGGTTTTTGCGATCACCGCCATCATCCCCCTTTCAAAAGAACACATTTCCTTGGATTTAACAACATATCTATGTTTTATGGTCTTTTTATTGTTGGAATCAAAAGAATATTCTCTCTAGTGGTTATCCACATGTGTTTCAACATGTATTATACTCGTATACTATATACAGTTTACTCTTGTGATATATGGAATACATGAAATATCACATACTTTCTAGAAATGTACTATCAACTTAATGATTACACGAATTACATGATTTTTAAATCACGTGTTATGATTTAATGCATTTAGAGTAATAACTGTAATATGAATCATAATTGATATAGTGATCTCAAAAATTCCATAGAAATTAATTAAAAAAATTTATATAAATTAAAACCTATCACATGACGAGTATTATCAACTTAATGACCACATGCAAGCACATGTCCATAAGGTTTTCACAGTATAATAAATTAATTTTAATTATTTTTAATTTAGTATAAGCACATGGCATGTACTGATGATCTACACAACTTGTACATTTCTCACAATCTATCTGAGGCACACACCTAGGGACTCGGTGTGTAAACCATGCCTCAGAAAAATTGGAGTACACGATGTGTACAAAGGGATACAAGACATGTGCTCTCTAAGTTATAGAGTCAGTAGTTAAGTAGGCCATGTATTGAAATACATGGCCCATCTATAACTTAAAGGACTATACACTATGTATGTGGTCTACATGGCATGTACTTTAGCTGACCATGTGCAAAGATTTTTCACACCTGAATTTTTATTTTGATCCTATATTCTGGTCCATATTTTGGATCTTGGTTTTCCACTCAATTTCCTGGTGTTCGAGATTTAAATTTTTGGCTGTTTTTTGTTTTTCATTGGTATAAAATTTACCCTCAGGTTTCCCTATGATATTTTGGGGGAAAATGGTGATTTTGGGATTGAAAGTAGGTGGATCATGGTTGGTACATGGTTAGGTGAAACAGTCCACCCTTCTTTAGGAAATCATTAGAAAAATGATCATTTTGGACAGTGGAGAACACATGGTTGTCGCATGGTTTGGTAAAACCTTTAGGATAACCATGAGGATTTTTCCTCATGAACCATGAGGGATGCACAATTTCTGCAAGGTTTGGAAAACCATGAAACCTTTTCAGGTTGTTAAAAATGTGAATTGTCTCTTCCACCCTCTAAAGAGTTTAACCAAAAAACGGCCATTTTCCTACTACCCTAGTTTGTGTGACAAAAGGGGGATTCTCCCTCCCTCTAAAAGATTATTCTCCTCTCCCATGGTGTGGATATAAGGTTTATTCAAGGTTTTGGGTTGATTCTTCAAGGTATTCTCCTACACCCTTCTTCCAATTCATCCTTCTTCCATCTTATCTTGAGTTCTTATTCTCCCTTGGTCTTGAGGATCTAGAGTTCATGTTTCATTGAGTTTAAATTAGGGTATTTTCATTGTCAAGTTATCTCTTGGACTTTATTGCCACTTGGAATCTTCATATAGTTGTTTCAGGTTGGCATTGTTGAAGCACATGTGTTTCTAAGTAGGTTCTCTTTGCACTTTCCCTTTAAATTTAAGAATCATTGGTTTCTTGCTTTTTTCACCTTCCGTATATTTTAGTTAGTGATGTGTGATTTTTTGAATAATTATTTTATGTGAAAAGAGGTTATTTTATTCTTTTTTGAGGTAAATGGTAATGTTTTGTTATGTTATGCACACCAAGTGTTTGATAAAATGCCCAATTGGATTTTGTGAGTAATTTTTGATTTTTAAATCATGGTTTGGATATGTAAATTTATTTATTGAATTTTAAATAATGGTTTGGGTTTCTTGAATGGGGTTTTCCTAGTGGTTTGGGATTAAAAATATGTGCATTTTTGTCTTATGAAAATAGTTTGACATTTGAAGTAATTGTGTTGGTTTTACTTTTTGATTCGGGTGATTTCTTGATGGTGTGTGGCCTATTTGGCATTTGGATGAAAGTGGATTTTGTTTGAAAACGTGGTGTGAGTGCTTAAATGAAATTTTCAGAATGGTTGTGAAATGAAAAATGGCGTGCTTACACCTTTTTGGAAAGATGTATTTGGTTTTATGAAAGAGGATGGTTTCTTGAAGGGTTCTTAAGTCTCATTTGAAAATTTTGTGAAATAAGTGATCTTGGAAACTCACCTTTGATAATTATATTTCCCTCTTTAAGTTTTTTGTTGTGGGAGGTCCACAATGAGAGGATCCCTTGCGATCATATGATTTAAAGGCAAGATATTGTTTCTTGGGGTGTCTTGGGGGTGACTTTTTGTGTGAGTTACTTGTAAATGATATATATTCATGTGATTGTCTATTTTTTTGGAATTATTGGATCACCCCCACTTTATTCTTAACATGGGAGTCTGGTATAGCTAGCATATTTTTAGTGAACGGTTTCTACACTAGATTAGGATTTTGATCAAGATTGTGGTTCATAACAGGGGATTTTTTTTTGTTTTTGTTGATATGGTATAGTGCCCCTCGGTCAGACCAGGCAGGGTGTGATCGAGCATGTGGGTGAGAATTGATGTCATTGGGTGAGGCATGCTTTTAGGACGAGTTAATATGTATTGTATGTTGTAGATTGTTCCACTAATCTCCTATGTTCTCCCTTGTATTTTGGCATTTAGTTTTCTATGTCGGATTATTGTGATGCTTCGTTGGTTGGTTACACTTATGTGATTATTTTTCTATTTCCCTTATTATGTGATCATTTTTATTTCTCTCTTATGTGGTGTACTTTTTTTGAAAAGTGATGGGATGGTTTTCAAAGGGTTATGGAAAATGTTTTGAATTTTTTTTCACTACCTTCCTCTCATTTTAAATGAAAACATTATATTTTCCATTTTAAATGAGAATGTATGCTTCTTTGAAAGGAATATGAATTTGAATGGAAAAAGGGAAATGTACCCTGTTTGGTTTTAAAGATAAAGTGTGTCTGAAAAGCCCAATTTTATATATTTTATTTCAAACCTGGAATTTATGTTTCTTTTTTTTGAAAGTGAGTGCATTGGGAATAGATTTTTTCAGGCATGACTACTGAGTTTTAATAATCATGCCTATATTTATTTCTTGTTTTTAGTTTTTGGAGTAGATTTTAGCTTGGTTTCAGTTTCCATGGTAAATTGTTGGTTTTGGTATCAGAGAGTGAACCTTGGGGTCACATGGAGACATTGTAGTCATCAGGTTCATTTTGGGTTATTGTTCATCTTTGGATGTATTTTTAGTTTCTTTATAAATGATGTTTATTTTGGATATTTATTTATCAAGGATGCTCTATTTATTTTCCACTTTTTTTTATTTATATTGGGTGAAATAATTCCCTTGGTTTTTCTATTGATGCCTCGACACTAGTTTCTAGCCCAAGAGGATCGGAAAAGCCTCTCGGGCCTTTCCAGGGATTGGATCGGGTGACTGGTTCGAGGTCAACCTAGGTTAGTTCATAAAAAATGGTATCAGAGCAGGTTGGTTCTTGGAGGACCTTTACTTTTGAGTGCCATTTTTTATTTGGGATGTCAAGTTAGATGGGGCAGGACCATCAAATATTGGGGTGTAGGTCTGGTGGAGTGTCTACCCAACACTTTCTGGACGGAACCATAGAGTTTCCATAGGAGGTCAGGTTTGGTTTGGTTTGTTTGGTCATTATGGGATGTTTTTTGCTTGGTAAATGAAAAGAGAGTGGGATAAGGGTCTTCGTGAGCTCACAGGTCCAAGATAGCCATGTGGGGATAGGGAAATCATCCAAGAAGACTCTCTATGATGGTGGCATGATTGAAATGTGTCTTCCAACCATATGTCCAAGTCAACCATCAACATTAGTTTCCCCTTGTTTATTGTTTTGGGTCTTCCTTGATTCTATAAATTGTTTTGAAAAACCTTATTTTGGAATTATGAAAACTAGATTTAAAGTCATAATGGTTTGGTTTTGGTAATATTAAAAATGAATTTTTAGATTTATTTTGAATAAAACTTTGGAAAATGGATTTTTATAAAATGATTTTTGGTTAAAATGGGGATGAGTTTAATGTGATTAGATTTATATTATGAAAAATTGGGGTTTATTAAAATTGTTTGTTTGTAAATAGAAATTTATATTAAATATAATTTAATAAAATTTGTTTTAAATGAGAATATTTTTTGATGAAATGGGTTTTAATAAACTGGTTCTTGATGAAATGAGATTCATTAACTTTATAGGGGTGTTTTGAAATGGGATGAATTGGGTTTTGAATGGAATTCATGGGACCTTTATTTCTGAATGAGAATGAAATGGATTGAATTTTGGATTGTAAAAATGGTTTTTGGTTTAGTGGTTAGTGATCATTTGAATTTTTTTTTGAAATTTAAAAGGGGAAGTGGATTAATGATTTGAAACTTGGGTTGAACATTTTTTATTGGAAAGTTGGATGGTTTTGTTTTTTTCTTTTGGTATTCTCATGAGTTATCACATGCATAGTCATATTTGAGGAGGTGGATGGTTGATGGAATGGGTGGATGAATGCCCGGATTGGAAGAGTGGATGGGTGCCCAGATTGGCATGGGAATGTGCATGCGAGTGAGTCTATAAGGAATTTCTATGGTGATTATGAAATGTAATCAAGTTTTTATTTCTTTTCAAAAGTGTTTTAAGTAAATTAAATTGTAATGATTTGAGAACTGATGGTTTCATATTTCATTTCTTGTGATTTTGGAATGTGTTTTGAGTGGTGTTTCATGTTTGATATCTTGTTGGTGAATTGGCTTTGATTGGTTTCTTGGTTTCGTTTTTGTTTAGTGTGCACCCCCACAAATGATTCGATGGATATTCAAAGTGTGGACACATGTGGTTCACCATTGGAAAAAAGTACTATTGATCAACCCATAGACTTAATTATTAAGTTTCGGAAGTTGAATACTTCTCTCTTTTATTGTCAAGTGGATCCTCTCTAAGTGGAAGAGTAGATGAGGATAATTGATAAAACTTCAGTCTCCTTGATTTTCATAAGTCTCTAAAGGTGAATTTTACTCTATTTATGATTGAATGTACAGCCTGGAAGTGGTGGGAGTCCGTATCTCGAACCAACCCTTGAGAATATCTTACTTGGGATTTCTTCAAGGCTTTGTTCATATGGAAGTATTTCTAAGAGGTAGTGAAGGTGAGGAAGGGGATGGAGCTGTGCTGTATGCAGTAGGGTGATGTATCGGTGTAGGAGTGATTTGGTATTTTTATGGACCAATTTACTTACCATCCAGAATGGGATAGAGATGATTCCTTAAAGTCTTGACATTTCAAAAGTAGGCTTTTTTCTAATATGTTGTTGAAAGTGTTGGAGTTTGGTCTAACCTGCTTTGCTGATGTGGTGATGAAAGCTATTCAGTCTGAAGCTGTTCTAGCCGAATTTCTTGAGGATGTCACCCTTCCTTTAGCCTCTATAAGTGGTTAAGGGAATTATATTAATGATATGGGAAATTTTCCTAAAGTTGTTGGTGTTGGTCATGGAATTAAAAGTCCCCTTGATCTTTTGTCAGCTTCTTCTAAGCGCAGGATCATGGTGTGTAATTAGTGTAGTAAGCTAGATCATAAGAAGACTTCATGTACAAGTTATCCAAGGACATTATATACCTATGGACGCCTAGGTAACTTAAATAGAAACTTTCATTAAATCCATAGGAAGAAACATTTAACAAGATCTATCCCTTTGAAAACACCCCATCCCATTTTTTGGATTAGGGTGTTGTTTTTGGGTCAATTTAAGGCCTCTTTCTATGAAATGATTCTTTTGTTGTAATTCTTGTGTCTTGTGGTATCATGTAGTGTTGAATTTTATTTATAATGTAAAAGTGGATGTTATAGATCTCTAGATAACTCATGTTTTAATGAATGTGGGTCTTTTGGAAATTCTGAAACTTTCCATCTTGAGTGGTGGCGTGTTCTGTTGTGTGTCTGGTTTTTACTACATCTCATTTTAGGTGAAGGAGGATGATGTGTGTGCATCTTCTAAATCCATATCTAAGTGGAAGTACTTTTTTGGAGAAAAGTGATTATCATGGTGTATCATGTTATTTTTGTTATACCTAGGGTGATGTGTGGCTTCTCTTGACACCAAAATAAGAAGTTTTGATATGGAATTATTAGCTCCTAACTGTGAGGTAGTGGATGCTTCAAGACATTAGGGATCCAGTCACAGACCTCGAAGCGAAGCTTGGACGTAGTTAGGAATCATCAGGGGTGTGAAGGACCTTGGTCTAGATTTGTCTTTAGTACTATAATGGGATCAGTTTAAGTTTCTTTGTTACAATTTCTTTATATTTTAAGGCCTAGTTTTATTACAAAATGAGTAGAGGCCTCATTTCCTCATTATGGTCCTTGTGGTTTGAAAGTTTCTCTTCAGTTGTAAGGAGGTGTGGTAGTCTCATTTTCATGAAATTTAGTGATGGTTCCTTTTTAGATGTAGATCCCTGATTGGGTTTCCTTGTTTGTTTAGCCTTCTGGATCAGTTTTGGTTTGAGTTTCACCCCTCTAAAGATGGTTTTGTCCTGTGAAGATGATGAATTGTGGTTTGGTTTTATACTTGGTTTGTAATTTCTCTCATCCACACCCCCTTTTTTTGGTGGAGGTTGTTGGTCTATATGGGGAGTCCTTAGGTGAGTTCATGATGGGTTACCCATGTCATTATGGGCTGGTTAGCTTAATATGGTTGGTTCTTAATGGAGGGGAGACCCAATATGGGTCTTACTGTAGTCTCGTCTAAAGTTGGATGATTATAGTTGGGTTATAATGGTGGGGAGTACATTTATTCCTCCCATGTTGATAATCTGGTTTAGTTTCTAGTGTTATATTGGCAATGAATAGTTTTTTTGGGGTTGTTGGTTCTGATTTTTTCCTTCGAGTGAACGTTGGGTTTTTGAGAGTATGCCCAATTGTCTTTTTTGAGGAAAGGTTTCATAACTTTTATCTCCAATTTCTCTATTGTTTCTTGATAAGTGGTTTGATTTTTTTTGGTTCATTTCAAGTAAGAGGTATGAGTTTATTTATGCTGGTGGTTGAGGTATTCTTGGTTTGAGAGGTTGGATCATGTAGTTTCTTGAATCATTTGTCTTTGATTGATCATCTGAAAGATGCTATGGCATTCTGGAAATAGAAAGCATAATGGTGGGGAGAATTTTCAAACATAGATTTTTATTTTCATCCCTTATTCTAGAATATCTTTTGGATATTGGTTTTCCTCTTGAGTTCTGGGTGTTCTAGATTGAAATTTGGGGGTGTTCTATTGTTTTTTATTTTCCTATCATTTACCCTTGGGTTTCCTTACTAGTTTTTAGTTAAAAATAGGGATTTTGGGCTTCAGAGTAGGTGGTCCATGGTTAGCGCACATTTAGGTGAAACTGTACACCCTTATCTAGGAAACCGTGCATGAAATTCTCATTTTGGATAGTGGGGACCGCACTATTGTCACATAGTTTGGTAAACTGTCTGGGATTACTATGTGGGTTTTACCTCTCAGATAGTGAAGGATTCACGATTTTTAAATAGTTTTTAAAACCGAGCAGGTAAGCTTTGAAACCTATCCAGGTCATTAAAAATGTGAATGTTCTCTTCTACCCTCCTGTGATTTTAACCCCTAAACAATCATTTTCCTCCTCTCGTAGTTCGTGTGACCCAAATGGGGCTTCTCCCTCCCTCTCCAATCTTCTTCTCCTCTCCCATGGTTTAGATCTAGGGTTTCTTAAAGGTTTTGGGGGGATTCTTCAAGTAATTATTCTCCTATATTCTTCATATTCATTATTCTTCCATATTCTCTTGAGTTATTATTCTCCCTTGATCTTGTGGATCTAGGTTTCGTGTTTTTTTGAGTTTAAATTAAGGTTTTTGTGTTGTTAATGAATCTCTTGGATGTTCATTCCTCTTAGAACCTTTGTGGAGTTGTTTTTAGTTGGTGTTGTTGAAGCACATGTGTTTTGAGGAAGGTTTTCATTTAAAATTTCCATTTAAATTTAGGAATAATTGGTTTCTTACTTTTCAAACCTTCCTTATATGTTAATAGGGATGTATGATTTTTAGAATAATTTTTTAATGTGTAAATAGGTGATTTCCTTCTCATTTTTAGGTAAATGGTAATATTTTGTTAATTCATGCACACCAAGTGTTCGATAAAATGTATGGTTGGATTTTGGGAGTAATTTTTGATTTTTAAAGTATGATTTTGATTTTTAAATTTATATATGGAATTTGAAATTATGGTTTGGCTTTCTTGAATGGGTTTTTACAAGTGGTTTTGGATTTAAAATATGTGTATGTTTGGATTATGAAAATCGTTTGACATGTGAAGGAAATGTGTTGGTTTTACCTTTTGGAAATGGATGATTTCTTGATGGCGTATGGCCCTTTATCATTTTGATGAAAGTGAATTTGGTATGAAAATGTGGCATGAGTGCTTAAAAAGAATTTTATAAATGGTTTTTAAATGTGAAATGGTGTGCTTGCACCTTTTTGGAAAGGTGGATTTGGTTATTTGAAAGAGGATGGTTTCTTGAAGGGTGCTTAAGGTTGGTTTGGAACTTTTTGTGAAATGAGTGATCTTGATAACTCTCCTTGGTTAATTATATTACAATGGTTTTGTTGATTGTTGTAGGAGGACCACATTAAGAGGATACCTTGGGATCATATGGTTTAAAGGAAAGATATTATTCCTTGGGGTGGATTGAGAGTGACTTTTTGTGTGAGTTTCTTGTATTTGATATATGTGTATGTGACTGGATACTTGTTTGGCATTGTTGGCTCACCCGCACTTTACTATTGACATGGGAACCCAACATAACTAGTGGATTTTTGGTGAACGGTTGATGCACTAGCTTATTATTCCACTCTAGCTAGTGGACCATAATAGGGGATTTGTTTTTTTATTTCTATGGGGTAATGCCTCTCAACCATAACAGGTAGGGTGAAATTGAGCATGTGGGCAATAATTGATGTCATCGGGTGTGTCATGCCTTCAGGATGAGTCAATATGTATAGTATTTTCTAGATTATTCCATTGAGTTCCTAGGTTCTCCCATGTCTTTTGGAACTTAATTTTCTACGATAGATTATTGAGATGCTTCATTGGTTGGTTACTCTTGTGTGCTTATTTTTCCATTTCCCTTATTATGTGATCATTGTTGTTTATCTCTTGTGAGGTGTAGTTCTTTTGAAAAGTGATGAGATGGTTTTTAAAGGGTTATAGAATTTTTTTTGAAATTTTTTTCCACTACCTTACCCACTTTTTAAATGATAACATTATCTTGTCCATTATAAATACTAATGTATACTTCATAGAAAGGAATATGAATTTGAATAGAAAATGGGAAATGGATTGTGTTTGGTTTTAAAGAGAAAGTGTGTGTGAAAATCCTAGATTTATATATTATATTTCAAACATGGAATTGATGTATCATTTATTTAAAATATGTGCATTGGAAATATATATTTTTTGGGCATGTTTACTGAGTTGTAATACTCATGCCTATAATTATTTATTATTTTTAGGTTTTGGTGATGGTTTCATCTTGGTTTAGATCTTCATGGGCGATTGTTGGTTTTGGAATCAAAGAGTGACCCTCAGGGTCACATGGAGATATTGTAGTCATTAGGTTCAATTTGGGTTGTTGTTTGGATTTGGTTGTATTTTTAGTTTATGTATAAATGATGTTTAGTTTGGATATTTTTTTCTTTGGGTTTCTCTATTTATTTTCCACTATTTTGTTTATTTATATTAGGAGAAATAATTCCCTTGGTTACTCTATTGATGCCTCAACACTAGTTCCTAGCCTGTGTGGATCAAGAATACCTCTCAAGCCTTGCCATAGATTGGCTTGGGTGACCAATTCGGGGTCGACTCAGGTTATTTTGTGATAAAATGGTAATAGAGCAGTTTGGTTCTTTAGAAGACCTTACTTTTGTAGCATCTTTTTTGTTTGGTATGTCAAGGTAGATGGAGTCGGGTTGTCGGAGTTTGGGTTTTAGGTCTGTGGAAGTGTCTAGGAAACACTTTCTAGATTGAACCTTGAGTTTCCATGGGTGGTTAGGCTTGGTTTGGTTCGTTCGGTTTTTGTGGGATGTTTTGTGCTTGGGAAATTAAAAGAGAGTGGGATAAGGGTCTCATTGAGCTCAGATGGCCTGAAAAGCCATGTAAAGCTAAGGACATGGTCCAAGAAGACTCTCTGTGATGGTGGTGTTATTGGCATGTGGCAACCAACAATATGGATGATTCAACCATCGACACTAGTTTCCCCTTATTAATTGTTTTGGGTCTTCTTTGATTATGGAAATTGTCTTGAAAACCCTTATTTTGGAATTATGAAAACTAGATTTAAAGTGGTAATGGTTTGGTTTTGGGATAACGAAAAATGTGTTTTCATATTTATTTTGAAGAAATATTTAGAAAATTGATTTTTATAAATTGATTTTTAGGTTAAACAAAGAGGAGTTTAATGACATTGGATTTATATGATCGAAGCCTAGGGTTTATTTAAATTTTTTTTTTGGAAATAGAAATGTATTTTAAAGAGTTTTTGATAAAATTTATCTGAAATGATAATAAATTTTTATGAAATGAGTTTTAATCAAATGGTTATTTATAAAATGAGATTCATTGAGTTGATTAGGGTGGTTTGGAATTGGATGAATTGGGGATTTAATGGAATTCATTGGACATTGTTTTCTAAAAGGGAATGAAATGGATTGAAGTGAAGAGTTTGAAAATGGTTTTTGGCTTAATCATTAGTGGAATTTTAAAAATATTTTATGAAATTTAAAAGGGAATGTTTATTAATGATTTCAAACTTGAGTTGAATATTTTTTTATGGGAAAGTGGAAATGTTTTTTTTGACCTTTGTAATTCTCATGAGTGCTCACATGTATGGAAGTGTTTGAGGTGGTGTATGGTTGATGGCATGAGAGGATGAGTTCCTGTATTAGCATGAGTGGATGGGTTACCGGATTGGAACAAGAATGTGAATACGAGTAAGGCTATTAGGAATACCATTTGTGATTATTCAACATAATCAAGTTTTTCTTTATTTTCAGAAGTGTTTTAAGAAAATGAAATTTTAATTTTTTGCAAATCTATGGTTGTGTATTTCATTTATTGTGATTTGAGAATTTTTTTTGAGTAGTGTTTCATGATTGATATCTTGGTGGTGAATTGGTTTTAATTGGGTTCTTGGTTTCCTTATTTTTTATTATGCACCCCCACTAATGATTTGATGGAAATTCAAAGTGCATCCATGGGTGTTTCACCATTGTAAAAACCTCTAGTTTATAAATCTATATACTTACTTCTTTAGTTTTTCAAGTTGAGTCCTGCTCTCTTTTATAGTCATGCATATCCTCTCGAAGTGGGAGAGTGGATACATAAAATTTATAAAAACATTATTCTATTTGATTTTCCTAAGTCTCTAAAGGTGAAGTTTTATACCTTTATTATTCAAGGTTGGACCTAGTAGTGGTGGAAGTAAGTCTCCCAAACCAAGCCTCAGAAAGATCTTACCTTAGATTTTTTCAAGACTTTGGTCACCCGAATGTATTTTTCCAGGGTTGTGATGGTGAGGAAGGTGGTGGAGATGTGTTGTCTTTAGTAGGGTGATGGTTTAGTGTTGGAGTTCTTTGGTCTTTTTATGGATCTAATTCCTTAACTTCTAGAGTGGGATACAGACGATTCCTTGAAGGCTGGACATTTTGAAAGAAGGCTTCTTCCTAATCTTCAGTTGAAACTATTATAGTTTGGTCTAACCTCCTTTGCTAACGGGGTGAGGAAATCTATTCAAGTTGAAGCTTTTCTAGTAGGAGTGATTGAGGCAGTCACTCCTCCTCTAGTCATTGGAAGAAAAAGAGGTAATTTTAGTAGGGATATAGGGAATCTACATAAAGCTATTTGTGTTGGTCGTACAAAAAAAGGACTTTAGATCATTCATCAGCTTGTTGTAAGTGAATGATCATGGAGTGTCATCAGTGCATAAATACAAATCATAATAAGCCTTCATTTCCAAGTTCTCTAAAGACCTGCTATACCTTTGGATGCCTATGTCACTTGCAATAGTTCTATTAGGGTGTTCTTGGGAAGTGATGTGGAGCAAGATCCACCCCTTTGAAAAAAACCCCAACCCATTTATAGGATTAGGGTGTTGTTTTGGGCTCAGTTTAATGCTCCTTTCTATGTAATGCTTCTTTTTTTGTGTAAATGTTGTGTTTGATGGCGTATCATAGATTTTTTTATTTAAAATTTAAAAGTGGATGTTGTGTATTTTTTGAGAACTTATATTTTAATGAATGCGTGTCTTTTAGAAATTTTGAAATTTTCTATATCAAGTGGAGATACATTAGGTTGTGTGTCTGGTTATTTCTACCTCTCATTTGGGGTGAAGGAGGATGATGCATGTGCATCTTCTAAATCCCCATATTAGTGAAAGTTCCTTTTTAGAGAAAAGTGAGTCTCATGATGTGTTTTGTTTTTTTATTACACTTGGTGTGTTGTGTGGCCTCTCATGACACCAAAATATGGAGTTTTTATTGGGAATTATTAGCTCTTGACTATGAGGTGGTGGATGCTTCAAGACATGATGGATCCAACCACATTCCCTAGAGCGAATCTTGCTCAGAGTCAGGATTCATCAGGGGTGTGGAGGACCTTGGTCTAGTTTTTTCTTTAGTGATGGAATGAGGGTAATTTAAGTTTATTTGTATATTTTCATCATCTTGGAAGGCCCTGTTTTTTTACAAAGTCATTGAGGACTCATTTCATCATTTTGGACCTTGTGGTTTTAGATTTAATCTTCGGTTGTGTAGAGGTGTGGTATTCTCATTTTCATGAAAATTCAGTGGCAATGGCTTTTGAGATGCGAATATATGATTTGTTTTCCTTATTTGGTTATCCTTGTGGATTATTTTTGGTTTGAGTTTCACTCTTCCAGATATGGTTTTGTCTTGTAGAGATGATGATTTTTGGTTTGGTTTTATGCTTGGTTTGGAATTTCTATGTTCACCACCTACCTTTTTTGTGGTGGGGGTTTTTGGTATATACGGGGAGTACTTGAGTTAGTTTGTGATGGGTTTCCCATGTTGGTATGGGATGATTAGTTTAACTTGGTTATTTCTTAATAGTAGGGAGACCCAAAACAGGTATTACTGTGGTCTCTTCTAAATTTGGTTGATTCTAGTTGGTTTCTAATGGTGGGAAGTCCATTTTGGAATCCTATATTGACAATCTAGTTTAGTTTTTGGTGTTATCTTGGAAATTAATAGTTTTATTTGGTGTTTTTGGTTTAAAGTTTTTTCTTCTGAGTGAATGTTGAGTTTTTGAGAGTACACCCAATGATCATTTTTGAGGAAAGGTAGCAAACGTTGTAGATTGAGTTTCTCTATCATTTCTCAAGATGTGGTTTGGGATCATTGGATCATTTCAGGTAAGTGGTGTGAGTTTTTTTTGGTGATAGTTAAGGTATTGTTGGTTTGAGAGGTTGGATCATGTATTTTTTGTTATCCTTTGTCTTTGATTGATCAATTGGAAGATGTTATGGATTTCTAGGGGTAGAAAGTGTAATGGAGGGGAGAATTATCACACAAATATTTTTATTTTCATCCCTCATTCGGATCCATCATTTGGATATTAGTTTTATTCTTGAGTTTTGGGCATTTCATATTTTTATTTTGGGGTGTTTTTTTCCATGGTCCCATATTTACCCTTGGGGTTACCCATGAGTTTTTAGTGAAAAATGGGGATTTTCAGATTGAGAGTAGGTGGCACATGGTTGGCACATGACTAGGTGAAAATTTTCACCCTTCTCCAAGGAATTGTGTAAAAAATGCTCATTTTGAACAATGGATACTGCATGGTTGTCACATAGTTTGGTAAAACATGTAGGCTAACCATGCGACTTATTTATCTGGGATATTGAGGGACGCATGGTTTCTGCACGGTTTAGAAAACCATGTAGGAAAATCATGCGACCTTTCCAGGTCATTAAAAATGTGAATTTTCTCTTCTACCACTTAGTATTTTAACTAAAAAAATCCCATTTTCCTCCTATCCTAGTTTGTACGACCCAAAGGGGGTTTCTCCTTCCCTATCCAGGCTTCTTCTCCTCTCCTATGGTATGGATCTAGGGGGTTTTCAGGGTTTTGGGGTGATTCTTTAAGGAATTCTCCTCCTCTCTTATTCCTCTTCATAATTATTCCATAATATATTAAGTTATTCTTCTCCTTTGGTCTTTTGGATCTAGGGTTTATGTTTGTTTGAGTTTTAATTATGGATTTTTTTTGTTTAAATTAGGAGGTTTGAGTTGTTTCAGGTTGGCGTTGTTGAAACACATGTGATTTGAGGTAGGCTTCCATTTTCACTTGCACTTTAAATTTAAGAATCATTGGTTTCTTTATTTTCACACCTTCCTTATATATAAATTAGTGATGTATTATTTTTAGAATATTTTTTTTATGTTTAAAGAGGTGATTTATTTATTATTTTGAGGTAAATGGTAATGTTTTGTTAAGTTGTGCGCACCAAGTGTTCGATAAAATTCCCAGCCATATTTTTTGATTAATTTGTGATTTCTGAATCATGGTTTGGATTTTTAAATGTATATTTGGAATTTTAAAATATGGTCTAGTTTTATTGAATGGGGTTTTCCAAGTGGGTTTGGATTTAAAAGAGGCATTTATTTGTTTTATTAAAATGGTTTGACATTTGAGGGAAATGTGTTGGTTTTCCTTTTTGGAAATGAGTGATTTATTGATGGTGTGTGGCCCATTTATAATTTTGATGAAAGTGTATTTGGTTTTAAAATGGGGAAGGAGTGCTTAAATGTAATTTTATAAATTGTTGTGAATTGAAAAATGGAGTGCTTTCACGTTTTTATAAATATGGATTTGGTTCTTTGAAAGAGGATGGTTTCTTGAAGGGTTCTTAAGGCCTGTTTATAACTTTTGAGAAATTAGTGATCTTGTTAAATGTCCTTGGATAATTCTATTGCCTTGGTTATGTTGATTGTTGTGGGAGGACCATGCTAAGAGGCTCCCTTGTGATTATATGGTTTAAAGGAAAGATATTGTTCATTTGGGTGTCTTTGGGGTGACTTGTTGTGCGAGTTTCTTGTATATGATATATGTGTATGTGACTGGATTCTTGTTTGGTATTATTGGATCACCCCACTTTACACTTGACATGGTAACTTGGCATAACTAGCATATTTTTGGTGAACGGTTGATACACTAGCTTATGATTTCACTTTGGATAGTGGCACATAGTAGGGTTTTTTTTGTTTTTATTCCTATGGGATAGTTCCCTTCAGTCAGACCAGGTAGGGTGTGATCATGTATGTGGGTGAGAATTGATGTCATCAGGCGAGGCATGCCTTTGGGATGAGTCAAGATGTATAGTATGTTCTAGATTATTCCACTGGGATCCAAGGCTCTCCCTTTCCTATTGACACTTAGTTGTCTGTGGAAGATGATTGAGATGCTTCATTGGTTGGTTACTCTTACGTGCTTATTTTTCCATTTCCATTAATATTTTATCATTTTTTTTCTCTCTTGTGTGGTGTACTTCTTTTGAAAAGTGATGAGACAGTTTTCAAAGGGTAACATGAAATGTTTTGAAAAGGTTTTTCCCTCCCTTTCTGACTTTTTAAATGAAAACCTTATCTTTTCCCATGTAAATGCTAAAGTATTCTTCTTAGAAAGGAATATGAATTTGAATGGAAAAGGGAAATGAACCATATTTGGTTTTGAAGAGAAAGTGTGTGTGAAAAACCTAGTTTTAGATATTGTATTTCAAACCAAGAATTGATGTATCCTTTATTTAATGTAGGTGTATTGGGAATAAATTTATTTGGGCATACCTATTGAGTTTTAATACTAAAACATATAATTATTTTTGTTTTTATATTTTGGTATAGGTTTCATCTTGGTTTTGATCACTATGGGTGATGGTTGCTTTTATCATTGGATATTGACCATTAGGGTAACATGGAGGCATTGTGGTTATTAGGTTCAGTTTGGGATATTGTTCAACTTTGTTTGTATTTTCAATTTATGTATAAATTATGTTCAATTTGGATATTTATTTATTCGGGATACACTATTTATTTTTCACTTTTCAGTTTATTTTTATTGGGTGAAATCATTCCCTTGGTTACTCTATTGATTCCCTGACACTGGTTTCTAGCTCGGGAAGATCGGGAATGCCTCTCGTGCCTTGTTAAAGATTAGATTGGGTAACCGGTTCAGGGTAGGACCTGGTTGGTTTATGATAGACTTACTCGATCAACATGTTGTGTGATGAATTAAATGCACCATGTGTATTCAATGCACAGAGTTTGAACTAATTCTGAATTAATTCCTAGTGCATTGAAGACTAGTTCACGGTGTATAACCCCAGTTATAGGGTGTGTACTCTTATGTTATCTAGCTAGAATCCTTGGCACCTTCAGATAAGATATTTTATTTTATTTCATTCAAAAAATTAATTTATTTGATTAGATCTATGAGAAATGAAAGAGGAATAAAAAGATCTCAAAATTAAGATTAAAAGAATGATTAAAATTGAATTTAAAACCAAATGAAAAATGTACAAATCAGTCGATGATCATTAAATAATTATGTATCCCCTATGATACCACTTGTAGGTTCTGGAAATAGTATAAGAATGTGGTGGGTCATGATCAAATTTTCTTTTTTGTCATGATCGATGAATAATATAAGATCCACAGGGCTATTAACATCATGATGAATGGAATTAAATCAAAGAAAATAGAAAATAGATGAAATTCCGGAACTAGTGGGAGGATCATCACATATTTTTTATAATTAATTTAATCAAATATAGAATTACATTTCTTGAATTCTTTCTTCATTGATAGATCTGATAATAGATCTACATTGTATGGTGGCTATATTTTAGGAATCAAGAACATATTCCCTTGAGCGGTGACCCACATGTGTCCCAAAAATCTCCAAATGCCTCCATAAGAATATCTTGGTTCTAGAATGGAAGATCCTATAACTTGTGTCATTTTCCTTTGATCACCATGAGAATTGATTCCAAATCATTCTCCTTGATCCCTCTTTACTTGAGAGTGAGAGTTGGAGGAATATTTACCTTTGTTCTTGGGAGCGTTCTGGGAGATAGAGAACTCTAGGGATTGAGAGGATTCTCTCTATCTTTCGTTGTGCACAACACAGAAGAATTGTCTCTTTGAAAAAAATAATATAATTGGGTTTATATAATGGTAGGATTAGAAATTAATATTTTCACAATTTACCTTTAATATTTATTTAATACCTTGCATAACCCCATGTATAAAATAATAATAATAATAATATTTCCTCTACATGCACTTAACATGAGAATTAAATTAAATATTATTTAATAAAATAATATTCAATATATTATTTATTTATCACCAGACCTAAAAAATGGGTTTTAATTCATCTATAATATTTATCAGTCCTTGAATAATGAAAATTTATTGAATAAATAAATATCACTGCATTATTTTTCAATAAATAAATAAATATTATATTCACTAAATAAAAAATAAATATTTATTAAATATTCCACTAACATAATATTCTCTCTAATAACTATTGATGGAATATATGAAATAAAGTATACATGAATAATTATTAAACCACATGAGGGAATGATATTTATTCAACTTATTAAATAATAAATAATAATATATTATTTAATTGATATTTTGTAAACACTTAGTTTGTGACTCTCTAGGTCTCTTTCATAGTGGCATTAGGCGAAACAACCTAAAGTCCAACGTTAGTATCTAGAAACACACCAAGACACCCATAGATAAAGAATTTAATACGGTAATGACATATTACCTGTAACACCCCAAGTAAATAATGAATATGAAATTTTCATATTTATCCATATTTGTGAATAAAATATTAATATGACTTTAAAGGGGACGCTATGCTCGATGGCGTACCCAACACGCAACAACGAGTTTCTTGGGAATCTTACGTTGCACTCTAATAATAAAATAATATTATTTTAAATGGTAGTTAACATGTAGCCGTTGTATTGACGGGAATGGATATAAATAACTAAAATATGATTATATATGTTCTTAAATATTTTTACATTTAGACAATAAAAGATAAAGGCTTAAAATACGGAAAGAATTCAATTTTTGGCGTATATGCCCTAGTTTTCACTAAAGGTTCACTTATCACCTTTTGATGGAGAACCGTCATTAAAAATAGTTTTGTTCACTCTTAAACATTATTTTGGACCAAATAAAACTCTTATTAAGAATCGGGACATCAAAATTTACTTTGTGTAAATTTTTGGTATCTTTCTGATAAAGTTCATTTTTTTTAATGAATAGTGTAGAATGTTGTGTTTTAATTCAAAACCTCTTTTTAATCTAATTTATTTATATGATTAGATAATATTTTGAATTGGTTTTAAAGTTAAATTAGAAAATATTTTTACCATTAAATCCAATAGTGGTCATTGGAATTAATTTCACTTTGAAATCAGACTTAAACTAGTGTCAATCTTTTGATACTTATTGTTTTATAAAAACACGCTATTTGCTCTGACAGCGGGAATTAATTATTAAATTAATTAATGTGACTAATATATTTTGAATTTTGTAAAACGGACTTCATTTTTGAATTCGGAATATCA
Source organism: Viscum album (assembly GCA_963277665.1). Taxonomy (NCBI): domain Eukaryota; kingdom Viridiplantae; phylum Streptophyta; class Magnoliopsida; order Santalales; family Viscaceae; genus Viscum; species Viscum album. The sequence goes on from OY728121.1 coordinate 358,316,172, forward strand.
AATATAGCTTAGGGTGAATTTTTGGGATTTTTCTGAAAAACTTCAATTTTTGATGAATAGTGAAACCACTAAGTGGTACTTATAAAAGCTGATTTTTTTTGTTTAAATGAAATTTTGCCATAATTGTGTTTTGATTTTCAAAAATCCGACATACATGGTTGTCATTAAGAAGTAAAATGTGGTTCAATGAGATTAAAATAATTTTTTGGTGAATAGTAACTTATTAAGTTTTTAATCGCGATTAGTGGTAATTAGTGTAGTTTAAGGTAAAAATGATATTATAAGAATGTGAAAAAACCATGACACTTGTCCTACACCTATTGGGTGAGTCATGGACGACCAAGACAAGCCATGGGCCAACTTGGGGACCCCATGGATCCACGTTTGTTGGGAAATGACATAAATTACTTTTTATTTAATGTTGAAGTGAAAATGACACAAACATAATATGTTTTACGAAAACAATTTTTAAGTGGGGTTATACAAGTCCAAATTTTGATTATAAATAGTCATTGGAAAGATAAAAAGATTTCCCATATCATAGTATTTTTTTTATAATTTTTAGACATTAAAGAAATTAAATTATTTATGACATAATAATGATGCAGCGATGACATCATTATTTGACGATTTTATTAAAATGGAAAGATAATGAAACATCTACAAACTACACATGGCCAAAACCAATTGGATGAGTGGATTTCGAAGCCTTATCACCTTATCCACGAATTCTATCAATGTGGGACCTTTTAAAACCGAAACACATCTTCAAATAAAGTAATATTTCTTACTTTCCAAAAGTACCCCTCCTCTCCTCTTATAAAAGGCCCCCACCTCTACCTCATTTCACACACTTCTCAAGCCTTTGGCTCGGCCAAACCCTGCCCATTTACTCTCTCCACATCCCTCTCCTCATCCTAGAGGACTCCCTTTGGGAATAATCCTTTCAAAGTAAGCCTTTAGGCTTAAATCAAATGGAGTTACACTTTTAAAGGTAATTCATTCTCTCATGTTCATTTGTTTTATTTTGCTTCTCCAACCCCCTAAACTCTTTTTATTTACTTATTTTGTAACAACACCAGTATCTTCAATATACTAGGATGTTGTTATAAGATTTATTCATGCTACACTATCACACAACTACATCAAATGTTTAAAGAACATACGGTTTCCGTGGATGGTGAAATTATGCCTCCCAAAACGATGATTGTTCAATACTCATTTAACACCTTCAAAGGTGGACATTATGATGTCACTATGATATATAATATGTTTATGTTTTATTTATGCTTCTGTATTTTTCATTTTTTTTCTTACCTTTGTGGATTCCATTATGGGTATACGCGATATCTTCATTTAAGGAAGTGCGGACTACCGCCCCCTCAAAGTGATTTGATTCGTTAAATACCATATGTGGGATGTATAAAGGATGGAAATATGATATTATATATGATATTATACTGGAATTATAATATAACTTTATATCATTATTATTCCATTCTATAAAATACGAAATAGAAATGAAAGTAGCGTTCATGCGTACGTACGGCTTACCGTCTCCATGAACGGTGCATTTCATTTATTACCTCTAAATGATTATGTAATGTTATAAATGCATGCATGTACTGGATATATATTACATATATGATATCTACATAATGAATACAATTCTGGATATAATAAACATTTGTCCACATGAACAACATGTAATTGTAAGAAGACCACTTTCGACTTAAGAACCAAATATCGACAAAACAAATATTATTAACTTAAATGATTACATAATGTTTGTGACATGGTAATAAGTGGTATAAAAGTAATAATGAACTTGAAAAAGGTTCTTAAGGAATAAGAAATTAACTCAAGTTTATTATTCAGGAGATTAATGAACGATCGAGTCAAGTCGGACCTGAGGTAAGGGATCCTATAACTCTCTTTCTTTTTAAGTACACTCTTTTATGTCATTTATTTTTAGCTCATCTTTCTTATGATTGGGATGTTCTTTTATATTAAATTTACTGTAATTTTTATGTTCATGTGATGAGAGACCCTATTCTCTCTCATCAATCCATTTTGGAAGTTTTGAGTGGCGCCGTTAGGCTGTCGAACTTTCGTAAGAGATCTAACCTCTCTCTTTCTTTTTAAGTACTCTCCTTTATGTCACTTCTTTTAAACTCCTCCTTGCAATGTTGGGGGATTTTCTTTTATATTCCACTTGCTGTAAATTCTATTGTAATATGATGGGATACTCTATTTTATCTCATCAATCCATATTCGTAAGTTTTATGTGGCGCCGTTAGAATGCCGAGTTTTCGTAAGGGATTTTTCATCTCACTTTTATTCCCGTGAGATTTATGCTACATTTTCCACAAATTCCATTGAGTGGTGTATGTACTTCCCATTATTCTACTCTTTGTGTAATATACATTCATTTATGAGTATTTACATCAATGATCTATTGTCCTTCTTTCATGGGGTGTATGTTTTGAATGATACCCAAGTCGGTAAGGGAACCTTTCACCCTCCTCTTTTTTAAAAGACTTCTTTTGTTGGGTCTTTTAATTTACATATTTTTATGTTGGGATATGTTCTCATATATCCTTATTGATGTAAATTTTATGTCCAAGTGATGAGATACACTTTTTATCTCTCATCAACTCATTTTGATGTGATGCCGTTAGGCTGTCAAGGGAACTTTTTAACCCAATTTCGATTTCTTTGGGTTCAACATGTAGTCATTGAATATGTCATCCATTGAATATGTGTGAATGACCATTTATTTTTTTACACTTAATATCCACTTATATTGGGTGTATTTATATTTTTCACACATATTTTTGAGATTTATTTGTCCTTAATTTAAGGATACCTTCTTTATAAAGGATTTCATCACATTTGACATTTCTATTGAGGGTTCATTGTTGTTATGCACCAATTCACTCTTATATGGTGTATATACTGTCCTTTGGAGTATTATATCATGAATCCTTTTATTCTCATGATATTATAAAGTTTTGACTAAATGTTATTCCTCGATTATTGTATTCAAGTGTCTCTAATTTTGGTAAAACCCCTTTAACCAAAATATCGTTTTAAATGTTTTAATTAATATCCATGTTTTCAAAATGGTTTTAAGGATTTATTTATATGGATATTAATGGTTTGAAATGTTAAAAGCTTCAAGGTGGTATGGGACACTTTGATTCAAAAATCTCTTTATTAAATGTTTTAAATGGTTTTGGAAATGGTTTCTTTTTGAATGGATTCATTATTTCAATATCCTAAAATGTTATATTGTGATTGAAATGTGGAAATGTTATGTTTCCTTTATTCATGTTTATGTGATACGATTATTTTGTGGTTCTTGGGCATTATTATGAAGAACGAGTGGTTCCGTGATAAACTAAGGGCGGGTGAGCCCGATATAGCTCTCCAATGCATTGGGTAACGCGAAGGAGTGAAACGTTAAGGTTTCCCCGAAGAGATTTAGGGAATATACTGTGATGGGTATTCCAAACGTAACCAAGAGGGTTACTCCCTACGTAAGAATGTTATGAATGCCTCAAGTTACCTTTATGTCTTATTATTTCTATGATTTATTCATGGTTTGATGAGGTATGTTAAAGTGCCTTTGTTTTATGGGTAAAGTATGATTTCATTCTTATGTATATATGAACTCATGTTTCCTTTCCATATTTTTATAACTCTTACTGAGCTTTTTATGCTCATCCCAAGTTTTTGAAATGATTTTAACAGGTCAAGGGAAAGGTACATGATGTGATGATAGTGTCAAGGATGTTTCAAGAAAGAATCCATGTTATATTTTAGATATGTTTCCGCTGATGGGAAGAATGAATACTGTCTTTTATGTAACCACTTTGTTTAAATGTGGAATGTAATGAAAGTTTCATGATCTAATTCTCTAAAACTCTAAACCTGAAAAGATCCTCAATGTGTAATCTTGTAATAACTCAAGATTAAGTAAGGTTTAAGGCTGGGGTCTTATATTACCTCATAAAGATGATATGTATAGTATAATCCCTTTATTACAATATCTCTAATCAAGCAGGTTTCATGTTGGTTTGATCAGTCTATGTTCTTGCTGTATCGTTCTTTTACTTATTGAAAATGGAACTTGCCTATAGAACACCATGGCCATGGATTTATTTAGGATATATCATTTCCATCAAAAGACCCAAGATATCAAATATTTGGGTTTCAATCTTATATTGGTTTACTTTGAAGAATTTTATGGACAAATTGTTTATCGGATGGTCCTCGTTGAACTTTGGGTTTTGTTGGACAAATTTTGGAGATTAAGCATAGATTTTCTTTTTAATGGGTTATCCTTTTCTGGATTATCTGACCTTGTACTAACCTTTTTGGTTTTCGTTTGGTTAAAGTCTAAAGACATGGGAGGTATATAGTTCTATTTTTTGGATTAGGTGATTTTCTAAAAGTTTATTATAGTACTCTTAATGTGAACAAGTCTTCCTAAATACTCGCCTTCAGGAGAAAATATGAGTTTGTGTAAGGAATCTAATAAAAGTTGAAAGTCAATATGATAAGTGATTATGTTTCCTTATGAATAAATTCCTCAATAAAAAGTAACTTAAAACAAAAATGTTGTCTATTAACTTTTCCTACTGGGGAATCAAAGACCGTTTAACCCATCACAAGTTTGTGATTTTCTCGTGGTTAACTTTCTCCTAAACATGCTTTCTATCACTCTCCATCAGAACATGAACCTTTGTTTTTTCCTCCATGTCCATATTTTCATACTTGTAATCCTAGTATGGGTTAAATCGGGTGACCTTTGTACTTATCTTTCTTTATTTTAAAGTGTTTGTTTTACCGACTTTGGTTCCGATGTGGGACTTTCAAGGATGTTTCCAAGCGCAATTTTAAAATTGCGAGGACGCAATTCCCAAAAGAGGGGAAGGATGTAACACCCCAAGTAAATAATGAATATGAAATTTTCATATTTATCCATATTTGTGAATAAAATATTAATATGACTTTAAAGGGGACGCTATGCTCGATGGCGTACCCAACACGCAACAACGAGTTTCTTGGGAATCTTACGTTGCACTCTAATAATAAAATAATATTATTTTAAATGGTAGTTAACATGTAGCCGTTGTATTGACGGGAATGGATATAAATAACTAAAATATGATTATATATGTTCTTAAATATTTTTACATTTAGACAATAAAAGATAAAGGCTTAAAATACGGAAAGAATTCAATTTTTGGCGTATATGCCCTAGTTTTCACTAAAGGTTCACTTATCACCTTTTGATGGAGAACCGTCATTAAAAATAGTTTTGTTCACTCTTAAACATTATTTTGGACCAAATAAAACTCTTATTAAGAATCGGGACATCAAAATTTACTTTGTGTAAATTTTTGGTATCTTTCTGATAAAGTTCATTTTTTTAATGAATAGTGTAGAATGTTGTGTTTTAATTCAAAACCTCTTTTTAATCTAATTTATTTATATGATTAGATAATATTTTGAATTGGTTTTAAAGTTAAATTAGAAAATATTTTTACCATTAAATCCAATAGTGGTCATTGGAATTAATTTCACTTTGAAATCAGACTTAAACTAGTGTCAATCTTTTGATACTTATTGTTTTATAAAAACACGCTATTTGCTCTGACAGCGGGAATTAATTATTAAATTAATTAATGTGACTAATATATTTTGAATTTTGTAAAACGGACTTAATTTTTGAATTCGGAATATCAAATATAGCTTATGGTGAATTTTTGGGATTTTTCTGAAAAACTTCAATTTTTGATGAATAGTGAAACCACTAAGTGGTACTTATAAAAGCTGATTTTTTTTGTTTAAATGAAATTTTGCCATAATTGTGTTTTGATTTTCAAAAACCCGACATACATGGTTGTCATTAAGAAGTAAAATGTGGTTCAATGAGATTAAAATAATTTTTTGGTGAATAGTAACTTATTAAGTTTTTAATCGCGATTAGTGGTAATTAGTGTAGTTTAAGGTAAAAATGATATTATAAGAATGTGAAAACACCATGACACTTGTCCTACACCTATTGGGTGAGTCATGGCCGACCAAGACAAGCCATGGGCCAACTTGGGGACCCCATGGATCCACTTTTGTTGGGAAATGACATAAATTACTTTTTATTTAATGTTGAAGTGAAAATGACACAAACATAATATGTTTTACGAAAACAATTTTTAAGTGGGGTTATACAAGTCCAAATTTTGATTATAAATAGTCATTGGAAATCTAAAAAGATTTCCTATATCATAGTATTTTTTTATAATTTTTAGACATTAAAGAAATTAAATTATTTATGACATAATAATGATGCAGCGATGACATCATTATTTGACGATTTTATTAAAATGGAAAGATAATGAAACATCTACAAACTACACATGGCCAAAACCAATTGGATGAGTGGATTTCGAAGCCTTATCACCTTATCCACGAATTCTATCAATGTGGGACCTTTTAAAACCGAAACACATTTTCAAATAAAGTAATATTTCTTACTTTCCAAAAGTACCCCTGCTCTCCTCTTATAAAAGGCCCCCACCTCTACCTCATTTCACACACTTCTCAAGCCTTTGGCTCGGCCAACCCCTGCCCATTTACTCTCTCCACATCCCTCTCCTCATCCTAGAGGACTCCCTTTGGGCAGAATCCTTTCAAAGTAAGCCTTTAGGCTTAAATCAAAAGGAGTTACACTTTTAAAGGTAATTCATTATCTCATGTTCATTTGTTTTATTTTGCTTCTCCAACCCCCTAAAATCTTTTTATTTACTTATTTTGTAACAACACCATTATCTTCAATATACTAGGATGTTGTTATAAGATTTATTCATGCTACACTATCACACAACTACATCAAATGGTTAAAGAACATACGGTTTCCGTGGATGGTGAAATTATGCCTCCCGAAACGATGATTGTTCAATACTCATTTAACACCTTCAAAGGTGGACATTATGATGTCACTATGATATATAATATGTTTATGTTTTATTTATGCTTCTGTATTTTTCATTTTTTTTCTTACCTTTGTGGCTTCCATTATGGGTATACGCGATATCTTCATTTAAGGAAGTGCGGACTACCGCCCCCTCAAAGTGATTTGATTCGTTAAATACCATATGTGGGATGTATAAAGGATGGAAATAAGATATTATATATGATATTATACTGGAATTATAATATACCTTTATATCATTATTATTCCATTCTATAAAATACGAAATAGAAATGAAAGTAGCGTTCATGCGTACGTACGGCTTACCGTCTCCATGAACGGTGCATTTCATTTCTTACCTCTAAATGATTATGTAATGTTATAAATGCATGAATGTACTGGATATATATGACATATATGATATCTACATAATGAATACAATTCTGGATATAATAAACATTTGTCCACATGAACAACATGTAATTGTAAGAAGACCACTTTCGACTTAAGAACCAAATATCGGCAAAACAAATATTATTAACTTAAATGATTACATAATGTTTGTGACATGGTAATAAGTGGTATAAAAGTAATAATGAACTTGAAAAAGTTTCTTAAGGAATTAGAAATTAACTCAAGTTTATTATTCAGGAGATTAAGGAACGATCGAGTCAAGTCGGACCCGAGGTAAGGGATCCTATAACTCTCTTTCTTTTTAAGTACACTCTTTTATGTCATTTATTTTAAGCTCATCTTTCTTATGATTGGGATGTTCTTTTGTATTAAATTTACTGTAATTTTTATGTTCATGTGATGAGAGACCCTATTCTCTCTCATCAATCCATTTTGGAAGTTTTGAGTGGCGCCGTTAGGCTGCCGAACTTTCGTAAGAGATCTAACCTCTCTCTTTCTTTTTAAGTACTCTCCTTTATGTCACTTCTTTTAAACTCCTCCTTGCAATGTTGGGGGATTTTCTTTTATATTCCACTTGCTGTAAATTCTATTGTAATATGATGGGATACTCTATTTTATCTCATCAATCCATATTCGGAAGTTTTATGTGGCGCCGTTAGGCTGCCGAGTTTTCGTAAGGGATTTTTCATCTCACTTTTATTCCCGTGAGATTTATGCTACATTTGCCACAAATTCCATTGAGTGGTGTATGTAATGCCCATTATTCTACTCTTTGTGTAATATACATTCATTTATGAGTATTTACATCAATGATCTATTGTCCTTCTTTCATGGGGTGTATGTTTTGAAAGATACCCAAGTCGGTAAGGGAACCTTTCACCCTCCTCTTTTTTAAAAGACTTCTTTTGTTGGGTCTTTTAATTTACATATTTTTATGTTGGGATATGTTCTCATATATCCTTATTGATGTAAATTTTATGTCCAAGTGATGATATACACTTTTTATCTCTCATCAACTCATTTTGATGTGATGCCGTTAGGCTGTCAAGGGAACTTTTTAACCCAATTTCGATTTCTTTGGGTTCAACATGTAGTCATTGAATATGTCATCCATTGAATATGTGTGAATGACCTTTTATTTTTTTACACTTAATATCCACTTATATTGGGTGTATTTATATTTGTCACACATATTTTTGAGATTGATTTGTCCTTAATTTAAGGATACCTTCTTTATAAAGGATTTCATCACATTTGACATTTCTATTGAGGGTTCATTGTTGTTATGCACCAATTCACTCTTATATGGTGTATATACTGTCCTTTGGAGTATTATATCATGAATCCTTTTATTCTCATGATATTATAAAGTTTTGACTAAATGTTATTCCTCGATTATTGTATTCAAGTGTCTCTAATTCTGGTAAAACCCCTTTAACCAAAATATCGTTTTAAATGTTTTAATTAATATCCATGTTTTCAAAATGGTTTTAAGGATTTATTTATATGGATATTAATGGTTTGAAATGTTAAAAGCTTCAAGGTGGTATGGGACACTTTGATTCAAAAATCTCTTTATTAAATGTTTTAAATGGTTTTGGAAATGGTTTCTTTTTGAATGGATTCATTATTTCAATATCCTAAAATGTTATATTGTGATTGAAATGTGGAAATGTTATGTTTCCTTTATTCATGTTTATGTGATACGATTATGTTATGGTTCTTGGGCATTATTATGTAGAACGGGTGGTTCCGTGATAAACTAAGGGCGGGTGAGCCCGATATAGCTCTCCAATGCATTGGGTAACGCGAAGGAGTGAAACGTTAAGGTTTCTCCGAAGAGATTTAGGGAATATACTGTGATGGGTATTCCAAACGTAACCAAGAGGGTTACTCCCTACGTAAGAATGTTATGAATGCCTCAAGTTACCTTTATGTCTTATGATTTCTATGATTTATTCATGGTTTGATGAGGTATGTTAAAGTGCCTTTGTTTTATGGGTAAAGTATGATTTCATTCTTATGTATATATGAACTCATGTTTCCTTTCCATATTTTTATAACTCTTACTGAGCTTTTTATGCTCATCCCAAGTTTTTGAAATGTTTTTCACAGGTCAAGGGAAAGGTACATGATGTGATGATAGTGTCAAGGATGTTTCAAGAAAGAATCCATGTTATATTTTAGATATGTTTCCGCTGATGGGAAGAATGAATACTGTATTTTATGTAACCACTTTGTTTAAATGTGGAATGTAATGCAAGTTTCATGATCTAATTCTCTAAAACTCTAAACCTGAAAAGATCCTCAATGTGTAATCTTGTAATAACTCAATATTAAGTAAGGTTTAAGGCTGGGGTCTTATAGTTGGTATCAAAGGTCAGTTTAGATAACTTTAGAGGTTAGGGTATTCTTTAAGCATAAGTGACATTACCATAATGGTTAGAATTTCAGAAAGAGTCCTAATTTTAGATAAAGTGAATGAGTAAGTATATCTTGGAGTCTGCCTTCCTCATTAGTACATGATGTTTTTGTTGATATACTCACACTGACATTTATGTTTTTAGTGAATGGATCGATCTAGCAGGCACCAAAGTGACAATGGGTTTGAAGGAAACTGTGGTGGTTCTCTGATTAAGATACTAGATGAGATGGGGGATTCAATGAGGAATCTCATAGTTGTTCTAAACCAACTATCAAGGAGTCATGATCAATCACTTCAACCTTGGTGAGTTCTCTAATGCATCATTTACGAGATGGCCAACTCGATGTGGAAATTCAGGTAATAATTATTAAGGTAACCATTAGGGTTTATATGATCCTTACTTTTTAGGTAATTATGGGTTACTCTATGATATGATGGAAAAGGAAAGTAATGAGATAAACTTGAGGTTAAAATATGTTATGAATATTTTTGAAGATTTTATCTCGTTTTGGGGAATGTTTTGAGAATTATATAGTTTTGGAAAAAGGACAACACGCAGACCGTGTGGCAACCCGTCGCGTCGGACAAAGCTGCGGGAATCGAACCCACAACCAAAGTGCGACTGGTATTTATCGCCTACCACTGGACTACGTGAAGTCCCTGGTTAGTTTGACTGATTCTTTTTGGTTATATGATTTTATGAATTAAGAGTAAGTTGATTTTGGGTTATTTATGAAAATGATTAACCTATCATGGAGGATATGTGATTAGGATAATTACTTTTCAATACGAGACTTTAGGAGCAACTGATGTTGTTTAGAGATAAATGTTACGATTTAACTTGGAAGACTATGTGACTAAATCCTTCAAATATTTGGGTTTCAATCTTATATTGGTTTACTTTGAAGAATTTTATGGACAAATTGTTTATCGGATGGTCCTCATTGAACTTTGGGTTTTGTTGGACAAATTTTGGAGATTAAGCATAGATTTTCTTTTTAATGGGTTATCCTTTTCTGGATTATCTGACCTTGTACTAACCTTTTTGGTTTTTGTTTGGTTAAAGTCTAAAGACATGGGAGGTATATAGTTCTATTTTGTGGATTAGGTGATTTTCTAAAAGTTTATTATAGTACTCTTAATGTGAACAAGTCTTCCTAAATACTCGCCTTCAGGAGAAAATATGAGTTTGTGTAAGGAATCTAATAAAAGTTGAAAGTCAATATGATAAGTGATTATGTTTCCTTATGAATAAATTCCTCAATAAAAAGTAACTTAAAACAAAAATGTTGTCTATTAACTTTTCCTACTGGGGAATCAAAGACCGTTTAACCCATCACAAGTTTGTGATTTTCTCGTGGTTAACTTTCTCCTAAACATGTTTTCTATCACTCTCCATCAGAACATGAACCTTTGTTTTTTCCTCCATGTCCATATTTTCATACTTGGAATCCTAGTATGGGTTAAATCGGGTGACCTTTGTACTTATCTTTCTTTATTTTAAAGTGTTTGTTTTACCGACTTTTGTTCCGATGTGGGACTTTCAAGGATGTTTCCAAGCGCAATTTTAAAATTGCGAGGACGCAATTCCCAAAAGGGGGGAAGGATGTAACACCCCAAGTAAATAATGAATATGAAATTTTCATATTTATCCATATTTGTGAATAAAATATTAATATGACTTTAAAGGGGACGCTATGCTCGATGGCGTACCCAACACGCAACAACGAGTTTCTTGGGAATCTTACGTTGCACTCTAATAATAAAATAATATTATTTTAAATGGTAGTTAACATGTAGCCGTTGTATTGGCGGGAATGGATAGAAATAACTAAAATATGATTATATATGTTCTTAAATATTTTTACATTTAGACAATAAAAGATAAAGGCTTAAAATACGGAAAGAATTCAATTTTTGGCGTATATGCCCTAGTTTTCACTAAAGGTTCGCTTATCACCTTTTGATGGAGAACCGTCATTAAAAATAGTTTTGTTCACTCTTAAACATTATTTTGGACCAAATAAAACTCTTATTAAGAATCGGGACATCAAAATTTACTTTGTGTAAATTTTTGGTATCTTTCTGATAAAGTTCATTTTTTTTAATGAATAGTGTAGAATGTTGTGTTTTAATTCAAAACCTCTTTTTAATCTAATTTATTTATATGATTAGATAATATTTTGAATTGGTTTTAAAGTTAAATTAGAAAATATTTTTACCATTAAATCCAATAGTGGTCATTGGAATTAATTTCACTTTGAAATCAGACTTAAACTAGTGTCAATCTTTTGATACTTATTGTTTTATAAAAACATGCTATTTGCTCTGACAGCGGGAATTAAGTATTAAATTAATTAATGTGACTAATATATTTTGAATTTTGTAAAACGGACTTCATTTTTGAATTCGGAATATCAAATATAGCTTAGGGTGAATTTTTGGGATTTTTCTGAAAAACTTCAATTTTTGATGAATAGTGAAACCACTAAGTGGTACATATAAAAGCAAATTTTTTTTGTTTAAATGAAATTTTGCCATAATTGTGTTTTGATTTTCAAAAATCCGACATACATGGTTGTCATTAAGAAGTAAAATGTGGTTCAATGAGATTAAAATAATTTTTTGGTGAATAGTAACTTATTAAGTTTTTAATCGCGATTAGTGGTAATTAGTGTAGTTTAAGGTAAAAATGATATTATAAGAATGTGAAAACACCATGACACTTGTCCTACACCTATTGGGTGAGTCATGGCCGACCAAGACAAGCCATGGGCCAACTTGGGGACCCCATGGATCCACTTTTGTTGGGAAATGACATATATTACTTTTTATTTAATGTTGAAGTGAAAATGACACAAACGTAATATGTTTTACGAAAACAATTTTTAAGTGGGGTTATACAAGCCCAAATTTTGATTATAAATAGTCATTGGAAATCTAAAAAGATTTCATATATCATAGTATTTTTTTATAATTTTTAGACATTAAAGAAATTAAATTATTTATGACATAATAATGATGCAGCAATGACATCATTATTTGACGATTTTATTAAAATGGAAAGATAATGAAACATCTACAAACTACACATGGCCAAAACCAATTGGATGAGTGGATTTCGAAGCCTTATCACCTTATCCACGAATTCTATCAATGTGGGACCTTTTAAAACCGAAACACATTTTCAAATAAAGTAATATTTCTTACTTTCCAAAAGTACCCCTCCTCTCCTCTTATAAAAGGCCCCCACCTCTACCTCATTTCACACACTTCTCAAGCCTTTGGCTCGGCCAACCCCTGCCCATTTACTCTCTCCACATCCCTCTCCTCATCCTAGAGGACTCCCTTTGGGCAGAATCCTTTCAAAGTAAGCCTTTAGGCTTAAATCAAAAGGAGTTACACTTTTAAAGGTAATTCATTATCTCATGTTCATTTGTTTTATTTTGCTTCTCCAACCCCCTAAAATCTTTTTATTTACTTATTTTGTAACAAAACCATTATCTTCAATATACTAGGATGTTGTTATAAGATTTATTCATGCTACACTATCACACAACTACATCAAATGGTTAAAGAACATACGGTTTCCGTGGATGGTGAAATTATGCCTCCCGAAACGATGATTGTTCAATACTCATTTAACACCTTCAAAGGTGGACATTATGATGTCACTATGATATATAATATGTTTATGTTTTATTTATGCTTCTGTATTTTTCATTTTTTTTCTTACCTTTGTGGCTTCCATTATGGGTATACACGATATCTTCATTTAAGGAAGTGCGGACTACCGCCCCCTCAAAGTGATTTGATTCGTTAAATACCATATGTGGGATGTATAAAGGATGGAAATATGATATTATATATGATATTATACTGGAATTATAATATACCTTTATATCATTATTATTCCATTCTATAAAATACGAAATAGAAATGAAAGTAGCGTTCATGCGTACGTACGGCTTACCGTCTCCATGAACGGTGCATTTCATTTCTTACCTCTAAATGATTATGTAATGTTATAAATGCATGCATGTACTGGATATATATGACATATATGATATCTACATAATGAATACAATTCTGGATATAATAAACATTTGTCCACATGAACAACATGTAATTGTAAGAAGACCACTTTCGACTTAAGAACCAAATATCGGCAAAACAAATATTATTAACTTAAATGATTACATAATGTTTGTGACATGGTAATAAGTGGTATAAAAGTAATAATGAACTTGAAAAAGGTTCTTAAGGAATTAGAAATTAACTCAAGTTTATTATTCAGGAGATTAAGGAACGATCGAGTCAAGTCGGACCCGAGGTAAGGGATCCTATAACTCTCTTTCTTTTTAAGTACACTCTTTTATGTCATTTATTTTAAGCTCATCTTTCTTATGATTGGGATGTTCTTTTATATTAAATTTACTGTAATTTTTATGTTCATGTGATGAGAAACCCTATTCTCTCTCATCAATCCATTTTGGAAGTTTTGAGTGGCGCCGTTAGGCTGCCGAACTTTCGTAAGAGATCTAACCTCTCTCTTTCTTTTTAAGTACTCTCCTTTATGTCACTTCTTTTAAACTCCTCCTTGCAATGTTGGGGGATTTTCTTTTATATTCCACTTGCTGTAAATTCTATTGTAATATGATGGGATACTCTATTTTATCTCATCAATCCATATTCAGAAGTTTTATGTGGCGCCGTTAGGCTGCCGAGTTTTCGTAAGGGATTTTTCATCTCACTTTTATTCCCGTGAGATTTATTCTACATTTGCCACAAATTCCATTGAGTGGTGTATGTAATGCCCATTATTCTACTCTTTGTGTAATATAAATTCATTTATGAGTATTTACATCAATGATCTATTGTCCTTCTTTCATGGGGTGTATGTTTTGAAAGATACCCAAGTCGGTAAGGGAACCTTTCACCCTCCTCTTTTTTAAAAGACTTCTTTTGTTGGGTCTTTTAATTTACATATTTTTATGTTGGGATATGTTCTCATATATCCTTATTGATGTAAATTTTATGTCCAAGTGATGAGATACACTTTTTATCTCTCATCAACTCATTTTGATGTGATGCCGTTAGGCTGTCAAGGGAACTTTTTAACCCAATTTCGATTTCTTTGGGTTCAACATGTAGTCATTGAATATGTCATCCATTGAATATGTGTGAATGACCTTTTATTTTTTTACACTTAATATCCACTTATATTGGGTGTATTTATATTTGTCACACATATTTTTGAGATTGATTTGTCCTTAATTTAAGGATACCTTCTTTATAAAGGATTTCATCACATTTGACATTTCTATTGAGGGTTCATTGTTGTTATGCACCAATTCACTCTTATATGGTGTATATACTGTCCTTTGGAGTATTATATCATGAATCCTTTTATTCTCATGATATTATAAAGTTTTGACTAAATGTTATTCCTCGATTATTGTATTCAAGTGTCTCTAATTTTGGTAAAACCCCTTTAACCAAAATATCGTTTTAAATGTTTTAATTAATATCCATGTTTTCAAAATGGTTTTAAGGATTTATTTATATGGATATTAATGGTTTGAAATGTTAAAAGCTTCAAGGTGGTATGGGACACTTTGATTCAAAAATCTCTTTATTAAATGTTTTAAATGGTTTTGGAAATGGTTTCTTTTTGAATGGATTCATTATTTCAATATCCTAAAATGTTATATTGTGATTGAAATGTGGAAATGTTATGTTTCCTTTATTCATGTTTATGTGATACGATTATGTTATGGTTCTTGGGCATTATTATGTAGAACGGGTGGTTCCGTGATAAACTAAGGGTGGGTGAGCCCGATATATCTCTCCAATGCATTGGGTAACGCGAAGGAGTGAAACGTTAAGGTTTCTCCGAAGAGATTTAGGGAATATACTGTGATGGGTATTCCAAACGTAACCAAGAGGGTTACTCCCTACGTAAGAATGTTATGAATGCCTCAAGTTACCTTTATGTCTTATGATTTCTATGATTTATTCATGGTTTGATGAGGTATGTTAAAGTGCCTTTGTTTTATGGGTAAAGTATGATTTCATTCTTATGTATATATGAACTCATGTTTCCTTTCCATATTTTTATAACTCTTACTGAGCTTTTTATGCTCATCCCAAGTTTTTGAAATGTTTTTCACAGGTCAAGGGAAAGGTACATGATGTGATGATAGTGTCAAGGATGTTTCAAGAAAGAATCCATGTTATATTTTAGATATGTTTCCGCTGATGGGAAGAATGAATACTGTCTTTTATGTAACCACTTTGTTTAAATGTGGAATGTAATGCAAGTTTCATGATCTAATTCTCTAAAACTCTAAACCTGAAAAGATCCTCAATGTGTAATCTTGTAATAACTCAAGATTAAGTAAGGTTTAAGGCTGGGGTCTTATATTACCTCATAAAGATGATATGTATAGTATAATCCCTTTATTACAATATCTCTAATCAAGCAGGTTGCATGTTGGTTTGATCAGTCTATGTTCTTGCTGTATCATTCTTTTACTTATTGAAAATTGAACTTGCCTATAGAACACCATGGCCATGGATTTATTTAGGATATATCATTTCCATCAAAAGACCCAAGATATCAAATTCTATTAAAGAACAGAAGGTACAAATCCTTTCTTGCATAATTAATTAATGCAATATTACTCGTGACACACCCAACATATCCTAACTCTCCGCGAACATATGTCGTCATGGTTTTCATCAATACATAAAAGTACACAACTCATAATCCTCATTAATAATTATCTTAAAATTTAATGATTAATACACATGTTTTACGATAGGAACATCCAATGACACATATAAATATTGATTTCCTATCGGTGGGTCTCATTATCATAATATCCTACAATGGATATTACTAAGGGAGTATACCATAATAAGGTGCCTCAAAGTCCTATGAGTCTCCAACCCTGATTTATTGTATCATTTGTTTCCCTAAAATGATATTATCCAGCTATAGAACATATATTTAAGAATAGTGTCATAGCACTTCTGAGTTCTCATCATAGAAGGTAACTACTATGACCATTTATTATGACAACTACTATTAAGACATTATCACGTAATATGTTATGCAGGAGAACAATCATGGTGTGATAAGTAGTTTATTAATATTCAAAACACTAAATACATGTTATCATAAAGTGCACAAATGTTGGTTCTAGGGCCCCAACTCCAACACTATACTGAATTAATCGATGCTCAACCAAGACCCTCTCATCACTAATGGAATGCGGTTGCCTCATGAAGGCGAAGGGTAAAGATGATGATAACTATAGTATAATAGAGTTTTATAAAATGATAAACAAGAATCTCATACACCCAATGAATAAGTATTTTCTCGTTTTATATATCTCTCAAGGATGATTCTTGAGTGAACAATATTTTGCAAATAGAACACATGGATATACCTATGGGACAATAGCTACAGGTGGATTTGTCTATGGATATAGGTCATTTTTTTTCTAACCAACATGGTGAGATTTTTTTTCACACCACAAGTGCATGGTAAAGAGCCTATAGACAAGGGAATTGAGGATCATGGTTACATTTCCTTTTCCAAACCCCCTATATCCATGGGCACCATGGACTATGGATATATCCCTATCCCAGACACCCTATATCCACAAGCTTCAGGGCTTGTGGCTACATCCCTATCACAGACACCCTATAGTAACATGCATAAGAACCCTATAGTTATAGGTTATCTGTATCCACTACCTATAGATATGGGAATCTCTCATGGAAACACCATATATCCATGAGTATTGCAGGTGGAAACATGATATAGCCATAGATGATGCCAGTGGAGACAACTTATGGTCGTGGATGATGGAAGCTTATGGAAATAGATAACCTATAGCCATAGGAACCTATACCCATGGATACAATATATATTTTAAATGATAGTCATAGTATAGTGGTATAGTAAATATAAGTATAGCTATAATGAATAGTTTTGAAACCCAGTTGATACCTTTTTTTCGAAACTCTATTGCCAAAGGCATGATTTTGGTGTCAATAACATATAGTCATTAGCGGTGATTATGGAAATAGTCTATATGAATAAGTATCACCTTTTGAAATTTCCTATATCAATAGGTGTCTCTTGTGGTAAAAGACTATAGAAACGAGTGTCGCCTGCCACTATAGGTTTCTTTCTATCAATAAGAGTATATTTATATGGATTTCACCCATGAAAATAGAGTTTATGATCATGGATAAAACTATAAGGATATATCCATGAAAATTGGATCCATAGGCACTATGACCATGTAAATAAAATATTTTTTACTTTTTATTAACTCATATGTTATTATTTTATTCATATGGTTACATAGGATGCAACCTTCAACAATTCTATCCCCTTGTGTTTCATATTATAAAACAGTTCCCATTTAATGAAAGTGAGTGAAGGATAAAGTAAATTTTAATGCTTAACATTCAATAGGTAAAGACATGATATCACATAACATGCTATTCATTACTGTAACTATGGTATCTATATATCATAATGGATTTTATTTCCAAAACCATGAAATTACAAAATTATTTGTTTTTCTATTTCATACCTTATGATATATCAATATTATACACTATGATATTTTTATGGACATATCATATATATATGGCATGATTTCCATCAAACACATATATCTCTATACTTGTATCCACTAGTTGTATTTTATGAAATCATGTATTCTCATATGATCATACTATGATCATTTGAAAATCAACTGACACTAAGAAGGGGTAAATCTGTGTTAACCTTTTTCATTAAAATCATAATCACTCTCCTACTTATTCAGCGCACCTGACTAATACTCACAATAATGTAGAAATGATAATAATAACAAAAATTTTATGAATAATTTTTTCCATCATGAAGTATGAATAATTCCTTGATGTATGGTGGTTTTTATCCCTTGAACACACATCTATCCTTTTATTATCAAGAATTAGCTTTAGGTAAGGGAATGACCTTGAGATTTCTACAAATTTTGACACCAACTAGACTTAGAAAAATCAATAAAAAAACAATTCTAAGAAGAAAGATCACTAGAAAAACTATGATCCACATATGGTATAATCTGTTTTCTATATTCTTTCTCCTATTCTCATATAGTAATCCACATGGCCTATTCTCAACACACCATATTTCTTTATAATTTTTATATCTATCTACAACATATTTTTTTTCCTTTTTTTCTTTTAAGCTCAAAAAAATTATCCTAGATTTAATTTTCTTATATTTAATAAGAAATACATTCTTTTTTTTATTTCTAATTATTATGATATTTTAGTCTTTAAAACACTTTAAAACCAAACACTAGAAATATCTTCGTAATTTATGATTTTAAACCTTTACACAATATTCAAAATTATCATGCCTTTCTCATTCCATAAAAACTTAATGCCTTTAATATTCATGTTTGGATGAAAACATGTAGTGATCTTATCAAAACATGAATGAACCACTCATGATGAAAATTCTTTTGGTTCTTCATGGTAGCATTGTGTAAACCTCTATCACAACGTGACCTAGATCATCAACTATTTCTAGAGTCAATCAAAACTTCCTTAACATTAAATCACAACATGAAGTTTTCTTGTGACTTATTCTTCATCAAACACTGTAAAATGTCATTGTTATCATGGTTTGGTGATTAATTAAATAACATTTCCATCTTCTCTTAGACATTCTTCCTTATATAGCTTCACAAAATATAAAAATTTCATTAATTATTTATAAAACTCATCTTGAATCAAGGCTTAATCATTAGCCTGTGATATTTGTAAATTAAAGATAAGAAAAATAATATCATATTTTAATATTTTATTGAATCATGATTATAAAAATAATCACTATATTTAAATCAATGAAGAATAAAATAAGCATTATTTGAATTTATTATTCTCATGGTTTCCTCTTCCCCAAGTTTAAATACCAAACCTCTAAGTCAACTTCTGAAAATATTCATCGTTTCCAAATTATACAAATTGATATACCATTACACATAATTTATTTACCTTTATGTAATAGTAGGTTACTATTAAGCATCACAATGAGTTTCTCATTACTTTTATAAATATTCTAACTATAACTTAGACTTACAATTATGTATGTGTTCAATAACTATTATGAATCTCAGTGTGATTCTACCTTTTGGAAATATTTTGGTTTCCCCATTTTGGATGAATATTATATAATAATTATTTACTCTTACAATTTCTATTCTTGACCTTTACTCTGTTGGTACCACTTTGTGTATAAGGTGGTATTAGTTAAAAGTAGTTGTTAATGAAGAACAAAATGAAGAAGAATATGAAGAAGAAATCCAAAGTTTCTGAGAGACATACATTATTTCATGAGGGATCATGTGAAGATTTGCATATTTAAGAGTGATCATACAAAGATGAAAAGATGATGCCATTCATATCTAGTGTTTCCTGGAAAGACTGATGTTTCTAGAAGATAAGGAAGTTGGTAAGTTGCGGTACTTTCCCTGGAGAATCTGACGATGCTGGAACTGATCATTCAAAGAGTATAAATCATGTTGGAAGGAGTTCGTGATGAAAGAAGCTGGCTGTTGAAGAATAAAGATGACGATGAATTCACAAGGGTGTTCTTTCCAAAGCAAATATTTAAGGTAGTGTCATTTCCCAGTGTTTCCCAAGTTGTTGTACCTCAAAATTGGGATTATTTTTTTCAATGGACAGATTTATGCATTGGAGTGAATGAGATGCAGAACGACGAAGGAAATCAGAAAAGGATGCAAACCGCATACCTCAGAACATAGACCATGTACCATGTTCTGGGAATGGTTCGCAGCTACGTACTTGGTAGTGGAAACGGTACGTCGAGTGGTGCATAGAACTGAAAATAGTTTACAGTGACGGTACATAGTGAAGGCGTGTGGTAAGTGGGAATGGTTCACGAAGCGGTGCATGGAACTGATAATAGTTTACAGCAACAGTACACGGTGAAGGCATGTGATATGCAGAATGCTGAAGGTTGAAACGAAAAATGGTTCACAATGATGGTATGCAGTGAAGGGATGTGGTATACAGAGTGATGAAGTTTGGAAGGGTTGTTGCGGTTCGTAAAACAAGAGTGGTATGCGTAGGAGCCTAACCATACGTAGATGGAGTTTAGTTCCCAAAGAAGATTGTCCCACATTTAAAATTTGGGTAAATTGGATTAGCAAAATTTTCGAAGTTACGTGCCTTTTTAAGGAATAGTAATCCCCTTTGCTAAGGGATGGGATTAGAGATTAAAATTTCGAGAAGAAATCTGGTAAAGTACGAAGTGGTACACAGAGTAGGAAGGTACGCGGAGAAGCTCTCGCAGTACACGGCGGAGCAGAGGTGGTACACGAAGGTAGTACGTGAAGGTGTTATACTAAGGTAGTACGCAGAGGCCATATGTTGAGGCGGTAGGCCGAGCAGGGGTGGTGTACAGAGTAGGTGCTGTAGGATGAGCAGGGGCGGTGCACGGAGTATGCGCGGTATGCCGAGTAGGGGCGGTACGCAGAACAGGCACGATACGCCGAGCAAGGCTGTACGAGGAATATGCGTGGTATGCAGACAAGATACAATCCGTAGAATCAGGCACAATTCATGGAAATGAATACATCATAAAGGGAGTTTGTGATTCTAGTGAATAAAAAAGGGAAGAAGTTTTAGTGCATTCAGTAATTTCACTAAAGGAGAAAATTGAATATAAAGGAGAATCAATTTGGGACTTCAATGAAAACAATGTCTCGTGATGAATAGAGACAACGAATTTTCATGCCAATCTATTGAAGTGACCTTGAAGTCATTAAACTGAGTGAATATTCTTCCAATGCAGTGAGCAAGGGGGAGTCAACAGAAGTGATCTAAGGGATGTAGTGTCCTATCCCTAAAACCTTGTAAAGTTAGTGCACCTAGGATAGAGTGAATGTTCCTGAACCTTTGTAATCCATAGCTAGTGAAGATTAGTGGAATTTGGTTTGACCTGAAACCTATCAGCGTATTCTCCTTGAACATATCCCTTAGTGGTGAACCAAGTAAAAAGTGATATATTTTCCTTCTCCATGTTTTAATTACTGCACATGTCTATCATACAGGTTTAAACAAGTTCCTACCAATGTGGGAACAAGATCCAATAAAGAAGAGAAAAAGTTGACACTCTGATTAACCCCCCTCTCAGTATGGTTTAGGGTCCTTCAATTGGTATTAGAGCACAAATGTTTACATATGTTGGATACTCTTAAGTAATTCTATTTAGAAGAGGATTTGATTTTCTTTAATAAAGTCAACAATAAAGTACAGTCTTGATGAAGATTCAGTCATCTTTGAGCATAAGTCTATATCCAGAAAGACTATGACAAACAGGAAAAAGAATGAGAAGAGACAGTTGAAGAAGTCTCTCATTCCTAAAGAAGATGAAGTTTTTGGTTCTCCTTGCCTTTCCAATAATGAATTAATATTAGACTTGGAACGTAAAGAGCAGGTGGCTCAGGTTTCCACCAAAAATAAGGTTTCCAACACAAGTGGTGATGTTGATAAATATTTTACATCATTCAAGATAGAAATTGAGAAAATAAGAAATTATCTGCATGATGTTCCTAAATAAAGAACTACCTTTGTTTGTAGAATCTTTCAATGTATACAGGCTGAGATCACCCAGTTGGAAAGAGAAGCAAACACTATGGAAAAGGGGTTGGTAGTGAAAATCCTTGAATGTTTAAGGATCTCAAGATAGATTGAAGCATTTGAGGAAACAAAGAGGAATCATGAAATAAATATGTCAAAATGGATCAAAGAAGTTGAAGAAGAAGAGAGAGTTAGAAATCATCTTGAATAAAAGATCCATGTGCTTGAAGAGAAATTGGAAAATTACACTGATATCAAGGGTATATAATTATAAGGTATATCAAAAAAATCATGGAACATGACTCCTTGATTCAGAATAAAATGTTGTTGCATGAAGAAGAAAATTTTAGAATGAATAAGGCTTGTGAAGATAAGATGAAAATTATTAAAGATAAAAAAGTCATCCTCAATGGGAAATTTCTTTAATTGGAAGCTCAATTGACCAATCTTTAGAAGACACATATTGAGACTTCACAAAAGAAGGAAATAGTTTCTATTTGTACTCAGTGTTCATTGGAGGATTATAAATCTGAAAGACCTTCAACATGTGACAAGAAGAGCATGAATTAACTCATTGATCTATCACTAGCAGTAGAGAAACTGAAGTTACCATCCAAAGAAACTTGTACTATTGTTTCTAAATATGTTTCTACAAAAATCTTAGGTTGGAAGAAAAATTCTAAACACGTATGGATGAAGAAAGGTGAGGAGAAGGAACCTACCACCATAGCTAGAGTGGATAAGAAGAAGAAGCTAGTTGATCATTTCCCAGATAGAGCACAACACATTAAAAAGAAGGCCCAAAAACCTTATACAGAAGATATCAAGAAGACAATATTTGTGGGTCAATGTTGGTGCTGCAACATATTTGGGCATTGTGCACTGGATTGTTGGTACAAACCCTTCAATGAAAAAGCACAGAGAAAACCTATATCAAAGGGAAGAAATCCAGAGAAGAAGAAGCAACATCTGCAAGTCCAGAATCATATGTTTACCACAAAAATATTTGGAATGCTTAATAACATCTATGATTTATGAAATGTCAGTGGTCATAATATTGGTACATGAACATCTCAACATGCATTCAATGTTGATAAGAAAAGAAGTCCGATGCAGGATAAGTATGAAGCAACCATCTTGGGAAGAAATTAGAAGAATATTGTGAACACAAATTTTCCCAAGAAGATCTCAAGTAGGAAAGCTGAGAATAATCTGGATTTTAGATCCATGAAATTGAAGGGAAATTCATCCAAAAGATCAACTAAGAAGGCTGACACTCAAATGAACCCGTGTGGAATATCCAAACTTGATGCAATAGTTCTAAATAACATGTTGGTCATCTGTCTAGAAGATTTGAAATGAATAAGGAAACTTGAAGATGAAAAGGACAAGGTTGGTGATAAAGGAAAAGGAAAACTTTCCCATGATGAAGATATAGTTTATGAGATATTGCAAACCAAGATAAAAACAAGTGTTAAAGAAGTTTTTTGTGAGAGATGTATAAAATCTGGTCACATTGAAAAAGGTTGACTAACCTTAACAACAGAGAAAGAATTAGTTCTTAAGAGGAGTAATAATGTATCATTCATGATGGATGTTAAGAAGAAAAATTATCCACACAAAGTAGAAGATAATGTGAAGAGAGCCATGCCATATCAACACAGATCAGAACATATGTTCAGATGTGAAAGAATGAAGACTGGTGTAAATGGAGAAACTTGGTTGAGAAAAAAAAT
The DNA here is from genome assembly GCA_963277665.1 of Viscum album. NCBI lineage: Eukaryota > Viridiplantae > Streptophyta > Magnoliopsida > Santalales > Viscaceae > Viscum > Viscum album. The sequence continues at coordinate 358,340,416 of OY728121.1, forward strand.
CTCAACCATGAATCTCATATTGATGATGCAAGGAGGAACCACCTTATTCCCTTAATCATTTGAGTGAATTATTTTTGTTGATAATACAGGTAATTGAAGTTGAAGCATGCTCTTAGGGGGAGAAATTGAGAAGTAGTGAATAATATCAACTCTTGATAGCTAAGATGAAGATGTTTCCATCCTTGTAAGATTCTTGAATAGATATTGAAATTTTAAAATGATGAAGGATCACCCTTGATGAGGATGATGAGGAGTGTTTCCATCGAGGGGGAGACAAATGTAAAAGCTTCCAGAATTATTATTTCAATCAGTATCAACTTTCACTACTACAAATACACCCTATATCAACGCTAAAAATAGCCTTTAACAGCGCTAGAAAAGCGCTGTTAAAGTCGGTGAGGATAAGGGGGGGGGGGGGTCCCCTTTATCAGTGCTAAAAAAAAACGCTGATAAAGACCCTTTTTATCAGCGCTAAAAAAAGGGCTGATAAAAGGGGTCTTTTATCAGCGCTAAAAAAAGCGCTGATAAAAGTACACCATTATCTGCGCTTTTTTAGCGCTGATAAAGGGGTCCTATATCAGCGCTTCCTTTATTAGCGCTTTCGTTTTAGCACTTATAAAGGACCCTTTTATCAGCGCTTTTAAAAAAGTGCTGATAAATGTTAAAAAAAATTAAAAAAATTAAAAAAATTAAAAAAAAAATAAAAAAAATAAAAAAAATAAAAAAATCATGCCAATCCGGTGGGCTTTATAGCGCTTGATCCCCACTTTTAATAGTGATTTCCACCCCCTCCAGCACCTCGAATGCACCCCCTCAACCCTTTATCTGCGCTAGCCCCCCATATCCACCCCCATGCGTGCACCTCTGCCTCCAGAAGGTTTTGAACTCAAGACCCCCCCTGCGCGCCTAAGCCCTTACCACTACTCTATTTTGATTTGTTTTCTATTTCATGATATCTCTATTTATATATATATATAGTTATATTTATTCATATATTAATATATATTTATATTAATATATATAGTTATATTAATATATATATAGTTATATTAATATATATATATATAGTTATATTAATATATATATACTTATATTAATATATATAGTTATATTAATATATATAGTTATATTAATATATATATAGTTATATTAATATATATATACTTATATTAATATATATAGTTATATTAATATATATAGTTATATTAATATATATATAGTTATATTAATATATATATATAGCTATATTAATATATATCTCTATTTATATATATATATATATAGTTATATTTATTCGTATAGTAATATATATTTATATTAATATATATATATATAGTTATATTAATATATCTATATATAGTTATATTAATATATATCTCTATTTATATATATATATATTTAGTTATATTTATTCGTATAGTAATATATATTTATATTAATATATATATATAGTTATATGAATATATATATTTATAGTGATATTGATATATATATTTATAGTGATATTAATATATATATATATAGTAATATTAATATACATGTAGTTATATTAATATATATATAGCTAGATATATATATATAGTTATATTAATATATAGTAGTTATATTAATATTCATATATTGGAATTTTAAATAAAATGGATATTAGTTATTATTTAGATAAACCTAATATATTTTATATGTAAATATGTTTAATTATTTATTTTAAAAATTTAATTTTTAGGTGTGAATATATAAAAAATATGTACATATAGTTATATATTTGATTATAAATAGCAGTGCATTATAAAAAATGATAAAATTTCGAAGACATAATTTCAATATGAATGTAATACCTTGGAATAAATTCAGTCCCCACCAAAAAAATCCAATAATACCCCCTTAAACGAGGCTGAAAATCCACAAAATGTTAAAAAATTGGGGTACCCCGACTAAAAACTCATTTTTGGAGGCCTTCTGGGCCTATTTTGGCCTCGAAACTCCCTTGACGGGGGTTTACCCGGGTCCCAGCTATGCAGAGGTCGTCGTAGGATTCGATTTGATATGTGGTAGAGCTCAAACGGACACCCGGATCAAAAGTTATGGCCGTTTGAAGTTTGAGTTGCGTTTTCAACATATTTTGGATCTTTTTTTAATTTTTTTAGTCTTCAAATTATTATTAAATGACTATTACTCCATAATAATTTGCAAATTATTAATTAAAAATATTTTTTTAATTTTTTAAGAAGCCATTTTCACTAAATATCTTACATATTAAGTATATTAAGTGTAAATGTACATTTATACTTATCTAAAATATATTTAAAAATTATGTATTATATTTATATCAATATAAATATATTTATATATTAATATATATTTTTAATTTTTTTTGAATTCAACCCTTTATCAGCGCTTTTAAAAAAAGCGCTGATAAAGGCCCCCCCTTTATCAGCGCTACTAAACAAGCGCTGATAAAGGGCGTCCCTTTATCAGGGATTTTTTTAGCGTTGATAAAGGAACCCTTTATCAGCGCTTTTTTTAGCGCTGATAAAGGTACCCCTTTATCAACGCTTTTTTGTTAGCGCTGATAAGGGGGGGGGGGGGGGGCGCTGGGAAAAACTGTTTTTGTGTTAGTGTTTAATTGGTATTAAATTCAATTAATCTGGAAATTTCTTGAAGAACATGTCATTGGAAAAGGTATGTCATTTCTCAATCTTTGATCATTGGTTACTACAAATGAAGATCATTTTACAAAGGGGGAGTAACTGAATTAATCAGTGATATAAGAAAAATGGAAGTGCCCAAGGCCACTTATCCTGGCAATTGTACTTGAATGTTTTTGATCTGTTCGTTGAAGTGAGTGCAAGAGTTTCAGGTTGATTATTACCTATCACATTTAATTTATTCAGCCTGGAATGAATGTGGAAACCATTGAAGACAAAGTACACGAGTTCTCATCTCATGAGGTATAATGATCAGTGAATAATGGACAAAATTGTTGTCTAAATAAAATTATATTATTTTCTACATCGAGCATTGCTCATGTAGACTTAGAGTGAAATGATTGATGGCACATTTCTTAAGAAAGGGCTGATTCCCTTTTCCCATTAACTTTTTATTTCTTGTCAATAATGGGGAGAGAAGTGAAATGAAAGTAAGGGGAAAGAGATGATTCTCATTTTGATATTGGCTCATTCATTTGAGGTGAACTTTAAGGCATTGAGAACAAAATACGAAGGGGGATATTTTTGGGACCACTTTGTGTATAAGGTAATATTTGTTGTCAACAATTGTCAATGAATATCAAAATGAAGAAGGAGATGAAGAATAACTCCAAAGTTATTGAGAGACATGAATTATTTCATGAGCGATCATTTGGATATTTGAATATTTAAGAATGATCATACAAAGGTGAGAAGATGATGCCAGTCATATTCAGTGTTGACTGGAAAGACTGAAGTTGGTTGAAGACAGGGAAGTTGGTAAGTTGCAGTACTTTCCCTGGAGAATCTGATGATGTTGGAACTAATCGTTCAAAGAGTATATATCATAGTGGAAGGAGTTCGTGATTAAATCTTCCGAATTTTGAAGAATAAAGATGACAGTGAATTAGCATGGGTGTTCTTACCGAAGCAAATATTTAAGGTGGTGTTGTTTCCCTGTGTTTCCCAAATTGTTGGACCTCAAGATCCAGATTTTGTTTTTGGAAATGGAAGGATTTCTGCATAGGAGTGAATGAGATGCAGAACGATGAAGGAAATCAATAAAGGAAGAAAACTATGTACCTAAGAACATGGATTTCGTATCATGTTCTGGGAATTGTTTACGGCCACGTACCTGGTAGTGGAAATGGTACGCGGAGCGGTGCACAAAACTAAAAATGGTTTGCAGTGATGATACATAGTGAAGGCATGAGGTTAGTAGGAAAGGTTCACAGATTGGTGTGCGGAACCGAGAATAGTTCGTAGTTACGGTACGTTGTGAAGGCATGCAGTACATGGAATGCTGAAGGTTGAAATGAAAAACTGTTCGTAGCAATGGTACGCAGTGTTGGAATGTGGTACGCGGAGTGCTGAAGGTTTGTAGGATTATTGTGGTTGGAAAAACAGGAACGGTACGTGGTGGAGCCTAACCGTACTCATATGAAGTTCAGTTCACAGAGAATATTGTCCCATATTGAAAATTTGGGTAAATCAGATTAGAGAAATTTGTGAAGTTACATGCCTATTTAAGGAACAGTAATCCCATTTGCTAAGGGACGATATTAGAGATTAAAATTTCCGGAAGAAATATGGTAAATTCCGAAGTGGTACGCAGATCTAGATGGTACGCGGAGAAGCTCTCATAGTATGAGGCATAGTAGAGGTGGTACGCGAAGGTATTATGTGAATGCGATATGCTAAGGTGGTACGTAGAGGCCATACGTAGAGGCGGTAGGCCGAGCAGGGCCGGTGTGCAGAGCAGGCGTAGTATGCTGAGCATGGGCAGTGCATAGAGTAGGTGCGGTATGCCGAGCAGAGGTGGTATGCAGAACATGCACGATACACCAAGCAAGGTGGTACGCGGAATAGGTGCGGTGCAATACCAGAGACAGTCCACATAATCAGGGACTATTCACGAAAACGAATACATCATAAAGTGAGTTTATGATTCTAGTGTATAAAAAAGGTAAGAAGTTCTAGTGTATTTGGTAATTGCACCAAAGGAGAAAATTAAATATAAAAGAGCATCAATTTGGGACTTTGATATAAGTAGTGTCTCGTGCTAAATAGATACAAAGACTTTTCATGCCAATCTATTAAAGAGACCTTCAAGTCGTTAAACTGAGTGAATATTCTTCCAATGTAGTGAGCAAGGGGGAGTCGGTGGAAGTGATCCGAGGGACGTAGGGTTCTATCCCTAAAACCTTGTAAAGGTAGTGCGTCTGGGACAAAGTGAGAGTTCTTGAACCTTTGTAATCCACAAATAGTGAAGATTAGTGGAATTTGGTACAACCAGAAACATGCCGGCATATGCTCCTTGGACATAGCCTTGAGTGGTAAACCAAGTAAAAAATGTTATGTTTTCCTTCTACATGTTTTAATTGCTGCACATATCCATCATATAGGTTTAAACAAGTTTCTACCAATAAGGGAACAAGATCCAATTAAGAAGATAAAATGTTGACACCCTGATTCACCCCCCCTCTCATGGTGGTCTAGGTTCCTTCATACTCACGATCCTAATAAACTTTAAATATATCTAGAAGCTCTATTACTTTAAAAATATTTCAGTCTACACTTATGGACGACTCTCATGTGTGCACCAAAGTTACTCATACGTATTTAGTGGGTTTTCCTATTATTTGTTTTAGCTCAAAATTAATTTTAATTATGGGATTAATTTATCAATTTCTAAACTCTCCAATCGATGAATATTATGCATGCATGGAAACCCAAAAAATGGCCTTTATGTATATAAGTTCAGAGTCAATTCTCTACCTTTAACTCCCAAATTCCATAACTATTCAAATTTTCCGAAAATCACTTGATTTTTTGGGATTCATTAATCAATTAACATAATTTATCTTCTATACCCCTTAACTTATCATTTGTATTTATAGAAAAGAAATATCTTCCATTGACCCAACATCCATATACCTTAAGAACATATCATTTGTATTCCATGATTCTAAACGGTATTCTCTATCCACTTAAAGGTCCTCAAGCATTCTTGATACATCAAACACATTTATTGAAATGAATACAACATCATCATCATGTGGGTTAAAAAATACCCTCTTTGGATTTTTCATTAATATTGAAACCACACATTTAATTTTCCCTGGTACTTCTGAAATCTTCTCCCCCTAAATATGTGAAAAGAAACTAAAATATGAAACTTATTGTCATACTTTAATGGAAAATAAATACAAAGAGAGTTTTTTTAAATGGTGTTATTATCTTCTTTAATGTAGTGAGTAAAAATCTTACTAAATCTAATTCTACTTGAGATTACACTTTGTTAAAAACATGAGTGATTAATCCAAAAATAAAATATATCTTAATAATTTAAAAGAAGTTTACCATCTCAAAGAATTTAGTGAGTAAATTAATCAATGTTCTTTTCAAACACTTTCTTACACTCACTCAAAAAACAAATTAATTTTTTTTTAAAAAAACAAGAAAGTTTCTATCTCTATAGAAAAATAATCCCCCTTTTTAGAAATATAAGCATAATTGGAAGAGGGAGGGAATCACAAAATAATATGTCAATATTTTTGGGGAATGGGTTGAACGACCATTTTTTATTTCATCATCTCAAAAGGATCGATATTAATTGGTTTTGTAAGAATTTCTATAATTTTCTCTTTATATAGAAAAAATTTCAGATTTAAGATACCTACAACCAACCTTTTTTTAGGAAATGATATTTAGTATTATTATGATTTGAAATTTAGTGTTGCACTAGTTTTTTAGAAAAAATTACATCACTTTGTTTATCACATATAATAACCAATTGATATTCAACAACAATGTCCATATCCTCTAGTGGTGTGTTCATCTAAATAATCTATGTGGATTTCTGAAATGAAAAAATATATTCAACCTCATTAGAACTTAAGGTGATGGATGGTTTCTTTTTATTATTCTATGACACATATATTCCACTAAGGGAGAATTCTACTCTTGATGTGGACTTTTTTATCATTAATGTTACATACCCATTCAGAAAAACAATATCTTTGTAAGTCTAATTATTATCACTTCTAATAAAATAGATCAAAATCATATGTTCTTATGATGTATCTCAAGAATCTATTTTCTAGAAATAGATGTGAATCTTTATAATTTGATTGAAATTTTTCCCAAAGACTGAAATCACATACAATATCTTGCCTAGATATAGTCATGTACAAAATACTACCACTCAATTTTTTGAATTCCCTTTCATTAAAAATTTTACCATCATCACCATTACTCAAATTAGTGATAACTTGGATTGGTATAGATTATATTCTATATTCATCTATTAAAAACCTTTTACCATCTCTTTAGAATATTTTTCTTGAAAATTGAAAATTTAACCAATAGCCTGGATAATTTATTTACCCTATAAAATTTAATCTCTCTAAGTAGAAACATTTCAAACTTCTTCTTCATTTATTTAGAAAAATTTTCACGCATAATTGTTTTAATACTAGAAAAAATTATATCACCAATATAAACAATAATAATGAGTGACATAGTGTTAGTTTTGTTTATATACATATTACTATCTACTTAAACTTTAATAAAATCTATATTTACAAGGTTCTTATAATTCTTAAGATACTATTCTCCTAAGTCTTATTTTAACCCATAAAGGGATTTCTTCAATATAAAAATATTATTTCTATCTGTATCAAGAATAAAACCTCCATGTTACTCCATATATAGTTGTTTATTTATATCAACATTAAAAATGTATACTTTACATCCATTTGAAAAAATTTGAATCTTTTTTGAGCTACAATTGAAAGGAAGATCATAATTTTCTCAATTCTAGAAACTGGAAAAAATGTTTCATCAAAATCAATGCCCTCAATCTATGAGAACATCTTACATACAAGTTTGGATCTCTTTCTTTCAATTTTTCCCTCTTCATTTAGATTTTTCCTGAAAAAACTATTTTCTACATTGATATTATTCTCCTTAGAAATGTTTACAACCACCCATGTTTCATTATTTTCAATTTGATCCATATCTTTATTCATTGATAGTATCTATTCCTTATTCTCAAAATATTAATCAACCTTTTTGGGTCTAATCTTTGAAAGAAAACTTTTGTGACTAGTTGCTATTTTTTTCTTGTTATTTGAAACCTTTGAGTCTAATCACCAATGATATTTTCAACATCATAATGTTTAATTGGCCTTGTATTTTCTTATGTGGGCTTCAAATCTTTAACATCTTTACTAGTGTTAGAAAAATCAACTTCTCCATATTGAATCTATGTGTTTTAATTAATTTATTCTACAGGTTCCGTATTAACAACACCATCCACATTATCTACCATGACAATTTATTTGAACTATTATTCATTATAAATTACCATTACATCATCACAATCCACAATTTTAACGGATTTTCTATTATAGAATATATAAGAACTTCAATTTTGTGTATAACCATGGAATATTCCTTCTCCAGACTTCTCATCAATCTTTCCACTCTGCCTAGATCTTTTTGATCAAATATAGAATACCAAACACTTTAAATTTTTTTATATTTGGAATATTATTAAACTACATTTAATGAGGAGTTATATAATAATTTTCTCTAAAAAACATTGGTTTAGAATGATTAAAAAAGTGTAAATTTCTTACAACCAGAAATATCTTGAAGTGACATTCTCAGTTAGTATGGTTCCTTACTTGTCTAAAAGAATCTTCTTATTTCTTTTAGGAACTCCATTATATTATTATTATAGAGTGATATGAACACATTTCTTATTCCATAGTTATCAAGATATTCTGAAAAATATTTTTGGAATATTCTTTACTATTATACGACCTCAGTTTCTTTAACAGAAAATCCTTTTTCTTTTCCAAAAACCTTCTAAAACATTCATAGGTATTGAGATTTATGACACACAAACATGATGAAAGTAATTTTAGTGAATCCATTAATAAATTTAATAAAATACCATTAACCACTTGTTAGATTTATGGTCATGGGTTTGCAAACATTTAAGTAAACCATATCTAATGGAATTATAGTATGGATACTAAATCTCTTGTGAGTTTTTTCATTATTTTCCATTTTGAAATGTTTTAAAAATAATGACAATGTATTATTTAAAATTTGGAATATTTCTCATATCCACTTCTTTAATTAATTTTTTAGCTCTCCTTTTTCTAATATTACCATGTATTCTATTCTATATATTGTTCCCAACAATCATACTTATGTATTTTTTTCCATCTAAAACCTAAAAAAATTTACCTTGGGTTCTAAACCCTCTTATTATCATAGATCCACATTTTAGTCTCATTAATAAACAATGATTCTTTCTAAATTTCTTTACATTTTCATTATTACAATGTTATGATTCACTAAATAGATTATGCTTCACCCCATCAAAAAATAACACATTGTTTGGATTTATTTGATTTCCCTTAATTCCAGCCACTCCAACACCTTTGATTTTTAAAGAGATATAATTTCCAAAGGCAAAAAATAATCTTCAATATCTTTTAACCTTAATAATATAATTTAAATCACATTTTATTTGAGAATAAAAATCCTTTTCCATGATATATAACTTTTAAAATTTGGATTCCTTGTATGAAACATCAACTACATTTTCCATTTTTCTGAACAAATTCTTATTTTGAATATTAAAAGACTTATTTAACTGAGATAGTATTAATTTGAAACAATTATATGTGGTATTTACTTCTTATTAATGTACACCAAAAAATTCTAACAAACTCTCAAAACTATATTTCATTTCAAACTTATTTTTGAGCTATCATAGATTATGGTCAGTTCTCACTTGTTATTATTGTTGTATCCCATTGATTCATGTTACAAACTTAGAACAATTAAAGAAATTTTATACTATAAATTTTAATATTTATGTCCCAACATATCACAAAAAAAACTTAAAAACCACCTTATTTTATAGAAATTATACTATTTATTTTGTTTATATCTGACTATATTTCCTAATATACAATGTGTTTTTTTCTATACAAACTTTTTTGGAGATCTCCTTTGTAAATTCTAGGATGGTGTGGAAATTTCCTTATAATTTTCCCCATTTATATTTGAGAAGGTCTTTCATTTTTTCAAACTTTTTTTCCAATATAGATTTATATTTTTCAATGATATATTCTAAAAGAATGATTTTATTTTAAGGAATATCAGTGGATTTCCCATTCTAATTTCCATCATCATGTGAAATAGAATTACATGATATTTTTTTATTGGAACATTAAATTATTCCTTCAAATTGTTTTATTATAATCAAATTTGAAATTTTATTTTTTTTCTCTAATTCAGTTATCTCCATCATAATATTGTCTACCTTCTAGTCCATAAGGATGATCATAAGGGTCATGTCATCAATAATCTTCCATTTCTCAGCATTATATATCTTTAAACATTTTACTTATTCAAAAATACATTATTTCTCAATATGGATTTGATTGTGTTTATTAGAGTTCCTTTTGAGATGTGAATTTTAATCTATTAGATTTCCAATCTCTTGAAATAACATCTTGATCTCTATTATTCTGGTGTACTTTTTGGCTAATTCTCTCTCCTTGGTAGAAAAGTCACCATTTACTTGAAAGTAATCTTCTTGATAAATAATTTTCTTCTTCTTCTTGAACCATAAGAAACTTATGAGTATACTTCTTTAGAGTTTCTTATTTATCATAAATTCCTCACTTTATACAATGTTTTATTCAATAGATAAAAATTATTTCTAAAAAAATTGGGTGATATTTTCTTATATCATTTTGGTTGAGATTGATTTATCTTTAGTGAGCCTCCATTTTGAATATTTTTCCAGAAGCTTCATCATCATCACTTTCATTTCATATTTTTAATGATTTTTAGCTGAAAAATAACCAAATTTTACCCAATTAAAACATTTCAAATGATTTTTCCCTTTATACCTAACTATACCTCTTATGAAATTCCTTGAATTGAGATAGATACTCTCAACATAATATTCTATATTTTCTTACTCGTTAGAATAATTTTTCTCTACTTCCTTCCTCAAATACTTAAAGTATTTGAAAGAAATTTCCTTATCCTTCATTAATTTTCTTTTGATAGTACCTCCTCTTCTCATATCCTAATTAATGAGAGTATTGTGAATTTCATAAATAATGAAATCATTAAGATATTTATCTTCAAGTTTTAAAATCTTAGCATCAAACTTTTTGGATAAAATCCTTATAACTTTCTTGAGCATAGTAGAATCTTCAAGATTTTATCCATATAATTTAATGGTTTAGACAATAATATCAACTCAAAAAAATAATTCATCAATTGATTCATCTTAATGAATTCTAATATCTACAAAATACTTTATATATATTTGCAGATTTTGTTCCTTTAGAGTCTTATTTCCTTTATAGATAATATGAATTTTTTCTGAAATCACATTTTGAAGTTTTGAAGCCCATAAATTTCATAATTTATTTATTATATAAAGAGTAAAATAATGAATTTATTAATTTTCCATCACTTTTAATATTCTTCATATCAAAAATAGACCATGTAAAAATATTACATTAAACTATGAACTCTTATTGAATAGAATACAGAAAATTTAGTGTATGAGAGTGAAGATAGAGTTCCATTATCTCCCTCCAAATATAAAAATCCTTTTCATCGATATTGGAATACCTTTGTTATTGATATAATTGCATTGTTTTATAAAAATATTCAATAGAGAACATTGATATAAAAAATATAATGAGCTCAAAAATCTATCTCCTTATAAACATAAATCAGTGTTCACTTTTTTCCTTCCAAATCCTAATCGATCTCCAAATTATTTAACACACCTCTCTTAAACTCAAAATGGTGTAAAAATTATAATGATCACAACAAGTTTGTTAGTTAGTTTCACCACTATAAATGATTACTATATCTGTAGACTATGGTCATTTTTTCCCTCTATACAAAACAACTCCTATTATTATCAAGGAGTAGATATAGGTAAGGGAGTGACCATAAACCAACAATAAATATTGGTACCAACCAGACATAGAACAACCACTTTAATAGAAAAATTATTTGGAGAAATATCATGAGAAAAAGTATGATACACATATGGTATAATACAATTTTTATCTTCCTCCTACTCTTCTCATATAACAATCCACACAGGAGGTTCTCAATTCACTATATTTCTTTACAATGTTTTCAATTTTTTAGAACATCTTCTTCTACTTTTTTTATTTTATACTCAGTAAATTCTCATTAATTTAATTTTTATATACTTAATATAAAAACCCTTATTTCTAATATTTCAAATACTTCTTATATTTTTTTTATTTAAAACTATTTAAAACCGAACACTTAAAATATATCGATAATGATAAATCTTGAACCTCCACATGGGATCCATAATTATCATGGATTTCTATTTTCATAATAAATGCATGCCTTTAACTTTTTCATTTATATGAAAACATGTAGCAAAATTTTCATAACATGAAGTAATATCTCATAATGTGACTTCTTTAGGTTATGTATGATTTTATTGTGTAAAATCCTATCACGACATGACGTATATCACCAAATAATTCGAGTATTGACGCTAACTTATGTTTTATGACATCACAAAGTGAATCTCTCCCACCAAATCTTATTTAACATGTACCACCATGTGGAATTATCCTCATGGAATAGTGACATGTCAAATAGAAGATCCATCTTTAGAAGATTATTCTTTATTAAAAATCTTCCCAACATAGAAACAATTATTCTTTAATTATTTACAAACATCTACTTGAATTACGTATTAATTATTAACCCATTATAATTTAAAATTTAAAAAATAACGTAACATCATCATGTTTCAATCTTTGATAGATTCATGATTTTAACTATAATAAGGATATTTAAATCAATAAATAATAGAATAGGAATCAAGTAAATTTATTCTTCTCCTAATATATTCCTTTATAAGTTTAATTTCTAACTACCAAACAAACTTACAAAAATATTCTGCTTCTCAAAATTATGTAAACTGGTAGTCCCTTATGAATCATGTGTTGACCTTTCAATAAGAGTATATTAATATTACGTATCGAAACATATCTATGATCACCTTTCTAAATTTTTAACTATAATTCAGATGTACTCTTATGCATGATTTCAATGAATCTTATGTATTTCAATGTGATTATTTGTTTTTCTAATATTTATGTTTACTCATTCTGAATGACTCTTACATAAGGAGTATTTACTATTATGTTTTCTCTTGTTTACCATTGCATATGATTATATTTAAAATTACACATATCATAATTCTCCATGTATTTCTGAATATTTTAATTTATACTTCTGGTTTCCTCACACACATTCACCAGAGTTACTCATATGTATTGAGTTCTTTTTCCAATTCTTCTATTTTAGTTCATAATTACTTTAATAAATGTTATTCATTTATCAATTTATAGACACTATAACTAATGAATCTTATGCATTTCTCACAATAATAAAAACGACCTTCACATATAGGATTCCTTTCAAATTCGATTAACATCACTCTAAATGAAGTCTGGTATTCTGTAATCAACTCAAACTGTCTATCTTCCAGACTCCTTAACTTTTAATATGTATTTAAAAAAAAGTATCTTATGGATACCTAACATATATAAACATAAAAATCATATCATCTAGATTATTAGATTCTCAATAAACTCATCTAATTAGATAATCAAACTCAAACATTATTAACACATCAAACACATGTATTGAAAAAACACTATTGGAATTGGGGCCTTAAAACCAACTATTATGGACATTAAATTGCCAAAATATTCTTGATGTTGAATAATAATTAGTATCTTATCACATCATAAATATTCTTCTATGTGACATAGTGTATGATAATGTCTTATGGGTAACTATCAAATTGAAAGGTAATAATAGTTCTCTCATATGATGAAAATATATAAGTATTCTTAAATATATATTCTATAGCTATATGAAATTATTTTATGGGACACAAATGATACATTCTATTATGAGTGGATATTCATTGAATTTTTTGATGCTTTCTCATGATGCACGCCCTTTGTAATCTTTATTGCATGAGATTATAAGGATTTAACATGCTGTTAGGAAATCCACATTTATATAAATCATTGGGTGTTCTTAACTATGGAAATTATCATCGATCCTCATATTTTTTAATTATTATTAACACATTTCTTGAGTCATTTACTTTTATTTATAGGTGAAAACTATGATGATATATGCTTGTAGTGAGGCAGGATATGTTGGGTGCGTTAGGAGTAATTTTCTATTAGTTAATAATGAATGAAAGGATTTCCCCTTTTGTTCAAGAATGAAAGTTGATAATTGAGTCCCTTTGATGAAAATAGAACTTCTAGATTAGGTCCATGACTATGGATTTTTTACCCTTATGTTCATTTCAAAAAAGTCAAACAAAGATACATCGAGGACATAGGTTGATAACACCAGTATGAAACCTCCTTGATTAGTGATATAAAGATAAAATGATTAAATTACATAATTTACAGTTTTATGAGGTTACATGAATTTATGAAATTGACTTATTTATATTTTGGTGTAACACCCCAAAAAATTATTTTAAAATAATAATAATATTTAAAGCATGCTGAACACGCAACACTGAGCTTTATACAAGAAGTGATATATTATAAATGTTAAAATTATAACCAAGATGTTAAATTAGTGGTATAAATTGTAATAAAAAAAATTAGTAAAAATATGTATAAAGGGTATATATAAGGAATGTTTTTTTTTGATTAATTCATAATAAATAATTACTCAATTTTCCATAAATTCATTTTATGCTTTAAAAATATGTTTTCTTCAAAAATGATTTTTATTTAATTTTGTGTATAGAAATTATATTTAATTTCTAATAGTTTTAGAAATTTTATTTTATGAAATTAATTTATTCATTGAAAATTATTTTAGGGTGATATTTTGATATCTTTTAGAAATTTTTTATTTTTGGGTGAATATTGAAAAATACAGATTTTATAAAAACTTTCACTTTTAAGAAATGATAATGATATATGAATAGCTTGAAATATCACAAAACAATTTTTTATAGAAAAATAATATATTTATTTAGTAAAAACATTCATATAAAAAATAATTCTGAACTTATAAATACATTCTTAACATTTTAGAAATCTAAGTAATGTTTATGTCCAAATAAAAACTGTTTGTCATTGTTTTCTCTTAATCAAGTATTTAAAATGTTACATTTGGTTTTATTTTGGGTTTAAAGGTAAATAAGTATAATTTTTTAATATTATCCAATTAATTACATTAGAATAAAAATTATACTTTATTTTTATATAAAATCATTTTTATTATTTAAATGAACACTTTTCCAAAAATGGTTTTTGTTGCGTTTTATGAAATTATATTAAAATAAATTTCTTGAAATTATATAAATTAAGTATTTTAAAATGGATCCCATATTTATATTCATCATAATTAATATTACTTAATAAGTTGAAATTAATTTTTTTTCATAATTAATAGTAAAAAGAGTAAACATTTGTTACCACAATTAGGGTTAGAACAAGTTTTCTAGGGTGGGGTTGAACTAAAAGATAATGGTAAAAATTACACATAAACATGTATAAATTCAATTTTATGGTAATATGTTGACCAAATTTCATCTCCAATTATAATATGAGTTATTTTGGAGCCACTCTTCTTGAGTAACTCATCAATATATTTTAATCTTTTGACAAATTCAATGTGTGTCCTCTCCCTCCCATATAAAAGAACACTATATCTCCTCTATTACTCACACTTAATGAGCCTTATATATTAGAAAATCCTTTAAAAAAGATCTTTATAAAATCCATACCCCTGATATATAGGTCCTAGTTTGATCAAAATACCATCTTAGAAGGTTTAAGGTGTAAGAGAAAGGAGGTGTCCCAAGAAGTGGTATAACTCTTAACCAAGTGTTTTCATTTTATTTATTCCTATAACTCATTCAACTCCATGCTAACATGGACGATATAATAAAATAATTATTTACCATATAATTATATCATATTATTCCTAATTCAAAACCTTTATTCTTCTTTGTCCCCATCAAATGAGAAATGAAAGTATCATTTGTGCGTACATACAAACTATCGCTTCTCGAAGTGATGCATTTATTTTTTCATCACAACAATTATTGGATGGTTATTATGATGAATATAATATTTATATATTATATTTATGACATAATTAATAATATTTAAATATAATATACCATTTAAATTCTTACCCATCCTCCTGTTAAAAAATGATAACGTCGCGTGTGCGTACATGTGGATTGCC
Organism: Viscum album; assembly: GCA_963277665.1. NCBI lineage: Eukaryota > Viridiplantae > Streptophyta > Magnoliopsida > Santalales > Viscaceae > Viscum > Viscum album. The sequence continues at coordinate 358,356,462 of OY728121.1, forward strand.
ACCTCCAAAAAGCTATATGATTCATTTTTCATGTTGTACTTTAAAAAATGATTCTAAATATGTATATAATGAATATATATTATATTTTTATCGTGATTAAAATTATTTATATGATTGAACAATGAGGAGTTTTTAAGGACTAAAACTACCAGACCAAAACTTATATAAAAAACGAAACAATTAACACTTGGAAACAATGATTTTAATAAGGAATTATTAATAAATGAATGTTGAAATGTTATAAGTGGATCATATATGAAAATATAATTATGAATATTTTTTATATTAGTATATTAAATTTTAATTTATTTTATTGGAGTATAAAATCACTCATGAATCAAGTTGAACCCAAGGTAAAGGTTTATTTCATAATCTCATCCTTTTTAGGATTGATTATATTTAAGTTTTTATTGGGGGAATTATATGATATTTATATATTATACCCCAAAATTTTTATTCTCATTTGGTTATTTCTATAAATTAATTTTTTTCCTTTCATTTTACTCTATCTAGGTACTCAAAAGTGTGAATGGATGTTTTTGAGTAAAACCAATTTTTTTTTCAATTTTTTTGGAATATTTATCTTCAATATCTATATTTTATTTAAAATGTTTAACTAAATTTTATTAATATTCTAAAATGATTTATTTAATTAATTTTTACTCATTTTTGACTTTCTATAAAAAGTTTTAAAAGGAATATTCTTGTCATTTTATTCCTAAGGCACTTTTTACTGAAGGTGTGAAGAGAATATTTATTTTAACCTACACTGCATGAATAGATTTTCCCACCGTCATAACTAATGTTGGTTTATAGAGATTCCTTTTTGGGTTTCCATGGTTATTTCCAAATTTTTCCTAATATTTTGTAAATTTTTATATTTTAAATAATTGATTTTAAAATGAAAGGGGTATTATCCTCAAGAAATATTCCAGGGATATTTTAAAATTATTTTCATTTATATCAACATCCTTTGTTAAATTTTAAGATTTACCAAGATTATGAGATAATTATTCCATTTAACATATTTCTCTAGATGGCTGATGATTATTTTTATCGGGGAATTTATTTACATTCTGTATGTTAGTTCTTCTAATATGGATAGTTATTTATTTGTAAGGCATATCTATTAAGTTGTATTGTTTATTCATATGATCAATGCATTGGTCTTATTAAGTGACAATTGGATCCTATAATTAAATATCCCCTCATTTTATCAATTGGTCTCATGAGACAAAACATGTTCGATATTTGGCATTTTCCTTTCCCATTTATGTAAGATGTCTTGGCATGAGACATATAGGTAAATTTAAGATGTTTTACATTATTAATTCCATCATTTTTAAATTAGTTATTGATGACTATGTGTTTATTGAAATATTTATGTTATCCAGGGATACGTTTTAAGCTCATGTGATTATTTATATGGAATTATTTGATCATCATTTTCCTTCCATATTATTCATACCTTATTTATTCTATCATAGCTTATGTTCTATGAATTCCCTTACAGAGCATTTGAGATCGCCCTTTTATTTTGTTTTATTTCCCTAGTATGACAAGAAGTGTATTATGATTGATATGAAAGGATATGCTAGAGGTAATAATAATATTCTCATATAAAATACTATGTTGTATTTTATGTTTTGAAATGTAATGTGGGATTCAAGAATGTATATTTTTTTCCAAGACTTCTAAACTATTATATTCCTCAGGATGCGATCACTTGTATATTGTATTAATGTAATAAAGTAACCACTATATTTGGGACATCAGGGTTTATTTGTTATGCTTTGTGTCATTGGAATTTTAGTAGTACCCTTGAGAACTAGATTTTAGAAAGAATAGATTTGAGAAGATAGACCTACGATATATTCTAAGGGTAATTCTAATTATAGGATAATATCATGATGGTTTTATAAATATTACATGAATTTCATAGAAAATAAATCCATTTATAGATACTGGTAAGTGGATGTGTCTATGACAAAAATTCACTTAAGCATAACAACTAGGAAAGGGGAAATTTTTTGTATTAACTCGATTATCACCATTTCACAATGAGTGGGTATAAGTCTACACATCTGGATAGAAAATCCTTGGGGATATGATTTGGTTGATTTTCATACTCTTTAAAATTTATAATGAACGATTCGAAAATATTTTTATGATTTGAAGATATTCCCAAAGATACATAGCTTATGATTCTGAGATTATCTATGCATAAATTTTCAATTTCTATTAGGTATTTCCCCATATTTATAATTTTACACTATCCTTAATAATGTTATGAGATAATCTAATGTATTATATTATTTTTAAATGGTTCCAAATAGAAGGAATGGAAAACATATCAACACCCATAATATATGTAGGGATTTCCCTAACAAGAAAGTATATAAGACTAGAGTTGGAGGGAAATATGTTATAAAAATATCAAGGATTTTTTTAAATATAATCTTGTATATAAGGAGAAACTACATTTTCACTACATGATACTATGATTTTGGACTACTTCGTATAATACAAAACTCCCTAATTTAATGGAACTCCTATTCTTTTAGTGGATAAATAATGGATCCATTCCCTTGAAAATATATTTCAAGTTTTGATATATAACAAAATAGAAGAGGTTATTATAGACGCATTTTGTTTAAATAGATATGATAATTAATGGTAAACATTAATTCAAAATACTAAGGAGGATGGGGAGATAGAAGGTATGTAATGAGAGACTTAGATATTCTCTGAGAAATGCATTCCTCATGATAAATGAGTTGATTTAGAATGTAACTTTTAAATTTGAAAAAAAAGGAATAGTAAAGTCCTCTTAACTATGAATCAAACTTTACATGATTAGCAAGGCATGTTGCAGACTAGTTATATAATCCATAGAGTAATATTGATTGTATATTTGGTGAGATAAATATAATAATTAAAAGGGTTCCACTTAATCAAACTTTTAAATCATATAATAATTTGGTATCAAGTCCCCTCAAGGTAGATAATTAATTTCCCAAGTCTTATATTTTCAAAGGGAAGAAATAGAAAAATATAATGTATGATAACTATTTAAAGGGAAATGCAGAAAAAAATAAAAAGGTAAGAGTGGAATTTCCAACATGTAATAATTGTGGAATGAAACATCCTTGTACTTTCTTGAAGGGAATGATATATTTCTTCAATTTTATAGAGAATGGCCATTAGTCGTGTGAGTGTATAAGAGAAAAACAATCCAAAAATATCAATTGCTTAAATTTTAAGGATATGGGACACTATTGAAATAAATTCTATAAGTTTCAATGGAATTTTTTATTAGAAAATACTAAGTGATATAGTCCAAGCTTACGCAGTTTCTATAACAGAAGTTAAAATAACTCAAGTTGTGATAGTGGGTACTTTTATCATAAACTCAAAGTTAGATAATTTTTCATTTGATTATAGATATACATAGTTTTTTATATCTTATAATAATATTGAATAATATTGTCACGACCCCCTCCCTACAAAGAGTACCCCTACAGGAATGACAATGAGAGAAGGGACATGGTGACTACCTGAGTCCTGCCTCTAGGAGGCCCAAGGTTGGTGACTTGCATTAGGGGTATAATAAGCATACATATGGGAGGAATTTCCATCTAAGAGAACACATGAAAGAGAAATTTAAGACATATAAACTAATAAAAACCTCCTTAGACATATATAAAATAAATCCCAAGTGCACACATGCAATTTGATATAGTAGTGAAACAACTGAAAAAGAACTACAAGTACCAAAAAGGTAAGGATGGCAATGACAACAAAGCCCAAATAGCTCCTAAAAAACCATGAGATAGTAATACCTATCTTGATATCCAACCTAATCCATATAAACTGATAATAGTTTATATATATAGGGTGATAATAATAGTATACTTAGTGAGATCCTCCCTAGATCCTCTGGTGTAAAAGATAAAGAAATATTTCTAAATCACATTGAAGAATAGTGAAACTAACTTATCACCTAAATTGGTATACTATGTTCTCATCCTAAACATGGTTAATTCTCACCAAGTATTTCATAAAAGAGAGCATATAATATAATAATTAAACATCAAGGGTAACTAAGTACCACTTCCCCACTGGTTTGCTGCTCTTCCCTAACGTTGCATGTCCCGAGCCTTCTATCATGAAAATAGGCTAGCCCAAAGACACATAGTCAAGGAATCACAAAACCCCCCTCGTGCATCACATAATCACATAATATCCCATATAACATCTCCATATAGTAACCAATTAGTTTTAGAGATACACTAAAACTTTTATGATGTGTATCATACATTGGGTATTATACCTCAAGCCATCATAGCCCATATAACAGGTAAAGTTCCTCACGCCATCACATACTATACACATCTTACAAATAATAATATTTAGGATACAATATAAAAATATAAATGTGTTTTAAATAACCACAAGCCATCATAAACCAGTGCACACATATATGGAGAAACTAATCATTGTGCATACCAGCAAAAGTGACTAATAAGAGAAGAGAGCTTGGCTAGAGGGGGTATGTAGCCATCCATCCTTATATTGGGATGTTGGGGAAAACACCCTCACAGATTCAACTGGGTGTCAATTTTCTTAACCAACATGGGTGGGGTAGAATATGAAATCATAGAACATATGTGATATAATACAACTCACAATAACACTATGGCCATAACCTAGTGTTAGAATCATCTATAGCTAATATCACTCGGACTCCTGGCTGCCACTACTAAGACTAGGTATCTTATAATCACACAAGAATTTGAAGATCTATATTAAATTATTTATTTACTTTCATAAAAAATTGAATTTATGGTATTTAATTCATTATCCATTAATTTACCAGCGTAATTATATCAAATTAAATTACTTTAATCATCATAGAAAATTCCATGACATCTAGGAATAATCAAAACTGAGTCCTAGGTTTATCAAGATTAACATCTTTTTAGTATTTTCATTCCATCATTACCAAACTTATGGGTTAAGTAATTTATTAACATTATTATCATCATTCCATAATCTAAGTACTATAGGGAAACCATCCTAAAATACCACCATGAGGAACCATGAAACCAAGCACATCTAACTACCTCAAGCAGTGGGGAAAAGAATACAGATAAAACAAGAAACCTATCCATAATCCATCAAATAGATTAATTTAAAGCAATAATTCAAATTTATCACAACACCAGGTAAACCTAGTTTCATCCCATTCCATCATATTTAGTGCCATACCCAAAACCCACATGCATATCTCAATGAATCTCGCCATCAAATGCATCAAATACCACCACATCATCTAGGACTCTCTATCCCATGTCATACCAGACATTCAAGGATCATCCATTCTAGTCTCATATCACATCCATGTCTCACTATCTATATCACATCATCCATTCGAAGCTCAGCCATATGAGGATCATAACACATCACATAGAAAATCTCACATCCATATCACTTCACAAATGTAGTTGGATATAAACAAGTATAGACAACAGGGAAATCTTGACCCTAAAACAAGGAATCTAGCCTTTATACATAAATGAGATCTCACGACTCTTATACAAGGCTCTCATCCTTTTCAAGAAAATGGTAAACTCAGTCCCTAGTAATTATATTTATCCCAAAACTGGTTCTTATTCCATATTAAATCAATTGATTCACTATTCATAATTTCAAACTATGGGAAATCTATGGAATCAAGCTATAAAATGCTAGTAAATTAATTAAACAATTAATTTAAATATGTTTCCGAGTATATATTCTAGTTTCAATAAAATTTTGGAATTAAAATTCATTAAAATGAAATTAATTATTTTCATGAACAAGTATTCTCATTATTCACATTCTTTATCAAATTCCATCAACACATGGAAACAAATATTCAATTAAACATTGTTAATTTCATCAATTTGATCATTATCAAATTACAACTGACACTAGATTCATCAGACAAGCCTCTTTATTCTCCAACCCATTAATTATCAATTAATTGTAGCCTTAAATAATTTTCCATTTTCTATTAAGAAAAACATGCCAATCCATAGAATAACTAGAAATGCTAAAAATCATATCATTGATAACACATTATATAGAAAAAAAGAGGCGAACCATTATCACAATATAAAGAAACAATATCTGCATGCGATCACTAACCAATTATTTATTAATCACATTGAATATTTATTATGTTAATTATATTACCATCCAAGTATCTAAACCATGCTAACTCTCTTATTTTAGATAAATAATTAGGAGAAGTAATTAATCCCCTACTTGGAAGAAGAAGATTCATGCGCCTCACTGCACAAAAAACAAGGGGTGTGCTAAAGAGGGAATTGATGCTAGAGAAAACACAAAACAATTATTGTAAGATTTCAGGACTCTGTGGGATGGGATTAAGAACTTTCAATATCAAGAGTAAGAAACCAAGAATGAATTAAGGGAAAGACCTTAGTTTTTGTGTTAATAGATACGGGAAAATAGGAAATTTCAGATTATAAAAGATTTAATTACAACTTCTACGGATCTCATTAAACTCCATGTGAAAGGACATGTTTAAAACCTTATAAATAATCAAAAAATCAAGGATGTAAATTTCCATAAAGAATCATCCTTTGAAGCCCCTTGATTTTCACTACCAAAAACCTACATGGCCATTTTCATGGAACTGGCGAAAACTCCTCATAAGCAATTTCACATCGCCGAATTACCCCCATAGAAATATTCCCTATGTAGTCAAATTACCCACATAGAAATATTCCCCATGTATTAATTTCACATTTTTGATCCATCCATATAGCCAATTTACATAGCTGATCCAACCACGTATCTGATTCATGTATCCCATCGCTCATGTAATTGATTGATCATGTAGCTAGTCCATCCACATAGCCAATTCATGTAGATGATCCATCAACGTTTCCAATTAACATAGCCAACCACTCATGTAGCTGATTTCTCCATGCAGCTAATGAATCCCTATAGTCAATTGCTTCATGTAGCCGATGGCTCAATGTAACTGATTCGACTAGCTATTAACCACACATTCATGACATGAAATCATTACACTTCGTGAAACCTCCATATTAATATATTTCAGTATCCAAACACCTATAGACCTTGTCTAGGCCCCCTTTGTGTACCAAAGTCTTTAGAAATACAAAAAGGGTCAAACTAAATGGATATGAGCCCCTATATTAGAGACCTCTCAAAAAATTATTGTCCACAAAAATTGAAAAACCAAACCTGGAGAAAAAATAAAAAGGGGTCGTACAAATAGTCACCCCATGAAATACTTCTCAAGGATCTCACTATCATAGGAGATAAACTACATCATCAAAGGAAACAAGTGTAAAACAACACAACATCAAGAACCAACTCCTAAACACTCTACCAAGGTAGATAACTCTTAAACTTGAGAAAGGTTACCAAAAATCATCAAGAGGTAACCATTTCCTAAACTTGAAATTTCAACACCCAAAAGAGAATAATGTTATAAGAGAAGTCATAAAAATCAAATAACTCAAGGTATTGAGTGTGCATCTACAACTCACATTCCCAGGTACTCTCCTCTATGCCACTATGCCTCCATAAGACATGAATTAAGGGAATAACATGCCTGCACAACACTTTCTCAAGGAGGTCCTAGATCTCCATGGGCCCCTTCTTGAAGTTCAAATGATATTTAACATCGATATATTCCCAATCAATGACATGCGAGTATTCATGAAGACAATTATGGAGATGAAACACATGAAAAACATCATGTATTCTTCTTATTTATAGGGGAAGTGCTATCCGATATTCCCTGATTCCAACACAAGCCAACATGTCGAAAGGCCCCAAAAACTGAGGAGAAAGCATAATACCATGAATAAACCTTCACTACCCATGACATGGAGTCACCTTTAGGAACATGTGATCACTAAATCAAACTCAAAAGGTCTACTACTATGATTGTTATATAATTTTTGATGATCCTATGCTGCCTTCATCCTTTTGAAAATTACCTGGACTATCCCTATCGTATTCTATACTAGTTTTGACCTAAGAATTACACCATCTCCAACCCCAGTACTGCACAATATAGAATAGAAAGGTTGGTCGTGCAAAGTTTTAAATGGTGAAATAACAATATTGGTGTGGAAACTATTACTATAAGAAAACGCAACCAACGGTAGGTTCCTCATCCACAAACCTACAAATTCTAGGACACAAGAATATGAAATATGTTCAAGAGTTTAAATTTTCCACTCTACTTGAACATAATTCTACATATGAAAAGTAGTTATAAGGCATAAATAAGAGCCAAAATAATGATTTAAATGTCTCCACAACCTTGGGGTAAAACAAGGATCATGATCAGATATGATCATCCTCATGACTCCATGGAGTCACCCCTGCTCCTCTAGGTACTGAATCTATAAAACCTCTACCAATCTTGACTCCCTGATCACTATAAGGTGGGATGATTTCATCAAATGATCCACCACCACATATATTCCATCATAGACTCTCTGATATTGAGGTAAACCAGTAATAAATTCCATCAATATTTCCTCCCAATTCCTTTGGGGAAACTTTAATGGATGGATAAAACCACCAAGAAAACAATACTTATCCTTTAACTTTTGGCAGACCAAATATCGAGAGACAAACTATAAAACTACATGCTTTAACCCCGACACCAATACTGACACTCAAGGTTTAGTGCATATTTTTCATACCAGGACGTACTAAAAAATGTGAGATATGGAAATCACAAAGAACCATCTCATGCATCTCCAAAGGAACAAAAATCCTTCCCTAGAACAACACCTAATTCTGTCTATCCTTAGAGAAACCATCTATGGAATCAAAAAACAACAACTCAATTTTTCAATAATTCTACCTAATAGTCCCCTAAATGGAAATACTCCACTTAATATACCAAATAATATTTCACTATCATCTGAAAAAGAAAAACTTTTCCTAAAACCTATCCCATATCTAGATTTATCGCTAAGAGTTCTTCTATCACTCTCCTGGAATCCACAGATTCGCACACACCATCCATATGTGACTTCTTGTTTAGTTAACCAGCCACCAAATTTCCATTTCCCAGTGTAGATGAAATCTCAAAGTCATGATCCTATAATAATTCCATCCACTAAAACTGACACAAGTTTAAGTCACATTGGGAGAAGACATACCTCAAGCTCTTATGGTCAGTAAAAACCACAAAATTCTCGCCAATGTGGTAATGTATCCACAAATTCAAATAAAACACAACTTCCACCAACTCAGGGTCATGGGTTTTATAGTTAAAATCATGGGGTCGTAACTACTGAGACCCATCAGAAACAACCAATATTTCTACATTCTAACATAGCCTAATACAAGATGCAAAGCATCACAAAAAACCTTAAACTAAACTCCTTCTATTGGAAATAAGGGATTGGGGTTCTGAACAACTTTTCCTTTAAGTACTCAAAATATTGTTGACACTAGTTATTCCAAAATAATTCTTGATCCTTCCAGGTCAAGACTATCAGATGAGTCGCACCCTGAGAGAAATCAGCTGTGAACCACCTATAATATCCTACAAGACCAAGGAAAATATGCACCTCTACCACTATCTTGGGGGATGCCTAAGAAAAAATCACCTATATCTTTAATAGATCCAAAAATAATTCCTAGAGGGACATGAAATGCCCCATTAAATAGACTCCAAGATCCCAAAACTCACACTTAAACAATTTTACAAACTACTGATTGTGATGAAGAACTCCCAAAATGGCACATAGATGCTCTATATGCTCCTTCTTAAACACGGAGTACACCATGATGTATTCAATGGAAAACAACTTGAAATTATCATAGAACTCTATGAACATTAAATTAATCAACCCCATGAACATGGCTAGAAAATTATTTACTTTTAATGACATCACAAAAAAGATTGTAATTCCCATCAAGAAAATGAAAATCATTCTTTTGAATATCCTCATCCTTCAACCACATCTGATGATATCCTTACCATATATTGATCTTAGAGAACCAAATTTATTGCATCAACTAATAGAATAAACCATTCCACCCTAGAAAAGGATAGTGGTTCTTCATCTTCACCTGATTTAAGTTATGATAATTGATACACAACCACAAACCACCATCGGCCTTCTTCACAAACAAAACTGGTGCAGCCTAAGGTGACACACTTGCCTGAACAAAACCTTGCTACAACTAATCATCGAGCTATACTCGAAGTTTTTTCAATTCAAGGGGCACCATTCTATATAGAGACATCAAGACATAAGACATTTCTAGCTATAAATCAATCCCAAAATCAATCTTCTATTGAGGGGGTAATGCTACAACCTCCCCTGGAAAGACATCAGGGTACTTTTCTACAACCGTGGGAATCACCGATTTCTGAACTTCCAACAATATCAATATCAACTCAACCATCAAATATGAAAAGGGTGGAACAACCCCCTAGATCATTTGAGGCTTTCAATCTCCAATAAACACCACTGGCTCTCCATTAGCATCATAGAACACAACCTACCTCAAAAATCAATCCACGATAGACTATATAGAATACAACTAATCCATGCTATAGATGATGTCATATGGCTGTCTCCATGAACCTATTATGTCTTCCCATGAGCGGTGCTTCCCCAACAATAGCTCACACTTTCTATATACTTCATAAAAGTTAGTTCATCCTCTAACTAATGTAGTTAATTCTAAAGGAATTTGAATACTCTCCACCTCAAGTCCCAAAGCATGGACAAGAGTAGGTGATATAAAGGAGTGAATCACTCCAGAATCAAACAAATCATGAACCCATGTAGAAAAAAAGAAAAGGTTAACTTGAACAACATTTGGATCACCAGGAACTAGCAATTATAAAGCTTAAATTGGACCATGAATTGAATCATGGCCTATTTGACCCAACTGATGGGAACCTCCATAGATGCACTATACTCTTTGAGGAAGTAGAAATTCTTGGAGATTCACTCTACCCTACCCATATACTCTTTACTAATCATAAACTAGAAAACCCTACTACTATTACCTTGGTTAAAACTGCCTGAAATGGACACCCAGTGCACATTGACTTCTTAGAAAGTTCTGTCACTCTCACTGTTGATGAACTCAACCTTCACAAGATAGGAACATGTTTAATTCCTTAGAATAGGTCTTAGAGATGCCACCCATGGAGAAATGATATGGGGGCTGGGACATACCTTTGGTTGACCGAAATCTCTTATATCAAAGAAACTTAGAAAATCAGCCCACATATCTTCTTCATGAGGCATCCAGACAAATCACATCTCGTGACAATATGGTTCTAAATAGGATCATGTAAATGAATTATGCTCTTACCAGAACCTCAAGATTTGTATTTAACATAAATGGGGTTACATGAAATTGGATATCTAGATGTAAGGCTTCTATGAAATTCCTTACCCTAACATCCTCACCAGGAAACATGTCTGAATCATTTTAGAGAAGGGTCATGAAATGAAACCTATACTATTGCATAATGGAACTCCCCTATCATAGGATAAGTAGTTCCTAGAAATTGGGAACCTTTGCGGTGAAATAAATAAACTATTCTCATAATTGGTCTTAGAACTTATCCTATGAGACTACCTAACCCTCGTGATCCCTAAGGAATAAGAACCACCATTGCCTCCCTACCCCCCATAACCTCGTCACATCCAACGAAACCCAATGCTCCCTCTGAGCATGGAACTAACTGAAAGCTACCCCAACCTTATCCAACCAGTATTCTGTGATTAAATTTGAGATGTATCCCCCATAATTTTATAGTCTATGGTGTTGAAACTCTTAGAGTGTACTCTTTCAAGCATCATCATGATTAACCCACACTATGTTGTGATCTTTTGGCGCATCCTACTAAATATCTTCAGCGTAAAATTGATGAGGATGTCAACCTGAAGACATTCCTATAAATAGAATAAACTTTTAGATGTACTAAAACTTGAATATGAAACAATTAAAATTAATTAATTAATTATTTTATTATCTTTTTAATATTTTATCCTATCTTAAGGTATACTCACTTCAAACACATGAACAATGTAGAATGATGCATGATCCTTTACTAGGACTCTTCCCTGTAACCAGTAGCACTTCATTTAGTAGGCTCATAAAACTTAAATATCCGTGCATTAGATTATAGGGGTCCTTGAATACCTATGTCCCAGTCATTATCCAATGTTTAAATTGATTACTAAACTTAGCTTATACCATTTCCCTACCAATCCATTCAAAATCACCAGTAACTAACTCCAAACTCCATCCTATCCCTTTAACTAAACCTTTGATACAACTATTTCATGACCCCATACCCCCAAAGAGTAACACTCCTAGGTAGACAATGTGATAAGGGAGATTGTTACTGCTTATAACACTACTATAAATAAGGCCATTAGCGACCGCCATTGGCGGTCGCTAAAGGGCTGTAGCGGCCGCGCAGCGACCGCCATTGGCGGTCGCTGTTGCCTCGTCGCTAGAGGCCTTTAGCGACAGCCAATGGCGGTCGCTATTCTAAAAAAAAAAATTTTAAATTTTTTTTTTGAATTGAATATAAATATATATATATATATATGTGTGTAAAAATATTCATATATATACTATTAAATACAATATTTTAAATATATATATATATATATATAATATATTTTAAATATTTTAATATATCTTTAATATATATATAATATCAAATCATTGTGCTATAATAATTTAAAAACTTCGATTCAAGAAATAATCTCATTTCAGTTCGTTCGGAGCACGTTTGCTCCGAATCGGACCGCCGCACGCCGTTTTGGTGTTTAACGGCGCCAGAAACGCGTTTCCGGCCGCCGCGGTCACACGGCACCTCCGAATGAGGTGCCGTCTAGCCGACCATTTCACAATTCACGCCCCGGATGTTTTCGTACGGTTTCGTGGCATTCGGAGGTCGTTCGGGTGGTTTTGACCCCCCAACGCGCCGTTTCAGCGCGCGCCGCGCTGCTGAAAACGACACAATCGGACGTGCCGGGCGCACCGCACGTCCGATGGACGTGCGGCCTCCTCCTGCATCTCAGGAATAATATTTCTATCGTTCCCGTGCGGTTTCAGGTCGTTCGGAGCACGTTTGCTCCGAATCGGACCGCCGCACGCCGTTTTGGTGTTTAACGGCGCCGAAAACGCGTTTCCGGCCGCCGCGGTCACACGGCACCTCCGAATGAGGTGCCGTCTGGCCGACCATTTTACAATTCACGCCCCGGATGTTGTCGTACGGTTTCGTGGCATTCAGAGGTCATTCGGGTGGTTTTGACCCCCCAACGCGCCATTTCAGCGCGCGCCGCGCTGCTGAAAACGACACAATCGGACGTGCCGCGCGCACCGCACGTCCGATGGATGTGCGGCCTCCTCCTACATCTCAGGAATAATATTTCTATCGTTCTCGTGCGGTTTCAGGTCGTTCGGAGCACGTTTGCTCCGAATCGGACCGCCGCACGCCGTTTTGGTGTTTAACGGCGCCGGAAACGCGTTTCCGGCCGCCGCGGTCACACGGCACCTCAGAATGAGGTGCCGTCTGGCCGACCATTTCACAATTCACGCCCCTGATGTTTTCGTACGGTTTCGTGGCATTCGGAGGTCGTTCGGGTGGTTTTGAACCCCCAACGCGCCATTTCAGCGCGCGCCGCGCTGCTGAAAAAGACACAATCGGACGTGCCGCGCGCACCGCACGTCCGATGGACGTGCGGCCTCCTTCTGCATCTCAGGAATAATATTTCTATCGTTCCCGTGCGGTTTCAGGTCGTTCGGAGCACGTTTGCTCCGAATCGGACCGCCGCACGCCGTTTTGGTGTTTAACGGCGCCGGAAACGCGTTTCCGGCCGCCGCGGTCACACGGCACCTCCGAATGAGGTGCCCTCTGGACGACCATTTCACAATTCACGCCCCGGATGTTGTCGTATGGTTTCGTGGCATTCGGAGGTCGTTCGGGTGGTTTTGACCCCCCAACGCGCCATTTCAGCGCGCGCCGCGCTGCTGAAAACGACACAATCGGACGTGCCGCGCGCACCGCACGTCCGATGGACGTGCGGCCTCCTCCTGCATCTCAGGAATAATATTTATATCGTTCCCGTGCGGTTTCAGGTCGTTCGGAGCACGTTTTCTCCGAATCGGACCGCCGCACGCCGTTTTGGTGTTTAACGGCGCCGGAAACACGTTTCCGGCCGCCGCGGTCACACGGCACCTCCGAATGAGGTGCCGTCTGGCCGACCATTTCACAATTCACGCCCCGGATGTTGTCGTACGGTTTCGTGGCATTCGGAGGTCGTTCGGGTGGTTTTGACCCCCCAACGCGCCATTTCAGCGCGCGCCGCGCTGCTGAAAACGACACAATCGGACGTGTCGCGCGCACCGCACGTCCGATGGACGTGAGACCTCCTCCTGCATCTCAGGAATAATATTTCTATCGTTCCCGTGCGGTTTCAGGTCGTTCAGAGCACGTTTGCTCCGAATCGGACCGCCGCACGCCGTTTTGGTGTTTAACGGCGCCGGAAACGCGTTTCCGGACGCCGCGGTCACACGGCACCTCTGAATGAGGTGCCGTCTGGCCGACCATTTCAAAATTCACGCCCCGGATGTTTTCGTACGGTTTCGTGGCATTCGGAGGTCGTTCGGGTGGTTTTGACCCCCCAACGCGCCATTTCAGCGCGCGCCGCGCTGCTGAAAACGACACAATCAGACGTGCCGCGCGCACCGCACATCCGATGGACGTGCGGCCTCCTCCTGCATCTCAGGAATAATATTTCTATCGTTCCTGTGCGGTTTCAGGTCGTTCGGAGCACGTTTGCTCCGAATCGGACCGCCGCACGCCGTTTTGGTGTTTAACGGCGCCGGAAACGCGTTTCCGGCCGCCGCGGTCACACGGCACCTCCGAATGAGGTGCCGTCTGGACGACCATTTCACAATTCACGCCCCGGATGTTGTTGTATGGTTTCGTGGCATTCGGAGGTCGTTCGGGTGGTTTTGACCCCCCAACGCGCCATTTCAGCGCGCGCCGCGCTGCTGAAAACGACACAATCGGACGTGCCGCGCGCACCGCACGTCCGATGGACGTGCGGACACCTCCTGCATCTCAGGAATAATATTTCTATCATTCCCGTGCGGTTTCAGGTCGTTCGGAGCACGTTTTCTCCGAATCGGACCGCCGCACGCCGTTTTGGTGTTTAACGGCGCCGGAAACGCGTTTCCGGCCGCCGCGGTCACACGGCACCTCCGAATGAGGTTCCGTCTGGCCGAACATTTCACAATTCACGCCCCAGATGTTTTCGTACGATTTCGTGGCATTCGGAGGTCGTTCGGGTGGTTTTGACCCCCCAACGCGCCATTTCAGCGCGCGCCGCGCTGCTGAAAACGACACAATCGGACGTGCCGCGCGCACCGCACGTCCGATGGACGTGCGGCCTCCTCCTGCATCTCAGGAATAATATTTCTATCGTTCCCGTGCGGTTTCAGGTCGTTCGGAACACGTTTGCTCCGAATCGGACCGCCGCACGCCGTTTTGGTGTTTAACGGCGCCGGAAACGCGTTTCCGGCCGCCGCGGTCACACGGCACCTCCGAATGAGGTGCCGTCTGGCCGACCATTTCACAATTCACGCCCCGGATGTTGTCGTACGGTTTCGTGGCATTCGGAGGTCGTTCGGGTGGTTTTGACCCCCCAACGCGCCATTTCAGCGCGCGCCGCGCTGCTGAAAATGACACAATCGGACGTGCCGCGCGCACCGCACGTCCGATGGATGTGCGGCTTCCTCCTGCATCTCAGGAATAATATTTCTATCGTTCCCGTGCGGTTTCAGGTCGTTCGGAGCACGTTTGCTCCGAATCGGACCGCCGCACGCCGTTTTGGTGTTTAACGGCGCCAGAAACGCGTTTCCGGCCGCCGCGGTCACACGGCACCTCCGAATGAGGTGCCGTCTGGCCGACCATTTCACAATTCACGCTCCGGATGTTTTCGTACGGTTTCGTGGCATTCGGAGGTCGTTCGGGTGGTTTTGACCCCCCAACGCGCCATTTCAGCGCGCGCCGCGCTGCTGAAAACGACACAATCGGACGTGCCGCTCGCACCGCACGTCCGATGGACGTGCGACCTCCTCCTGCATCTCAGGAATAATATTTCTATTGTTCCCGTGCGGTTTCAGGTCGTTCGGAGCACGTTTGCTCCGAATTGGACCGCCACACGCCGTTTTGGTGTTTAATGGCGCCGGAAACGCGTTTCCGGCCGCCGCGGTCACACGACACCTCCGAATGAGGTGTCGTCTGGATGACCATTTCACAATTCACGGGGGTGCGGGGGGGGGGGGGGGGCTGTACGGGGTGGCGGGGGGTTGTACGGAGGTGCGGGGGGGCTGTACGGGGGTGCGGGGGGCTGTACGGGGGTGCGGGGGGGGGGGGGGGGGGGGCTGTACGGGGGTGCGGGGGGCTGTACGGGGGTGCGGGGGGTTTGAACGGGGGTGCGGGGGGGGGGGGGGGGGCTGTACGGTGGTGCGGGGGGCTGTACGGGGTGGCGGGGGGCTGTACGGGGGTGGCGGGGGGCTGTACGGGGGTTCGGGGGGCTGTACGGGGGTGCGGGGGGGGGGGGGGGGGCTGTACGGGGGTGCGGGGGGCTGTACGGGGGTGGCAGGGGCCTGTACGGGGGTGGCGGGGGGCAGTACGGAGGTGCGAGGGGTTGTACGGGGGTGCGAGGGGGCTGTACGGGGGTGCGGGGGGCTGTACGGGGGTGCGTGGGGGGGGGGGGGGCTGTACGGGGGTGGCGGGGGGCAGTACGAGGGTGCGGGGGGCAGTACGAGGGTGCGGGGGGTTGTACGGGGGTGCGGGGGGCTGTACGGGGGTGCGGGGGGGCTGTACGGGGGTGCGGGGGGGGGGGGGGGGGGGGCTGTACGGGGGTGCGGGGGGCTGTACGGGGGTGCGGGGGTGGCTGTACGGGGGTGCGGGGGGTTGTACGGGGGTGCGGGGGGGCTGTACGGGGGTGCGGGGGGGCTGTACGGGGGTGCGGGGGGCTGTACGGGGGTGCGGGGGTGGCTGTACGGGGGTGCGGGGGGTGTACGGGGGTGCGGGGGGCTCTCCGGGGGTGCAAAGGTCATCCCATTGATTACAAAAGTGAAAAATAAAAGTGATAACATCTAATTAATACATATTTCTTTTATCGATACCATACAAAAATTTATAAAAAATATATTGGATAATACATAATCTATAATATAATATCAGATTTATTGATCTGTTGGAATTAGTTCGACTTTTTCAAATGTAGAATCATTCAAGATTATCTGATCAAAAACTCAATATGTGTATAAAATATTTAAAAGACCACCATGGATGGTAATAATGCATTACTTAAATGAATAAATACAGTACATCAATGTCAACCCTACCAGTAAAAACAAAAAACATATCTCGTGAATATATGGTGCGTCACGCGTTGCCATCACTGCTACCTCCTTCTGGTGGGCCAGGTGCCTACAACAAATAAACATTATAAATATTTTAATAACAAAAATAATTTAAATTAAATAAATAAATACAGTATATACCTGCGTCGTATGATCCCCTGTACCATCAGCTCGACGCACATATTCCCGCAGTGCTCTAACCTCAGCTGTCAATTGCGCATTTGTCTCCTCGGAAGCGCGCAGCCGTGCCTCAAAATCTGACATCTGCTGTGTCATATGAGCAACAGTAGGACCGACAACCGCAGCACGTGACACTACAGAACGAGAAATCCCTGCTCCATAGGTCAAACTATAGCAATGCCCGTCCCGACCAATAATGCGATGAAAGATCTCATCCCGTCGCATGGGAAGCTGTCGCTGGTCCTCTGGCAGATGTTCTAACTCAGCTTCAAATTGATCCTGTGAAATATTTAAATATATATAAATATATATATGTTAATATAAAGATTTATGTAATTATTGGTAAGTACAGACACTTACTATCAATGCTGCAACCTCTAGATCATTGCGATCACGAGTCCTTATCCACACCGACATTTTATCAGTTGCTGCACCTTCCCCTCGCAACTGTATATTAAAAGAATATAAACACAAAACCATATTAATTAATAAATTAAAAAGTGAATAATATATACCTCATGTCGGATCTGAGACACGTGACGAGTCCCGAGCCTGTGAGCTGGTCCCTGCAACGCTCGATTCTCCGAATGGCGTGTTGAAACCTCCTACATTCAATTCATTCAAATTTCAAACAAATCACATATTCTTGAAAATATATATACAGCAAAATAATTAATATACAAACCGCAACACCCTCAGTAGACCAATATGCAACCAAGTCACGCCACTGAGCCGGGAGGACCCCTCTCGGGACTTTTTCCAAAATGTCAGGGGCACCCACATTTGGTACCCAGTGGTCCCTCTTCACTTTGCCTTTATAATCTTTCCACAGCTTATGGCATTTTCTCATACACACGGGCCGAAACTCTTCAGTGCATACTTTCAAATTTTTCTATAAGGAAAATAATCAAACATATTAGTATTATTTATAAATAGAAAATAAAGTAAAATTATTTTCTTACCTGAACCTCCCTCCATAGACGATCTAATGTGTCCTGAGGGATAGAAGCCCAATCACGCGTGGTCAATGGAAATCGATGTGGGTCACGTATGATATGACCCAGCTGACGAATAAATGTCGGGGCATTCGGTCCCACGGGATGAAATACCTCATCAAATGAAACATCTATCGTCGTGTCGGAATTCCATGCTAATATGCCATGACCAGGGCCTCTCCTGCGAGAGGAAGAAGCAGCCGAGTCTGATCCTGTTGAAAACAATTTTATATATATATTGACAAATGTTATATATATATATATATATATGTTAATTACATAAATAATATAGATAATGACTGTCAAACATACCTCGACCCTGAGACGTAGATGCCTCAGATGGATGATGTGGATTTTCTGCCTCTTCCCCGGACATGTCTGCAATCATACAAAATATCAGTAATGAGTCCAAAGTGTTTAAAAGATAAATTGGATTGTTCTTAATAAATCAAACTTGTACAAATGTTAATCAAACAAAAAATGGATTGAATAATTAGTAGTGAATGAATTTTAAAAAATCAGAAAGTTAATCAACCTAAATATTTATGACTGAATTATATTACAAAAGTGAGGATTAAAACTTATAAGGATTTATAAAATGATTAGATAATTTATGATATCCTAGGACATTCTACTGAATAGCGGGAAAACAATTATACCTTTCATTAAGCATGCAAATCGACCGTTTCTCCTTCAACAGCCGCTCTGACCCAATAAATATCTTCTTCACGTTGAACTACAGTATGTTGATCAAGTTGTTGGTAAACAAATGGAACAGTCTCGGGTTCATCTTCTTCAAATAAAAACACTCCTCGCTGAGACATTTTGACAACAACTTGCCAACTTGGATCCGAAGGCAAAGTAACAAAGAATACTTGTTCCGCTTGTGATGTCAATATGAAAGGTTCATTCTCAACTCGTTCATTATTTCTGTATAACATGTAGTTAAAATTCACCAATGAAAACTGATATTGATCGACTTTACATCCACGCACTGGATCAACCCAATTACACTTTAACAATATGTACTTCAAACCGTGTGTGTATACAACTTCAATGATGTCTATCAATTGACCATAGTAATAACCAGAATCGACATAGGGACAACCGATTCCACTGTTTTGTGTTGCTCGTTTGTCGTCAACATCTTTAATGCGAAATCGAAAACCATTAGAATCAATAGCTTTATAACGACGAGCGATTATAGATGGACCCTCAGCCAGTTGGATAAATACTTCAGGTAGCGTGGGGTCCCCTAACTCCCTCAGCTTACGAACCTACATAATTTATAAAAATCAATACTGATATATGCAGACAGAATTAGTTTAATACTTCACTCATAATGAAAATCAATTTATACATACATAATCCTTGAACCAATCATGAAATGCCGCATAATGAGATTGTTGAATTTGCAACTCAGTCGCACGATGCATCTCTTCTTTTATCTCATTAATGTGTTTCCTGCAAATGATTACGCGATGTTTAAAAGATCAACTTATGCAAAGAAAACATGTAAAAGTTATACAAGCACATTGATAAGATACTTACTGCATTAATGGTGCAACTGATGGAGTATTGAACAAGATATATCGATGTGCTTGTATCCACTCGATGTTGTCCATATCAAATGTGGTTCCTTCTCCAACTGGACCATCATGAATCCGAGAGGGCTTATCTAATTTTGTTTCAACATCCGTAAGATATTCTGCAAAAAAGGTAGTACACTCGTCCATCAAATAACCATTGGCTATTGATGCCTCTGGACGAGCTCTGTTGCGTACAAATCTTTTCAATGTACTCAAATACCGTTCAATAGGATACATCCACCTGAATTGCACTGGACCAGCAGCCATTACTTCATCAGTTAGGTGCACTGTTAAGTGGACCATAACATCAAAAAATGAGGGGGGGAAAAGTTTCTCAAAGTGACAAAGCGTAAGTACAATTCGGTCCTGCAAACTTTTTAAATCACTCATTCGTTGATTTCTTAAACAAAGCTGTCTAAAAAAATTACTCATCTCAATCAAGGGCTGAACAACATTGGGGGATAAACAATCACAAATTGCGATTGGAATCAACTGCTGAAGTAATATGTGATTATCATGACTTTTCAACCCTTGCAATGTCTTGCTCGTCAGATTCACACACTTTGAAATATTAGAAGAGTAACCATCAGGCACCTTGACCATCTTCAAAATGGAAAGAAATGTATCTTTCTCCTCTGTAGTCATCGAATACTGTGCAGCAGGCATATATGCCTTGTTTCCCTCAGCTAACTGTAAATGCAACTGTTTCCTTAAACCCATTTCTTCCAAATCACGGCGTGCATTAACATGGTCCTTTGACTTTCCACTGACACCTAAAATGGTCCACAATATGTTATCACAAACATTTTTTTCAATGTGCATGACATCCAAATTATGCCTCAACATGTTAGTTTTCCAATACGGAAGACTATAAAAAATACTTTTCTTTTTCCAATTGTGACTGCGCTGCCTACCCGCAGCACGAATATTACGTACTGGAGGAGCCACCAAATCCTGAATTTCATATACCGTGCAGATGTTTTCTTCCTCAATCTGTGATAACATTTCGACTCCTGTCATGATCTTTGGTGCTGGGCTGAACTCTCTAGAACCATCAAATGCCACTCTGTCCTTTCTGAACCTGTGCTGGGGAGGGAGAAAACACCCGTGACCCATGTATGCCCATTTTTTGGAATGTTTAAGCCATACAGATTTTTTACTTTTATTGCAACAAGGGCAAGAAAATTCCCCTTTCGTACTCCAGCCTGATAAATTTGCATAAGCTGGGAAGTCATTGATTGTCCACAATAAAGCAGCATGCAGTTTGAACATTTCATTCGTTTCGCAGTCATAAGTCATCACACCATCGCCCCAAAATTCATTCAACTCATCAATCAATGGCTGAAGGTAAACATCAATCTTATCCCCTGGACTTTTAGGTCCATCAATAAGAGTGGAAAGTAATATAAATTGTTGCTTCATACAAAGCCACGGAGGAAGATTATATGGAACCAACACCACGGGCCATGTGCTATGAGTTGCACCAACCATAGACTTGAATGGATTGAAACCATCTGCTGCCAATCCCAATCAGACATTACGAACATCTTTAGCAAAGTCGGGATGTCTCTTATCAAAATCCTTCCATGCATGAGAGTCTGCCGGGTGGGTTAACATGTCACTTTCATGAACTCTTTCTGCATGCCATCTCATTAAATTAGAAACTTTAGATGACATAAAAAATCTTTTCAACCTCGGTTTAAGGGGAAAGTAACGCATTTGCTTTACGGCAATCGGTTTCCCCTGTATCGCAATCTGACTTTGATGAGTCTTATTTCCCCTGTTCTCTTTCCACCTGGAAGCGCCACAAACCGTACAGATATTCAAATGAGCAGTTTCATTTCTAAACAACATACAGTTGTTTGCACATGAATCTATAGTCTCATATGTAAAACCTAAGTTCTTTGTCAACTTACGAGCATAGTAATACGACTCAGGAATCTTAGCGTCGACAGGAAGAACTTTTTTCAATAAAACCAAAAGCATGTCGAATGATGTGTCTGACCAATTGTTCAAAGTCTTCAAATGCAACAACTCCACGATAAACGACAGTTTATTGTAAGAAGTACATCCAGGATATAATTCTGTTTTCGCATCATCAAGTACTTCATAAAACCTCCTCGAATCACGATCTGCACCAGAGCGAAGATTTATCTCACCGGTCTCAAGATTCTGGATGTCAATGCCTTCAGGATCAAACCCACGTACCATTTCAGTAAGCATTTCATGCATTGGATCAGTCATCCTTGCATCAACATCCATCTGAGCTGCATCTGTATTTTGACAACGAACATATTCTTCTCCATGACGAGTCCAACTCTTATAATTTTTCAGAAATCCATTAAAGAAAAGGTGCTCCCTCACAGTATCTCGTGTGAATTGATATCTGTTAGCACATTTTCTACATGGACAACTAATATAGTCACTTTCAAATCCTCTCGTGAAGTCAATAAACTGTATAATGCCATTGAAATATTCTCTAGACGTTCGATTTGGAAGATCAATCCAACTCTTATCCATAATAATATATGTATAACAAACATTTACACAATACTTATTACATTTACATTTTTCAAATCAACTATATTCAAAATAAATATTAACCATTTGTTTATGAACCATTGATAAAATAATAATGTAACTGAAAGCTCATGTTACCTGATTGAGCTACAAACCTGAAAGGGAGGGGAGCCGAAGGCGGTGCTGCGAGGGAGAGGAGGCAGCGAAGGGGAGCCGAAGCCAAAGGCGGTGCGGCAAGGGAGGGGACGGGCGGCGGCGGCGGCGGGGAGCTGGAGGAGAGGAGGCGGTGAGGGGACGGGGGACGGGCAGCGAGGGGGGGGGGGTGTCCGGGGTCGGGGGGGGGGGGGGGGCTGTCCGAGGTGCGGGGAGGGGTGTCCGGGGTGTCGGGGGCCTGTCAGGGGTGCGGGCAGGGGTGTTCGGGGTGCGGGGGTGTCCGGGGTGCGGGGGAGGGGGGGCTGTCTGGGGTGCAGGGGTGCTGTCGGGGGTGCGGGGTGGGGTGTCCGGGGTGCGGGGGGCCTGTCCGGGGTGCGGGGGGGCTGTCCGGGTTCGGAGGGGGGGGTGTCCGAGTGCGGGAGGGGGGCTGTCCGGGGTGCGGGGAGGCTGTCCGGGTTCGGAGGGGGGTGTCCGAGTGTAGGGGGGGCTGTCCGGGGTGCGGGGAGGCGTCCGGGGTGCGGGGGGCGGTCCGGAGTGCGCGGGGGGTGCTGTCCGGGGTGCGGGGAGGCGTCCGGGGTGCGGGGGGCGGTCCGGAGTGCGCGCCGGGGGCTGTCCGGGGTGCGGGTGCCGTCCGGGGTGGGGGGGGGGGAGGGCAGAGAGGCCGGAGTGCGGCGGCCGGAGGCCCGAGGGCGGAGGGCGGCGGCCGGAGGCCGGATGGCAGGCGGCGGGGGAGGGCTGGCGGCGGGGGAGGCCGGGCGGCGGGGGAGGGCGGGCGGCGGGGGAGGCCGGGCGGCGGGGGAGGCCGGGCGGCGGGGGAGGGGAGGGCGGCGTGAGGGAGGGCGGCGAGGGAGGGAGGGGGTTAGCTAGGGCGGAGGGAGATCGAGGGCGCGGGGGGGGGGGGGGGGGGGGCGCAGAAACCCCCCGGATTTTTTTATCCAGGTTAGCGGCTGCCATTGGCGGTCGCTAATGGTGAGCTATAGCGACCGCCAATGGCGGTCGCCCGAGTCTGGGGAGCTTCAATGCCCCCTTTTCTTGTAGTGATTAAGTCCACTTTCGGTAGGCCGTAGGTTGGAAACTAGCACAGAGGGTATAATATGCATACATATGGGAGGTATTTCCCTCTAAGAGAACACACATAAGAGAGAGAAAATATATTTAAACCTATCAAAACATACTTAAAAAAATATAAAAGAAATAAAAAGTAATTATATGTAATTTCATATAGTACTAAAACAACTAAAAAAGAACTACAATGACCAAAATGGTAAGGGTGATGAAGACCATGAAGCCTAAACAGCTCTTGCAAAACCATGAGCTACTAATATCTAGACCAGTATCCAACCTACTATGGTTGACATAAAAACTATTTGTATATGTGGTGTTATCATAACAATATACCTAGTAGTATCCTACCAAAATCCTCTCATAAAAATGTTAAAGAAAGCATGCTAAAGCACAATGAAAAATAATGAAAC
The DNA here is from genome assembly GCA_963277665.1 of Viscum album. NCBI lineage: Eukaryota > Viridiplantae > Streptophyta > Magnoliopsida > Santalales > Viscaceae > Viscum > Viscum album. Next base: position 358,380,879 of record OY728121.1, read on the forward strand.
AAACTCATCACCTAAACAAGTATAATAAGTTCTCATCCTCACCATGGTTAAATATAACCAAGTATCACATAAAAGAGATCATATAATATAATAATTCATCATCAAGGGTACCATACTACTACTTCTCCATTGGTTTTTTGGTCTGCCCCAACATCGCATGTCCTGATCCATCTCTCTCAAAAATAGGCCATCCTGAAGACACATGGAAAAGGCATCAAAACATGCACCTCATGCATCACATCATCACATCATCACATCATCCCATATCACACATAAATATATCAATGAAATAGTTTTCAACATCCACCACATCCCATATGATTTGTATCATACATCAGGTATTATACCTCAATCCATTACAACCCATACACCGAGTAAGATACCTCAATCCATTACATAATACACAAATTGTACATATAATAATCATTTTGATACTATATATGGAGATACATGTGTGTGAAATAACTAAAATCCATCACCACCATCTACACACATATATGGGAAAACTAACCACTGTGTATAGTAGTACAAACAACTATCAAGAAAAGAGAACGATACCAGAGGGGGTAGTCACCCATCTATCCTCATACAAAGATATTAAGGAAAACACACTCCCAGAGTCCATCGGGTGTCAGTTTCCCTAACCAACATGGTTGGGGTAGCATATAAAATCACGTAATATGAAATATATAATATAGATCATAACCAAACTATGGGAATAACCTATTCTTAGACCCAACTGTAGATAACTTCACTGGGACTCTCGACTACCACTACTAGGACTAGGTATCCTATAAGCACACAAAAATTTGAAGTGATAAATTAAATTATTTATTTAATTTCATCCAAAAATTTACTTTAGATTAATTAACTCATTATACATTAATTAACCAACAAAATTATTTCAAGTTACATTACTTTAATCATCAGAGAAAAGTCCATGCCATCTAAGAATAATCCAAACCGAGTCCATGGTTTCTCAAGATTAACTTCTTTTTAGTATTTATATTCCATTATTACCAATCCCATGGGTTAATTCATTAATTAAAAATTATTAACATCATTACATAATACAAATAATCTAGGAAAACTATCATAATCTACCACTAATAGGAACCATGCAACCAAGAACATCCAGCAACCTCAAACAGCGGGGAAAGGAATGCCGATAAAAGAAGAATACCAACCATTAGTCATGAAACAAATTAATTTCAAGAAAGTATTTAGATTTACCACATAAATGGGTAATCCTTGATTTAACTCATTCTATCTTCTATGATTCCATCCCTAACAACAACATGCATATCCCGATGCATCTTTCCCTTACGGTTGTTAACCGCTACCACATCATCCAGGCCTCCATGCCCCATATCACATCTTTCATCCTAGGCTTAGTCATCCTAGGATCATATCATATATGGGCCTCCCACACCATATAACATTAGTTATACCAAGCTCATCCATCCAAGGATCATAAAAAATTGCATATCTAAGATCACATCTAGATCACATAACAAAAGTATCAAGACATAAATAATCACAACAAACAAGGAAATATAGGTCATAAAACAAGTCATCCATCCTTCACACATAAAATATATCTCAAAAATCCAACAAGGGATCTTAGACTTCTCAAGTAGATGAGAAAATCAGGCCCTAACAATTATCTTTACCACACAATCAATTTTCCATCTAGAATTAACTGATTCACAATTCATAGGTTCCAACTATGGGAAACCTAAGGCATCAAGCTATAACAAGATACTAAATTAATTAAATAATTAATTTAAACTTGTTTCTCATTATACATTATAGTATTAAAAAATGCGAGGAATTAAAATACATTAACATGATTTAATTATTTTCATAAATAATCATTATTATGATTCACATTCTTTATCAAATTCCATAAACACATGGAATTACATATTCAATTAAACATGCATACTTGTATTGATTTGATCATTATCAAATTACAAAAAACACCAGATTTATTAAACATGTCACCTTATTCTGCAACCAATTAATTATTAATTAATTATGTATTTACTTTCCACAACATTTTTCATTAAGAAGAACATGATAATCCATATCATAACCAAACATGTTAATAAGAATATCATAGTTAGAGCACTATCTAGAAAAACTAGAGTCAAACCTTTATCAAGATATAAAGCAATAACATCTACATGTGATCGATAACCAATTGTGTATTAATTCTGTTTAATGTTCATTAGGTTAAATGCATTACTATCCAAGGGTCTAAACCATAATAAATCTATGATTTTGGGTAAATAATTAATATAATAAATGAATTCCTTACCAAGAAGAAAAAACTTCACATGACTCACTACAGCAAAAATAGGAGGCACACGCAAGATGGAATCATTGATAGAGAAAACACACACTAATGAAATAAGTATTACACAAATTCAAGGGATGGGCTATAGAAATTTCATTCTCAAGAGTATAAAACTAGGAAGGAATGAAGGGAGGGATCGTTGTTTTTAGAGTAAATAGATAAGGGATGATCGAAAACCATATTTCAAACTATTTAATTGAAACTATTATGGATATTATTATAATCCACACACAAGAAAACTTTTATCACCTTGAATATCTTATAAAATAAATGATATAGTTTTCCTTGAATAATTTTCCTTTTATGACCCTGGATTCACACTACAGAAAGACCTGCATGTCCATTTTCTAGAAACTGGTGGAAACTCCATCTAAGCAATTTCACATAGCCAAATTTCTTACATCGTAGAATTATCAACATAGCTAAATTCCCCATATAGATAAATTCCCCATGTAGCCATTTCACATATTTGATCCAGCCATGTAATTGATTCATGTAGCCAATCCAGCCATATAATCGATTCACGTAGCTATTCACTCATTTAATTGATCAGTCACATAGATGATCTAACCATGTAGCTGATTCATGTAGCTGATCCATTCACAGAGCTGATTCACATAGTTAATCACTCAAGTAGTAAATTTCTCCACATAGCTGATGGTTCTATATAGCTGATTGATCTATATAGTCGATGACTCAACATAGTCGAATCGACTGACCATGAACTGCACATTCAAGAAGTGAAATCCTTACACATATTGAATCCAATATCATACCAACATTTAGCCTCCAAACACCTCTATACCATCTCTTGGCCTCCTCTAATCATCATTGTCTTCATAAACACACAAAGGGATAGACTAGATGGATCCGAGCCCTTATATATCCCCTAGAACTTTGAGAAAAGAGTTTCCAATAAATAAAACTTGTGGGAATATTATTATAATTGTAACAAACTGAATTTTTATGATATATATATATATATTAAATATATTCATTTTTTTGATAGCTTACATTATAAGCAACAATGATTTTTAACAAACTTTGATATACTATTAATATTATTATTTAAACATGACCTTTATAACCTATCCATCAAACTTAGCAATATGAATATTAATAATTTTTTTTTAAAAATTAAGTGTAATGTTTTTATATAAATAAAACATATTTATAAAAAGGCATTTAATTTTTAGTAAAGTATTTATATGCTCTAAAAATGCTTTTTTCTCAAAAAAATGTTTTTATTTATTTTAGTGAAAACATAGTAAAAGTAATTTTGACCAATATTAGAAAATTTATTTGGAAAATAAACTTCATTTTTTGAATATAATTTTCAAATTTATCTTTGAGTGATTTTTTTATAATTTTTAAAAAGATTAAATTTTCAATGAATAGTAAAAAAATACAGTTTTTTATTAAAACCAGCCTTTTCATTTAAAGAATTTAAAAGTTACATTTTATTACAATAAAGTTTTAAAATTAACATTTTTTAAATTATATAAGTTTATTAATTTAATTTATTTCATTGGAATTAATTTTATATTGAATTTTTATAATAAAACTTTATACACTTATAAAAAAGTTTTCTTTGGATAACCATTTTTTCGTCGTGACTGCGAGATTATTTTTAAATTAAATTCTGTCTCTTATGTGAATTTAATTTCAAAAAATAGATTCCATATTTTAAATAAGAATAATTAATATTATATAATATTTTTGACGCAATTTTTGGTTATAATGAATAGTAAAATAAGTAAAAATTAATTACCACAGTTATGGTTAAAATGAGTTTGTAGAGAGGTTAAATTTAAAAGATAAGGGTTAGAATGACCTAAAACCATTCCAAATTACTATTTTATAGACATATTTCGAGATTATATCATCTAATATTCTATAATGATTCGTTTTTCTTCCTTGTATCATGTTTAAAATGCAGGTATACCTTTTTATTTTCAAGAATTTCAAGTGTTTCTACTCCCCCACTTATAAAAGTAAATTCACTCTCCTCTCCTCTTCACACTTGAAAATATTATTTTATCAGCCAAGAACTACCCAAATATATTACTTAATTATTTACCCCTATCTTATAGGAATTATTTTTATTATTAATCTCTCTTATAAAGGATTTTGGTGTAAACCTAAGGTTGTTGTCTGAAGAAGATATATCGTTCTTAACCGAGCGGTTTTATTTTATTTATTCTTTAACCTAATTCACATATTATCCAATTATGATGATATAATTAAATAAGTATATAACATATAATGAAATTTTATTATATTAATTACATAACCCTTATTCATCTATTCTTTAATCCAATGGGAAATGAAGCCATCGACCGTGTGTATGGTGGACTATCACCTCACGAACCGATGCAATTTGTTTTCCATCACCGCCTATCACACCTAGATAAAATGATGGATTTAACATATTATATGATATTTAGTAAATAATTGTACTTATGGAATTATAATATCACATCTAACTTGTTACCTTCTATTCCTTTTGAAAATAATTACATCGCTTGTGCGTGTATGTGGACTACCGCCTCCACAAAGCCACGCGATATGTTTTTAATATTATTTTGAAATGGATAGTAATAAGGATATATTTAATGAATATATATAATACATATGTCATAAAAATTATTATTTAAAATTGAATTAATGTTTATGTCTATTTCTTTCCTTCTGGAAAATAGAAACAACGTTCATACATACGTACGACTTAACTTCTCTATGAACAATGTAATTAATTTTCTATTCATAAATTTTAAGGATTAAAATAAATACATATATAATGAATATATATGATATTTATATTGTGGTTAAATTATATATATATATCATCAAACCATGATCAAAGTAAAATGGTTGAAAATAACAGAACAAAACTTACCTGAAAAACAAAGTAGTTATTACCCCTAGACGAGATTTAACAAGGAATTATTAACAAATAATTAATAAAATGTCATAAGTATAAGGCCCCGACCTTAAACCTTACTTAATATTGAATTAAATGAATAATTCACATTGAGGATCTTTTCAGGTTTAGAGTTTTAGAGAATTAGAACATAACTATTACATCTCAAAAGATTACAAAGTAGACACTTCTACTAAGTTTCAATAATAAAAAAAACTCTTAAAAAGAAACATGTCTAGTTCCCAGTTTTATATAGCATGACATTCCCTTGATCCCATCCTTGAACTTATTCCACATTATGTCCTGTAAAAAACATTTCAAAAAAACTTGGGGTGAGCATAAAAAGCTCAATAAGGGATACACAAAAAAAAAAAGAAAACTGTTAGTTTTTCAAACATAAAGCAAACCATGTATACTCTATCAAAGTAATACCTTCACCTTCATAAAGTAGTAAAAACTCTTCACTAAATAAAGTATCATTACTTACCTTTTTGTAACCAAAGGACTACCATAAAACCCATAAAAAGAACACATAACATATATAAACATTATGTAACCATTTAAGAACCTTTTTAAAGTTGAGTTAATTTATACTTGATTAAGAACATTTTTAAAGTTAATTATTCCTTTTATATCACTTATTGCCATGTTATAAACATTATGTAACCATTTAAGTTAATGATGTTTATTTTGTCAATATTTGGTTCTTAAGTCGAAAGTGGACTTCTTACAATTACATGTTGTTCATGTGGTCAAAGGTTCTTTATATCCAGAATGACATTCCTGATTTGGATATCATATATATCATATATATCCAGCATATACATGTATTTATAATATTACATAATCATTTAGAGGTAAGAAATGAAATTCACCGTTCATGGAGACGGTAAGCCGTACGTACGCATGAACGCTACTTTCATTTCTATTTCGTATTTTATAGAATGGAATCATAATGATATAAGAGTATATTATAATTCTAGTATAATAACATATATAATATCATTAACTTTATCCTTTACACATCCCACATATGGTATTAACGAATCAAATCACATTTAGGGGGCGGTAGTCCGCACTTCCTAAAATGAAGATATCGTGTTTACCCATAATGGAAACAATAATGGTATGCAATAAATGAAAAATACAGAAGCTTAAGGAAGAATAAACATATTATATATCATATATAAAAATAGTGACATCATAATGGCCACCTTTGAAGGTGTTAAAAGAGTATTGAACAATCATCGTTTCGGGAGGCAGAATTTCGCCATCCACAGAAACCGTATGTTCTTTAACCATTTGATGTAGTTGTGTGAGAATGTAGCTCGAATAAATATTATAACAACATCCTAGTATATTGAAGATACTGGTTTTGTTACAAAAGAAGTAAATAAAAATAGTTTAGGGGGTTGGAGAAGCAAAATAACACAAATGAACAAGAGAGAATGAATTACCTTTAAAAGTGTAACTCCTTTTGATTTGAGCCTAAAGGCTTCCTTTGAAAGAATTATGCCCAAAGGGAATCCTCTAGGATGAGGAGAGGGATGTGGAGAGAGTAAATGGGCAGGGGATGGCCAAGACAAAGGCTTGAGGAGTGTGTGAAATGAGGTAGAGGTGGGGGCCTTTTATAAGAGGAGAGGAGGGACACTTTTGGAAAGTAAAGAAATATTACTTTATTTGAAAATGTTGTTCGGTTTTAAAAGGTCCCACATTGATATAATTCGTGTATAAGGTGATAAGGCTTCGAAATATTCCCATACAATAGGTTTTGGACATGTGTAGGTTTTAGATATTACATTATCTTTCCATTTTATTTAAATCGTTAAATAATGAAGTCATCGCTGCATCATAATGATGTCATAAATAATTTATTTTATTTAAAGTCTAAAAATTATAAAAAAATACCATGATGTAGGAAATATTTTTAGCTTTCCAATTAATATTTATAATCAAAAATATTATCTTTATAACCCCATTTAAAAATTGTTTTCGTAAAACATATTATGTTTGTGTCATTTTTACTTTTATTTAAAAAAAAGGCATTAAAGTCATTATCTCACCCAAGTGGCTCCATGGGGTCCCCTAAATCGACCCATGGGTTGTATTGGTCGGAAATGACACAACCAATAGGGTTAGGACATGTTTCAAGCACATCTCATTTTATTAAAACATTATTTTTACCTTAAACTACACTAATTACCTCTAATCGCGATTAAAAACTTAATAAGTTACTATTCACTAAAAAATTATTTTAACCTCATTGAACCACATTTTACTTCTTAATGACAACCATGTATGTTGGATTTTTGAAAATCAAAACACAATGATTGCAAAATTTCATTTAAATGGAAAATCAGTTTTTATAAGTACCACTTAGTGGTTTCACTATTCATCAAAAATTGAAGTTTTTCAGAAAATTACAAAAAATTCACCCTAAGCTATATTTGATATTACGAATTCAAAAATGAAGTCTATTTTAAAAAATTCAAAACATATAAGTCACATTAATCAATTTAATAATTAATTCCCGCTGTCAGAGCAAATAGCGTGTTTTTATGAAACAATAAGTATCAAAAGATTGACACTAGTTTAAGTCCGATTTCAAAGTGAAATTAATTCCAACGACCAGTATTGGATTTAATGGTAAAAATATTTTCTAATTTCACTTTAAAACCAATTCAAAAGATAATCTAATCATATAAATAAATTAGATTAAAAAGAGGTTTTGAATTAAAATACAACATTTTACACTATTCATTAAAAAAAAGAACTTTATCGGAAAGATACCAAAAATTTACACAAAGTAAATTTTGATGTCCCGATTCTAAAGAAGAGTTATTTTTCGTCCAATAGAATTTATAAGATTGATCAAAACTATATTTAATGACGGTTCGCCGTCAAAAGGTGATAAGTGAACCCTTAGTGAAAATTTGGGTATAAATGCCTAAAATTGAACTCTTTCCGTATTTTAAGCCTTTATCTTTTATTGGGTAAATGTAAAAACATTTAAAAAAAAAATATATTCATATTTTAGTTATTTCTATCCATTCACTCCAGTACAATGGATACTTGTTAACTAACATTTAAAATAATATTATTTTATTACTTGTGTGCAACGTAAGTTTTCAAAGAAACTCATCGTTGCGTATAGAGTACGCTATCAAACGTAGAAAACCCTTTTAATTAAAATTAATATTTAATTCGTAAATATTAATAAATATGAAAATTCTTTATTCTTTAATTACCTAGGATGTTACATCCTTACCCCCTTTTGGGAATTGCGTCCTCGTAATTTTATTCACTTATCAAAATAAGTGGGGGTATTTATCCCTAATAGCATTTTCAGATTCCCACGTTGCCTCTTCAATCACATGGTTTTTCCACAAAACCTTTACCTGATTAATCACCTTATTCCGTAACACCTGCTCCCTGTGGTCAAGAATCTGGACTGGTTGTTCTTCATAAGATAGGTTCTCCTCCAGCTGAACTACCTCTGGACTCAAAACATGAGATGGATCTGGCATATACTTCCTCAACATTGAAACATGAAAAACATTGTGTACCTGAGATAAACTCGAAGGTAAAGCCACTTGGTAAGCAACTGATCCAACTTTCTCTAGAATTTCATATGGTCCAATAAACCTTGGACTCAACTTTCCTTTCTTACCAAATCTCATCACACTTTTCCAAGGAGAAACCTTGAGAAAAACATGATCACCTACCTCAAAAGATAGATCCCTCCTCCGGTTATCCGCATAACTCTTCTGCCTTCTCTGAGCTGTTCTCATGTGCTTCTGAATCAACTGAACTTTTTCTGCCATCTCTTCTACCAATTCTGGTCCCATCAGCTTCCTTTCACCCACTTCATCCCAAAATGCTGGAGTTCGACACCGCTTCCCATATAATGCCTCAAATGGTGCCATCTGTATACTGGAATGAAAGCTGTTATTATAAGAAAACTCAACCAAAGAAATATGTTGGTACCAACTTCCCTGATAATCCATCGAACAAGCTCGTAGCATATCCTCCAAGGTCTGAATTGTTCGTTCTGACTGCCCATCTGATTGAGGATGAAAAGCTGTACAAAAATTTAATTCAGTACCCAATGACTTCTGAAGGCATTTCCAAAAGTTAGATGTGAACCTGGGATCACGATGAGATACAATGGAGAGGGGAACTCCATGTAACCTGACTATCTCTTTAAGATACAAATGGGAAAGTTGATCTTGGGAAAAAGTATCTTGTATAGCAAGGAAATGAGCAGATTTAGTCAAGCGATGAACAATAACCCAGATTGCATTATTACCTCGAGATGTCCTTGGTAATCCCACAACAAAGTCCATGGATATGTTTTCCCATTTCCACTCTGGAACTGGTAAAGGCTGAAGCATCCCTTTCGGTAACTTCCGCTCTGCTTTAACCTGATGACAAGTCAGACACTTCACAGTAAAATCAGCAATATCTCTTTTCATTCCATCCCACCAGTAATACTCCCGCAAATCTTTGTACATCTTAGTACTGCCAGGATGAACTGAAAACGGGGAACTATGAGCCTCACATAACAACTCATTCTTCAACTGTGAATCACAAGGAACACATAATCTCTTCCGAAACCTCAAAACACAATCATTATCAATGTTGAATTCAGGCAACTTACCTTTCTGAACTAGCTCTACCTTTTTCTTCAACTCACTGTCTCTCTTCTGTGATTGCTTGATTCTGTCTGATAGAGATGGTCTCACTGATACCAGAAACAAAATAGAAGAACTTCCTGCACCAACAACTTCTATGCCAAAGTTCATAAAATACTTAACCAAAGGATCACGTTCCAAACGCAACATTGCTAATGAAGCATTACTTTTTCGACTCAAAGCATCAGCCACTTTATTTGCTTTTCCCGGATGGTAATGAATTGTACAATCATAATACTTGATTAATTCTAGCCATCTCCTTTGTCTCATGTTCAATTCTTTCTGAGTGAATATATACTTTAAAATTTTTTGATCAGTATATATTTCACACTTTACTCCATACAAATGATGCCTCCAAATTTTTAAAGCAAAAACAACAGCAGCTAATTCCAAATCATGTGTAGGGTAATTTACCTCATGAGTTTTCAACTGTCGTGAAGCATAAGCAATTACCTGATCATTCTGCATAAGGACACAGCCAAGTCCCTTCAACGGAGCATCACTGTATATAACAAACTCACCATTCCTGGAAGGAAGTTCCAAAACTGGAGCATTCACAAATCTTCTTTTCAACTCTTGAAAACAATCATCACATTCTTTTGTCCATATGAACTTAACACCCTTACGAGTTAGCTTAGTCATTGGACTAGATAACCGTGAAAACTTTTCAAAAAACCTTCGATAGTAACCTGCCAAACCAAGAAAACTACGGATCTCAGTTACATTTGTGGGTCTTGGCCATTCTTCAACAACTTTTGTTTTAGTAGGATCAATAGTTATGCCATCTTTTGAAACAATGTGACCTAGGAAAGAAATTTGTTGTAACCAAAACTCACACTTTCTGAATTTTCCATATAGTTTCTTTTCTTTTAAGGTTTGCAATATAACCCTTAAATGACTTTCATGCTCTTCTTTACTTTTAGAAGACACCAAAATATCATCGATGAAAAAAACCACAAACTTATCCAAGAACTCATGGAAAATTCTATTCATAAGGTCCATGAATACAGCAGGTGCATTGGTTAACCCAAAAGGCATAACTACAAATTCATAATGGCCATATCTAGTACGGAACGCAGTCTTCGGAACATCTGCTTCTTTTACTTTCAATTGATGGTACCCCGACCTCAATTCAATCTTCGAAAAATACTGAGCTCCCTGGAGCTGATCAAACAAATCATCGATATGAGGCAAAGGATACTTGTTCTTAACAGTAATATTATTCAAGGCTCTATAATCAATGCAAAGTCTCATTGATCCATCTTTCTTTTTAACAAACAAGACAGGAGCACCCCAAGGTGATGTGCTAGGTCGAATGAAACCTTTATCTAATAACTCCTGCAATTGTTTCTTTAACTCTAAATGTTCAACTTGAGCCATTCGATAAGGGGGTTTTGAAATTGGCTTAGAATCAGGAACTAAGTCAACAGTAAATTCAACTTCCCAATCATGAATAATACCAGGCAACTCATTAGAAAAAACATCAAGATACTCATTTACCACTGGCACATCATTAATCTGAACAGTTCCTTTATTTTCAACAATATGTGCAAGGTAACATTCATTTCCATCTTTTACTAGTTTCTCAATTTCCTGATATGTTATCAAAATCAAGGGATCATTCTTGTACACAAACTGAAAATCTTTCTGAAAAGAAACCATTTTAGATCTGCAGTCAATCTTAGCATGATAAACAGAAAGCCAATCCATGCCCAAAATAACATCAAACTCTACTAGAGGAAAAACAATAAGGTTTGCTGGTAGATTTTTTCCACACACAAGGATAGGAAGGTTCTTATAATTCCTTTTTGTCTCAACGTTCCCTCCAGGTGTTTTTACCATAAGTTCAAGATTCATATCTTGATATGGAATTTCCAATTTACTAGAAAACTTCTCAGAAATGAAAGAGTGTGTAGACCCTGAATCAAACAACACATTGGCATAATCTGAACAAACAAACAGTGTACCTGATACCACTTCATTTGATGGCCCAACATCTGCTGAAGTTGTTGCAAAGGATTTCACCACCCCTTTCTGCTTGTAGTCTGGCTGCATTCCCCCAGTTGAGTTCTTCATTGGACACTCGTTTGCATAATGACCCTTTTCATTACACTTAAAACATCTTACTGTTGGCTTTTCATTGCCTGCTTGATCATCTTCCTTACAGTTACGTGCAATATGAAAAGACTTACCACACCGAAATCACTTACCAGACTTGGATAAACATTCTCCAGGATGCATTTTACCACACTTCTCACAGGATGGATATTTGGTTTTCTTACCTCCTTGCTTCTTTGATGAATTATTACCCTTTGCCTGCCAACTAGACCTCTTATTCTGTTGTTTGTCATAGAACACCTAATCATCAGCAAACTCCATTTCCACCTTCTCAGCACATTGAACAATCTTTTCATAACTTTTAAACTCACGAGAAGCTAATGCCCTTAGATATTTTGGCTTTAATCCTGAGTAAAAACAATTGATTTTACTATCAAGGTCTCGGATAAAATTTGGAGAATACCTTGCCAATCGAGTGAACCTTTCTTCATAGGCGGCCACTGAGTCTTCCTCTTGCCTCAATTCTAGGAACTGTTTTTCCATCCTAAGACGAACCACCTTAGAAAAATATTTCTCAAGAAAAATACCTTTGAATTCGTCCCAGTGAAGATCCTCAATCTCATCAGTATCCCTGATATTTTTCACCATCGACCACCACTGATCAGCTTCACCTTCAAAACAGTAAACAGCAAGACTAACCTTTTGATGTTCTGAACACCCCATGACATCAAAAATCTTCTCCAGTGCTTTAATCCACCCTTCAGTTTTCACAGGGTCAGATGATCCTCTAAATGATGGGGGATGTTGCCTCATGAAATGTTCCACCACTGACATGTTCCTCTGCTGTTGATCTGGCTGATCTCGTGCATGGATACCACCACCATTTATAGCCTAAGTCAACTATGCCATCACTGCAACAAACTGTTCAGTTCTGATTTCGACCATCTCAGGTTGTTGATTTGGAAGGTTGTCTTCCTCCTGATGTCGTCCCAACGTAGTTGCTTTTTTTCCTCTGTGGAAAACCATTCTGAACACAGAAATATCTTAGGCGAAGCAACATGGTAATCCGTAAATTCTATATCATTTCAATCATATTATAATTTAACACTTTTCTAACTCCTAAAGTTGTCTAAACCGACCTCTGATACCAACTATAAGGCCCCGACCTTAAACCTTACTTAATATTGAATTAAATGAATAATTCACATTGAGGATCTTTTCAGGTTTAGAGTTTTAGATAATTAGAACATAACTATTACATCTCAAAAGATTACAAAGTAGACACTTCTACTAAGTTTCCATAATAAAAAAAACTCTTAAAAAGAAACATGTCTAGTTCCTAGTTTTATATAGCATGACATTCCCTTGATCCCATCCTTGACCTTATTCCACATTAAGTCCTGTGAAAAACATTTCAAAAAAACTTGGGGTGAGCATAAAAAGCTCAGTAAGGGATACAAAAAAAAAAAGAAAACTGTTAGTTTTTCAAACATCAAGTAAACCATGTATACTCTATCAAAGTAATACCTTCACCTTCATAAAGTAGTAAAAACTCTTCACTAAATAAAGTATCATTACTTAACTTTTTGTAACCAAAGGATTACCATAAAACCCATAAAAGAACACATAACATATATAAAGGTAACTTGGGACATAAACATACTGAAGTGGAATAACCATACGGTCGACTTCCACACATATCACTTAATGGAATATCCATATAGCCAATTTCCATACATACTTAATGGAATAGCCATACGACCGACTTCTATACCCAATGCATTGGAGGTTATAACGTAACCACCCGTCCTGGTATTCATGGCACCACCCGTCATATGGTTTATAACGTAACCACCTGTTAAAATGTCCAAGTACCAATATAAAATCATAAAACATAAAACCAATATAAAGGAATGATAACATTTCCACATTTCAATCACAACATATCATAAATATATTGACATAATAGAATCCTTTATCAAAACCATTTTCAATACCAAAATACATAAAAGAGTATATGGTATTTATTTTATTTTAAAAACATTACGGCTTGTTGAGGAAGCCAAAGACCAAATAATACTCACGGCGGCGGAAAAGGTCGTTGTCACCGCGTACGTTAAAAAAAACATTCCTTTTTTGTCGTTTAGTAAAACGCTTCGTAGAAAAAGATTCCTTTTGTATAAAAGTAAAAGTCAAAGGGGTTTATACACCGTATAAATGAAAGTTGTGTATAAAATGAAATATTCCTCAATGAAAGGAGATTGAGACGAAGTCCCTTACCTCAGGCCCGACTTGACTCGATCGTTCTTTAAGGTCCTGAATAATAAACTTGAGTTAATTTATACTTTATTAAGAACCTTTTTAAAGTTAATTATTCCTTTTATATCACTTATTTCCATGTTATAAACATTATTTAACCATTTAAGTTAATGATGTTTGTTTTTTCAATATTTGGTTCTTAAGTCAAAAGTGGACTTCTTACAATTACATGTTGTTCGTGTGGTAAAAGGTTCTTTATATCCAGAATGACATTCCTGATTTGGATATCATATATATCATATATATCTAGCATATACATGTATTTATAATATTACATAATCATTTAGAGGTAAGAAATGAAATGCACCGTTCATAGAGACGGTAAGCCGTACGTACGCATGAACGCTACTTTCATTTCTATTTCGTATTTTATAGAATGGAATCATAATGATATAAGAGTATATTATAATTCCAGTATAATAACATATATAATATCATTAACGTTATCCTTTACACATCCCACATATGGTATTAACGAATCAAATCACATTCCAGGGGCGGTAGTCCGCACTTCCTAAAATGAAGATATCGTGTTTACCCATAATCGAAACAATAATGGTATGCCATAAATGAAAAATACAGAAGCTTAAGGAAGAATAAACATATTATATATCATATATAAAAATAGTTACATCATAATGTCCACCTTTTAAGGTGTTAAAAGAGTATTGAACAATCATCGTTTCGGGAGGCAAAATTTTGCCATCCACGGAAACCGTATGTTCTTTAACCATTTGATGTAGTTGTGTGAGAGTGTAGCTCGAATAAATCTTATAAAAACATCCTAGTATATTGAATATACTGGTTTTGTTACAAAAGAAGTAAATAAAAAGAGTTTAGGGGGTTGGAGAAGCAAAATAACACAAATGAACAAGAGAGAATGAATTACCTTTAAAAGTGTAACTCCTTTTGATTTGAGCCTAAAGGCTTCCTTTGAAAGCATTATGCCCAAAGGGAATCATCTAGGATTAGGAGAGGGATGTGGAGAGAGTAAATGGACAGGGGATTGCCGAGACAAAGGCTTGAGGAGTGTGTGAAATGAGGTAGAGGTGGGGGCCTTTTATAAGAGGAGAGGAGGGGCACTTTTGGAAAGTAAAGAAATATTACTTTATTTGAAAATGTGTTTCGGTTTTAAAATGTCCCAAATTGATATAATTCGTGGATAAGGTGATAAGGCTTCTAAATATTCCCATCCAATAGGTTTTGGACATGTGTAGATTTTAGATATTACATTATCTTTCCATTTTATTTAAATTGTTAAATAATGAAGTCATCGCTGCATCATAATGATGTCATAAATAATTTATTTTATTTAAAGTCTAAAAATTATAAAAAAAAAATTATGATGTAGGAAATCTTTTTATCTTTCCAATGAATATTTATAATCAAAAATATGATCTTTATAACCCCATGTAAAAATTGTTTTCGTAAAACATATTATGTTTGTGTCATTTTTACTTTTATTTAAAAAAAAGGCATTAAAGTCCTTATCTCACCCAAGTGGCGCCATGGGGTCCCCTAAATCGACCCATGGGTTTTCTTGTTCGTCCATGACACAACCAATAGGGTTAGGACATGTTTAAAACTCATATAATTTTATTAAAGAATTATTTTTACCTTAAACTACACTAATTACCTCTAATCGCGATTAAAAACTTAATAAGTTACTATTCCCCAAAAAATTATTTTAATCTCATGGAACCACATTTTACTTCTTAATGACAACCATGTGTGTCTTATTTTTGAAAATCAAAACACAATGATTGAAAAATTTCATTTAAACGGAAAATCAGCTTTTATAAGTACCACTTAGTGGTTTCACTATTCATCAAAAATTGAAGTTTTTCAGAAAATTACCAAAAATTCACCCTAAGCTATATTTGATATTACGAATTCAAAAATGAAGTCTATTTTACAAAATTCAAAACATATAAGTCACATTAATCAATTTAATAATTAATTCCCGCTGTCAGAGCAAATAGCGTGTTTTTATGAAACAATAAGTATCAAAAGATTGACACTAGTTTAAGTCCGATTTCAAAGTGAAATTAATTCCAACGAGCACTATTGGATTTAATGGTAAAAATATTTTCTAATTTCACTTTAAAACCAATTCAAAAGATAATCTAATTATATAAATAAAATAGACTAAAAATAGGTTTTGAATTAAAATACAACATTTTACACTATTCATTAAAAAAAAGAACTTTATCGGAAAGATACCAAAAATTTACACAAAGTAAATTTTGATGTCCCGATTCTAAAGAAGAGTTATTTTTCGTCCAATAGAATTTATAAGATTGATCAAAACTATATTTAATGACGGTTCGCCGTCAAAAGGTTATAAGTGAACCCTTAGTGAAAATTAGGGTATAAATGCCTAAAATTGAACTCTTTCCGTATTTTAAGCCTTTATCTTTTATTGGGTAAATGTAAAAACATTTAAAAAACATATATATTCATATTTTAGTTATTTCTATCCATTCCCGCCAGTACAACGACTACTTGTTAATTAACATTTAAAATAATATTATTTTATTACTTGTGTGCAACGTAAGTTTTCAAAGAAACTCATCGTTGCGTATAGAGTACGCTATCGAACGTAGAAAACCCTTTTAATTAAAATTAATATTTAATTCGTAAATATTAATAAATATGAAAATTTTTTATTCTTTAATTACCTGGGATGTTACAATAAGTAAATAATATATGGTATGATATATATTAGAATGGTTCTAGAATATTTTTTTAATAAACCTATATTTATTATACATGAGGTATGAAAATGTATGAATAAAGTCGAGACTTGTGGTTAGGGATTTCTATCTCAAATTGTCTTCTTTAGAACATTTGTTCTGTTATGAACCTATATTATTTTATAGATAGTATATAAAACCCCTTTGAATTGTCATATCATGAATTTATTTTTTATCCTAATATTTAAAGTTTAAGTTATTGTATTTTTTTCATGGGGACTACGATTCAAAAGTTATCAAATCATATAATGGTTTTTCATCACAATTTTTTTTGTTTGAGACACATTCTATATTCCCCACTTGTTTATTTTATGTGGTGTATATACTTCCCATGAATTTATTTTATGATGTTTATTTGTAAAATTATGGGGATTTATATATCAATATAAGGTTATTTATTTCATGGGGCTTATGATTCAAAATTGAGCCAAATGGTAATATTTTTATGTGATAATCTCACTATTTATCTAGATTGTTTATGATTAAGTTTATGGTAATGAAATATTATGGTATACATATCAATTTAATCATATATTTACTTCTACTATGGTTATTTCTAGAGAATACATTTTTTAGTTTCATTTTCCTCTCTTTAGAAACTAAAGAGGCCAAAATAATGTTTTTAATAAAAAGACACTATTTCCCTCTTCGGTTGAAAATCCTTTTTCTTTAATGTCCATGTTTTTTAAAAATGTTTGAAAGGAAGTTTTTACTATTATCCAAATATTGTTAAAATAAATCTTTACCCATGTTTTATTTAAAAAAAATGGTTTATAATGAATCTTCTTGTCGTTTTCTAAATGAGGTAGTTTTGACTTTTTACCAAAAATGTGAAAGGAAACTTTGTTTTAATGTGTATAACATGAATATAATTTTCTACAGATATGAACACTAAATTATTTGAAACTTTCTTTAAAATTATTCAAGGTTCTTTTCAAAGATTTTTTTTCCTAAATATTTGGAAAATTATTATATTCTAATTAAGTGATTTCAAACTGGAAATAATTTCCTCAAGAATGTTTTAGTGATATTTTTATAGAATTTATATTCATCAATGGCCACTGAAATTGGTTTTTTATGTTTTTATATGGATATGACCTACAAATACCATCCTTATTCTTTCTTTGAATGGTTTAATTTTTTTATTATGATGAAGATATTTTTATGAAACCTGTTTCTTTCCTATGGACTATACTATGATGAAATGTTTATGAAACTTATTTCCTTTTCCACAGGTTATGATATGATGAATGTTCTATGATATTATGACACACAATGGTATATATTATTTTATTGGTGGGAACTATATCTCCATCGAATGAATTGTGTAAATATTGATATGTCTTGAGATAATTATTTGAAACAACCTAGTGTGATTTATCCACTATGGGATACATTCTGATATTCTTGATAGACTATGGGAATCTAGTCAGTTTGACAGATCTACTGCGGGAAATAGGTGACGATTCCTAATTTTTTATGTTATGAGAAGCATGTTGATATTCCTAATCCACTATGATTTTAATTCCTCGGTATTTAACTTTTTTATATGAAATTATTTCTATAATTATGCTGATTCCACACATATATAACATGAAATTAGGGTTCATGATTTATATATGAGGATTTCTCACTCTTATGATGCATGAATTGGAAAATATAATGTCATATTCCATGAATCATGTTTATGATCTTTGAAATATTGGGTATAAACCTTGTAGGTTATGTTCATGATCTCATACCCTTATGTTTAAATTATTACTTCTTATCACTCTAATGATGCATGTCTTGGAAATGATAATGTTTTATGCCATGAATCATGTTTATGATATTTGACAGATTGGGTATGAAACTTGTAAGTTAGGTCCATGATTTCATACCCTTTTTTTAATCTTCGACTTCTTATGATCATTGATTGATATCTCTCATTTTTACCCTTACTAAGCGTATGATATCACCCTTTTATATGTTTCCTTTCTTCAGGTTATGAAAAGATGTTAGCATAGGGTGTGTCTAAGAAGTGTACTAAATGGGAAGATTATTATGAGAGATTTTGAAGATATTTAATGAAATAAAAATATTTTGTATCTAGTATCCCAAGACAATAAACCTTTACAGTACTCATGAATTATTTTTGAAATGTATTGAATATTCATAAAAAGATGTAATATTTATATATGAATATCTGGGGTCACTATATTTGGTATCATAGGAAATGTTTAGTTAACCTTTGGAATTAGGATGAGAAAATTTTGAGAGAACCTTAGGGATAAGTATAAGGATGAGTATAAGTATCATAAAATATCCTGGAATTGTTGTGAAGGATAGAGAATGTGGTTTCCAAGAAATTAAATCACTGTCTGGATATGACAAGTGGATGCGACTCAGGTAAAGTTTTTCCTAAGGTTAATAATTGAAAAAAACATGTATTGAGATTTGAATTGATCATCACATGGTTCACAATAACAGGTCTTGATTCCCACCTGGTTTGTTACTCCCAAGGTTTATGTTTTTGAAATTCACAAACCCTTGGTGAAGCATCATGAAGGATTTGAATAAACAATGATCATGAATGACTTAGGTTAATCCTAAGGTGTCATAAATTGGAAAGAAGGCGTCATGGTTAAATATCCTTTGAATTACTGGTCACTCTTATTAAAGATGATCAATGATAAATCTTACTATTTTGGTTTAACTAAGGGATTAAAGACAGAACAATGAATTTAGGGTGGTAGGTATGATCAAATATTGAATGGAATTATTTGATATTAGTTATATAAATTCCCTTATATCATAATAAGTATCTAGGAATGTTAATTCATATCCCAAATGATTAGATATTGAGTTAGCATTGAAAAACCCTAATGGTATAATGATCACATATCAAGTCAGTGATTCTTATTAGATTAAAGTTTATTGGAATATTCTTCCTAAAAATATCATTATTCTCCCTTTGGTTGAATTTTATGTTATAATAGGCTTGGATTGTCTTTCTCTACATAAATCCCACATCCATTATCAAGGAAGGGAAACCATGCTTGGTATTCCAAACCAACCTATGATTGTATATCAATGTGATGATAAATATGAACTTCCAATGGAGATCAATTCCATTATATAGGTATTTATTCCCATTCAAAAAGGTTGTTTATCTCATATGGTTGGAGATTAAAAAATATCTTTGGTATTATTATAATGAATTATTTTTTTGATATCTTTCAAGAATATTTTCCTAGTTTTCCACTAAATTGTGATGTTGAGTTTTCTATAGAACCCACACCTAGTGCCACACCTATATCAAAGACTCCCTAAATAATGACCTCAATTTATTTTGAAGAATTTGACAACAAACTCTAGGAGAATCACGATAAGGGGTTTATTTTTCCAAGTGTGTCACCTTTGGGTGCACATGTACTTTTTATTGAGAAGAAAGATGGATTGATGTGAATCTTTGTTGATTATCGGGAACTGAACAAGATCATAATAAAGGACAAGTATACTTTACCCTATATTGAATTATTTTTTGAACAAATGTGTGGAGCTTAATAAATTTCCAATATTAAACTTAATTTTGGATATCATCAATTAAGGGTTAAGAATATTGATATGCGCAAGACAATATTTTTCACAAGGTATGAAGACTATGAGTATATAGTGATGCCCTTTGGTATTACTAATTATCTTTCCATATTCACGGATTTAATAAATATAGTGTTTGGATATTTCCTTGATCAATTTATGAAAGTATTTATAGACAATATTATTATCTCTTCCAAGAGTGGTGTAGAGATTTATGATCACTTGATAATTATACTAAAGACTGTAAAGAAGGAGAAACAATACAGAAAATTTAAAATGTTTGAGTTTTGGATTTAAAAGGTTTCATTTTTGTGTCATATAATCTCTACAGAGTGTATAGCAATGGATCCATCAAAGACGGAGGTTATTGAACGTTGGACCAGAACAACCATAGTGACTGAGATCCATTATTTTCTTGGTTTTTATAGATGTTATAGATACTTTGTGGAAAATTTCACATGGATATCCTATCCAGTTACAAAGTTAACTTGGAAGGAATAAAATTTACTTTGGATCGATGAATGTGAAAAAAATTCAAGGATCTAAAGAGAAGGTTTGTCAGGGCACCTGTGCTTACTTTACCCTATAGTGGAGAAGGATTTTTTATCTATAATGACACATGAAATAATTTATTGTGATACATCATCATGAAAAATTATATGGTGATAGATTATGCCTCCTGATAATTTAAGGTGCATTAGAAAAATTACACAACTCAAGATTTGGAGTTAGGTGTTGTGAGTTTTATATTAAAGATAAGGAGGAATTATCTTTACAGAGATAGGTGTGATATATGTATATATTGACTATAAAAGTTCACATAGAAGGAGTTGAATATGTTCTAGATAATATGGTTGGAGTTTATTAAATATTATGATGTCTCAATATATTACCACCATAGGGAGGAAAACAAGGTGAATAATAATTTGTGTCAAAATTATCATGCTAGTATATCAATGATGATGTTCATAAACGATTCAATATTTATTGATTTTATAAGTATATATTTGGAAATATTAAAGGAATGGGAGAAATATTATATTTCTTAAATGAGTATTAAATCATCTATCAGAGTAAAGATTAAAGATGTGTAGAAGGATGATGTAGAGCTACAGAAGAAGGTGAAAAATGATTTTGAATTTAAACTTAATTATAATGGAACGATAAGGTTCATGAACTATGTATTTATTCCATTAATACTAGATTTAAATAAGGAGATGTTATTGTAAGCTCATAGTTCTTCATTCTCTATTCATTCTGGAATTATAAATATGTATAACGACTTGAATGAGTATTTCTAGTGGGATTGAATGAAGAGCGCTATTGCAGAGTTTGACTCCCAATTCCTGGTATATCAGTTGGTTAAGGCCAAGAGACAAAAGTATAATGGGATGTCATGACCATTACCCATATAATAATGGAAATGTGAAAACATCACCATGGATTTTGTTGTCTTACCCCCAAAAACATCTAAAGGGAACAATGCTAAATTGGTGTATGTCCACGACTTTACAATATCTGCACTATTGTTTTATTTCAAAGAATATTTCTCTATGAATCTGATTTATATGATATACATTAAGAAATTGGTAAAGTTTCATGGAGTAACAAATTCCATTTCATCTCATTTGAATCCATTGTTCTCCTCAAAGTTCTCATGAAGTCTTTAACAAGCCAATGATACTGAGTTAACTTTTAGTATGGCATATCCTCATAAAAAATGGCCAATATAAGAGAAACATTGAAACCCATGTGGATATTTGGGGATCTTGTTCTATGGATTTTAAAGGTGGTTGGAATCAAAACCTTCCTTTTATAATTTTTCCTTACAACAAAATATTCCTCCTAATAATTCAGATGAGTCCTTATGAAGCCCTCTAATGAAATAAGTGTATAGATCCAATGTGCTGGGATGAAGTTGGAGAAAGAATGTTATTGGGACTCGAGCTAGATAAAGAAATAGTATATAAGGTTAAATAAATTTAGAAACACATATGGGAAACATAAATTCAACAGAAAAGTTATGCTGATAATCATCAATGTGATCTGAAATTTGATGTCAGAGAGAAGGTTTTTCAATGAATTTCTCCATGTAAGAATTTTATGATATTTAAAAATAATGGAAATATTATCCAAAAATATATTTTCCCTTTCAATATTCTTGATTGAATTGGGTTGGTTTCTTATTGATTGGAACCTCTACAGAACCTCTCTCAAGCACACAATGTGTTCCACGTATCTCTCTTGAGGAAGTACATAATTGACCCATAACATGTAATGAACTTAGAGCTCGCACTAATGGATCATTATATTTACTATTAAGAGAAAAATATAGAGCCACCAGATTATAGTGAGAAATTTATATGAAATAAGACCACTCACTTGGTAAAAGTTTTATGGAGAAACCACAAACTTGAGGAAACTACAGTGGAACCTGAGGATATGAAGTG
Source organism: Viscum album (assembly GCA_963277665.1). Lineage (NCBI taxonomy): Eukaryota > Viridiplantae > Streptophyta > Magnoliopsida > Santalales > Viscaceae > Viscum > Viscum album. The sequence continues at coordinate 358,404,020 of OY728121.1, forward strand.
GCATAAGTATCCTAATTAGTTTGTATGAGATTGAAGAATTTAGTGGGTGAAATTAAATTTAATGGGGATAGAATGTGACACCCCTAGTTTTTATGAAATAAATTTTCAAATAAATTTAATTTCTTTGATAACTTTCATTTCATATAACACTAAGTTTTAACAAACCGTGATGTACTATTAACATTATTATTTAAACATGATCGTTATAACCTATCCATTAAAATTGGTGGTATAAATAGGAATAATTTTATTTTTAAAATTAATTATAATTTATATATATATATATAAAACATGTTGATAAAAAAGTACTTAATTTTTAGTAAAGTCTATATATGCTCCAAAAATATTTTTTTTTTCAAAAAACTGTATTTTTGATTTTTATGAAAAATTGTAAAAGTAATTTTTAAAATTTTTATAATTTTTTTTAAAAAAAAACTTAATTTTTTAAATCTTATTTTCAAAATTTTCTTGGATTGAATTTTTGATAATTTTTTTAAAATATTAATTTTTTGCTGAATTGTAAAAAAATACTATTTTTTATTAAAAACTGGCTTTTCATTTAAAGAATTTTTTAGCTCAATTTTATTTTTATATGGTTTTAAAAGTAATATTAGTTCAATTATATTTTCATTAATCCAATTTATCTCTTTTAAATAAATTTCATATTGGATCTTTATATCAAAACTTTCTACACATATGATTTTTTTTTCTTTGGAAAACCGCTTTTGCTTCATGTCTGCAGGATTAATTTTTAATTTAATTATACCGCTTAAATGAATTGAACTTGTAAAAATGGATTTCATATTTGGTATAAAAATAATTTAAATTATATACTATGTTAAAATTAAATTTTGGTCATAATGAATATTAAAAACTGTAAAAATCAATTACAACATTTAAGGTTAAAATGGGTTTACTGAGAGGTTAAACTAAAAACAAAAGTGTTAAGATAACCTAAAAACTTGTATAATTACTATTTAATGGATATATTCAGACCTTATATCTTTTAATGTTTGAGTATGATCAATTTTGGATCCTTTTTTAATGAATGAAACGTTTTCATATCTTTTTCTTTTCAAAAATTCAAACAGTCTCATCTCCCCCACTTATAAAAGGAAACCCAATTTTCTCTCCTTTTAACACTTAATAGTTATTTTTTTAGAAAATAACTACCAAAATATATTAATTAATTCCCTACCCGTGTCCTATATGACATATTTTTATTAGGAACCCCTCCAATGAAGGCTTTTGGTGAAAACCTAAGGAGGTTTTCCAAAGAAGAAGTATCGATCTTAAACAAACATTTTTGTTTTATTTATTATTCAAACTTTTGGAAATATACTCCAAATATAATTATATAATAAAATTAGTATGTAAAATATAATGATATGTTATTATTATAATGGTATGACCCATATCTATATGCTCTTCTATCAATTGGGAAACAAAAGCATTGACTGTGTGTATGGTGAATTACCGCCTCATGAACTGATGTAATTCATTTTCTATCAAAGTATCTCATGGATATATAAAATTTTGGATTTAAAATATTTATGTTATATTTATTACATAATATAATTATGGAATTATAATATCACATCTAAATTCATGAATTATAATTCTTTGGAAAATGATAAAATCGCTCGTGCGTAGGTGCAGACTACGACCTCCACAAAGCAACGTGATACGTTTTTCATTTTGTTTTTACATTGATGGTAATAAAGAAAAAGTTAATTAATATATATGATATATATTATATAAAAATTATTTTATAATGTTGAATTAATATTTATAATTCATTCATTTCATCCATCTAGAAAATGGAGACAGCATTCATGCGAACGTACCACCCACCATCTACATGAATGCCATAATTCATTTTTTATATCTACATTTTATGGATTACAATAAATGCATATATAATGTATATATATGAAATTTATATCATTTTTAACATTCTGGATATTATGAAACCATTATCAAATTAATGGTACTAAAAATAGAAACCAAAACATACCTGAAAAATGAAGTAGTTATTACCCGAAACATGATTTTAATAAGGAATTATTAATAAACTGGTAATTAAAGGTCATATGTAAATAATATATGGTATGATATATATTATTATGGATCATTAATATTTTTATAATAAAACTATATTTTTTATACATGATTTCTAAATGCATATAAATAAATTCAAGACTTGAGGTAATTGATTTTTATCTCGAATTGTCTTCTTTGGGACATATGTTATGTTATGAACCTATCTTATTTTATGAGGTTTATATAAGTACACTTGAAATTTTATGTCATTAATTTTTTTTATATATTTAATTTTTATTTTAATTTAATTCTTTAATGGGGTTTACGATTTAAAAGTTACCAAACCATGTAAGTGATTTTCGTCTCAGTTTTATTTTATGAGACACATGCCATATTCACCGCTTGTTTATTTTTTCTGGTGAATATACTATCCATGAATTTATTTTATGATTTTTATTTTGAAAAATATGTGTATTTACATATCTATTTATGTTTATTTTTTTTATGGGTCTTATAATTCAAAAGTTACCAAAGTGGTAAAAATTTAATGTTACAATCTCATTGTTTATCGAAATTGATTATGATTAAGTTTCCAATGATGAAATATTATTGTATACCTGTCAATAAAATAATTTACTTTCATATCCTATGGTTATATCTGGAGAAGACATATTTTTTCAATTTATTTTCCACTCTTCATGTACTAAATATTCTAAAACAATTTTTTTTAAAAAGACTTTATTTATCTCTTTAGTTGAAAATACCTTTTCTTTGATGTCCATGTTTTCTAAAAAAGTTTTAAAAAAATATTTTACCATTATAAAATTATTTTTTAAAGAAAATTTTACCCATTTTTTATAATTTTTTACAAAATGGTTTAGAATGAATCTTATTTTCATTTTCCAAATGAGGTAGTTTTGAATTTTTACCAAAAAATGTGAAAGGAATCATTGTTTTGATGTGTCCGACATAAATTTTTTTTCCACTACCATGAATGATAAATTATTTAATGAGTAGTTTATAATTTTTAAAGTTTATTTTCAAATAATATATATTCACTAATATTTGGGAGATTTAAAATTTTAAAGATTTGATTTCAAAATTTAAAGGATATTTTCATCAAAAAATTTTTTATGATATTTTTATGGAATTTATATTCATCAATGACAACAATATCAGGCATTTCTTATGTTTTAATAGGTATATGATCCAGTGGTACCATCCTTATTAATTATATGTATAGTTTATTTTTTTGATTAATATAAATATATGTTTATGAAACACATTTCTTTTTATGGGTTATACTATGATGAAATGTTTATAAAACCCATTTTCATTTCCATGGGATATGATATGATGAGTGTTTTATGATCTTGTATCACAAAAATGTATATATTAAGTGATGGGTGGGTCTAATATCTCCCTCAAAATAATTTGGTAATGACTATTGTTATATTAGATCAAAAGGTATATGGGAGGTCATCCAAATCCTGTAAAAGAGGGTACATGGGAGGCTATACCAAGACTGAAACAATAGTGTACATGAGAGGTTATCCCAAGAATAAAAGAACATGGAGGAAAATATGTTATAATAATCCAAAAATAGGGGACATGGGAGGTTATCACAAGCCTTAATCATGTTCAAAGTTAGTTATCCCAAGCCTAATATGTTGTGATTGTCTTGGTGGGTAACCTTGACATAATATTTTTTGAGCTTATGTGTATGCCAAAAATATATGTATTATGCTAATTTTATGTTCTCATATATTATTTTCTTTGATTACTTCCCGATAAATGTCGTATGAACTGCCATGATTTACTACATGAATCAAGTTTATGATATATTATATATATAGTATAGTTTTCAAATATTCTTCTCATATTCTCATACCCTTATGTTCATGTTATTTTGATATCTCCATTGTTTACCCTTACTAAGCATTTGAGATCACCCATTATTATGTTTACTTTCCCTAGGTTATGAAAGAAGGTATTATATATGATATTTTTAATAGGGGTGATAGTTATGAAGAAATTAGTAGGAGATTCTTTAGTTCACTTATGAACTAGTTTTTTATGTATCTAGGTTTCTAAAGGCACTAGAATTAAACAATTTTGGTGAGGATCGTTATATTATGTAATAAATATTCAGATTCTAAGATATGATATCTATTTAGGAAAAGTTTGGGCCTTTATTATAACGTCTCTAACTAATATCCAAGCCTCTCTATGATTAGATCACCTGACACTTATATATCGGTGTAAACCATAAATTTTATCAATGAACAGAAAATTCCAACAACACTTCAAGGTTTATATAACTCCCAAAAATTTAAGGTCCTGAGTCTGGTATATTATCTTATATGTATGTAATTACTAAAATAAATATTTTACCACATGATCATATTGTATAAACACATGATATAATCTTATACCTGATGAATTAGGATTATAATATGACCTTTACTCACTTAGGGAAAACAATACAAGGTCTAATATTAGGAATCCTCCCTCAACATTATGGAAAATACCATATACTTTTATGGAAGATTACTTTCATTAGTTTTATAAAACCACTAAAGATTTTACAAATACATAGATACATTAAAAAGTTTTCAAAACATCATAGTACATTGACATAAATAATTATTGTTTCATTGTATAATTTTTTTGAAAAAGGGGGCATAAATTCAAACAATAGATTATATAAAGAGACACTTTAATTAAATAAAGTAATAGAAAAAATGAGATATTTTGTTGAAGTACTCAAACTATTTTTGTTAGAACTTTAAAATTAATAGGCACACAATCTGATATAGTCACCTACATATCTTCAGTATGATCTAGAGGACTTTAACCAAACTAAAAAATTTCTTGCATCATCCTTCATTCTATATGAATCTAGGTGTGAGATATTTTCCCTTAATTTTTTTTGACCATAGCTGATAAAATTTCAATAAGGAAGATCTAGGTATACTTTCACCATGATAATTCCTTAAAAAACTGTTGATATGAACAGAACATTGAAAACTATGAAAATATTTATGATCCTTATAACATTATATTTTTATATAATCCAACTTCTCATATTGATGAAATACTATAGATTTTCTATTGGAATAAGTTGAAGAATCAGATTAGGTTTTTCTTTTGGTACCACCACCAAATTACCAACATAGCTCAATATTTTATTTTCTTTTCACAAATTAATAAACCCACATTATGGAAATTTTAGAGGAAACACCACTAATTATAGATGAACTCACCATGATTGATTTTTTTATTATAACCAAATTCAATAATTCTAAATTATATGTCAGAGAGAATGGAGACACCTCCATCCTAAGGTTTTGATTGATCCCACTCTCAAAATATTGTCCTTACAATTATCCTATGATACTATCTTATATAGATTCCATACTAGGTTTATGAAAAAATAATAATATTCAGTCACTATCTAGTCTCTTTTTTGGTGGTGAAAAAAATTCCTTATCCTTTAAAAATTTCATAGTTTTGGGGTAATATTATTGAATAAACAAATCCTTTTTAAGATTCATCCTTATAGATAATAATCCAAACAATAGAATTATACCAGTTTAAACTAAGACCCTCAAGCTTTAATGTGAATAACATGATCTTAAATGTATAATTTTTTTTCAAAAGTTTAAAGATTCTCTCAATGTACCCCAGTAACTTCAATTATCTTCAATGAATTTGATCCCATAAAAAAGAGGGATGATTTTAGTTATGAAATTCATAGATATAATCCCTATCTTAATCTAGACCAGTAATGACACAACTTTTTATAACTTATATAGTATGAATAGTTAATTCAACTAGATCATGACCAGTAAAAGAATTAACATATAGAGTGTAAAAAAACTGAGTCCAGTGGACTAGATTCAATGGTTAATTATTATATTGGTACTAAATATAAGAGGTTATATCCCATAGGAACGAATATTTTAGTATCCATTTTAAACTAGATACATACTTAAATATGAAATTACTTCTAAATAAAATAAAATAAAATATAGTATTTTATTTGAGAATGTAATTATTACCTCTATATTATCATTTAATATCGATCATAATAAACTTCCTAGAATCCCAGGAAATGGAAACATTATAAATGGTTGATCTTAGACACTCATTAAGGTTATACATATAATAGAAGCTAAAATTGAATAAATAAGACAAGGATAATATGGATGAAATAAATGATGATCAAATAATTTCATGTTCATAATCACACGAGATTGAAAATTACCCTTGGATATCATTACTATTAAAATAATATCATGGAAATTGATAAATAATTTCCTAATTATGGAATAAATAATTTCACACATCTTAAACTTATTATCGGGGCCCTATTTTAAGACATCTACATAAATTGGTAATTCCTCATCCAAATATCAAAACTATTTTGTATCATGATACCTATTAAATCATCAAGAGGATATGTTATTTTTATCCCCACCCATCACTTAATAATTCCAACGAATCCATAATATGAATAAATAATACCACTTAATCAAGATGCCTTAATAATAAAAAATTGTTTTCATAGGAGGAGATAACATACATAATGTCAATACTTTCCCTAGTCAAACAAATCATAAAATATCTAGATAAAGATTAAGGATGAAATAATTACAACATATACCTAATGGATCATAAGTAAAATAAAGTGTTTTATGATTGATGAATAGAAATACTATAAAAATAACTTTTAAAACATTCTTAAGGAAAATACCCTTTTCACTTAGAAAATAACTTTTGAAAGAATAAAATTCCAGAATATTAAGAAAAATATTTTATTTTAAAATATCTCTGATAAATTTTAAAGGAAGATTCAAAGAATTTATTGGTCTTGACGATGGGAAACTCTGTTCATGTCGAGTATGTCAGAACAAAGTTTCATTTCCCATTTTTGGTAATAATTCAAAAGTAACACATTTAGGAAAAAAGAATATTCCTTTAAATTTTTTTTATAGAAATTCAATCAAGGGTAAAAATAACTTTAAAAAATCATAATATAATAGTAAAAATATTCTTGAATATTTTTGAATGAAATTATGGGCATGGAAGAAAAAAATTCCCGACCAAAATAGAAAAAAAAAATAGTTTTCCATAAAAACATTAGTTTGGTATCTTGAGTACTTAAAAAATAAAAAATAAAGGACAATTTATAATTTTTAGAAACAACTATATAATAATAAAATTTATTTTTTTAGAAATAAATTTCAAACAATTCCCCTAGTGGATACTTAAACATAAACACTCCCAAATGATGATGATATTGTGAAATAAACTCTTACCACTTTGGTAACTTTTGAATCATAATCCTCATGAAATAGTAACTTAAAATAAAACTTTAAATATCATGTCAAGGTATTAGTATATACACATTATAAAGATAAATAGGTGCATAAAATCAAATATGTCTAAATGAACAAAATTGAGATGAAGAACCCTTACCTCAGGTCTTAATTACTCTATATGAGTCCGAACCTCATTTATAATTAATATAGATTTATTATAAATATATTATAGATCCATAATCATATATATCATATGATATATGATTTAATTATGACCTTTTATCTCCCATTTATTAATAATTCTTTGATAACTGCTTCATTTTTCATATATGTTTTGATTATGTAGTTTACTCCTTGTACTTTGATCATGATTCCCTAATATCTAGAATTTTAATCATTATATGAATAATATATATATATATATATATATATATATATATTTATCATCATACACAAAATATAGAGATTGAAAAATGAATTACACCACTAATGGAGATAATAGGCTGAAAATACGCATGAACATTATTTTCAATTTTTGATGGATAAAATAAAAGAAAGGAAAATAATAATTAAAATTTACAAAATAATTATTATATAATATATATTTTTAAATATATCCTTATTACCATCAATTTAAAATGTAAATTAAAAACAAATAAAATCACTTCTTAGAGGTGGTAGTCCACACGAATGCATGCGTGGCTTTATTGTTTTCCAAAAGTTCAGAAGGAATGAAGGTAGATATGATATTATAATTACAAAATAATAATTATTCAATTAATATCATATATAAACATTTAACCTATCATAATAACCATCTATGAAATATGGTTAGGGAAAATGAATTGTATCTCTACGTGGAGGCGGTAACCCACATGTACGCACAAAAAATAATTTATCTTTCCATTTGATGGAAAAGAGGGTGTATAATGGTTTTAAAAAAACAGTGTTTAATTATATTGAGGATAATGAAGTTATTAATTTACGATAAATAAAAAAAATTATATGAGTTAAGAGAATAATTAAAAAGAAAGTGATAAATTAAGATGATTACCTCTTATTTAAAAAAACTCCTTTAGATCTCTTGTTAAGAACCCTATAGTTGGTATTTTGGGAAAACAAAAAATTATAGAAAGTATATAAGGATTATGGGGAGTGATTTTATTAGGGTTTATTATTAGTAAGTGGCTCAAAAGGTGTGAATAAGTTAGGGGAGGAGGTGGAATTTTATAATGGAGGTGAGTGACATACTTATAAATTCTCATAGTTTTAAAATATTATGAAGTTAATTTTTTAGAAAAATGACTCCAAATTGTATAATATTCAAATTTGATAAATTTAAGGTATAAATAAAGCTAAAAATAGGTTTTAAGAATGAGTTTAGGTTATTTTAACCCTTATATTGTTAGATTAACCCCTAATAATCCTTTTTTAACTTCAATTGAGGTAATGACCTTTTCAATCATAAAGGGTAATAATTTTACTTATACATTAACAATTAGCTCATAAATGTCTAATGGGTGATAGTTTAAACCAATTATAATCCTAATTTTCCTATTTAAATATTTTTATGATTTTTAAATAATTCAATAAAATATTATTTTTTATAAAATATCATTAATGTCATTTTTGACACTATTCATTTAATTTGAATTTAAAGACATGAAAAAAATATGGAATTCAAATATAAATGTTTAATGAATCTATAATAAGTTAAATTATTTTACAAATTAGTTGAACATAATAGTCCATTCAATTTTAATAAATTTTAATATTTTTAAAATCATTTATTTTGTTTTTATATTAATTTAACAAATACCTTTCCAACATTGCGTAAGAATTTAAGCTAAATATCAAATCACTAAAAATTTAAAATAAATTACCATGATAATAAAATTAATTATAATTTAAAATTATTATTTAATACTACACTTAACCTCTTTTTATCATTTTGGAAAAATATTAGAGGTATTAATGTCAAGAGTGTGACATTTTGTTTTTATTCTTTGCTTTATTTAATATAAAGATCAATATTAAAAAAATGTCTCCAAGTGGAATTATTTTCAATAATTAGATGGAAAATTATGAACTAAATTCATAAAATAAGATAGATTCATTTTTAGATAGATTTTAAAGCCTTATCCCAATGGTTTAACCTTGTTTTACCCTTACCGAAGTGACAAATATTCACCTAGGCAACTAGTCATAATTACTAAAAATAAAGGGATCATAATTAAAAAATTTGATCCTCATAATTATAAATATGTAATTAATTTTTCAATATTAAATTTATATAAGCGACTGAAATTAATTTAAAATGAAACCAACAAAATAAGACGAAAAGCCTTTTTCTAGAGAAAAATATTTTCTAAAGTATAAGAGTTTTTTTTGAAAAATACAACATAAAATTAATTAAAATAATCCTAATTATATTATTAATAATATAAATTTACTTATTTTACTTTTAGTATCATTTAAAAAGAATTCTTATTAATTATTTTAGATGAAATGATGGTTTTTAATAAAAATCAGTACTTTTCTCTATTCATTGAAAAATCAATATTTTTAGAAATTTTTAAAAAATTAAATATAAGATAATTATTAAATTATTATTTTAAAAATTAATTTAATTTTATTAAATAAATTTTCTAATATTTTTATAAATTTATTATATTATTTAGTCATTAAAAGAAATAAAAACAATTTTTGAGGAAAAATTTATTTTTAAAGCATATAATGACTTTACTAATAATATACTTGCTTCATATGAAACATTTAAACATTTTTTTAAAATTTTTATTCCTATTCATACCAACAATTTAACAGATATGTTATAATGGTATACTATAAAACTATTAATTTAGACTCAAGGTTGTGTGTATCACAAGCTATTAAAGAAATTAAACTTTTGAAAAGAGATATATCATAAAATATAAGCGGGTTATGTTCTACCCCCATTAAATAAATTTCACCCTCAAAATTATATCTCTATCACCAAAGGTATAACATTTTTTTAAAACCCACATCATACACATGGATAATAAAACTTCTTTATAAAAGGGAAAGTGAGAAACATAAAGGTTACCTAAAATATCACATATCTGGGTTCCTAGATAAGGAGAACACCTGTGGGAAGTAAAATTATAGGAATGGAGGAAGAAAATAACATTAAATAACTATTAAAGAATGATAAATAACATGGTAATGATAATATCAATATCCAAAAAAACCATAAATCTATGAGGGGTGAAAAAACCATTTGTTCATTATAAATGAAGCTAAAAGGATTGAATTTCTATTTCCAGATCCTTTTCCCGAAGTTGATGGATTCCTTTAATGTTAAGATATAGTACATTATAAAAAATAATTACTTGAATTATTTCCATTTTATAATAACAATTGTATCCTTTAGTTGTGTTTTGATCAATTACACTTCATCTCTTACTCCAAAAAATGGATATTCAAGTTGAATTTTTTATTCCCAAAGTACAAAAATTAACTTTTAACATAAAATAAGATCCATAAATCATTCCTTATAACTCTAAATATTTACCCAAAACAAAATGGTCAGCATAAGTTATCCAATATTATTAAATAAAATAAATTAATATTTAAATCCTCCATAATAACCCTTATTGTTTAACTTAGTCCATTACATAAATATTTATCCTTAAGACTCATCCAAAATATGTCTGACCAAACTCAATACCCAAAAACCCAAAATATTTTTTAAACATTCATCCCCATATAGTATAAAGTAACTCATAATTCCACATACCAAACTTTCGATACCTTGATCATATATTCTCTTTAAACCTACTAAAAACCCAAAATTACCATAAAACCTCAATGAAATTAAAGGCAATTGAATATATTCTATAAATCCAAAAAAATACAGTAAACAAATTTTTCAACAATTCACTAATAAATTACAAGGACATCAATGCTATCCAATTTAATTTATTAATTCTAATCATCAATTTATCCCAAAATAACATTATTAAGTCAACATTAGATACATTTGAAAAGATATCTTTCACTTAATCCTGCATTCTGAAAAAATATCACCATACCACTAAATCATTTTTCTTTTTTGTTACTATTATTCAATATATTATTTCAAATCCTTAAATAAAAACTAATATGTAAGAATCCTTAGTTTTTTAATTATTTTTATAACTCTAATATCATTTATATAACACTCATAAAACAAAATTCTAAAATCCAAATACATAAACACTTCAATCCATCCACTTCAACGGTTGGCATAATATAGTTAATTCATTGGTCCTAGAGTTAACCCTTGGAATAGGGCATTTAATTAGATAATTATTGAGTTCCCCACATATAAGACATTGAAATATAAATGGAACATTAGGATTAACTCATATTCTTCCATCAAACTCTTCATTTTTCCATGGAAATTACTTGCTTTATACTTTCTTTTCCACACATGAAACATCTTCTTGTTCCACCAATATATTTTCCTAAGTGCTTCTTCCCACATTATTGACATGAATAAAATTAAAATTCCTTTCCTATATGGTCATTTCCATATTAAATTTTATAAATTTACATCTTCATATTAGTTGATTCTTTCAAAAACACACCAAAGTTTCTGTTTTTAATCATATATCATGATAACTAATTAGGTATAATCACAAGGTTTTATCTTATAGTTCTTATTTAATTTAGTTTATCATGAGGAAAATAAATCCAATATCCATCAAATTCAACATTAACATGAATCCTCCTAGTTCCATCCATTTTATAAAATCATTAAAACATTTTTTGAGTAATAATAATCATATTTGGAAACCACATAGTTATAGAAAATCATTTATAGAATGTCTAAATCATAACACATTATTTTAGTTTTATCAAAAATTAGGATTAACCTAGGTTATTATTGATCATAATCTATTCAAATAAATCATAATGGTTCATAAATAAAATGTGAATTAATCTAATCATATCCCATGGGTGTGTCAAACCATGTGTGTAGTAAGGGAACACCCACGTTGCACTAGAATGATGGTTGAGATATATTCAACCAAATATTTTTGGGGCTATTACCACTAGATGAATATGTTCCAAAACATTGTCTATTTGTAGTATCCAAAAATGGATTCATTTCTTTGAAAACTATATAATATCCATCTTACCAAAACTTTTGGAGGTTTTCCTATTCTTAGACTTATCCTCAAAGTTTGTCATAGGGTTATGTTCCCTAATATATGTTTTAATAAATCTAGTTCCCAAGTTTTCTACAAAAATCACTTTGATACCTATATTAAGTAACCCATATCTAGTAGCCCATATTTAGTGGTTACTATATTACATTTGTACTAGATACTAGTGATCACATTCTAGATGAACTAATAGTTTAGTAGTCTTAGCAAACTAGATAAATACTTAAATCTAACATTACTTTTGAAAACATAAAATACAACCAAATACTTTCATTAATAACATCATTATTCACTATATAATATCCTTTCATATCAATCATAATACAATTCCTATAATTATTGGTAAATGAAACATAAGAAATGGGTGATCTTAGATAATTAGTAAGGGTATACATACAATGGAAGATAACATTGAATAAACAAGGAATGAATAATATGAAAAAAATAAATGAAGATTAGATAATTACATATAAACAATCACATGTGCTAGAAACTTATACATAGATAACATAACTACTCAAATAATCTCATGGAAATCAATAAATGATTTCATAATGTTGGAGTGTATAATGCCAGACATCTTAAAATTGCTATCAGGGTATTTTGCCAAGAAATATACATAAATGGGTAAGGTCTTATCCAAATTCCCAACTTGTTTTGTTCCATGAGTCCTACCAATGCACCAAGGGGATATGTAATTCCATTCATTTCCCATCACTTAATAAGTCTAAATCATTCATTATATGAATGATTAATATCACTTAATCAGCATGATTTAATAATAAAAAACTATCCATATAGGAAGAACCAACATATGGAATGTCAATACTTTCACCGATCAAACTAACCATAAGTAATCTAAATAACGAATAAGGATCAAATCATTACAACATATCCCAAGTATATCCTAATTTAAATAAAGTGTTTTGTCATTGATGAATAGAAATACCATAAAAAGATCATTAAAAAAATTCTTGAGGAAAATACCCTTTCCAATTTGAAAATAAATTTTTAATATTAAACATTTACAGAATATTAGGAAAAATATTTTCTTTCAAAATAACCATGAAAACTTTTAAAGGAAGATTCAAATCATATAGTGGTCTAGGCGATGGTAAATTCTATTCATGTCGAGTATGTTGAAACAAATATTAGTTCTGCATTTTTAGTAAAAAATAAAAAGTACCTCATTTATAAAATGATAAGATGATTCCATTAATACATTTTTTTATAAATTAAAAAATGGGTAAAAATGAATTTTAAAAATAATAGTATATTAGTAAAAAAAATTGTTATTTTTTAATGAAAATATGGGCATAGAAGAAAAAGATTCCTAACTGAATAGAAAACCAATTTGGTGTTCCTTAAAAACATTATCTCAGTATCTTGATTACATAAAATATTAAAAATAAAATAATATTTATAATTTATAGAAATAACCAAATGAGAATAAAATATATTAAGTTTTAAAAATAGAGATCAAACAATTCCCCCATTGGATACTTAGACATAAAGAATCCCAAATAATGACGAGATTGTGTAATAAACCCTTACCACTTTGGTAACTTTTGAATCATAATACCCATGAAAGAATAACTTCAAATGAAACTTTAAATATCCTGAACATAATTCTATTCATGATATATCATGTCAAAGTATTATTATACATACTTCATAAACATAAATAGTTGTATAACATCAAATATGTCTCAATGAAAAAAATTTAGATGAAGAACCCTTACCTCAGGTACGAATTCCATTATATGTGTTTGAACCTCTTGTATAGTAAATATAGATTTATTATAAAGGTACTCCGTAACCATAATAATATATATCATACCATTTTAGATTTACTTAAAACATTTTATCACCTATTAATTAACAATTATTTATTGAAATCAATATTCTAGGCGATAACTACTTCATTTTTCATGTATGTTTTGGTTTGGTAGTTTGGTAATTTGTCTTTTATCAAGATTCCATCATTTATATAATTTTAATAATAATAGAAATATCATATATATTTATTATATATATATTTATAATCTTCTATAAAATATATATATAAAAAATGTACTACTGGAAACTGGGTCTATCTAAATGAATCTATACCCATGGTTTAGTGAAACCATGGCTATATATTCTATTACCAATGATATACCGATGGTTTTATAAAAATTTTGGTATAGCTCAATATATACCAATAATTGTTTTTTGAAAACTATGGGTATAGCTCCTTGAAATAGCCTACTGCGCTTAGGCTCCCCCTCCCCTACTAATTTTTGAATCCATATTCCCCTCTCCTCATATGAGCTCGACATATCCCCTCCTCTCCTCTGGTAACTTTTCTCCCCATCAGTAGGTGATATTCATCCATTTTTGTAATTTTTTATTGTGATCTATAATCTTTACATCCCTTTGGTTCTTTATTCTCCCCTCACTCGATCGAATACCGGTTCTATTCTCTAGAGTTCTACCCTAATTTAAGGATTTTTTGTTTCTCATCTTCTTCAACATCAGATTAGTGAGGTATGCATCCGTATTCGACTCTTCTTGGTGTTATTTTCATTTTTATCCATGCATGTTATTCCACTATAAGTTGATACTGATGTTTCAAATGTATTATAATATTTTCCATCACATTTATTTCTTGTTTTGTTTCTGATAAATAGATTTTGGATTTTGGTGATGATTACATAGGAGCCATAACTATGTTTTTCACTTGATTCCAACTTTAATTAATTAAATCTATTGATTCCATTTTGATCCAAATGAATATTATTATTTCTTAGTATGATTTGATGTTTATTTTTCATTCCATTTTATAATTCATATCAAAATTAAATTCCATTAACTAAAAACACTCTAGTATATTTTTTAGATAAAAATACATGTGCCTTGTGATAATTAAAACATGTCATTTCAAAGGATAAATTTTTTGGTTTTTAGAGAATGACCCAACTATATCCCCTATTTTATGATAAATAGTATTGTTACATTGATCCATTAAAATGAGGATTATAATAAAATATAATGTTGTTTGACCATAAATACCCATAAGTATGTATGATAGAGATAAAATAGTATCACAAGGATGACCTAAAAAATATCTCCATTTTTTATGATCATTTATTGGTATAGTAAAGTTTTCTATATAAAATATTTCATTGAGAAATTATTGGATATTTTATGTATCATTTGAAACCTAGGAGATAAATAATATTGATTTATATTTAACTTTGATTGAATAATTAATTGTATATTATATGTTAATGAAGGAAGTTAGATTTATATAACCCCTAAATCAACTTTTAGGTCCCATGTGACAATTAAAATAGGGTAAAGGGTGTTTCCCTGCACTATAATTTTGTTTTCAAAGAACTGAGCCTCAATTATATGTTTATGATATAGGAAATTTTACGTTTTCATAATTATGTTATGGTTCTTGTTAAATTTTTAAGTAATTTTTTTCATCATTTGTTTTGTAATTTTATTTATTCCAAAATCATGTCTTTATTTATGTATGTTATGTGATTTTTTATCCCATACTAAGAATCCATGACCACACTTTTCTTATATTTTACAATTTCACAGGTAAATTGTCTTAGCTACTATGTAACATTTAATATAAGTATATCGTGAAGACATAATATCATTTATTTGGGTCTTCATATGTATAGTGAACTCTATAATTGTTTTAATTTTTAGGTATAAATTATATCCTTTGAAAGATACCAATTAATGGAAATAATGTATTCCTTCATGTTTTATATTTCCATGTGTTTGTATAATATAAGTAATGTTAAACTTAAATAAAACTGTTTCATGTCTAAATGTTATCCTCAATTATGTATTCAAAATAGAAGAGCTCTATAGATAATAAATATAAATTTTTATGTTTGTATTCCTTAGTTGTTATTTATTCCAATACATGAGCTTTATTCGGATTTCTATGACTATGCCATGGTTTTTTCTTGTGATATTCCTTGTTATTTGTTTAGATGGATAATAGTATTCTATAATGGTCACTTTCATCATGCATTGTATTCAATTTGGTATATTATTAGTTTTCTTTAATTCCCCATACACTATACTTTTAATTTATATTTGAATTTCGATATCATTGTAATTATGGTTTACATTTTTGATTGGAGTATAATTTTTTTCACTATAATAGAATAGATATAAGATGAATGTATCATACTGATCAGATTTCAATAGAGTTTCAAAAATAATTTGGATTTTTTTTTGATTTTACATTTAACAATGATTTAGATGGTGTTTGTATACAGTTTCCATGTTATAATTATATTGGAAGAACATGGTTAAGCCAAGAAAAATTTAGCTACCATGTAACAAAATTTTTACTTCAAAAAAAAACTATTATGTTTGGTATCACCATGGAGAGATGAGACAATCGTCTACTATTCATGAACGGAAATAAATAAGTGGTATAGAGAATTTGATATTTGATCTATTTCCATTTTTGAATCATCATGAGATAGATAATATGCCATTGTAAAGAAGAAACGATATTAAAACACATGGGGAAAAGATTGAAGATGATGATGTTGAGAGAGTGAAAAATTTAATGGATGATGCCAAAAATCTTGTATATCAGGAATGTACTAAAATGAAAAAGTTTGAATTTTTAATGAGGTTATATCATGAAAAAACCATGTTGTAATTTCTAATACTACCATTGATTATATTCTTACCCTTTTGAAGGAATCTCTTCCGAATGGTAAAGATATTCCCTTAAATCATTATAAGTCACAAAAGTTAATTAAGTACCTCATATTTGATACTAATAAAATTTTTACTTCCCACAAATATTGTAGTTTATTTTAATAGTAAATAGCTAATCTTAATGACTATAATGAATGCGGTATATCTCAATGGAAGGAAAATACATACGGAACACCATCTCATGTGCCACAGAAAGTTATGTGACACATTCCATTGATTCCCGGGCTTCAAAATATATTCATGTCAGCATAAATATCACCCAATATATGATGGCATGATGCTAATAGATTTAAAGGTAATGATGAGTTGTTTCATACTATAGATGTATTATCATGGCAGGCATCTAAGGAGTAACTTTCTAGTTTTGTAACTGAGGTGCGTAATGTTAGGTTGGGTCTATCATGTGATGGTTTTAAACTGTTTGGTCATATTATTACTTCTCACAACACGTGTTAAGTGTTTATTCATATTTACAATTATCATCCATAGATGTCTATATAAAAATATTTTATATTATCGAGTATATTGATATATGGACCTTCTATTACTCAAAATTATAGAGATGTATATTTTCAACCTTTAATAAGAGAGTTGAATTAGCTTTGGGATATGGGTGTGTGTAAATTTCTCGCTTCTTCAAAAAATATATTTTAGATGTGTGATACCCTTATATGGATTATAAATAATTTCCCTAATTATGCAATGATATCTATTTGGATCATAAAGGGAAAACTACCCTGTCTTATTTATATGAAGAATACATGATTGAAAAGGCTTAAATATCATTGTAGTTTAAGTTTCATGGGGAATCGATGATTCTTTCCAATGTATCATCAATACTGGAAGAATCGCCTGAGGTTTTATAATACCTTTGACATTGAATATCCACCTCAATGTATGTTAGGAACTTATGTGTTTATGAATTGAAATATTTCAGTTTTTTATTTGGGAAAGTTCAGATGAAATCTAAAAAGAGGAAGAATTTTGACACTGAATCCTCTTACAATTGGAAAAGAAGAAGTATATTTTTTGAGTTTTCATATTGGTCGAACAATTTGTTACATAAATATATATACATAATTAAAATTAATAAAAAAATATGTGAAATTTTTCTTTCAATTCTTCTAAATATCTTGGGGAATACCAAACATGACTTCTAATCTCAGAGGTACTTTTTGGATTGGGGTATTTGACCAGAACTGAATCCTATGTGTATCGGTGAAAAAAAATAGAATGTTCCTTATGATTCTTATGTGATGAAACATTAATAGAGAAGTCAATTTATGTAACTATAGGATAATATCTAGGTTCCTTATGGATATTCGAGCAACATATCTAAATGGGTCAAGGGAATGTATTTGAAACTAAAATCACTAAAAAACATTATTATCACATCCTTCTTGTCATGAATTGATTCCAATAGATATATATCATTTTCCACCCAATAATTTAAGGGTGATAGTGATTATATTATTCAATTTTTTTAGAAACCATTATACTTAAAGGTTATCCAGTTAATTCTTGATAAAAATACAGCAAGAGGTGCCATTAATTTTTTGTGAGTTGGATTTTTTCCCTCCATCATTTTCACCTGCATGCCATATTTAACAGTTCATCTCCCAACTAAAAGAATTATTGGGGGACCTATTTCTTTTCATTGGATGTATCCTAATAAAATAAATATGTTCATAATGAAATCTTATTTCTGAAACAAAAATAATCCTGAAGGTTCCATTATGAGAGGTTATCTGGCTCAAGAATGAATGAATTTTTGTTCAATGTATTTTTATGATGTGAGCACAAGACATGAATAACCAATGAGAAATAAATATGAGAATTATATGGAAATTGAGCCCTAATTTCCATATCTTCCCCAAATTTGCGGAATTATGAGCTTATATACAATGGCTACATTGATCGTCGAAGAGCATGGTATGGACCATCACACAATCTTGTTCAACTATTGTTTGTTTGATGAATATATTGAGTAATTAATTTGAATATTTATAGGTTATCTCAAACTATGTCATATCATATATACCTTAAACTCTTATTCTCATTTAATATAGAAAACATTGACAAATTATAAGTAGAGTTCATTTATCTTTGCTTTTGAGAAGGAGAGAGAATTTTCATTGCCAAGAGTTTCCTGATTGATTGAAATCAAATGTATGACCAATACATTAATTCAATGAATATATATATATATATTCATTTAGTTTTACTCTTCATATATATTTTAGGTATTGAGTTTACCTATTGACTCTGTTTGTCAAGAATTATGAGCATTAGATTTTGGTCCCAATTATTTTGTTCGTGAATGAAAATCCTTAATAATCAATGGGAATATATTTGTTATAACTGATTGAGCAGTGAAAACGAGAACAAATCATGATGTAATTATGTTAAGTTCTATAATGAACTGTTATTATAGTGAATCAGATAGTCAGCCCTAATATGAAAATGTTTCTTATTATGGAATTGTTGAGAATATATTTTTATTGTATTACTAATCTTAAGGTCAAGTCCCTCTGATGAAATATAAATGGTACGATTCAATGAGGTGACATGGTACATTTATTAAGGATTGTGGATTCAAATATATTGACATGATTTAATTATTGGCTACTGATGAACCATACATTTTGGCATCAATGAAAAAACAAGTGTTTTATGTGAGAGATCATATGAAACCTGATTATAGTGTAATTAATAAATTAAGCCTAAGATATATTTTTTATTATGTTGGGGATGAAATTGACACCATTGTCACCCCCATTGGTGTTGAGAAAAATATTCCATTAGATTACTCAAATTATCCCATTGTGAGAGTTTATTTTGAACCTGAAGTAGTGGTGGGTAATATATATAAGAAACTATATATGTTCATGGTTTATTAATTTTACATTGACATGGGTTTCTCAAGTTGTTATTACTCTAATTAATATAATTGAGTTTCAGTTTGGAATGATATGTTTGTTCTAGTATTTTTTTATTTCATTTCATTTAACTAAATTTATTTCAATTCATAAAACCAAGTATAAAACGGGTTTTTAAAAAATGTATAATGTGGTTTTAAATTATTGTTACTAAAACATGTTTTGACATTATTTACGACTTATTTGACTTCTATGTTTTATGCATGATTTTTAAAACTATTTCTAAAAAATGTAAGTTTTATTCTTATGTAGATTATAAAAAATACTATAGAAGTCCAAAGAAAGAAATTATTTGATGTTGATCAACAAATGCACCAATGTGTGTTGCCTCCTCTACTTCCCTTAGTGAGAATAACAATTGAAATATTTTTTTTTCAGTATTACATATAATTTTTTTTAGTATTCTTTATCAATTTTAGTGACATTTATTTGCACTAAAGTGGACTCCTCCTCATCGTACTAGCATCAGTCCAAGAATTGATGCTCCTAGACCTAGATTGAGAACCCTTCATACCCATTCCCACCCTAACCCACTAGAAGACACTCTATCTACCACACCTTTCCATCCTTCATTTTCTCCTCGAGGGATGTTCCCATCCATGCCTCCATCATCATCTTATTTAGCCCCTTCTTCCCATACCATGTCTAAACCACCTATAGGGATGTTTCCACCTTTACCATATCCATATCCTTTGATGTATCCCCAAACCTACTACACATATCCATCCATGTATTCATCACCTCAATTTACTACTATCAATCTAGGATCTGATGATTTTGTTATTTCATCTTCCACTCTAGTGCATGCAGATCAACTAGAGCTTACACTGGAATAGACACATCCTTCTGAGGCTACTGATTCAGGAAAACCTATAGATCCATCATATCCTATTGAGAAACCTAAATTAGGTTTTTTTATAAGTGTGAAAAATTATATCACAACATTTTTTTACATTTTACTACGACTTAATTATTCTTTTTTTTATTTTTTATTTTATCTTATTAAAGGATATATTTAAGTAGGTGATATGGGAGCACCCATATGAAGGATGCTTGGAATTTCCAAACACAAATAATGGTGAATTATAATGATTAAAATTAGATGATAGGTAAAAATTACTGGTAGTGTATAAGTTCCATGGAAACTTTAGAAAAGTACTATGATATCATTCCTGTGGAACCATTATCATGGAGTCATATTGGTAATAAAATCAAAGACAAATCATGGGTTAATATATGGGTAAGAAAATTTGTCAAATTTATATCTATATTATTTTTGTATTTATATTAATTAACATGTTCATTATTATATTGGTTTAACTTTCCTGATGGTGAAGCTTCTAAGGATTCAATGTTGATAGGTCTTGGGGAGTTATGGAGATCATATAAGCATGAGTTATATATTGTATTGAAAAGTAAAGTTAGTTTGGATTTAGAGGGTGCACCCATATTCCCAAACTCTTCAATAATACAGTATCAAAAAATGACTACATATTGGAAGAGGAATGAGTTTAAAGTATTCCCAATATTTAATAGTTTTCATATAAAATTTAATTCTAATTAATGGTATGGATTTTTTGTTTTTAGGATGAATCAAGAAAAATAATGACAACAAAGATTTAATGTTGTAACTACAAACATTGGGGAGCACTAAAATGCCTGATCATGAGAGAATACATTTACTTTAATATGAATATAAATAATATCTAGATTTATATTTTTACTTATTTATATTTGAATTATGAAATTTAAGTTTTATTTTTATGAATCCATTTAATATAAGGCTGAAAATACCAATTTCAAATGGCCTAATGGCCTAACGACCAATTAGACTAATTGGTCTAATGACCAAATGTTAAATTGAAAAATTGCCCTAATTGGACTAACAATCTAATGGTGTAATGGCCTCATGGAATATTGAACTATTGGCCTAATAGCCTTATGGCCTAATGTCCAATTGGCCTAATTGGACTAACGAATCAATGGAAAATTGACCAAATGGACTAATGGCCTAATAACCAATTAACCAATTAATTTAATGGTCTAATGGACTAATGGCCAATTGGCCTAATGGACTACTACCCAAATGAGCTAATTTCTTAATTTCCTAATGACCAATTGGGATAATGGAATAATGAACAATTGGCCAATTGGAATAATGGACTAGCAACCAATTGGACTAATGGCCTAATGGGCAATTGGCCTAATGGAATAATGGAAAATTAGCATAAAGGCATAATAGGAAATTGGCCTAATAACTTTATGTCTAATTGGCCTAATGTCCTAATATCCAATTGTCTAATTAACCTAACAATCCAATGATCAATTCACTTAATAACCTAATGTCTAATTGATCTAAATGCCTAATGGATAATTGTCCAATTGGCCTAATGAAAATTTTTCAAAATGGTCTGACAACCAATTAGAAAATTTTGTTAATGTTATAATAGGATAAAAACAATTTTCCTAATGTCCTAACAACCAATTAGCCTAATGAACTAATGGAAAATCGGCCTAATGGAGAAACGGCCTATTGGACAATTGGTCTAATGGAAAATTGTCCCAACAACCTAATGGAATTATTTTCAATTGACCTATTTTTCTAATGACCAATTTCCGAATTTTCCTGATTCCCTAATGATTTAATGGTAAAATGTTCAAATGGCCTAACATCCTAATAGATAATTTAAAAGTTGTCCAATTAGACTAATATAAATTGTCTAATTAGCCTAATGGCTAATTGGTCTAATTGCCTCATGGCCAATTGTACTAACGAACTAATGGACAATTGAACTAAAGGCCTAATGACCAATTGGAATAATGACCTAATGGACTGAAGGTCAATTTTCCTAATGAACTAATGTCTAATTGGCTCAACAACCTAATGACCTAATGCACAATTGGATTAATGGACAATTGGCATAATGGCCTAATAGCCAATTGGAAAATTGAACTAATATAATAATGTCTTAATGGAAAAATGAAATTGGAAAATTGTTCTAATGGCCTAATGGCCTAATGGATAATTGAAATAATGGCCTAAAGGCCAACTGTCCTGACATCCTAATGGAAAATTAGCCTAACAGCCTAACATCCAACTGGCGAAACTGACTAATGGTCGAACGGGAAATTGGTTTAATGGCCTAACATCCAATTGGTCAACTAGAATAATGGAATAATATCATAATGACCAATTGTCCAGTTGGCCAAATGGTCTAATGGATAATTTTCCTAACAACCAGTTGGCTAATTGGTCTAATGGAATAATGGCCAATTGGCCAATTGGCCTAATGTCCAAATAGCCTAATATCTAATTGTCCTAATGGCCTAACCACTAATTGAACTAATGGTATAGTGACCTATTTTCCTAACAGACTAATGAATAACTGACCTAATATCCTAATGGATAATTATATGATTAGCCTAATGGATTAATGACCGACTGTCCAATTGTAAAATTGGCCAGTTGGCCTAACAGCCTAATGACCAATTTTCCTAATTGGAATAATGGTCTAATGACCTAATGGATGAAGAGAACAATGACCAAATGACCAATTTTTACATTGGACTAATGTCCATTAAACCATTAGTCCAATTTAAATTCCTTATGAATTAGAAATAAAGTATCTATATTTAAAGATTATGAATTTTTCAAAAATATATTATTTGAAATTTTCAAATTAGGGGCCTTATGTTGATATTATTGAAACCAAATAAAAATATTTTTGATAATCGATTTGATCAAGGATTAAATATTTTTAACTATGTGAAATTTAGATTATTTTAATAGTTTTAATAATAAATTGAAATATAAAATATTTATTTATAATAAAAATTTCATATATATATAAAGTAAATTATATATAATGAATAATATGAAGGATTTAATATTATGAAATGAATATAAAACATTTATATTAAATATTATTTAATGTTCATAATGATTATCTAAAATTATAAAGTGTTTATGATTAGATTTTATTCATGATTTTTTATCAATTTTTATCACATTTTTAAATTTATGAACTGCTCATTCATTTAAAAGTTATTCCATTTTATTATTATTAAATATTATAAAATGGTCATATTATAAATATGTGTATAGTAATCAATTTCATTTATAGTAATAAGTATTGGGCATCATAGGCTGTGTGCATCGAGAAAAACTATTTTGTTCGAGTTAGAACTAAACAAATGGAAGTGCAGTAAATTCACAAACATAAGAAAATATTGTAAGTTTTTTTATTTATATTTAAATTTTCTATAGAAAATTAATAATTAAATATGCGGTTTATATTTTCAATAGTCTTACCTGGAGTCCTCTGATTATAAAGAATATGACAACTTCAATCCAAATGATCTTTTGAGTCGAGTATTACATGAGGATCACTAGGGGAGAGTTCTATGTCGACCCGAGAAAAACATAATGCCCACATGATAATAGTACTCATCACGCTCCTCTATAACCTCCCAGACCACCGAGCTATAAAGTTCTCATGAAGAAGAAACTGAGGCAAAAAAATTACTTTACAAGAGTGTAAAAGTAGTAAAATGATCACCGGACACTTCCTGAGAGCTATGTCTGTTATAAGTCTCTCACTTTCATCAGAGGATTTTTCTACTGTTGATTCATATATAGAATAAAAAAATCATTAAATGATGCCCTGAATGATTCCAATGAGGGTCGTAGTGGTGGTAAAGATTATGGTGGTAGAGATTACAATGACGATGATGATGACAATGACGACGATGATGTTATTGTTTCTCCGGATGATGATTTTGGTGATGAGGATATTTTTTATGGTGATGAAGATGAGGATGTTGGCTATGGGGGAGATATTGAACCCCTCTATTTTTGACTTAGTTGTAAAGATACATGTGGATGTTGTTTAATTAAATGAATTGATTAGTTGTAATGATGTATATATGTTTTATAATATTTTAAATGGTTTAAAAATTGTTAAATATATGTGGTTTAATCATAGATATAGAATATTTGTATTACATTGAATATGTAATGTGTTTTTTATTTTATTTACAGGTTTAGGTGATAGAAGAGATGTTATTGCTACCAAATGGGGACAGCTACCTATAACCAAGGTTTGGAGAACTGTGGGTATATTTTTTCTATTAAGAAAATATATACCCATGGTTTTGGTTAAACACTGGGTATGATAAAATTTTTAGGGCTATACCCATGGTTTCTATTGAAAGTGTGGCTATAGGTGTATACCAATGACTCTATAAGCCATAATTCATAAATACATGGGTATAACATGTACCAATAGTTTTAGGGGATATACCCATCATTCTAAACTATGGGTATACACTACTTGAAAAAATACCCTATACCAATGGTTTGGAACCATTGGTATATGTCACGACCCATCCTCGAGGCCCGTGCCGTGTCTACCCCAATCCCGCCTTCCATAGGCCAGGGGATGACAACTAGCACCAAAGGCGTAAATCCCCAAGCCGGGAAGACATTGCCTTTATGAAAGTAAACAAACACAACTGAGTACGCAACAATAGTAAACACTAAGTAAATACTGTATACAAAAAGTAAGTGCAAAAAAGAAAGGCGCAGGAAATACAAGCCCAACAGTAAGTACAGTACAATTGATAAGCTAGTACAACTGCAGTAAAGTAGAATAGCAACTACCGAGTCATCCTCTGGGAATCCCACCTGAAGGGTGGGTACATATGACCACCTCAGCACCTCGGGTCCGTCCGTCTACTCAATGTACGTCTCGCCAACTGATCCACCTCTGGGTACCGTCCAACTCTACCAGTCTCTACATCGATCAGTGTTGTCCATCGTCTGCATCCAACACAATGTAGTGTGGGCGTAGCCCATGCAGGGGTGAGTATACGATACTCAGTAGGGACCCTGAGACTCCCCAAAGGTCTCCCAGAATCCACAAAGGATAAACCAACAGAAGAAAGATACAACCAAAAAGTATCAACAAACCCTACTTAGGTATATGCCCATACATATACCTAAGTTATCAATCTCAGTTCGACTCCAACTCTCGAGCCCAAGCACACCCCAGTCCACACAAGAAGTAAAGTCAATCACATTGATGACAATGATTAAAAGTCAAGACTCATCTCACACCAGGTATACAAAAATTAAGATAGTAAGAGATGATTAGTTGTAGCCATTGAATCATCTATCATTGTCGAATGACTGAAACCTACAGAAACCTAAAAAAATAGTATCTCATTGCTATCAAACCCATGGAGGATTCAGTCCAGTATCGTTGCTGTCGAACCCATGGAGGATTCAGTCCAGTCTCGTTGTTGTCGAACCCACGGAGGATTCCAGTACAATTTTCATCACTGCCGAACCCACGAAGGATTCCAGTACAATTTTCATCACTGCCAAAGCCACTGAGGATTTCAGTACAGTTGTCGTCACTACCGAACCCACAGAGGATTCCAGTACAGTTATAATCTCTTCCAAACCCACAGAGGATTCCAGTAGAGGTTTCGTCGTTGCTGAACCCATGGAGGATTCCAGTACAGCTGTCGTCGTTGCCGAACCCACAGAGGATTCCAGTACCGTTGTTGTCACTACCGAACCCACGGAGGATTCCAGTACAGTTGTCGTCGCTTCCGAACCGTCGGAGGATTCCAGTACAGTTGTCGTTGCCGCCGTACCATCGGAGGATTCCAATATAGTTTTCGTCACCGCCGAACCCACGGAGGATTCCAGTACAGTTGTCGTCACAGTCATAGCCAGCTCTAGGGTTCCCGCACACAACACGCTCAATTCTGGGAGGGTCCACTTCTCAATCCAAGGGGTCGATACATCAACTATCTCAAAGTCCAGAGTTGATGTATCCTGAAGTTCTGTCTCGTCAAAAGGAACCCAACACGATAGACGGCGTGTCAATCAGACGCCCGGTCTGAGAGTTATTGGTTTTTCTGTTCCAGGGGCCCGGTTGGAATTACGCTCGTTCCAAACCCAGCCATTTTCCAAAGTCATCCAAAACTCACTTAGAGTATCTCAAAAGGACCGCCTTGTCAGAAGGCACCCAGTGCCGTAGACGGCGCGTCGATCGGACGCGCGATCTTTAAGTTATTCACATTTAAGTGAAATGGGCCTGGCCCGTCAAGCCTAGGGGGCTGGCGGGTCGGCCCGTCCGGGTTCGGCGGGTCCAGCCCGGAAGAGGGTCGGACCGGCCCGGTGAAGCACGACCCGACCTGGTGGGGCACGGCGCGGCCCGACGCGGCCTAGCCCTGACGGCCGCGGCTCGGCCCGGATGGCTGAGCGGCTCGGCCCGACTGGCCAAGCCCTGCGGGGGGTGTGGCCCCCTGGTTTCCCGAACAGGCGGCACCAAGCGGCATTGCCCTCCTGTCCGGCCAACCGAAGCTGGCTGGTCTTCCCGGCATGAGCGACCCGTGCAGGCTGCTCTCCTCCCTCGTGGCACCTGCGGGTGCCGTGACCTTCTCTAACCTGGCCGGCTGACGAGCCGGCCAGTTCGCCTGCTCAAGCGGCCCACAGATGCGGGCCGCAGTTCCTCTTCACACGGCCGACATACGGCTGCCGATTCTTCTGGTTGCCACCACCTCTTCCATCATCACCTCTATCGAAATAAAATGAGGATCAACGGAGGGTCGTTGGGCCGTGTTCGTTCGGCCCACGCCCTCCACGTTAGGCGGTATCATATGTCCGAAGATAAAACATGGTTTCAAAGAAGAATGAAGAACAATTTTATTCAACTAAAATTGAAGGAAATTCCTATCCTCATAACTGACATCGCAGGTCGACAAGCCGTAGATGACGAGGGTCGCGGTAGTCGGGCGTCACAGAAGTTGGCATCACGGAGAACAGTGTTGTCCCGTCAACGTTGAAGGAAGAGTCATTGATGTAGGTGACGCTTCTCGTGAGCGGTGTATTCTCCCTTGACGCGGAGGAAGAAGATGGTAGGAGAAGTCGTGGAGCATTCTTCACCGAGAGAGGATGATGTTCTTCGTGGAAGAATGAAGCTTCTCTAATTCTCCAAAAGTTCCCCACCAAAATATTTTCTAAAGAAAATATAACAATAGACTTCTCCCAATTTAAAGAAGTGGCATGCATATAAAATTAATTCAAATGAGAGATACTAACTAATTAATAATCTTATTAATTAAATGGGTTGGCATCATCAATGTTTGGGAGGTGGAGAGGCTCCACCATAATTAGGGGAGGAGTTAATTAATTAAGGGGGTGTTAAAGGGGAGATGAAAGGATTAGGGATCTTGTGGGACCCACCACACTAAATCCTCTCATGGGAGGTTATGTGGGTGTGGGACCCACCTCTAACTCCTCTTGGGAGGAAATAACTGCTACTAAATAATAAAATTGTGTACCAACAATTTTATTAATTTAGTATGAATTACTCAAAATAAAACTTTTAACCCACATAAAATGCAACTATAGTAAAGGTCCCCTTAAGAGAATACCAGCGCTGTGAGTTCATCGGTGTCCTCGGTTTTCAATTCCGAGAACCGGTTCAAAAGATAGAAAAACCCGCACGTACGTTTACTGAACGCACCTGAACAAAATGTGAAAAATTGATTCCGGGCACACCGGGCCTTGGAATCAAGTGCCATCAGAAACCACAGACTTGTAAAGTTCCAAATATTTAAGAAAAAAATTTCCATTAAATTTCAAGGTCTTTACATTAGTACCACCTTAGGGCTTTACGTCCTCGTAAAGCTACAACACACACTAGGGAAACAAATTTGGGTATTGAGTTCGCATCTGAGCCTCCCGCTCCCATGTTCTCTCCTAGAGGTTCCTGTGCTGCCAGCGGATGCGCACTAGAGGAATCGACCATCCACGTAGGACCCGCTCCTATCGATCCTTGATCTCCCCCGGGACCTCCATGAATGTCGCCCCGTCATCGATGTCCCGCTCCCCATGGTCGATGATGTGGGTCAGGTCAGGCATGTATCTCCTCATTTGAGATACGTGGAAGACATCATGCACCTCGTGCAACTGAGGTTGAAGGCCCAATCGGTAATCCACCTCGCCTACTCTGCTGAGGACCTGGAAATGTCTGATGAAACGTGGAGATAACCTGCCGCCCCGTCCAAATATCCGTAGACCTCGTCGAGGTGAGCCCCGTAGGAAGACATGGTCACCATCCTCGAACTCCAGTGGTCTCCGTATCCTATCAGTATAGGACTTTTGTTTGCTCTATGCAGTCTTCATCTGCTCCTGGATGATCTGCACCTTCTCCGTCGTAACCTGAACCATATCTGGTCCTACAATTGCTGACTCCCCAGGGTCAGTCCAGCACAGAGGTGATCTACAAGGTTGGATGTACAGTGCCTCGTAAGGGGCCATCCTGATGGTGGAGTGGTAGTTGTTGCTGTACGCAAACTCTACCAAGGGTAGGTGATCCTCTCAGCTACGACCAAAGTCAAGGAAACATGCACGGAGCATGTCCTTGAGAGTCCGAATGGTCCTCTCAGTCAGGTCATCCGGTTGAGGATGGAAGGAGGTGCTTAAACGAAGCTGCGTCCCAAAAGCCTCCTGTAATCCCTTCCATAGCCGGGAAGTGAATTTAGCATCTCGACCGGAAATGATATACTATGGCACACCATGAAGCCGTACGATCTCCTGAATGTAGAGGCGTCCCAAGCTCTCTACTGAGCCCTGCTCTCTGATCGGTAGGAAGTGGGCCGACTTGGTGAGTCGGACTACGATCACCCAGATAGAGTCGTTCCCTCTGGATGTATGTGGAATCCACGACATGAAATCCATGGATATCCCATCCCACTTCCACTCTGAAACCTCTAAGGGCTGTACCAAGCTTGCTAGTAACTGGTGCTCCGTCTTAACTTCCTGACAAGTGAGGCATCGTGAAACGAAATCTGCCACTGACTTCTTCATACCTAGCCACATGTGCTGTCCTCTGAGGTCCTGATACATCTTCTCCACTCCTGGATGTACCATTAGAGGGGAAGTGTGGAACTACCTCAGCACCTCATTATATAGTGCAACTGGTACCATGGTACATCCCCTGAAGAGGATGACGTGCTCCCCTCCTTAAGAAAATCCATCAGGTGTGTGGCTTGAGGATATCTGAGCACGTCGTGTCTCACAGTCAACGTCCCCACACTGTGCCTCTCTAAATCGCCGAAGGAGTGGAGGAGTGACTGTGAGAGACTGAAGAAAAGTTGCTCCATCACTATCCACAAAGGATATCTGCAATGCGACCAGCTGCTCTATCACCTCTCCTAGAAAATGAATGCCCGATCTTCTGCTAAGAGCATTAGGTACAACATTCCCCTTCCCAAGAGTATAGACTATATCAAAGTCATAGTTCTGGAGGAACTCGAGCCAACATCACCATCTCAGGTCCAGGACTTTCAATGAGAAGACACACCTGGGACTTTTGAGATTAGAGTAAACCGTAAATTGTTTGATCAACGAACTATGGGTGTGCCTATCCATTTGTAAAGAACTCAACTACATTATTTTTTTCTTACATCCTACAAGAGCTACTAAGATTTCTCCCTTTCCGAAAAGATAAATCTTGTTCTTATCCCCTAGATGAGCCATGTTCTTTGCCTAATACAGTCAATCCTGACATGAATGGTACTATTTCATGACATGGACGACGTCTTAAGGCCTCGACGCTACTACCAAGAGATCCAACCATTACTCTTGCCTCCAAGGGTCGAGTCACAATGTTGGAAGCAATGTGTGGTGACTGGGTCTCCTCCAGTAAGAATCTCGAAAGTGAGGGTCAAGTCAGTGGTTTTAACTGGAACCTCTCAGTATCAACCACATAAAAAGGATAGGGAAGCAAACATCACAAGAAAAAGTGTATTTTATTACTACAGCTCAAAGTATAAAGACACAAATCATCCACAAACAATGACATCAACGAAGCTAGAAGCATCATAAACAAAGGTCTCCAAGTCTAGAGCTAGTCCTGATCCTTTCCACTTGCTACTTGACCAGCTCCTCTGCCATGTCTGCCAGCTCCCGGCGGACCTCCATGGTTGAACCTCTACCTCTGCCTGGAAGGTCCCTCTATTGCCTGCTGCTCATCTGTAGGACGGGTCGGGCAGTCTCGAGCCAAGTGGCCCTGCTTTCCGCATGCATAGAACTGCCTCCTTCTCGTATGGGTGGCTCTAATTCGTGTGCCCCGCACAACCATACTTGTATCCTAGGGCTTCCCACCTGTTGGCCTAGTCTGCTTGGACGTCTGTGTGATCTATCTACTGCCGACTGCAGAAGACTCTGCTATGGTCGGAAAGACCTGCATATAGAGAAGTAGCTTCTGAGCCCGCACAGAGTGTAGAGTCATTGGTACAAACTCCGCCCCGAAAATACCCTCGAAGTCTCCCCAGGTGAGAGTCACCTCATCATAAAACTGGAGCATCAGACTCCACCACCTCTCATCTTCTCCCTAAAAGCGACTAACAGCTAGGTACACCATCAAGTCGGCGGGTGTCCCAACTGTGTGCAAAACTCGTGCTACAACATCTAGCCAGCACCCGGCTGTCTGAAAATATGACTCACCTCGAAACTTCGGAGGCCTCTGTCATTGGAATTTGTGAAACGCACTCAGGCAGCATGCACTCTCTTCGGCTGGAGCTAGTGGTATCAGTGGTCCAGTGGGTAGAGGTACCGCTGGTACCTCCGCTATGATGGGGCCATGCATCGAGGCCTCATCGCTCGGTGAGCTACCATCTCGTACCTAACTCGGAAACCTAGCTGGCTACCTTGATGGGGACAACCTGAAAAGAAACAGGTGCGCCACAGTCAAAACAGTATACCTGGTGAGCTGACACAAAGTAATCACAAATAAAATTTTTGAAACACACATGCTATCAGTGTTTTCATGCACCGATTCAGAAATTATAGGTCAGGGTCCTGGTGTATGGATACGTCGGCCACCGCACCAACACTGGTCTCCCTGTACTATTAACTACACTCAATACTCTTAACACTATTACTTCATAGAAAAGAACAATCAGAGTCCGGAGTTCTGCGGTAGAACCGACTCCTCTGATACCAATTTGTCACGACCCGTTCTCGAGGCCTGTGCCATGACTACCCCAAGCCCGCCTTCCATAGGCCAGGGGTTGGTGACTAGCACCAAAGGCGTAAATCCCTAAGCCAGGAAGGCATTTACTTTATGAAAGTAAACAAACACAACAGAGTATGCAATACTAGTAAACACTAAGTAAATACTGTATACAAAAATTAAGTGCTAAAAAGAAAGGGGATGGAAATACAAGCCCAACAGTAAGTACAATACATCTAAAAAGCTAGTACAACTGCAGTAAAGTAAAACATAAACCATCGAGTCATACTCCGGGAATCCCACCTGAAGGGTGGGTATAGATGGCCACCTCACCACCTTGGGTCCGTCCGTCCACTCCATGTACGTCTCGCCAGTGATCCACCTCTGGGTACCGTCCATCTCTACAAGTCTCTACCTCGATCAGTGCTGTCTGTTATCTACATCCAACACAATGTAGTGTGGGCGTAGCCCATGTGGGGGTGAGTATACGATACTTAGTAGGGACCCCGAGACCCCCGAAGGTCTCCCAAAATCCACAAAGGATAAACCAATAGAAGAAAGATACAACCACAAAGTATCAACGAACCCTAATTAGGTATATACCCATACATATACCTAAGTTATCAATCTCAGTTCGGATCCAACTCTCGAGCCCAAGAATAACTCAGTCCACATAGGAAATAAATTCAATCACATCGATGATAATGATTGAAAGTCAAGACTCATCTCACACCAGGTATACACAACTTAAGAGAGTAAAAGATGATTAGTTGTAGCGACTGAATAATCCATCACTGTCAAATGGAAGATACCTATAGAAACCTAAAATAGCAGTATCTCATTGATGTCGAACCCACAGAGGATTCCAGTAAAGTTGTCGTCGCTGCCGAACCCACGGAGGATTCTAGTACAGTTGTCGTCGCTGCTGGCCCCACAGAGGATTCCAGTACAATTTTCGTTGCTTCCGAACCCACTGAGGATTCCAGGAGAGTTGTCGTCGCTCCCGAACCCACAGAGGATTCCAGTACAGTTGTCATCACTGCCAAACCCATGGAGGATTCCAGTACGATTGTCGTCACTGCCAAACCCATAGAGGATTCCAGTACTGTTGTCGTCACTACCAAACCCATGGAGGATTCCAGTACAGTTTTCATCACTGCCGAACCCGCAGAGGATTCCCGTACAGTTGTCGTCGCAGTCGCAACCAGCTCTAAGGTTCCTGCACACAACACGCTCGATTCTGGGTGGGTCTGCTCCACGAGCCAAGGGGTTAATATATCAACTATCACGGAGTCCATAGTTGATATATCCTGAAGTTCTGTCTCGTCAAAAGGAATCCAACGTGACAGACGACGCGTCAATCAGACGCCTGATCTTAGAGTTATTGGCTTTTCCGTTCCAGGGGCCCAGTTAGAATTACGCTCGTTCCAAACCCAGAATTTTTCCAAAGTCATCCAAAACTCACTTAGATTATCGCAAAAGGACCGCCTTATCAGAATGGTCCCAGTGCTGCAGACGGCGCATCGATCAGACGCACGGTCTTTAAGTTATTCACGTTTAAGTGAAACGGGCTCGACCCGTCAATTCCAGTGGGCTGGCGGGTCAGCCCATCTTGGTTCGGCGGGTTCGACCCAGTAGAGGGTCAGACCTTCCTGGTGAAGTGCAGCCCGGACCAAGAGGGATCGGCGCGGCCCGGCCCGGCATGGCGCAGCCCGGTGCGGCAGGCCATGGCTCGGCCCGACCGGTCGAGCGCTGTGGGGGGGCGCGACCCCACGGTTTCCCGAACCGGCGGTGCTTCCCTCATGTCCAGACGGCCGAAGTCGGTAGTTATTCCCGGCACGAGTGGCCTGTGTGGGTCTCGCGACTTTCTATAACCCTGCCGGTTGACGAGCTGACCGGTTCGCCCGCCGAAGCTGCCCGCGGAGCGCGAGCCGCGGTTCTCCGCAGCGCAGTGCCTTAGAGGCGCCGCAGTCCTCCAGCCGGGCCGGCTTCAGCCGGCTGGTTCTTCTTCGGCCGAGCAGCCCGTGGATGCGGGACACGGTTCCTCTTCATGCGTCCGACATACGACCGCCCCTTTTTCCGGCCGCTTCCACCTCTTCAGTCACCGCCTCCATCAAAATAAAATGAGGATCAACGGAGGGTCGTTGGGCCGTGTTCGTTCGGCCTGCGCCCTCCGCGTAAGGCGGTATCATATGTCTGAAGATAAAACATGGTTTCAAAGAAGAATGAAGAAGAATTTTATTCAATTAAAATTGAAGCAAATCCCCTACCTCATAATTTCCATCGCAGGTCGACAAGCCGCGGAAGACGAGCATCGTGGTAGTTGGGCATCGCGGAAGTTGGCATCGCAGAGAACGGTGTTGTCCCGTCAATGTTGGAGGAAGAGTCATTGACGTAGGTGACAATTCTCACAAGTAGTGTCT
Organism: Viscum album; assembly: GCA_963277665.1. Classification (NCBI taxonomy): domain Eukaryota; kingdom Viridiplantae; phylum Streptophyta; class Magnoliopsida; order Santalales; family Viscaceae; genus Viscum; species Viscum album. The sequence goes on from OY728121.1 coordinate 358,438,731, forward strand.
TCTCCCTTGATGCGGAGGAAGTAGAAGGTAGGAGAAGTCGTGGAGCGTTCTTCGCCGAGAGAGGATGATGTTCTTCGTGGAAGAATGAAGCTCCTCTAATTCTCCAAAAGTTCTCCACCAAAATATTTTATAAAGAAAATATTATAATAGACTTATCCCATTTTAAATAAGTTCCATGCAAATAAAATTAATTCAAATGAGTGATTCCAATTAATTAATAAGGTTACTAATTAAATGGGCTGGCATCATCAATGTTTGGGAGGTGGAGAGGCACCACCATAATGAAGGGAGGAGTTAATTAATTAAGGGGGTGTTAAAGGGGAGATGAAAGGATTAGGGATTGTGTGGGCCCCCCCACACTAAATCCTCTCATTGGACATTATGTGGGTGTGGGCCCCACCTCTAACTCCTCTTGGGAGGAAATAACTACCACTAAATAATAAAATTGTATACCAACAATTTTATTAATTTAGTATGAATTTCTGAAAATAAAACATTCAACCCACATAAAACGAAACTATGGTAAAGGTCCCCTTAAGAGAATACCGGCGCTGTGAGTTCATCGGTGTCCTCGGTTTTCAATTCTGAGCACCGGTTCAAAATATAGAAAAACCCGCACACATGTTTACTGAACATACCTGAACAAAACTTCCGAAATTGATTCCAGGCACACCGGCCTTAGAATCAAGTGTCGTCAGAAACCACAGACTCGTAAAATTTTAAAGTATTTAAGAAAAAAATTTCCTGGAAATTTCCAGGTCTTTACAGTATAAGCCTCCAAACCATTGCTATAGCCCATACCAACGGTTTGGAGAACCTTGTCCAAGTAAGCCATGAGGATAGGTCAGTACCAATGGTTTTGGGAAAACCACTGGTATAGACCTATACCAACAGTTTTGAAAACTATTGGTATAAGTAATATGAAAATATATACCAATGGTTCCATAAAACCAATGGTACATATATTTCAAAAAAGAAACATTCGGTTGGATTTGATCCCAGGACCTCCATTTTCTGATTGAACGACCTAACCACTAACCTAACATGATTTTTGTGAACATAATTTCATAAATATAAATATATATATATATGTATGTATTATCATTAATATTTTAAATTTTTATTTATTTAATGTTCTCCATAAGAAGATTTCATTAAAAATACATGTTCCTATTCCAACGGTTCTCAAAACCATTGGTATAGACCTACACCAATGGTTTTGAGAACCCTCGGTATAGGTTATTTGATTTTGGGACCTATACCAACGGTTTGTCCAAAATCGTTGGTATAGGTCCATATAAGTGACCTATACCAACGGTTTTGGCCAAACCGTTGGTATAGGTCCAAATTAATGAACTATACCAATGGTTTTCCCAAAACCATTGGTATAGATCATATTTCCAATAGTGATAGGGTGTTTTCCCAATAGTGATGAATTATACCATTCATGGAGATGGTATTATGTATGTACGCAATAATGTTGTTTTTACTTTTCAACAAATGGAATAAAATAAAGGTAAATAATAGTTCAATTTTAAAGAATTATTATTATATCATATATATCATATATATTTACTAAATCTATCTTTATTACCATCCATGTAAATCAGAAATGAAAAACAGATCACATTTCTCTGTGAAGGTGGTAGCCCACACGTACGCACGACCGACACTATCATTTTCCAATGGTTTGGAAGGAAAAAGGTAGATATGATATTTTACATATAGATGAATAATTATTCTATAAATATAATCTATCAACATGAAATCCATAATAATAACCATCCATTAAATATGGTGATGGAAAATGAATTGTATTGCTACGTGGAGGTGGTAGTCCACCCATACGCATGAGCGATACTTTCGCTACCCATTTGATGGAAAAGAGGGTGGATAGTGGTGGTTTCTTAGTAATAATAACATTTTAGTATATTTATTATACTAAATATATTATTTTATGAAAAATAAAAAATATTTATATGAAGTAAAAGAATAATAAAATAAAATAAAATGATCAGTTAAGGAGGTTAACTTGTCTTCGAAAGAAACACTTTTAGATCTTCTCTTAAAGACCATGTGGTTGGAATTTTGAGAGGACCAGTACCTCTAGAATGTATATATGAATTTTTTTGAGGGATTTTGGAAGGGTTTGGTTGATCTAAATGGCTAAAAAATGTTTGAATAAGTGAGGGGAGGAGGTGGCCTTTTATAATAAAGGTGAGTGGCACACTTTTATTTTTTTTCAAAGTTTTAAAATATTATTAAATCACTTTCTTGAATAAATGGATCCAAAATGACTCATATTCTAATATAATAAGGGTGAGATAGAATTAAAATACACCAATGGATTTTAAAAAAAGTTTTTATGTTATTTTAACACTTATCTTTTTAGACTAACCCCCAGTAAACATGTTTTAACCTTAGCCGAGGTAATGGAATTTTCAATCTTAATGGGTTATAATTCTACTTATAAGATAAAAATTGGATTATAAATAAAAAATAGATGACATTTTTGACCAATTATTATCCTACTTGTTTTCTTTGAATGTGTTTTTATTTTCAAATAATTTAATAAAATATTATTTTTCATAAAATATAATTAATTTCATTTTTGACACTATTTATTTAATTTGACATTAAAGATATCAAGAGAAATATTTAATTAAAATATAAAATTTTAATGAATCTATAATATATTATATTCAAATATTAATATTTTGAAACATTTTAATTCATCCAAAGTGTATAAACTTTTAATTTTTTTAAAATCACTTATTTTATTTTTCAATTAATTGAAAAAATATTATGTCAGCATTAAGTAAACATTTAAGATAATTATTTAATCACTAGAAAATTAAAATAAATTATCAGGATAAAAAAATTAATTAATATTTTAAATTAACATTTAAAACTAAACCTAAAATCTTTTTATCTTTATATAAAAATATTATTGATATTAAAGTCAAGAGTGTGATATTTTGTTTTTATTTTTTTATTAAAGTAATATAAAAGTAAATATAAAATATAAATGGAACTAAGTGGAATTATTTTAGAGATTTGGAAGTAAATATCCAAAATAAATTTATAGAATAAGATAAAGTAAATTTCTAGATAAATTTTAATGTCTTTTACCAATGTTTTAACCCTTTTTTACTCATTTTACCCATATAGAGGTGACAAATATTCACCAAGCTTAATTTTCATAATAAAAAAATAAAAGGGAAGTATTTAGAAAATTTGATCATATAGATTAAAAAAATATAAAATAATTTTTAATATTAAATTTATAGAATTAGAAGAATGTAATTTAAAATTAAACCAACAAAACCTAATGAAAATCATTTTTCCAGAAATATATTTTTCGAAGTATAAAATATTTTATACCAAAATAAAATATAAAATTAATTAAAATATACTTGATTAGATTATTAATAATATAAATGAACTTATATTATTTTTAAAATAATTTAAAACAAAACATCACTTTGAAATTATTTTAAATTAAAAGTTTTTTTAATAAAAAATCATTATTTTCACTATTCATTGAAAAATCAATCTGGTTAGAAAATTATCAAAAATTAAATCTAAGGTAATTATGAAATGATAATTTTAAAAATTATAATAATTTTTTAAGAATTAATTTTCTAAAAGTGAAAGAAATTAATTGTATTATTTATTCACAAAAGGAAATAAAATCCATTTTTTTGGAAAAATGCATTTTTAAAGAATATAATGAATTTACTAAAAATATAATTTATTCATATAAAAAATTTATATATTCTTTTTAAAAATATTTTATTGTTATTTATAATACCAATTTACCGACTAGGTTATAATAGTATATTATATTACAGTTCATTTAGAATTAGGGTTTCATGTATTAGAATCTATCGAAGTAATTAAATTTTTTTAAAGAGAAATATATCATAATATCTTGAAGTGTTATAGAGAGGATTTGCCAAATTTTCATCTTGAGGTTTTACTCAAACTTTTTTAGGTGGCATGACTCCATAAAATCCATCAAGGAAAGAAAATCTCATCAAAATTAGATAAAACAGAACACGTTTACCTAAAACAACACAAGTTCATTTATCAGTATTTTTAAAATATAATTTTTGTAATAAGAATAAAATAATCATTAATAAACTAATTACCAATAGAATTCTCCCATCATATTGAAATATCTCATTTATTCTCCAAGGAATCATGTAAAATCATTTAAGGAAATGTTAAAACCAAGGAAGATATATTTAAATGTAACTAAAGCCACATGAAACAACAACAATTTTAATAAAAAATATCCTATAAACACCATTGACGATCTTATCAAAACTATAAGGAAAACACATTTTAGCCATGTTTTTTAACATTATCCACTTTTATAAATTCAGTTTATGTATTGACTCATTTTTTTAAAAACATAGGGATATGAGGTGTGGGTAAGTTAGCCATTTTTTAGATATTTCTAATTAGCTTCATTTTCCAAAATGTGACTAAATAGACACATTTTAAAAAATGTCACTAATTAGTTTTGTTTATTAAAATGTTTCTAATGAGCGATTCATAAAAGTGTTAAAAATTAACCAAACCTTATTTATTTATGCTTTTTTAAGATGTGAGTAATGATTCTAAAATAAATGGTAAAAATTTAACATGATGATGACAATAATAATAATAATTGTTATAATTATAATTTTTTGAATTTTCCCTAAATAAATTTTTATCATTTAAAAGTGTTTTTAACAACACTAATTAGACATGCTATCAAAAATTCCCCTAAATAGTCCTTTTTATTAAGACATAGTTAATTAGAAATGTTTAAATGGGTGTGAAATAACCCATTCCCCATTTACCCACATTTATTTAAAATATTGGAAATAATTCTAAAAACATGGTTAAAATTTTAACATAATAATAATAATAATAATAGTAATAACAACAACAACAACAACAACAACAACAATAATAATAATAATTTTAATCTACCTTGGAAATGTGCGTAAATCCCCCAAAACCACCAGACTTCAACCCAAAAGCAAAGCTTGGTCCCAACAAATTTTTTAAATTTTTTTAGTTAATTAGAAATGTTTAAAAGTGTGGATAATTACCAATACATAATTTATCCATGTTTTCTAAAAACATGGGAAGATGTTCTAAAATCTTAGTTAAAAACATAACATAATAATAATTATTAATTTTTTGAATCTATCTTTGAAATGTTGGTAATTTACTAAACATCCCTCATTACCCATACCTAATTATAAATAATTTTTTTGAAGTGATATATGTATATGGAAAGACACACACACACACACATTTACATTTTTAATATATAAATTTATAATATACATGTACATATATATATATATATATATATATATATATATTTGTACATATTTTTTAAGTGTATGTGTTTGTGTATATATTGATATAACCATTTTTAGGATAAATTCATATATAATTTTTATTTTATTTAAATTTAATTATTTTGTGTGTATATATATATTTGTGTTCAAGAGTATATATTTATATATTTCTATATAGAGGTATAAAAGTATATATATATATATATACAATAAATGTAAATTATAATGATATATGTATATGTTTATATATATAGATTCATTTATTTTTTTGAATATAAATTTGTAATATATTAATATATATATTTAGATTGTATATTTTTATTTATATACATTGAATAAATTTTATTTTAATGTTAAAATATATTTATATAACTATATTATAATAAATACACATATAATCTTTATTTGTATTAAATATAATTTTTGTGTGTGTATATATGTATATATAAATTCTTACATATACACACACCCAAATATATATATATATATATATATATGTAATTAAATTTTCATTTAAAATTTAGATTCCCTGTAATTTTATAATATATATATATATTTGTTCTAAAATGTTGATTTTAAATATATTAAAATTTATGTTCACTTTTATCAATGATATACACAAGTCACACACACACGCACATTGTAAAATGTAATTATTGAAAGAAATATTGAACACACACAAACACACATTATTTAAATTAAATTTTCATTTAAACTTTAAATTTTTTATGATTTAAAAAATTATAAATTATATATATTTGTGTGTGTGTGCATGTCTTTGTTAAATTTTAAATTAGTCATGTTTTTTAGAAAACTTGGCTAAATTATCCATGTTTTAAAGAAAATGTAACTAACTATTCATGTTTTTTTAAAATACAAATAATTAGAACTATTTTTTTTGAAAAACATAACTAATTTTCTAGAATTTCTAAACAAATATCACTAATTTTCTATTATTTCAATAGAACATAACTAAACGTACCATGTTTTTTTAAAATGTGACTAATTATTCATGTATTGTTAAAACCTAGCTAATGAGTTTCATTTTTTAAAAACATGGCTAAATAATGTTACTTATTTCTTGTTTTGTTATAGTGAGTGTTTTTATAGGAGAAACCGAATAAGAACAATATATTTTTCATGATGAATAGTTTATAGGTTCTATAAAGTCCCCCACTTATATGAAATGGTTTCCACTTTAGTTTTAGATTATCTATTCCATTTTAAGTATAATCTTGAAGTGAAAAAGTAGTTATTTTTTTTGGAAAGATAAGAAAGGAAGGAAGAAAGATTTCAAGGTTTCGAAATAGCATATAATACTTGGTGAACTAGTTCTAGGTTCCTAGTGGGATATAGGGGATTTTCCAGCTACACTTTGTACTTACTGTCCTATATCAGGTACATGGTAGACAACATAATGGTTTTATTTAATTATGAGGGTAATTTCATCATTCCATATAAATGTTTTTCCCCTAAAAACTATCCACTTTGGGATTTCATGTCATTTGAGTTCTAGGAACACCGCTCTCAAGATCTTCATCTCCTCTCCTACCCCACAAGCCTACCCACATCCGATCTTGGTTCATATGGATTATAAAAGGTCATGGAATATTTACTTTGGCTAAGTTTCGGTAAGTACTACCTTTAATATTCCCTCTTTTCTTATTTCTTTATGGATATGGTCTTAACCCTCTATTCTTCCAACCAAGGTGTTGTAAGATTCATTGATTACTTCATCCTTCTTTCCATATAGCTAGTGAAAGGTTTTGGACTAAGTAAATCAAATATTATTTCCTTATTTACTTTCCTTTTGTGGAAGAAGTTAAATAAATAAATCCTCTAATGTTACATGGGTCTGATAATTACAGTGGAAATGTCTCTTTCCATTTTGGACATTGAATAATAATTTTTCTACACTTTTAGTAGGTGAACCCTTCTTCTAACCATACTCACAAATAGGTAGTCTTGAAATAGTTTGGGGTAGAGTGCATCTAAATAGAAATGGATTTTTTTACTTACAAAATATTTCATAAATAGATATTAACATATTTTTACCATGTTTTCATGATTTTTCTATTATATGAATATCATATCTCCTGCTTTATTGTATTCTTATCATTCGATGGCTATTATAAATGTTAAAAATTATATGGAATTAGTGTAATCATTATGCTCAACTTCTATTCATCCAAGTTTTAATTAAATATTCAAATTGTACTAAATGGTCACTTTTGGGAGTTATTGAACAATAATTTACTTGATTTTATAGGGTTATTATTGATGAATTGGAATCATAAATTTATGAATTATGAGAATCTTTAATGGAATATATATAGATATATATATAAATCATTATCATGTACACTTCTTATTGAAGAAAAAGTTAATAGTTTGAGATGGGATCACAGTTCCTTGAATTATTATACCATTTTTATTTTCCCCTTAATATAGAATGAAAAATTTCCCCAAATCATTATACATGATTCTATCTCCCTCTAGGATGGGTATTTAATGTATAATAATTATATTCATTTGTCTCATAATCCAATCTGAGGCTCAAAGAAAGTAAATTATGTATGAAACCTCCTTATATTGGGTGTTACTTATTATCATGTATAATCACTTTGAATATCTCTGATAAAGTTTTTTTATTGTCATTTATCTGATTTCTTTAGCTTTTCACTATTGTTTCATACAATTTTATTTATGATAGACTGTTAGGGGTGGGGTGGTGACCACCTGCTGAGTATGTTTTGTTCACATCCTACACATGTCCCATATTATTGTGCGTATAAACTCTTTTGTTCATGATCCTGGAGAAGTTATTTCCCCAAAATAAACACTTTTGAAACGGTGATCAGATCAAAAATATGAGGTCACCGTTGAACTTAGAATGCTGGGATTCACTTAGAAAAGACTTAACTTCGGCTGGTGAGGGCCGAACGGAAAAAGTTAATTTTTGTACTTTTTGAGAAAAATAATAAAATAACTTTAAAAGTTATATTATTTCTTTTCTCACCGATGAGAGAAGACGTGAAGAAACGGCGGTGCAGCAAATAGGTAGTGAAGATACATATTAATGGATCTCATTAATGGCTTGTTTACACACAACGTAATGAGGATTTAATGACGCATAACAATGACACTATTTTATAAAAGAAATAGCATAATGACGTGACATGGTAGCGTAATAGAAATGATGTGATGTGTTTTATTTTTAATAGTTTTATGCATTGGTGGAACTAGGATTAAACTGTGAGGATTTTCTAACAAACCTTCGATGAATTTTCCTCCCTAACGAAGAATGATGAATACTGGTGGGACGTCATCGAATTTGACGTTCCTCCAAGAACGACGAACGCCATCGACCTCTTAGACCCTCGAGGACGAAGCTCTATGGAAAAGAACGTCAATGTGGTAGGGGTTTGATTTTGGTTTTATGAATTACCCATTATTTTTCTAAATGATGAATGCAGATTATCCCACAAACAGGTTAATACTTGGATAATGCCTTCTTGTGGGAGGGTGTCATTCTTGGGTCTTCTATTCGGGATTAATTTCTATGTTGGTAGAATTGTTTTCCCTGGACCATACCATGTTTTAAACCTCTAACGCGAAGGGCATGGACCGACATGAACAAGGCCCAGGTGCCTTCGTACGTGCGTTCTTCATGGCCATATTCTCAAATCGATGATGAGAAGAATTTGGGGCCAAGGGAGGGATGGTGGCCACACAAGAGGCTAGTAGGTGAAGGCGGATCGAGAAACAGACCAGCGGAGCCACTCCGGTGGCCCACAGAAGGAACCGCCGGTGTGCCGACGGAGGCCCGCAGCAGCGTGGAGACACGGTGCTGTGTGGATGAGTGGCCCACGTCTGGGCCTCTCGGGCAAGCCAGTGACACACAACATTCAGCCGCGTGTGGGAATTTTGATCGGCCGGCTTGGCCGGGCACATCAGCACATAGTCAGGGTCATTTGACCCTAGGGGAGAAGGGTACCCACAGCGACCCGTGTAGTAGTAGGAGGCCAAATTTGGCATCTAGCTGTGTCCCAGCTAGTTGGATGAACCGGTCTACCCCTGGTGGACCAGGCAGTGTGGGGGCCACCCCCAAGGGCTGGACCCGCTCCAATGGGCCAATACCGCGCTACCGAACCAGACCCACCCTACCGGGAGAAACTTGTGGGCCTAAAGGGCCATTCGGGCCATAACCATCCTGGACTGGATCCAAGTCGGGTTGGGTTGGGTCGGTCTGACCGTGTCAGACCAGACCCGGACCCAACCGGCCCCCATTTCATTAAAACGTCAATAACTCACAGACCGAATGTCCGATTGACGGGCCATCTGTGGACTGAGGACATTTGCAATGAGGAAATACTTCTGAGATACTTTACTCGAGTTTTGGAAGGGGTTGGCATATATCCGTGTTGGATTGGACTCAAATCCAACTGAGCCCTTTTTACTAAAATGCCCATATCTTACAAACTCGACATCCATTCAACGTGACATTTTTTGCGTTGGAAGCTTTAAGAAGAGACAGTCCTTTGGGTTTTTATATGTGAGACTAAGTGGTAGTTGAGGTATGACCAATGAATCAAGTAGAAACCATGTGGATCCTTAGTGGCCTGGAAGATGAGCAACAACCGTGTGGATCCTTAGTGGCCTGTCAGATGAGCAGCAGCTGTGTAGATCCTTGGTGGCGCGAAAAATGAGCTGGATCCATGTGGATCCTTTGTGTCCTAGTAGATGAGAACCAGCTGTGTGCATTCTTAGTGGCCTGGTAGATGAGCAGTATCCATGAGGATCCTTAGTGTCCTGGAAGACGAGCAACAATTCATCAGGGATAAGTCCCTGATTAATACAAATAGTTCATCACTATAGTAGATGAACCTTATTACAATGATTTAGATTGCACATGGTGTTAGATATAATTAATTTATGTCTTTTTTTTGTGGTTAATTTGTGTTATTTATCCTATGGAAATGACAGACATTTCAACAGAGGGATTGGTGGCCTAGGAGCAGGTGGGGCCGAGTAGGATCAATAAGACATGACATACTACTCCAACTTCTAGTAGCTACACTTTTCTTACCATGAGGTGGGGTTTTCAGTAGATGGCTACCTGAGTCCCTTTTTACTTTTTTGTTTTGAGTTATTTTTGTTGGGTTTGTATTCTGGAACACTTGTTTTAAGTTGAACTTGTACCCATTACTTGTTTCAGTATACTTGTTTTCCCCTTTCAGTTTGTGGTATGTGGTTGGGCATGTGTGTGTGCGTACAATTACTTAGGAAAATGACTCCCACTTAAAAGTTTATGCCTTTGGTGCAAGTCACAAACCCCTGGCCTTCAAGAGGTGGTCTTAGGGTATGTCCCAGCATGGGCCCCGGGGGATGGGTCGTAACAAAGTGTTATTAGAGGTGGTTGGTTATACCTCAAAAAACAAGATTATGTTGTTTTTTTGGGGAAGTAGTGTTAAATGTTGTGAGTCTGACTTTTAGATTTGGGGAGTCCATTTTTGGCGGGAAGACTGATGTATCCACACACTAGGACCTTGAATTATAATTTTCAGCTCAATACATAAAAAAACTATTTGCAAAAGTGTCTCCTTATGTTCTTTTGTATAAGAGTAAGCTCACCAGGTATAATCTATTGATCTGAGCCCATCTTGATCTATTTTAGGATGCCTCTACAAGGACGACCGACTAGGATTATGATACATGGTTAGAAGGACAACCCACATAGTGACGAGGTGTCATTCCAGGTACTAGTTCTCAAGATGGGCCCACCAGGTGGTGCATGAGTGCTACCACCATCCATGGTCAACATCTACTACCAGTGGAACCAGTAGAGGATGTACGTAGACTTAGTGCGTTTTACGAGTTTTAAAGATAGAGAACTCTAAGATTAACGGGAGATATGGATCCTCAGGTCGCTGAGAATTGGCTGGAGGCGGTGACGCATGTCTTCCACTTAGTTAGGACACCACTTGACCTGATGTAGATCTTAGTTAGGAGCCTTCTTAAGGACTCAGATGGGAGATAGTGGAGTCTGAAAATTCAGACTCATGATGATGTGACCCTCAACTAGATAGATTTCAAGCGGCTTTTCTAGTAGGATTTCTTCCCCAATACTTTGTGCTTGGTGCAAATTTTGGAGCCACTTCATCTTCAGCAGGGTAGAATAATGGAAGCTGAGTACTGAATGAGGTTCATTGAGCTTTCCCACTACTCTACATACATGGTGTGAGTCCCTATATTTAGGGATTGAAACTTCGAATAGGGGATACACTGGGAGATTAGGGCATATGTGTTGTCTCTCAGCATCCCCACAAAAGATGGTGTGTTGTAGTGAGGTATACTAGAAGAGAGATTCCTCGCAGAGATGACATTGACGGCGGGGGACAACATAGGGAAACAGGTAGTCGATCCATCCATGGCAGGAAGCTGACAGATGTGGAAGTAGTCCAAGCGGGCCAAATCATCTAGTGGATGACCCCAGGACTTAGGATTGGTGGTTAGAGGCTTCCTGGATAGTAGGAGATAGTAGAGGAGTAGGGTGCGCTACTCGTGATGTGTGCTGGGACACATGGATCATGAGTTCTCGACCCGCCGTACAGACGATTAGTAGATGTTTGAGGGATCACCGAGACAGAGGTAGATGTTCGAGTGAGGAGGTCCGTAGGGCGACATACATAGTTGGGATAAGGCCAAGAAACAAGCAGTGGATGACGATTCAAGGTACTACAGCCACCACCTCCTGGTGGTCCACCCCGACCTCAGGGAGTAGGCGGACAGGGGAGAGCACAACTTCATGTAGCGGAGGCTTATAACCATGGTGCTCCGGAGTTTATTTGAGGTATAATCTGTGTCTTCTCCACCCTAGATGCAGTTCTTATAGACACAGGTTCCAGTCACTCTTTCCTTTCCATGACTCTCATTCGGAGCTCAGAGATTCCGGTGGAGCCATAGGCTCGATCCTTACAGCTAGAGAAATCTATGGGAGGGGATTCTATGATTACACACTAGTGATAATAGTGTGGGTTTACTCTAGGAGGCAAGAGCTTCGGTTGGGATCTCCTAGTAGCAACGTCGAGGCGTTATGATGTTATCTTGGGTATCGACTTGTTATCTATAGTCCATGCTCAGATTGACTGTTTTAGGTGCAAAGTGTGGTGTGTCCGTGAGGATGGGAACATGTTTTCCTTCACCGAAGAGAAGGAAACCCTTTCAACATAGGATAGACTTTATCAGTGGAGGGTTCAGCTAATAACTCACAATTTAGCTAGCATCACCTTCAATGCAATGGATGAGGGGAGTCCAAGTTTCTTGTAGTGGTGGATGAGTATGAGGATGTTTTTCATGAGATTTTTATAGGACTAGCTCATTGCAGAGAGGTATATTTTTTCATCGAAATGTACCCCAGGATGACACCAATATCCAAATTGGCATATTAGATGGCTACTATGGAGATTCGTGAGCTTAGGGTACAACTATAGGATTTGTTGGATAAGGGGTTTGTAAGGCCCGACATTTCCCCATGGGTAGCCCTAGTGTTGTTTTCCAATAAGAAAGATAAGATATTTAGGCTATTCCTGGACTTCTGGTGCCTAAATTTGGTGACTGTGAAGAAATATTTTCCACTACCGAGAATTGATGACCTCTTCGATCAGCTGAAGTGAGAGAGGTGGTTCTCGAAGATTTAACTCAAATTAGGATATCACCAGCTTTGGGTACAAGATAAGGACGTACTGAAGATATCCTTTAGGTGCCGGTATGGCCACTATGAGTTCTTGGTGAAGCCTTTCGGCATGACAAACTACATAGTAGTGTTCATAGGACTCGTGAACATGATTTTTGAGCCGTACCTTGACCAGTTTGTTATGGTCTTCATTGATGACATCTTGTTGTACTCAGTGTCGGAGGAGGAGAACGCTACATAGCTATGGATAGTCCTAGATGCACTCTGAGAGAACCATCTTTATGGTAATCTCTTGAAGTTCCATTTCTGGATTCAATAGGTCCACTTTCTAGGACACGCCATCTTGGAGGATGGAGTTTCAATGGATCTGCTGAAGATAGAGGCAGTTCCGACTTGGGAGCCAACCGGGAGCATGAATGAGGTGTGGAGCTTCTTGGGGCTGGGTGGTTACTATCAGAGGTTCGTGCCCAACTTTTCTAGAGTGGAAGAACCCTTATCAGCTTTGAAATTGAAGGGACAACCCTTCGTGTGGATGGAGAAATGCCAGCGGAGTTTCTAGGAGTTGAGGTGGAGACTGACTAGTGCCCCCCATCATGAGACTACTAGAAGAGGGAATTGAGTATGTAGTTTTCTACAACACATCAGTAATCGTTCTAGGTTGTGTCTTGATGTTGGAGCGAGTGGTGGTCACCTACGTCTCATGAAAATTAAGGAAGCACGAACAGAACTATGCAACCCACAACATAGAGTTACCAGCAGTTGTCTTTTCCTTGAAGATGTGACTATGCTACTTGATGGGTGAAATGTTTACAATTTACTCCAACCACAAGAGTCTTAGTTATATCTTCTACTATAAGGAACTGATCATGAGACAACGATGATGGATAGTGTTCCTCTAGGACTATGAATTTGAGATAGCCTATACTCCTAGGAAGGGGAACGTGTTACCAGACACCCTTAGCAGGAGGACTGGTTTGCAACTATTGAGTGAGGAAATATAACATCTAGCTAGGATGATGATATCCTTCATGAATGATGATGGATAATATTAACTTTAGTCGATTATTATTACTCCCCCACTCTTACAGCGAGTTAGGGAGGCCCAGATGATTGATGTTGACTACGAGGCCCAACATGCTCAGTTATCCTCAAGACATACTCTTGATGGATTTTCGATAGGTGGGGAGCACATAATCCTTTCCAGAGGGTGCGCCATAGTACCCATGGTGTTGTGGGAGGAGGTGTTGAGGGAGTTCTATACACCCTCCTTGGAGGTACATCCTGGAGTGGTGAAGATGTACCAGGACCTCCGAAGTTAGTACTAGTTGCTAGGAATGAAGAAAGAAGTGGCCGAGTTCTTCTCATGATGCCTCCACTCTTAGTAAGTGAAGGCTGAGCATCAGGTTCCCCTATGTTTTTCTTATCCACTTGAGGTGTCCAAGTGGGAATGGGCTGATATCTCGATGGACTTCATGATAGGGTTACCGCATACATCGAGAGTCCATGATTCTATCTGGGTGATCGTTGACCGACTTACCAAGTCATCTCATTTACTACCCATTTGGGAGGAGGGAATGTTAGAGGTCTTGGGAAGCCTCTACGTCCATGAGATAGTGCGGCTTCACGGTATTCCTGAGAAGATCATCTCAGAACACGATGCGTACTTTATATCCCGATTGTGGAAGGGATTATAGGAGGCATTCAGGTCTCAGCTACGCTTGAGAACAACTATTCATCCCAAGACAGAAGGCCAGCCAAAGAAGACCATACAGACCTTGGAGGACATGGTTCATGCTTGTGTCCTAGATTTTGTTCATAGTTGGGAGGACTACCTACCACAGGTGGAGTTTTTAGACAACAACAACCATCACTCCACCATTGGAACGACACCATTCAAGGCCTTGTATGGGAAGCCTTGAAGATCACCTCTTTGCGGGACAAACCAAGGGGAGTCAGTACTCATGGGTCCAGAGTTAGTATGGGATACTACTGAGAAGGTGCAGGTAATCCGAGAGCAGATGAGGAATGCACAGTGAAGACAAATGTCTTATGCAGATAGGATATGGAGATCCTTGGAGTTCGAGGAGGGAGACCATGTTTTCCTTTAGGTCTCTCCCCGATGGGGATTGAAGAGATTTGGTCAGGGTGACAAGTTATCTCTGAGGTTCATCAGACCTTTCCAGATCCAGAGTAGAGTTGGCGTGGTGGCGTACCGCCTAGATATTCCCCCAAAGATATACCAGGTGCACAATGTTTTCCACGTGTCACAGTTGAGAAGATACATTCATGATCCATTGCACGTCATTGAATGAGGTGAGATGAAAATTGATGATGGGGCGATGTTTTCATAGTTTCCATTGGAGATAGAGGATCTACAGGAGTGGGTCTTTTTCAGAAGGTCAATTCCTATGGTGCGCGTTCAGTGGCAGCATGAGAAACTCTATGAGAGCACATGAGAGCGGGAGGCTCAGATTCATGCTCAGTACCCCCATTTGTTTGATTAGACCTTTTCTTAGATTTAGGTGTCATAAATCCCTAAGGTGGGGAGAATTTAATGTCCCATAATTTTCATGTAATTGTTTTAAATTATGTGGAATTATTTCAAGATGACATGATCTGACAGCATGTGATTCCGAGTCCCGTTGAGCTCAGGACATTATTTTGAACTTTTTTTAGGTATATTTAGTAAACGTGCAGGCGAGTTTTTATAACTTTTGAACCAGTGATCTGATCAAAAATATGAGGGCACTTTTGAACTCAGAATGCCAGAATTCACCTAGAAAGGAATTAACTTCAGCCAACGAGGGATGAACGGAAAAGTTAATTTTCAGACTTTTTGAGAAAAATACTAAAATAACTTAAACACTTATTTTTTTATTTTCTCACGGACTAGAGACGACACGAATATGCTGAGGTGTAGTGAAAGGGAAATGATGATATGCATTAATGGACCCATGCTAGTGGGTACGGTGTGGGCCACCCACTTGGGCTGGTGCCGCCCCAGGCGGCCGGACCCGTGCGAGCGGGCCAGACCCGCTCTATCAGGTCGGACCCGGAAAACCAGGCTGGCTAGACCCAGTATCCAAATGGGATTGCCAGCTCAGACCCATGTCGGACCAGACCCAGATTAGGTCGGATTGGACCCGAACCTAACCGGCCCCCGTTTCACTGAAACGTCAATAACTCGCTGACCAGGTGTCTGATTGATGCACTGTTTTCATCATAAGGACCCTTGTGATGAGGAGGTACTTTTGAGATACTCTATGAGAGTTTTGGAGGGTGTTTTTGTATGTCTAGTTTGGATCGTACTTGAATCTAACTGGGTCATTTTTACTAAAATTATCATATCTTACATACTGGGTGTCCGTTCGACATGCTTTCTATTGCGTTGGAACTCTTACAATGAAATGGTCCTTTGGTTTATTATATGTGGTATTTCGTGGTGGTAGAGGTATGATTTATGGATCAAGAGTCATCCATTTGGATCCTTAGTGGCCTAGAAGATGTGCAACAACCATGTGAATCCTTGGTGGTCCGAAAGACAAGAAGAAGCCATGTGGATCCTTGGTGGCCCAACAGATGAGCAAGAGCCATGTAGATTCGTAGTGGCCCAGCAGATGAGCAGCAGTCGTGTGGGTCCTTAGTGGCCCAACAGATGATCAACAACCGTGTGGATCCTCAGTGTCCTGGAAGACGAGTAGCGATTCATCAGGGATGAGTCCCTCAATAGTTTGAAACATTCATCACTATAGTTGATGAACCTTCTTCCTATGCTTTAGATTGTACATGGTGTGATTTTCCTTACTTTTTAGATTTGATTTGTAGTTTCTTTATGGTATTTCTCCTTAGTGGATGGGGGTCCCCTACTGGGTACTGTGTTACTCACCTCTGCATGGGCTTCGCCCTCATATGTTGTGTTTTGTGCAGATGATAGACGTTTCGACGGAGGACTTGGTGGCCTCGGATTAGACAGGCCCCCTGTAAGATATGGTGGACATGACATACTACTTCAGATTCTAGTTTCTACACTACTCTTAACATTAGGTGTGGTTTTCAGTGGATGGATACCTAAGTCCATTTGTACTTTGATGTTTTCAGTTCTTTTTGTTAGGTTTGTATTCTGGCCTATTTTGTTTTAGTTGTACTTGTACTCAACACTTATTTCTGTATACTTGTTTTCCCCTTTCAGTTTGTGGGATGCGGTTGGGAATGTGTGTGCGTATAGTTTCTCAGTAAAATGCCCCCCACTTTCTGGTTGATGCCTTTTTCTCTAGTTTCCAGCCCCTGGCCTTCGGGAGGCGGGCTTGTGTATGTCACAACATGGGCCCCGGGGGACGGGTCGTGACAGCTTCCATCACAAACTTGATCAAGAAAATGATCACTTACTTAGGTGGTAAACCATAGAACTTGTCAGAAAAGACATCCTAAAAATGTCATTCCCCTGGAGGAAAATAATCCTATTATCTTCCACTATTATCTTGATCAAGAAACACTATCTGAGCTGTGATAAAATACAATCTCCACTTAATTAGTCTTGCAAAACCTGCCTGATGATTCCAATCAACTTGATAAGAATAGCCGCCTCCTTCTAGAGATAGAAAGATAAATCTCCTCCTATAACAGTCGATATGAGACTGGTATATAACTAGACAATCCATACTAAACAATTAATTCAAATATTATCATTTATAGTATGAACAGTTCCCAAAATAAACAGTAATAACCAATATATAGAAAACATTCCTTACAACATTTGATATTCACTGAACGCACTCACAATGGTGTGTCGATGGTTAAAAGACCATAAAATCTCTTCACATCCAAGGTCAAACTATTTTAAAAAAGCGAAAATAGAAAATAACATGATGATCTTGTATAAAAAAATGCAAGATAAGATATATGATATAAGAATCTTAATTCTGATGGTATATGGTATTGTATCCATAATAGCCATATTAGTCTTTATAATGTATAGAAAAATCATCCAACTACCCTCTGATTCATTATAACTACCATGATCTATTTCCATTGATTGGTACTACTGCTCATACACTAGGGTTCTACATCCACTGCCTCAGACTAAACAACTTTTCAAACTCCAGCTACTTGCCTACTAAGGGGTAACTGAGTCGCTTCCTGACTCATGTACCTATTCTAATCACCTAGAACTATTTTTCTATAGAAAGTTTATACAAAACCTCTAAAGATGATCCAGTATGCCCCATATGAGATACTCGACTATAGGGTAAGGACACTACATGCGCTTTTGACCGAACTTTCCACACTGATAGCACTAGAATAGAACCCGATCATGATATGGCTATCCAATTCCTAGACTTCTCTTCCTTATACTACGTTGGCAGAAACTGGCATAGTGGAACTTCTTTCATTCAAAGAAGAGATCCTAGATCGCCTTACGGAAATAGCATGGCCGCTGCTCGGGGCCTTTCTCATATTCCATTCTATGATGAGTGTCTGGTTCATCACATCCTCAAATATGATTAAATAGAACATGTTTAATTTTGACTTGATCTCCTAAAAAAGACTATAATTTTTTTATCTCCCTAGAGATTTCATCTAATGGAAAAGATGTCACAAATCTTTTTAGGTCAGTGAAGCATCCAATATAGTCTAATAGTAACATTCCCTCCTTTTTCAAATACATGAACTCTTGATCTTTATTATCCCTCCACATATCATGATAGAAATGGATTAGGAACATCATCTCAAATTCCTTTCAAGATAGCTCATCCCAATACCTATATTTCTCCATAATACCCCACCAACACTTGACATGTCCTTGAAGCATATATATAGTAAGATTCACCATTCTATTCATGAGTTACTTAAGGTTCTAGAAGATTTTATGGATTGAATCGATCCATATCTCAAGTACTCGAGGTTATCCTTCCCCAGGGAACGTTGGCGGATGTTGCAACTAAAACTCTCTTGTCAGCTCATAAATCAAGGGAATGGTATGAACAATCTTTATTTCCATGGATCACATTACCTTCAGGAGGTCAACGTGAATTTGAACATCCATATGATCCTTAGTAAATATAGGAAGCTCTGGTTCAGCTGTGTTAGGAGCGTTCTGATTTCCACTCTCCTAACACACAATTTGAAGATGAAGAGGAGTCATTTTCTCTAAAAGACAAATAAAAACCTTAGATAATTTCCTAGAAACAATTTTAACATAAATATTTGACTACAACAGAGAACCATTGACTCCTAATCTCTCAAAAACATGGATTAATTGTATGACACACTCACTCATTTCAGTTATCCAGTGAAACAGACATCTCATATGATTGTTAAATAGGAAAGTATATATCATATGAAAAAATAGATATGTCCCTATTATGAAAAATGGACGTCAATATATCCCTCTATCCCTATTATGATGCATGAATTCTCATGTCACGCCATAATGGGCCACAAGTTCAAATCTCAAGACACAATAAAATCATAAAATAATAACTTCACACAACATGTGAATCACCCAAGGTGAAATAACATTAACTGTAACCACTACTACAAATATGGCCGTTATTAGCACTAGAAAAGGGAATTAACAGAGCAAGAAAAGTGCTTTTAATCGAGGTGATGATAGGGGGGCCCCTTTTATCAGTGCTTTTTTTAGAAATGATAAAAGACCCCGTTAATTAGCAAATTTTTTAGCACTGATAAAAGTTAAAAAACATTAAAAAAATAAAAAAAATATTTTTACAATTTGGGGAGGGGATTCAACAGTGCTTGAATCCCCCTTCAATAGAGCCCACCCCCACCCGATCCTGCACACCCCAGCTACGTCACCCCCCTTTAACAGCATCCCCACACCCTTTAACAGTGCTAGGAATTATTCCCACCCATGTGCGCGACCTGCCTCCCCTAGGATTTGAACTCAAGACCTGTTGTATATACATCTAGGCCTTTACCACTCCACCATATTGTTTTTCTCTTCATTTATTAATATATCTATTTATTTATATGTATATTTAGTTATATTTATTATTATATATATATATTAACATATATATATTTATATTAATATATATAAGTTTTGTTATATTAGTATATATATATCTGTATATTAATATATATATATATATGTATATTAATATATATATACAGTTATATTGATATATTAATATATTTATTCACATATTAATATATATTTATAAGACCAGTTTTAAATACATTGATAAAATATGCTTTTTTGTGTGTGTTTATAAATAAATAAATACATATATAAAACACACACATACACACATATTATATGGGTATTTTTAAGTATAATTATACATATTTATATATATTTACAAATATTATATATTAATATGTATATACATATGTTTAGAATATATAGATAATATATATCTGTTTGACAATACAGATGCACACAAATACACAAACACACATAAACACACACATCATATAGGTATATAAATATTAATATTTTTTGTATTTTAAATAAAATGAGTATTAGTTTTTTATTTATATAAGACTTATATATTGATAAATATACTTTATATGTAAATATAATTAATTATTTATTAATAAAATTAATTTTTTATGGTTGAATATATAAAAAATATGTATATATTGTTATATAATTGATTATAAGTAACATTACATTGTAAAAAATGATAAAATTTCAAATCCATAATATCAATATAAATGTAAATCCTCGGAATAAATATATTCCCCAATGAAAAAGGTCAAAATGACCCCTAAAACAAGGCTAAAATTCCATCGAATTTTAAAACATTTGGGTATGCGGACTAAAAACTATATTTCGAAGACCTTATGAGACTTTTTTTCCTCTAAAAATGTGAAAATTTTCCCTTTGGTCATAAGGCATAGAGCTCATCCCAGGCTTCGATTTGATATGCTGTAGAGCTCAAACGGACACCCAGATCAAAAGTTATGGCCATTTGAAGTTTGAGTTACATTTTAAACATATTTTAGATCTTTTTTTTTTTTGATTTTTTGTGTTTTCAAATTGTTATTAAATTATTATTAGTTGATGATAATTAGAAAATTATTAATTAACACTATTTTTTAAAATATTTTCATGCCATTTTCACTAAATTTATTATATATTAAATGTAATAGTCTATTTATACTTATCTAAAACATATTTAAAAAATATATACTATATTCATATCAATATAAATACACTTATACATCAACATATTATTTTCATGATTTTTTTGAAATATACAATTTATCAGTGTTAGGAAAAATCCTTGATAAAGCCCCCCCTTTATCAACGCTACTAAAAAATGCGTAGATAAAGGGGGCCTATTTAACAACGCTAAAAAATCATTGATAAAGGGTGGCGCTATGGAAACCCATTTTTGTGGTAGTGAACAAGCACATGACACAAAAAACAATCCAATCACCGATCAATCTAACATTACCCTATACATAAGTTAGCTACTCCAATGCACAAGCTGATTACCATTTCCTGACACATCCTAGTATCCTTTCTACCTTTACCAAATAATAAAGCAGAAGAAAAGAAATCCCGCTACTTTGATATCACTTTGTAATGTCCCCTAATCCAGCACTCTCTCATGTGGCCAAAATGGGTTGGTTATGAGACCTCAAGCGTGCCTTCACGTATGCCAAAGGTTGTCGACTGGTAGCGGGGGTGTGAATTGTATATTTGGGAGACTATACCCCCTTTTATGACGTATTATTATAGAAGAAAATTAACCATAAAAAAGAAATAGATCAAAGTATATACATAGTGTAAGACAATAATAAATCAAACTAAATAATCCAATAAATAATAAAAGAATAATGTAATGATGTGCTGAAATTTAACTAAATTTCATACTAGAAACATTAAAAATAAAAGACTAAAAGACTCAAATAAGACTAAAAATGTCCCCAGTCCAGAACCCCACATCGGTCCCAACTCCAAACTCTATACAATCCAAAAATCAAGAAATCAACAACAATGTCTTTTTCCCTTGTCCAAACATGCATTCACATAATCTTCTCGGGTACTAAACGACGACCTGAATTGGGTGTGAGTATAACTCAAAATTTTGACCCCACCATGTCTAAATTAACCAGTCTTGTATGAAGTGTATGCAATAAAGAGAATAACAAGTGTATTAATTAGTTTAACAATTAATAATATACAACAAAAACCTACTTCAGATCCCTACCTGAATATCTTTGAGCATATCTTTTGAGAATGCCAACTACAACTATATAACTAAGGTAAATTACCTACTTTAGTGCTTTGAGAAGATATCATAGAGAATTCCCTATGACCATTCCAACCAACACCATATACCAATTCTATAATCAAAACAGTTTGAGTCAAATCCCTATAAGCATTACAACATCCAGGTCAGAGCCCTATAAAAATTACAACATGGGACTGGGCATAGCCCACTCTCTATAAGAATTATATTATGGTACTGGGATGAGCTCACTCCATATTATCATTACATCATATAAGTTTGAAAATACCAGGGTTGAGCCCAATATATAATAATTTCATCATGGAACACAAGTTATATCACACAACATGGATATCACAATATCACATCATATATATCAATGGTTAATTATAATAATTACCATTTTTATTTCAAATACCACGATCAATTTTTAGAAAAATTGATTAAAATTTATATCAATAAGAAAATAATCCACAATTTAAGGATTCTATAATAATAAATCACCTAAGGTCACATGTCATTCCAAACAACTTTAATCCATCATTCAATTCAATTATATTCATGGATCTCTCACCCAATGGGTAGCCATAATCCAGGTCATAAGCCAATTGAAAAAAATGACTTCAAAGAATAATCTCATTCATTTATTTAATTAATTAGGTCACACACTAAATTGGAATAATCATAATATTACATAAAATTGGTAATTACAAAACCAAATGGTTAAGATTTAGACCCCTACCTTAACCAGAAAGGAATGAAACACTTCTAATAGTAAAAGCCTATGGTAAGGAAGATGAAGATGATTTAAAAGAGGGTCCTAGATCAAAACAAATCAAGTTCAAAAATAACAACACAATAGGTCAAGGGATTTCACTACAATGGTTTTATATTAAGGGAGACAAGGTATAGACATGACCAAAACCACTTACTAGGGATTAATCACACAAACAGGATGTTTAGACAAAGGGTTATCACTCTAATTTTTCATGGAGGATTTCCAAGGGGCAAGAGGAGAAGAGATGTAGTAGAATGAAATGTAAAATAAACTACAAATCATTCTTAAAATAGAAGGTTATGGAATTAAATGGCATGTAATATATTTACATGTTGTGTACATATTTTTAATGAGATACGTGGGAAAAACCATTCCCTCAAATTTATTTTATTAAAAACCCCAAATAATTACATGACAAGTAAACCCTTTAAATGATGTATAAATGTTATTCAGATGGGTTTCTGACCATTTTCCCTTTAAAAAACATTAACCCGTTTTAAAGATTCTCAACTTACCAAGAACCAATGTTAACACTTAACCATTTTTACTAGGACTCCATTAACTCAAACAAGATTATATCCCCAAAATTTACGTAATTTTCTCCAATAAAGGCTCTCCATCTTCAAGAAATACTTGGAAACTTAGGATTAAATGAATAACTAAAGGAGGTACATGTCATGACCCGTCCTCGGGGCCCATGTCGTGACAACCCCAAGCCCGACTTCCATAGGCCAGGGGCTGGCGACTAGCACCAAAGGCGTAATTCTCAATAGAAGGGAAGACATTGCCTTTATATAAGTATATAAACACAACAGAGTATGCAAGAGAAGTAAGCACAAAGTAAAAACTGGGTACTAAAGTAAGTGCTGAAAAGTAAATGGGCCAGAATACAAACCCAACTAAAAGTACAGTACAACAGAAAAGAAAGTACAGCTGCAGTAAAGTAAATCAGCAACCACTGAGTCGTCCTCCAGATATCCCATCTGAAGGGTGGGTACAAATGGTCTCCTCAGATCTTCAGGTATGGTCGTCTGCTCCGTGTACGTCCCACCAAGTGGTCCACCTCCAGGTACCGTTTAGCTCCACAAGACTCCACCTTGATCAGTGCTGTCTGTCGTCTGCATCTAGCACAATGTAGTGCGGGCATAGCCCGTGCAGGGGTGAGTATACAATACTTAGTAGGGACCCCGAGACCCCTGAAGGTTTCCCAAAATCCACATAGGATAAATTTAAGGAAAGATACAAACATGAAGTAACAACCGACTCTACTTAGGTATATGCCCATACATATACCTAAGTAATCAATTCCAGTTAGGCTCTAACTCATGAGCCCAAGTACAACCCATTCCACACAGGAAAGCACAACCTAGTCCACACAGGAAAGAAAGTCAATCACATTGATGATAATGATTGAAATTCAAGACTCAGCTCACATAGTTATACTAATCAGGAAGAAAGGTGGAGATGATTAGATATAGCCTCTGAATCATCTCCTCTGTCGAACCCACGTAGGATACAAGTACATAATTCGTCACTGCCGAACCCACGTTGGATCCAAGTACAATAACCATCATTGCCGAACCCACGTAGGATCCAAGTACAGTCATCGTCGCTGCCAAACCCACGGAGGATCCAATCACAGTCGTCCTCGCTGCAGAAACCCATGTAGGATCCAAGTACAGTCGTCTTCGTTGTCGCAGTCGCAGCCAGCTCTAGGGTTCCCGCACACAGTAAGCTCGATTCCAGGAGGGTCCACTCCACGATCCAAGATGTTCGATATATCAACTATCACAAAGTCCAGAGTTGATGTATCCCAAAGTTCCATCTCATCAATAGGAACTCAACGTGACAGATGGCGCGTCAATCAGACGCCCAATCTGAGAGATAATGGCTTTTCTGTTCCAGGGGCCCAGTTAGAAATACGTTCATTTCTAACCCAGCCGATATCCATAGTAATCCAAAACTCACTTAGAGTATCGCAAAAGAACCGTATCATCGAAAGGGTCCTAGTTCTGCAGACGGTGCGTCGATCGGACGTGCGGTCTTTAAGTTATTCTCGTTGAGGTGAAAAACAGGCCCGACCTGTTTAGCCCAGTGAACTGGCATGTCAGGTTAACCCAGTTTGACGGGTCTGACATGGTAGGGGTGTCGGACCGGTCCGAAGGAAAAACGAAGCTCCACCCGAAGGGTGCGGCCCAGCCCGAAGGAGTGCGGCCCGGCCCGACCTGGCGCGGCCCGGCCCGGCATGGCCCATCTGGGCGTGCGGCCTGGCTGGCTCGGCCTAAAGCTAAGCGGTTCTGAGGGGGGGGGGGCAGGCTGCCCGAACCGTCCAGCTAGGCCAGCCGGCCTTATGGAGAACACAACCAGCACGGGCAGGCCGCCGGTCTTCCCGCACGGCGCCCTCCTAGCGCCGCGGTCTAGCTCCGCCCGACCGGCCGATAGGCCTGCTGGTTCCCCAATGCGGCGCCGTCCTGGTGCCGTGGTTCGCCTCCGCCTGGCCGGCCAACGGGCCAGCCGGTTCTTCTGCCGAAGCGGCCCGCGATGCCAGCCACGGTTCCTCTTGCACAGCCGGCACGACGGTGCCGGCTTCCTACACCATGTTTTTGGCATGGCGCGACGACACCGTTCTTTCTACACCTCCAGTTTCCAATTCCAAAAAGATCAAGAAATGACGGAGGGTCATCAGGCCATGTTTGTTCGGCCTGCACTCTTCGCGTTAGGCAGTAACATTCGGCCTAAGATGTACAAGGTTTTACGAATCACAACGAACAATTTTATTCAAATAAAATTGGAACAATTCACCCTACCACAATAATTTATGTTGAGCAGCGACGTCACGG
This sequence comes from Viscum album, assembly GCA_963277665.1. Classification (NCBI taxonomy): domain Eukaryota; kingdom Viridiplantae; phylum Streptophyta; class Magnoliopsida; order Santalales; family Viscaceae; genus Viscum; species Viscum album. Next base: position 358,464,617 of record OY728121.1, read on the forward strand.
AAGACGACATTGTGAGGTGAGGATTCGTGGATGTCGTCGGAGTGCGCCTGTGGAAGAAACGACATTCCCTCTCTTGTCGCGGAGGAGAGAAAATATAAGGTGCATCGTCGTTGGCGAATTCCCCATGTCGGTGTCTCCTTCCTTGTCGCGAAGAAAGAAGATGATGGAGAACCATGGTTGTTGAGTTGTTCTACGTTGAAGGGTCGATGTTCTTCATCGAAGAAGAACCGTCCTTCATTGAGGATGAAGTTCTTGAAAAACTCTAGAGTTCTCCCAGTTCCTCCTCACACAACAATTGCCAACCCAAATAAAATAAGGATTCTCCTTATTTTATTTAATCTTTCCATGCATTAAAAATTTAAAATTCAAACACATAATTAATTTAATTTAAGATGTTCAATCAATTAATTAAGGTGTGTGTTGGCAAGAATTAAAGAGGGAGAGAGGGGAGAGGAAGAGTTACTCAATTAAAGGGGAGTTAACAATAAAGAAGGGGGGGTTTAAAAGGAGTTTAGGGAATGTGAAAGGTTGGGGATCGTGTGGGCCCCACCTCACAAATATACTCACTTGGGTAGTTAGGTGTGTATGGGTCCCACCCCAACTCCCCCATATAGGATATAACCACATTTGATATAAAATAAAATTTTTCCACAATTTTATTCACCTCTTATTTAATCCAAAAATTTTAACTTCTCCTCCCATGAAAACGCATCTACGGTAAAGGTCCCCTAAATCAATTACCGGTGTTGTGAGTTTATCGGTGCCCTCAGATTTCAATTCCAAGCACCGGTTGAAAAGATAGAAAAACCCGCTCGTTCGTTTACTGAACGCACCTGAGCTAAACTTCAGAAATTGATTTCGGGCACACCGGGCCTCGGAATCAAGTGCCGTCAGAAGCCACAAACTCATAAAATTTCAAAGTATTTAGGAAAAAAATTTCCTTGAAATTTCTAAGTCTTTAAATTACTCCAACCTTAGGGATTTACATCCCCATAAAGCTACAACATAAACTAGGAAAACAAATGAGGGTACTGAGCTTGCATCTGGGCCTCCCGCTCCCACGTGCTCTTCTGGAGGTTCCCGTGCTGTCACTGAATGCGCACTAGAGGAATCGACCATCCACATAGGACCCACTCTTGTCGATCCTCAATCTCCACCAGGACCTCTACAAATGTCACCCTGTCATCGATGTCCAGCTCCCCATGATCGATGATATGCGTCGGGTCATGCACGTATCTCCTCAGTTGAGATACGTGGAAGATATCTTGCACCCAGTGAAACTGAGGTGGAAGAGCCAGGCGGTAAGCCACCTCACCTACCCTGATGAGGACCTGGAATGGTTCGATGAAGTGTGGAGATAACTTGCCGCCCTGGCCAAATCTCTGTAATCCATGTCGAGGTGAGACCCGTAAGAAGGCGTGGTCACCATCCTCGAACTCCAGTGGTCTCTAACTTCTATCAGCATAGGACTTATGTGCACTCTATACAGTCCTCATCTTCTCTTGGATGATCTGAACCTTCTCTGTCATAGCCTGGACCATCTATGGTCCTATAAGTGCTGACTCCCCAGGGTCAGTCCAACACATAGGTGATCTGCATGGTCGAACGTACAATGCCTCGTATGATGCCATCCCGATGGTGGAGTGGTAGCTATTGTTGTACGCAAACTGCACAAAGGGTAGGTGATCCTCCCAGCTGCAACCAGAGACAAGGACATATGCACGGAGCATGTCCTCGAGTGTCTGAATGGTCCTCTCCATCTGGCCATCTGTCTGAGGATGAAAGGTGGTGCTCAGGCGTAGCTACGTCCCAAATTCCTCCTGCAACCCCTTCCAAAGCTGGGAAGTAAAGTGAGCATCTCGATCAGAGACGATATACGATGGAACACCATGAATCCGTACAATATCCTAAACATAGAGGTGTCCCAAGCTCTCCACTAATCCCTGCTCTCTGATAGGTAGGAAGTGGGCCGACTTGGTGAGTTGGTCGACAATCAGCCTGATGGAGTCGTGTACTCTGGAAGTACGCGGAAGCCCCATCACGAAATCTATGGATATCCCATCCTAATTTCACTCCGAGACCTCTAAGGGATGCACCAAGCCTGCCGGTACCTGGTACTCCTCCTTCACCTACTTGCAGGTGAGGCATTGTGAAACGAACTCTACCACAACCTTCTTCATACCTGGCCACCAATGCTGTCGTATGAGATCCTGGTACATCTTCGCTACTCCTGGATGTACCTCCAGAGGGGAAGTGTGAAGCTCCCTCAGCACCTCCTCCTGTGATGAAACTGGTACCATGGTACATCCCCTAAAGAGGATGACGTGATCTCCTCCTACAAAAAATCCATCAGGTGCCTGTCCTATGGATATCTGTGCACATCGCGTCTCATAGTCAAAGTCCCTACGCTATGCCTGTCTGACCTACTGAAGTAGTGGAAGAGTGTCTATGAGCAACTGTAGAAAGGCTACTCCATATCTATCCACAAAGGATATCTGCAACGCGGCTAGCTGCTCCGTCGCCTCACCAAGTAGCTGAATGCCCAATCTCCTGCTGAGAGCATCAGCTAATACGTTCCCCTTACCAGGAGTATAGACTATCTCAAAGTCATAGTCCTGGAGAAACTCAAGCCATCGCCACTGTCTCAGGTTCAGGTCCTTTTGTGAGAAGATTTACCTGATACTCTGGTGGTTATAGTAGACTGTAAAGTGATATCCCATCAGATAGTGCCACCACATATTCAAGGCGAAGACCACTGCTGCTAACTCCAGGTCATTGGTAGTGTAGTTCTGCTCGTTCTGCCTCAACTGTCATGAAACGTATGTGATCACCGCCCGCTCCTACATCAGGACACACCCGAGTCCGGTCCCTGATGCGTCGCAGTAAACTACGTACCCAACTCCCTCCTCCGGTAGCCTCAAGATGGGAAAACTGGTCAATCTCTGTCTCAGCTCCTGAATGCTCTTCTGGCACCTATCTGACCACATGAAGGTTCTCCCATTCTTCATCAAAGCTGAAAGTGGTGATGCAACTCTGGAGAAGTCTGGCACAAATCTCCGATAGTACCCAGCCAGACCTAGGAAACTCCGCACCTTCGTCATACTCCTGGGTGGCTCCCATGCAAGTACTCCCTCGATCTTCGCAGGATCCACCACAAATACCACCTCAGAGATGATGTGCCCCAAGAAGTGTACCTCTCGAATCCAGAACTGACACTTCGAGGGATTACCATAATGCTAGTGCTCTCAGAGTGTATCCAGTTCAACCCGCAAGTGGTAGGCATGCTCCTCCTTAGTAGTCGAATAAATCAGTATGTCATCGATGAAGACTACGACAAATCGATCAAGGTAAGGCTGGAAGATCCTATTCATGAGACTCATGAACACTTCTGGAGCATTGGTTACGCTGAAAGGCATAACCAAGAACTCATAGTGGCCATACCGACACCTGAAGGCCGTCTTCTGCACATCCTCGTCTCGAACTTTGAGCTGGTGATAGCCTGACCTGATGTCTATATTCGAGAACCATCGTGCTCCATTGAGATGATCAAAGAGGTCATAAATCCTCAGGAGTGGGTTCTTGTTCTTCACGGTCACCTGGTTCAGGAGATGGTAGTCGACACAGGGTCGCAAACTCCCATCCTCCTTCTTGGCGAACAAAATCGAAGAAGCCCAGGGTTAAACACTGGGTCAAATGAATCCCTTTCCATGCAGGTCCTCTAGTTGTACCCGCAGCTCATGAAGCTCAGTGGGAGCCATCCGATATGCTGGAGTAGATATCGGTGCTGTCCTGGGGTACATGTCAATATAGAAGCCTACCTCTTTGCGAGGAGATAGTCATGGAACGTCGTCAGGAAAAACATCTACATACTGATCCACCACAACAGGAAAACTCGAACTCCGCACATCAACTACTCCTAGGATGAGACTAGCCAACTGATGGGTGATCGACTGACTTCTCCTCTGCGTTAGCCCATCCTGCAGTACAAAGGCTCCCTTTTCACCAGTGAAGGTGAACTTTCTCCCATCTGTGCGGACACACCACACCTTGCGCCTAATACAATCGATCTGAGCATGGACTGTAGATAACCAATCCATGCCCAATATGACATCTTAAAGCCTTGAAGCTACTACAAGAAGATCCCAGCCGAAGATCTTTCCTTCTAGATTAAGCGCACATTACCGGCACCAGTGTGTAATCGTCGAGTATGCTCCCGTAGGAGTCTCCAGTCATAAGGATCGAGCCAACGACTCCGTAAGAATCTCCAAGATCTGAACAAGGGCAGTGACAATGAAAGAATGACTCGCTCCGGTGTCTATAAGAACTGCAGCAAGGGTGGAGTAGACACAGATAGTACCTTGAATCATCTCAGGTGCGCCGTGGTCATAGGCCTCGACTACCTGGAGCTAAGCCTTCCCCTGTCTGCCAGCTCCCTATGGTCGGGGTGGCCCTCCTGATGGTGGTGGTGGTAGAGCCTCGAAGCGTCGTCCACCACCTGCTGCTCGACCATCTCCTCTACCTCGTCCGCCTGCTCCCTGCAGGCCACCACAGTCGAACCTCTGCCTCTGCCTGGGAGGTCCCTCTACTATCTTCTGCTCCTCTGCATGGTGGGTCGGGTAGTCACGAGCCATGTGGCCCTGCCCGCCGCATACATAGCACTGCCTTCTTCTTGTATGATTGGCTCTACTGCGTGTGCCCCACACATCTGAACCAGTATCCTGAGGTTGCCCACCTCATGGCCTGATCCTCTTAGACCTATGCGACATCTGTCTACTGCCGGCTGCCAAAGACTCCACTATGTGTCACCCTGTGGTAGGCCTCGCTGCTTGCATAGGCTCAGCAAGAAATCTCTCCACAAGAAGGGATCTCTCCAGTACTCCTGCCTACGTCGAAATGCTGAGGGAGATGATCGAATCCCTGATCTCATGCCTCATTCCATGCTCGAAGGTCCGAGCCTGGAAGAATGGGTCCCGTACCATGTCCGTGGAGTAGCGCGAGAGGTCAGTAAATCTCACCGAGTACTGGGCTACTGATATGCTACCCTGCCGCAGCAATAGTAACTCTTGGATACGCACCGCACAGAGGGTGGCTGGAACATACTCCGAGCAGAAGAGGATCTCGAAGTCCATCCAAAGTAAAGATGCCTCATCATGCACCTGAAGCATCAGGCTCCACCATCTACCTACTGCTACATGCAGGAGACTCGCGACAAGGATCACCATAAGATATGCTCCTGTCCCTACCAATATGAAGTCTCAGACGATAGCCTCCAACAAATCCTTGGCTACCTAAGGGTCTATCTCTCCATGGAACCTGGGCGGCCTCTGTCGCTGAAACTCTTGCAGCACACTCAGGAGATGTGCACTATCCGCTGCTGGGGCTGGTGGTATCGGTGGCCCAGTGGGCAGAGGTACCGCTGGTGACTCTACTGTAGTGGGGCCCTGCACCGAGGCCTCGTCGCTCGGTGGGCTACAATCTCGCACAAAGCTCAGAACCCTAGTTGGCTGCGTACATGGGGTCATCCTGAAAAGTAACAGGTGTGCCGTGGTCGTAGGCCTCGACTGCCTGGAGCTAAGCCTGCCCCTGTCTGCCAGCTCCCTGTGATCGGGGTGGCCCTCCTGGTGGTGGTGGTGGTAGAGCCTCGAAGCGTCGTCCACCACCTGCTGCTCGGCTAGCTCCTCTTCCTCGTCCGCCTGCTCCCGGCGGACCGCCATGGTCGAACGTCTGCCTCTTCCCGGGAGGTCCCTCTACTATCTACTGCTCCTCTGCATGGCGGGTCGGGTTGTCACGAGCCATGTGGCCCTGCCTGCCACATGCATAGCACTGCCTGCTCCTCGTATGACTAGATCTGCTTTGTGTGCCCCACACATCCGAACCAGTATCCTGAGGTCGCCCACCTGATGGCCTGGTCCGCTTGGCCCTCTGATACCAATTTGTCACGACCCATCCTCGGGGCTCATGCCGTGACTACCCCAAGCCCGCCTTCCATAGGCCAAGGGATGGCGACTAGCACCAAAGGCGTAATTCCCAAAAAAGGGAAGACATTGCCTTTATATAATTAAACAAACACAACAGAGTACGCAAGAGAAGTAATAACTAAGTAAAAACTAGGTACTAAATTAAGTGCTGAAAAGTAAATGGGCCAGAATACAAACCCAACTGAAAGTACAGTACAACAGAAAAGAAAGTACAGCTGCAGTAAAGTAAATCATCAACCACTGAGTCGTCCTCCAGATATCCCACCTGAAGGGTTGGTATAGATGGTCTCCTCAGCTCCTCGGGTCCGGCTGTCTGCTCCGTGTACGTACCGCCAAGTGGTCCACCTCCAGGTACTGTCCAACTCCACAAGACTCCACCTCGATCAGTGCTGGCCATCGTCTGCATCAAACACAATGTCGTACGGGCATAGCCCGTGTAGGGGTGAGTATACAGTACTCAGTAGGGACCCCGAGACCCCCGAAGGTTTCCCAAAATCCACAAAGGATAAATCCAAGGAAAGATAAAAACACGAAGTAACAACCGACTCTACTTAGGTATATGGCCATACATATACATAAGTCATCAATTCCAGTTCGGCTCTAACTCACGAGCTCAAGTACAACCCAGTACACACAGGAAAGCACAACCCAGTCCACATAGGAAAGCAAGTCAATCACATCGATGATAATGATTGAAAGTCAAGGCTCAGATGACACAGGTATACTACTCATGAAGAAAGGTGGAGATGATTAGATGTAGCCTTTGAATCATCTCCTATGTCGAACCCACGTAGGATCCAATTACAGAAGTCATCGCTGCCGAACCCACGTAGGATCCAAGTACAGTAACCATCACTGCCGAACTCACGTAGGATCCAAGTACATTCATTGTCCCTGCTGAACCCACGGAGGATCGAAGTAAAGTCTTCCTCGCTGCCGAACACACGTAGGATCCAAGTACAGCCGTCTTCGTCGTCACAGTCTCAGCCAGCTCTAGGGTTCCCGCAAACAACACGCTCGATTCCGAGAGGGTCCGCTCCATGAGCCAAGAGGGTTGATACATCCACTATCACAAAGTCTAGAGTTGATGTATCCCAAAGTTCTGCTTTGTCAATAGGAACTCAACGTGACAAACGGCGCGTCAATCGGACGCCCGGTCTGAGAGATAATGGCTTTTCCGTTCATGGGGCCCGGTTAGAAATATGCTCATTTCTAACCCGGAGGATTTCCATAGTCATCCAAAACTCACTTAGAGTATTTCAAAAGAACCTTCTCGTCAAAAGGGTCCTAGTTCCGCAGAGGGCGCGTCGATCGGACACGCGGTCTTTAAGTGATTTCCGTTTATGTGAAAAACAGGCCCGACCCATTTGGCCCAGTGGGCTGGCAGGTCGGGTTAACCCAATTTGATGGGTCCGACCCAGCAGGGGTGTCAGACCGGTCCGAAGGAAAAATGCAGCTCGGCCTAAGGCAGAGCGGTTCCAAGGGGGGGGGGGGGGCTTCCCGGACCGGCGACGACTTAGGACACCGCCCTCCCAAACCGGCCGGCTTGGCCGACCGACCTTCTGGCGTACGCGGCCCGCACGGGCGGGCCGTCGATCATCCAGAGTGGCACCTTCCTGGCGCAGCAGTCCAGCTCCTCCCTGCCAGCCGATGGGCCGACCGGTTCTTCCGCCGAAGCGGCCCCCTATGTGGGCCGCGGTTCCTCCCGCACATCTGGGACGACGACGCCGGCTTCCTTTGCTATGTTTCCAGCACGGCGCGACGACAACGTTATTTCTCCACCTTTGATTTCCAATTCCAAAAATATCAAGTAAATATGGTGGGTCGTTGGGCCGTGTTTTTTTGGCCCGCGCCCTCCGCATTAGGCGGTAACAATCGGCCAAAGATGAACAAGGTTTCATGAAGCACAACGAACAATTTTATTCAAATAAAATTGGAACAATTCACCCTACCTCAACAATTGATGTCAAACGTTGGCGTCACAGAAGATGACATCACGAGGTGAGGATTCGTGGACATCGTCGGAGTGCACCCGAGTAAGAAATAGCATTCCCTCTCTTGTCACGGAGAAGAGAAAATATATGGTGCATTGTCGTTGGCAAATTCCCCATGTTGGTGTCTCCATCCTTTTCGCGAAGAAAGAAGAGGATGGAGAACCATGGTTGCCGAGTCATTCTACATTGAAGGTTCGATGTTCTTCGTCGTAGAACAACCGTCCTTCGTTGAGGATGAAGTTCTTCAAAAAATCTAGAGTTATCCCAATTCCTCCTCACACAACAATTTCCAACCCAAATAAAATAAGTCTTCTCTTTATTTTATTTAATCTTTCCATGCATTAATAATTTAAAATTCAAACACATAATTAATTTAATTGAAGAGGTTCAATCAATTAATTAAGGTTCATGTTGGCAAGAATTAAAGTGGGAGAGAGGGGAGAGGAAAAGTAACTCAATTAAAGGGGATTTAACAATTAAGAAGGGGGGGTTTAAAAGGAGTTTAGGGAATCTGAAAGGTTGGGGCTTGTGTGGGCCCCACCTCACAAATATCCTCACATGGGTAGTTAGGTGCTTATGAGTCCCACCCCAACTCCCCCATGTAGGATATAACCACATTAGATATAAAATAAAATTGTTCCACAATTTTATTCACTTCTTATTTAATCCACAAATTTTAACTTCTCCTCCTGTGAAAACGCATCTACAGTAAAGGTCCCCTAAAGAAATTACTGGCGTTGCAAGTTCATCGATGCCCTTGGATTTCAATTCCGAGCACCGGTTCAAAAGATAGAAAAACCCGCTCGTTTTTTTACTGAATGCACTCGAGCTAAACTTCAGAAATTGATTCCGGGCACACCGGGCCTCAGAATCAAGTGCCGTCAGAATACACAGACTCATAAATTTTCAATGTATTTAAGAAAAAATTTTCCTTGAAATTTCCGGGTCTTTATAGGACATACCTGAAAAAATACAAGATCTTACATTTGACATGGTAATGAAGGCATTTTAGCTACTTTTCAGCTATTCAGCCAGGGACTTCCACCTTAGGAACAATATAATGTTTCATGAAATGTTTTTTCCATGGAGAAATATATTACCATTATTAAATAATGTATTTAGACCATTATAGTTACTATTTCAAAATCATCAACTTATCTTGTGACATATTTGATATAGGTTCTTTACGTCCCATATTTATGATCTATTGACATCATTTATTGAACTCAAAGTGGAATAATCAAATTTATTTATGAGTGTTGATACACGTTTGGGAATAAGGACACTACATATGTATATATTTCTATATTTTGATTTAGTAGTAGATTCTTATGGACATAACCGAGGTTTGACATTCCATAATATGAAATATTTTGATTTGATTTATGGAATGGATTTATTAACATAGTTCTGAGCTTGTATCAATTATCATTCAAGTAGTATATCTTTTTCCTTATCATCTGGTAATGAATATAATCACCATGGTGAGTTAGAGTTTTAAGATAGTAATCCAGGCCTTGATTCAGGTAAATTTGGTTCAATTAATAATAATATGAATTTTCTAATCCTTTGAGTATTTGAAACTAAATATTAATGACTTGTACCTCTAGTGGTATGTCTTTCAACCAATGTTTTCCATGATGATTTATCTGGCCTAATTTTTAAGTGAGAAGTGTAATTTAAATTTATCTATCTTCTAAAACTAAATTGATCTCAATTATTCCATATAAAATGTAATTAGATGAGTTTAGGGGGTTTGAAATTTAATTGTATGAGTTTGAGGTAAAAATGGTTCATTGAACTAAGCACTTTTCCTTGAGGTAAATTGGTTCTCTTCACCATGAATGATTATGGAAGTATTTATTAGTGTGGAGACTATTGGTATATAAATGAAGTAAAATCAATATTTTTTTTTTCTGTTTACTCAGAATTTATGATTTATTTGACCAGTTAAAGGGTTGAAATTGGTTTTCCATGATTATCTTATGCTTTGGTTATCGTCATCTTTGAGAAATTATAGAATAAATTACTGATATGGATTTTGAAAGATGGTTTTTTCATTTTAAATATATGGTAATGGTTTTTGATTTTTCCAATGCTCCAGATATATTTATGGAATTATTGATGAGTATATTTAATCAATTTTAGACACTTTTATCATAATATTTATGGATTATATCCTTGTTTATTCATAGTCTTTGGACATGAATTATCGATATCTTCATATAATTTTTCAAACATTGAAGGAACATATTTTTTAAACCAATCTATCAAAATACTCATTTTAGTTTCAGGAAGGTAGGTTCCATGAGAATATGATCTCTAAAGCTAGAATCTCAGTGGATATTGATAATGTGGAATCAGGGATGTCCTATACATTCCCAATGAACATGTTTAAAATATGATTTTTCCTTGGTATTATAGGATATTATCTTTATTTTGTCCAAGATTTCTTAAAATTACTACTCTAATGATAACTTTATAAAGTAAGGGATTGAAGTTTATAAGGTTATAAAAATATGAATTATCTTTTCTAGAGCTAAATAAAAGGTTGAACACAACTCTAATTATGATATTAACTAATTTATTTGATGGGATTGAGGTATACTGTGATTCATATATTGTCAATATCAGATATATTATAATGCAGGGTCATCAAGTATTATATTATGGTTCTTGATAGATGTGATATCATGAACAAAAATATCCTACCCATGATTTGGAGCTGGCTACCAATGTTCAATATTTAATGTGATTGAGGTACTACCTATTTAGGGAGAACTTCATATTATTATTCACTGACTATAAAATTATTAAATATACATTTATATAATGGGATTTTAATATGAGGAATAATAATTGGGTAAAATACCTACAATAATTTTATTTTGATATTTATTATGCTCATGGAAAAAGAAATGTGGTTGTTGATTCCCTTAGTAGGAAAGTTCACTCTCAAAGGGTGCAAGAAGAAAATGAAGAATGGTGATTAGTGTCCTTATTAGTTGAGATCCACCTAGATGTAAGGATCATATTGGGATATATTTATTCAACATAGACTCTTCACCATCAATTTTAGATCATATTAAGGACCCTTAGATATCTAACCATGTTTTTGTCCTTATTCGAGAGACACTTGATAATGGGGAGATTCCTCATGGATAGTTTTAGAGTTACCATTATTTCCTATATGTACATGGAAAGCTTATAGTATAAAATTGTAAAAAGGAATAAGTAATAAAAGAATAATATAGTTCTTTAGGGTATTTAATTCATGGAATCATAGAAATTTATAATGATATTAATTTCTAATTTTGGTACTTTACATGAAGAATTATTTTTTAGGTTTATCTCTAGATGCTTAACTTGTAAGAAGGGAAAAAGCGAATTAATAAAAACCAAGTGGAATTTATAATTTTTTTCAACATAAAAATAGTACAAAATTAATATAGACTTTATAAAATGCCTACTGAGATCTCATAGTGGTCGAGTTATAGTTTGTGTAATTCGGGATCTCCCAACAAATATGTCTCACTCTGTCTCTACCAATTTAGCCTCTTTAGTTGAAGAGTTAGGTAAATTATAAGTAATATAGATCATTAATCTATCTAAGTTGGTGTCCAAGGACCAACTATTTTTCAATTTTATAATAATTATATTGAATTTATTTAATATTAATAAATATTCTTAATACATATTGTTTTATATTCTACATGACTCTAATGTAATAATGTCTTGGAGTATATGTCACATTGATAAGGTCAGAAAGGTTCCCCAATATACTGAGGACCTTGATACAATATTACAATATTCTCAAATAATGTTCTATGGTTGGATAAATTAGTTTGATGAGACATATAATACATAGGATGTCAGGTGCGAATACTTGTAAGCAGATGAGGCTTCTTCTCATGAAGTTCGCACATGGTAATCTCCAAGATAGGAGATTATGAGAACATACCCACCAATAGGAATTCCATATATTTTTGTGTCATTGGATATTCATATCAACAAGCATGTGTGATGGTCCTTAGACTTAGATTATTATTAATTCATTTTACAACTCGCATTGTTAGATGTATTTTTTAAACCATTATGATTACAACTCATGGAGAAGTTAGATACATTGGGTACGTCATGAGTGACATGTCATCAATGAATAAGTTGAGGATGGATTTTTCCCTTAAATATTTATTGAAGATGATATCTAAAACATTTTATTGGAATAGAAATTTGGCATTAAATTACATGGACATGGTGTAACGCCGTGTTTATTTCAGATAGTCAAAGAAAGACTTATCGAGCATAAAAGTTGGTGAAATAAATTTACAGATTTAAAGATTAGATATTTTGAAAAAGGGATTATATTACACAATGAGAGTTCATATGCAATTTTTGATGCTGTGACATTAAGTTCTTCCCATTGGGTTCCATGACCAATTTCTAGACAGTAATCTTTGACTTTAGGCAAGCTCACCTAATGCCAATGAGAAAGAATCCTAGAAGTTCACACACTAAGTGTTTCCATTGATCTTAATTAAATTCAATTTAAGCTTAATTAATGGAATAAATATTATTATCAAGTCTTAGGAATATTTTTATTCAAGTGGTATTGATTTCATAAATTAAATAAATATTTATTTGTTGACCTGTGACTAAAATATTTATTTTATTTAGTAAATATTTTAATAAACATTTATTCACTAGATTGTGGATAAAACATTTATTTAGGAATAAAATATTTATTCTATAGTTCAATAAGCCTACAAAATTTCAAATGTAATGATACCAAGTTTAGTAAATAATATTAATTAACAAGATCGTTATATAATATTTTTCATTTCGCAAGTTGGAGTGTGCCACAAAATAATAATAATATAAATATTATTACGTGGTATTAGTTTTATAAAACGTAATAAATGTTTTTTAAAGTCTGATATGCAATTAAATGACATTTTAACTTAAATCCCAACTCTAGAAATTGATGACTACACCTATTGTGTTGGGAATAAAAAAATTGAGAATTGAGAATCATTGCGCATATAGAATTCCCTCTAAACTCCTCCTTAACTCTCCCTCACAAGAATAAGAAGTTCAAGAGATATATATTCAAGACCTAAGAATGAGTGATCAATAACTTACAATCCAAGACATTTGAGTCACCCCACTAGCACCCAGAAATCGATAGGTGTTGATCAAAGATCATATGAGCTTGTGTGGATCAGTACAAGATGGATTCTATCCATGGATCCTCACAACGCAACAAAGTTAATCCAAAAGGATCTTTTCAGACAATCAACATTCCCCAACAGAGAAAATTCATAATCCCAAGTATTTATTTCTTCATTTAATAAATAAATTAATTATAAATTTGACATGGAATACCCTCTCTCTTGGTTTCAAGCAATGAATATTAAAAGAAATTTTAATACATCACCCACCTCCACACACTTATGCAATTCCTAGAACCAACAAGTGGTATCTGAGTAGTCACATTTAAATTTATAATTATTTACTTGATTTTTTATCTGTTAGAAATTAGGGTTATATTTTCATTTTATTTTTTTCATTATTTAATCTGATTTGAATTAACATGTTATCAAAATATTAATCACGTGAATTTAGTGTTTAATTTTACTATAGGTTTAAGAACAAATGAATAATTACTTGAGATTCCATGAGAAAGTACCAAATATTTTTCCAGTAAAATTGGGTTACATGGCATGCAGTCAGAACTCACTCCATATACCCATGCACATTGCATCTAGATATGTCGAGCAATTAATTATACATGATGGATTTATTGCACACAACATGTTGATTGGGACAACATGGAACACATAAAGAGGATACATGGTGTGTATCTAGCATGCACATGCTGTGTAGTCCGACCGAGTTAACACACTAAAGACCCAGATGTGTGATCTAGATACACGAAAATCGATGTACATGGTGTGTAGCTGGACGTACAAGCCATGTATTCTCCCATTTGATGTAAAAAAATTAAAATTACATTACATTTGAAAATTGAAGCATTAAAACCTTATTTTATTGATTATCAAACCTTTTTTCTGACAATTTACTAATGGTTTTAAGGAATTTTAAATGCTTAATTAATTTATTATAATTAATATTTCATTATTGGTTATTCCATTAATTTTCCATTAATTCCATTAATTATGGTTATCTTCAAATAATATTGGATGATCATTAAGATTAAAGGGAATTAATTAATTAATTTATTAACTAATTAATGAAAGTGTGTTTATGTTAAATAATAAAAGAATGAGTAAATAAATGAATACTATACATTTAATTTTTCATATTCAATGAAAGTGTGAGCATTTATGATATTGACCATGACCAATGTTTGTGTTGGATATTTTAATTTAATTTATTACATGAGTTTGAAATTAATTAATATTAAATTAAATGATGGACTGAAATTCACCCCTCCCTCTATTATTATGTATAACCTAAAGGTAAAAGGATATTTATGTAATCCCCTTTAAACAATCCCTTGGTTCCCTACACCAGCATGTGATAAATAAATATTTGTAATTAATGGATCATTATAAGGTGTGTGGAGGTAGTTCCAGATGGAACCATGATGATTCCAACCCAAGTGATACACATATGGACTTGTGAAATGTTTTAAATCATGCCAAGATTGACAATACGAGTTAATTCCCCTAGGTAAAAGGTTGATTTAATGTCTGCTCATTAAATCAACTATTATATAATGTTTATAAATGGTCCATTTAATTAATTAATTATTTCTTTATATGTAATTATTTATTCTATGGATGAAACACCACGATCACATAAATAAATGAATTAATGTGAAAATAAAGAAATTAAATAAATTAATTATGAGTAATGGTTTTATCCAATATTGTAAATTAATTAAGTAACATCCAATTAATTTTAACAAGATGTGTAAAGGATAAACCAAGATAAAATTTATGCATAATAAATTAAAATACCTCAATTAAATATTAACTCATACTGAGCATTCTATTACTTGATTGGGAATGAAACCATAAAATTAAGTGTAGTACCTGACTGAAGTCTGGACACTTACATTTATCAGTGAGTTCTCATGATAGTTTTGGGTTGACTTAACTAAAATTTTATTGAGTTTAATGATCAATGTATATTTAATAAAAATTTGGAGGTAAGTGTTGAGGAAATCCAAGTCATAATTTTTGGATAGGGGAATCCACTCAATGAATCAAGGAGCTTCAAGTTTGTAATTGGAAAGACCGCCTAACTAATTACTTTATTATGGTTTTCATGGCCAAAATCGAGATCATTAAGAAAATTAATGGGCATCCATTACACTAGAATGTTAAATCAACTAGAAATTACGAGTTCAATGGTGAGGGATATTGAGACTTGATAAAATAATGGGTTATTTAATAAAAAGAATTTAATTTACTATATCTCACTTATTTTGTAATCAAAAATGGTACTTATAATATGCTCTTTTTAACTATATAATAAAATGAAAAGTTCACTATCCAGACTGTCCCTATGATCAATATTTGAGAAACATAACATTCTAATTGGCAGTTACTTCAAAGAGTGTTTTAGATTTCTTTAATTTGTCTTATTCCATTAATGGTAATGTTATGTGCTAGAATTCCTAATGCATGATCTGTTAACTAAAGAGGTGAGTAATTAAGAGTTCCTTATCTATGAAAAACATTTGATAGACACATTTTACATTAAATTTTCGATTCATTCATAGATATATAGTGATCTAATAAAGTATCAAAAAATCATGGACGCATATAGCATGCTTGAGAACCTCCATGGTCTTTACCAGGATAGAGCTAGAAATGAATGATTTGAGATTTCTAAAGCACACTTTCAGATAAATCTTGGATAAGGTACCCCAACTAGGCCCCACATAGTCAATCTCATTTGCTACATTGTGCACTTAGAGGTTATAGGGTTTAAAATCCCTAAATAATTAGGCACAAACCTCATTTTGGAAACACTACCTTAGAAATTCACT
The DNA here is from genome assembly GCA_963277665.1 of Viscum album. Classification (NCBI taxonomy): domain Eukaryota; kingdom Viridiplantae; phylum Streptophyta; class Magnoliopsida; order Santalales; family Viscaceae; genus Viscum; species Viscum album. Next base: position 358,480,612 of record OY728121.1, read on the forward strand.
AGCTTTGTTGTGAATTTTAATATGAACAATGTTGATAAGTCTATACCAGATATTTTTACTATTCTTCTCTAAGTAGATAGGGATACAAAGTGTGAAAAACCTTTTGTCCTTATGCTAAAAAATGGAAATAGAAAGAAAATATATATTGGCCCAAAGATTCTTCATGTCATTCCAAGAAGAAGAAGATCAAGGGGTAAGCAATGGAATGGGCTGTTTTTTTCATTGCATGTGGTAGGAAGGGCCAGTGGAAGAAAAACTACACCCCAAAAAAGAAGCAAGGGGAAGTTTTAGGTACATTTTTTTGAGTTCAATTTATAAATTTCTACATATTTGGTATTAGATATAGATTTTGGTGCTCACATATGTATTCAAATATAGAAACTAAGTAGATTCAAAAAGATTGACTGAGGAGAGGTAGATCTTCAAGAATCCAACCGAGCTAAACTTGATACTATTTATATTAGGGACTCCCACCTCACATTGTATATTAGAATGATCTTAGTATTAAAGGTTTTTTATTATGTTACTTTAGCTACCAAAAAGATGATATATGTATCCATACTTGATACAGATGGGTTTATTTTCAAATTTTAGAATAAATATTGCTTATTTAAAAAATGTAGCATTTTTTTGGTAATTCTAATTAAAAAAAGGTCTTTATGTTTCAGATTAGAAGAACCAAATAATGAAAATTTATAATATAGTTACTTCAAATGAATCATACCACACCTAAATTTGGTATCATCAGTTAGATCATATAAATGAAAAATTCTTGACTAAATAACATAAAGATGGATATTTAGATCCTTCTGAACTAAAAACACTTGGTGTATATTTCTCACATGTTTGCATGAAAAAATAACCAAATCCCCATTTAGTGGGAAAGGTGAAAGGTCTAATGATATTCTTTAATTATTTCATACCGATGAGTGTGGAACATTTACTGTTGAATCACAGGGGGGTACTCATAATTTATAACTTTTACTCATGATTTTAGTAGATATGAATATGTTTACATAATGAGGTATAATTTAGATTATTTTGATAAATTAAATGAATACAATAATGAAGTTGAGAACTGGCTTGGTAAGAAGATTAAGAAACTTTGCTATGATCATAGTGGTGAGTATATTAATCAAGACTTCATTGATTATTTATGGGAGTTTGGGATTTTATCTCAACTCAGACTTCCTTATATGACTTAGTAGAATGGTGTAAGAGAAAGGAGGAACCACACCTTGTTGAAAATGGTGAGATCAATGATGAGTTGTGGGATTATACCATTATCCTTTTGGGGATATGCGTTACAAACAACCACATATTTACTAAACTGAGTTCCAACTATAGAAACAAATAGTATACCATACAAATTATGTAATAGAAATAAACTTGTGTTGTATTTCTTACACATGTATGGTTGTGAAGCATTTTATAAGGCCTCTTCAGGTAACAAGCTTCCACCCGAGGCACAAAGTGTACCTTTATAGGATATACCAAAGAAAAAAAAGGATAATACAAATAAAATAATTCCAAAAAATGGTTGTGGTTGATGGAAATCCAAAATTTATTGAGGAGGATCTTATCTCTAAAAGAGATAGTGAGAGAAATATAGACTTTGATGAAGTCCAGGCTCATGATATACAAGATTTGGCACATGAAACAATTCCTCATAGCCCTGTGGAAGAAGAAATTGTTCCATAGAACCAATTACCATTTATGAGTATGATAGAGATTAAAGAACCATAATGGTATGGATTTCTAGTCATAGAGGATGGTGACTCATTATTAGTTGATAATAACGATCCTCTAACCTAGAAAGAAGCAATAAGTGGCACATATGGTTCGAAGGGGAAAGAATCCATGAATTCTTAAATGGATTCTATGTACCAAAACCTAGTCTATATTTTGGTAGAACCTCTAGTATATGTAAATCCCATTGGTTTCAAATGGGTATTCAAGAAGAAAATGAACATTGAAGGAAAATTCAGTACCTATAAGGGGTGACTAGTTGGAAATGGGTTTAAACAACGTCAATTCATTGAATATGAAAAAACATTTTCACCATTTTCAATGTTGAAATCCATAAAAATAATACTAGCTATTACAGATTTCTATGATTATAATATTTGGAAAATGGATGTCAAAATAGACTTCCTTAATGGGAACATTTAAGAAGATATATATATGACACAACCGAAATGGGATTTTACTCCAAAGGATGGAAAAAATGTATGAAAGTTGTAAATATGAATTTTTGGGTTAAAGAAAGAATCCAGGTCATGGAAGATTCATTTTCCTGAGGCCATAGCTAAATTTAGTTTCATAAAGAATGAATGCGAGCAGTGTGTCTATAAATGGTTTAGTGGGAGTGTAGTCATTTTATTAGTAGTATTTGTTGATGACATATTACTCATTGGAAATGAAATACAATTATTACAGTCTATTAAGGCATGGTTGAATAAATTATTCTCTATAAAGAAATTGGGAAAGGAAATATATATTATTAGGATCAATATCCATCATGATATATCCAAGAGGTTACTTAGTCAAAGTCAAAGTACATACACTAACTTGATACTAAAGAGATTCCGTATGGAAAATACAAGAGGGGATTTTTTATGGAATCACATGGAAGTAATATTTTTAGGAAAATGTGTTCTTAGAAACATGAGGAAATAAAAAGAATGAAAAGGTTTCTATACACATCCGAGATTAGGTTAGTCATGTATGGTATGTTATGTACTAGGCTAGATGTTTCCTATACAGTAAGTGAAGTAGGAAGACATCAAGATGATCAAGATGACTTCCATTTGATGGAATTCAAGACTATCCTTAACTATATGAGGTGAAATAAGGATATGTTCTTGGTTTATGGAGGATTTGGGGAACTATTAATTAGAGTATATGTAGATTCTAGCTTCCAAATTGATCAATATGACTTGAAGTCATGAATGGGATACATCTTCACTTTGATTAGAGGTGTTGTGAGATGGAAGAGCTCAATGTAGGATGTGGTTGAATATTATACAATAGATTCTAATTATATTACAACTTATAAGGAATCAAAACAAGAGGTATGGATGCACAACCTCATCCAAGTGATTGATGTGGTATCTTGGCGTAAAGATCCCATCAAACTCTGTTGTGATAATTCTGTAGTAGTGACTATTGAAAAATAAACAATTTCACATGAGTGGGAAAAGAACATACTTTTGAAGTATCATATCTTGAGGTATTTTTCTCAAATAGGTGAAGTTTGAGTGAGCTGTATTTCCAAGGAAGAAAATGTGACACGCCGCTTGTCTAAAGGCTTGACTCAACAAAAACATTACTATTATGTGAGGTCTAGAGGACTAAAGGTCACATGCAATTAGATCTAGTTTAGGTGGGAGTTTTTTGGAGTTGGTGTCCTAGGAATAACTGTATTTAATTTTATTACATGTATATTAGATGTATTTAATATTAATAAAACTTCTTATTACATATTGTTTTTTATTCTGTATGACTCTAATGTAATAATTTCCTAGAGCATAAGTCACATTGATAAGGTCATATTAGTTTATTTATATAATGAGAACCTTGATGTTATATGAAAGTATTCTCAAATAATGTTCTACAATTGGATAACATACTATGATGGAACACATAGTATATAAATTACTAAGTGTGAGTAATCGTAAGCAGATGAGGCTTCTTTCAGGAATTTCTCACTTGGTAATACCCATGATCGGAGATTATGAGAATATACCCACCAGTAGTAATTCTTCATGTTTTTTTGTCATCATATATTACTATATAAAAGCATGTGTGATGGTCCTTATACTTTAATATTATTATTAATTCATGCTACAACTCACATATCTAGATGTATTTCATAAACCATGATGATAACAATTCATGGAGAGGTTGGATACATTGAGTGCATCATAAGGGACATGTCATTAATGAATAAGATAAGGATGGATTTTTCCCTTCCATCTTTATGGAAACAAATATCTTGACCCTTTTATTGGAATAGAACCATCACATTAAATTCCAAAACCATGGTGTAATGACATGTTTATTTTAGATAGTGAAAGAAAGACATATCGAGCATTTAGGTTGGTGGCATGGAGGTGAAATCTTCTTGATGAGATATTGTAAAAAAGGGATTATATTACATAGTGATCATTCGTATGTGGTTGTTGATGTTGAGATAATAAATTCATTCACTTGGGTACCTTGACCCATTACTAGATAGTAATATTAAACTTTAGGCAAGCCTGTCTAATGCCAATGAGAAAGAATCCTAGAGGGTCACACACTAAGTGTTTCTGTTGATATAGATTAAATTATATTTGTGTTTAATTAATAGAATAAATATTATTTTCAAGTGTAAGGAATAATTTTATTCAAGTTATATCGATCTCATAAATTAGATAAATATTTATTCGCTGACTTTTGAAAAAATATTTATTTTATTTATTGAATGTTTTAATAAATATTTATTCACCATATCATGAATAAAATATTTATTTATGAGTGAAATATTTATTCGGTTATTTAATAAATTCTAGAGGTGTTCAAATGGACCAATAACGAGTTTGATGAAAAATATTAAATAATAATACCATTACATAATATTTTTTATTGCGCAAGTTGGAGCACGATACAAAATAATAATAATATAAATATTATTACGAGGAATAGGGTTTATTAAAAGTAATAAATGTTATTTAATGTTCAGAATGCAATTAAATAAAACTTTATCTTAAATAATAATTCTATAAATAGAAGGATATGTCTATTGTTTAGGTAATTAAAAAGTTGAGAATAGAGAATTTTTTCACGCAATGAATTCTCTCTCAAATCCTCCTTCTCTATCCCTCTCAAGAACAAAAAGTAAAAGAGAGATTTCTTCAACACTGAACAATGAGTAATCAAGAACGAACAACATAGGATGCTCAAATCACCTCTCTAGCGTCCATATATTGATTGGTGCTGCTTAGAGATCATAATAGAACATGTGGATCAACGCTAGAGGGATTCTATCCTTAGATCCTCATAGTGTAATGAAGTCCATCCAAAAGTTTCTTTTTAGATTATCAACTTTCATCAATAAAGAAAATACATAATCCTAGGTATTTATTTATTCTAATATCAAATAAATTAATTATAAATTTGATATGAAAGGTACTCTATCTTGGTTTATGGAAATGATTATTTAAAGAAATTTTAATATATCACCCACCACCACATGCTTCCACTGCACTTAGATCCAACAAAAGCTTCATGGTCTACTAAATAGTATCCTCTTGGATAGGGATCTAAGGTTCACGTTGATATTTTGGTATGGTTTAAAATAGGATAAATGTTTTTAGGTAAAATGGAGTGCTGATTTTCACCCACAAAATTAGAGGCCCTTCCACACACACATTATATATTTTGGAATATGTGATATGAGTTTGAATTATATATTTTGAAGGCTCATAGGAGGATCAAATTACATTGGTTGAATTATTCTATAATAATATCCACCAGCCATCAAATCAAATAGATCCTTTTGAGTATCTTTATGGAATATCTTATAATTATACTATCCACTTGGCCGATGTAGGTGAATCAACTATAATAAGGCGTAAAATTGTTGATGAGATGACTAAAGATGTGAAATTAATTCAAATACATATCATAACTATTCAAGGATAACAAGGGTCACATGATAACTATTATAGAAGTCTATTTTTGTTCAAATTTTGGGATTATTCTTTATTTAGTTTTCATTGAGGATAGGTCACAAATGGATTAATATGTAAGGAAAATTGACTCAGATATTTTTCAGACCTTTTGAAATATAGAAAATAAAAAAGGAAAATACTTATCAGTTTTATACACCTCTAAAATTTTGTACCACGAGTTTTACATTCTATGTTTCTCAACAAAGGAATTTTATACCCGATCCTATGTATGCGATCTGATATGATGATATCAAACTTTTTGTGGATCCATATTCAATGAAGTAACCTATTTATATCATTTATCATGTTGTTAAAGTGTTGTGAGGAAAGTAAATTCATCTTGTTTAGGTTATTTAGAAGCACAAAAAGATCCATGATGAAAATTGGGAATGAGAAGTGGAAATAAAATTACAAATGGAAAACTTGTTCCCTCTAGAATATCGTTTAAGCATATTAGGAATAAGAAGCCCAATGTTGTATATTTGTAAAGAAACTCATATATACCTTTTAGTTTCTAATTTAATTTTAGCTAAAAAATTCCATTTTGTGTTTTATTTAGATGATAATGTGGTGTTAGAAGTTTTAGGAGGAGGAGGAAGGGGGAAAGGTGGAAAGGCTCGTGATAACATCGTGTAATTGATGTAATTTTACCTAGTACCTAGAAGTTCATGGTGGGATATAGGGATTTTTTCAATTCCACCAGGTGCCTGATTGCTATTTCTAGGTACATAATGGATTATGAAATATTTTTTTAAATGAAAGGGTAATTGCATCAGTCTATCTCAAATTTTAACCCTTAAAAACTACACCCATTTGGATTTTTACTCATTTAAGTTACAAGAATAGTTATATTAACCTCTTTATCTTCTATCTTCCACCACAAGGCTACCCACATTTAATATTGGTCTAAATTGATTCCAATAGGTTATTAAATCTCATTATCATATAAGTGTCAGTAATGAATCCATCAATTATTCTCATTTTTCTTGTTTCATCATGGAAGTGATCACAACCTTATATTCTCCTTACCTAGTTCATATATGATTCATTGATTCCTTAAATATTATTTTCATCTATTTATTTTAGGGGTTTAACCTAAGTAAATATAAGGTGAGAATGTTGTTTCAATTATGATATTTACATTCCTTTTGTGTTTTTAAATACCAAAATCATATTATTTTAAGTGGATTCTATCATTATAGTAGTGATTTATCTATCCTTTTCTTCCTCAAATAAGATTTATGAAAAAAGTTAAATTGGTGGATCTATATTCCTATCATACTCATAAGGAGTTGGTATAACATTGGTATGGGGTTGAGTGAATCTAATTAAAAATATATGTTCAAAAATAATAATTTTTTTATAAATTGTTCCATGATTTTTGAAAATTTATTTATTTAATTGACCTGTATTTACCTTGTTGAGGTGATTTCACTATTATATAAGTATAAAATCTCTTACTTGATTGTTTTTTAGCTTCAAATAGTCATTATAAATGTTGAAAAGTATACGGAATTGATTTAATAATTATTATTATCTACTATATATAAATTGTTTTATTAATGTTTGAGTTTATACAAAACCGTCATTAGTTTGAGTTAGTGAATAATAATATTCTTAAGTTTATGGGGTATTATGATTGAATTGGAATCCTAAATTGATGATTTATGACCATATTAGAAAGGGTATATTGTATATTTATAAATATTTATGAGGTATTCCTTTTATTGATGAATGAGCTAATGGTTTTGTTGGTATTTAAATTTTATGACTCAATATACCCTTTCCCTTTTCCCTTTTGGGGTGGGATGAAATATTTCCCAGAATCATCATACATGATCCCCTTTCCTCCTTTTATGGGTATAGATCCAAAACCCACTATATTCATTTATATAATATTTTAAACTAAGGATCAATGTGTGTAAATTGTATATGGACCCTCCCTATATTGGTGGTTACTTAATATCATTTATAATTATTTTGATTATCAATAATATAATATATTTCTTATTGTTATGCTTACTACTTTCACTTGTAATTGTTTATTTATGCACTTTAGTTTATGAAATGTAGTTAGTGGTAGGATTGTGACTACTTACTAACTATATTATGATCAAACCCCACATGTGTCCCATATCAAGGTGTGTATGAACCCTTTTTTAGATGATTCAGAAAAAAGAAATACCCCAAAGCATAGAATCTATACCCACATGGAGCAAATAGTTTTAGAGATACCTTTTTTGGATTTTACAAAATGATATAGGCTACGATACATGGTATTTATTGACATGTATCTATGTGATTTCCCTCACATGGGGATTTCCATTATAGTTCTTTAGGGCATGATTAACATGCATTATATGTGTATTTTTTATAGTTTAAGTCATTTTTTTAGAATTTATTGATTTATGATATTTTGGTTTTATATAATTTTATATTCATAAATTGCTTTAATTTGTTTATCTAGGTAACCTAATATTTAAGTATTACATTTGTGGTGATATTTATTCTGGTTTCATAAGTTCTATGTGTTTAATGGTCAAAACAATTATTTTTCCACCTGTATATTATTTATTTTGTGTATAAGAGAAAAAACTTTATCCCAAATTAGACTCATTTGGCCCTTGGAATTTACACGACTCTAAAGATCAAGAGGTTTTTCTAAGGGGTTTTAATATAGTGACCATGTCTGATACCATTCAGGTAATATGGTCATGGTCATCACACACACAATTAATTTAATTATTCATCAAGCATACTTACAATATTGGAAACCACTAGATGTATCATACTATTTTATGCATGGTTCATTTACCATTAAACCTAACCATTCATCCCAAAAATATCCATAATTTTTCTTTGAAAAAGTTAAAATTTCTTAAAAATAATCACAAGAAAGTCACAAAGTAGACATTTCTTGTAAAAAGTAATAAATAAGTTTAAGATCCAAAAATATATATTCTTGGCCTACCATGGTAACTCAAGGATTATTATAATAAGAGTTGTATAAACACTTCCTCATAATTCACCACTTGATTTTCAAATATCCAATCTCCCGTCTACTTTATTTATGAAATAAAAAAACAAAACCATGCTATGATAGAATTTTGCAATGAAATATTTGAAGATACAATATCCTAATATTTGAGTCTTCTTTCTATAAGGCCTAAAGTTTATTTTGGATTCCCCTAGGTTGATAATATGTTCTAAGTTCATAAAATTCATTATTATAAAATGATTTCTTCTAAATAAATATATATAAAAAGAAAACTTCCACCCAAAAGTCTAGAACAACCACTACATACATTGGATCTTTAATATTAATGAAATAATCAGTTTACAGAATATACTACATCCAAACAAGGTACTATATCAATGAGAAGCATCTAGTAAACCTTGAATCATGCGAAGTAAACATAACCATTACTAATAACCTTTAAATTTATTACTAAAAATCATATAGAAAATGAAAAACCAATGAGAAAAAAATTGGTGGGAGGAAAAATAAATAAATCATTTAAGAGTATTACAAAATACACAACCAAAATGGAAAACCTAACTACCAAATTCCATTTGACACGTATGTACACTTTATTTTATACCTCCTCTATCCCTAAACATGCTACATGATCATACTATGAGATTTTAATGGACTAATGTCCTTGACTATATAAGATAAAACCAAGCCTACATACACACAAAGTGTGAATGTAGGATATGAGTGAGAATCCCATTATAATAATAGAAATGATCATTTTAAATACTTTTAGAAAACAAAATAGGAAATTATAGTTTCATATACATATAAAAAATGTGTTGTTTCAATTATATAATAAATTAACATTGTTTCCTATAGCTATCCTTAATTTTAAAACCAAGGTTTTTCTAAACATGTTTCATAACAGGAAGTAAATTTATAAAGGAAAGCAAGTTATATTTTTGAAATGAAGGATTTTAAAATTCGGAAAGAAATAAAAATGTAAATGTAATTATCATTTGTGTTAATTATAATTTTATACCTTCGAATAAAATATTTTCATTGACAATTTAGATAATTAATTTATAAATGTATTTTATAAATGTATAACACTGAAACATATATCACTAAGGAAGTTTAGTGTATCTAAATTTATAATAATAAATTAATAAAAATTTATGATTAACAAAAATATAAATAAAGTGGGAAAAATTATCGGGTAATAGATTAGGTCCTTAGGAGATAATCTAAAACTTGGGTTGGGTAGAACCATGTACTAGTATGTGATCCAATCCCAACTTTACTTATATGTAACTTTCTCAAAGTGGAGTTTTGGGGAGGTAAATCCCATAATCAAAGAAGAATCTTCTATCAGGAGATACTTGGTAGAGATGTATCAAAAACTAATGTATCACTCATAACTATAATGTAAACTATGATACCTAAGGGTTCATAAGAATTTTTCTGAAGGGAGGTGATGATAAAAATCAACATAAAATTTAAAAATAACATTTCTTGAACTCATGTCCTCACTATCCAACACCCTTTAAAAAGAAAACCACTTTAAATTTTTTATTTAATAATAATAAATCTATATAACATAAAATAATTTAATATATCAATCAATAATATAAAGGGACATGACATTAAGGGTGTGATAGAAATCACATCATCTTTAAATCATGATAAACAAAAGATATTATTTTGAAACCACGTAGAAAAGAATAATGTATTTATTATTATATTTAAAATAAAATATTTAAATAAAAAAATTCAATTGATCCAAATAGATATTTATAATTTAAAAAAATCATAAAAAATATTATATTGATACTTTATAAATCATAATAAATTATTCAATTGAAAAAAAATTCCATTATTTCACTATAAAACCATAAATAAAATTTTCACAAACACAATTTTTTGAATTATTCATATAAAAAAATAATTTACCTTTAATTATTTATCCATTTTGAGTGATAAATTTAAATAATAAAAATTATATTTTCATAAAAAAACATTATAGATAATGGATATATTTTATAATTTAGATAAAAAATAAATTAGAACATGTAATAATCCATGGTTTTGGTAATAAAGGGAGTTTTTTAGAGCCACTCAGTAGTAAATAATGGAATAGATTATAAATTATACCCTTCCAATAAAAGAGATAAATATGGATTTTTAAAGAAGAAGTAAAACAATAAAATTTAAAAACCCACATCAAAACTTATCCATGAGAAACCCTAGTACTCTGTCTCCATGAGAGAAAAATATCATGGAAGATAGAGGATATTAATGAAGAGAATTGATGAATATTAGTCACTTAAATGAAGGAGTCACACTTATTTGATTAAGAAAATTCAAATCAATGGTGAGAGAGAGGATGATTTATAAAGGTGTCAATGAACAAAATGTTCCAAAGAAACTAATGATTTTCCACTATCACTCCCCAAATTTGTTTGTAACGAAGCTCCCACATATTCCAAACAACATCACATCATGTCACATACCACCCTAAACACTTGGAAATCAAATCACATAACCAATGTAATAGGGTATTGTGAACATTAAGGATATCAACCTCATGCCCTCCTGCTATCATGAAAGACCCCCACAATAATCTGTCACATAAAATCTCTCGAAAAGAAACTTGGGCCATAAAATATCATCATATCACTTGTAGAAAGTGGATCTTCTGACTTATGGCCATCACAGCCAGTGCATGTCACCATTTCTTGGAAGCAGGAGTAGGGAAGAGCAGGTGGCTTGTAACAACCCAAATATTCATTAACGAAAATCCATCTTGGTATATTTAAATGTATTATTATGGTTATGTAAAACGTATGGACTTATTTGGTTTTATGTTTTGGATTTTAAAATACTGTTAATAATTGTGACTGTTGCTAATACAGCCGTTGAACAGTGATCACATGATTATTATAAATATAGGGCTTTAATAAATCCAATTTACTCAGACAAAGGAAGCGATGGACTAATCCAGTAGACTTTCTCCATTCGAATCCCATTTCTTAGAGCTCAAAAAGAAGGTGAAATCATTGGGATTCGTTCTTGACCAAGTCCAAGATGATCTTGAATACATTAAGCTTGAGCGGAACCCCCTATGGGAGAAGTGGAAGTTTATAGAGATTACCACTCGAGCGATGTTATCCGGGCCACCCCAAGAGTTTGTCACCATCGCGCACCTTACCCTATGGTATTATGCAGTTTTTATAAGGGGTTATGTAACAAGACCCTAGCACTATGATTATGTGCATTATATTTGTATATAATAATGAATATACATTCATTTTATTATTGTAACACTATAAATAGTTTTTAAAGCACAAGTAGTATTTTTAGTTAATTTTCAACTAAGGAATATATTTTGATAAATTAATGGATTTTTGAATTAAATAATCTTTTAATAAAATATTATTATTATTAAATTACATTTATTAAGTATAAATGATCATATAAATTTTATGAATGCAATTGTAATTTTTTATTAAGGTTTAAAAGCTGTCCTTATCAAAACCCATGAATTTTCGATAAATGTCAGTTTTTATTTAAAAATTTGAAATTAAAATATTTATAAAATTATTTTGATAAAATTAATACTATTTTTGAATCAAGACATTGAAATTATCCAACGGTGATTTTTTTTTATAATTTTATGAGACAGAAGAATTTTTGGGTAAAGATTAAATACCGTTTAAATATATAATGTGTTTTACGACATCATAATAACCCAATAGTGATTTAATAAAATACTATAAACATTAATTTCGGACAATATATGTTTTAACATTGAGATAATGTGATTTTAGTTTAGTTTTATTTATTTTACAATGCTTTAGTGGACCTTTCAAGACTTATAAAACATTTTGTCTTTTTAAAATGATTTCCTTGAGAGTGTGACTCACCTCCACATAAACAACCATATTATTTTAAGAATTTAGGAAATTGGAATTATAAAATATTGTTTTCAATTCCCCTTTGGAATAATCCATGGGCAAAAACCATGGGCTGGTTTGTGGTTTTGATTAGTTTAATATGTGGTGTCCCAAACCTAAATAGTAAAGAATTCTCTCTCCTTTCCTATATAAACCAACGCAAGATCCCACTTACTCCTCACTAAAATCCTTTTGATTTTGACCAACCCCTTCCCTGATATCTCTAGAATCCTCCCAAGGTTCCCCAACCTCCCATGAATCCTCTCTCAAGCCCCTCCCAAGGATTTGGGATCACACTTCCATGTAATGGATTCCTTCCTTTCTCATTTTATCATAGTTTATTAATATTGTTATGCCCTATTATTTTTAATTATAAATATTGGGGTATGATTTTACACCACTCTTATACTTTTCTCTTAATGTTTTAATGATGAGATATATATTTCTCTCTCATCAGGGCCTTCCATATATACCCGTTACCATGCCGAAATTCTGTAAGGATTTCCTCTATCCTCATTTACAATCAAGAATTTTTTTTGTATTATGAATCTAAATTACATTAAATATGTTGGTACATGTATTTATATGACTCCACTTACTTTATATTTCATTTACATATGATCAGACACCCCTTTATCTCTCATAAACCATTTTTTTGAAGTCTTATGTCACGCCACTATGCTGTCAAAATTGCACCGCAATTTTCCAAGCCAAAATCATTGTGTAGTGAATACCACGACCATTTATCTATCAATTGTATTCAAATTTATGAAAATTTACATATTAATGGAAGAGTTTAATGTATTAATTCCACATTCCTTAATTTTGGAATAAATTATGATGTTTTATGAATCCAGGTTGTATGATCTTTTGCCACACTTATGCATGAAATGAAATGTTTAAGAAGGGTGCACCCTAATAACGCTCCAATGCATTGGGAAAAGTATAGTCTCATGATAATTCATGTGAAATGAGTGTATACACATGTTAATTCAATTTCAATTAGGGTTTACTAGAGCTTCATGTGCAATGAGGGTTTACTCATGCTCCATGTGCAATGGGCCTTGGCTCATGCTAATTCCATGTTAAGTGTTGTTGCCACATTTCCATGTTATGATTATCATTCTTTATGATGACTTTATATTCAAATTTATCTTGTGATCCATTTATATGCCTATTACTAACATTTATTGTATTCCTCATGTTATTCCAAGTTTATTCCCTTGCTGGGATTTATAGATCACCCTTTTCTTATGCATGTTCTCAGGTTATTCCATGCAATGCTAAGTACGAGGGAATGTAGTGGCCATGTAAATGAAGTTTTCAATAAAGATGTTATGTGTTTTATTTTATAAGTTGTTATGTAATGTTCCTAATCCCCAAATACACTAGACCTCTCAATCTAGTATGTTGTATCAAGTGAAGTTTATGCAATAAATCGGGTTTAAGTGTAATAAAAAGCAGGGTTGTCATATGGCTATCCATCCATCCTCCTACCAGGATGTTGGGAACCCCCAATATATATATATATATATATATGGGTGTCAGAACATGGTGCTCAATATAGGTGGGATTTGTAATATAATCACAAAGAAATAAAATTTATATATAATAATTACACACACGCCCATTCTAGGGGTTCAAAAAAAAGGTACCAGTCTACTTACAACTTTGCCTCACTTTTCAACTTCCTCTAAATGCATAAAACCTCAAAAAAATCAATAATACACAAACCATATTCAATTAAATACAATTTCAATATTATTAGTCATAAACCAATTTCAATTAAAATATCATCCTCATAAAACATTTCCCATCCAATTAATTTATATTTAATAGACCACTATTTAAACCACACAATAAATTATAATTTATTCTTCTATTAGAAAATGTATGTTATTTCTGATACTACCCAAGAAACTATCAAAACTCCACACACAACATGAATTGAAACTGCACATCCCAAGAAACACATCCAACTTCCACCTTCCATCACATTACAATCACTTTTGTACCTCTACTGCTCAACCACATCACAAAAACCATCACAACCCTACTGCATACCCACATAACATCAATTTCCCCCACTTGAATCACAATGAATCCACCACCCATGCATCATATCAACAAAACTAATCCACAACACAAAAACGTATATACAAAAAATGTCACAACACACTCATAGTGTTTTACAGTTTAGGCGTAGGGGATTTCATTCAATTACACTTCTTTATTTAAGGTTATTATCAGAAAATCCATATTTCCTAGTGCAACCAATTCATTAGACAAGTATAAGTGGTTAACCATTTATTTTCAGTGGTGTAACTAAAAATCAAACAACATGGGAATCACAACATATATAAAAACTAAAATAATAGGGGATACTGATATCCATAGTTTTCAGTGATACAAAAATCATAGTCAGTCTCAATATCACAATATCAAAAATATAAAAAATCATGAAATGAATTACCTTGCCCCTTTATAGTACATTTTAACAAGTGGATTATATTTTATAATTTGAATTAATATATATTACTAGGATATAATAAGATCAACCCATACCCCCTGATACACATAATGTAGAAATAAGGGACCCCTGACCTTGAGAAAATAAGCTTTATACCATCTTTCTACACCCAAAATAGGGTGCATGTATAGGAGGAAACCTATTTCAGGAAACTAGAACCAACTAAAGCAACAAGGTTCCATGAATCCAAGGTTATAAGTATTTTTAACCTCATATATCAATAGAAAGTTATCCTAAAAGAAAAACGAAAATTTATTCTCTTTTGAAAGATTAGATCCTGAAGCCATAGGATTAGATACAGTTTTAAATTGGACATTAAAGTAGAATATCATTAAATATACATGTTTTAATCATTTTATAGGTCTCTAGACATTTTAGAAAATTAATATATGAATAATACCATTTGAAACATCTTTAAATTTCATTAATGTCTGCATTAAAACCATTTTCTTCAAAGAAAAATCAAAAGGGAAAATTTTGAAATTTTTGAAAAACTGGAAACATGGTTCAAAATGATCCACATTAGTGATCCATCATTATTTAAAAATAATCCAGCATTGGTGATCTACCAATAGTTTGAAATGATTCACTATTATTGATCCACCATTAGCACAAAATTATCCACCATTTGTAATCCATAGTTAGATCAAAAGAACCACCGTTGGTGATCCACCATCGACATTTGTGATCCACCATTAGTTTATAATGATCCACCCTTAGTTTATAATGATCAACTATTGGTAATCCACCATTAGTTCAAGATGATTCACTATTGGTGATCAAGCATTATCCACCAATGGTGATCCCCCGTTAGTTCAAAATGATCCACTATTGGTGATCCACTATTAGTTCAAAATGATCCACCGTTGGTGATCGACCATTATTTCAAAATGATCCACCATTGGTGATCCACTGTTAGTTTAAAATAATCCACCATTGTGGATCCACCATTAGTTAAAAATGTTCCACTTTTAGTGATCCACCATTAGTTGAAAATGATCTACCATTGGTGATCCACGACCATCTTCTAAAACACCCCTTTTCCCTCCAAACCACTAAAAACATTAGATTTCCTACAAAGTAGTGGGGAAGAAGGTCTCTTCCATTAAATTAGATACCTCAAAAAATATCATCACCTTGAATAATTCAAAATCAAACTAAAATGAAAGATAATAAAGGTATGCACAACCATCCCTTGAGATAGCTCTCAAGGATCTTGTTACACCTGAAATACTGCCACCAGCCGGACCTACTAACCCAAAATCCAAAAAAAGATGAATAAAACATACTACCCCAAATATAGGAATTGGGGAATTTCATCCTCCAATTCAATATAATATGAAATCAGGGTGGCACTAACTTTCCCTCATGGGTCTAATTGCATCATAGTATAATGTGTGTCAATTAGGAATTAGATCCTCTCTATTTCACAAGTAAGAAATTTGTCACACATTATACAACACACATCACATCAAGGGAAAAAACATATCTCATAAAATACCAAGGTCCAAATAGCACATCAAAAAGAAAAATAGAGAAAGAATAAACTCAAAACAACTTATGGTACTAGGAACATATTTGTGTCTCATGATCCCAAGTACTCTCCTATAGTCCACCATGCCTCCACAAAACATGAACCAAGGGAATGGTTCATCCTCACATAACCTTATCTTGAGGATCATGGATCCCCACTAGTCACTCTACAAATTTAAAATTTTCCTTGATATAAAAATATCACCATCAATGAAATGGGAGTCATTGTGAAGATATCAATGTAGCTGAAAGATGTGGGAGACATCGTGGATCCTCTCTAGCTATGGTGGAAACACCAAATGATATGGAACATCACCAACTATATGAAACACCACAAAGGGCCCCACAAATATGGGAAAAACCTTAATCCACTACCAAACCTCCACTACCCACATCAAGGGGAAACCCTCAAGAACATGTGGTCCCCAACCTTGAACTACAAGGGCCTAATACGACAATCAACATAAGACTTCTGTCGATCCTACGGTACTTTCATCCTCTCTTGAACCATCTGAACCTTCTCTATTGTGCTCTACACCACATTAGGACCAAGAACTGTTGAATCCCAAAACTCTATCGCACACAATGGAGAATGAAATTACCACCCATACAATGCCTCAAATGGGTCCATCCAATGTATGAGTGGTAGCTATTATTAGAAGAAAACTCATAATAGGGAAGGTATTGTGCCCATGATCTGCTGACTTCCAAGAGACACACCCACAACATATCCTCTAATATATGGCTAGTTCACTCTTTTTCCCCATCTATCTAAGGGTGGAAAGTAGTTTTGTGGCACAAATGATTGTGAAAATCATGTTGAGATCCCCTCCAGAATATTTAAGTAAAACATGCATCCCTGTCTAAGAAAATATACCTCAAGACTTTATGAAATGGAACCACCTCATACACTCACCTCTTAACCAAAGCACCCACTGCGCCCGACTCCTTTATCGCTAAGAAGTGGGATGATTTCATCAACCAATACACAGTTACCCAGATAGAATCACATCCTCCCATAGCTCAGGGTAACCCTGTGAAAAATTCAATTTAGTTATCATCCCATTTCTACTCAGAAACATACAAGGGACATAGAAATACACCAGGAACATTATTCTTGACCATTAACTTCTAGAAAACTAGACACTCAGGTACAATCCAAGCCACTTTTCATTTCATCCTGATCCATGAAAAATGTGTCCTTTTTCCTTGTTACATATTAGATACTATTTTGTGTATCACTAAATGTGTGTTATGGAACATAAAAAGGACTCCCTTACAAATCAATTAAGAAAAAAAACCTCCCCTGAAACACAATATGGTTGTAACCATATGTTAAAATCATCTCTATGTCCAACACGATCATACATCACCTCTACCTATGAGTCTCACAACTGAGACTCCCCCACCTACCACATCAGGTAACTCTACGCTGCCATCAAAAACAAGAAACCTCCTCCATTAACCAACCTCAAATTTAAGTATAAGGATACCAACTCATACATCACTCTAAAAGAATCCATTGAATTTTAAAAAAAATCCATTTGTGACTTCCTACTCAAAGAATCAGTCACCACATAACCCTTTAATAGGGTTTAGGAGATCTAAAAATCATAATCTTGAAGAAACTCTATCCACATCCATTGTCCTAGATTCAGATCACACTAAGAAAAGACACACCTCAAACTCTCGTGATCCATAAATACCACAAATCTCTCCCCAATGAGGTAATGTCTACATAAATTTAGTGAAAAAACAACCATTTCTAGAACCATATTGTGGGTGGAATAGTTATGATCATGTGGATATAATTACCTATATGCATATGAGATCACCACCATCTTTTACATGAACACACATGCTAAGACCAAATAGGGTGTGTCAAAAAACACCTCAAGCATTACCCCATCATCGGGATTCTAGAGCCTTAACCAACTTCCCCTTCAGGTAATAGAATTCTACCTTTCAATAGTCAATATACAGAAAATATTTTCCCTTCCTTCTCAATACAATCAATAGGGCTAGAAATAAAAATAAATAGGGTAAAAACTGATGATAATATCCAATAAGACCCATTAAAATACAATCCTTTTAAAAATTAATGGGTTCTTCCCAAGAAAAAACTACCAAAAACTTATTTAGGTCCACTACCAAACCCTAGTGAGACCCCACATGTCTGAGTAAATTAACCTATCATTTCAAAAACTTACACTTGAAAAAAATTCCATAGAGCTAGGGGTATTAGTTAACCTACAAAATAGCTCTAAGATGATTGCCATGATCCTCCTAAAACTTTAAGTATATCAGTATGTCATCAATGAAATGGTCTAGGAATTAAAAAAACATATATTTCATGAGACCCAGGAAGAAAACTGGTTTATTAGTGACACCAAAAGGCATGACCATGAATTAAAAGTTCTTAAAACTGCATCTAAAGGAAACCTTATTGATATCTCCATCATTAACCCTCAATTGGTGATATCCATACTATATATCAATCTTGGAGAACCGACATGCTCCCCTCAACTGGTCAAAAATATCATTAATCCTAAGAAGAGGATATAAATTCTTGATCATCACTAGGTTCAACCTCCAGTAGTCTATGCACAACCTTAGACTACCATCCTCCTTATTAGTGAATAATAATGGAGCACCCCTTGGAGATACACTGGGCTAGATGAAACCCCTATATATTAGATCAACTATATGAATAATAAACTCTTTAAAGTCATATAGATCCATCAAATAATGGTCCATAGATATAAGAGAAGCACTAGCCTATAGGTCTATCCCAAACTTAACATCGTGTAGAGGGGTGGCATCACAAACTACTTGGAGAAAAAATCCAAAACCTCCCAAAAACCCTGAGAAAAAATACTATCCCTATTTCTACTAATTCCATAGAAAACTCATCTATCAAATAAATAAGGGGCTCCACACCTCTACTACCCACTTGAAATCCCCACTCACAAACAAAATCCACATGTAGGACATCCAAATACAAAAAAACGAATCTCCTTCGGAATCATTCAATAATAGAATGCATAGAATAAAAATATTCTATATTAAAAATGAAATCATATAGTTGCATCTAAATAAAGAAAATGTGTCCATAGGACCGATGTAGTCCCATCATTTTTTACACCCCCGATACACATAAAAAAGATGGTCTTACCTCCGAATGACATAGTTAACACAAGGGGAATGGGAAGCGTATGTATTTCTAGTCTCAAAGAACAGTCTAGGGTGGGTCAAAAAAGGAGTGTGAATCTCCTAAATCAATCAAAGTATAGAAAAGGGTATATGATAATGTGATCATACCTCAAACAAATCCCAACTCTACTAGGGATTCTACCTCTAACACATGCATATGACCATGGAAATCTTATCCACCTCTCTACTTTCGGTCTCCATATTCACACTATGATTGATGCCATTGTTCTCAAGGAACATCCTAAAAAAATACTCTAACTTCCCCATTCATTCTCGATGGAGCATAAGATGAATACCCCTACTTCCGGAGTAGCCTTACTGGTAGCTGTTACCGAGGATAATGTTGAACCTATCCACCCCTAAAAAACCAAGCTCGAGAAACCACTAGAAAATAATACTAATGATGGCCATGAAACCCATAGATTAAAAAAATAGTTCTACATTCCACATAATTATCATAGAAACCACTAGCCCTAGAAGGCCAGAAGGGGAGCTGATAAGGTCGGAACCCTATGAGTCAAAACCTCAAAGGCCTTAGTACCTGAGACCTACCACTGAAAACTCTACTCTATAAGGAACCCTACTGGTTCTACTATCATGGTAATCCTCGTCATGAGTGCAACTTCTCGATAAAATTTCAATTCTTATGAATCTTCAGATACATTGGCAGTATAAAGGTAGTGATTGGATACTAGATCCAAGGATGGATTTCTTTCTTAAGACATATCTCTAGAGACTCATCATCTAGGAAAAATTTGAGGAAAGATTTAGAAGGTCCTTCAAATTGATCCCAAGATCCCACATAGACATAATCCCCTAATAAATTGAGAGTATCTCCAACCTCTTCAGAGCCTTCCTAGTCAAAGAAAAGAACTCCACCTGGAACTCCTTCTAGAAGTTAACCCATGAAACATCTACCTCCTTCTACTCACCAAGGCACAACATCCACAACTGATACATATTTCCTTGCATTTTATTAATTTCCAAGGAGAAAAATTAAATTTTCAGGTCCCATATCAAATTGAAAGTGATCTCCAACTCCTCTCTCCCACTCTATGCCTCCACATCGGCTATGCTGCGCTCATACATCCCAAAACCCTGCCTCTCGAAAGCTCACAAATTTCTCTACCACTAATCATCATCATTAATTGGATAAACCCTATGAATATCAATTAGTTCTTCCTGATAAACCTACACTACCTGAGCCAAAAATGGGTGAAGTACATGATCCATAGATGAAAATGGAAATAAATATTTCCTTATCCCAATAGTATGGAATTTTATTATGTTTTATTTAATTAATTTTAACTCACCTAAAATTTAAAACATCCGAAACCACCCAATTGAAATAGTAACTCAAATAATAATGTAGTATATAACTCTCCTATATCTCTACATTGCAATAATTTCTACCTCACCTGGTCATTCAATAATCTTAGAGGTTGTACAAAGGATCATGGGGCCCTAAAATCTTGTGTCCTAGCCGGTCTCCGTAGTCTCTATCACACACCAAGGTCAGTTGGCACAATTTACATACCAACCCATGAAATCCTCACGGTTCCTATCACTAAAATCTATCATATATCTCAACCATAACCATTGATACCACTCTGTCATGACACCCTCCCTCTAAAGATTCCTTAATGAGGGGAGAGTGATAATGACCCCACGTACCACCTCTAGTAGGCCCTGGGTTGGAAACTAGCACCGAGGGCATAAAAATATCATGTATGGGATGAATTACACTTGATAATATAAATATGATTAGTATATAGGAATAATAAAATACAATCAACTCCATGACATATATATAATAAATCCAAAAACCATTCCACAATGCATGTGTAAATAAAAATGATATAGATAAAGGTATCCAAAGTAAATACCCAAAAGAAAAACTAAATCAGTGATGTAGAAACTATCAAATGGTCTGATCTAGTAATGTCCATCATGGTCCATAAAGTACTCCTAAAAACATGATTTCAATTTTATATACGTAGTGTGAGCATACAAGTATACTCAGTAGGAAAACCAAAGTCTCTCCTGAACATGTGAAAAGGGAATACTAATGCACCCATGTGAAAGTAGTAGAACCAAACAACACCCATATAGTTATACTATTCATCCCAACCCCACCAAGGTACAATCACCAAATAACGAAATCCAAGTAATATAATATAACATTATTTAAATTGATGAAGGGAACCCACACCACTTTAGAACAAATTTTCTGCTCTCACACCCCTACATCGATTGTCCTGGTACTCCCACCTCTTACGAATAACATCACACCCACAACCACATGGGCCATCACATCACTTAATAAATGTAGTAGGATATCATGAACATTAAGTACAACAACCTCATTCCCTTATCCAACCATGCATGACCCCAAATACAATCCATCTCATCAAATATCTCTTGAAGACCCATGATCCTTCACATACCATCACATAACAAGTAGAAAATGTTAAAAACACTTTTTACTTATGTCCATCACAACCCATGGATATCACCAATTCTTGTAAGAGGGAGTAGGGAATAATGGATAGCCAACCAACCATCCACCCACTGGGATGTTGGAAAAAACAACCCATAAAATATATATATATATATATATATGGGTGTCTTCAAATTGTGATCAACATGGGTGGGGAACATAATCAAATAAAAATGATATAAAATGCATATATAATAGATACACACAAGCATATCATATGGGTTCAAAAGAATTTACCAATCAACTAAAAAATTTCCCTCACTTTGATGCTACATCAAAATTCGTAAAACACCACAACAAGCCATATGAAACAAACCATATAAAATTTATGGAAATTTATAGAGCATTTATTATCAACCCATTTCAATTAAAATATCCAATTTATCAAAGAATTTATCGAGAAATAATTTATATTTAACAACCCAATATTTAAACAAAACAACTTATTATAGTTTATTCTTTCTTTATAAAATTTATGTTAATTCTTATACTACTTGAGAAACTATAAAAACATAACACACAATAGGAAACACAACTAAATATCCTAAAAACCACATCCAATATCCACCTTCCATAAAATCATAACCACATTTTCATCATAGCATTTCAACCACACCACAACCACCATCGAAGCACCACAACAAAACCGCACCAAAACTACCATTATAGTCTCGCTACACAACCAAAACACATCCACTTACCCCACATTAAACACAAAAAACCACCACCCTTTTAGGAAAAAAATAGAATAGAAAAATATCCTCATCCAAAAACATGTCACAACACACATATCATTTTCTAGTTTAGGCATAAAGGCTTTCATTATATTCCACTTATCTATTTAAGGGTGTTATCACACAAACCATATATCATGGTGTAACCAATTCATTATCCAAGTATATGTGTTTAACCATTTATTTATGGAGGTGTCACAAAAAATCACACTTCATCGACATCACAACATATATCAAAACCCAAACACAAGGGCTAATAATGGACATAGTTTTTAGGGATACAACAAACACAGATAGTCTCAATATCACAATATCAAAAAGTAAAAAAAAAGAATTTGAAGCTTTACCCTACCCCTTTACACCCCATTTAAACTAATTAATTATATTTTTTAAGAAAGATGAAACTATATTCTCAATAGATAATAGGATTAACCCATCCCACTTGATATAAAGAAAAGATAAATAGGAGAGCCATTACCTAGAAGAAAGAATATTAAGACCAACTCACTGCACCAAAACATGGGGTGCATATATAAGAGGAAACCCCTTTGGGAGAACTTGAACCAACTACATCAATATGGTTACATGACTATAAGGGAAAAAGGATTTGGAACCTCCCATATCAAGATAAAGTTATCCTGATAGAATAAAGGAATAATATTATCTTTTCAAAGATTAGAACCTAAACGGGTGGGATTAAAAATATCATTAAATTGGATATTAAATTCAGATATCATTAAATCAACATGGATAAAAAATTTAAAAGGTATCCACATTTTTTTATAAATTTACTATATTATTAAACCCTTTAAAATGATTTTAAAAGTCATTAATTTAGGCCTTAAAACCATTTTTCATCAAAGAAAAATCAAAAAGGGAAAATATGGAAATTTTGGAAAAACTGGAAACACTGGTCAAAATTATCCACTATTGGTGATCCATAGTTAGTTAAAAAATATCCACCATTTGTGGTAAAAAATTTGTCTAAAATGATCCCCCATCGATGATCCACCATTATTTCAAAATGAGTCACCATTTGTGACCCACCGTTAGTTCAAAATGGGACACCATTGGTGATCCACCGTTAGTTAAAAATGGTCCACTATGGGTGATCTACTATTTGTTCAAAATTATCCAATGTTGGTGATCCAATGTTAGTTAAAATTGATCCACTATTAGTGATCCACCGTTAGTTCAAAATGATCCACTGTTGGTGATTCACCATTAGTTGAAAATGATCCTCCCCTAGGGATCTACTGTTAGTTCAAAATGATCCACCATTAGTTCAAAATGATCAACCACTATTGATACACCATTAGGTAAAAATGATCCACAATTGGGGATCTCCCACCACTATCTAAAACATCAATTTTTCCTCCAAAATACCTCAAATACCATATTTTCCTCAAAGTAACGAGTTGGAATGACCAGGAGGTGACAACGAGATTCCCCCATCTCCCACATAGTAATTGATTTATTTAATCTAATATATATTATATATATCATGTCTTGATTTCATGCTTGGATTTCCTAAAAATGTATTTTACTTTTCACCGACAATCACAATTTGTTAATTAGCTACCCTGATTTCTCAATTCTGGGATATCCACCACTAGGGAATTATTGTTCTGATTTAAATTTTGCAATATTTTTAATTTCATTATTTAATTACTCCCTTGTTTTTTTTGGTTTCATGAATAATATTTCTCCTCCATGGAATTCCACATGAGAACATGTGAAATATCAACTGTGGATTAGGGTATCTCTACACACACTGGCCATTTCCATTTACTGATCTAGGATAAATTATTAATTATAAATGTTTTCTTAAATTTTAGATACTTTTAATTAATTAATATTATTATTAAGAAAAACATAGATAGAAATTTTGAAGTTAAATGTTCTTTCCATTTTTTGAGTTATTTTAAAATGATTTCTGATATAATTTTAATTACTTTATTTTTTATTTTTTTAGAAATTTCTATCTACTAAACCAATTATTTTTATTCATTTTATGTGCTCATTGAATTTTTATTTTCCTTCCAGATAGGTACTATAAACTAACTTTTTCATAATCTTATCAGTACCCTCCATTATTGACTTAATAAAATTATTTTTATCATCTTGAAATTTTATTTATCCTAAATGAAATAATTTAATAATAAATAAATGTTATCATATAATTGAGGTAATATTTTTCCTTTTTCCTTTTTGTGACCCAATTTTGAGACCCACCCTACATCAACTCTTTTTAATCCCCTAGTAGCCACTTATGATCTAATCAGTAGCAACATTTCAATATTATTCTCACTACCCACCCGTTATATTGTTTTTATTTCATGATTATAGTTCATTATGAGTATGAGTGAATTAGGAAATTTCATGTGATTACATAGTGATGAGTTTCATTAAATGGTAATATATAGATTTTTTATCATTTGATTGAATGTAAACATGTTATTTTTATTACAATTTAATTTAATAATTTTAAAAAGGTAAAAAAATCTCCCCAAAAAATTTACAAATAAATTGAAAAATGTATATATATATATAAGAAAATAAGTGGAGAAATCATTTTTTATACTTAATGTGATTTGATTTCTGGGATTGTCATTGTAATTATAAATCAATTTAATTGTATCAATTTTTGGTAATTTGAGTCGGGAATCTTATTTGTTTTGAATGATTGATCAGATGTTAAGAAAAAAACATCCCATTTATAACCTTGATTTTTTAATACTGACCCCCCCTATACTAAGACATAATGTAAATTATTAAAAATAACCTTGATAGGAAAAATATATATTTTTCTTTTGTGGAGAGTTGTGATTTTTCCAAGGCTTTAGAATGTATTTCTTAATTTTGAGATGAGAATAATTTTTCATATATTTTACATTTGATAAATGATTTTCATTAAATCAAGTTGAGGTAAATATTAAGTGGAATGGGTATTAATAAAAGGTATAACTTTGTGAATGAAATATAAATAATATGTTGAACTAAAATTGGATATGAGGTATAATTGGTATACTCTAACTTGGAAAATCTTTGTTCTTTTAAAATTTTTAGTTATTAATTTGTGTTTATTAGTATAATAAATTAAATTATTTCCTTGTTAAGTTATGAATATTTTTAATTTGATGTTGATATTTTTCACGAGTGAAAGAAAAATAATATGCGTGGAGGAGTTGATGCAGCATATTTGTGTGTTATATTTTGGTATTTTGACGAGTAATAAGCTATTTGATGCTATATATATGATTTATTTGTGATTAAATGTTTCATTATTGTGTTTTTTTGATACATTTTAGGGTTTTGTAGTTATAATCACACTTTTTTATGGTTTTGATGAAAAAAATATACACACAGTTTATATTAAAATTACATGCATTGTACTTTTGAACTCTACATGGAGAAAAAAACCGGAAGTTCATGAACAGGTTTAGTTGGTGGGAAAAGATACTGCTAAATGTCATTCATGGTGGCACAATTTTTTGTGTAGTGATAGTTTTCCATGGAAATTGAAGTGGTGAATGAACCTGTGGAAATTATCGAAATGGTACTACAAGAAATGTAATTTAGTACACATAATATAGTTTCAAAAATCTAAAAATATATTTTTAGTCTAGAGGTTTTCGAGGTTTATACCAAGGTGAAAGGTGATTAATATTTCCCATTATATCAATTTCTATTTCCTATATTATTTCCCATTTCTTCATTTTCATGAGTTTTAAGTTGTTTAGTTTTAATTTCATTCCATTGTAACTCACTCTTATGTTTTCAATTTTAATTCCATTTTCTTCTACGTTCAATATTTTTACATTACATTTATTCATCCCAAATTTATTTAATTTTTATTATTTAATCATTCCATCCCTTTATTCAATCTTATTGATGATCAAATAAATTCACCAGTCATGGTGGTGTTGAAATTAGGGATGGAGATATGATAGAGATTGTTATATATGTATAATTTTTTTATCAACGTTTTGTGTCATCCGTCTTGTATGTTATGGATTGTTGGAATGCATGATGGGATTTAGGGGATCACATGATTATTTTACAATGTATACATGTATAAATCTATCAGTTATTGAAGCTTTAATTTTTATAGTAGTTATTGGATATAATATTGGGTCAAGCCTTTAGTAACATACTACACTTAGTGGAAATCCAAACCATCCTATATAGTACGTTGAACGTTTATTTAACATGAATTTTTTTTCAATAATATAAAATGAACATTCCCTTTTCTTTAATATAACCATGATGTACAAAAATAATTTTCATTTATTTACATTTTACTTCACATTTAATTTAAATTTAAACCATTTCAATTATCCATATTTTTATTGACTTAATAAATACACACTTTTTATCCCCTCATTAATAACTCCTTGAGAGATGACATAAGGTCACTAATTTACTTTAATAATTCTAATTTTAAAATAAATAATCAATTTTTAAACACCAAGATTGCATGAATAAAAAAGATGGTTATAAAATATCAAGAGTGAGATTTTGGGTTTTATAGAAAGAAGAAAATAGGTTTCGACTTTAGGTGGCTATTGATTACCTGATAGATTTATACAGGGTACCTGGTGAAGAAAAATCTTGTTTTTTAATGTGATTTTTTTATATATATGGGATTTTCTTTTTAAGAAACACGTTATTTAATTTGGGGTGTTTTCAGATACATGGAGGGGGTGGGTTATCCTTCTCTTCTCCTTTCTTCTCCCTTAACCCTTATTTATCCAGGGATTTTTGGTTCTCTTGATGCATGAATTTGATGTAAATTCTACCACTTCATTCTTATTTCCTTATTTTTCTAGGCTCTTATATGATTTTAATATTTTTAGTTATTAATTTTAGGATTTATTTCACAAGAGAATGATCAAACCCATCCACATCTTAGATGATTTCATGATAAATTAATAGAGGATATTAGGGAAGGTACAACACACATTGTTAATCACTATTTTGATAAAGGTTTATTTCTTAGTGAAATATTTGAGGAATTCCATTGATTTATGTTGAAATTTATGTTTACACTAACTATATAAAGTAGGTATTTTGGTTATGGAAATATTTTAATTCACTAGAAGGTGTTTTGGATTTTTATTTTAGATTTTTTTATGATTTTGATTTATTGTGTTTAGGGAGCTGCTTTGTGGTCACTGGATTAGGATGATCGCATCAGTATGTTATTTAGGTTGGTAGTATCATACTCCTTTGTAATTTTTTTTGTTATTTACTATGATTTTTCTAATAATTACTTTTCTAACTTCAATGAAAATAAAATATTTTTTTTATAAAAAAGATTTTTTATAACTTTTCTGATATATTAAATAATTTTTTAGAAATATTATATGAAAAAATTATCTATTATTGGATTTATTTTTAGTATGTTTACTAATTTTTATGCTACCACATGGAGTATTTAATTATTAATAAGCCTTTATTATTTTTCTATATTATGGAATATTTTGGTAAACCCTCTATTTAGTTATTTTAGTGTAGAAAATATTGCTTATCTTGTAATTATTATGTTTATGTTACCCTAAAACTCGCTATTTATTGTGGTATTAACTTGATGACTTATGATTAGTTATTGAATGAATTTTATTGGTATATACTACATATTTCAAAAACATATTTTGTTTAATTCACACTTATAATTTAAAATAAATATATTATTCCTTTCCATAGATAATCTAAAGGAATTTTATGTTAACGAATAACAATCAACCTACATTAAGAGGTTTCATTGGTGGAGATAAAATGGTTATATTGTAATAGATTTTAAAGGATGATTTTCCTTTGATATTGAGGGAATTTAATAATGGGAGTATACTAGTTATTTTTATTTGTTTAGTAGAATAGATAGTTTTCCTTTGAATATGGGAAGATTTAGTAGTGATGTTTTTGGGTATGAATATTCTATAATTTTATCATACTAGTTTAATTAGGATAACTGATTAGTAAATATTTTTTCTAAGGTGAGTTGAGATTGATAGAGGCTAGGTTGTTAATTTAGATTAATTTACTTTAAATATTTCCTTATTTTTTAATTATTACTTATACGATATACCATACACATAAGGACTTATTAATGGTCATTCTTGTTTTAGTTTGGGTTTATATATTTGCATATTTATGACTCTTATCAAGATTCTTATAATTTTTCTATGGGACATTCTATTATTTGATTAGTTTCTTTCCTTAATCCCATTCCATATTCACCATCTTTTCTATTAATTAATACATCATTGAGCAATTTTAAATATTATTTTAGTTTTCCATGACTAACAATTTATTTCTATTGGAGATTTCTTTTGGCTGGATATTTATGTTTTCCTTAATTTTTATTGTATTTTATTAAAATTATTTGATGGGATACATTTCTAGTTATGTGTAATTATTTGTGGGTAATCGGGTTTTCAACCTTAATAGTGTCTAGGTAGAGTATTGTAACTCTCCAAGATTTTATGGTATGTATGTTTTATAAATTTAATTTCTTAGACCTCATAGGTTTCACAGAATGCCAAGCTTAAACAAACATTGATATACAATTAAAAATCATTATTTTAAAACAACTATTATAACCAACCTGATAAATTGGTGAGAATAAATAGTATTAAAAAAATTATGAAATTTATATATTATATATATATATGAAATGTCTTTACATTCATCCAAATTATTTTACAGGCATAAGATAAAAATAAATCCAATTACACACATTAAAAAGCTATATTTTTATAAAGGCAGTTTTACCACCTCTAAATTTTCACACTTTTATAAATTATATCAATAAAAATAAACTTCATTTTAAAATTGCAATTTGAAAATTAACTTAGGGTGAAATTTTTGTATTTTGGTGAAAATATTTATTTTTCAGTGAATAGTGAAAAATCATGTTTTTTATAAAACAATCAATTTCATTATATAAATTTTCTATTTAGGATTTTAATATAAACCGTAATAATTAATTATTAAATAAAATTTGGGTAAATTTTAAATGAAAATATGTTATATTTATACCATTTAATTAGTAAACAAATGTTTTAGAAATGTTAAATTAAGTGTTGTTATTTTTATAAGTGATAAATATATAATTACAATTTTAAAATAAAAATAATTATTTAATAGAAAATATAATTTCATAAAATAGGCTTATAAATTAATATTTTTTGACTTATTATTAAAAGATAATTTTATGAGACCATAATTAATTTTTCAATGTGTCATAAAACCTGTTATAATTTTAAAATCGATATTCTTTGAATAAATGATTATTTCAATTAAAAATTGAATTTATAAAATTTAAAAAATAATTTTCATAAAATGGAGTTAATTTTTAAATTATACATGTTGAAAATTTTTTATGGTGAATTTTTTGGATTTGTCTAAAATTACCCAATTTTTGGTGAATAGTAGAATACGATAATTTACTGTATATATACATTATAAGTTAAATATAGTATTCATTGAGTAATTGTTGATGTAAGAAACAAAATATCAAACTAAAATTTTCTATTTACTATGTGTATTCCATGAATCATCACTATTTATTTTCTTGATCCAAAATAATAAACTAATGAATAAAATAATAAAAAAACACCTCTATCATCCACTATAAATACCACCTCTCACCACATATTCTAATCACACCTCTTAAGCATTGAATATTTTTCAATTTATACATAATAATATTCTTAACTATCTTACACACATTCAGGATCCTTTTTCCTCATTAAAATATGAATCTCAATCCCCTTAAAGAGGTTCTCAAGGAGAAGAATTTCAAGAGGTAAAATCCTCTTTCGCGTTCATTTAATTTTTTTTTCAATTTATTTGTTATCCTTCCCAAACCTACTCTATAAAAACATGAATTACAACTAAAATATATTATATATACTATAATCTTACTAGGTTAATGAAAAATCTATCATCAATCCCCTTCTCCTCTCACTTTTATTCTAGAAATGAAAATATCGTCCGTGATGTGCCGATTTACTGCCAACGTGGACGATCCGTTTTCATTTTCCATTAACGACTTCAAGTATGATCATAAAAAATTATTATGGTTCAATAAGATTATATTACATATATTATAATTCATATAATTTTATGAGGCCAATATATATACATAATATCAATTAATGAAATATAACTAATTCGCAATAATCGAAAATTCACCAAAATAAACCGACATTCATCGTTAAACCTTTATCTAATGAATCATATTTATATCTGGAAACAAAATTATATATAATAAAATTTAATATTATTTAAGTTACTTAATAGAATTTAATTTTAATTCTAGATAATTAATCATATTTCACTTGAACTTCCATACATTTATACAAGTGAACCAATCATGAAAACCAAGGAAACGAACACCCACGAATGACCATGTTGAATCTTATAAATCATAAAAAAGACCATAAATGAACTTAATAAAATTTTAATAAATAAAATAATTATTTAATAGGTTCTTAATTAAGTTATTAATGAATCTAATTTCATTATCCATGAAGTTAAGTAAAAGATAAGAACACTTTCAGACATAAGGTATGGTTTCTACCCGAACCTCCATTTTTCTTTAGGTTATTATTTCTTTATTTTACCCAAATTTAATTCTTATTTATTTTTATATAATTATTAAACTTGCGGTTATTATGTTCCAAAATCATGCAAATGATTTAGTTAATCTTTATTTTATGAGGAAATACATGTTTTATAAGGTTTATTTTTCAATTCCTCCAGATAAGAAAGCCCGATTGAAGGGAACTTTCCAATTTCTTTCCCATTTTGAAGTTCACCCCATAATCTATTTTAAGCCACCAATTTCTTTCTAATTTTTTTATTTATATCATGAAAAACTATCTTATCTTAGTTGTGATTTTATGTAAACAATTAATCCATTTTCTTCTTTAAATAATCTTTTATAGTTTCCCTCAAAATGCACTAAAGTGGCCCATTTCAACAGTTTCTTAAAAACTCCTTTTACATGTTTTCACTTTAGTTGGGCCTTATTTTTTCATCAAACATAATTTAATTGTATTTTTGTTTTATTTTACTGGATATACATGTTTTCAATATGATTTTATGAAAAATACAAATGATTTTTCCAAAAGAACTCTTCTTCCTAAAGTAAAAAATGTTATTTCTTGTAATGTCCTGGAAATTACATGTATTTTTTTAATTATATGGTATTATTTTGAGACCAAATACTTTGAATTCACCTGATTCCAAGGCCCAGTGAGCCCAAAATATAATTTCGAACAATTTTTATCTTTTTTCAAATAAATGTGTGCGTGAGTTTTTTCTAACATTTGAACCAGTGCTAGGATAAAAAATATAAGGGCACCGTTGAACTCAGAACATCAGGATTATCCTAGAAAGGAACTAACTTCAACCATAGAGGGTTGACTAGAAAAAATATTTTTCAGACTTTTCGGAAGAAAAAAAATAAATTAAAAAGTTATTTTATTTGTTTTTCTTCACCGTTGAGCGATGGCACGTCAACACTACGGTGCGGCGATGAGGAAATGACAAATCCCATTATCGAGGATCATAAATGTGCGTCATAATGACTTGTTAATTTGGTGTATAACATAAATGTTTTTTCCTAAATGAAACAACATAATGATGCAATTACACATCATAATAGAAACTCTACGACACGATTCTCTTTTAATGGATTAACGGGTTGGAGAAATATAGGGAAATTTGGGAATTCCTATGATGAATCAACAGAGAGGAATTCTTTCTAATGATGAATGATAGAAAATATCTAGTAACAACAATGCCCTTAAATAATGTTTTTAGGAAAGGAGAGTGATTAATTCCAACCCCCACAGATAGATCTCCATCAACAATGAGCTTCCCTCCGATTGATCCTTCTTCGGGAAGGGGTTATTTTTTTTGATTTCTCATTCTTCTTTATAAAACCAAAAAACACAAATCCACCTATGAACAGGTTGATCCATGGTTCGTTAATCTTGTGGGAATATTTCTTGCATTGGGGTTTTTCTTCACGATCATTTATTTTTGTTGATATAAAATAAATTTCCCCTTCCCATGTTTCAAAACACCTAACACAGAGGAATCTGGCCGACATGAACAAGACCTTGATTCCTCCATCTTTGGGTGTTCATGTGATGTTTGTGACTGGACTTCCAATTAAATATAAAGGTTAAACTGAGGCCATAGAAGGAAATAAAACACCCAAAGAACCTGGGGGCATAGAAGGCTCATAGAACAGACCACCAGAGCAGACCCGGTGGTCCACAAAAGGGACCAGCGATGCGCCCCGACGGAGTCCTGAGGCAGTAGCTGCAGCGGTGCTGTAGGAGCTGTCGAGAGCGGTCCGATGATTGGAAGACTGGGAAACGACCACCCGATTATGTTAGTGGGTGGCCCGTGCCATGCGGGCCACAACAACTGACTTGAACACTGTCTTGAGGGGACTACATGTAGGACCATGGTGCGACTATCTTAGCCAGCCGCAGGGCACTAAACCGAACACCAGGTGGCGTCCGAGCTGGAGGAGACTGGCTCGCCGGTTGTGGGCTAGGTTGGTGGGGCATGAACTGGGATGCTGAGCGGCCTTTGTTGGAGTATGCTATCCCACTTTTCATGCCAGGTCGACAAGATAAAACCAGGCCACTTGGAAGCCCATGGTGGGAGAGAACTGACCTTCCTATTATGGGTCGGGCCATATGGAACTGTGTCACTCAGAGACCCGACAGACTGGAGCCATGACCAAACCGGGCTAGGTCCAGAAATGTCCAATGGGCTTGGACCATTGTCTAGGCCATACCGATCTAGCCCAAAACTGAACCGTGTCTAGGCGGATCATTTGAACTAGGCTAGGGAATACAGCCTAGGACAGGTTGGTCGGGTCACTCTGACCGAGTTAGACCAAACTCAAAGGAGGATTTAATTGTTGTTTAAATATGATGAGTGACTTGAGGTGTGTATTCTCCCGAAATTAAGCACCCTACTTTCTGAAATCCTACGGCTGGATGAGACCCAAAGACTGATGACAAACAACCCTATGTGGATCATTTACGATGGCCTAAGTGGGAAGTGACTCTATGTGACCTGATAAATCCATGACAGGGAGTGGATTTGTGTGACTTGGAAGACCCATGTTACTCATCAGGGATGAGTACCTTAGTACTATAGCCTAAGTGGGAAGAGACTCTATGTGACCTGATAGACCCACAGTCGGGAGCAGATTTGTGCAACCCAGCACACCCACGATACTCATCAGTAATGAGTACCTCAACAGGTCAAGGTATTTAGTGTTATGAATGATAGTATTGCTTTATATACTTTAGATTATAACATTGTGACTCGAGAGTACCTCATGTATTATTTCCTTTGCGATAATTCCTTAATGTTTCAAGATCCCTATTGAGTATTGTGGTACTCACCCGTGCACAGGATCTGCCTTCACATGTTGTGTCTGGTGTAGATGAAAGAAGATTCATCAGAGACCTTGGTGGCCCAGGACCAAGCTATTCCCAATGAGATACGACGTAAATGATGTACTTCAACAGCTACTGGCAACCACTACTTTTGTACCCTTTAAGTGGGGTTTTAGGTGGATGGATTTTCATAGATCCTTCATACTTTCCTATTTCCATTTTATCTTTTTGTTGGGTTTATATTTTGTCCCATTTGACTTACATCTTGTACCTTTACTCAGAGCTTTGTTTTAGTGGAATGCATGTTTTCCATTACAGTATTTTTGGGGATATGGTTGTGTGTCCATGCGTATAGGTACTCAATAAAATGCCTCCCACTTCTCGGTTAATTCCTTTGGTGCTAGTCCCCAACCCCTAGCCTTTGAGGGGCGATCTTGGGGGAGTCACGGGACGGGCCCCAGGGGACAGGTCGTGACAAAGTGGTATCAGAGGTGGCTAGTTCTATCTCAAAGACAGGGAGTTCTGGTTTTGTTTTAGGGAAATAGTGTTGAATTTTTCAAGTTCAATTTTCATGTTTGGGAAGTTCGGTGTTGGTGCAATGGTCGATGTATCCATGCACCAAGACCCTGGATTTTTCATTTCAACTCATTATAGGAAACCACTGGTTTCATGCCTCATATTGGAATTGAGTGTTTCCACATGTTCTTTACTTAGAGTCATCTCACGATGTATAATATACTGATTGTGGTACATCTTGATATGTTTTAGGATGCCTCCATGCAGACAATCATCTAGGATTCCAAGACATGAATGTGAGGAAATCTCTCCTAGTGATGAGGCATCGGTTCAGGGACCTGTGGTAGAGATGGTCCAACTGGGTGGCGCGCTAGTGTTACCACCACCTGTTGATTAAAAGTTACTACCATCATTACTAATGGAGGATTCATGTAGACTCAGTGCCTTACACAAGTTTCAGAGACAGAGACCTCCCAGGTTCAGGGGAGAGACAGATCCTTAGGTCACTGCTGACTGGCTGGAGGCAATGATGTGGGTCTTTTACTTAGTGAGGATGCCACTTTACCATAAGGTGATATTATCTAGGAGCATTATTTAAGGATCAGTAGGGAGATAGTTGAGCTTGACGATTCTGAATCATGATGAGGTGACCCTCACATTCACAGAATTTTAGCACCTCTTCAGGGAGGATTTCTTCTCGGCAACATTGCGCTCTATGCATATATAGGATCTACTGAACCTACAACAGGGTATCATAAAAGTAGTAGAGTACTCATAAAGATTCAATGAGGTTTCTCACTACTCTAACGACATGGTGTGTGACTTGTTCATCCGGTATCGATCCTTTGAGCAGGGAATGTTCCGGGAGATCAATGTGTCCATGGTGTCTATTAACATCCCTACTCAGGCTGGGGTGCTGAAGCAATCCCAATATATAGAGAGAATCCAGGAAGATCAGGCACCGATGGCTGGAGCCACTAGTATACACTAGGAGGCCAAGTTTTTAGTAGTGATCATCAGGTAGGAGACGTGGGGACCCAAGTGGGTTAGGCATTTCAGGGGATGACCCCCAGACTTAGGGTCAGTAGTACGAGGATCCCAGAGCAAAGGGAGTCAGTTGGGGATATGTTGTGCTTCACATGTGGTGGGTAGGGGAACATGGCTCGTGACAGCCCGATGACCCAGACAGACGATCAAAAGATGGTTAAAGGACCACTTAGGGTGAGATGGAGGTTCGAGTGAGGGGGTATGCAGGGCGGTGAATGTGGCAGAGGAGGAGACCGAGTAGCAGGTGGTGAACAACGATTAAAGGTGCTACCACCCCCACCCCAGGTGGTCCACCTCGACCTCAGGGAGCAAGTGGACATGGGCGGGATCTGCTTCTTGTAGTGGATTATTTTTACCACGGTGCTCTGAAGATGATTAGAGGGATGATATGTGTCTTTTCCACTTTAGGTGTAGTTCTTATAGACGCAGATGCCAATCACTCTTTCCTTTCTACAGGACTCCTTCAATGTTCAATGATTCTGATGGAGCCTTTGTCTCGATCCTTACTATTATATACTCTTTTGGGAGGGATTCTATGATTACAAACTGGTGAGGATAGTGTGATCTTACTCTTGGAGGTTATAACTTCGGCTGGGATCTCCAAGTTGCGGCATCTAGGCCTTATGATGTCATCTTGGGAATGGAATGGTTATCCACAGTTCATGCTCATATTTACTATCTTAGGTATAGAGTGTAGGGTTTCCATGGGGATGAGACCAAGTTTTCCTTCACTGAAGAGAAGAGAAAACTTGCATCACAGGATGAACATTCTCAATGGTGGGTGAAATCGATCAATCACCAGTTGGCTAGCCTCACCCTCAGTGTGATAGATGAGAGGAGTCCAAGGTTTCCTGTAGTGATGGATGAGTATGAAGGTGTCTTACTTGAGGAGTTTCTAGGAATACCTCATCACAGGGAGGTAGACTAATGCATCAACCTATACGCTAAGACGACACCAATAGCGACACCAGCATATCTGTTGGCTCCCGAGGAGTTTTATGAGTTGAGGGTACAACTAGATGACTTGTAGGAGAACAGCTTAGCGAGCCCCGATGTTTCACCATGGAAATACCTAGTGTTGTTTTATAATATGTCTGACGGAAGATTGAGGCTATGCGTGGACTTTCGGTTCCTGAATCAGGTGACTGTGAAGAACAAATATCCACTGCCAAGAATTTATGATCTCTTCAACCAGCTGAAGGGAGAGTGGTGGTTCTCAAAGATATACCTAAGGTCTGGATATCATTAGCTTTAGGTATGGGATGAGGATGTATCGAAGACTACATTAAGATGCCAGTATGGCCACTAAAAGTTCTTGGTGATGCCCTACGACATGAAAAATTCCCCAACAGTGTTCATGGGACTCATGAGTAAGATCTTCCAGGCTTACCTCGATCGTTTCGTGGTGGTAATTATTGATAACATCTTGGGGTAATCAGCATTAGAGGAGGAGAATACTACACACTTGTGGATAGTTAGGAATACACTCTGTGGGAACCAGATTTATGGGAAGATCTTGAAGTGCCAGTTCTAGATTTGGGAGGTCAACATTCTGGGATACATCATCTCGGAGGCTGGAGTTATAGTGGATCTGGTGAAGATAGAGGCAATGCTTTATTGGGAGCCACCCAAGAGTGTGATCGAGGTGCAATGTTTCTTGGGGTTGAATGGATACTACTAGAGGTTTTTTCCCGACTTATCCCAAGTAGAATCACCCTTATCAGCTTTTAAATGGAAGGTAAATACCTTCGTTTGGATGGAGAAGTTCTAGGAGAGTTTCTAGGAGTTGAGGTGGAGACTGACGAGTGCCCCCATCTTGAGACTTCCAGAGGAGGGAATTGGGTGGATAGTTTTCTGTGATGCATCAAGGACTAGGATGGGTTGTGTCCAGATGAACGAGCAAGCAGTGATCACCTACAGTTCATGGCAGTTGAGGTAGCATGTGCAGAACTACGTGACCCATGACCCGAAGTTAGCAGTAGTGGTCTTTGCTTTGAATATGTAGTGACACTACTTGATGGGTGAACAATTTACCATATACTCTGACCATAAGAGTCTTATTTATATCTTCTCCTAGAAGGACCTGAACTTGAGGTAGCAGTGATGATTGGAGTTCCTACAGGACTATGACTTCGAGATAATATATATTACGGGTAAGGGGAGCATGGTGGCAGACACGCTCATGAGGAGATCCGGTTTTTAGATACTGAGTGAGGTGATGGGGAAGCTAGCCACGATGCAGATATCCTTCATGGATGATGATGGAGAAACATAACTTCCATCATTGACTATCACTACCCCACTCTTACAGAAAGTTAGGGAGGCACAACTAGTGGTTGTTGACTATGAGGCTCGACATGCTCAGTTATCCTCAAGACATGCTCCAGATAGTTTTTTGATATGTGGGGATCACATCATCCTTTTCATAGGATGCACAGTAGTACCAGTGGAATTTCTAAAGGATGTTTTTATGGAGTTCCATACCTCCCCCTTGGAGGTATATCATGGAGTGGAAAATATGTACCAGGATCTACAATGTCAGTACTAGTGGCTAGGGATGAAGAAATAATTGGCTGAGTTCGTTTCATAGTTCCTCGCTTGTCAGTAAGTGATGTATGGGAATCTGGTTCTAGAATTCTTGGCCCAACCACTTAAGGTACCAGAGTAGAGGTGGTATGGTATCAAGATGGACTTCATGAAGGGACTAAAACCTACATCCAAGGGCCACAATTCTATCTGAGTGGTTGTTGACCGACTCACCAAGTCGACTCACTTCTAACCCATCTGGAAGTAGAGATCAGTAGAGGGATTGGGATGCCTCTATGTCTAGGAGATAGTGAGGCTACATGGGGTGAATTCGAAGATCGTTTCAGACCATGATTCTTACTTCACATCTCAGATATAGAAGGTATTACAGGAGTCATTTAAGACTCAGCTGCACTTGATGACAACCTTTCACCCACAGTCTGATGGTTAGATGGAGCGGACCATACAAACCCTGGAGGACTTGCTTCATGCTTAAATTCATAATTTTGGTCTTATTTAGGAGGACCACCTACCACTGGGGGAGTTTTCATAAAAAAACATCTATCACTTCACCATTGGCATGACACTGTTCGAGGAATTATACGAGCGGCCTTGCATTTTACCTCTACGATGGAGATACCCATGGGAGTAAGCAGTCATGGGTCCAGAGTAGGTTCGAGCTACCAGTAAGATGGTGAATATCATCTAGGAGTGGATGAGGACTGCACATAAGAGGAAAAAATCTTATGTTGATAAGAGACAGAGACCCTTAGTGTTTGTGGAGGGAGACCATGTATTCCTTCGGGTCTCACCCTAACAGGGATTTCAGGGAATTGGTTGGGGCGACTAGTTATCTACAAGGTTCATATGACCTTTCTAGATTTTGATAAGAGTTGGTGAGGTGGAATATTTCTTAGCTCTTCCCCCACTAAGGCACCGAGTGCACGGTGTTTTTCACGTGTCACAACTGTGGAGATACATGTATGATCCATCACACGTCATCTACTGGGGAGAATTGGACATTGAAGACGGGGCAACATTTGAGGAGTTATCGGTGGAGATAGAGGATTCATAGGAGTAGTTCCTTCATGGATGATGGATTCCTCTAGTGCACGTTTAATGACATCACGATAATCTCTAGGCGAACACATGGGAGCGGGAGGCTCATATTCATGCTTAGTACTCCCATTTTTTTGTTTGACCTTGTTTTTGCTTATGGGGATGTGAAGACCTAAAGGTGGGGGTAATTTAATGTCCTAGAAATTCCACGTAATTTTTATAAATTATATGGAATTATTTCGAGACCATTAGTTTTGACGGAACCTGATTCTGAGGGTTGGTGAGACCAGAATAGAATTTTTAACTTTTTAAGTTTAGTTTAAATAAATGCGTGAACAGGTTTTTTCTAACTTTTAAACCGGTGCACAAATCAAAAATATGAGGGCAATGTTGAACTCAGAACATTGGGATTCACCTAGAAAGGAGCTAACTTAAACTGGAATGGGCCGATAAAAAAATATAGCTTGCGGTCTTTTTGGAAGAAAAATAAAATAACTTAAAAAGTTATTTTATTTGTTTTTCTTCACCATTGAGCAGTGGCAAATTAGCACTGCGGTGCGATGACGAGGAAACAAAAATCCCATTAATGAGGCTCATAAATGTACAACATAACGACTTGTTAATTTGAAGCGTAACAGAAGCACAATTTGTTATATAAAACAACATAACGATGTGATGATACAACATAACAGAAACACTGCGATGTGTTTCTCATTTAATGAAATAAAGGGTTGGAGAAATAGAGGGAAAACTAGGAATTACTATGATGAATTGATGAAGAGTAATCCTTTATAATGATGAATGACAATGAATCTATAGTGACAAAGACGCCCTCAAAGAATGGGTCTGAGACTGAAGAGTGACGAAGGCCAACCCCCACAGCAGATTTCCATCAGCAATAAGATTCTATTCAATCAAACCTTCTCCAGTTAGGGGTTACTTTTTGTTTTGATTTCTCATTCTTCTTTCTAAAAACAATTAACATGGATCAATATATGAATAGGTTTATCCTTGGGTTGTTAATCTTGCAGGAGTATTTCTTGCATCAAGGTTTTTCTTTGGGATCATTAATTTCTGTTGATAGAAACTAAGTTTCTCCTTCCCGTGTTTCAAAAAATCCAACACAGAGGAATAGGGCGGACAAAAATAAGGCCCCAATTCCTCCTTCTTTGGGGGTTATTGTGATGTTCATTACCAGACTTCTAATTTTAAAGCAAGGTGTAACTGAGGCCGTAGTAGGAAAGATGACACCCCAAGGAACCCATGGGTACAAACAATTCCGCTATATATCTATGAAATTAACTTCAATTATAATGAGATTGGGAATGAAGTAGTGAATCGACTTAATATTTGGATTCTTAGAAAATGACCCCAATTTTTTTTGGGTTTGGGTGTGGGTAGTGGTTTTTTATGTTTTCTATATTGTTTTTGGAAAAATATTAACAAAAATTTATATGGGATTAATTATATGATTTGAAATGGGCAGGTTGAGTTCACCATATGATGACTAGTTTATATGTTTTATTAATAAAATTAACTATTTTATATTATTACTAAATGTATTAACTTATGTTTTTCATAGATATATTTATCCTCTCAAGTCATCATTTTTAATCATTTCTATTATTTTTTATATATTAATACTAGTATGGTTGATGATATATTTATGGTTATATTGATAAAATGTATGTTTCCCCCCTCAATGTGTATGTTTTCATAATTATTTTCCCTCCTTGGAGGTTATGTGTGTGTGTGTTTTAATATTTTCCCTCATATATAGGATTTATAGTTGATATTTTCCATCTTGTTGTTTCCAAGAGGAATTATATATCATTATGGTTAGATTTAAATCTTTCTCTCATAGTTCGCATGGATCCTCCTATTGGAATGGGAGTTATGATTTGGTACTTTTATTGTATCTTCTTCTGGTAGTGGTGGATAATTATATTATGATCCTTTTATTTACGTTCAAATATCTTTTTCCTCATTTGTTTATTTATTTGTTTCAATAAATAATTATTTTTATTATAAATGACATAGACATATGCCCATACAAGAAGCTAATTATTTACACTTGTGGGAGTTTATGCATTTTGGTGGTTCCTTTAGGATCTTTATACTCATACATTCTAGGTTCAATTAATTGTTCATGATGGTTCACATATGGAACTTCATGTATGATAAGTTATGAAGATAACTGCAAGGACGATCAATGTATTAGTAGAGTATCATTGTAGGGGGGGGGGGGGTAAGTCTCCTCTTGGTAGTGGAATGATGTTTTCCAACATTGGAAAGATGTGTATTTTTTCGAATCACAAGGTCTATCTATTTTATTATGATTTTTTTATTATTGTATAATATATGTTCATTCCACTACATTGTTTTATTCTATATCATATTTCTTATTTTATTTAATGCTGTTAAACTGGATTTTGGGAGACCACTTGGATGTCCTCATTTTTGTTTCTATAGGAAATAAAAGTTAGCATGTATAATTCATAGATTAGTCATACTATGTTTTATGGAAAATATAGTATTGATCCAGTTTATTTCTAATAAAGGTAAAATATTTGTCTAATTATTAACACAGACCTTTAATGCTTGTCTTTAACCCCAAAAAACCCAAGAGTGTGCTCGATGTATGTGGAAGTCCAATATTGGTGGACCAAATTTTTGGGTCAGTTTATTATAAAATATGTCATTAAAAATATTTTCCGACATCTTCCAAACTCTTTTGGTGTTGGTAAAATTTTTAGTCACCTACTATTCATCATGATCATTTATTTCTAGTAAAATATTTTCTCATGTAATTTCATGATTTTTTTTCATTTCTATCATGTTTATTTACTTCTTCTTCTATCATAGTTTAATTTTCATTATTATAATGATCATTAAAAACCTTTAATATAGATATTTTACCACATTCCATGCATGTATTTGAAGAATTTATGATAATATTATTTTATTTTTCTTCTTGGATATTTATTTTAATTAGTTTTTGTAACTATCCCTGAATTTTGAGGTATGTTTTTTTATTTATTTTCCAAAAAATGTGTATTTTCATGCTTTCTAGATATTGGAGTTATTGGATTACCAATTTTATCTTCAGAGGAATTGGAATTGGTGTGGGATAAATTTCACATATAAGAAAAAGACTATTCCCTATCATGAGGTATTGTGGTGTGGTGAGATGCCAAGTAAGATTATTTTTGGAGTATGTGGTAGGTCATGTAATGTACAAACATTTAAAAGAGGGATGGATACTTAATCTACTATACAAAACTTTTGTTTTATGCTACTAATTTTATTAGGAGGATAAGGTACGGTTCAAGAGAAAACATTTCTCATGTGGATTCCAGAGCTACAAATTTTGGAAAGACAGACCGAGCCACACGATTATCATATTTTAGTGTTAACTGTGAGACACAACCATGTGGGTGTAGTAGAAAATTGAATAGGGGAATATAGTTAGTTATAAACATGAAACTTAGGTCTCACTACCACATGTATATTTGTAGTGGGATAGAAGGGGCCTCTTAATTTTTCCAAAGTATATTCCTAGGTCTATGCCCTTAGTGCCACTTAACCAATGGCGAGGCATAGTTTAGGTACATAGTTTGGAAAATAGTATGACCAAAATGTGTGCCTATTTAAAATTTATGAAAATAAAATTCACCCTACCTTAATTTAAGTCTCCTATTTTATTTTTCCACCCCAATCATGTGAATGTAATCTTCTAGGTATGAGAGATCCCATTCTTCCTCCAACATAGGCTTTAAGCTAGGTTATACATCCAATATTCCTTCACTGTTGGTTACAATGGATGAATATTAGTAATAGAATAATTCCAATTCCTTCCTTTCCTAGTTTATCTTTCTTACTTATGTACTCTTTTAGAGTGAAGTAATATTCCCTTTTTTAGGGAATTTTTCTTTTTTACCAATTTTTCCCATTCTAATTCAAATCTAACACTTACAATAGATGAGGGTTAATCTATTAAAATATGGTTGGTGGTTAAGTTATTTTACCAAATTTCTCATTGATTTATATGGTGTTCCATTGTGCTGCACACCATAACCATATAGTCACACCTCATAAATGTAAAATTAACTAAATTAAATAATATTACCATGATTAGTATTTTCTTGAAACATGAAAATCTATGTCCGAGGATGACCAACTTGACATGAGCTACCACTAAGTGTGTACCTTCTATAAAGGAATAAGTCCCTCATGCCTCAAAATTTAATTTAATAACCAATTGATGTGGGTTGAATTTCCCCTTTGTAAAATGATGTATTTTTAATTGAACAAAAGGAAAAATGAAAGGCCATGTTAATATACCCTTTATTATTTTTGTAGCTTTAATTGACTATATAAACGATATTGGACAACAAGACTAGTTGTACTTTTAAATGTTATGAGTTTAATGCTACCTTTGACCATTCCTTTACGCCATGCTTCAGGTGATACAAGGGCACCAATTAAGGATTAATTGTATGTGATTAACGAGTTTAAAAATTAGAAATTATAATTGAATTGAAACATTCTGGGAGCGATACATGGTTTCTTTTATATAATATCTTGTATGGGATCACATGAAGGATTCCTTTATTTACCCATGACTGATAGTTGGTTCCCTAGTGGATTATCTTGGATTGGTTTAGTGGTAAATGTTTCTATACCCTATAATGAGCAATAACCGGATCCCTATGTTGTATAACATTGAAAAAATTATATTTTTTTACCTATAACCTATACCGAGAGTGATACTTGGGATCCCAATATATAATTCCTTGGACGGACTCCTACGGTGATGGGTTTTATAGTGCACCTGGATCGATGCCTGGGTACCTTTTTACAGAATGCCTTGCATAGGATCAACATGCAAACTAATTAAAACTAAGGACGAGTTCTCCATTCCAAAGAACATTCTTGCGAATTTTTCATGATCTAAAATTGAATTTTATGACAGATCTTTTATATACCATGTTCTTATTCCAAAAGAATTTCGAAACCCCTCTGAGTATGTATGGTTTCCTTTGGCCTACACCTCCTGTTTAGACTGTTACTCTGTATATAGATATTTACATATATGTCTATATGTATATGAGGATTA
Source organism: Viscum album (assembly GCA_963277665.1). NCBI lineage: Eukaryota > Viridiplantae > Streptophyta > Magnoliopsida > Santalales > Viscaceae > Viscum > Viscum album. The sequence goes on from OY728121.1 coordinate 358,525,483, forward strand.
TATATATATACAAGCAGGGTTAAATCTATTCAGAGACATCTAAAATAGGATGAAGTAGGTATTATTGATTTGGTATCCCGTTAAGAACCCAATCTAATGTGATTTATTTATTTACTATCTTACATTTATTATTACCTACACACTACTCACCTCATATATACAAAATAGATAGTTCGAGATGCTGTTGGTGGTGGCTTACTGGGTATATCTCACACTCTGTTCTGGATGTAAGTTGGTACCCAAACTGACCTTATGGACAGATGTAGGGACAAAGGGAAGCATCCATCTTTGGATGCCCAACTTGTTATCATAGGATGGAGTACATGAGAAAAGGATCGATTTTATGATCATGATTACAGTTGAGATATATTTGGTCATTTTTTTTGTATAGAATGATGCATATTCTTATACCCTATATCTAGTGAACTTTCCTTTTGTATAAAATCATGACATTATCAAAATTTTTTATATGATATTCATTCAACTTCCACCTTTTTATTTTTTCTGGATGATATATTATTTCACTATTGATTATTTATTTCTATTACTACTTCATACCATTATTGTATACCACTATGCTTCAATCTAATCATGAGGATATAGTCTCCCCACCATACCATCATAGACCTTAATTACTAGTCAACATCCTATGGTGTATAAGGGGGAATACTTGAGGCCATGTGGCCAACAGAGTATGGTTATTTATAAATAAATTGGGTTCAAGATACTATAAAGTGGTATTAGATATATTTTCTTTTTTATTACTATTTGGTTATTAGAGAGGAGACTAGGAATGATTCATAATTTGGTAATGATCCTATGTATGGGAGTCCCTAACCCACATATAAGGAAAATACCAAGTTACCTAGGTTGGGATATTACTATTTTGGTTTTTCTTTATTACAATTGTATTTATTTTACTATAGGGTAAGGCACATGAGTTGTGAATTTTATATTATTGTGATTTTCCCCTTATCTTAGGCCCAATGAGTAATAAAGGTATCATTTTATGCCTCATTATAGGAACTTGAGGATTCACATGTCATGCTTATTCCATGCCATATTTATATTACTAATTGTATTTCCTACTTTATATTATTAGTGCATTGAATATTATATTAGAAAATGTTCTAATAGTTATTGCATGGAAAAATTAAATTGGAATAATTAAAGTGTCTGCATTAGCCTAGATGGTGTTTTCCTATATAACATGATGGAGGAACCTTAATTAAACAATTATTTCATGTTTGTGCCATGGAATAATGGTTCCAAGGGGTGAAATGTAAAATTATTTTGATTACATGAATAACAATTGTAATTTATGAAGAATATACTTCTATAAATTGAGAATGGTAATTCATTTAATCAAATCATTTTATTTGAACTGTTACATCTTGATATCGGAAGTAAGGTTTAGGTTGCAGTTACATGATGTTCCAATTGAAACTTATAAGGAATATTATTTTATAACTTCAGAATGGTGAAACATTTAACTGGACTGTGATATCTATATATGTATAATGGAGTAGGAAATTTACTAAATTTAAATCTATAAAAAATGATCACATTAAATGAGGATTGAAATTTCAATGTAAATGGTGTTTTCCTCTATAATTTGAAATGGAAATTCCATCTATCAGGACCTATGTTGTGTAATGTGAGACCTTTAGCCTAACCTGACCATAGTTGTGGGTAGTTGGTAGTATCTCTAATGACCCATGTGATCTTTCTTATCACTTAGACTTGTCCATTAGAGAAGGAAGAGAGGCGTGTATATTTTTTAGGAATGATTTCACCTATAATATTTAAATATCTTAGTTATTTTTATGATAAATATTATCTAAGAGGTGAATTTGTAAGTTGTTAAGCTATTCCACCACGACATCCTCAAGTCCTGCACTAGGAGGATGAAGATGATCATGTTCTGAAGGTGGTGGGCTCTGATACAACAATAATACCTCCAGCAATGACAACTAGGTCACCCATAATATTTATAATATGGCTGTCGATTCTCAGTTATTAGAGATATTGCAATGCTTCATGCAGTCTATAAATTAAATCCATGATCTTCCCCTTATATAGAATATTTGATTCCAAAATATCAACAAAAGAATCCTCTAAACTTCTTGTGGGATGGTGGTCCTGAGGTGACAAAGTATTGGATAAAGGCCATGTTATCCATATTAAAGTATTTGGAGATTCCTCCAGAGTAGAGAGTCAAGATAATGACTTATATTCTTCACAATTATTCTAATCATTGGTGGGATTCTATCACCATGGATGATCAACATTAAGATATGTTCTGGGAAGACATCAAGACAACCTTCTATGACAACTTTTTTCCAAAGACACTGGGAGAAGACCATTATAGGGATTTCATGCACCTATAGTAGGGTGATATGTCTATGATGAAGTATTCAACTTTTTTTTGAGCTTTATCATTTCACACTTACATTGTATAATGAAAATTTGATGAAAAAGTGTTGGTTTAAGGATGGGATTTTGAAAATTATATGATTGTAGGTAAATTTATTTCAAAAGACCACAGTTTCTGAGATAGTGAACCAGACCCTCATCACTGAGGAAAACCTGAGGGATGCTGGTAGTGTGAGATAGGGTAGTTCAGCATTGAAGTAGGGAAATCCTGTGGCATTACCAACCACACTATTGAAACACACTGATAGTTACATGGTGTGTCAATAGTGTTGTTGGTAATCCCATAAGAATACATAGTATATGAGAGACCCGAATGACTGTGGAGCTTGAATAAGGATAGGGAACCTTCAACATTTTTTCTAAATATTCCCTCAAGTAACTTATGAGAAGGGATATTCACTGGCTCTACATTCAGGAATAGGATCAGTAGACCCTTTTCAGTCATGGAGATAGACTCCTACCAGCCGATCAAGCTGAGGTAGTGGACATGAACAAGGTGGATAGACTATTGATATTCAACACCAATAGAGTGGGACTTCCCAAGCTAGTTAGGTTGCATCTAAGGTCCAATGATCTATCCATATCTATGTAGTGAAGCCTACTCTCAAGGATAAGAGTCAAAGACCTTCTATAGTTAGGGTTACTATTCTAGTACCATCTACTTTGGTATCTTCCTTATTTTATATAGTTTCTTAAAAAAATTTCATTTCTGTGTCAATTATAGGAAGGCTTGGGCTTGAGATAGAATATTTATGTGGTGTATTTACAAATGATATACCATTGGGGATTCGATCCGAGAGTATACACTGATGGAAGGAATATAACTTTTAGATAGGTGGGTACCAATTCTTATGGAACTTATTTGACCTCATGGTGATGGATTTTTACAGCATAATTGGGATGGAATGGTTAATACCCTACCATGCTGATATTTATTTCTATCACTAAAGGGTTTCCTTCACATCACCTGAGGGTGGTACATATATTCATAAGTGTGAATGGGATGCTCTGGCAGGTGGAGATAGATCAAAGAACCCTGGGATGGTTGGAGTAATAACCCATATTTCTAGTCTCTTTATGAGTGATTTGGGGATGCATCCTAAAAATTTATATCATATAGTGGAAAATCCAAAGGATGTTTCCCATGAATAATTTTTAAGTCTACCTAAAAACAGAGAGGTGGAGTTCACCATTGACCTAGTTCTATGAGAAACACCAGTGTACATTCCTCCTTACATGATGGAACCTACAAATCTTCAAGAACTTAATATGTATCTAGAGGATATATATGTTAAAATTTTCATATGAACCAATAAGTCTTCATTGGGTTTACCTATTCTTTTCACCAAGAAGGTATACGGTACCCTTAATCCTTTTATGGACTATCACCAGTTGAACCCGCTTATAGTTAAGAACCTATATCCATTGCCACAAATATAAAACCTCTTTGACCATCTCTAAGGAGTGATAGTTTTCTACAAGATTAATTTGAGGTGAGGTTATTATTAGGTTTGTGTTAGGATATAAATCATACCACATAAAATGTTCAAGATTAGATATAGATTGTATGAGTATCTAGTTATGTCATTCAGTCATAAGAGTGTACCGATATTTTTCATGGCCCTGATAATCAATTATTACACAAATATTTAGATTAATTTGTGGCAGTATTAATGTAATATATCTTGGTTAATTCTCACACCCATCATGATTGTTGAAAACATCTTAGGATCATGATGACTAGACTTAGAGAGAACTAGTTGCATGTTAAGACCACCAAATTCTAGTATTGTATTGATAAGGTTAAGTTCATGGGTCACATAATCTTAGTGAAAGGGGTATCTGTTGACCCAGATAAAGTGAGGGATATAGTTTCCTAGGTGTATACTAAGAACATTTTTGACATATGTAGTTTTTTGGGTCTGAATGGATACTACATAGTTTTTTTATATAAATTTCATGCCTAGAAGTGCCTATCATGGGCTTGATTAAGAATTGGGTAAAGTTCTTGTGGTAAAAATACTATGAGGCATACATTCTGAAGATGAAAGAGAGACTAACTTCATTGTTGATCATGACTCTGCTAGTGTTAGGAAGAAGCTAAATAGTTTATTGTGATGCATTAGGAATCAGGATATGAGTATTTATGATGTTGGGAGATCGAGTTATAACATATGGGTCCTACCATCTGAGACCTCATAAGAGGAATTACCAAATGCATGACCCTGATCAAGAAGATGTAGTTTACGATTTACACTTTTTGAGGCATTATTTATTGGGGGAGTAGTTTTTCTTTTAAATGGACCAATAAATTATCAAATACATTTCGACATAGTGTGATTTGAATCTCAGGCATCACATATGGGTAGAGTACCTTTATCCCTTCGACATTGTTCCCACTTATACACTAGGAATGTGAAATATAATAGCTGACACCCTAAGATGGAAGACTCAAATAGAGGCCATCCATGAGGCCATTAGTGTGTGAAAGTTGGTGAATCTATTTTCTAAGATTCATATAGAGGTTCATGAATATCACAGGTAGCTTGTTTTAGTAGCATTGGTAGTGACATCCTCCCTCATGGAGTGTGTAAGTTTGAGAAAAAATTTATATCTCGGCGGCATAGTCCGGAGTGAGAGTGTCTCAGGAGAGGACACACAACCTTGTTGGGATGTCTATAAGGATGGGATCTTGCACTTTCATGGATATGTTTGTGTTCCTGAAGACATATGAGAAGAATTTTTGTGGGGATCTCATGCCTCAGTTTAGCTAGTGCACCATAGGATTACCAAGATGTGTCGAGACATATGTTATCAATATTAGTGGCCAGGTATGAAGAGATATATTGTGTGTTTTATCACATGGTGTTCCACCTGCCAGTGGGTGATGGCAGAGCATAGAGGACTACCAGACTTCTTCTTCCTCTACCCATTCTAGAGTGAAAATGGGAGGACATCATCATGGATTTCATAACAGTCCTGGTGAGATACCCTTAGGGTAGTGATATGATATGGGTTATCATTGATAGGTTGACCATGGTCCTGAAAATTTTTCCCATTAAGGAGAACTTTTCAATGGAAGATCTTGGAAGGATTTATACTTGTAAGATCATGTGACTTTATGGTGTTCCCCTTTCTATCATATCAGACAAAGATTCTTGGTTTACATCATAATTATGATAGGGGTTTCAAAAGGAATCGTGTTGAAAGCTTCTTCTATGTAAAACATACCACACTCAAAATGACGAGCTATCCAAGTATATGATACAGGTGTTAGAGGACATGCTTTGATCATGTGTCCATTATTTTGGAGGTTCTTTGGAAAACACCAACCACTCATTGAGTTTTACAACAATAAAAAATATTAGGAAACTATACACATGTCCCCATGTGAGGACCTATATAGTAGTCCATGTTGTTGACCAATTTTCTATTTAGAGATAGGTGAGGCAACCCTACTAGTATCTCATCTCATTTAGGAGACTTCAATGATAGGGAATGGTATCAAATTTTTACATGGGCCTTTTGAGATATTAGATAGATTTTGGATGGTATCCTATAATTTGGATTCAAATCTAAGGTACCAGTCCATACACAATGTCTTCCATGTATCTCATATTTTCCATTAATTTTTAGACTCGTATCATTCATTTGATCTAGAGGATATTGAACTGGAGACAGATTCTTCCTTTGATGAGATTATTGTATGTATCATTGATCAGAGCATGAAGGCTCTCCAAGGTAGGTTAGTTCCTGTGGTATGAGTGATATGGAAGCATGTACATATATAGAAGAGAACTAGGAGTGAGAGACATATGTATGTTCAAAATGGATGGAAATTTTCTCATATAATTTTTCCACCTTTGAAAGGGAAACTTGAGGATGAGTTGTTTTAAAGAGGGGTGGTTGTAATATACTAGTTTATTAAAAGAGGTAGGTATAATTAATCTACCTTAAAAAACTCTTTTTTATGTTAGTAATGTGTATAAGAGGCTAAGGAGTTGTTTTCGATATTTTGGGGCTTGATCGGATCCTTTAGATCCATATTTGGGAAAGACAGACTGAACCATATGGTTAGCATGTCATTAGTGCTAACCATGCGACTCAACTGTGTGATTGCAGCAAAAAATTACATTAGGGAACAATTTTTGTTATAACCATAAACCTTTGTATTTATAGCCCTGTGGGGATTTCTAGTTAGTTGGAATGGGATATACAGTTTTTCCAAACCTTACGCTCTGGGACACACCCTTACTTCCACTTAACCTATGGTGACAAAATTTTTGGAAAACCATGTGGCCAAATAGTGCGCCTCTTAAAAATTTGTGAAAAATACCATTTTCAACTTACCTTAATATAAATTTACCCTTTTATTTTTCATCAGCACTCACATGCAGATCCTATCATAGGTTTGTGAGCTATCCATCTTCTTCTAACATTGCCTTTGATCTAGGTTCTCCATCCAAGCACTGAATCCTTCACCGTTGGTTGTGTTGGATGTGTATAGGTAAAATACTAATTCCTATTATTTTATTTCTTAGTTTATCTTTCCAACATCCATTCTATTTTGGTGTAAGATAATATTCCATATTTTTTTGGTAATTTATCTATTTGTCTGATGTATTCAATTTTACTTCAAATCTGAAGCTAATAATGAATTAGGGTTCTTATTTCATCCAAATTTATGTGGTAAAGTTCTTTTTGATTAAGTATTGTTTCTTTATATGGTGATCCATTATGCCATGTGCCAAAAACTTCTGATGATGCTTCCTAATTTTCAAATTAACTAAATTAAATGATGTTTCTATGCTTATTGTTTTCATATAAAACCATAAATCAACATTTGAGGACTAACACCTCTATGTGATTCACTATTAAGTGTATTCCTTCTTTAAATGCATAAGAGTACCATACCTCATAATTTAATTGTACCAAAAATTTAAGTTCATTGAATTTCCCCTTGGGAACGTGATGGATTTTGAATTAAACCAAAGGAAAATGGTAGTCTATGTGAATAGATCCATTATTCTTGTTGCATATTGAATTAACTGTATTAAATGAACTAAAAAACATGAATAAATAGATTATTAGAATATTATGTGTTTAATTTTAGCTATGACCATTCCTTTACACTAATACAAGGTTAGGAATTATAAATTGTAATTTAATTGCAACACATCCAGAGAGATACATGGATTATTTTATATAATAACTTAGATAATATCACTATGTGGATCCCATTACTTTACCCCTGAGTGATACATAGCTTCCTAATTGATTACCTTGGATGGGCTTGGTGGGAAATATTGATATACCATACCACAAACAACACACAGATCCTTATGTGGTATTCCAAGGACAATCTCAAAGGGTTTTACCAATATACTATAATTATAGTGATACTTGAGTTCTTAATATGGAATGCCTTGGAAGGACTCTTACAATGATGGGTTTGATAGTGCACTTGGAGTGATACTTGTGATCCTTTTTTAGTACTCCTAGATGAGACCATGATGCCAATTAATTAAAATAAGGATGAGTTTTCGAACCCAAAGAACATTATTTAAATCATTTCATGATCTAAATTTTAATTTTATGATGGATCAGTTATATTCTATACTCTTATTCCATGAGAATTTCAAAACCCCTTAAGAGTAAGTATGGAAACCTTGGGATTAGGCATCAGGTACTAACTATTACTATGTTTATATATATATATATATGCACATATATGTCTATATGTATATGAGGCACACACACAGATATATATATATATATATAAATTTAAATTTAGGGTGACATCCGTTAAAAGACATCCTGGCCCCATAAATTGTTTTTTTAATTACAATTAGATTTGTTTTAATGTTAAAACCAATTAAATGTGTGTTTCCCTCATGAACCCCCAACTATAATTCTTAGTATTCCTACTTCTAAGTTTATTTCTCCTATATTTGAGATCAAATTAGAGTTACCTTTATCCATTATCCATTCTAGAGGTGAGACTTGGGATTATCCTATATTTGTTATTTATGTTTCCTATAGTTACAACATTGTTTGTTGGATATCCCTAATTTAGGTGTTTACATAATATTTTGGAAAATACATATATTAATATTGATTCATTAAAAGATCCTTAAAAAAGGGTATCTAAGATACTATGGTTGGTGGTGCTTAAAAATACCCATCAATTTATATGTGTTTTCTTGTGATGTATGATATGTGGTATTTTTGAACATGTTGCAATGTTTCATAATGAAAATAAATTCAGTTTATTTATGTATAATATTTATATTTATGGTGGTTATAGACTTGAGTGATCCTATATGCATTTTAATTGATAAAATGATCACTAATTTGATTCCCAAAAAAATGTATACCAAAAATTTGATGATAAAAATATATTCATTTCATATTGGATTTTGATAACAACTTTAACAACCCATATATAACCAGCCCATAATTTTGAGTTTAATAGAAACTATTTTGAACTATATTATATTACCATGATATTTTAGGTTTATATATTTATAGAATTATGAAAACTATTACATAACAAATTGGACACTTCCACTAAGTTTATTTTTTCGGAAAAATAGGGTTTTATTCTTACATTCATATTTCATTAATGAAACCCTTTCATTATTCAAAAAAATTATACATAACAAGAATTTTTTCATTATTAATCTTCTTAATAATCCTAAAACCTTATTAAAAACATTTTAAACTATTGTATGATAAAATAAAAAATCATTATGGGATATGGAAAGAAAGGAAACACATTAGTCCTTTTAAAAATACGAAAACTAATGAGAAAATTTACATTTTGAAATAATAATTATTTGAGATCATGAATAAAATATAATCACATGTGAAAACAATATTTTCATAAATAAAACCTTTAAAACTCATATTAATCATTGAAAACACATGAATTTATCTTATAAAATCACATTCATCGCCCATGTTCACTCATAATTCATTTTTATGGAATAACTTTTGTTTAGTTAATTCCACTCATCTTCTTCTCTAAAGAATAAATCATTAACTAATGAATTTAAGGTAATATATAATTCCTAAGAACTATAACATGAATAAAACATATAAAATTATACAATTTTCAACAAAAAACTCATTTTAACCCGTAATAAAAATCACTTTCAAACATCTCATAAAAAAATGAAATATCCTTCTATCCTGATAACTCTCCAAAAAAGAGAAATTCCCCAAAATAATGGGAATAGAATTTAATTTGGAAAACCATATAACTTTAAGAGTAAACTTTTTAATGAATAATAGTCATGATTGGAGTGACAAAATTCTATAATATAAATTAAAAAAACATTCTTTTCACACCTTTATAATAGATGTGAAATATGGCCCATATTGAAAACATTAAAAAGATTATTTTTAAAACCATTGAAAAGAAATTAAAAGATAATATAAAATGAAATTATAAAATAATTTATATTTATTTAATGAAATTTATGAAATATTTTTAAGATCATGGATATGGAAGAGAAAGAGTTTATAATATTTTAAATAAGGTTTTTATGAAAAATACCTAACCTTGAATTCGAGTCACCATGTACATCTTTCACTTTACTAAATAGTAAAATTATATTAATTATATAATTGTTTTTTTTCTTTCATATTTGTTAAATTGTTATTATTCCATTTATTTCATTTATTATCACATTTTATTTAGTTATTGAAACTTTTAAGTTATCATCATATGTTTTTTGGTCACTACGTTTATAATCTTCCTAAAAGAAATTTGTAAGTTGACCTTGGTAATAGAGTCCATAGTTCCATCATCACTATAATATTAATAATTTAATTATAAGTATTATCATACTTTAGAAATACCTTTATAACTGGTTATGTAATGTGATCATGAAAAATGAAATACATCATTCCATGGAGGCGATAATGTCCACATACACACAATTGATGTTAACATTTTCTAACAGATGAGATGAAAGGAAAGTCTCCAATATGATATTTTTAAAGAATAATAATTATTTCATAAATATAATATATATATATATATATTAAATAAATCCTTATAACTATCCATTTGATGTTGTAATGAAAAATTAAATACATTACTTCAAGGGGATGATAGTCTGAATATACGCATGGGCGATGTTTTCATTTTCCATTAAGGTAAAAGAGATAGAAAATATTTATTTTATCATAATAATAAAACTTAAATATATAAATGAAATATATTTAATTATATTATTTTGGTTATAATTGATTTTAATGATGTGGAATAAGAAATAAACTTTAAAGAGTTTGGTTACATGAGTACCTCTTCATTTGGTATCCGCCCTTGGATCTCTCGCTAAGCCTTCTTGGATTGGTATTTTGGGACTAAAGAACCCCTATCCCTAGGGAAATATATTTAGATATTGAATTTTGTATATATTGGTCAAGATAAGGTTCCCAATGTGTGTGGAAAAGTTAGGGGAGAATGGATCCTTTTATAAGTGAGGAGAGTGACACTTCTATAAATATTCAATGTTTCAAAAAAAACATTAAGATAAAATTTATAGAAAACTTAAAAAAAATGGACAAATTAATTATTTGAGATAAATTTTTCTTAAATAAAATCATAAAATAGTATTATAGATAATATATTGGAACATTATCTCATAGTATTAACCCTTTTACTTGATTTAACCATATACCAAGTTGGCTATCTTTTAACCATGGTAACTTATTTTTATGACCAAAAATGAAATTGAACTCATGATATAATTTTTACCATCAGATCTAAAATATTAAAATAAATTAAAAGATTAAATTTATATATGTAGTGAAAATTTATTTTTATAAAAATTCATAAATCACAATGAAAAAAAGTTTCTATAAAAATTCATTTTAAGAATAAAAAATGAATTTACACCAAAATCATTTATATAATTGATACTAATGATATTTATTGGTTAAAAAAGATATCTATGTGACATTAAAACAAAAAAAATAACTGAATAAAACCTAGAAAATATTTAATTTAAAAAATAACGAAAAAAATATTTTTTATAAATTAAATACTACTTATATATATCAAAATGTCCATTGTAGGTTTTTAAATTAAAAATTATATTTTTAATGGATTTATTTAACTTCTTAAATATATATTTAATCATTCAAGTAGGATTCATATATTTTAAATTAATTATTATATCTCGGTAATTTTATAAAAGTGAAAGTGTTTACAAAATCATATTTTTCACTATCCACTTAAAAGTCGACTCTTTTTGAAAAATGTCCAAAATTAATCCTATTAAAATTTTGACTTATTTAATAAAAAAATAATTCCATTATATAAAATTCAAATTGAAAAATTTATAAATATAATTTTTAATCAAAACTATATAATCGATGGAGAATAATTTTGTTTGAATATAATAATTTATTTTTTAACTAAAAAAATATATAAAATTATCATAAGGAAGACAAATCCATAAAATTTAATTATTAAAGTTAATATGAAAGAAAATTGATTCCCTGTTATCATTACCTTGGTTTTCAAAATCGATAAGTATGTGGTATAATTATTGCATGTTGGAACTTTTAATTAGAAACTAATATGATTTTACTTGAATTATACTAGGATATGATGGATGCTAATAGGTTCCCTCCAGCCTCTATTGATAAGGGAATGTGAATTTATGTAGTAAGTGTCTTGATCCATTAATAGTAATGGATTATTTGGGTTACATTATAGCTGAATTAATTTCTATTACTTTATTGAGAGGTGCAGGGTTCCCACTTTTGAGAAGTATGGATCCTAGTAATAGTACCCTAGATATAGAATTTTGATAAAGGGTTTTGAGGGTGAGACCCAAATGTACATTGTAATATATTGGTGACAAATGTAACTTTAATATTATTAAATTGTTTTGTGATATATTGATTTAGTTTTTCATTTTATATATATATTTTTTTGGTAAGGTATAACATACCTTATCGTACTTATGTTGATATGACGTGGAACATGATTCTAGTTGTTTAAGAGACTCTCTTAAGTAAGGGACGATATTCTAATTTACCCTGGTGTTGCCTATGGAAGAAGATGACATGCCCATTCTATTGATGACAGTTTTGGTATGGGACAATATGCCCATTATATTTATAAAACATATGGAATGAAATAATATTATCATTATGTTGATTATTCCTAGGGCATCAAATAATATGAAAATTATATTGATGTTACCTTTGGGGTGAGACAACATGAAAATCTATATTAATGTCATTTATATCATGGTATTAAATACCCAATGTGATATTTTTTATTATGTATGAGACATACTAAACATTTACATTATGTTTGTTATGTTGAGGGATGTTATGCCCATTATATGATGATATAAAGGCATGGGCAAAAATTCATATTATTTTTTATGTTCCTATAATGTAATTAAATTTGAACATGACTATTTAATGCAATGCCCACTTGAACTAGATGTTTTTAGAGGAATGGGCTATACAATACATTTTTCTTGATAAAATTATAGACATATGATGATATTTGAAACAATTATATGTTGTGCTATTATGGGATGTCATTCCCTCATGTTGATTTGTTTTTTATGGGATACTATTCACATTAATACATTAATATTATTATTGACGGAATGGTATGTTGATCCTTTATTTTATTAGGTGATATGTTCAAACCTATACTAACACTAAATTAGGTAGCTATGGTCACCCACTGGGGTGTCTTGTTAGCACCCAAGGGTATAACATTTTTTTTATTTTTTCATGATTTTTAATGTTTATAAGAATATCACTATATGCATACCCTTATATATTTTAGATTTTTTAGGGACACCATTTTTGGTGGCCTAATGAGTTTTACTCACACCATGCATGGTATTTTCCACACAAGTAAAGATTTTTCATCAAGGATACTAGTAACGGTAAGAGCTTTATGATTAATAGTTGATATGGAGTAGCATGGTCAGTGTTGGCAGGCAAGATCATGTGGGGACTTAAATATAGTTTTGTAGTGATCTCCCTTTTTTTAGATATTTTCACCCATATTGTATATGATCAGCCAAAAAGTAACCTTTTATTTTTTAAATTAATCATATAATATTATGTTAGTTAATTTGATATATAATTTGATATATTATTTCATTATAGTTAGCTCTTAGTATAAATGTTTGTATTATGCTATTTATTGAGTTGAATCTTAATTATTATTAATTTCACTGGTCTTTATTATTTTCTAATGTTGATTGTATAGTAACCATCAGATATTTATAAAACCATGCTAATATTTAGTCCCCTCTGGAATATGGGTAGGTGTGCTTGGGGTCATTTAATACCACTGGTTTAGCCACAATCCAAGTAATCATAATCGGGATGTTACAAAGTGATATCAAATCATTGTTTGATTTTTTTATTATTTATGCATTGTTGTTAGAGGTATGATATTTTCAATATTTTGGAAGGACCTTATTCCAAGGAGTGTTTTAGCCATGTATTGGTAAATTGCATGTTACTCGGTATGGGATTACTTTTCTTGGTTTTTGGATATCATGATTTTTTTATTTTATAAGCAATATGATTTGTAATTTATTATTAATTCTTTAACTCTTCGACAGGGGTGGTAAGTGGTATGTGTTTGTGAATCATATTTGTAATATAGAATTAATATAAAATTCTTGAATTTGTGTGTGATTTAGATCCTTGATTATAATATTGGGTTTGGTTATTTAGAGTTTCAATAACAACTTATATATTGTTTTTCCATATAACTTGACAGTTGAATTCTACTTGATTGGATATATGTCTTTGGATATGTTTTTATTAATTCATTATTAGTCATGTGGATCCTATGGGTATTTTTATCCCCTGATAGTGGGTATTCGAGGATAGATAAATTTCTGGAGTTATGTTAGACCCTTAAATAATATGGTATGTTTATAGAGTGGTGAGATATACTGATTTTTACTATTTATCCTAGAGTATAATATAAATAACTATGATATTATATTTTTTGTTTAACCCTTTTGGAATTGAAGTTACATTCCAACTCTATGACTACCCATTGAGCACCAGGAGGGCAATGATGAGAATACTCCACTAGTAGTTGAGTTTGAGCCTTCTATTGCACAATTACTACATATCTATTAGAAAATCTAATATATTTTTCTTTAGGATATTCAGTTTATGGTATATTTGGATACAAAAGATTGTTTTTTTATCTTTCATATATCTAGATAGATTCAAGTGAAGCATTTACCTATATTAATTGGAGAGTGTAGACACAAAGTTGTTGAGTTTTGGTATGAGTCACCCCATACCATTTTTGACCATATCAGGACACCTCCTATGAGGTGGTTGATTCTTTTTATATACATGTTTCAAGGACCAACCATGTATTGGTGGGATATATTACCCCATGAAGATTAGTATATTGGTCTATGCATGAAGTATTATTAAGACTATTTCTTTGAGAAGTTCTTACCTGAAATTTTTGGGGCTAATAGGTATTGAAACTTTATTCATCTTGTTTAGTAGAGTGAATCAATGATTGATTTGGATGAAAATGATATATATATTTTAGTTTGTTATTTTGTTTCCAGCTGATGATATTACAAGGTTTCACTATTTTGAGGATTAATTAATTAATCCAATATGGGATTATGTTATCATTTTCCACCAGAATTATTTTTTAGAAGAAGTGAAATAGACCCTAGTCATATAGAAGAACCTAGTATAGACTGTTATTATCGGGTAAAATGGATTGTATTTGGGATCTATGAGTGGATTCTATTTTTATATAAATAAAAATATTATTATTCTTTATTAAGTAGTGACAGATAGGTCAGTAATGGATATAGAAATTATTCTTCCTTGTAATGAAGGGATCCCCCAGTATGTTATTTGTACAATAGTGTGAGACATTATACACTGGAGTGACACTAATCACCTTTCAAGTTCCATTCATGTGGGTAGATAGGACATCTAATGTTGTTTTTTCTGATCTATTATTATATAGGATGTGGTTATGGTGATTGAATAGTTTATTGATCTATATTTGGATTATGAACCTTACCAAAAGATGGTAAATTGGGTTCTTTCGTCTAATTAGAGTGGGAAGGAGGATAAGGTTCCTAATAGTAAGCATGACTGGGCAGCTCTTCTCCGGGTACTTTTTCAATTGGAGGTTAGGGAAGAGTCTTGGGTTTTTTAAAGATTCATGTTATCAATACAATTCCTACTTATCATGTAATGGTTCCATCAATTATTTATGGTATTATCCTTGTGAAATCCACCATATAATCTATTTTATTTGATATGGGTGTGTAACATTCATTTATATATTTTCAGGTAGCTATTATGGACTTAGTGGTAGAGTATCTATATGGAGTGATCAGTATTGATACTCCCTCAGGGGTGAGATATAAGGGTATTTAGTGGTGTCGAAGATTTTCTATTTTTATCAATGGATATACGAATCTATGATATTTTTTTATTCATGATGCATAGTTTTGAAGAATCCTTTAGATGGATTAACTAGCTTTATATCGAGTACACATTGACTTATACCACTGAAAAGTATCTCTTACTCTTTTGGAGGTGATTTTTATACCCATATCAAAATTTGGTATTTGTAGGTAGGATAATGAAGACCTGATCATCAATAACTAAAGATAAATTCTAGCCTGGATTTATAGTGTCTTTCTTGGAGATGAGATGGTGTGATAATCGATCTTTATTATTATTACTGAGGAGTTTCAAGAGATTTTTCATATAAAATTATTGGGGTTGGATCTTGAAAGATAGGTAGAGTTTATAGTCGATATGATTATAGGTATAAGTCCCATATACATTCCTTCTTATAGGATATCCTCTGTATAGATTAGGGATTTTATGATTTAGCTGGAGTACCTTTATGAAAAAGGATACATTTTCTCAAGATCATCCTATAGGGGTGATGTTATTTTATACAACAAGAAGGGGTATGGTTATTTTTACTTATGGGTGGATTATCAAATGTTGAAACAAGTTATTTTCAAGAATTATCTTCCTTTTCCTATTATACATGACTTTTTCAGTAAGCTTATGGGAGATAAGTGGTTTACTAAGATCGATTTTAGATCTAGATATCACCATTTTTGGTTGAGACCATCTAATATTTTTCTTCATTCAAGATCATGTGTGGTTAGTGTGAGATTCTTGTGATGTTTTTCAGTTTGAAAAACATGCCAGTGATTTTTATAAGACTAATGAATAGGGTATCCCATCCATATATGGATTAATTTATGGTTTTATTTTGTGATGATATTTTTTTATACTCCCTATCATGGTAGAAACTAATCAACCTTTAGAGTTTATCTTAAGAACACTAAGAGAACGTTGGATATTCACCAAACACTTAAAGTTCCATTTTTGGAACAAAGATGTTATATATCAAGAACAACTGATATTAGATATGGGTATATTAGTGGACCAAGTTTAGGTTGGGAGTAGCCATGATTTTTTTGAGATTCATATGTTTTATGGTTTGAAGGATAAAACCATAGATTCATTCAGGAATTTCAATACTGACAGTGTTGATGATAGCCATAACCTATAAAGGGAAAACGTTTGAGTGGTCTGATCCATATGACAATAATTCCAAGAGTTGAAGGATAGGTGGATGTTTGTACCTATTTTCACCTTATTAGAGATGGGTAAAAAATACCCTATTTTATAATGTATCTTGGGTTAGTTTTGGATAAATTATTTAGTATTATGGGTGAGTGGTCTATTATGGGTCCAGGAAGAGGAGGTTTTAGGAGTGGAACTACGCAATTCATGGTTTGGATCAGGTAGTGGTGGCACATGAATTATGATTTTAGCATCACAACCTATTAGGTCATCGGTTCTGAAATATACTAACTATAGGTGCCTCAAATATATCTCCTTAAAGCATGACCTAAACCTTTGGAAGTTAATATTGGTCATATAATTGGATAATTTTAACATTGACATGGAATACAGCCTAGGGAAGGGTAATGTATTCAATAATGTGATGAGTAGGAATACTCAAGATCATGTGATGCAGAGGATAGTTTCAATTGAAAGACGATGAGTCCCTATATAAGATGAGTCTTGATATATAAGAATATCATGGTATATCTATCCTTATATTATTAACCTTTACCATATTGTTTATTGTTAGAGTAATTGAGAGTTAAATATTTTACTCTAATTATTCGGATATGAGGTAAAATATATATTGTGTGGATCCACCACTAGATTGGTCACAAATGATGATGATATCCTTTATATTCAAGTATAAGTTGTGTTTCCATGGAGTATACATGAGGATATGATATAATATTCACACAATTTGACATGGGTCCTTCACATGGACATGACAGAGAAGTATCATGATATCTATAAGCATTGTTGGTGGCTTTAGACAAAGTATGAAAAAATGAGTTTCATTTCATGATGCTTCATCTATCAATGGGTGAAAGATAAACTTCAGTGTTCCTATATGAATTATTTATCCATTAGTCATTATCTAGTTGAATTTGGATTATGTTTCAATAGTTTTTTCAATGGTGTTTCTATGAACACCCTAATGATATGATGCGATGTGCGTTAAGTTGGATTGATTGATAAAATTTGCTCAATTTTTACTGATCAAAGAGACCCAATTAGTTTATGATACTAGTTGGTTATATGTGTGGATGAGAAGGAATTTATATGGTGCTCCTGTGAATATTGTATTTTACTAGGATACCTGATTTACACTATTTTTTTGGACATTATTATAGAGGGTAATTGATAGTCCAATGCATTTGAAAACATAACACCATCCTATTAGCATCCAATTAAGAATGCATGTGGTGTTGGAATTATTTCTAACCATATTTTATATTGTAAAAAAACCAAATGTTGGGGTTGTATTATAAAGTTATTTTGATGTTTTGAGAAGTTTAGAAGAAGATAAGGATGTTTTTTACTAAATAGATTTCATGTCACAACACTAGATGTCATAATACAATTTGCTTAATGAAAAATTAATTTTTTTGGGTGAATGAACGATTATGTCAAGATAAATGACGCCATTCTAGAATAGATTTACGGAATAATAGATCAATACATTTCTAAAAAAATTCATTTTTATTTTTGAGTAGTTCAAGGATACAAAATATTAAATGATAATGGATCAAACAACAATGTATTATGTCTCATCATAGAAGTGATATATAAGAGTAAACAATTTTTAATGTGGGTATTATGGATAATGATTCACAAAATAGTCTTGTATTCCATAAAAACTGATGTTACACTATCTGTATTTGGATAGAGAGTCACATGAAAAAGGATAATACTATTTAAATAATAATAAGGTGTTGAAATATGGTGATATGCCAATAAGGAGGAGTCGAAGTCATGAAAATAGTCTTTCTCTATGAATGGATATTTAAAACTATTTTACTATTATTATTACATATTATGAATGTAGGATTCTAATATTAGAACTTGGAGGTAAGGTGAATTATTATGAAAAGTATATAATCAATTTTTATTTATTCCTGAGATTGTATATTCCTTACTTTTAGTATTCTAGTGAATAAAGGTGTTCCATCATGATAATGATCATCGTGCCACAATATGGTGAATTCAAACATAATTACTATAATTCAATGTTACAATATTTTAAGAATTTGGTGAGATAGAAATTAAATGAGGTTGGTTTTGAATTTGGAGACACATTTATGAGTGAATTCATATAAATTGTACTCAGATAAAATCAAGGAGTCTTGTTAGAGAAAATCTTGTATAATTTTATAACCAATTTAATGGAATTTATTGATTCATGTATGAAATTTAAAGGAATTTATTGATGGTAGTTAAATTTATATTTTGATGAATTTTGTGTGAATAATGGAGAATATATTATTAAATTTTACCACATTGGATATTTGGCTGTTATGGGGATTTGATTATGGTGATTCTCTGGATAATATGAATATTCGTCAAGGTAGAAGAGGAAATAGAAAATATAGACCAATATTTTATGGATATATATTCGACCATGATTTATTGAGTCTAATATGGAAGGTCATGAATATTATTTCTCATTGATTTGATGAATATATAATGTTTTATATTTTGGATTGATAAGGGATTTAATCGTAATGAAATATTGGAATATTTATATTTAGAAAATTTATTTGTGAATCCATATAAGGAAGGTGGAAGATTTATATGTGATATGATTGACCATTAAAGAAGTATTTGTTTGTGAAATATCCAGATCATAGGTTGATAACATGTGACTTGATGAATATAATTTATATTTTAAGAAGATGGATAAAAGGATTTTCCCATATTGGTCATGGTTAATTAAAAATATAAAGTTAGGGAAATAAATTTCATTTATATTGAATAGAAAAAAATGAAATTTTATAATAAAAAATTCTGGAAAAATCTATCTCTATAATTGTGTGTGGATTTTAATTGTGAATGGAATTTAAGAATAAATTAATATTTAGAAATTCCAAAAATCATGGGGATTACTGAAATAGATGGGAAAAGAATTAATTGTTGTAAATCATCATAGATAATTCCAAGGGATAATAAGAAGTTATTCCTTGAAGGAACGTTGAATATTATCAAGGAAATTGAAGATTAATTAATGGATTTATTCATAACTTAATTGTAAAGATGAGTAGTGATGTGGAGATTTAAAAGAACTTATCAACACTTAGCATA
Organism: Viscum album; assembly: GCA_963277665.1. NCBI lineage: Eukaryota > Viridiplantae > Streptophyta > Magnoliopsida > Santalales > Viscaceae > Viscum > Viscum album. The sequence goes on from OY728121.1 coordinate 358,545,667, forward strand.
TGAAAAATAAAACATTGATGATGTTCTAGTATTGACTTACATTCCATTTTTTTCACTTTCTTGAGGTTGTAATCATAGATACAGGAGTGAGGAATTGATCCATGGGAGGTTTTTAAAATCCCCTAAATAATTTTTATTTGAGTAAACCTTTTCTTGGAGTGAACTTTCCTAAACGCACAACCAAATAGTGTGTTTAAAAAATTTTGGTATGTTAAGACATTATCATTATATGCTTATTTTATTATCCTTATGGGGTAAACCAAGAAAAATTCCTATGTATCATGGGTTTTCTTTAATTACATTTTTGAAAAAATAAATTTGTGTGTGTGTGTTTTAAATAATTGTTGATCAAATTATATTTTGGAAAATATAATAAAGGTACTAATTAAATAATCATCAAAAGAATATATTAGGAGTAACCCAAATAATAATGAGATTAAAATTATTTATGGTGGTCAGATTTGGGGATTTAGTGGTTTAAATTAGAATAAGTTTCATATCCCAATTCACCCCCTCTCATGAAATCACTCATTAAATACCCTTATGGACCTAATGATTGGTATCAAAGTATATGTTTTTCTTTCTGGATTTTTTTTTGTTATGAATTGATCAATTATTTCATAGAGTGAAGTTTTATTTATTTATATTACACCCTTAAAATATTTTTATGACATGGTGAAGGAAAATAATCCAAAGAAGAAAATCTCTATGAGAAATACATATAATGAAAAAGTGATTAGTGAAAATGTGATTAAGGTGAAAGGATATACGACCTTTTAAAATAAAGGTATAAATAATATAGATTATGAATTTTTCGATCCATTAAATGATTATTTATGATTATTATAAGATAATGATATCCTAGGTGTAGTTTGGTCTGCTATTAATTGATGTGATATCAAGTAATCTAATGGTATAAGCTATTAACTTATTAGAGGATACATATATGGGATGCTAAGACGAAGGATTGAAGTTAACAATGGAGAATAATTACCATCAGATCCATGTTAGAGGTTTAAATATTGAGGATGAAAATTAAAAATATTAATCAAAAGGTTTATTTATGTTCCAAATGATTTAAGAGTGATGAATGATACCCCACCCAAAGAATTGGAATAGAAATGTTGAAAAGTACTAGATCTTGAATACAGATCCATGGAAAATGATATTGTCTCAAAATAAGCTCAAAATTTTTAGACCAATAAGGATGAACTAGATACAAACAAGAAGTAATTTATTGGGGATAATCCAAGGTTATAACAATATATGTTTATATTAAAGGATTCCCTTACTCAGATAAATTACAAGATAAAGGAACAAAGGGATGCACTAGATGATATTTCCCATGAATTTTTGGATGAAATGTATAAAATGAATATGATCAAGGAAGAAATGAGTAATTAACATGAAGTAAGAAACAATAAGATCTTGAAACTTGAATGTGAATTGAACTTTATAAAGAAAAACTAGGGAAAATACCAAATTTCGTATGTAAGACTATTCTAAAGGATTCTTTATATTTTTTATTTGATTATATTTATGTTTTTGAGTGTGATACAAATATAAAGTATGATAAATATAAGTATGGGAATGAAAAATTTATGATGAAATAGAGGTCTTTTTCCATGTGAAAACCCAACAATGGTCATAATAGAATCCCTTTAAAGTTTGTGATGATGAAAATGGTTAGCATTCCCAAGAAAATGGAAAACATAGATATAATGAAAACACATTAAAGAAGTCCCCTACAAGAGGGAATTAAAAATGGATGAGTTTAATGAGAAGCTATATGTACATGTGATTTTATTATGGGTTGGGTGTTAACATTTCTAAATTTTGTTATGAAAAATTGGAATATGTTAATTATTGTAAATTTTTAGAGGTTTTGAAAAATTGAACTACTAAAAAAAATAATGGATAAATAGAAATTGTTACAATAATTATTACTATTCTAACCTATTATATAGTAGATATTTCTAGACACATTTATCTAGAATGAATCATAAAAACCAGAATATAATCAACAAAACATCTTTTCTTTGGAGAAATAGATTTCCTGGGCTATTTGAATAAGATCATCATGATAAAACTGATTTGAATAGGATTTAAAAATTTGTTGTTGAATGAAAAGTGTCATATAAAGACAAGAATAAAAGTTTTAAAAATGAAATAAGATAAAGTTTGGAAAAGGAATTATCACAAAACAAGGTATGTGTTGTGAAAATTAATGATTCTTATAGGGAACAAAATATGTTAGATGGTTTAGAAAATAGAATAAAATTTATGATTTTTCAAGAGATATATTTAGGAAAAAAATCCTAGGGAGGAAAATATTGTGATTTTGTCTATGAAGGGAATATAAAGATTGAAGAAAATTTGGAAAATTTTGATTATTTCCAAACAATTTCATACCTAAAGATGGATTTCAAATTGAAGGATAAAGGATAAGAGGTGGACTAATGTGATGCACCATTTTCTTAATTTTTGGAAATTAGGGATTCTACTATCCACATGTATTTAATTTTCATTATATTTGTTAATGTATAGAAGGTAGATAACATCCAAGAGTATATTACATTGAAAAATTAAATTATAGCCTATGTATTATCTGAAACTCCAATTTGTATTAGAGCTCTGAAAGTTTTGTATTATTTAATATAAAATTGATATTACTTGAGTTAAAAAAGATAAATTATATCAATCAAAAATGGAATAAAGGTCTAATTAAGGTATAGGTTTCAGATAAAATATATTAAAAAACTGGAATCAGATTGTGAAGGTAGAATAAGAAATTTTTATGGAGAAGTAGAACAATGGAAATATATGACTTATTTGATTTTATTTACATGTGATTTCATTTTCTTATTTTTAGGATATAAAAATCTTCTATAGATGAATGGATATTTTAAAAAATATCAATTATATATGAAGTGATAGAGTTGAGTAATTTATGGGGAGTTTTGATTTAAAGATCTAAAAGGTATTATGCCTCTCAACCAAGTAAAAATACTTTATGAAGTAATGAATAAATGTACTATATAAAATTAGTGTCTAGAGATGATCCCTATATGGGAAAATAGATGTAAATCACACATGTAGTGGTGTGTGGTTATTCACTATTTTTAGTGTGATTGAGGTAACTATAATGTTATTTAGTAGAAGTTAAAAGTTGTGATTGTATTAAGTTTTGGTATTGGAGTGGAAACAATAGAATTATTGACATAAAATCTTGTTACTTACAATAAGTTAATAATTATTTGGATTAAAGGTTTTTTTGATAAATCTTTGATAATAGGTAAGTTTACTTGCTAAAAATATTTATGAAGACAACTAAAATTGGAAGAATCTCTTAGGATTGAAATTAAAAATTGGAATAATTATGAAAAATTGAATATAGGGAAATAAATTGAAGGATCATTTATGTGTTTTTAAAAGTGGGATTCCTATCTCTATAAACATGATAATTAATATACCAATATGTGGGAAGAATATCCATTAAAAGTACCCCTATGTTTATTTGGTATAAAGGAGGATATTTCCATGAAAATACTAAAATAAAAGGGTTAGATATTGAGTTATTTTATATCAAGATGACTTGTAGAGAATTATATATAGTATGAATAATGTTACATTGTCTCTTAGGGTAATGGTTTCCTAAAGATCCCATTTTTTTAAATTTTTGTGGAGGTTTTATATGGGATTTTATTTGAAAGGGGGATAAATAGAGACAACATGAATCAAAATCTAATTTATAAGTCTAATATTTATTTCCTTGGTACCTAATATGGAAATATAATGGAGTTGTATTCATGATGAGTGTTTATATAAAATCTAAAGGGGTGGAGTTTTAGAATACAATTGAGTATTGATGTTGGTTTTATATTTTTTTCAATAACCCTGTATGTTTTTAACAAAAAAAAATATGTGTTGGAGTTTCATTATAAATTATTTAGGAATTTTGGTTGTGTTTAGATGAATCTGGGGAAGTTTTGTTTGTAGGAAAGATATCACACCTCAATAATATGTGTCATATTGGAATGTGTTTCATGTAAGATAAATTTTTTTGTGGGTGGGAGAATGATTACAATGTGAGGAATGAAGTCACTCCACAGTGGATATATGGAAGAATATATCATAACATACATAAGAATAATTTAAATCTAATTTATTGTAATTTAAGAGTGTGGATTTTTAAATTTTAGTAGATCATCCCACAATATGATGCATTTTTATGCATTTATGACACAGAAGAGTAACCTATTATAGACATGAGTATTGTGAACAATGGTTCATGGACTGATGTCACACCCCATGAAAAACTAATTTTGCACTATCTAGAGCTATAACTGGAGTCACTCTACAAATAAAAGTGTTATAGTTCGAAGAGGAAGTTGATATTTGGTGATCAACCCAAAATACAGAGTTTGCATTGTGAAAATAACAATGATTTGGGAGTATATAGAGAATTTTATTTCACATTATTTTTCCATTCGATAAATATAAGTTCTTTATTTTAGAATCTCAGAGGTGAAGGTTATTTCACTTTTAAGGATAATCACATTGTGGTGATTCCTAGTTTGAGACAAATCATGATTTCAAATTTTCAAGTGAAGAAATTCATTGCGTCTGGATAGTAATTTTCATAACACAACAATGTAGAGTCAAATTAAATTATTAGAATTCCTTTTTTCAATTTTTTTGATTTTATAGGTATTGAATTAAATAATTTTAAGATAAATTTTATAGAATCATTTATTATTAAATCAATGGAAGTTTTACTTAGTCAAAATCTAGGCATCTTATTGGAAAAAATATTGTAGACTTTTCTATAAAATTAATTGATGGATTTAAAAGGAGATATTTTAGAAGATTTTCTATTAAATAATGTAGAATGTTGTATGTAATTTTATTATAGAGTATATATGGAAATTGTAGATATTTGATTACAGTGGATCTTCAACTAATATATACATTTGACTTGGAGGTAGGGGAAAGAGAAAATATACATTCATATTTCATTGATCTACCTTTGACCAAGATTTATTTGGTAAAATATAGAAACCCATTTATATTATTTTGAATAGATTTAATGTTGAGAAAGTGTTCTCTTCTATGGGACTGATGTGAGATCTTGTCATTATGAAATATTTGACTAGATTTTTTTGAAAAAATTAATAGAAGATCCATGGAGGGAAAGAGTAAGTTTTAACAATGATATGTTTGACCATTAAAGAATGAGAAATTTTATCGAATATCAAGATCTCTATGGTGATTCCATTTTTCTTGATGAATTTGACTCAAATTTTAAGATTTAAGGTTAGGGAAAGAAAGATAATTTCCCTTCAATAGAGAAAATGAAATTCTTAAAGAGGAAATTATAGAGATATCTATCACTAAAATTATGTGGTGATTTTCATTGTACAAATAATAGAATAATTAATGAATATTGAAGTATTAAAAAAGAAAAGTGAATTACCAAAAGATATAGGAAAAGAATATATTATTTTAACTCATTGAAGATCTTAAAAATAGACAAGAATAATTTATTTCATGGAGAGTTATTGAAGTTTTTCAAGTAATGTGGATTTACAATCACGGTGGTATTCAAAACAATATCATGAATATGAGTAATTATAGGGGGATCAATGAGCACATATCTATACTATGTGCATTAACAATAACAATAATTTTGTTCTCTTTTTTAATGTCAAAGTTATTATTCTTTATTAAATAATGATCATAGAGAGAGGAGATAGAGATAAAATCAACATTATGTAGCAGTGAACCATAACAAAATAATTTTATAGGGAGTGACTCTTAACTTTGAGTGGAATTTTCTAAACCCAACATTGAAAAATGCATTCAATTTATTTCAGTACATTGAAACATTATCTTTTTTATTACATGGATTAGCCCAATATAGTTTAACCTTGTCAAATTATTAAGTATTGTTTACATGGTTTACTCAATTTCTAAAAGACAAAAATTTATGTGCATAGTCAAGTAATCATTTATCATATTATATTAAAGATATTTTAAGAGAAATAACAATTTGATCATTTATAAAAGAAGAACTTAAGAGTGACCCTATTAACATTATGTTCAATATAGATTTGGATAATGTTATTTTAGGATTAAAAGGTTTTATTTGGAATGAGTTAATACCCTAATTGACCACTATTCCCTAGGGATTTACCGTTTGATACCCTTGTCAACAAAATACATCCTTTAAAAAATCAGTAGTTTTAGAGTAACATTCACATTATAGTGGGATTTTTGTGAGAATATTGGATTTTGACAGTTCAAATGAGAGTTATCTATCCTTATACAAGTTCACCTATAGTAATAGTTATTATTTATTCAATTATATGGAACATTTATATGCATTTTATTGAAGGCCCTAAAGACCACCTATGTACAAATTAGAGACATGAGAGTTTTATATTAATAAATTGTGTCTCATATATGAGATATAAGTGAATTTTAATTTATTTACAAGTGATTAAGGTCCCTTAAAATTAGGACGTGATTTCTTATAGATTAAAAATATCATCCCTCATAGCTTTATGTAGGTGAAATATTTTTCCTTAGAGTTTCACCTCATTTGGTAAATATATGAATTATGGGGTAAAGTACATTGGTGCCTTGGTATGTGGGGTTGTTTGAGGTTTTAAGAAGGAAATACACCATGGATTATAGATTATATTCCTAATATATTTTATATATTTTAATATTTATTAAACATATCTCATATTTAGAGACAGAACCCCAACCCTTCTCATGTGATCAACATCGATGATTTAGATCTTGATGCTAATGCTCTATTTGATGAATGGATAATTATTTTTGAAGACCAAAGTGAAAAATCCTACATGGGAATATAGTACCATTAATATCTTTGTAGTGGTTTCAATGGAGTATCTAGTGGTATACTTGATAATTAAGGTGGATATTAAAGTGAAGTGGCTAGATATTTTTACCGGAGACACTTAGTGATACATATCAAGGAAATGTTATTATATGGTGGTGAGGTTATAAAACCTCACCTATTAAATGGTATAGTTTTATTTATATTTTTTACAAAAAATATTATTTTTTTGGTTGTTTTACTATTGGACAATTTTTTGGAGGTATGATGTCGATATATGAAGAGTTGGAATTAGTGCATGATGATTTTATATTATAGGAAAATTTTCACACCACAATAAGTGGTGTTGTGGCATGGTGAGAATCTAGTTAAGATAAAATTTTGGAGTATGTGGTTGGAAATTACACACCCTGAGGAGCTGTTGGATGAATCCTCTTAACCATGATGGAATGAGTGATCTTGGCTTCTTATTACTTTTCTAGAGGCAGGAATTTGACTCTAGAGTAATGGGCCATGCAATAACATTCCCCCAGAGTGCGGTATTTCACCCTAACCCATGTGGCAATGCCCTAGTGACCCCATGTACAATTTTATTGAAATTGATTTAAATTTTATAACTAATTAAAACAGTGTTCCCTTCCCCCTCTAGTACACATGATCCCCTAGTAATTCCTCCATGTGATATAACCTTCCACATATATTTAACCTTCATTTGAGATTATATTTGAGTGCTTCCTATACCATAAGAATGGTATAAGTGGGACTATCAATTCAATTCAATTTATTCTTAGTGTTTCTCGATGTTATAACATTCTTCAATAGATATCCCTAATATAAAAGTTGATTTATATTTTGGAAATTCTATTTATTCAACCATATTACTCTAACTATATTTAAAGAGAGGGGATCTAAAATTCCAAGTTATTGGTTCATAAACTTTCCCACTAGTTTATATAAGCTTTCATTTGATGCATGATATGTAGGATTTTTTATGCATGTACAATTGTTCTAAAGTGAAACAAACTATAATGAACCAATCCAAGATACCCCTAACCTGGGTATTCCAGTTAGTGCATGACATGGACCAAAGGGTATTCATGATCCCCCATGATAGAAAATAATATCGACGAATAAAATTTTGTATATTGGGAGTGATTTACCCTAATCAGTTAATTGAGCAGGAAACAAAATTCCACATAGAATTCAAAAAAGATAATTACATATATTGGAAGGAAAAAAATGAATTTCAATGTAACAAAGAAACCAAGAAATACCTAAAGTTAATAAAATCCATGAATAAATATAATCCAAAAACTTAAAAACACATATGAAACATATCAAAATTTCACAATGTTACATTAGAAGAGTGGGATATATAAAAAAAAGTGAAAAATATGAAGGGGATGATACAGTGAAGGTATCCAAAATAAAAAAGATAATACAAATACCAAAACAACTCTTATCCATGTGTAAAAAAAACATATCAAATTCCCATTTCCAAAGAACCCAAATAAAATATGGTGTCTAACCACCACATCCAAGAATAACTAGGGTGAAAACAAAGATGTAATTAGCATGAAATAAAGTTTTTGAGTCATTATCGACCCCACACAATTTGCACAAACTTTAGAAATAAAACCATCTTAGGTTAGTTTTAATTAATATTAGTTTGTATATTTAAAATTTTCACTTAAAACAGTAAAATATAACTTCGCCATGAAAAAATATTTTAAATATAATAAAATATATCTTTTCCTAATAAAACAAATATTTATACCATTTAAGGAAATATAAATTTATGATGATTTTAATTTTTTAAAACTAATCTTAGTTATATCTATATAAAAAAGATATAAAATTATTATTGCTTTATTATATACGTAAAACGACAGATTGTAACTATGGGGAAATAACATGAAACCATAAATATACAATGGAATCATGAGAACCATAATTAAAACATAAGATATTGGGGAAAACTATTAGAAAAATCTAACATTGAATGATTATATACTACTACCGTGTATCAAAAAACTTTCTCTAACACTTGATGTTGCATTAATTGGTCTGGATAAGGGGAAACCTTCAAGAAAAGAAAAGTATTACATGTTTTCAATATCCAGAAAGTGATATTATACTAGTGAAATAAGTGTATCTATATTTTTATCCAAGATACTTTAGGTTACCCAAGGCATATAAATGGAGGTGATTAAATCAAATATCACATAATAGCAAAACCATATCAATAAAAAAATCACTATCACATCGAAAAATAATTCATTAAACAACCATTTTCATTTATAATAAATAATATAAATATATATACACACACACACATGCACATAGACACACTCACATCTATGGGAGTAAACATCCCACATCATTAAGGCATTTCAAATTCCAGATATTCTATAAAACTCATGAAGGGGAACATTTCAATGGTAGTACCTTTATAAAACCATTTTATATGGTTATAAATAGAACTTTGACACATTTTTTAGAATGAAATATATACATAACACCTTTTAAGGAAAATCATATAACCATCATTAATAAAGTCAAATAATTCAAAAGTATATAGAAAATTATAAAGAGCCCAAGAACACCCTAATTTTGACCCAAAACCCAATACATTTTTTTGGAAAACAAAAAAATTTATTAATTTTAGAAATTTAATTAAGAGATTCATATTTCCATTTAATCAAACACTCTGTGTGCATGGGATGTTTAAAGAATGATTTCACCTTAAAAATAAATGGGGAAATACTTTTATATTCAGTGAAGCTTCAATAAATACTATCTTTATTTAGAAACATTTATTTGAGATACATAATATCATTTATAAAACTATTAAAACACACATTAAAATATAAATATAAATACTAATTTTAAATTTATTGGTTCATTCAGGGAGAAACCTACTAGAAATCCAACATTTACACTATTTTGGGTGTTGGTCGACCATAAAAAGGTGAGAAAATATTTTAAAGGACACACAAAAATGCTAAATCATAAAATAACCTAATTAATATTTTGTAAATGTAAACCCTAGGTCTCTAAGACCTTATTAGGGGGATTAGAGAAGGTAATATGAAGATAAAAAGTAGAGGAAGAGGCTTGGATGAGATTACCTTTAGTAATTTCCCCCAAAACACTTGAATAAATCCCTGTAAATCACTATATAGGAGAGTATATTTTATGGGAGGGAAAACTCATGTAGAGAGACAAAAATGGGGGGAGTAAATACCCCCAAAAGAATATAACTTGAGTAAGGGAAAATATAGATTTTTTGTAAAAATAAATAAATAAGTGGACAGTGAACTCCACGACATGGCCTAAACCACCAAGATGTAGTACCCCTCTCTAGGATCCTTTATAGTGTGACCTTTAGATTTAAAAATTGGAGGACCTCCTTGAGGTAGAACTGAGGGCCCTAATCCCGAATTATAACACGTTTCCCTTCATCCATTTGATTGGTAGGATATGGAGGTGTTACTAGACTTAGGTGAAATCCCTAAGATACCAAAGGATGGAAATAAATACCAAGGACTTAATAAAAAATTTGGGGATGATTTTCCCTTTGACGGTAAAATAGCCAAACTGTGCAAGTATCTTAAAAGGGCGTATGTATTGAGGTGATAACATATCCTACTTCCCATAACAATTATGTGTAATACTTGGAGAGGTTATGAAGAACACATGATCACTTACGTCAAATGACAATGGCCACAAAAAATGATCCACATATGATTTTGGACAACTCTGATCCATATTCATTCTCTTCCTGAACAACTGAATATTCTTCATTATCTCATGCATAAGGATTAGTCCAACCAGTGAAGTCTAACCTGTTTCCACCCAAAAAATTAGAGAATGGAATGGAAAACTGTATAATGCTTCAAAGGTATCCATATGTATCAAGATACGATAACTATTATTATATGAGAACTCTACTAATGGTATATGATCCCCTAATAATCCACCATTATCCATTAAAAAATTTCTAAGAATGTATTCTAACATTTTTACCATCATTTCAGAATGTATATCCATCTGAGGATGATACACCATGATCATAGACAACTGATTCCTAAGGTCTTACTATAAGGATTTCCAAAGATGAGATGTATACCTTAGATATTAGTCTGATGCCATCTAAACTGGTTCACCAAGATTTTTTTACCACTTCTTAGAAATAGATTTTATAAAAGACCCCCACTGTATGAGATTCATGAATAGGGAAGAAATGGGCTTAATTTGTTATTCAATCCACTATCATCGATTTGAAACCATGTGTTTGAACCATACTTATGAGACCTATCATTAAATTCATGGATATCTGCTTCCATTTACAAAAAGGAATAGGTAAATATTGCAATATACCCATTAACCGTTAGTGATTTTCCTTAACTTAATGAGATGTGAGGCATTTCAAGACAAGACCAACCACCATTCTTCTCATTCCAACCCACCAAAATTTCTCTTTCATTTACTTATACATATTATTAATTCCATTCCAAACAAACCATCCTGAATAGTGGTAAACATGAAGTATTTGTTCATAACATGGCAAAGGTATGACAATCCTATTTCAAAACCACAAAACTGATCCTCCATCAAGCTTCCACCCCTCAATGGTCTCCCCACCATTGAGTTTTTACCACATATAAAAACATTCATCATATATTGTCTGTGACAACTTAAAATTTTTAACCAAATCACGAACAAAATAAATTGAAAAGAAAACCTCAAAACTCCCTCTATCATCACAATCCTAGTGCGTATCGGCTATCGCCAATATCAAAAGCCACTAATATGAAGCCCCCTTTTCAAAATGACTATACAAGTTCCTAATTAATGAATCTACCACCAAATTTCATTTATATAGTGTATATATCAATTCTAATTCAAATATTTGAAGACATTCATTGATATTATTCGTCTTAGATACAAATCTCTTTGTGAGAAAATGTGCTTCAAGATCTTATGATCTGTAAACACCATAAATTTCTCTCCAATGATATAATGATAAAAATTATTCAAATAATGGACCAAAATAGATAATTATAAATTGTGTGTTGGGTAGTTCTTCTCATGAAACCATAATTTACATGAGCTATAGGCAACCACATAACCTCTAAACATGAGAAAACACCCCAACCCAGATCCCGAATCATCACAATTCACCACATATCCTTGTCCTAATTCTAGAAATATCATAATTAGTATTGATTTAAAGTGAATTATATGATCTTGAAAAGACTTCTGAACTTCATCATTCCATTATAATGGAAATAGTTTCCTCATAAAATCTATCACTGTTGAATCCATTCAAGAAAATTCATGAAAAAGAGTCAATAATAACCATCCAATCCAAGAAAAATACTTATCTAAAATACATTCTTTGGTGGTTTCCAAGATACCACAATCTCTATATTTTCTATATCTACATAAATAATTTTTTCATATATTTCATGGAAAAAGAAACATACATTTTATATCCAAAAGTCACTATTTGAATTTTTGGAATATTGAAGATGACATTGCAAGATACCAAACACTATTTTCAAGTGTTGCTCATTCTTAGCATTTGTCCTAGAATACACTAATATTTCATCTATAAAGACCACCAAAAAAGAATCCAAATAATATTGAAATATCTGACTCCTAAATAATATCAATGCATCTAGTGTATTCATAATACTGAAAGGAAAAACCACATACTCATAATGGCCATATCTACTTTTGAAATATATTTTCTGTATATCCTCCTTATGAACCCACAGTTGGTGATATCTTGAATGAAAGTTAATTTTAGAGAACCATTGGTATCCATTAAATTGACCAAAAAGATCATCAATGAATGGAATTTGATACCACTTATTTATCATAACTTGGTTAAGCTTATGATAATCCAAACATAGCTGAAGAGATACATCTACCATTTTAACAAACAAAACTAATGATTCCCACAAAGATACACATGAATGAATGAACCCATTTATTTTAGATATTACAAAAATAATTTGAATTCCATTAATTATTTTGGTTCCATATGATTAAACGTAAGTGAGAAAATAATGGTCCATGGTAAGAGATCAATCGTAAACTCTACTTATCTAACAGGTGGAAACCTTGAGAAATTATTAGGGAAAACATCTGGAAACAGATAAAAAGTTGATGGAAAAATGATATCCTTGATCTCATCCACTGATTCCAAGGCCAAATCTTCCAATTGGTAATATATATTTCCAACTATTGGTGCCAAAAATCAGATTCCACTTGAATTTTAATTTATCTCTCCTCTAAAGGGCTTGTCGACACCATCCTCAGTTGTACAAATAAACCTTTTGGTATAATAGTTGATATGATATTTGAACACTGAAAACCAATCTATACCCATTATTATGTCATAAACATCCATCTCTATCACAAATAAATGAAATATCAATTCATTCCCATCGATAGTTATTGAACATGTTTTTTATATAGTGGCTCGAAATGATCTTTCACCGAGAGGAGTTTGAAGTTAAAAAACAGAAGACGTTATCACAACATGAAAACCTAGAAGGTCAATAACATGAGAAACAATAAATGAATGGGATGCACCCATATCAAATAAATATTGAATAAAGGTGTAATTTTAAAGAATCATACCTCTCTCCATCTAAGGTCCCAAATTATTTTCCATGATCATTTCCTCAGTTTCATATAATTTATTTCTAAATGCACTTTTCTCTTTATTATCCTATTGATATTTCCTCTGAGTAGAAGTTATATAATTATTTAAATAACAATGTATTTATAGGTTTTTTCTAATTATAATTATTCTTTTACCCTTGTCCCATAGAATCATAGAATTTTTATGAAACATGAGATGTGTCCCTAGCACATGAACTTGGAGAAATGTGATTATAATACCAAATATTTCCCATATTGTTTCAATTATGAAATGATCTAGGTGGAGTGGTACAATCTCACTTGAAGTGTTTGAAAGAACCACATTGAAAGCATCTAGGCTTACTCTTTGGTTTAGAAGGATGATTCACTGCTCTCGCTTCCTGATGCTGAGTTATACCACTACCTTGGAAATAGGTTTCCCTATAATGCTTATCCCTAAAATTAGAGTTACCACCACTTCCCATAGGTATCAATATTATTGATGCACTCTTATTACCTGAGATTTCCATTTTTAGCACTATTTCTCTATCAACCATCTCTGTATAATCTAATAAAAAATGTAAGAAAATATTTGGGTGAATCTCTAAACTCAAACCTAATTCAAAAATTTGTTCCTACAAAGATTAACGTTTAGAAAATTCTGGCAAAAAATAGACTTAATTCATAAATTTATCCATATACTCTTTCACTATGAGGTTTTCTTGCTTCAAAATGATAAAATCCACCATTCTAGAAATTATGAACAGACAAGGATAGAATTGTTTGTTGACCAATTATTTAAAATCCTCTCATGAAATGACTTGGTCTAATTTATCCCGAACTTTTAAATACAACCCCTGCCCTACTAGATCTTCCAAAATGTATGTATCTAACTATTATTTTAGCTATGCTAGTGTTCCTAGGAAATCTGAGATTCGAATCATCCTATTTAGCCACACTTATTATTTTACTAGTTCTTAAACACCACAAAATTTAGGTGGAGTTTTCTTCTGGAACAGAGAAGAACGATCCATTTTCCTTGGTTCATCCCTTATGTTCCCTCTATCCATTACATGAAAATACTGGAAAATACTCCAATCCAGCTATTATTTCACCTTTGGATTAGGTAAAACCATATTTTCAAAATTCATTTATAGTTGGTTTTGATGATGCCTACCTGGGTCCATTTTCTCTAACCAAAATAAAAACCTTTAAGTCTCAATCTCTAGATACTAAAGACTTAGAAATTTCTAATTTACAACATGACACATGTGAAAACAAGGCTTTCTAAAAATCAATAATTTCTATACCATTTTGAAGATAAAATAGCAAACCACAAGACAATAACCAAACAAAAACTATATTATGCATGGGAACATTGTAATAAAACTCAAAGAGAAATAGACCATACCAAACTATCTCAGAGTCTAAAGTTAAAAATAAGATAAACAAAACTTAAAGACACCAAAGACACCAACTTAGTAACTCCCAACCTCTTCCAAGATCTAAATCCACAAGGGATTCCCATCATATCATGATGTATTCTTAAATAAATGAGATAAATTTTCTTTACCTATGTCTCAATATATCATATCTAAAAACACACCAAAATTCCCAAGAAATGGGTGAGTATAAAACTCATTAGGATTTACCCAATGAATTCACAACTCACTCCATTAGGATAGAACATGTTAGAACATTTAGAAAAAATAACTTATATAAACCAATTTAAAATCATTTCAATAATTTCTATCAATAACCAATTATTTAGAAGGAAAATATTTCACAAAAATAATTTTTTTTCCTAAAATTCATTTTTCATACTCATCACATGATTATCACAAAACCACACATGCATTCCCATGTGAATGTTCCATATACATGAGTGGTTTTTTTCCATCATAGAAGTTATCAATAAGTGGAAAATCTCCTTGTTCCCCAATGTAACACACCTCTTATATAGGTTCATATATCTTGTACCCCAATGATACACTCCAATAATTCAGGGTCACATAGAAAGCATGAACTAACACTAACCATGTATTCCAAAACCCATGCCAATCCATTTTAGTAAAACATTTATTTTATTGAAAATAATTATACAACATTTTTACATGAATTTAAAAACAAACTACAATTTTAAATTCCTCATTTTAAAATCATGTACCCATGAATTTTCCACAAAACCATCAAATTTAACAATTTCACAAAACCATTACTAAAGCGGTTTTCAACCAAGAATCACACATAAATTTCACGGTTCAATTCAATAAATTCAATCAATTTGAAACTAATCATTAAATTTCTAATCAAGAAAAGTCAATATTGACTCAAACCACCTCTCAATTATTGGTGAAAATGAATAACATCACAAAACTCCAAAAAATTAACTTGAAACTCTAGAAAATGTTCTCAGATCTTGTTCCCTTCAAAGAAAAAAATCATATGTCATTATGTGTTTTACCATACAATATGGATCTATCAATAAAGGATTAGATCCAAGATTCCTAGAGATGTAAGAAGAATAAATCAAAGGAAAATGTTGAAGAACAATCACTTACCAAAAAATATAGCCGCCAAATGCACTTTGATTCACCTAGAAATAACTCTCAGATAATGTGTAATGGTCTCCACAACCAAGTGATGAAGAAGAAATTGGGTTATAAATTGTTTAGGAAAAAATATAGGGATTAAGGGGCTGAACCTAGAGAGATCCAAAAAAATTAGATCTAATTTTTAATGCTGTAGGTTAGGGCGCAATGTTTGGAAATCTATGGGTTAACTGTGCACTAGCTGCTCCCTGAAAACCTACCATGCATAGTTTTCTCACATAGTTTGGAAAAAAATTTAGTAACCATGATAAACCCCACCATCCGACATTGCATGGTTTCTCCTGGGTGGCCACATAGATTATCCCAACCACACTTTTAACCATGTGCCTATCTATTGTACTGTTTCACTTGCATAGTTTCCTAGGAAATCACAAGTTATTCTAGAATGAATCATTAAAAGAGAATCAAAATTACCAAAACACATCCAAATATAGCGTAGGGTTAGGTTGGAAAACCAAAATATCACATTAGATAGTCTTATACCACCACTAATAAAATAAATAATTATAGATTAAACAAAGAAATAAAATTACCAGTTTTATCTAACTTTAGGAAAAGGAAGAATTCTCACCTAATAAAGGCCTCGATGAATATAAAATTATCACATGTAATTTCACTAATAATTCCAAAAAAATACAATAGAATACCCTCCATAATAGTTTATACAAATTTCATTAAGATTAAAAGGCTTAGAAGAAAAATATATTGAAAAATAACTCTATGAAAAGGTATATGGGATTACGAAAAATCTATCAAAAATATATCTATCACTACAACCAAGATTTCATTAATTTTGAAAACATAATTTAATACTCCAACTTATAAAATTTTATGCCGAAATTAAAATTTTTAGCTAAAATTTATAGTGAAGACCTCACCTAGAGTTCCAGGTGAGGGAATCTCCTAAGGAAAACTTAATAAAATGAAATATCTTCTCTATACTCTTTGAAAAACATTTTATTCCTGTAAAACACTTCAACCCATAAAAAAAGAGAAAAATGAAGCACATATATGTTCACATAATTATCTAAATCAAGATAGATGAGGAATGATAATACAATCCATGAGGAATGATATATAAAGACTAACTTAAACATAAATCTATCAAATAAGGAATTTACATATAGTAAAGAACCACCAACTCCCTATTAAATTCCATTAAAACGTGGGAAGGTTATACTTTAAGAGAGTAAAGAACATAAAAAAACCAAAATAATCCTCAACTTAATAAAACTAAATATGATCATGAACTCAATATAAATATATAAGGATAATTCCAATTACATAAAAAAATCAAATATGCACTCATCATATTTAAAGATGTAAGAAAACCCTCAAATATTTCTATACCAAACCCCCCTTAAACACATATTTAATGAAACTGAAAATAATTTAATAAAATTTCATAAGAATATTCTTAAAACATTTTATACAATATCTCTTTTCCTATTCCTAAAAAAAATCTTTATAAAAAATTATCCTAGTATAAGGCCTTACTACAAAGAACCTAATCAAATCAACCCAAAAAAACATCAACTAGTTATATTTATCCCAATTCACATCATGTTGGATTCAAGAAGACTAAACTTAATTTAGGCAATTCATTATTTTTTACCAATTGAAAATAATTACAAGACTCAATTCTATATTTTCTTATCAGAATACTTTTATAAAATCCCTCTTTTGATACATATATAAAGTGCTACAAAAACTGATTAAAAATCTCTAACATTTGTAAATTTTTATCACATTATGAAATTAAACCTCTTTTAAATAATATTTATAAATTTTAATTTTGAATAAAATTTTGATTCAACCAGCAAACACTCATGGGAAACATATTAAAAAACCTATAATAAACCATATGGTTGTATAAAAACATAATATTTTAAAAGGATTAAATATCAAAAATTAAAAAAACTGACAAGTATGCATAGTTTTTCTATATGGTATGGAAAAACATGTTCTAAACTTGATCATTCTACTAAAAGGCACCGAGATTGGTCCCCATGGTCTATGAATAGGTTTCAAAGCATTGCATAGTAGCTATAAAAATTGGGTTCTCTTCCAAAACTCCACTTCAAGAAAAGGATGTATCCGAATAACTCATAAATCATCAGTTAATAAAAATAATTAAAATAAAGTTTGAAAATATCAATAAAATTGAGGAAAAGTATCAATTAAAAAGATGAGAAATTCTCATATATCCTAGGTAACTCATGCTTTATCAAAAAATGTGGTGATCAGGAACCTAATCATGACTTTCATCTTGAATCCGAAAAATCCTATATCTTTTCTTGCATAAATACCCAAATAAAAAAACTGGATTTGAAAACATTTTTTCATGAACCAATATAAGTTACCCCTGACCTAGGTACCCAAGCCGACCGGTGGTATGGCCAAAAGGGATTTTCTGATCCGTGTTGGCTAGAAACTAGTGTCGGGACATCACATTTACTCTCTTGGGAATGATTTCACTAGATAAATAAAATTATCAAGCAATATACTTTTTCTTTAAAGTCTGGAATCACCATTCCATATGTTTTAATTCCATACAAAACAAAAATAAGATATTTTAAAATAAAAAAATAGCATAGGAATACAGTTAATAAACTCTATGAATAACTATAATCCAAAAACCAAAAAACACATCCAATAGATAACAACATTACACCATTTTACCTCCTATGTGTGAGAAGAATAAAAAAAGATACTAAAGAAAAATATTAATAGGATGATACAAAAAAGGCATTAAAAATAAATATAGTAAAACAACGAGTACACCAATCCATATACATACTCAATTGAAACTCATTCCCTTTCCACCTACAAAGAACCAAAAAAATCCATTGTTAAACTACCACATCGAATAAAAACCACATATAAACCTAAAATGTAATAGGTTTAAGAAAAACATTCCCAAAATGTATCCTCCTTACACCCCATCCATAACCTTTATAAATAAGACTACTTCATAGTACTTTGAGATACATGTAGAAGTTAGGTTTTACATTTTCACTTTAAACTTGTATCATATCACTTCACCTTGAAAACTATGTTAAAATATAAAATCAAAAATCATTACCAAATAAAACTAATATTTTTGAATTTTATGAAAAGAAACATTTGAGATGATTGGTAAATAATTTTTAACACCAATTTTGGACATTTCCATGTAAAAACTGATAAAAATAAAATAAATTTATTATAATACTAAAAAAAGTGGGAATAATGGGGAAATACAATGAAACAATAATCATACAATGTAATCATGAGAATCCTTATGGGAACCTATGAGCCTAGGGGGAAATATAGGAAAAATATAACATACAACTAGTATAGACTGATGTTAAATATCAAAATAATGGATCTAACACTTGGTATTACCATAACTGGATTGAATAAGGGGAAACCCCATAGTAGAGAAAATTCTTACATGGGGCCACTATCCATATGAAGATACCAACCTCGTGCACTATGGGAACCAAGATTTCCCACCTTCATACACAAGTTTACCAATGAAATATAAATATAGGTGATTAAATTAAATATCGAATGAAAATATAGTCATATTAAAGAACAAACAATCTCACCATCACCTCTAAATACACTTCAATGAAGCATCCAATTTTCATTAAGAATAAATAAATTATATATACAATTTTATATATGCGGGAAAACATCACAAATAATTCTAACAATTAAATTTTAATAAATATTAAAAAACTTATAAAGGTTCATGGTTCGATGGTAATATATTTAGAAAACCATTTTAGAAGGTGTTAACCTAGTCTCGCCCAAATTTACCCAAGTTTTTAGGGATAAGCGGTCGCTTGTAGTTTATCTTGGGTTTTCGAATCCTCAAAGACTTAAGAAGTAACCTAGAGACACGTACATTATATGAATTGTTTTTGGATTTGAAGTGGCCAACTTGGGTTGATTTTATATGATTTTAAGTGAACTATAAGTGACTTAAGTGAAATAAATTTAAAATAATTAATTGATCCTAGGTTATCACTTGGGGTGGATTGGATGAAATTATTTTTTCAATTATTTCAACTTCTTATATTCGAGATGGGTTTCTTCAATAAGATCAAATAACTTCATCACTTACTGGTTTAATTCCAAAAAACCATAATACGAATCATCTATACACTTGGAGGATCAAATTTATGTGCACTTCAAGGTAAAGGTTCGTATTAGCACTTGAAGTATGTGGCCTTAAAATTCAATAAGGACAAAGAAGTTTTAAAATCATCAAATAAAAATATCAATTAAAATAAGTGATTTGAAATTAACGGGGTTATAAATAACATCCAATCAATCCCCTTTATACTCCATTGGATCAACCCATAAGTGGGTTATCCCAAAATTTATTATATGGTTTCAAATGAAGTGGAAAGTAGACTCTTGAGATTTTTATTTGATGATTTTAAAACTTCTTTGTCCTTATTGAATTTTAAGGCCACATACTTCAAGTGCTAATACGAACCTTTACCTTCAAGTGCTCATAAGTATGAGGATGTGTTGTGTATCACAATAGACATGGGTGTTCATATTTATTTAAGGGGGAAATGACAGAAGTGTTAGGTGGAATCACATTTCAAAATTAAGATGAGAATTAATTTTTTTTTGGAAATATTTCCATGGTAATTGAAATTTCATCAAAAGAGTCAACCCATGAAGAGAGACTTTGCCGATGACTCCCTAGCTCAAAGACCTTAGGGTACCAAGTGTATCCCACTTACTCGGGAATCATCTCGAGTTAACTCTAACAAAAAAAGTCAAATTACGCCAAATAGAGATAAAATTACTAAATATTGAGTAGACAACTCTGGAGTAACAATCCCCAAGTTCCAAAAGGCACACATTAGGTCATTTCATTCCTCTACGCACAAATTTATTGTTTGTTTGCATTTATTTATTTTTTATTGAATATTCATATTAAAACTAAAATGATCACCAAACCTCTGCTATTTATTTAGGGTCCCCATGAACTTTAACTAATACCTCACTATCCAAAGGATGTGCATTTTGATATCTCTTTTTATTTGGATGAAAATATAAATGGTGAAATTTAACATTAGATAGCCACACTTTCCAAAATATATTCTCATGAAATTATACATGGATTAAAATTAGAATCATAGCATGATAAATTATTTGATATTCAGTTTCAAATTTTGCAATGTGTATTATTATGTTCATGGTTAAATAAAATTTTCCTTCCACAAATTTTTTATACACACAAAATTAATAATTAGTTTTTTTATTCTTTTCACCCCATCTTATAATAACACTATCCCCAGTATTTAAAGAAAATTAGATTTAGAAGGGGGTAGAGGTAGATGAGAGGAGTTCTAAAATGAATTTTAAATATGAGTATCATGAAATAAAGTCACATGGTGGTTGAATTTGAAGTTCTTACTTCTCCAATTTAGTCCTTTGATATCCATGTCACTTGTAGAGTTCCCTAGTGGAAAAAGGAAAAAACAAACAAAACAAAGAAAAAAAATATATTTATTCATATAATAAAAAAATTAAAATATAATTATATATACAAAAATTATAGAATAAGTAATCACTATAAGTCGTAGGTCAGTGGTAAGTGCATTCCCATGTCTCGCTTCGGTCCTGGGTTCGAGTCCCCGTGACTTTTCTGGTTGTGACGAGGTTTTCCACATGACCTACGACGTGTCCTTTTATTTTTTTAATTTTTTTTAATTTTAACCTACAAACACATAAAAATAAAATGAACTAATGATACATTGTCTTATTTTGAAATTTCCTTGTAATTTATTACTCAATGATCACACCACGTGACACGGATGAATATAGTGCTCCCCTTTCATACCCATCCATAAAAATAATAGAAGAACATGTCAATAGTATATTTATTTTTAAAAATATCAAAATAATTCATTAATCCTATTTAAAAAATAAAGATGATTCAAAAATATTAGAAACATGAAAACCATGGGTTTCCTCCCATGCAACGCTTTTGTTTAATGTCACTAGCTCGACATAAACCCCTAATTGTTTAAGTATTTTCCTCTTCTAAGGTTTTTTCACATAAGTCTTCATCTATTTCATGTTTTTGGAATGGTTCAATTAATGGTTTGACTCTATGAAAATTAACTTTAAAGGTTTGACCATTTGTGGGATCTTCAATTTCTACAGCCCCATGGGGGTACAACTTATGAACTATGTATGGACTCAACCATATGGACCTCAACTTTCCCAGGTGTAAATGAAGTATAGATCTATACAAAAGAATAGGTTTACTCGGTGCAATGTGTTTGGTTTTAAGATATTGAGATTGGTAGGCTTGAACTCTAGCTTTATTTATCCTTGAATTTTTATAAGCCTCCATCCTAAGTTCCTCAAGTTCATTGAGATCTAATTTCCTTTTTGTTCCAGCCAATGAGAGGTCATAATTCATTTTCTTAATTTCCCAAAAATCATTATGTTCAATTTCAACTATTAAATGGAATGATTTTCCATAAACCAACCTATATGGGGAAATTCCTAAAATGGTTTTATACGCGGTTCTATATTCCCAAAGAGCGTCTAAGAGTTTGCTCGACCAATATTTCCTAGATAGATTAGCCGTTTTCTCAAGAATTTTTTTAATTTCTCTATTGGATAACTCAGCTTGACAATTATTCTATGGGTGGTAAGTAGTGGAAACATTGTGAGAAATTCAATAATTTTCCATGAGTTCTATGAATGGACGATTGAAAAAATGAGTTCCAAGATCACTAATGATATCCCTAAGAATTCCAAATCTAGAGAGGGTGTTTTTCTTGAGAAATCTAATCACAGTTTTTTTATCATTAGATTTTTTAGTAATGGCCTCAACCCATTTGGATACATAATCGATAACTAAAGGGATGTACAGATATCCACTAGAGTTTGTGAAGGGACCAATGAAATCAATTCCCTAGCAGTCAAAGATTTCAATCACTAAGATGGGAGTGAGTGGTATTTGATTCCTTTTTGTGATATACCCAACTTATTGACACCTAGGAAAAATTTGAAAAAGTATGTATGAGTACCTTGAGAGGGTGGTCCAGAATAGACCACACTGAAGAAACTTTGGAGAAGTTTTCTTAGAGGAAAAGTGACCTCCATACGCCTCACAATGACAGAATTTACGGATGAACTCTTGTGCAGATTCTGGGACACACCTCATAATGACTTGGTCAGGGAAGAACTAATAGAGGTATGGATCATCAAACCCATAGTGCCTAACATCAGAAAGTAATTTCATTCTAGCTTGAGTCCCTAAATTTTTTGGAATTACTCCTATAACTAAGAAGTTGGCTATGTCAGCATACCATGGGAAGTCACCCACAAAGTATAGGTATTCATCAGATAATAAATCAGAAACATAATGGTGTGATCATTTATCATTAAATTCAATACTAGAGAGATTATTAGCTACAAAATTTTCAACACCCTTTTTGTCCTTGATTGTGAGGTCAAATTCTTGTAAGATAAGGACCCACCTAATCAATCTAGCCTTAAAATATTGTTTCTGGAAGAGGTATTTTAGTGCAGAATGGTCTATGAACATAGTGATGGGGGATCCTAAGAGGTAGGACCTAAAATCTTATAAGGAAAACATAACAACAAGTAACTTCTTCTAAGTGGTGGTGTTGTTTATTTTTTTGCATCATTTAAAGACTTGCTTGCATAAGCAATGAAACATAGGGATTTATCACACCATTGTCCTAAAACTACTCCTATAGAAAAGTCACTAGCATTACACATGAGTTCAAAAGAAAGTTTCAAATTTGGAGATTACATGATAGGTGGGGAGACTAGGGTTGACTTGAGTGTAGAGAATGATTCCTCACAGCTTTCTTTCCATAAAAATTGAGTATCTTTCACCAATAGAGCACAAAGTTGTTGAGAAATAGAGCTGAAATTCCTAGTGAACCTCCTATAGAAACCAACATGTCCTAAGAAGTATCTCACTTACTTAACAGTTTTAGGAGAGGGAAGGTGATGAATGATGTCGACCTTAGATTTATCAACTTCTATCCCTATACCAGATACCATATGTCCTAGAAAATGTCCTTCCTTTACCATGAAATGACATTTTTCCCAATTTAGGATGAGATTATTATACTTGTTTCTTGAAAAAAACCTTTCAACATACAACATTCATCCCTCAAAAGTATCCCCAAAGATAGAAAAGTCATCCATGAAGACCTAAAAACAATCCCCCACCATGTTCGAGGAGAATCCCATCATGCACTGCTAAAAGGTACCAGGTGAATTATATAACCCAAAGAACATGCACTTGAAGGAAAAAGTTCCGAATGGACAAGTGAAGGTTGAATTTCCTTGATCCTATAAGGAAAACTTGATTTGATTATACCCTGAGAATCCATCTAGGAAGCAAGATAATTGATGACCCTCCACTCGCTCGAGGACGCGATCAATAAAGGGAAATGGGAAATGGTCATTCATGGTACAAGATTTGAGCTTCCTATAGTTAATATAGACTATCCATCCACTACTGACACTTGAGGGGAGAATTTCACCATCCTCATTGGTGATTACAGTGATAATAGCTTTCTTTGGGACAACATGAATTAGGCTTACCCACTCACTCTCAGCAGTAGGGTAGATAATACCTGCTTTCAACAACTTAAGAAGTTCTTTTCTTACCAATCCCATAATATTTAGATTGAGTCTTTGCTGAGGTTGATAAAATGGTCTAGATTAAGATTCAAGAACAATTCTATGAGTTGAAATGAGTGGGATAATCTGAGGGATATCAAAAAGGGTCCATCCAATTACTTTCTTATGCTTTATTAGGACATCCAGAAGCATGATTTCTTGACTGGCTTCAAGAATGGAGGAAATGACAACAGGAAAGGCTCGGTTGTCCCCTAAGAATGCATACTTGAGTGATGAAGGCAGGACCTTAAATTATAGATCTGTTTGGTTATCAGTTTCCAAGGAAGGATGGGACTTTATATTGAACTTAGTTTCTTTGTTCATATTTCTTGACAGAATTGGTTCCTTGTTAACATAATTTTCATCCACTAAATTATTTAGATTAGTGTCGTGAATGGGTATGGACTCAATGTTATTGATTTCACCAATGGTATCAATGATTGATGATTCTATAAAATCATCAATAGAGCTATCTGAAATATATTCAAGCCAAGGAGACAAAATTCCCTCATGTGAACAAAGAAAATCAATCTCTTCTTGATTTAAACATCCTTCAGTAATTCCTTGATGGTAATCAAGTTCACTATCAACACTAACAATCCATTAAACCTCATGGATATCTTCATCATCCCCAATTTGAGAGTTTTCATTGTATATGTTCAATTCTAGACTCATGTTTCCAAAGGTGATGGTCATGTTCCAATTTAGGAATCGAATAACAGAGTTGATTGTTGCAAGGATGGGACGACCAAGGATAATTGGGATTTGTTCCTTGTTTCCTAAGTTTGGATTGTTGTCAAGGAAAATGATTTCAATAGGGTAGATGACGTTTTCTACTTTTACTTGAACATCCTCAAAAATTACATTTGGAACCCTAATGCTACAATCAATAAGTTGAAGTGTGACAGATGTGGGTTAGAGCTCTTCCAGGCCTAACTACAAGTATAAAGCATAGGGAATGATATTGACACTAACACCTAGGTTACAAAAGGCTTTGACAACTTTATTCTCTCCTATTTCAACATTGATGTATGGGTATCCTGGGTCTTTCATCTTTGGTGGAAGGGTTAATTGGATTGTTGTGCTAACATTTTCTTCCATAAGGACTTGGTTCTTAACTGAAAATTTCCTTTTAAATGTGCAGAAGTCCTTAAGGTATTTTGAGTATGCAAAAATATTTTGAATGGAATAGAGGAGTGTAATTTTCAACATGACTTGTGTGAATATTTATATAATGTTTCACTCAATTTAGGCTTGGTTTTCCCCCTCATGTGTTGAGGAAATGGTGCAGGTTGTGGGATTTTTTTTAAAGAGTTGTTTATTTCACATTGTTCTCAGTTTTTTCCATTTGATCAGGTGGTTAGTTTGAATTTTCATTAGAGTTTATATCATCAAATGGTTTTTGAATTATTTTTTCAAGTTTCTCAATTGATTTTCCACTTCTTAAAATTGTCACAGCCTTTAGTTTTTCATGAGTCATCTGAGTGCACCATGACTCTCCCCTTAAAGTTGAAAATGGTACCGCCTGAGTAGGTGTGGGTGCCTTCCCGGTTTTTATGGTTTTTAGTTCATGTTTAAGGGGTGAGAAATCGAAGTTCATTTTCTCTATTTTTTTTACACAACTGTTCAAGGATTGGTAGAGGGACAGACTAGGTAGGGGCTTGTGCAGGTTGGTTTATCACTGGAGGATACTTTGGTTGTTGGATGGGCTGTTGTTATTGGATAAGAGGATTTTGGTATTGTACTAGTTGTGGTTGGAATTGGTTATGGTTTCGGAAATTTTGTGTTGGGTAGGGGTTTGGTCCTTGTGGTTGGCTAGGTTATTGGTTATCTTTCCAGCCGAAGATTGGGTGGTCATTATACCTTAGGTTGAATGTGTTTTTGTATTTGGGATTTTTAAATTCAAGATAATTGAACTCCACTGGTGGTCATCATATAAGAACATCTTTAATGGAAGGTATGGTTGGGTAGTTGTCAGTATTTTGGTCATATTTGTCACAAATTGTGCAAACAAGGTCAATAGTTTAAATTTCATGGACTTTCCTAAGATCGATCTCCTCAACCTTCCTAATGATTGAAAAAATTTTATCCTAAGGCTTTCCTATTCTCTAAGTGTATTAATTCCAGTAGTTCTTTGTGGATTTTCATAATAAGGTGATGTTCCCCATGTTTGGTTTTGTTCAGCAAGGATTTCTATACACTCGTAACCATTATTTGGGGCTTCAGTTTTAAAAGTCCCATTACACATCATGTCAATGAATTGTTTGCTCCCTAGTCCCAACCCATCATAGAAAATTTTCACTTGTTTAGGAATAGAAAAACCATCATGTGGAACCATGTTTATGGTGTCTTTGAACCTCTCCCATGTTTCATATAATGACTCTCCCTCTTTTTCAAAAAATTTTTGGATTCTCTTTTTAAGTTCAATTATTTTGTAGTGGGGAAAGTATTTTTTGTCGAATTCTATTTGTAATTGGTACTAAGAGTTGATGGATGATGGTATCAAAATTTTTAGCCAATTTTTAGCTCGATCCATTAAATAAAAAGGAAATAGACTCATCTTAGTTGATTCTAGTTGATGTGGGGGACACATGGTTTCTACAATGTCATTGAAATTTTTAATGTAAAGTTAAGTCATCTCGGAATCCATTCCATGGAATGTGGGAAGGTGGTTTAGGACATTGGGTTTAAAGATGTAGTTGAAATATCCTAGGGAATTGTGTCTAACGAATGAGGGGGAATTGTTTTAGGTATGTGTGAGGTAGTCATTCATGTTTTGATCGACTGCATTTCCCAAGTTTAGGGCTGCCTCATATGGATTTCCATTTTGGTTCCCACCCGGGTATATGAGTTGCTTTCTTTGAAGACCATCCATTGAAATGGGATAAATTTTTGACTCTGTAGTATTTGGATGATTAGTATATAATGGAAAGATTTACCATGGTGTACTTGACTCCCCAACCATAGGACTATTCACCCCAACTAGACGGTTTTATTGGTCATGAGTGTAGGCGAACATGTGCCAAAAGAAAAAGAAAATAAGAAAGGGAAAACAAGTGAATTTGGATGAGAATAAAAGAAATGGGGGAGAATATAATGGGTGTTTAGATGATTACATGGTACCCTGGGAAAAACACCCAAATTTGGTCTTGCCCAAATTTACCCAAGTTTTTAGTGTGAAGCGGTCACTTGTAGTTTAGTTTGAGTTGTCAAATCCTCAGAGACATACGAAGTAACTTACAGACACGTACATTCTATTGATTGTTTTTGGAAATTAAGTGGGCCAATTGGGTTTATTTTATATGGGTCTAATTGAACTCTAAGAGACTTAAGTGATTTCAATTTAATAGAATTATTAGATCCTAGGATATCACTTGGGGTGGATTGGATGATTTTTTTTTCAATTATTTCAACTTCTTATATTTGAGATGGGTTTATTAAAGTAGATAAAACAACTTCATAACTTACTAGTTTAATTACAACAAAACATAATAATAATCACCTATACACTTGGAGGATCAAATTTATGAGCACTCCAAGGTAAATGTTCATATTAACACTTGAAGTATGTGGCCTTAAAATTCAACAAGGACAAAGAAGTTTTAAAATCATCAAATAAAAATCTCAATTAAAAGATGTGATTAGAAATTAATGGGATGATAAATAACATCCAATACATCCCCTTTATACTCAATTGGATTAACCCATAAGTGGGTTATTCCTCCATTGATTTTATGGTTTCAATGTAATAAAAAAGTGGACTCATGAGGGAGGAATTGGAGAAGTAAAAAAAGAAAATGAAATAATGATCACTCCACCGTTGTGTGATAATTTCACTAGGTTTGGTGTGAATAAATTAAAAACATGAACCAAAGGAATCAAAATTATATGAAAAAGAAAAAAATAAGAGTATAAGAAGAAATTTTATTAATAAACTAAGGTGAATTGAATAACGTACATGAGAAAGACAAACTTAAGGCAACAAATTTGCCGCATAACATTACAATTAAACAAAGCACCAAAGATGATAGAATACTCCACCAAAACTACCTTAAATAGAAATTTAAAGAATATTGGGTAAAAATCACAACATTATAAAGGATACCACTTGAGTATGGTAGGCCTAGGGTGGTGAAAAGCAAGGGATAGTGGACTTCTTTATCCTTGACCTGAAGTGTCAGCCAACTTTCATCCATCGAATAGAGGTGTATAAATTACCTTATATATGGCCTAATTAGAGTGGTCCATATAAGAATAAAATTTATCTTAGGATGTTTCCTAACCGCATATAAAATTTCAGTCCCAATGGAATTTTTTTTTGTGAGATATAATCGTAATGGTGAGATGTTTTTCTGGGATGCAGAATCTGGCCCAAAATTTTAACTCCAAATTGGTTCGCCTATAATTACATTCAAACATCAGAATTAGATTTGTCCAATGTTTAATGAAATATTCCCCATGATTTACTATATCTTCATTTAATTTTTCAGATTTATTGGGCATGTATATTGGATGATAAAGTAGTTTTATTGGGCTTCTGTAAAGTTTACCTCACCCAGAGTGTTGTTTGTTCAAGGCCAAATTTAGCGGTCTTTCAATATGAATTTTCAAGTACTAGAAAAGTATTAATTTTTACTAATGTAATGAGAAATTGGAAACTTAAATATTAAAATAAAATCAAGATCATTGGGTACTTTAAATTATTATAAAAAATGTAACATGTAATAGTGAATTTTAAGAAGGAATTACAATTATAATATAAAATAATTTTCAAAGTGTAAAATGCACTAAAATGGTATTTAAGAATAAAAAAGCACATGAATATTATATATATTGACAATGAATATTATCCTCATTCAGTGGATAATCATAACCCGATATTTGTAACATTTTTTAAGAAATAATGTTATAAAAAACATTTGAAAGAAAATAAATTAGAATCATTAAATAATTAGAAAAATTCAAGAGTATATTAAAACTTTTTAAGAGACTAAAAACAACCTTATTTTAATATAAAAATCAAGAACTTATTTGTAATACCTATTGGATAATTGGTGTTTTACCATTTAATTTCTTTCAAGACATATGTATTTTACTTATTTCAGGTTATTTGGTGTGTCACGATGGATCATGACGGGATTGGGAGGAATGTGCCTAATTATCTAGTGAAAAGTGTCACAGTTAGAAATTCATGGTATAAATATATACATTATACCTTTAATTATTAGGGTAGAAACCTATTGAGGTTCCCTCAAATTTCATTCATGTTGTGAAAATTATGTTCACACTATGAATGTCTTCCTGTGTAATTTTTCAAAGGGAATCCGTCTATTTTCACCTTACAACACCCATAAACTATTCTCCCTTCCAATATCTAACCCATTACAAGATTTTATATATATGGGGTCATCTCATTGATTGAATTATCTTATTCATCCTTGTTTCTTCACCATTTTAAGTGTCGCTTAATGAGTTTGGTTTCTTTAGGTATGGTTAACTCCATTCATGCCTTTAATCCATATTTCTCTATTATTTTATTTACATATGATTTTCCTAAAACCCCAATGACTTTTTCTGGGATTTTTTAGGGATATAGAATTCCAGGTTTGTTTTAGGTGGTGATTATGTGTGTTTATACTTTTCCATGACTAAGGAAGGGAGTCCCACACCATTTTATAACATTTTCTTAAATTTTTAAGTATCTTTTTTCATGTTGGCGTGTTTATCCCTAAAATACTTATATCTATGGTGTATGAGTTATTATTTTGGTTCATAATGATGTGGTATACCCTTTATAAGTGGTGTGATGAGTTTATGGGTTGTTTTTAGTGGTTTCATGAGTTGTGCTGTGGGTGATATAGGACATTTAGACCTTGGGAAAGTGACGTTGAAAGAGTTTTCCAACATGGTTTGTTCTTGTATTTATGGTATATATGTTTTATGTGTTGGGTGATGTTTTCCATTTTTTTTTGTTATATTTATTTTACGCATAATGTTGTTATATACTTGATGTTGTATGAGATCTCCGTAGAACCCTCAGAATGTGTTGGTGTATAACCTCCCTAGAATCCTTAGGATGGGTTGGAATATATGAGATAATCTCCGTATAATACTTTGGATGGGTTCGTGTGTTGGTATAACTGTCTTATATTCCTCAAGATGGGGAAGTGTGTTGAGATGTGCCCTTAGATTCCTCAAGATGGTCCGTTGTATTGATGAGAATGCGAGCTATGGGATGGTCATGGGTTGTGGTTTTTTCATTTCATTTTTGGGTTTTAATGACTATCCTTATAGTATGAAGATAAAGCAGTTTGGTCTAGGGTTTTTAGAAACTTTGTTAGTTGATGATGGGATAGAATATTGTGTGTTTAATTTTGTATTTATTTTTTGTCATTGCATCCACCTTTCTACACTTACTGCACTCATGATAAGGGTCTGTTGGTGGTGTAATATTGAGTTCATTCTCACACCCTACATTATAATCTTGATACATGTGTAGAATTCATGATTATGTATCCATAAAAGAGAAAATTACCTACAAAATATTACTGTGTAGGGGCAGCTGGACTTAGATATAGGAAATAGTGGGATGTATGTTGAGATATTTTGTAGTTGGGTGTGTTTTTTTATTTTTTATTTTGTTCCTTTTTTTCAATGATCCACTACATATGGGGATTACTTTTGTTTCGTTGTATGACCATAGATATTTTATGAAACTCTATTATAACATAGCATGGTGATGATATTGTTTCTAATTATTGTTCTATTTCTTAACATATTATTTATTAATAGTTATTTAATACTTTATTTTATGTGATACTATGATATAAATTTGATATAGAAAGAATGGTATGCCCATGGTTCCACTTAGGACCTCATTACTTGTCAGAATCCTCCTACGTTTGGGAATGTATACAGGAGTTCATGTGAATACTTTTCCCAAACTATGTGATTCAAGCTAGGGCAACCCAAAATTGTAACAGAGCCCCCTTTCATGGAATTACTATTTTGGGATTTGTAGAATAAAGATATGATGATACTTGGATAGGGAAGTTAGGCTTATGTTGACAATTTTTTTATTGGACCTATAAGTTTTAGTGGAAGTGGGTTTTATTTTATTGGTTTTGATGTTACAATTTCAATCTGTTATTTGGGGAAAATTTATGGTATTGGTTTATTGGATTTTTTCTCCTAGATGATATGCGAGAGTGTGTGAGTTAATGCATCATGGATATGAACACAAGTTTTTATATCTTACATTTATTTTCTTATGATTGATATAATGTTCAATTAATTAAATGCCAAAAATAACATATTTGATATTTTCCTAAATACATCATTGGTGGCATTTATTTATTTTAACCTAATCATGACTATTGTTCTATTATTATGTGTATATATATATTTGTGACTAATTTTTAGGTACTACAATATGGTATTAGTTTTTTGATGGTTCTAAGGGGTTAAGTCTAGTGGTTATAGGTAGATTGAGAGTTTTTTCCTAGTGTCTTTGTATGTGTGTGTGCACCTACTAATTGGTAACATATTTTGATACTTGGGATATTAAGGGTGTATCAAAACATTTGTTTAGATTTTCAAAAAATGTCACCTCACTGACATTATGTAGTTACACTAAGAGATTATGACGAGGTAGTTCTCTAAGTATAGAATTCTCTTATTTCACCTCCAAATGTTTAGGAGGGTTAGGCTAAGCATCACCAAAACAAAAATCATGTAGTTCAAGAACTAGAACCTGTTCAACTAGTTATATTTCATATTGTGATGGTGTGAGATGGATATTTCCATCGAGGAGGGCCAAAAATCATGAAATTTTCTCAGGGATTTTATTTGTATAACCCTCCATCCTTCAAGGTCATTGGTGTTCCTCAAGATGCGGAAGATTGGATTGATATCATTGATGGGAGATTTAACCTTGTAGATACACCTACTGAACACTGAGTAATGTTGGTTGTATTTATGTTATAAGTATTTTATTGGTGGTAGTGGGGAATGATGGTCTATGTTTGAAAACATGAGTTTCTGACATTGGTTACATTTATGGACCATTTTTGAAGAATTATTTCTTGAGGATATGGGATTATATAAGGATAATATGGTCAAGGAACTGTTACAGTTCTAGAAACCGAGGCATTACCACATCAATTTTACTAGTTATCCAAAAGTGTTCTATCATTTTTGAAGGATGGGATATCCCCAACAATTTTCTTCTAGGTTGTCCCAGTTAATATTGGTAGATGTTGAGGGAAAATACAAGCTTTAAGAGCATTTTTAAATGATCCTTGTCAGATACCAGTGCAATGTTAGGGAGGACTAGTCATAGATTTAGTCATGGTTTTCAATAGAAAAAGTTACAGGGTATATAGGGATCAATTACATACATGATCTAGGGATTATTGGGGTAGGGTTAATACATTGGATAAAACGCTAGAAAAGATAATGGTTGGACTATCAATGGTTACCGATTTTATTTTGATTATTAAAATGATCTCTACTACTTTTTTTTGACATAGAGGCATCTCAAGTGTTTATTTTTTCCAAACTATTCACTGGTTTAGATTTTATGGAGAGGTTTTATACTGGTTTTTTCCCCTGATACACATATCGGGACGAGGTAGGCTATATTTAGAGGCTCCAAATTTTTCCTATGGTGGTTTTTCAATATAGAAATATATGGTATTTTTTTTCTTTAGATGACCAGTTTCAATTTAATTTTGGAATGGATTGGTTCGAATGATTTCAAGAATATATTGATTACAATTAGATATGGGTGGCTTTTATCTGACATAAGTGAGAGGGGTATATTCTCACTAGGGAGTGGGATTTGGAGGTGGGTAGAGAAAGGCTACACCTTAAATAGATTAGATCCATTATGGTATATGTGGAAGGTATGGTTATTATAAAATATTCAGTGAATTTTTTTCCAAGTTATTATTTTTTAGTTGATTTCCCTAGAACATCCTCCAGATGATTTCTGTAGACTACCTCCTAATATGGGGATATAGTTTTATATTGAACTCATGTCAGGTGAAAAATCTATATCAATACCCCTATATCATATGGAACCGAATGAGTTAAGAGTTATCAAGGTGTAACATGATTATTTAGAGGAAAAGAGATTTATTTACTTGAGAAATTCACCTAGGGGTGCTCTAGTCTTCTTCACTAATAAATAAATAATATACTTTAATTATGAATGGATTTTTAGAAGCTAAATCAGGTTATAGTGAGAAATCATTATTCATTAACAAGGATCGATGGTTTATTTAACCAATTTAGTGCAATCCATTGGTTCTATAAGATTGATTTATGACTAGGATACCATTATATATGGGTTAAGGCCAATGATATACCAAAAATTAAATTACGTATTAGGTATGAGTTCTATGAGTACCTATTGTCATTTTTTCAAATGAATGTTATAATATTATTCATGAATCTCATGAACCATGTTTTTTACCCTTATCTGGACTCTTTTTTCATAGTATCAGTTTATGGAATTCTACTATACTTTTAGACCATAGAGATATATACCAAGCATACTATGATAGTTCTGAGAAAACTCTGAGCACATCAACTTTATTACATGTTCCAAAAGTGTCATTTATGAACCTAAGTGATATATTTCCATGTTAATGTGGTTTCTGAGGAAGGAATCACTATTTATTTTGATAAGATGGAGGAAGTAATCTCTTGGTATCGACCTAGGAATGTTATTAAAATCCCAATTTTTCTCATGTTAGATGGTTATTAAAGGTTGTTCATTCAAGATTTTTCCCATTTGGAAACTCCTATGACCTAATAGACCAAGAAAGGGGTTATGTTTGAGTGGACTAGTAGGTGTGAGGAGGTTTTCCTAGAGTTAAAGATAATTTTGACATATACTCAAATTATTCTTATTCTAGACCTCAGAATTGAGTATAAAGTGTATTGTGATGTTTCTTGAGTATTTTGGGGTTGTTTTGATGCAGTGACACTAGGTTGTTTCTTACAAGTCTTGTGAGATACAACCCCATGCACAAAACTACCCTAATCATGAATAAGTGTTTGTTGGTGTGGTTCATTCTTGGAAATTTTGGTATGATTATATCTTCAGAGAGAAGTTTTTTATCTACCAGGAAAAAAACATAAAATATATATTTTATCAGTTAGACTTGATCCAATGATAGATATGAAAGATTTTGTACTTCTAAATATTTAATTTCAAGTTGTCATATTCCATGGGAAAGGGGAATGTTATTGAATATGTACTCAACAAGAAATCGCTGGGACCAGAAACATGAACATATAATAAAGAGTGGAAACATATAATCTTGATTTCAAATTGAAATGTGTCATATTTTAGGATTTGGGGATAGTGAAGTGCACTCCTATAATCATTACTTCCTCATTGATGAATAGTATCAAAAGAAACTAAGAATTTAATTTATACTCTTAGGTGATATGAGAGTGATTGGGTGGAGAGTATCCTATTCTAGGATGGTCTATATATGGGAAATATGTGCTTCATTTCCATATAAGGGTGGTGGTTCCCACACCCATTAGGTGGGAGTTTATGTGTGACCCTCATTCCAGGAAGTGGGAGGTACATCTAGGAATGACCAAAATGTATTATGATATGAAACATTGTTTCTAGTGTCTAGATATGGAGAAGGTTTTCATAGGGGATATTGCTTGATTCCTTACCTATTAGAGGGTAAAGGCAGAGTACCCCTGAGTAGGTGGGTTACTTAACCAACTTTCTGTGTAACAGAATTCTTCATGGGACTATCAAGGTCTTTTGGAGGTAGAGATATTTTATGGAAGGTGGTAGATAAATTGATGAAGGTTACACATGTTTTTCCAATTTGTGATACTTGGTCCATGGATGAGTTGAGTAGGAAACATGTATGAGAAATAGTTCAAATTCAGGGTGTTATTATTAGTATCATATGAGATCAAGATACATGTTTTACATCATGGTTTTTGGAGGGCCTGTAGTTGGAATTGAGACCACAGTTGAATCTCACTACAACATATCACCTTTAGAAAGATGGAAAACCCAATAGGATGAACCCGATGCTAAATGATATTCTCAGATCTTGTGTACTTGATTTTGGTGGGTAATGGGATGCAAATATATCATTTATATATTTCATGTATAATTGCATATTTTAATAATCAACTCATATGTATCCTTTTGATTCACTTTTTTTGATAACCATGTCATTTGATGCTATGTTGGCTTTAAGAGGGAGAGTCAACCGTGATTGGGATGATACTAGTGAAATATAATTATGAGTGGGTATTGTAAATTTGTTAGTGGGTTTTTATCTCATAGAGATGTAAACATTCTTATGCTAACCAGAGTTGACAACCATTAGTGTTCCCTATCTCAGAAAAGGTTTTATTATGGGTATCACCTCAATTTGGGCATTAACATTTTATAAAGTAGGAAAAGTTATGAATATAGTTTGTTAGTCTATTAAAGAATATGAAAAATATTGGGATGAATAACTACCAATTCTATATTCCTCTATAATATTGAGTTTTTCACTATGTATGTAATGTTTCACATATTTGTAGGTACGATTTAGACCTCACACAAGTGATTGATGCTGATGTAGTTGAGTTGGATGTAAAATATTCATTTTATGAAAATAAAATGTGGACCATTTAATAATTAAGGATAATGCTTTTTGGGAAGACAATTAATTTTTTTTTGGTTTTTTGGAAGCGTGGATGAACCCTGGAAGAGACCTAAGAATGAGAGTTAAATATTTCAAGTGTAGTGTCTAGTGTTTTTTAATGGAGATCCCTATAGATACTTATCATGTACAAGAAGACTTTAGAGGTTTATTTCTTATTTTCCCTAGTATTTCATGTGTGGTACCACTTAATTTCAACATATACATTTGTATTTTACTTCAGGATTTTTTGGGTGTTAGGATGGATCTAGAATAAGTTTATGATGAATGATCCTAACATGTAGTTAGAATATGATGTATCAAGGAATTGAAAACATTAATATTTAAATAAAACCATTAATTATTATAGGAATACCCCCGTGGTTGTTTATGATTTCATTCATTCCATGAATAGAAGTTTTATACCATTAATGACTTATTAGGTAGTTTTTAAAGGGTAGACTTGTCATTTCACCTTGAAACACTCTTTATCACTTTCCCTTCCTCACCATAACCCATTATATGATTTTTCAGTTGTGGGGAGTTCTCCTCGAGGGAACTCGATTATAATTCCTTATTTATTCACCATTTCAAGTGTTTCTTGTTGTGTTCAATTTTACATGGTATGTCTAATATAATTCAAGCCCAAGATCCATGTTTCTACTTGAGATTCCATGTTTCCCCTTTTCTTAAATTTTTTATGTCTAATTTTGAGGTATACTTTCGTGATTTTTTCCTGCCAGGTTTGTTTTAGGAGGTGATTAAGGTTTTTTTGACTTCAACACACCTAATATAAGAAGTTACTTACCATTTTACAATATTTTCATAAAGTTATATATACCATTCTATATGTGGGTGTATGCGTAACCCTGTGAGACTATTTATTATAGATTTTAAGAGAATTTTTAGTTATGTATTGTTGTGGTATACCCTTTTGAGGG
The DNA here is from genome assembly GCA_963277665.1 of Viscum album. Taxonomy (NCBI): domain Eukaryota; kingdom Viridiplantae; phylum Streptophyta; class Magnoliopsida; order Santalales; family Viscaceae; genus Viscum; species Viscum album. The sequence goes on from OY728121.1 coordinate 358,583,126, forward strand.
GTTGGGGGTGGGGTGATGAGTTTATGGGTTGTGTTTTAGTGGTTTTGCGACTTACTCCAAAGGTGACTTAGGGGATATATGCTTGGATAAAGAGACCTTACGAGATATGTTCAAGCTTATTCTAGGATTGTATTTACAACATAGATAATGTCTAGGATGAGTTCATTTTTTTATTATTTGTGATATATTTATCTAATTCATATTGTTTTTATATTCTTTCCACTAGATGTGACCTCCCTAAAACCATCAGGATGAGTCGGTGTATATGATGTGACCTCCTTAGAATCCTTGGTATGGTCGGGAATGTATGAGACAACCTCCCCATAATCCTCATGATGAGTTATTTTTTTTGAGATGATCTCCATAGATTCCTTGCGATGGGTCTTCGTGTAGAGATTACCAGTAGATTCCTATGGATGGGTCGAGGTGCTAGTGAGGACCCAAACTATGGGAAATGTGCATGCCATGGGGTTTTTATTACTATTTTGTTTTCAATTTATTATCATGTTGGAATTGATATAAAGAATGAAGTTCTAGGAAACTAAGTGTCCTAGTTAGCGTATGATCTCTTAAGAGAGATTGTATTCATTATGTATTAATTTTCTATCGATGCATCCACCATTATACACTTGATTCACTTATTCTAAGGGCCCATTTGTGTTTTTCTACTAAGTTAATTATGATAAATTACATGAGAATATTGATGAACATAAAGAGTTCATGATCTAGGATCTAGAATTGGGAAAGGGCCTTGCGACAAAATGCTAAGTAGGGGATGGTGGACTGTGATATAATCAATATTCTGATATACACCATGATATTTTGAAGATGAACCACTTTTTTTATTTTTTATTTTATTTTTTTCCTACGTTGACACATCGTATGAGTGGATCGCTTTTGACTACTATATGACCATGGATAATGTTTTAAATTATGTTATAGTATGCGATGATGATGATATTTTTCTGATTATTATTCCACTACATACCTTATATTGCTTCATATTTATTGAATACACTACTATAATGTACATATGTTACATAGGTAATGGTTCTACCATAGATCCACTAAGTCCCTCACCACTATTTGAGGCCACTTACTTATAAGAAGGCACAGATAAGGGCATGTGTCATCTTGGCATGGATTGGGACATTTAGTTCAGGGCATCACATTATTATTGAAAACAAAAAAAAATCATTAGTTAGAGAAATTTCCATAGAAGATCCATGCCAACATTTATTCAAGCATATGGTGTGTATGGAATGTTAAAAGTAGGTTTTCACTTTAAAAATAAAATAGTAAATTCTTTTTAACTTAATTATTTTTCAAGAAAAATAATATTGTTATTGAAAAAATTATTAGATATACTTAATAACATTTATAAAACACTTAAAACACACATTAAAATCTTGTATGAAATTATGTTTGTAAATTTTACAGTTCAAGGATGGAGAAAACTACCTCAAATCCACAACATTAACTGTTCCAAATGCTAATTCACTATAGAAAGGAGAGAAAATCCTTTAAAGGAAACGTATAAACCCTAAATAAAAAACCCCCAATTAATTTTAAGTATACATGAACCCTAGGCCCCTATGACCTTATTAGGGTGAGAAAATATGGGTAGAGGAAGAATAGAGGAAGATTAAGATACTTGAATGGGATTTCCTTCAGTAATAACCACCAAGACCATTGAATAAATACTTGGTAATCAACATAGAGGAGTTGATAATCGATGAGTGGGATGTTTGGTGTTGAGAGTGATAAATGAGGTGAGGAAATACCCTTAAAAATAATTTATCTCAGACAGCGAGAAATATATAATTTCAAAAAAATAAAAAATCACGGTTGGAGCACTCCATGACATGGCGCCAACCAATATGGTGTAGTTTCCCCTTCTAGGAACAATTATGGAATGGACTAAAAGTCTATGTAATGGAGGAACACCCTAGAGAAATACTATAATGTACCAAAATTTCAGTGTATTTTTTTTAATTAAATGAAATTATTTTGAAACCAAGATCCGAGATGACATGTGATTCCAAGGCCCAGAGAGGCTGGAACATATCATATAACTTTTTTTAAAGAACTTTAAGTAATCGTCCAAGTAAGTTTTTCTAACATTTGAACTAGTGCCTGAATCAAAAATTTGAGGGCATCAGTGAATTCAGAACGCTGGAATTCGCCTAAGAATGGACTAACCTCGACTGACATGGTTAAAAAAAAGATAAATTTCATAATTTTAGTGGAAAAAATAAAATAAACAAAAAATAAATTCAATGTTTATTTTATTCAAACCGTTTCCGCTGTGACACAATGACCAGTTAGCGCTGCAGTGTAGCGACGACGCGACACCGAATCAATAATGAACCTCATTAATGAGACAGCATGGTGACAAAAAAAATGTCACCATCCATTAATTAAATAGGGATCTAGAGTTAAAAAACAATGCTATTAAATTATCTGATGAATGAGAAATCTATCTCTCTCTATCTCTATAATGATGAACTCCATTAACGAATGCCATAAATGAACGCCATCAAATCAAGGATATATGAATGTAGGTGGGATAGATTCGAGAGATGACGAATGATGATGAACACTAATAGATTGAGGATTGATGACATCTTAGATCTTCGTCCCTCATCGTTGATGGATCCTTAAACCAAGTAGGGGTTTAATTGTTTTAAGTTTTCCACATTCTTATTCTAAAAATATGAACGCAGATCAACCCATGAAGAGGTTTATCTAAGAATCATGTGTTCTTGTGGGAGGGTGTTTACCTTTGGGTTTTTTCACCAAGATTGATAATTATTCGATAGAACTATGATCCCAAGCCTCCCGTATTTTTAAGCCTCTAATGCAGAGGGTGTGGGCTGACACTAACAAGGCCCGAGCCCCTTTGTTTGTGCATTCTTCAGGGATGAATCCTAGATATGGTGGAACGGTGGATCTGAGGCCATGGAAGTGATAGTGGCGACCCAAGAGGCCTGAGGGAGTATACATATTTGAGATCAGATCACCAGAGTGGACTTGGCGGCCCACAAAAGGTGTCCTTGACGTGGTGTCAACCAGCGCTGTGTGTGGGACGAAGCAGCTAAGCCTTGCCGGCTGCATTGGAGGAGGTGGAATTCCCATTGCGTGCCATGATGGAGAAGGGATACGATGACTGGATGGATATGTCGGCAGTATGGCGTCATGTAAGAGGACCAGATCACTCCATGTGGGCCGTGTGATGACAACAGGGGGGGGGGGGGCAGCCGACTGACCGACGGTGCATGACCCAACCAGACTAGGCCACTCGAGTAGCCTGGTAAATTTTTTGAGATGGTCCAATTTAGGGAATCATGCCAATGGGATAAAGTCAGGCCACGCGATGACCCAAGTTATGAAAAGAGATCAGATCATCAATGCGGGTCGGGCGGATAAATTAGGGTCACTGGGTGACCAAGAAGAATAGACCCATAACCAACCTTGTTCAAGTCTATTGAGGTGCAATGGGCCAGACCGCTAGGTCCGATAGATAGGATTAGGTCATCTAGGACCTTGGGACCCTAGGACGGGTTGGTCGCCTCTGTCTGAACCAGTCAGACTAGGCCCAGATGCAAATGACCCCTATTTACAAGAATGGGCGTATCTCCCAGACCGTGTGTCTGATTGACGTGTTGTCTATGGTGTTGGGAACCATTTAACAAGGAGGTCCTTATGAAATCCTCTAAGTAATATTTCATGGAGGTTTACCTAGTGATGTTTCATGACTCCGTTACCCTGAAAGAATACGGGACACAGATACCCAACGATACTTCATGACATAGCTACCCATTGAAACATCATGACTCATTTACCCAACAAGACTCTGTGACTCAACTATCAGTGAGACTTCATGACTCATCTACCCAGCGAGACTCCACGAATCAGCTATCAATGAGACTTTGTGACTCTTCTACCTAGTGAGGCTTCATGGCTCAGCTACCAGAGAAGCTCTGTGACTCAGATACCCAGCAAGGCTTTGTGACTCATATACTAAATAGGTCTAGGTGACCAAACTAGCCTAAAGGACTCATCAGGGATTAATTCCTTTGTAGTGATTGATGTCCGTTATTTTAACAGTTGAATTTTCTATCAAAACTTTAAGTTATACCTATGTCGAGCTGACTCTAATCATTGGGAATTAATTTGTCATTTTCATCTGTGGATTTCTATGAGACCCGAGTTGGTTTCTGGGTCCCAACTAAGTATTGTTATGGTCAAACCTGCATGGGCCTCACCCACACCGGTTGTGTCTTTTGAGGATGAGAGACAGCTTTGACTGGGATCTTGGAGAGCTTGGGCTAGGTGTTACTCATAGGATGATATACAGATGCAATACTCTTTACAGACATCTGATAGTGAGCTATAACTACCCTTTAGGTAGGATCCTTGGAGGATGACCTTCAGAGAATGTACTTTCTTTTACTATACTTTCCTTTTTAGTTGGGTTTGTATTCTGACCCCCTTTATCCTTTTAGTGACACCTTTACTTGTGTGGTTGCTTCCTCATGTGATATACTTGTTTTTGGTATCCCCGTTTCAGCTTTTCTTTCTGTAATGTGGGTTGTGTGTGTGTGTAATGGTTTAAAGGTAATGCCTTACCTTTTGGGATATGCCTTTTGGTACTAGTTGAAAACCCCTGGACTATGGAAGGGGGACGAGTCATGACAAAGGGGTACCAAAGTTAGTTGTTTTGTTTTTGGGAAACAATGTTAAATTTTACGAGTTCAACTTTCAGATTCGGGGAGTCCAGTGTTGGTGTGGTGGCTGACGTATCCATACACTAGGACCCCAAATTCCTCTTTCCAACTCAGTGTATGAATTCACAATTTTATTGCATCTTTGAAATGATTTTCATGATCACTTAGAGTTAGAGTCAGATCCATAGGTATAATTAACTAACTGTGGTTCATCTTCATTCCTCTTAGGACGCCTCCACAAAGACAACCAACCAGTATCCCAGTATAGAATCACGATGATGGTCGACCGAGTGACGAGGAATCATTGTAGGGATCAGTTCCTGAGATGGTACCCCCAGGTGGTGTACTAGAGGAACTACCACCCATCGAGTAGATATTGCTATCATCCTTACCAGTAGAGGTTGCACACTGACTGAGAATGTTGCATGATTTCCATAGGTAGAGGTATCTGAGGTTTTGAGGTGAAACAGACCCTCCAGAAGTTGATGATTGGCTGGAGGTGGTGACGTGAGTTTTCCACATGGTGAGGACACCTTCAGACCAGATGGGGGTTCTATCCGCTAGCCTTCTACAGGGCGCGAAAAGGATATGGTGAAGCATGAAACTATAGATGCACGAGTAGGTGACCCTCACCATGGATGACTTCGAGCGCCTTTTCGGGGAGGAGTTATTCCCCAAGACCTTGTTCTTAGTACACATACAGGAGCTTCTCCACTTACGGTAGGGAATCCTTACCGTGGCTGAGTACTCTGCGAGGTTCACATACCTCTCTCGATATTCTTATGATATAGTGAGAGACCCTTTATTCAGTTCCAGAACCTTTTAGTAGAGGATAAAATGGGATATAAGAGCATCAATGATATCTCTCAGCATTCCTATGTAGGATGAAGTTCTAGAGAGATCTTTTCTAGTGAAGAACTTCCTGGCAGAACCTGCACCATTTGTGAGAGCTACCATTAGACTACAAGTAGTGGAGTCCTTGATAGTGGGCAACGGAAAGCTAACATAGGGGTCCAAGTGGACAAGACCCTCTAGGGGATGACCCCATGATACTATATCTGCTATGCATGGCCCCATAAGAAGTGGACACTAGTAGAGGGGCAGGTTTTGCTTCACGTGCAGTGGGTAGGGGCACATAGCTCGAGACTACTTGACCCACCATACAAATGATCAGAAGGTGATCGAGGGATGCCAAGGAAGAGGTAGAGAGTTAAACAGGGTGGTCCACATAGAGGAGGATGTGGCAGGGGAGGAGTCAGAGAGGTAGAAAGTGGGTGGAGATATAAGGTACCACCACCACCACCACCAGGCGGTCCACCATGTTCTCCAGGAGCAGATGGATAGGGGCAGGGTCATCTTCAAGAAATGGAGTCCTATGACCATGGAACTCAAGAGATGATAAGATCTATGATCTATTTATACTTCACTTGAGCTTCATTTCTTATAAACACATGTTCCAGTCAATCTTCCCTTGCCCCAGACCTTGTCTGAGGCTTGGAGATTCTGGTGGAGCCATTGGCTTGATCCTTATGATTAGAGACTTATACGAGAGGGGATTAAATTATTACATACTGGTGCTAACATTGGGAGCTTACTCTAGGAGGTTATAGTTTCAGCTAGTATCTCATAGTAATGACATCGAGGCCTTATAATGTCATATTGGGTATGGACTAGTTATATACATTCCAAGCTCAGATCGACTGTATTAAGAACAAAGTTTGGCGTGCCTATGAGGATGGGACCAGGTTTTCCTCCACTAGTGAGAAGGGATCTTTTTCAGCATAGGAAATACTTTCTTGGGGGAGCGTACAACTAATCACTAACCAGTTGGCGAGCCTCACTATCGGTGCAATGGATGAGAGGAGTCCAATATTTCCTTTAGTGGTGGAAGGGTATGAGGATGTCTTTCTTGAGGATGTTCCAGGACTAGCTACTCATAGGGAGGTAGACTTCGACATCGACCTATACCCTGAAACGACACTGATATCCACATAATAATATCAAATGGACCCTGCAGAGCTTCGTGAGTTGAGGATAAAGTTGGAGGACTTATAGGAGAAGGGATTTGTGAGGCCCAGAATTTCACCATGGTCCGCCCAAGTGTTTTTTTCTAAGAATTAAGATTTTTGATTGAGGCTATGAATGGAATTTTGGTTCCTGCATTAGGTGACCTTGAAGAACAAGTATCCACTACTGAGGATTAATGACCTCTTTGACCAACTGAAGGGAGCGAGGTGGTTCTCAAAGATTGATATCTTATCAGGTTATCATCAGCTTTGAGTACGAGAGGAGGATGTACCGAAGATAGTCTTTAGATGCCAGTATGGTCACTATGTGTTTTTGGTGATGCTTTTTAGCATGATAAATGCCCCATAAATGTTCATGGGACTCATGAAAAGGATCTTCCAGCTTTACCTTGACTGGTTCATCATAGTCTTCATTGATGAAATCTTGGTTTGATCTGCGTCAGAGGAGGAGCACACTACACACCTGTGGATAGTCCTCAATACACTCTGAAAGAACCAGATTTACAGTAATCTCTTGAAGTGCTATTTCTGGATTCAGGAGGTCCAATTTCTGGGACACATTATCTTGGAGGCATGAGTTTTAGTGGATTCGGTGAAGATAGAGGCAATGCTTTCTTGGGAGCCACCTAGGAGAGTGACTGAGGTGAAGAGTTTATTGGGGTTGGATGGATACTACCAGAGGTTCGTGTCTAACTTTTCCAAAGTAGCAGAACCTTTATCAGCCTTGAAATAAAAGGGAAAACCCTTCGTGTGGACAGAGAAGTTCCAGTAGAGTTTCCCTGGGCTGAGGAATATACTGATGAGTGCCCCTATCTTGAGACTACCAGAAGAGAGAATTGGGTATGTAGTCTTCTAGGATGCATCAGGGACCAGACTGGGTTGTGTCCTGATGTAGGAGAAAGTAGTGATCGCTTATGGCTCACGACAATTGAGGCATCATGAGCATAACTACACGACCCATGACATGGATTTAATAGTAGTGGGGTTTTCTTCAAAGATATGGAAACACTACTTGATGGGTGAACGGTTCACCCTCTACTCCAACCAAAAGAGTCTCAAGTATATATTGTCACATAAGGACCTTAACTTGAGATAGTAGTGATGGAAAGAGTTCCTACAGGACTATAAATGTGAGATATTTTATTCTCCTAAGAAGTGGAACATGGTGGAAAATGCACTCGGTAGGAGGTATAGTTTACAACTTTTGAGTGAGGAGATGAAGAATCTAGCTGCGATGCATATATCCTTCATGAATAATGGTGGTGATACTTATATTCAGTAGATTACTATCACTCCTCCAATCTTACAACGATTCAGGGAGTCACAACTTGAGTATGTTGACTATGAGGCCCGACATGCTCAGTTATCCTTAGGACAAGATCTTGATGGATTTTCGATAGGTGGGGATCATGTCATCATTTTCAGAAGATGCATTGTAGTACTAGTGATGTTGAAGGAGGATGTTTTGAGGGAGTTTCATACATCCCCTTTGGCGGTACATCATGGTGTGGTGAAGATGTACCAGGAACTCTGACATTATTACTGGTGGCCAAGGATGAAGAAAGCGGTGATTGATTTTGTTTCACGATGCCTCACTTGTAAACAAGAGAAGGTTGGTCATTAGGTCCCAGTAGGCCTGGCACAACCACTTGGGATACTGGAGTGGAAATGGTATGGTATCTTGATGGGATTCATGATGGGGTTAGCATGCACATCCAGGGGCCACGATTCTATATAGGTGATCATCGAATGACTCACCAAGTCGGATCAATTCCTACCCATTTGATAGTAGGGATCAGTTGAGGGCTTGAGACACCTCTATATTCCAGAGATAGTTCAAATACATGGGGTGCCTTCGATGATCATCTTAGACCATGATGTACGATTTACATCCTTATTATGGAAGGGATTGCATGAGTCTTTTAGGAATCAACTTCTCTTGATCACAACCTTTCACCCCCAGACAGATGATCAGATAGAGCAAACCATTCAGACCTTGGAGGACTTCATTCGTGCTTGTGTCCCAGATTTTGGTCATTTTTGGGAGGACCACCTACCACTGGTGGAGTTTGCATACAATAACAATTACCACTCCACCATTGGAATGGAACTGTTTCAGGACTTGTACAAGTGGCCTTGTAGATCACCTCTATGCTGGACAGACCCAGGTGAGTCAGCACTCATGGGTCGAAAGTTGGTACAGGCTACCACTGAGAAGGTTCAAATCATCCAAGATCAGATGAGGACTACACAGAGTTTGTAGAAATCATATACTGAGAGAATACGGAGACCCTTGGAGTTCAAGGATGGATATCGTGTTTTCCGTTGGGTCTCACCCTGATAGGGATTGTGGAGATTTGGCCGGGGTGACAAGTTATCTCTGAGGTTTATCAGAGCTTTTTAGATCTAGAGCATAGTTGGTGAGGTTGTGTACTACCTACCTCTTCCCCCCACAAATGTACTAGGTGAAAAATTTTTTCCATGCGTCGCAGTTGATGAGGTATGTGCATGATCCATCACACATCATTAACTGGGGAGTGCTGGACATTGATGATGAGGAAATGTTTGCAGAGGTTGCCATGGAGATTGAGGATCGACACGTGTGGGCCCTTCATGAATGATCGATTCCTCTGGTGCGACTTTGTTGGCACCTTGAGAACCTCCAGGAGAGTACATGGGATTAAGATCATCAGATTCATGCTTAGTACCACCGTTTGTTTATTTAGACTTGTTTTTGGATTACGAGGACATGATGCCCAATAAAGGGGGAGTAATTTAATGTCTCAGAATTTGCGTATAATTTTTTTAATTACATACAATTATTTTGAAACAAGTCACAGAGAAAACACATTATTCCAAGGCCCAGAGAGGCCATAAAATATTTTAGAACATTTTAAAGTACATTAAGTAATTGTATGAGCGGGTTTTTCTAGATTTTGAACCATTTCCCAGATCAAAAATCAAAGGGAACCATTGAATTCAGAACACCGAGATTCTCCTAAAAAGAGCATAACCTTGACCGGTGCTGGTCAACCAAAAAAAAACAAATTTCATACTTTTAGTAAAAAAAATAAAATAAACTTGAAAGAAATTTAATGTTTATTATATTCAAATTGTATCTGCTACAACGCAATGACCAGTCGATGCTCCAGTGCAGTGAATAGGTAACGCTGAATAATTAATGAACATCATTAATGAGACAGTGTAGTGATGCACCACATGTATCCTTCCGTTAAATAAAGATGGATCCATAGTTGAAGAAAACGCTGAGAAATTCAATGATGAATGAGAAATCTCTCTCTCTCCCCTGATGATGAATGCCATCGATGAACTCCATTGAATTAAGGATTGAAGAACTCTGGTGGGATGGATTCAAGAGAAGAAGAAAAATGACCAACTCTAATGTATTGAGGATCAATGATAGCTTGGAGCTTCATCCCTCATCCGTGACAGATCCTTAAACCAAGTAGGGGTTTAATTTTTTTAGGTTTTCTCGATTCTTGTTCTAAAACGATGAACGTGGATCAACCCATGAACAGGTTGAGCCATGGATGGTGTTTTCTTGTGGTAGGGTGTTTTAGTTGGGTTATTTTCATTGGGATTTATGATTATCTAATATAACTGTGATCCCAAGACTCCCGTGTTTTTAAAATTCTAACTCAGAGTCCGCAGACTGACATGAAAAAGGCCTAAGCCCCTCTGTTTGTTCATTATTCAAGGCTACGTCATCAAAATGGAAGAAAGGTGGATCCGAGGCCGTGGCAGTGATGGCGGTGACCCAAGAGGCCCAACAGAGCAGGAAGATTTGAGATTGGACCACCGGAGTAGACACAGTGGCCTGCAGAAGGTGCCATCGGCTCATCACCACTGGTGTGACTGCGCCAACCAACACCACATGCTGGATGAAGTGGCTAACCCTTTCCAGCTGCACTGTGGAGTTCGCACACCCGACGTGCGCTACAATGGTGGAGGGTCGCAGTCTCTCGGCTACGACGGCTGGCTCGACGCAACACCAGCGTGTCACCCCAGAGGAGGATCGGCCTGCTCCATGCGGGCCATGTGCTAACCACAGGCTAGGAAAGGAGGCTGGTCAATCAGTGTGGGCCGGGCCATATAAATTAGGTTCACTGGGTTTCCAAGCAAACGAGACCCAAAACCAACCTTGTCTGGGACCATTGAGGCCCAATGGGCCAGACAGACATGATTGAGTCATACAGGACCTTGGGTTGGGATGTTTGGGTTGATCTAAACTAGTCAGACCCAGCCCAGATGCAACCGACCAATGTTTACAAAAAAGGACATATCTCTCATACCATGTGTCCAATTGATGCATTGTCTACAGTGTTAGGACCCACATGATGGGGTAGTACCTATGAAATATTCTAAGTAATATTTTATAGAAGTTTAGGTAGCAAAGCATCATGACTAAGCTACCGAGTGAGACTCTGTGAATCATCTACCCACCGAGACTTCGTGACTCAGCTACCCAATGAGACTCAGTGACTCAGCTACCCACGAGACTCTGTGAATAAGCAACCCAGTGGGACTCCGCGACTCATCTATTTACGAGACTTCATGACTCAGATACCTAGCAAGATTACATGACTCAACTATCAATGAGATTATGTGGCTCATCTACCCAATGAGACTCTGTGAGTCAGCTATCAATGAGACTCTGTGACTCATCTACCCAACACGGCTTCGTGACTCAACTATCAGTGAGGATATGTGACTCATCTACTGATAAAGGCCTCTTTAATCATATACTAAATTTTTTCTAGGTGACCTATCTAGCCTAAAGGACTCATTGGGGACAAGTGCCTTTATAGTGATAGATGTTCAGTGTTTTCAAATGTTGGTTTTTCTATCAACACTTTATGTTATACCTGTTTCGAGCTAACTCTAGTGACTCTAATCACTGGGAATTATGTTGTGATTTTCCTGTGTGTATTTTTGTGAGACCCGTGTTGGTTTTGGGGTCCCTACTAAGTATTGTTATGCTTACCCCTGCACTAGCTTCGCCCGCACCTGTTGTGTCTTGTGCAGATGATGGAAAGCTTTGATTGGGATCTTAGAGAGCGAGGGCCAAGTGGTGCTTGGAGGTGGATATACAGACTCAGTACACTCCATCGACATCTGACAGTGAGCTACACCTACCCTTCAGGTAGGATCCTAGATGGACAACCTTCATAGATTGTACTTCCTTTTACTGTACATTTCTTTTTAGTTGGGTTTGTATTCTAGCCCCATTTTTCCTTTCAATATCACCTTTACTTGTGTGGTTTCTTCCTCATCTGACATACTTGTTGTTGGTATCCCAGTTTCAGCTTTTCTTTCCGTATTTGGACTATGTGTGTGTACAATTTTAAATGCAATTCCTTCCCATGTTGGGATATGCATTTTGGTTATAGTCTCCAGCCCCTGGCCTATGGAAGGCGGGCTTGGGGTATTCATGGCACGAGCCTTGGGGGACGGGTCATGACAAATAATAGGTGTCCCAAGCACCAAGCCACTCTGATGCAACATTGAACTCCAGAATGGTGTGCTCCTCTCTTTTTTCCACTATGGATGACCCACTTAGCTATGACATGGGGTGCCCAAAATGGTCGATCGGGGGTTCTCAAGCCTCCATTCCTCCACAATGTAAGACAATCCACTATAGTACAACCTCATTTGCAACACCTCACTATGGACAAATCAAAACCTCCATGATGTGGCTTGATGTAGCTCTATCGCATCCTCAATTTTTTATGAATATTTATTTTAATTTTATTAGGTAAATTATATATACAAATGCTAAATTTTTTTATTCATTTTATTTTTAGGTAAAAACCAAACAATTTTACACATATTTTCAACAAAGTAATTTCTTTATTGAATATAGGTTTTTGATCAAAATGTTAATTGCATTTTATGAATAATAATTATTTATTAAAATTGTTTTATAAAGCCTATTTTGTTAAATTCACATTTATTTTTATATAAAATTATTATTTTATATGGATCTTAAAGTTTATACAACAATTCATTTAATTTTTAAATGACTTTTTTTTTTATATTTTGATAATATAGAAATTACTATTTAATATAACAATTAACATTATTTACAATAAATTAATGTTATTATTTATTATATTTATTTGAAATCTTAATTTATCATTTATATAGTTTCATATTTAAATATTATATTTTTGAAATTTTATTTAATAGAAAATTAAAATTTTTCAGTGGCATAACATTGCAGAAATAATTGAAAATTTTCATTTAAACAAATTTGTTTTCATACTATATAATTAAATGTTAAATTTAACTTAATTATAAGATTAATTTAATAAAATGATATTAAATTTTAAATGTACGAATTATTTACTATCAAGGGAAAAATTATTATAGAATAAACCCAAATATAGATTAAATCACACATAACTAAATAAATAGATTTTATCCCAAATATTTTTTTTCTCTGATTTTAAATATAAGTTAAATATATAATAAATATATTTTAATTTAAATATATTTTATGACTTCATAATTATGTAGTAATGATGAAATGATATATATTATGTCTTTTAATGCATAATTATTTTAATTAATGATTTTATTATTTTTTATGTTTTAAAATCATTTTTAAATTGAAATAAAAAATTCCAAATTCTAAAAAGAACTGTTAACTTTTAAAAATAATTTTTAATGAATAAAGGATCCTTTAATAATCAAATTATTATGTAGAAAAAAATTTAGATTTTTGAAATTTTAATATTTCAAAAACCAATTTCTTATTGTCATAAACCCTGATAAAAAACAACGGGTAACCCATTGTAAATTTTTTCCCAAAAATAGACTTCCAGTGGCTATATTTGAGAAATAATAAAAAAATTATCCTTATTTTTCTACAAATACCCACCTATATACCCAATTTATTTCACTGCCAAGAACATTATGAAATTACTCCATCTCTTATTCTATCATTGAGAGCTTTTTATCAGCCCAATATCTCAATGAATCACCCCTCTATGTTTAGGAAGTGGTACTTAAATTTGGGGTCCCAAATCCTCCTCTTTGCTTTTGAATTCCAACAATTTGGTTATAATATAATTTAAATTATTTTTCACATACTTATGTTATTTTAATTCCATGTTATTATCATACTTTTTATATATGTTTAATGAGATATTACTCATCTCTTATAATTATATACTTTACCTGATCCATTGTTATTCCAAAGTAAGGGTTCTTAACCTTTTATCAACTTTTTTTTAAATCATTTCATTCCATTTTATTTTCTATGATAAATGTCATTATGATTCACTTTTTATAAATTTACTACTATATTATCAAATATATATAACCATTCCCTTCCATTATACCACCATCATAAGACATTATAATTATCAAACATTGCCATAATTATAAAATGTTTTAAACTTTTTGTAATGAAAATAGTGATATTTCATAGTAATGAAATCCTTGTATGGATACAAAAAAATTGAATTTAGGATTTATAACATATTAAACAAGGGAAAAAACACTCCAATTGTTTAGGTATTAAATCAATATTTACTTGGTTCATAACAAGTTTCCCTACCAGTACAAATTGTTTGAACTCCCGAGGGATTTTATTTGGATGATACACATGATCTTTACAAAAAATAATGAAGTATCTGAGTGTATTATTATTGTGAGAAGGTTTTATTATAGGATAAAATTATCTATAATTATTTTTTATCGTATGATTTAATGTTATTAAGGTCAATGACTATTCCACAAGGGTATTATTCTATGATATGTCACCTTGTCTTCTCTTTTCATCTCTTACACGAGATTAATTTTCTATATATCCATTCAAGAATGAATTTAATATACTAAAATTATTATTATTTTTCATTTTTTTCTCATCCTTTGAATCTTTTATTGATTTCATATTACTAATTCCATGTCATGAATCGACCCGTACCAGGGCTCGAGCCGCAACTACCCCAAGCCCGCCTCCATAGGCTAGGAGTTGGAGACTAGTGCCAAAGGCACAATAAACTTGGGGAGGCCTTTGACTAAGAACCTGTAAACACACACACAACTAACTCAATGAAAACATTTAGAGGAAAATAAAACAAGGTACCATAATGATATAAAAAGGGAACCAAACAAAAATACATAGGCCTTTAATAGTACAAGTACATGAAAAGTAAAGCTGAAAGGGAAAGGGGAAAAAATACACACCCAACTAGAAAAGTGACAAAACCCGGCAACATGTGAAAAAGTAAAATAGTTGGAAGTGTCCCACTCCTGAATCCCAAGCTACGACCACCATACGTAGTCCAAGAACCCCGTCTCCAGAAGCTCCTTTAATATCACGGTCAACTTGTCCATCGTCTTCAAGGGAACACCAAATGCAGGCAAAGCCCAAGCAGGGGTGAGTATAAGAATTCTCAGTAGGATACCCCAAAAGCTCGAGGGAGAAATAAGAGAGGTACTGAAGAGGAGATAAGTAAGAGAGAACAAGGTACAACAACAATGAACAAAAAGAGTACATCTCCACCCAATAATAGATATGATCGCTCAAAGAAATCCAAATGAGAGAGTAAGTGGATCTCTATCTCACAGCTCACACCAGGTATATTCCCATACATATACCCAGGGAATTCAGATATACTCATAACTCAGACCGGTAGTCTAGAGGAAAGTCACACAACCGAATATCCCCACGCTAGGGAACCAGTTCTAAGATTCCACGAAGCACACATCCAGGAGAACTCACTCCACGAGTCTGATAGCTCTGAAAATGTTCGTCCGGGAAGTATCGTTCGTCAGAAAGGTCATGAGAGATAGATACACTCATTACGGGATAACACACTCATGAGTGGTAAAGATCACGATAGAGAGATGAGGATGACTAATAGGGACTTGGCGGATACCATGACTCATCTAGATTCACCTGCTAGGTATAGGATTGACCCTTAGTGGGAATAGTCACATCGATACCTGACTCTACCTAGGGTCAATAATGGATATAGGATCTCACTCTGGGACTCTCAGAGGGATACCTGACTCTATCTTGGAAAGTCCTCCTGAAGGGATCATACTACTGAAAAAGTAAACGATACCTGACTTCCATGGGAATGAGAAGAAGGGGCACTAACCCAAACGAAACATGTCCAAGATATAGTGGAAAAGAAGATCAATCCATGTACTGAGAAGTAGACGGTGTGTAGAAATGTCACACGCCGTGTCTTCTGACCCTGGGTATTACCCATGTACAACATCCCGTGTCGTAAGGCTTGTCCTGTAAAACAAAACTACACAACATTTAGAAGGGATCCCCCACCATGTTAAAGTATCTAAGTTCCACTCCGTGTACACTTTCCATGTGCTCATACACAACCTCAACCCATGTATGTCAACCCATGTAATCGGTGCACAGGGTGACCTGCATTACTGGCCTCACCTGGCAGTGTGGTGGAGTACCGACTCCAAAGATAGGAAAACCATATCAGAGGAAAACAAACCTGTACTCATGAGGTGGGGAGTCCTGTCTCTGCCGGAGGAGAGGGGTAAGGAATACTTGCACCTTGAGTCATTAAGGGAGTAGCCATCCTAGCTCTCATTAAAATAAACTCCCTAGTTTGGATCCTCAGGTTATTGGTCATACCTAAACCACCATAAAGTTCCACAAGGGAGTAACATGAAGGACTCCCATGTCATAAGGGTTCCAACACGATATACGGTGCGTCAATCGGACACCCAGTCTATAAGTTTTAGGAATTTTAGTACTAAGGGATCAGTTGGATTCGGGTTCGATCCAAACCAACCATACTTCAAACAACACCGGATAACCAAATGGGTCACACCGTTGGAATCCACGTGGAAAGACACTTGAGATGGACTACCCATTTGTCCAAAACAGATACCCGGTGAAAAACTTTCATTCCCCCGCCACACATGCGAACCGGGCCTCATCGGGCCTGCACATCAACCTCGACTTAAAATATCCAGAATTGGTCTTGAAACATCCGTCTTAATTTCAGGGGCACAACATCACATATGGTTTGTCATTCCGACACCATATGAGGGAGATATGTCGGATACAAAATCCCATGATAATAATAATAATAATATTATGGGGTGTTTCATGGACCCAATCCTCGAACCAGAATTTAGTATCCAACATTAGACTTGAATCGACCGTATTAATTATAGGATCACATCACCACTGACAGCAAGTCAATCAGACATCCCACACAGAAGTTATGGCGGGTCGAATATTTAATAATAATATTAAACCTATTAATTCATGAGCGTTTCAGATACCTGATCCAAAAACCCAAAAAATAAATCCAATATTGGACTCATAAATTCCTTCTTGAAGTCAGGGATAGACTGCCAATGACGGTTCATGAAATCGAGGTAACATGAATAAGATACAGTCAAAATATGGTTTTCCCAATGAAAATAAAAATAACATTATTATATTATTATTATTTTAATTTAATTTAATCCCTTAAAACCTCATATCCAAAATCCTTGCACCATTGCCCCCTTGAACGCAGGAATCATTCACCCCTCCATTACTTCTTCTTCTTTTTGTTTATTTTTATTTTATTTCCCAAATCTATTTCTCTCTCCAATCTACACATTCTTCTCAAAACTCTCACGCTCCAACCTAACGGACTCTCTCTCGCATCACGGCTCACACAGGTGCACCGTACAACCCCCATCCATTGTCCACCTTTCCATCACACCACTCAGGAGTCGTGCCCCTTCAGCCTTCCATCGTCCCAGCCTCTTGCTCGCACCTCCTCGAGCCACCTCAGGCTGCTGCTTATCTGAACCGCCTCACCGGACGCCTACTAAAACAGCGTTGGACTGCCATTGTGCCCTGTCCAGAATCACAACACCACAAAACCCCTTCTGTAGGCCGTTGAAGCTTTATGCTAAGCCCGAAAATTGTGATGACTGCAGATTCATGATCCTTGGGTCGAGATCTCCACGTTCGTATGCCACGCTCAACGAAACATTGAGTTTTTAGTGTGTTTAATTATTTTGTCTTGAAGAACACCCTAAGAACACACAAATAAGGAAATAGAAAAGGTGATGTATTGAGTGTGGATCGATGGACGTATTTTTTTGGCCATATTTGTTGAAAATCATGAACATGAGGAATTGAAAAATAGATATTTATCACACTTCAAGATTTTCAATCTCAAGATAAAGGAGAAGAAAAAATTTATTCAACATATTGTTTTTTTGATCCGCAAATTAATTCATTTAATTCACGTTCATCATAAAAATTAAACTGGGGTAAGTAATAGACAAAGATAAACCCTACCTTATATTTGGATCGATCGTTGGTGAAGATCACATTCACCAAGATCTGTTCGGTGTTGACGAAGATCGCACTTGCACAACGATGAGAAGAAGATGTTGCATTTGTTGTGATTCAATCAGCCTGGATCCAAGGCTTCATCATCATTCTTTAAAAGAGAGGAGAGGAGAGGAGAGGAGGAGGAGTCATTGGAAAAAAGGTTTATGAGGACAAGATCTCATAACCAGGAATTTATAACCTCTCATCAGGTTAAAATAAATTAATCAAATAATTAAGTAAACAATTATTTAATTATTTAATTATTCTTCCCACAATGGCGCATAAGCTGAACACCCGATGTCGACAATTGTTATAAATTTCTTAGGGTAAAACCTATGTTATTAATTCATACGTGGTCTCATATTTTTCATCTGAGTCCCTATTTGAGAGATAGTTGGGTTTGAGCTATTAAATGAATAAATTAATAATTTAATTTATCCATTTAATACTACACCAATAAGAAAGGGGTTTGAATATCACGCGACGACTTATTTTATGTCATGCTTAGGGGAAAATTTTTGTTATGGATCCAACCATGGTATCAGATTTCAGATCCGATCAACTGTTTAAGAGATATCCCATTTTCTTTAGTTAACTGTTTGTGCGTAATATAAAAACACTTAACATTTTTATAAAATTAATTCTGGGCACACTGGGCCTCAGAATTGCACACCGTCTCAGTGGAAAACACTGGAAATATTTTTAGAAATATTTCAAATACCTATTAGTGAAAAACCGGGTCTCTAAAGTTTTTCCTCCCATATTTTTGTCCTCGAAAAACAAAACCATGAAAACCACTCGGGATTCTGAGCGCACACTTAGTTCTCCTGCTCTTAGGGAAACCTGTACATTTCTGTGCTGCAAAAGAATGTCAACCAATGGGTTGGTCCACCATCATAAGGATTTCTTGAATTGATGATGTGTGTAGGAACACACACGTATCTCCTTAGTTGCAACACATATACAATGTTGTGTACCCACCCTAACTATTTGGGGTGAGGTAAGGCGGTATGCAACCTCACCAACTCCTTACACAATCTCGAATGAACTAATAGAACTAAGGGGATAGTTTATCTCCCCGGTCGAACCTCTACAGCACATGTCAAAACTAAAATCACTGTTTTTCACTAGGACAGAGTATCATGATTCCCTCCTTTAGAATATCCATATGGTGAAGCACCAAAGGATATCTGGTCACACAAGATTTCACAGTCGATGAATCAAAATTGAGACTCACGTACATGCTTGAGAGGCGAAGGAGCCAATACCGTTGACTGAAGAAAAGTTGTACCCTCCAATTCCACTAGGGTCAGCTGCAAGGAAGTTAACTTTTTGAAACTTGCCGCACTAGGTGAGCTTGGGACTTCCCGCACTTCCCGCTAAGGGAATCTGCTACATAACCACACATTGAGTGCCCAAGTCAAAGGGATTTTCCAGAATTATTTTGATGTGCTGTCTGGGTATCATATGACCACGTTCTTGTGACTGATCATGATAAGATCTCCTATGTTGAAATTTTTTCATGAGGCATCTGCTAGCTAAAGTAGACATCTCAGCTCTATTGCGCTCACTGTCACAACCAGCTGTATGGTGTGGCTGGAATATTTCTACCACCAGTGCATACTCTTGAACCTCAACATAGGTGGGGATGCACAAGGGAACCATGATATCATAAATCTCTCTACAGAGTCCCCAATCAAATGCATATTATTGGAAACAACCGTTATAGATCAGCAGACCACCGAATCTAGCCAAACCTTTACCATTTGAGGGCCTGGATTACTATGGAACCTCAGAGATATCTAGTGCTGGAACTCATGAAGTTCACTCAACCTGCACACATCCTCATCCTACTCAGTTAGGGCTATCTTATTCTCAATATTTAGGGTGCTGCTACCTGCCCACATGGAGAAAGGAGATCACATGATGGGTCTTGAACTAAGCTCTCATCTCTCATGGGATCATCACCATGAACCGTAGATAGTATCCTGGATGGTTGTCATCGTGGAGACATCCTGAATGTTATCAAGGAGTACCACGGTCGGATGATCATATCTATATATATCTACAACAATGGGGAGATGACTATAGATGGAAAATAAAAGACTCAATCCTATATGATGCATGTACCATTGTTCCCTACAACAAGTGTCTCTGGGTGCCAAGTTGACAATTGGGTAATCAAGTTCTTGGTGAATGGATACGTTAGCCACCCGTACCATCACTGGACTCCTTGGCCTAAGAGCCTCTCTCAAGACACTTAGACACTATTTCCCTAAAACCAACCAAGACCGTTATAGGGAAACATCTGAACAACATCCTAAGGGTCGAACCACCTCTGATACCACTTTGTCATGACCCAAACCGTACCAGGGCTCGAGCCGCAATTACCCTATGCCCACCTCCATAGGACAAGGTCTAGTGACTAGCACCGAAGGCTCAACAAACTTGGGGATTCCTTTTCCCAAGAACTTGTACACACACACACGCCGCCAACTCAATGAAAAAGTGTAGAATAAAAGAAAAAAAGGTACCACAATGTTATAAAAAGTGAACCAAACAAAAAAGCATTGACCTCTTACAGTAAAAGTAAATGAAAAGTAAAGATGAAAGGTAAAGGGGAAAAAATACACACCCAACTAGAAAAGTGCTACAACCTGGCAATAGGTGAAAAAGTAAAACAGCTAGAAGAGTGACACTCTTGAATCCCAAGCTATGACCACCGCATGCGGTCCAAAAACCCCATATCCCTAAGCTCCTCTGATATCATGATCAACCTGTCCATTGTCTGCAAGGGAACACCAAATGTGGGAAAAGCCCAAACATGGGTGAGTATAAGAATACTCAGTAGGATGCCCCTAAGGATCAAGGGAGTAGCAAGAGAGGTACTGAAGAGGAGATCAGTAAGATAGAACAAGGCACAATAAGAGTGAACAAAAAGAGTATAGATCCACCCAATAATATATATGATCACTCAAAGAAACACAAACGATAGAGTAAGGGGATATCCATCTCTCACCTCACACTAGGTATATGCCCATACATATACCTAGAGAATTCAGATATACTCATAACTCAGACCCGTAGTTTAGAGACAAGTCAGAAAACCACATACCCCCAAGCTAGGGATTCCGTTCAAAGATTACACAAAGCACTCATCTAGGAGAACTCACTCCACGATTCTGATAGCTCTGATAGTGTTCATCCTGGAAGTATCATTCATCAGAAAGGTCACGAGAGATAGATACATTCATTACGGGAGAACACACTCCTGAGTGGAAAGGATCACAATACAGAGATGAGGATCACTGGCAGGGCCTTAGCAGATACTGCGAATCATCTGGATTCACCTACTAGGTTGAGGATCGACGCCTTGTGAGAATAGTCACATCGATAATAGACTCTACCTAGGGTCAAGAATGGATAGAGGATCTCCCTCCAGGCCTCTTAGAGGGATACCTCACTCTATATCGGAATGTCCTACTGAAGGGATCATACTTCTGAAAAAGGAAACGATACCTGACCTCTAGGGGAATGAGAAGAAGGGGCACTAACCCAAACAAAACATGTCCAAGATATGGTGGACACGAAGATCAATCCATGTACTGAGAATTACATGGTGTGTAGAAATGTCACACGCCGTGTCTTATGACCCTGGGTACTACCCGTGTACAATAGCCCATGTCGTAAGGCTTGTCATGTAAAAAGAAACTACACGACATTTAGAAAGGATCAACCACCATGTCAAAGTATCTAGGGTACACTCCATGTATGCTGGCCATGTGCCTGTACACGACCTCAACCAATGTATGTCAACCCGTGTAATTTGTGCAAAGGGTGACATGCTTTACTGGCCTCACCTAGACATGTGGTGGAGTACCAACTACAAAGATAGGAAAACCATCTCAGAAGAAAAGAAACCCTCACTCATGTGGTGGGGAGTCCCATTTCTACCGGAGCAGAGGGGTAAGGAATACTGGCGCCTTGAGTCGTTATGGGTGTAGGCATCCTAGCTCTCACTAAAAGAAATTCCACGATTCTTCTCCTAATGTTATTGGTTATACCACAACCACCACGAAGTTCCAAAAGGGAGTAAACCGAAGGACCGCCATGTTATAAGTGTTCCAACATGACAGACAGTGCATCAATAGGACACACAGTCTGTAAGTTATAGGCATTTTAGTATCGAGGGCTCGATTGGATTAGTGTTTGATCCAACCCGAACATACTTCAAACACCACCAGATAACCAAATGGTTCACACCATTCTGGTCTACAAGGAAAAAAACACATGGTGGACTACCAATTTTTCTAAAATGGATACCCAGTGAAAAAGTTTCATTTCACAGCCACACGCATAAACTGGGACTCGTGGTGCTTGTAATTTGACCTTGACTTAAAATATCCAAAATTAGTCTTGAAATATCCATATTAATTTCAGGGGTGCTACGTCACAGATGGTTCATCATTCTAACACCGTATGAGGGAGATAGGTCAGATACAAGATCCCATAATAATAATAATAATAATAATATTATTATTATTATTATTATTATTGGGTGTTTTGTGGACCTGAGCCACAAACCAGAATTTAGTATCCAACATTAGACTTGAACCGACTGTATTAATGACAGGATCACATTGCCACTGACGGCAAGTCAATTGGACGTCACATGCAGAAGTTATGGCAGGTTGAAGATTTAATAATAATATTAAACCGATTAATTCACGAGAATTTTGGGTACCCGATCTGAAAACCCAAAAAATACATCCAATATCAGATTCATAAATTCTATATCGAAGTCAGAGCCACAATGCCACTGGTGGTTCGTGAAACCAAGGTCGCACGAAGAAGATAGAGTCAAAATATGGTTTTCCCAATGAAAATAATAATAACATTATTATATTATTATTATTTTTAATTTACTTTAATCCCTTAAATCCTCATATCCAAAATCCACCCACCATTTCCCCCTTGCACACTGGAATAATTCACCCCACCATTACTTCTTCTTCTTCTTTTTGGTTATTTTTCTTTTATTTCCCAAATCACTTTCTCTCTCCAATATACACATTCTTCCCTAAACTCTCACTCTCTAACTTAACAGATCAGCTCCCACATCACGCCTCACACGGATGCTCCGCACAGCTTGCATCCATTGTCTTCTTGGCCATCACGCCATTCAGGAGTCACACCCCTTCGGCTTGCTGCTGTCCCAGCCTCCCACTCACACCGCCTCGAGCCACCTTAGGCTACTGCTTATCCGAACCACCTCGCTGAATGCCTACCGTAACCGCACTAGACCGCCGTCATGCCCTGGCCGGAATCTCACCACAACAACACCCCTTCCATGGGCCATTACAGCTTCATTCTGAGACTGAAAATTGTGAAGACCACAGATTCATGATCATCGGGCTGAGATCTCCGCTTTCGTATGCTGTGCTCAACAACAAATTGAGTTTTCAGCACACTTAATTATTTTGCGATGAAGAACACGCTATGAAAATTCTGATAATGAAAGAGAAAAGGTCATGGTTTGAGTGTGTATTAATGGCTGTGTTTGTTTGGCCATATTTATTGAAAATCAAGAACATGAGGAATTGAAAAATAGATATTTATCACACTTCATGATTTTCAAACTCAAGATAAAATAGACGAAAAAATTGATTCAACACATTGTTTTTTTGATCCACGAATTAATTCATTTAATTTGCGTTCATCAAGAAAATTCAACCGGGGTATGGAATACACAAATATAAATCCTGACTTATATTTGGATCAATCTTTGGTGAATATTTCATTCATCAAGATCCATTCGGTGTTGAATAAGATCACACTTGCACAACAATGAGAATAAGATGTGGCGTTTGTCATGTTTCGATCCGCCTGGATCCAAGGATTAATCGTCATTCATCAATGGAGAGGAGAGGAAAGGAGAGGATGAGGTGTCACTGGAAAAAAGGGTTTTGAGGCCAGGATCTTATAACCATGAATTTATAACCTCTCATCAGGTTAAAAGAAATTAATAAAATAATTAAATAAACTATTATTTAATTATTTAATTATTCTCCCATGATTGTGCATAAGCCGAACACCCAACGCAGACAAAGGTTCTCCCTTTCATACAGTAAACCCTACTTTTTTAATTCCTCGGTGATCTCAAAATTTTCATCTGAGTCCCTTTTTGAGAGATATTCGGGTTTGGGCTATTAAATGAATAAATTAATAATATAATTTATCCCTTTAATACTCCACCAATGATCTAGGGGTCATAACATTCCCGCACCGACTTATTTTATGTCGCGCCAAGGTGAAAAATTGTGTTCTGGACCCAACCACGGTCTCAGATTTCCAATTCGATCAACCGTTTAAGAGATATCCCATTTTCTTTAGTGAAACGAATGTGTGTAATATAAAAACACTTAACATTTATATGAAATTAGTTCCAGGAACACCGGGATTCTGAAATTCCCACTGTCTCAATAGACAATATTTTGAGAAATATTTCAAAGTCTTATTAGACCAATTACCGGGTCTCTACCTTCTTTCTCATTAAACCATTTTCAATATCCATTACTACGTCAAAATGTTGGGTTTTCCAAAAACCATGTTTTTTTTCAAAATTCTAACCTTACGCATTCCAATAAAATTATTAATCTTTTAAAGCTAAACCAAAAATTAGAAAAATATTATTTTTATGTTTTTTTATAAAAATTTAGTTATATATTGGTGGTTTCCCTCTTTTTATATCTCAATGAAAATAATCACTCTTCGTGGTAGTTTTATGCTATATATGTGAACAATGATATTTTGATAAAAAGTTGTATTTCATGGACTTTATTAAAAATTTATGTTGTAATTCAATATAATATTAATATTAAATTAACTTTATTTTAATGATTATTTGATATTAAAATATCTAATATAGAAATTTAATCCAAAGCAGACAAACATAGTCATTTTAAATTCTTTCAAATAAGTTTATCGGGGAAAATTATTTGAATGGTAATTATTTAATAATCAATTGATCTCAATTAATTATTAAATGTCATGAAAAATATTCCATTACTCTTATAGAGATTATGAAACCATTTTAAAATACCCCTTGACCATTTGAAATATACTCCAGTAGTTTTATAGATTATAAACTTAACGTACTCAAAGTAACCGTCACGAACTATATTAATTTAAAAAATTATTGAAATAATATTATAAATTAATTTAATAGAATAATAATAAGTTAATTAACATTAAAATATCCTAAATAAATAATATAATTTTTATGACAAAATATTTCATAAAATTAGAGGACATCTGAAGTGAGTCGTGACTTAAAGGGTTTGTTTTCAATTATTTTCACTTTATTCCATATATTGTCTTTGATGACCCAAATTAATGTTCCTGAATTTTTATATTATTAACGTACATTTTTTTCTAATTATGTTATGCAAAAAATTTCACCTCGTACTAATTTATGTTCCATACCTTAATTTGTTTGAAATCACTCATTACTAATCATCTTGTATCTTGTTATTGTGTTCTCTATCACATGATATTTTTCTCTTTTATTTGTTTTGTCCCTTTAAAGACATGTTCCTAAGTACATATGGTGTGGTAGAAATGAAATATATTTAATAAAAATGATCTAAAACATCCTTTTTCTTACCTTATCATCAACTATTCATAAACTTATTATTTCTTCAAATGTATTTCCTTTATGAATACCATTACATGAATATTCTATTTAAAGGAAATTTACCTAGATACCCATATATTGATTGTCTAGGGAAATTATTCACTAAAATATATACCATTAATTATATATGGTGTAAATACATTATTGTTCATTATATTTATAGAAGAGTATTTACCAAGATATTTACTAAATTTCATTGAATACCCATTTAATATCAACGGTTTTGTCCTGTTATGATTATTGACAGATTTATGCATGTATTTATCTATGGGGTATACCCAAATAAAGGAATATGAAAGGTTAACCCTGACAGTACTCCAATGAATTGGGTAAAGAATATATCTCATGAGATGACATTTATAAGAAGGGGGATTAATAAAATCCTCAATGTGACTCTATCTATAATGTTTATGGTAATAGGGAGTAAATGAAATCTATTGTGGGAATCTATACACAATGTTACTGGGAATGGTGACTAAACCCAATCCACTATGGTAATTTTCCTACAATGTTATGATGTTCTTAACAGGGATCCATTATATATACTTACAATGTCACATTTTATTATTGTTTATACATTCCAATAATGATTTTATATTATTATATCATATTCCTTATTCTATGCTTCCATGTGATTAAATTTGATCTACCTCATTTACGATATCATGTTATGCCCCTTGAATAATATTTTATACTTCATTATTTAATTATTCCATTTATCTCATGATCAAATGGATTATGATTTATGTATCATTGTTAATTTTTTTATTCCTTACTGATATTTTGAGCTCACCCTTAATTATATTTCCCCATTTTCCAAGAAATTTATATGAAGGGATATTTATAGGAGAGAAATATGTGAGGTGAATTCTTGTGGAATAATTTTACCTTATACTGAGAGTTTGAGATATGAATATACATAGTTACCAAATATATTGAATTTTTATCTTGGGTGTTGGTTATAAATGAAGTGGTGTATTAAAATTATGAATGTTTAGAACCAGATATATAAGTACAGGTCCATAGACTCTCAAGCTCGACCTGTAGTATTCATAATATACAAAAATAATAGAAAAATAATGAAATCATGAAACCAAACTAAAACATATAATAATAAAAAAATAACAAAGGAAATGTTGGGGGTATGATACTAAATATATTTTCATTATGTATAATGTGTTGAAGTTGGTTACCTAGAATAAATTTATTTATTATTTATATTACCTATATATTTATAGAATTAATTATTAATAAATACCTTGTCACATATTTAATGTTGTTCTATGTAAATTTAATGTGATAATGTCCTAGTGCATCTATCACATTGAAAAGGTCATAACAGTTCCTTGCTATGATGAGAACTTTAAAATGATATGATAATATTCTTAAAATATTTGTCCTATGGATATATAAAATCACCTGATGGGAAACATATAATATAGACTATTTTGTGTTAGTACTCATAGGTAGATGAGACTTCATCTCATAAAGTTCTCACTTGGAAATTTTCATGACATAAGATTGTGGGGAAGAACCACCAAGTATGAAATACAAATGTATGTGTGTCATTGGTTTTTCCAGTCCATGAGCATGTTTAATGATCCCTAGAAATTAATATTTTTATTAATTCATATCAAAATTCACATGATTATATATTTTTTACAACAATTTTGGGTATGTTGGGTGGATCATGAGTGAGATGTTGTTGATGAACAAGC
Source organism: Viscum album (assembly GCA_963277665.1). Lineage (NCBI taxonomy): Eukaryota > Viridiplantae > Streptophyta > Magnoliopsida > Santalales > Viscaceae > Viscum > Viscum album. Next base: position 358,610,656 of record OY728121.1, read on the forward strand.
CAAGGAATGATTTTCCCATTCCATATTTACAGAAGCTAGTATCTATGCCCTTTGATTGAAATGAAAATATTAAACTAATCTCCATAGTTGTGTTGTATAGATGGGTTCATTTCAAGAAAGTAAAATAAAGACTTATGAATAAAATAGGTTTATCACATGAGTATGCAACCTGGTTGATGAGATATCTTGAAAAATGGATTATACTACATAGTAAGAATTCATATGTGGTTGTCTATGTTGTGGAATTATAACATGAACTTCTTCCTTTTAGGTGAATTCATTGGTTGCTCAATTCATATATATAATTTTAGGGGAACCCTCCTATTTTCACTGAGGAAGAAGCATAGAGGTTAACACACTGAATGTTTCCTTTGATCAAAATTTAATTTTATATAAATTTAATTAATATAATAAATATTATTATTTAGTTTGAGAAATTATATTTACTGATCATTTATTGATATCATATATTCAGTCCCTATTTTCTGTGAGTTGAGTATTAAAATAATTTTTTCTTCAAGATATCTTGAATATTATAAATATTTATTTATTTATCTAATGAATACTATTTATTATTTGGGGTTCAGTAAATACCAAGAAGAAATACAAAATGAGTTTTCAAGTCTAGGGGGAATGATATATTAATTTTCATTTAAATAATATTAAATTATTTATTTAAGGAATGATATTTATTTATCCATGATACATGCACACATCAATAAAATAATAATAATAGTTGTATGGTTTGCTAAAGATTATGAGAATACATAAGGGACTATTTGAAATTATTTATTCACTAACCTACCTCTATAAATAACTAGTTATATCTTTTCCTATGGTTAGATAATTTTGTCCCTAAAACCTCATATCTAGAGATTATATCAACCATACAGAGGAAAATTATATTGAACGCTATTAATAACTAAATGATAGAATAAAAATATTTCATATCTTGTCCAAATAAAGAAATAATGAGTCCATCCATTCTCAAAGGGATCTATGTCAATCAAAGTGACATGAGACGATTTGTACCTCCATTCTGGCACCCTGAGTACATCAATGATGCTTCATCGTCAAAGGATAAATGATGGATCACCACTAGAGGGATTCTATCCTTGGATCCTCTCTATACAATAATAGTAAAACCCAAATGAATTCATATGATCAATATATTCTTTGATGGATGTAATCAAGACTTATGTAATTATTTATTTTAAATTTAATATAAGTTTGATGTGTAAGATCCTCTCTCATGGTGCAGGCATAATTTATCTTTTTTCATTAGATTAATTCACTGGTCATGAATTTTATAATAATTTAAATTGAGGATTATTTGTTGAATCTAAAAAAGAAAGAGATTAGACTATCCCAAATTGGGAATTTACACTACTTTAGGAACCTTCAAGTTGTATCAGAGAAGTCATGTTCAAATTTATAATTATTTATTTATTGTTTAAAATTATACATATATGTAATTAGTTTTACATTTGAAGAAATTACCCTTATTGATTCTCTATAATATATTCAATAAAGAATTAAAAGAACATTAAAAATATATGAAGAACCCATCCATAGGTGCTGAGCTTCCTAGATAGAAAAAATAAGTTTAACTATTGTGTAACCCTAAGGTACTTACTATTTACCCATATTCACCGCACCGGGATCAAGCCATGAAAAAATAGATTGGTTGGGTGGCTGAATTTGTGTCATCATTTAATGCAGTATATTGATCATAACAGAATGGAACACATTTTTTATTTTACATTCTATATGACTTGAATAAAATTTGTGCAGTCCAATTGTTTTCATGATAGAAAAAATGTAGTCAAAGACACTTCATGTATTATCACATGATGCATGAGATAGAAAATAATGAAACTCAGTAGTTAAACAATGCGTAACTCATGTATACACCATGTACCTCATCAATTTTACTTTGGATATATGCAACCAATCCCTAGGTGTGTGTCGTAGACAAACAGTAAAGTGGTATGCACAACATTTAGCTATATTGTACACACTTTGTATCCTACTTGTTTATGTGGAAAAGTAAAATTAATTAATTACATTATTAAATGTAATAAAAATTTATCCATTTTAACCTATCTATAGTACATATATTGTGATAGGTTTTTTATATATTAAATTATTAATTAATTTTATTTTCCAAATCAAAACTACATCTTGTGTATGGCCGTTACATGTAGTTCACTCTATATGCATTAAAAGAATTACACATCATGTAATTTATATGTTTCCATGTTTCGTTTAGTGAGAGTACACAATGTTTAATTAAAATAGATTCCATTTATGTTAAATGGAATATAAGTTCACTATATATGAAAAGGAAAATTCTAGGTAGTTCAGACAGGAAAAAACACTGTTTCTTCCTTTTACATGCAGTGTACGTAATTATTTTTAATTTTTTTTTAATTCGTTTAAAAATATTTTGAATGGGAGTCTTAATTATTTTTTGGATATAAATTAATATAAATTAACTGATAATTTAATTAAAATAATTAATTAATTTAGGTGTGTTTTATATTGATTAACAACAACTGAAATGAATTCTGTGATACTAAAATATTATTTTCTAAATGCATGGATTCTCATAAGACTAAAAAACATATGTGTAGTTTTGGATTACAATTAATTTAATTTTTTTGATCATTTTATTCAATTATTATTATTAAATTAAAATGTTGGACTGTGAGTCTTCCTTTCTTCTTATTATATAAGGACCAACATGACCATGGTGTCTTTATATAAATTTGATATCCATTCCTTTGGTTCACCTCACCTGTGTTTGAGTAAAGCATATGTAAGGATGGAGATATTGGGGAATTGGACAGGGTTTATGATAGTGATGAGGTGGAAACATCCCAGGTGATACAAAATAAAAAATGTGGAATGTTGTAACACGAGCTAAGACTAGCTCATAGATTTTTTTTCCATGAGATTAATGGGTTTTTATTATCATCTAAATAAAAAAATAGATATTAAAGATTAAGATCATGAAAAATATTTTATTCAATATTTTATGAGGTTATCTTTTGTATTTAATGTATTTTCTATCACAATCACATAAATAAATAAATTAAATAATAAGCATGCTCATGTGGAATAAAATAAAAGGATTATGGGTAACAATTTTATTAACAAATAGTAATAAAAGTAACTAAAATGAACTTAATATTAATAATACATGTAAAAGGATAAAATATTGAAATTTATGCATAATTAAACAATATATCAATAAAGATATTATGTTATAATATCCCTATATTTCTTAAGTTATAAATGAAACCATAGTCAAACATACTTATATAGTAAAATTTAGGGTGATTTTCCAATATTATGGAGTTATAAAAAATGTTTTGAGTCGACATAACTGATTAACATCAAGGGTTGACTTCCATGGTAGGACCTTGTGTGTAATAACTTTGGTTTTTGATAAATGGTTCCATTTACATTTTTATGAGGATACCCTTTTTATTTTGTATCATCGTAGGACCATCCTAGCCAAATTTATGATGTGAGTTTGGTACTGGGAGTTCCTAGAGGGTGTTTCAAGAGAAGAAGGATTGATTTGTGAAACACTTAGCTATAAGTAGTAATTTATGATATTAGTTTTTAAGGAAGAGTTTCGAGAGGTTCTGGGATCAAAGTAGTTACAACATGAACAAATTTGTTCATGGCATGAAATCATTCCACTTATTATGGATCTAGTGATTAGTGTTTTAGTGGATTTCAACCATATGAGGTTCATGGATTAAACCATGGATCCATTTCATGAATAATTGAACCCCCAAAGTTTCTATATACACCCTATCTCTTCAATTTGTTTTCACTAGACCTCCATTCCTCTCGAATAAGGGGTGATTCCCCAATGATTTTTGGAGATCTTATAGCCCCTAATAATTACATTTGGTAAATATATTTCAAAGATAAATATTTCACATTCTAAACCTATTTGGACATCTCATCAATTATAAAATTATCAGATATCCCTAATGGAATAATTGTGGATTAGTTCTTTATCCAAAATTGATAAAACAATGAGGTAGGGATTTTTATTTATGGATTCTCCATTTTTTCTTCACACATGGATAGATTATATTCTTTTAAAAAATTGGAATTTAGATTTACGTGGCACTATGAAAATATTGTTTTTGGGATTATTATTTATTATGCATGGGAATTTTCCCATTTTTGTGACTTCCTAAAATAAAATCAATGGAAAAATCATGATGATCGTTGGTGTTATTCACTATTTTTTATGGATTTTTACTCCCTTTATTTTAATTTTCCATCATTTTACATTTAGTTGATTATTTGAATATAGACAGATCAGTTCCATCGTGATCAAACCTTTCAGTTCATGCTATTAATATGTGGATTTTTAGAGGAACTCTATAAACACAAGGTTATATTATTGGTGATGTGCTCATGTTATATAGAGTTGAAATATGATAATGTATGGGTGAAATAATATGAATTATTGAATTGGAAACACATGTATGATGAATATTGGTTGTTGTGGAGGACTAATGATCATTATTTCTTACAATTGGTGATAAAAATGGATGTTTAGAGAGGGGGCTTATCTGGTCAATGTGTCTTGAAAGGTATTTAGTGGAAATAATAGTTGGAGTTTCTGTTATATTAAATAATGATGGGAACTTATGGTTTTGGAGGTGATGTTCATGGTGTGAATAACTAAGAAATGGCATCAATATTCCAGAGAAAATTATTTTATATATCTAGGAGGTATGTAATGGTTGATTTAGATTTTTAATTCTAATTTCACATTGTGTACCTAACCTACTAAAGTTTTTTAGCTGTTTAGATTTATGATGTGATATATTGGACCTAACCTGATCATCTATGAGACATTATGAGTAGATGGTCATCTCTAGAAATCTATATAGGTTGATGGTAGGATTTAAGCTCAATTATTAGAGTTAATTAATTAATCGGTACTCCCCTAATGACATGAAACTTAGGGTGTGGGTCTTTTATGTACTATGTATAGGGAGAGTTGACACTCCTCATACTCATTAGGGTGTGGGTACTCTATATATAGAGTTTGTGCTCCCTCATAACCAATATATGGTTGGGAGAAGGTCCTACATTAGAGTTGTAACTCTCTCGATCGAGGCATATACCCATTAAGTGTTAGTCCTTCACTATATTCTGATGTGGTTTTTGTTGTAATTTTTTCATCGGGATAGGACTGTCTCATGGAGCTATTGTATACTAGTCATTTACAACTAGATTTAAAGATCGAGTTTTCTTTTTCTTCGATTAATGTATATTGATGATAATATATTTTTAGTGGGGTTTCTACCTCCCATTTTCTTTATGGATTAAGCTGACCATTGCCTTTATTATTGCTTTATGTTTTTTGGGGCATCTTATTGGGTATGTTTATACTCACCCCTGCATGGGATTTTCCTGCATGTGTCATGTCTTGTGTAGTCAACAAAGAAATGGAAGAGAATATGGTAGACCTCATAATGGATAATCATAGTAATACTTGGATTCGTTGAGTGTGATTAGTGGTTGGAATCAAAGATCACAAGCCTATCTCTATCATTCTTTTCAATATTTTCTATAAATGTTTTATACATCTTGGTTAGGTGAGTATTTTTACTTTTTTACAATATATATCCTATTATTGTACTTTGACGTTTTCTTAGAGGCCAGTTCAGGATTTTTTTAACACTCTAGTGGTTCTAATTTATTATTACAATCATTGATGTATAGTTCTCGGTGGGGTGTGTGTACAATTACATTAGGCTACGAACTCCCTTTTCAGTTTTATTCATACTCAGTGTTTGTCTCTCACACCTAGCCTATTTGGGAAAGGTATGGGCTATCAGTCTCTGCTTAATACAATTCTAGGATAAGACCTGATTAGTTATGTCATGATTGGGTAGTATCAGAGGATGTTTGTCCCAGGGAAAACATTTAGAGATAGATGTGTTATGAGGACCGATTTTGGAACTTAGGGAAAGAGTGTTAAGGTTTTACAAGTTCAAATATCAGGATATAGAACCTAGTGATAGTGTGATGACTAACATATCTAAACATTCAGACATTTATAACCTTTTTTTCAACTCATAATGCTTAGAAACAGGTTGTAAGGAAACAAATGGTACATGAATCCTATAGGAATGTGTATGGAATTACATGTCCTTATTGATTTAGCACCCCAAATATGCTCATCTAACAATGGAATGTCTTTTTAATTTTTAGGATACCACAATGAGGATAACCAACTTGGATTCTAAGACAAGGACATGATGATAACCAGTTGAGTTATGATGCCTCATTACATGGATCTATCCATGAGGTGTTTCCATGATGTCATTAGGGACTAGTGATTCTTCCCAATCAAGGGTGTATATATATACCTCTAGAAGTGCATGCTAGTGCTTATCCGCATGTAGAGTAGCTGATAGTTCCATTAGGATTGGGTTATGATGTTCATATGATGAGTGTGTTGTGTGATTTTCATCTGCAAAATACTTCTTATGTTTTAAGAAGAGCTAGACCATATAATAATAAAGGATTTTCCAGAGTAAGTGGTATCCATTTTCTAAATTTTTTGGACCCCAACCAATAAAATGGATATAATCTCAACTATTATTCTTCGTAGAGTTGTAGGTTGTTATTAGGGTCTAGTCACTCAAACCAATTATGAGGTGACACTCTTTTGGAATGAATTTATATGACAACCCTGCTCTTTATTACACATAAAAAACATGATTTATTACATAAAATTCACTTTATACAACATATAAGATCGAGAGGTATAGTGTCTTTGGGGATTAATATCATTACATAACAACTTAAAACATGAAATACAACATCTTTATTGAAAACTTCCTTTACATGACCACTACATTACCTCATACTTAGCATTGCATGGGATAACCTGAGGACATGCATAAGAAAAGGGTGAGCCATAAATCACAATAATAGAGTAAAAAAGGAATAAAAGGAATATTAAAATACATGTTATCCTATATGAATATCAATGGAGCACAAGAGAAACATTAACATAAAGGAAGGATAATGCATGATAATCATAACATGGATATTTGGCAACAACACTTAACATGGAATTAGCATGAGCCAAGGATCATTGCACATGGAGATTGAGTAAACCCTATTTGAACATGAATTAGAATGAGTCAACCCCCATTGCACATGATGTATCATGATACTATACTTTACCCAATGCATTGGATCACTATCAGGGCACACCCTTCTTCAACATTTCATTTCATGCATAAGTGTGCCACATGGATCATATAACATGGAATCAATCAATATCATAATTTATTCTACAATTAAGTAATGTGGAATAAATAAATGAAAGTACCATTCAATATGTATATGTGCATAAAGGTGAATACCCTTCATAGAGACATGGGTATGGTATTCACTACACAATGATCTTGGCTTGGAAAAATGCGGTGCGATTTCGGCAACATAACAGCGTGACATAAAGATTCATGAAAATGGTTGATGATAGAGAAATGGGTGTATAATCATATTTAAATGAAATAGACAGTATGGGGGTCATATATATACCTATCCCAACAAACCTAATGGAATTTATATGCATAATACAAAAGATTTACTTGGATGTAAAAGTGGAGAGAGAAATCCCACACGGAATTTCAGCATGGTAACAGGTGTACATGGGAGGATTTAATGAGAGGGAAAGGGGAATCCCATCATAAAAACACAAATAGGGAAGTATGTGGATGTACTAAATAATACCCCAATATTTTTAATTGAAAAAAAGGCATAACTACCTAAATAAAATGGGGAAAAAATGAGAAAGGAAGAAATCCCTTACAGGGAAGTGTGATCCCAAAGGCTTGGGAGAGGCTTGAGAGAGGCTTATTGGGAGCTTGGGGATCCTTTGGAGGACTATAGAGAGGGGAGGGAAGAGGTTGGATGAACACAAAAGGATTTGAGTGAAGTGGAATTGGGATCTTGGTTGGGTTTATATAGGAAAGGAGAGGGAATTCTTTATTATTTAGGTTTGGGTCACCACCCATTTTACTAATCAATACCACAATCTTGCCCATGGTTTTTTCCCATGGGTTTTACCAAAGTGAAGTGGAAAACAATATTTTATAAGGCCAATATCCTAAATTATTAAAATAATAGGGTTGATTATGTGGAGGTGAGTCACACTCTAAAGGAAATTCATTTAAAAAGTGAAAATGTTTTATAACTCTTGGAGGGACCACTAAAGTTTTTTAAAATAAATAAAACAAACCTAAAATCAGATTATTGTAATGGTAAAACTTATATTGTCCGAAAATATAATTTATATTATTTTATTAGATAACTATTGGGTCATTATGATGTTATAAAACACATTATATATTTAAATGGTATTTATTTTTTTACCCAAAAAATCGACTCTCAGAAAATTATGAAAAATTCACCATTGGATAATTTCAACATTCTGATTCCAAAAATAATATTCATTTTATCTGAATAATTTTCTAAATATGTGAATTTTTTATTTTAAAATAAAAACTGACATCTATCGAAAATACATGGGTTTTGACAAAAAAACAGCTTTCAAACCTTAACAAAAATTACAATTGAATTAATAAAATTATATGATCATTTATATTTAACAAAAATTAATTTAATAATAATAAAATTTTATTAAAATATTATTTAATTCATAAATCCTTTAATTCATCAAAATATATTTCTTAGTTGAATATTAACTAAAAATACTATTTCCGCTTTTAAAACTATTTATAAAGTAACAATAATAAAATGAATATATATTAATTATTATATACTAAAATAATTCACATAATGACAGTGAAAAGGTCATGTTACATAACACCTTATAACACCCACATAAGACCGAATGGTAAGGTGTGCGATTGTGACATGCTCTTGGGGTGGCTCAGATAACATTGTTCGGGTGGTAATCTCTATCAACTTCCACTTCTCTCGTAGGTGGTTTTGTTCAATCTTAACACGTTGATGCTTGGATTGGGATTAGTCAATAGCACATCGCAATGACACCACCTCCTTTTCGAGCTCGGGAAAATGGGCTTCATATGGGGAAAGTCTACTGGATGAGGCCATCACTTCCTTTGTCTAGGTAAATTGGATTTGTTAAAGCCCAATATTTATACTAATCATGTGATCATTGTTCAATGAATATATTAGGAATGATCAAAATTATTAATGGTATTTTAAAATATTGACCCATGAAACAAAATAAGTGCATATTTTATATAACCATTTTACATAATAATACATTTAATTAGATCAAGAGTAATTTTCATTAATGAAAGTTTGGGTCGTTGCACTTTAAAATCTTATTAATTGATGAGTATTATCCTTAAGTATTATGATATATATAGATTTTTGATCTTCTTGAGTTGAATTTGGGTGATATATTAGTTGGATATTAAACACTAGGGTTTACTATCCTCATAGATTACTCTCTTTATTTGGTGTGAGATGGATACTTCTAGGTCGAAAAAGTTATGGAAGGGCCCCTACATGGATATCTAAGACAACATGTTCTCTAAGTGTATTCCCACATTTTTTAGGATAATAGAGTGGGACTTGGTGATAGAGATAATTATGGGAGAGGAGCATCAGGAAGATAGTGCTGGCAGTGGAAATCATTAGGTTGTGTCATTTGTAATAGCATTCATGTTCTATTCATTAGGCTCTCAATATAGGAGCTATACATTTTCCTAGACACATACATTGAGATTTTTAGTACAAGGATAACATAGATGATGAATTCATCCTAGATATATGATGCCATGATTTTGATTTTTAGGGTTGTAAGAAGTATAAATTATTGACTTATCATGCATTAGATATTAGTCAGTCAATGGATGTACCTTCATAGTTGAGGAAGTATCGCTATCAGGGATTTCCCATGGGTGATCAGAGTGGCCCCCATGGAGGTTGTATCAAAAAAGGTTTCAGAGAAGTCTTAGTACGATGAGATATAAGTGGAGGATGATAGTATGAACTACTGTCAATACCACCACCAAGTGGGACCTATCCATCTTCGAGAGATGGCAGTTAGAGTAATGTTCAATTGAAGGATATGGAGGTATACAATCAGGATTTACATGATATGATTTGAGGTATGATATATATCTTCTAAACATTAATTATATTACTTATAGATAGAGGAATGATTAATTATTTAATTTTATTCTCCCTCATCGATGAGGTTGAGATACCAATGAAATATTTATCCCGACTTTTGTAACTAAAGGTTCTTATGGGGAGAAATTTTTCTATTTCACACATATGTCAGGAGTGCGAGTTGGAACTCAGTGGAGAGAGTTTATCACGATACATCTTGGTTTTTTTTGATAAAACCATATGATGTCATAAAAGGTATGAAATACTTATATATAGTTCAATACTATATAAACCGTCACTAGAGGGAATTTATATGACTATAGGTGGATTGTAAAAGATTTACATTTTATGTTGAGAATGGTGTATTGACAGAATGATTGGGTCTTAGGAGTGGGAAACTACAACCTATCTCCCATCAGTTGGTGAGTTTGACCCTTGGTTTAATGGGATCTTTATATCTTTGACTTCTAGTGGTGGTGGATAAATACATATATTTCCTCCTTGAAGATGTTTTAGGACTACCTCCAATGTTAGAGATAAACATCTTCATTTATTTTCACCCGAGGACCACACTGATATCTTTTATGACATATTAGATAGGTCCTGCTATGCTCTGGGGGTTGAGGGTATAGTTGGAGAACCTTTTGGAGAATGTATTAACCAGAAATAGGGTATCAACCTATGAATATATGGATTTGTTCATCAACAAGGAATATATGAACTTGAGGCTATAGGTTGATTAAATTCCCTTAATTTGGGTGACAATCAAGAACAAGTATCCCATATTGGGGATCTATGACCTATTTCTCTAGCTGAAAATTTCTAGATAGTCCTCAAAAATTGATCTTATGTTTTAATCTCAATAGTTTCTAGTTCATGAAGAGGATATACTGAATATGAAATTCTAAGGTCTCTTTGGGGAAAATGAGTTTCTCATGATTCCCTTTAGAGTGATGAATTCTCATGCTGTCTTCATGGAAATTATGAATTGAATATTTATTATATAGGTTCACTTTTTAGGGAATGTTATTTGTGATCATGGTGTGGACATGGAATTAGAAATGATATAGGGAGTGCTATATTGTGATATAAACAAGATCATTTTAGAGGTGTTAATCTTCCCCAAGTTATAAGGGTACTATAAGAGGTTTTTGGTATAATTATCTAAGATTTTGGACCCTTTGACTACTTCAAAATGGAATGAGAAACCATTTAAATGGATTTAGATATTCTAGAGAGACTTTTAGGATCTTATAAAAATGTTGGATAGTTCTCTTGTGCTAAGACTACTAGAGGGTGCTGAGTTTGTAGTGTTTTTCAATGCCATTGGACTTGGACTTTGATGCATGTTGGTGAAGAGGCAGACAATGATCACTTATGAGTCAAGGTAGATTATACACCATGAGCATACCTATTGAATGTCATGACCTATAATTTTATCAATGGAATTTATCTTCTTATAATTATGTTATATAGTATAAATCACATACATCACATAGAGAAACCCACAAAACATTATTCTCAAATATGAAGAATAATACATTTGTCAGAAAATAAACCTATAAAAATTCCAAACCTTATAGGGGGATAATAAACAAAATAAATAAGATAAATAAGAATAGGATAATTTGGATCTCTTTTATCCACCAGAATGACTGAACTCATGAAAAAATCTATTAAAATAAAACCTAATGTTAATAATAAAATATTTATTTTGAAGATGAATGTATAAATAAATTTGAGAGAATATATAAGTGAATGATAAATTTATGGAATAATAGGTATTTATTGGAATTAGTGAACCCATAAGACTGTTATAAATATGACCATTGGAATTGTAATCTGACCGTTGGAATAGAAATTTGACCATTGGAATATTAACATGACTGTTGGAATAGTAATATGACCATTAGGAATAGTAATCTAACTAATAGACTAGTAACATCTGTTATGGAAGTGTAAAATAAAATTTTGGTGTCTTAAAAAATGAAAAAATGAGATATTTATTTCATGGTACAAGTAAATAAATGTTTTAAAAATGATAAATTAAGTGTTTGTATTTTTGTAAAACGTAAATGTTTTATGAATATTTTATAATGAATATAATTATTAAAAAGATTTTTTTCTATAAAATGGATTAATAAATTAATATTATATTGTATTATAATTATAATAATATTTTAAGAGACCATAAATAATCATTCTATGGATCATAAAATTGTTTATAATATTAAAATTAGTATTTTTTTCGAATAAATGATGATTTTAACTAGAAATTAAATTTTTAAAATTAAAAAAATTATTTTCATAAAATTATGTATATTATTTAAATCTAAATTTTGATAAATTATTAGGTTGAATATTTGGGATTTTTCTAAAATAGTTGATTTTTTAGTGAATTGTGAAATTTAAAAATTTATTGTATTTAACATTATAAGCCAAAAAAATGAATTTTTGATTCATGAATGATGTATGAACCAATTATTTTAAACCCACATAAAGTAGTTTCTATATACAATAATAATAATCAACACTATTGAAACTCTTATTCAAAAATAATAAACTAATGAATATAATAATAATAAATACACCTATCATTACCTTATAAGTACCACCCCTCACAACCCCCTATCCTCACACCTTATATGCCTCAAATATTTTCAATATTATATCCAATTACCTTCCTAAACCTCTTATACACGTCCTAGTGTTTCTTTTCTCAACAAAATACCAATTACAGGTTCCTTAAGGAGGCCCTCAAGGAGACAACATTCAAGTGGTAAAATCCCCCATCTTCCTATTTTATATTCCTTATTTCACCTTCCTTATACTAACCCCCATATCCAAAGTATAATTATAATTATAGTATCATATATATACTATAATATTATTTTTTTAATGGAATATCCACCATCAATTATATTCTCTTCTCCTTTTATTATAAAAACCGAAACGTCATTCGTGATATGTCGTTTCACCGCCTTCGTGGACGATGAGTTTTCATTTCCCATTATCCAATTCACGATAGGATTAAATTCACATATAATTTTTTAAAATGACCTATATATATCATGGTCCTATATTATGGAATTAATATATGTCCATAATATTATATAAAATGAAACTAGTTTTTGATGGTTGGAAAACTGCTAAAATAAACAAAACTTTTATAATTTACGTTTCATCAAATTAATCATCCTCATACCAGAAAAAAAATGATATATGGGACCATTAAAATTTATTTAAGTGATTTAATACCATATAATTGTACTTCTATAATACAATTACCATTTGATAAGAACATATATATATATACACAAGTTAACCGACCACAAAACCATGAAACGAACGCTCCCAGAATGATGAAATTAAACATTATAAATCATCAACATAGACATAAATGAACTCAATAAAATTATAATAAACGAATATATGTGGAATGGGTTGTCAATTATGTAATTAAGGAATTAAATTTTATTATCAAATACATTATCTGCAATTAAAGAATTCATTTGCACATAAGGTAAGTGTAACACCCCACCCCTACCTCATTGGATTGAGGAGGCGGTGAAGGCTACTTGGCCTTAAGTGATGTTCCCAAGATGCCAAAGGCTGGAAATAAATGCCAAGGGCTTCAAGATCAATTTGGGGAATGATTTTCCCTTAATATGAAACCAACCAAACCATTCACTAAAAACCACTATATGATGCATGTCAATTCAATTACCCAACCATGCATTCCAAAAAGACAACCAAGTTGTTCCACAACACAACTCAAAACCAATACAACTAAACATGTCCACACAACATCAGAGTACACTGCAACATCTAAACAACCAAACACCACAAGCCATGACACCACCACGGCTCCACACCAAGCTCCAAGCTCCAAGCACCATCATGACATCACAATGCTCCACTGAAGGAGGGATATTCCTTACCTTTTCCCACATCACGGTATACAACATCTACAAAGACACCAACCTGCCAAAGAAGGGGGTGAGTACTAAAACATAGTAGGTTCTTCCCAAATGACTTCCCTAAAAATTCCACTAGGATAAAACCATTATCACATTTATATAAAACAGTTTATATAAATTAAATCACAAGTGAAACCATTTTCCTAAGCAAAACATGCCCTTACCAAGCCATCACACCCATCCCAAGAAACCAAGGGAATGCCAACCAATAAAGCCAACAAACCATTCCAACATTTACACATTAGCACAAAAATTCCATCTCGAAAATAAATGCACAACCAAACAACCAAAGCAACCAAACGATGGAGGTTCCATCGAACCTGTTCACCCATTCACACCAAGCGGCACTTCCCGTCCACTTATCCTTGATGGTGGCCATTCCGTCCACTATTCATCCCCTTTTTATAGTGGTTCTTCTTGCCACTTCCACCCAACATTAAAAACAAGCCAATGTCGAGCATATAACCCACCAAGGTCACAACCACATGCAATCAACCAATTCCATATCATATCAATCCATAACAATAAATCACCCATTTATTGAAAACCATTTTCCAGGCCAAACAACATTTCAATAAAATAACCCTTTTATTGAAAAATATTTCCATCAATAATTTTCACAAATCAACCATAGAATCCCAATTTAAAATCTCCATTTTAAAATCCCCAAGAATAACATTTCACCATAAACCCCCTTTTTCCCCAAAAATCCCCAGAACATCACCCAAGGGATTTATAATCAATATCGCACATAAAAACACAATTAATTTCAAGAAAAAAAAAATAATTGTAACCAAAACCACTATCTCTAACCAAGTGGAGTCGAGAGAGAAGCCACCTACCTTTAGGGTTCCTGAGAAATCCACCCACAATCCACCGCACCCCAAATCCGGTGAACGCACCACCAAAACCACTCTAGATCCCTTTCCCTATCATCCATAAGACTTAAAATCATCATACAAGGCATACACAACCCTATATATACACACAAATAGTGTAGATCTAGAAAACCAAGAAAGAGGGAAGATCAGATCTAGAGGAAAACACAAGAGAAACAAGGGGAGAGAGTTACCCAGGAGAAACCACCTTCAAACCACCTTGAAACCCCTTTGAAATTCTTCCAAATCGAGTGGGAGAGAACCCTTAACCCCTAAGAACCCAAAATCCCAAGTGAGGATCGAGTGGGAGGAATATTGGAGTAAAATAGGTTAATCCCGAGGGAGATCAGAACTTATAAACCTATTTTTAAGTGGATGCACGGTTAGCCCACACAGTTTGGAAAACTGTGCGCTAACTGTGCACACACTACTGCCTCAGGAGCAAGGGTCTGCATGGTTTCCTCGCACAGTTTGGAAAACCGTGCGCAGGTCGTGCGAAACCTACTATCTCCCCTGCACGGTTTCCTGGAGAACCCGCACGGTATCCACTAACTGTTCTCAAACCGTGCACCCCTTTAAAGGCCTCCAAACTCATCCAAAACCATTACAAACTCTCCCAACTTCTTCCCAACTCATTCCATGCACCTTAAACACATAAAAATTCATAAATAAAGGCCACATACCTCAAACCATGGGTACTAAATTCTCCCCACCATTGGACTTTCCGTCCTTAGAAAGTAGTGTACCCACCATTTTCTGAAAGAGCTCGGGCCACTGCTCGACCATCTCTCACTCCCGCTCCCAAGTATCCTCTTGAATTTGACTATGTTGTCACAAAACACGAAATTAACGGATACTTTTACCACACAAGACTTTATCTTTCCTATCCACAACCCACACTGGCATGTGCACCAATGAAGCATCCGGTTCTAGCTTAACATGATCCCATCGAATCACATGGTGACGATCCGGATGATACTTTTTTAACTGAGACACATGAAACACACTGTGCACCACACTGAACCTAGGTGGAAAATCTAAATGATAATACACCTCACCAATTCGCTCAAGAATCTCAAAAGGTCCAATATACCTTAGAGATAACTTTCCCTGTTTCCCAAACTGACGAATTTCCAGCCTAGGAGAGATCCTCAAGAAAACATGATCACTCACCTCAAATGACAACGGCCGTTGACTATGATCCGCATATTATTTATGATGACTCTGATCCGTCTCCATTATCTTCATGATCAACCTGATCTTCTTCATAGTCTCATGGACAAGGCTCAGTCCATCGAGGACTCACCGGTTTCCACCCAACATAGTGGAGAACGACATGGCCACCCATACAATGATTCAAACGGAGCCATCTGTATGGATGCCTGATAACTGTTATTGTATGAGAACTCAACCAATGAAAAGTGCTACTCCCATGAGACACCATAATCCATGACACAATCCCACAACATATCCTCCAGAGTTTGTATCATCCTCTCGTATTGACCATCTATCTGAGGGTGATATGTCGTGCTCATAGTCAATGTGGCCCAAGGGCTTGCTGCAAGGATTTCCAGAAACGAGATGTAAACCTTGGATCTCTATCTGATACAATTGAAACTGGAACACCATTCCTCTTTACCACCTCCCGGATATAGATTATGGATAGATCCTCCACTGTATGAGATTCAAGAATTAAAATGAAATGGGCCGACTTCGTTAGCCGATCCACTATCACCCAAATGGCATCGTGATTTCCGACCATTCTTGGGAGACCTGTAACAAAATCCATCGCTATCTTCTCCCACTTACAGACATGGATTGGTAAAGACTGCAACATTCCTGCTAGCCTCTGATGCTCTGCCTTCACCTGCTGACAAGTCAAGCATCTCGAAACAAACTCAGCCACTCTCTTTTTCATAACACCCCACCAGAACTACGCTTTCAACAATTTATACATTTTCTGAATTTCAGGATGAAAAACCCACCTGGAATGATGATATGCCCTGAGAAGATCCTCCTGACAAGCAACTGGTACAACCATCCGATTCTGGAAACACAAAGCTGAATCTTCATTCAGTTTGAAACCCTCAATGGCCTCCACACCATTGAGTCTCAACCCCATGGTCACACACTCAGAATCCGATATCTGTGCCTCTCTAACTAGGCCAACCAAGTCAGAAATCAACAAATCTGGAAAGAAGACCGCTCTATCACCTTGGTCCACACATTCCAACTGCATATCAGTTATAACTGACATTAACTACCACTGATCTGATGCCTATTTTACCACCTGATCATATGATTTTCTACTTAATGCATCCGCCACCGAATTTCCCTTAACCGGTGTGTACATTAAGTTAAAATCAAACATCTGGAGATATTACGTACCTCTCCTTTGCCTCAAGTTCAATTCCCTTTGTGAGAAAATGTGCTTCAATCTCTTATGATCTGTATATACTGTGAATTTCTCACCAAAGAGATAATAATGCCACACCGTCAAATCATGGAACACTGCTGCCAACTCCAAATCATGAGTTGGGTAGTTCTTCTCATGCACTCTCAACATCCATGAGCCATATGAAACCACATGATTCCATTTCATGAGAACGCACCCCAACCATGATCCTGATGCATCACAATACACCATGTACCCTTTTCTTAATTCTATAAAAACCAGGATTAGTGCTGACGTAAGACGACCCTTTAGCTCTTCAAAACACTACTGACACTGTTCATTCCACTGGAATAGAACATCCCTTCTTGTCAAAGCTGTCATCAACGAAGCTAAATGAGAAAAATCACGAACAAAGCTTTGATAATACCCAGATAGACCAAGAAAACTCCATATCTCAAACACATTCTTTGGTGGTTTCTATGAGATAACGACCTCTATATTTTCTAGATTCACTGAAACACCTCTTTTAGAATTCACATGGCCAATAAAATGGACTTCCCGTATCCAGAAGTCACACTTTGACAATTTGGCATACAATTGATGATCCCTCAAGATCCCCAACACTATTTCAAAGTGCTTCTCATGCTACACCTTTGTCTTAGAATACACCAGAATGTCGTCTACAAAACCACCATAAATGAATCTAGATATCTCTGAAATATCCGATCCATCAATTCCATAAACACCGATGGCGCATTCTTTAGACCAAAGGGGATAACCACATATTCTTAATGGCCATATCTAATTCTAAAAGCTATTTTAGGAATATCGCCCTTCCTCACCCGTAATTGATAATATCCCGACCTTAGGTTGATCTTGGAGAACCACTGAGCTCCCCTCAACTGGTCGAACAAATCATCAATTCTTTGAAGTGGATAACAATTCTTTGTCATAAATTGGTTAAATATATGATAATAAACACATAGTATCAAAGTTCCATCCGACTTTTTCACGAACAACACCGGCGCTGCCCACAGAGACGTTTGAGGCTAAATAAACCCTTTGTTTTCTAACTCTTCCAACTGGACTTTCAATTCCCGCAATTCAGCTGGTGCCATCTGATCAGACTAAAGTGATATAGGACTGGTCCCTGAAAAAAGATCAATCATAAACTCCACTTCTCTTACGGGAGGTAACCTAGAGAATTCTTCAGGAAAAACTTCCATGAACCGATCAACCGCTGCTAGAAGAATACTTTGCTCAACACCGTCTACCGATTCCAATGAAAACACCGTCAAATGATACGATAATGTTCCCACTGCTGGTGCCAACAAACCCATTACACCCTGCCTTTCTTGCTTCTCTCCTCTAACAAGATGTCTAGTTCCATCATGTGTCGTAAAATCCATTATCCGTGCATCACAGTTGATGTGGGACTTAAAATCCACCAGCCAATCCATTCCCAGGATTACATCATACCCATCCATCTCAAGCATTGAGAAATTACAGGTTATCTCAACCTCACCCACAACAATACAACTTGCTCTAAACAAGAAGGTTCAACACTCTCCTTGACCCAGAGGAGTTTGAAGTTTCAAAACTAAGGGAATCATTTCTACCCTTAAACCCAGAAAATCAACTACACTTGGAACAATAAAAGAGTGTGAAGAACCAGTATGAAACAACACATGCATCAAGGTAGAATTTAAAAGAATAGTACCTCGCACCGTGGATGGTCCCGAATGATCATCCACCACAACATGCTCAGCTATGAACACATTTTTTCTTTCCACACTCTACTCTTTATTGCCCTGCAGAGGCATCGTGATATTTCGAGAATCACCATGACCCACTTTACTCTGTTGACAAGGGGTGCACTTCTTTCCCCATCCCATCGAAGCATACGACATCTGCGATCCCTGAGGAGTGTCACACACACCTGAACTTGGATCATTCCGACAATAACGCTGTAGATGCCCCATCTGCTTACAATTATGACATGATCAAGGTTGTTTCGTACAATCCCGCTTGATGTGGATTGTAGAACCACACTGAAAACATACTGGCTTGCTACAGGGCTTTGGAGGAAGATTTACCAATCCTACCGTCGGATTATATGCCATATTCCCGCCATGGGAATAAGTGTCCCTCTTCCTCTTGAACCCAGTGCTAGAGTTCCCACTATTCCCCATGGGTACCACTATGCTTCCCCCGCCCAGAGCTCCCAACAGATCCTACTCAGCCACCGAGGCTCTATTCACAATCTCTGTGTAATCTTCTATACACAGTACTGCTATCATTGAATGGATTTCTTTCCTTAATCCCCCTTCAAATATCCTTACCTTCAACGATGTGCTACCCGCCACCTCGGGTGAAAACTGCACTAAGTTCAAAAAATTAGCTGCATACTCCGTCACAAAGATAAGATCTTTCTTCAAACTGAAGAAATAATATGTACGCTGAATTCTAAACATATGTGGGTAGAATTGTTTATTAAACAATTCCTCAAAGCGTTCCCACAACATACCTTGGTCAGTCCCATCTTGGACTACCAACTCCCACCACTAAAGGGCAAGATCTTCAAACATATACGTGTCCAACTTCACTATTAACTCTACCGACATTCCCAATAACTCAAAGATCTTGTTCATTCTATTCAACCATTATTCTGCCCTCTCTGGCTCTGAATCACCACTGAAGATAGGTGGATTCTGCTTTTGAAACTAAACCGCATGATCCGCATGCCTTGGTTCATCCATTATATTTCTACTTTCCATAGGTTGGAAAGATTTCACTATGCTTTTCACTAACTGTTGGTTCACCTGAGGCTTAGGTGATACCACATTCTCAGCAACCTCCTCTAGTTTGTCTCTACAACACCTACCTGGTTCCATTTCTATAAATAGAAAAAAACAACCATGAGTCCCACTTCCGTAGACATCACAAAATCCCATTTCAAATCACATTACACAACACTTTCACAACAAGGCTTTACAGAAGTTCACATTTCCCATGTTTCACCATTTTGAAAATCATACCATTTTCAAAATATAAAATTTATTCACATTAAAGATTCACACAAAAACCAATTCTCAATTCATCCCATAGATCATTATACCCCAATGAATTTTTCATCCTAATGGGAAGTCATTTCTACCATGCATGCCATGCTCATCTCATTGTCTACACCCACGACAATGAGATATCCAATCCCTATAAGTGTCTCCCAAACAATTATGTACCCAACTCCTTGGTAACTTTAATTTCAGCACAAGAGGGTTAGCTACGTCCTTTTATGCTATACATTCCATGTTTCGACATTCCTACAGATTGCTACCATCACAACTCAAGGAATGTAACACAACGAATATCAACACCAAATCCGATAATAAACTCCAAAGGACCGAAGAAAATGATACCACTTGTAACACCCGCCCCTACCTCATTGTCTTGAGGAGGCAGTGAGGGATACTTGGCCTTAAGTGACGTTAGCAAGATTCCAAAGGCTGGCAATAAATGTCGAGGGCTTTAAGATCAAGTACTGAATGATTTTCCCTTAAGATGAAACCAACCAAACCATCCCCTAACAACCACTATATGATGCATGTCAATTCAATTACCCAACCATGAATTACCAAAAGACAACCAAGTTGTTCCAAAACACAACTCGAAACCAATACAACTAAACATGTCCACACAACATTAGAGTACACTGCAGCAGCTAAATAACCAAACACCACAATACATGACACCACAACAGCTCCACACCAAGCTCCAAGCTCCGAGCTCCATCATGACATCATAATGCTTTACTAAAGGAGGGAGATGACTTACCTTTTACCACATCACGGTATACAACATCTGCAAAGACACCAACGTGGCAAAGCAGGGGTGAATACTAAAACTCAGTAGGGTTTCCCCAAATGACTTCCTTATACACGCCTCTAGGATAGAACTGCTAGCATATTTATATAAAAAAGATTAAATAAATTAAATCACAAGTGCATCCATTTTCATAAGCCGAACATGCCCTTACCAAGCCATCACACCCAACCCAAGTAACCAAGGGAAATCCAACCAAACAAGCCAACAAACCATTCCAACATTTACACATTAGCACAATAATTCTATTTCGCAAAGAAATGCACAACCAAACAACAAAAGCAACCAAATGGTGGAGATTTTGTCCAACCCATTCACCCATTCACACCAAGCGGCACTTCCCGTCCACTAATCCTTGATGGTGGCCCTTCCGTCCACTATCCATCCCCTTTTTATAGTGGTACTTCTCACCACTTCTACACAACATTCAAAACAAGCCAATACCAAGAATATACCCCACCAAGGTCACAACTACATGCAATCAACCAATTCCATTGCATATCAATCCACTTCAATAAATCACCCATTTATTGAAAACCATTTTCCATGCCAAACAACATGTCAATACAAAATCCCTTTTATTGAAAAACATTTTCATCAATCATTTTCAAAAATCAACCATAGTATCCCATTTTAAAATCCCTATTTTAAAATCAACAAGAATAGTATTTCACCTTAAACCCCTTTTTTTACCAAAAATCCCTAAAACATCACCCAAGGGATTTCTAATCAATACCGCACATCAAAACACAATTAATTTCAAGCACAAAAAATTAATTTTAACCAAAATCATTAGCTCTAACTAAGCGGAATCGATAGAGAAGCCACCTACCTTCAGGGTTCCCGAGAAATCGACCCACAAGCCATCGCACCCCAAATCTGGCGAACACACCACCAAAACATCTCTAGATCCCTTCCCCTAGCATCCATAAGCCATAAAATCATCATAAAAGGCAACCAAAACACTATATCTACACACAAAAAGTGTATATCTAGAAAACCAAGAAAGTGGGAAGAGTAGATCTAGAGGAAAACAAAAGAGAAACAAGAGGAGAGACTTACCTGGGAGAAACCACCTTCAAACCGCCTTGAAACCCCTTTGAAACGATTTCAAATCAAGTGGGAGAGCACCCTTAACCCTTGAGAACCCAAAATATCGAGTGAGGCTTGAGTGGGAGGAAGATTGGAGTGAAATAGGTTATGCCCGAGGGAGCCCAAAACTTATAACCCAATTTTTAAGTGGCGACATGGTTAGCCCACATAGTTTGGAAAACCGTGCACTAACTGTGTGCACACTACTGCCTCAGGAGCAAGGGTATGCATGGTTGGCTTGCACGGTGTGGTAAACTGTGCGCAGGCTGTGCGAAGCCTACTGTCTACCCTCCACGATTTCCTGGAGAACCCGTACAGTTTTCACTAATGGTGCTCAAACCGTGCACCCATTTAAAGGACTCCATACTCATCCAAAACCATTCAAAACTCTCCCAACCTCTTCCAAACTAATCCCATGCACTTTAAACACATAAAAATTCATAAAAAAAGTCCACATACCTCAAACTGGGGGTACTGTAGTATGGGATCTCTCTAAACCTCAGTATTTAATTTTGGTAATGCTTTATATCTCTTTCCCTAAATTTATCAATTAATTCTTAATGTGTAAATATTTTATATTATTTATATATGTTCAAAACACATATATCTATATCAATTAATCTTAATTTTATGGGGAAATATATATTTTAAAAGGTTATCTTCAAAATTCCTCTTGATAAGCAAACCCGATTAAAGGGAGATTCTCTAATTCTTACCAATTTTTAAGTAAAATAAATAAACTATTTTATCCACTAATATTTTTATAATATAATTTTTTTTCATGGAATAATTTTTAAGTTCATTTTTTGTTTTATGAAAAAATTAGGCATTTATCCTCTTTAGTGACACTATATTATTTCCCTGAAACTGCACTTAAGTGTCATATTTATAATGGTACCAAACCAGGTTTTTTAGTGTTAAAATTAATTTAGACATCATTATTCATGATTTATTTTTTATTATTCCTTTATAATTGACCAAGAGGGATCTAAATCCATTATTTCATGGATACCATTTTGAACACCATTTGGTTATGCATGATGACATTATTGTGAAACCCATTTCTTTTAATGGGTAACCATTATGTTTTTTCATTATGGTTTATTTATTTATGTGGAAAACGTATGAATGTACATGTTATTATGGGTGTTCACAGATAGAACTCCAATTAATTAGGTAATTTTTTGTCGCATGATTTGTTACATACGAGAATACAGAGTAAACCATATCCATTATGGGAATTTGTCCCCCATATGATATCATCTTGGTAGTTTACCTTGACTCGTATTTATGACATGTTATGTGTTTCTGCAACATTAAATTTTTTTCTTTGTTCATATGATTCCATGTTCTATTTGTTATTTTATGAGTGTTGTCGCACACACTCTAAAAATATGTGTGACTTAACTACATGTGGCACAACAGTTGACCAGTGTCGTTCTATGAAGGAGGAAGTGAATTAAAGAACCTTTAATAGGCTTGCGTAAAAAAATATTGAAAACAAATGAAACAAAATATGTGAGGGTGGGGGGGGGGGGGGGTTGGTTTTGTGACTTTCGGTCAATAAATTAAACAAAAAACAAGAAAAACCAAAGACAATGGTTATTTAAAAACACTTATATGAGAAGATGTAGTTGATCTAATATACCCCTTAATAATTTATTTATCATTATCCTAGATGATTATAATTATTTCAATTATGATCCTTTAAGATTGTCACCCCCTAAACCCTACGAAATTTAACACGACCACAAATATTGGAAAAATGAGACTTAAGTCAACTTTAGGACTTCAAATTGAAGCACCCTACTTTGATTGTGATCGAAAATACAAATTATGGTCAATGTTTAGTTAGTTAAACATCAAATCCCAGGGTTTGAGAATTAATTGTGTTTTGATATGAGACTTTAACCCTAAAATTCTATCCCAAGTTGAATGGATATGTGTGATTAAAGTTTCAGTCAAATGATTTACACAAGTCTGACCATGCGGTCAAGTGCAAGTCGATCAATTTACATAGAAATTAAAACTGAATCAATTTATCACAATTTATGAATTACAATATGTTTATGGAATCAAAATATACAAATTAAGGGAGTGGGGATTAGATCAACTATGAACTAAATCAATCTTCCATGGGCATAGTTGTCATAGTGGAGACATTTTGCATAAGAAATGGATTGAAAGGGAAAAACCCAATATCATCTACACACTTATATTCCAACCCAAGAAGAAAATTATAAAGATCAAAATTTAAGTACAAAAAATATTAGTTGAATAGAAATTCAAAATACAAGTATGAAAACAAATAAATACAAAGTGCAGGTGGGAGAGGAGAGCCTTCTTGGTAGAGATGTTTTCACATGACCTTACTTCTTCCAGGATTTGTAAGGTGTTCCAAAGATACAACCTTTCATAAAAATATTAAAAATTCCTCCCGAAACCCTCCGCAAGTGTGAAAATTTCCTTTAAATAGAGTTTTGGAGGGCTAGGGTTATAAAAATTTTTTAAGAGTGAAAGGGAAATTCGGACAATGTTTTTTAATCCCAATTTAACAGCATATTTGTCCTCTAAAACAAAATAATGGGTGGACCTTCTAGAAGGAATATGTGTGAAAAATCATGTCCCCGATATTCTATCCAAATTTTGGCCTAATCAAAGTTTGGATGAAGAAGATATGGACCAAATGGTAAAGTGATGTCAAATCCGGATAGTTCAACTCAACTTTGTCTTGATGGCCCAGTTACGCCACACAAATGCACGATCAAGCTCAGACTACCAAAATGAAAGTTGTAGAAAATCATGTGAGAAACACAGTAAAAAATTTAAAGTTAAAATAAATTATAGAAAAATATTTATATTCTTAATACTAAAATGAAGTTTAGAAGGGTAAAACTAGAATTTTCATCAAATTTTCAAATGAATTATTTAATCTCAAATATTCCATAACTGAAAATATTTAGCACAATGTGAGGAAATTATATCATTTATTATTAATAAAATAGTAAATAAAAATGTGTTTTATCAACTACCCCACACTTTCCCTTTTGAACCCTTGGGAAGAATATTATATCATGTATTCCAAATAGAAATTGTGATAAGATATGCATGTTCATATTTCTCAATCCATAGTGAAAATATAGGCAACCTAAGAATCCCATAAAGAGTCAACATCAATAAATTTTAAAGTTTTTGTCTCATAAATTGTTTCAAAACAAATTCTAGTGAGATTCATGACACAAATCATAGAGAAACAAGTCATGGGTATACCATGTCACTAATTCTCCATATGTGTGTGTGCCAAATATTCCAAACTCATAAATCCACCCTTTATTTTGTATATTCAGGTCATGTAAAACAATTTTTCCTACCTGGTTTAATTTAACAAACATGTTATACATTCCTTTGTAATTGAATTTCAAGACCCACTAACTTAATCAATCCTAAAATTCAAACCTTAAGCTCCCAACCTAGATATCCCCATATGTTGTACATGTCATCACTCCCCTCATTTATTATCTTTTTTTGTTTTTTAAGATGCACTTGGAAAAAGTCACACACTAAACTCTCAACCTATGTTTTATCTCCTCTAGACACTAATTTTAATAGTTATAACAAGATCAAAGGTTGATGGATATTGTGTTTTGACTTATCCAAGACACAACCATTTTTTAGGGTGAACAACAGTTAAATAACAGGTACACTCGTATCGGTCAATTTGGTACATTAATGAAACCGATCAGAAGAGAAATGAACGTATGGATCAACCCATGATTTTTTACCTAATTTTATTATACCTTAAATTGAGTAGGAAAAATTTCAAAATTCATGGTTGAGTGAAAATTTGTGTGGAGAAATCAATGACAAAATTTACCATGAACAAATATCACAAAAAATGATGTCAAAATCTAAAATTTTTTATAATGATAAAACCATTCATATCATCGATGAATTCATTTTTTATAAACATAAACCCTTTATGATGAAATATTACTCATGATTATAATTCTACTAATTAATTTTGAAAACATTCCTTTTCCATATGTTCCACATTATAATGTTACATGATATGTTTTTATTGAATTTTTTTTTGTTTTTTTAAAAAAATTTAACCAAAAACAGAATAGAAAATACCTTCAAAACAGAAAAATGAAAATGATAAATGTCTACCCCAAAATGTTTTACCCTCACCCACACATAAAATATTGCATTGTCCTCAATGTGAACCTATGAGATGATACGTTCACATGAAAAGAAGAATTTTAAATAGGAAAAATAATATAAATGTGAAAGGGTTAGGAACAACCTGATATGCTCAAGTGATGATGGAGTCATACAGTGTGATGAAATCCACTATATCAGTAGGAATTCCCTTAAATTATTTCTTCAAACGTTGCATGTTTACTGTAAATATCCTTCCATTATGCTCTCGTGTGATCTCCACTGCACCAAAAGGAAATACTTTAGACACAACATAAGGACCTAACCATCTGGAACACAACTTACCATGCATTAGTTTCAGTCATGAACTGTAGATAAGGACTTTATCTCCAACATGAAACTCTCTTTATTAGATCTTTATATCATGAGATGCTTTTGATCTTTCCTTATAAACACTTCAGTTCTCATATGAAGACAATTGAATATACTCAAGCTCTTGAATTTGTAGCTTCCTTTGGATTCTATCTTGGACCCAATCCATGTTTCATTTATTTATACCCCAATAATAACTATTATCAACTTCCATGATGAGATAACACACTTTCCCCAAAACAATTTGAAATGGGGACATACAAATGGGTGTCTTGTATGCTGTCCTATAAGCCCATAATGAATCATTAATGCACTTTCTCGAATCCTTCCTATTCCACTGCATGGTTTTTTTCAAAATTTTCTTCAACTCACAATTTGAAACCTCATCCTAGCAGTTTTTTTGGGGGTGGTATGATGTTAATGTTTTGTGTGTCACACCATACTTTTTAAGGAGGGAAGATGAATTATGATTGCAAAAGTATGTCCTTTGGTCACTGATGATGGCCTTTGGTACTCCAAACCTACAAAAAATATGTGCTTTGACAAAGTCCACTACAACATGAGAATCGTCAGTCTTGGTGGAATTAGACACCCCCCATTTTCTCACATAATTAGTGGAAACCAAAATATACAGGAAACCAAATGAACTAGTAAAAGGACCCATAAAATCAATGCCCCATACATCAAAATCCCACAAAATAAAATGGGTTGTTGAGGCATCTCATGTCTCCTAGAAATATCTCCAATGTGTTGGAAACATGAGCATGACTTGAAAAACACATAAAAATCATGAAATAATCTAAGAAAATATAATTCATAGTCTAAAACATTCCTAGCTTTTAGTTGAGAACCAAATCCACATGAAAGTGTATGGAAGAATTGTAGAACAGACTCAAACTCATGATCAGGAACACACCTCCTAATAACATGATCACTACACATGCACTTGTGGTTGGGATCATCCCACACATTATACTAAGGCTCAAATTTTAATTTTTGGGCTTGATGTTTCTTTAAATTTTTAGTAATTTTATAGGAAACAATGTAGTTCACTAAATCATCATACCATGGATGCTTACTTAAGGTGGCATACAGATTCTTATCAGGGAAAGTGTTCCGAAGTGGAACCTGGTCCTTGGTATCTTCCTCTTGAGTGTGAGTAATACTAATCACGTGGTCTGCAACTACATTTTCTGCACCCTTCTTTTCCTTCATCTCCATATCAAATTATTGATGAAGGAGCATCCATTGGATAAGTTTGGTCTTTGTGTCGGGTTTCGTCAAGAGGTACCTCAGAGCTCCATGGTTAGAAAAAAATAACTTTAGAGCCCCATAAATATGAAAGTAATTTATATAATGGAAATATTATGGAAAGAAACTCTTTTTCTATGGTTGTGTAGTTTGATTGGGATGAATCTAGCGTCCTTGATTCATAGTCAATCACATGTGAACATCCCTCCACCATATGAGATAAGATAGCTCCAACCATGAAGTTGGAGGAATCATACATAATCTCAAAAGGAAGCTCCCACTGTGGGGGATGTATGATCAGTGGGTTGGTCAAGAAATTATTTAGCTCATCAAACACTACCCTTACTAAATCATTAAACACCAAATCAGAACCCTTTTGAAGAAATTGTGATAAAGGAAAAGCAATCTTACTAAAATCATTGATGAATCACCAATAAAATCATACATGCCCTAGTAAATATCTGACATCACACACACAAAGGATAGGGTAAGAATGAAATAATATCTACCTTTGCTATATCAAACTCTGTCCCATGTTTTGACAATACATGCCCTAAGACAATGCCATGATTTACCATGAAATGACACCTTTCAAAGTTGATGACTAGATTATTCTCAATACAAATATTCATAACCACTCCCAAAGTACTTATACATTCATAAAATGAGGATCCATATACTATAAAATTATCCATAAATACCTCCATGCATGTCTCAATAAAATCAGAAAAAATACTCACCATGCATCTCTGGAAGGTACCTGGGGTGTTGAAAAGCCCAAATGGAATCCTCCGGTAGGAAAATGTTCCTAATGAACAAGTGAATGTTTTCTTCTCCTGAAACTCTAAAGCTATAGAAACCTGAAAATATCTAGAAAATCCATCCAGAAAACAATAATGTGTCTTCCCAGCTAGTCTCTCAAACATTAGATCAATAAATGGGAGGGGGAAGTAGTCCTTGCGAGTGGATTGATTCAGTTTCCTATTATCAATACCCACCGGCCAAATTTTTTTCACTCTCATTGGAACTAACTCCTATTTATTATATTTTACAACTATAACACCACTTTTCATAGGAACAACCTAAATAGGAGTTACCCATTGTGAATCTGAAATTGGATAAATTATACTTTCCTCGAGCAAATTTTCAACATCTTTTTTTACAACTTCCAGAAGAGTTGGATTAAGTCTCCTATGTGGATGCCTCTCTGGTTTATCCCCATCCTCTAAAATAATTATATGCATGAAAATTGAAGGGATAATACCTGATATGTCAAATAAGGTCCTCCCAATTTCCTTAATGTTCTATTACAAAGGATGCAAAAGTTTTTCTTCCTATTCAAAAGGGAAATTGTTTGAAATTATAATAGGTAATTTCTAACCACTTAACAAGTATGAGTATTTGAGATTAGTTAGAAATGGATTGAGTTCCAATGAAGGGGGGTGCAGTAAGGATGGAGTCATTGAAGGAACTGAAATATGTGCATAATGAACATTAGTACTAGAATAATCATTATCAAAATCAGAGAATAATGCATCAAAACCATCAGCATACTCAACATCCAAGTCATAATTTGACTAAACATGAATAAAATAAGAATATTAATCCATTTAAAAATCAATTATAAGAGGGTTTTTTGCATTATAAATAGGTGTGGAGGTAATCTTAGAAGTCAAACTAGAACCAATACTCATAATCTTCCTAATCATAGGACAATAAAATTCCATAGGATTTTTATTTGGTGGTTCAAAATGGGAGATAACAAAAGCAGAATGGTCGTATGAGGGGTACTTCAAGGAATCCATAATATTAAATATCACAAATTCATCTCCAAAATCCATGGAAAGTGTACCCTCATGGAAATTTATGATTGTTTTTTCAGTTTTAAGGATGGTTCTACCTAAGATAATTCAATCATGAGAACATGCTTGATTATCATCCATGTTAAGAACATAGAAATTTTCTAGAAAGACCATGTCACTTACGCAAACAAGTACATCCTCAAGGAATCCCACTAGAATGTTTTAGCTCTATTAACCAACTGAACCACTACTCTTGTCAGCTTAAACTCACCAACCTATAAAGAAGAGAATACAGAGTGAGAAATCACATTTATAAAAGCTCCTAAATCACATAAATCATCAGAAAAGTGTAACTCCCCTATGCTACATGGGATGGTGAATGTCCATAGATCCTTTCACTTTTTATGAATTTCTAGAGTTGGTGTCATTAGTTAGGACACATTCCTTCCAAAATCGATCCTCTCATTTCCCTTGAGCCCTCTTAGTTTGGTACAAAGTTCTCTTATGAATTTCACAGAACTTGTTATTTTTTTGATGGATTCAAGTACATGGATGTTAATCTACACACCCTTGAATGTGTCCAAAACCTCCTTCTGAATTGCCTCTTCATCCATATTCTTGGTTTGAGGAACCCTATTTGGAAATGGAATGGGTTTAGGAGTAACATCATCAATATTTTTCTTACCTTTTTATTTATCTATGGGATTCTCATCAGTTGTTCTTGAATGGGGATTATCCGAAGTTGAGGTGAACCATGGTGGACTTCTAGGTGGAGAATAATCAGTGGTTTGATACCTTCTTAACAATGTGATGGAACTGACATCCCCCTTTGTATGTTGAGTTGGTTGGGAAGGTAAATTTCCAGAATTCTTACTTACCAGTTCATGGAGGGTGGTGGAAAACTGGCTCATTTGAGTTTTCAAATCCCTCAACTTTTAACCTTGACTCTTTAACTCATTTTATTTATTACGAACAATTTGTTTCAAAAGTTCATCAGTATTAGAATCCACCTTTAGATGAGAAGTACATTTTTGTTGACTTGTTGATTATTGAGCATCAAATCGCCTTTGGGGTTGTTGGAAACCCTGTTGGTAAGGGGAAGGTTGATGGATGTTTTCTTGAAAGGGGGTCTTTTGTTATTATCTAGAGCCATTACTTATGTCTTATTTATCCTTCCACCCTTGGTTTTTGTTGGAAAAAAGGAATAAAACTTCTTTTTGGGATATAGTTGTTGTTTTTGCTGATATGGTCTCCTTGGAAACACTATTACACAATCTTATGTTTCTTGTTGTTGGGGGAAATAGTCAGTTGGGTGGCTTGTCTCAGTGAAAATACTGCAAGGCCATAAAGTGTGGGGTTGGGATGTATTCTGTGCCAAAGAAATTTGTCTCACCATTGTTTTGAATTCATCCATCATGGTATCAATCAAATAAATTTAAATAGAATATGAACTAACATGATATACTCCTCTAACATGTGGGGTACCTCGATCGCCAAATTGGTGAGAATTTTGTGCCATCATGTTGGTCAATGCATGCACGAATGCTGGTGTTTTTTCAAGAAACCCCCCTCCAGCCACGACATCCACCATGATTCTCTTCATAGGTTCAGGTCCTTCATAGAAGTACTATATAGGGAGTTTCTCACTGATTTTGTGATACATGAAGCTTGCACAAAACTTATTTAATCCCTACCAATACTCATACATTGAATCCCCTTATGCTATCTTGATCCCTAAGATCTCTATTCGAATTAATGTGGAAATTGATGCTGGAAAAAATATCTATAAGAAAAGACATTTAAAATTGTTCCAACATGTTACATCTTCAGGTTGTAAATAATATATCCAATCCTTTTCCGTTCCATCAAGTGAGAATGGGAATGTTCTATGCTTTATTTGATATTCAGAGAAATTTCTCGGTTTCACTATTGAACAAATTACATTGAATTCTTTTAAATGTTTGTTTGGATCCTCACTAGATAATCCATGAAATTTTGGAAGAAGGTGAATTAACCTATATTTTAGTTGAAAGTCTAATTTGATAGTTATATATGTAATTCATGTAGGTTTATAATTAATATTAGGTGCATCCAACTCTCAAATAGTTCTATTGAGTTCATTTTTGTTATTTTTAGCCATTGTATTTTGTTTAATATTTGTTTTAGAAGAGTTTATAATTTCAACATTTCTAGAGTAGAGGAATGCCCCAATTGGGTAAGTGTTGACACTTCCGGTAGACCAAGATTGTATGATTCAATCCCAAAGGCTATGCTCAATCTCAGGGAATAGATCAGGGAGATCCTTGGGATGGGATCATGTCATAAATCATAGAAAAGAGAAACAAATGTAACAGACAAAAATATCATTAAATGAGGTTTCAATTGATGGTCTAAAAAAGAAGACGTTGGTAAGAAAGAATGGAAAAGAAAAGGTAGGACAAAAAAAGAAACAAAATAAAAAAAATATAATAAAGAACATACCTAAAATTGGTTGAATAAAAAAAATTCCTCGTTGGTAACAATGTTAATTTGGTGAGCGTTGTTGCACACAATCTCAAAATATTTTTGATTTAACTAAGTGCAACACAGTGGATGGCCTAGGTTCTTCTATAAAGGAGGAATTGAATTAAAAACGTTTAATAGGATTGAATAAAACAAAAATAAAATAAAAAGAAGAGTTAAAACAAATGAAACACAAGATGGGGGGGCCATTTTTGTGACTTTCAGAAAATAAACTAAACAACAAACAAGAATAATCAAAGTCATAGCTTCTTTAAAAAAATTATATGAGAAGATGTAGTTGATATAATC
This sequence comes from Viscum album, assembly GCA_963277665.1. Taxonomy (NCBI): domain Eukaryota; kingdom Viridiplantae; phylum Streptophyta; class Magnoliopsida; order Santalales; family Viscaceae; genus Viscum; species Viscum album. The sequence goes on from OY728121.1 coordinate 358,643,456, forward strand.
TACCTCTTTATAATTCATTTATCATTATCCCATATGATTATAATTTTTTCAATTATGACCCCCTAACCTTGTCAATCCCCAAACCCTATAGAAGTTAACACGACCACTAATATTGGAAAAATGAGTCTTAAGTGAACATTAGGACTTCCAATCGAAACACCCTATTTTGATTGTGATCCAAAATCCAAATTATGGTCAATGGTCAGTTAGGGAAGCATATCCTCCTTGGATTTTATAATTAATTGTGTTTTGGTATGAACTTGAACCCTACAATTCTATCCCAAGTTGAATGGATTTTTGCGGTTAAATTTTCGCTCAAATGATTTACACAAGTTCGGCCACACAGTCAAGTGGAAGTCAATAAAGTTACATAGAAATTAGAACACAATTAATTGATCACAATTTATGAATTATAGTATGTTTATTTATTCAAAATAAATAATATAATGGAGTAGGGATTAGATCAACTACAAACGAAATCACTCTTCCATGGGCGGAGTTTTCAACATGGAGATGTTTTGCATAAGAAATGGATTAAAAAGGGGAAACCTAATCTCATCACCATTATTAGATTTTAACCCAAGAAGAAAAATATAAAGATACAAAGATATGAACAAATAATATTATTTGAATATAAATTCAAAATTCAAACAGAAAACAAAGAAATACAAAGTGAAGGTGGGAGAGGAGAGCCTTCTTGGAAGAGATGTTTGAACAAGTCCTTACTCCTTACAAGCATTTTATGGTGTTCCCAAGATACACCCTTTTGGAAAAACCTTCCTAATTCCTTTAACAACCCTCCCATGGAGTGAAAATATCCTTTAAAAAGAGTTTGAGAGGGCTAGGGTTACAAAACATTATTATGTGTGACAGAGAAATTCGTCCAAATTGTTAATCCCAATTTCACCCCATATTTGTCCTCTAAAATGCCCGAATAGTCTGGCCTTATAGAATAATTATTTGAGTGGAATCATGTCTCAGATATTCCGTCCAACGTTGGGCCAAATCCAAGTCCATATGAAGAATATACAACCCAAATGGTGAAGTGATGTCCAATTTGGATAGTTCAATCCATCTTTGCCTTCATGGCACATTTTCTCCACTAAAATTCAAGATCCAACTCATATTTCCTAAATGGAAGTTTTACCCAATCTAGAGATGAACAAATTTTTAAAATTTTACATTAAAATAATTTACATAAAACTATTTATGTTCGAAATAATACAATAAATTTTAAAAGGGTAAAACTGTAATTTTCATCAAATTTTCAAATGAATGATCTAATCTGAAATATTCCATAATTGAACATATTTAGCACAATTTGAGGAAAGTATATCATTTATTATCAATAAATTAGTCAATAAAAATGTTTTTTATCCTTATTCCTCCATATGATTACTCATGATCCATGCCTTTTATGTTATCATGTTATTCATTCTAACTCATGTTTTATGGTTCATTTACATATTCATTCCCATACAGGGATTTTTAGCTCACACCTTTTTCACTATTCACCTGGTTATCCTATTAAGTTTTAGGATATCAAACGTAGTTAGGAGCTCATAATGGAGGTTAATATAATGATTTTTAATTATTGTTACATGTTTTCTATTTACGTACCTAGAATTAAATAGACATTGGACTTTTTGTTCCATAGTTTGTATTTGAAGGATAATTATGATTAAAATCATATAATAATATTTTCAAAAGGCTCGGGTCACTGTAATTGGTATTAGATTATGGTCTAGTTATTTTTTTAAATTTGGACTAAAAAAATAGTAAGAAGCCTCAGGATAATTCTATCAGCATGGTTAAAATAGATTTAATCCTAGGGAATCACAAGTTATGATATAATTTTAGTTTATGACTTTATCCTTCTTTCTTCATAGTTTCCTTTTTATATTATCATTATGTATGTATTAAAGACCCTAATTTTATTTTTCTTTTTATAGTTCATGGATAGAAATATGAGAACCTGTGATAACAATGAATTTGATAGGTAATATGATGATCACCCTAATGTGATAAAAACCAAATGGGAATGGGAGACAAGAACATTATGAAAGTAATGGATTAACTGGATTATGTAATGAATAACAACTTTAATCATGTGGAACTCCATACTTATCCCAATAAATATAATGTTGTGATGAAATAATTTATGTGAAACAGACATCCTATCTTTAGTGGATATTCTTATACCCTCGTAACGTAACAATGGATTAACTCCATTGAGAAGATATTATCAATCCTCCAATTCTCAGAAGAAGATATGGTCATGCTGGAGGTCTACCATTTTAATATAGAAGATGATTAGTGGGGTACACTAATGAAAAAAAATTATAAAGTGACAATTAATTCCATGAAATGGAAAGTATTCAAGAAAATATTTTTAAATCAATATTTTCCTTGAGCTATCCATCTTAAGATTGAGAGGGAGTTCCTAGGAATGAATTAAAAGGAATACATTTCTATCGGGGTGTATGAGGAAACCATTAAAAGGATTTCATGACAAGCCTCTATATTTTTCATGAACATTGAAAGAAGGGTGGTCACTTCTTTCATAGATTAAAGATGATTCTACAAAATGTATTGTAAATTTGATACTTTGACATATATTAGGAGATCATCCATTATTCCCTTAAGGTTAAGATAGAGATTTGATACCCTCAATGTCCCCATGGGTTGAAGATAGAAAGGATAAAATGGAGTTTCATATGAGAGGATAAATAGATGAATCCCGTGGGGGAAAGAAAATTCTATCATCCTAGATGTCAAAACTGTTGGAAGAAAAATCCTAGAAATTTTTTAAAAGTAACCAGGTGATTCTTTAGATGTTGAAAAGAGGGAATATAGATAATAATTTCCAAATGTATATGAATAATCCCACTAAAATGGAAGAATAAAATAAGGTTCATTCCAATACTCAACCATTAATACTATGTTTTAACTAAAAGAAACATTGGAATTATGAAAACTAATGCCATATTATAAGGGTTGTCAGAGATAATCAATGGCCAAAATGTCCAAGAAATCAATGAAGGGAATATTCTATCACTACTTCTAAGGAGGATCCAAATAATGATGTGGTGATATGTACACTAGTTATTCATTCAATAATAGAAAACATACTTTTTTATTATAGTTCTATACACTCTTTCATATCTTGAATGTTTTGTAGAACTATTCAAACACCACCTCAAAATATAGAGGTTATGTTTTCCATGAGAACGGAGAATGTGGGTCTTATTGAATCTAAAGTATATAAATCCTCCCCAATCTATTTTTTCAGAATGTTCCTACCATAAAATCTCATCCTACTTCCATTAGTGGAGTTTGAGGCTATATTGGTCATGGATTATCATTCTCTATATAAATCCAACATCAAATTTCTGGAAGGAAAAATCACTCTACATATCCCTAGGCATCCACCAATTATTTATAAATTCATATAGGATGATAAATAACCTTTGTAACCTTCTTATAATTCTTGGATACCATTTCCTTGTGAGAAAGAATATCTAGAACAAATGACAAAGAAAAAAAGAGAGAATCATGCTCCAAGAATTTTCCATTGTGAGGGACTACACTGATGTTTTCCCTGAAGAATTTCTTGGTATTCCTCCTGATTGATAGGTTGAGTTATCAATTGAACTTATACATGTATCTCTATCCATATCAAATAATCCTTATAGTATGTGAACCATTCAGTTGGAGGAACTGAAGAAGTAGTTGTAAGAGAATGGGGACTATGGTTTTATATGCCTAAGTGCTTCACTGTGGGGTGAACCAGTCCTATTAACCAAGAACATGGATGGATCAATTTAGATATGAATTGATTATCATAAGATTAAAAAATCATGATAATGATAAAATATCCCTTACCATAGTTATATTAACTATTTGATATACTAAATTGGGCCAAGTATTTCTCTATGGAGAGCCTTCGGTTGGGTTATCACCAGTTAAAGGTGAAGAATGAATATATTCCCAAAATATATTTTTAATTAGGTATATACACTATGAGTTCATATTGAATCCTTTTAGAAAAACTAATTATCCAACAATTTTCATAGACATAATGAATCGAGTCTTTAGAGATTAATTCAAAAAAAAATTCATAGTATTTGAAGATGATATTCTAATAGAATCTAAGAGAAAGGAGGTGCATGAGGATCATTTGAATACTGTGATCAAAATATTGAAAATAGAGAAAATATATTTAATGTATAGTAAATGTGAGTTCTAGATAGAGGGAGTACCATTATTGGGGAAAATTGTCACCAAAAACCGAATATCTCTGTAGACCCTTCTAAGATAAAGGAAATCAAAGAGTGGCCTAGGATGACATCTGTAATGGAGACCTATTGTTTCCTTGATCTAGATGGGTATTACCAATGATTTGTGAGGAACATATCATGATTTTAAAACCCATTAACCATTATAACTTAGAATGGATTATTGTTTTTTAGGTCCATTGAATGTAAAGACTTCTTTAAAGAGTGAAAAAAGTGTCTTATCACTACACCCATACTTACACTACTTACATGTGGTGAACTCTTTGTGTTATACGGAGATGTATAAAATAATTCCTTAGGATATTTACAAATGAAAAATTATAAAGTCATATCCTACACTCCAAGGAAGATGGAAGCTCCTGATAGAAACTACCCAACACATGATTTGGAGTGTCTAGCTATAATGTTTGCATTGAAAATCTGGAAGAATTATCTCTATGGGGAATAAAGTGAGATATATACTGATCATTAGAGCCTAAAATATATATTCACATAGAATAATAATATTATGTTCCATCATATAGGGTTAGATATCATCAAGGATTATGAATTCTCAATCCACTACCATCTTAGGAAAGTAAATAAAATGCAATATGATCTAAGTAGAGAGGATCCTGCGTTCCTATCAATGAAAAGAATTGGGAATAATCCATTCTTTTTAGAAAAAAAGATAGAAATGGGAAAAATAAAGGAAGTTTCATCATCATATCTTTCTCAAATTATTTTCCTGTAACATCCCGGACCTAGGTGCCACTAAATCGGTGCCCCATACTGGGTCATCACATGACCTCAATAACACCTCCCCGTATTCCAGAGGATACTGACTAGTAGTAAGGGTCTAGATTAGTAATGCGGGGAAACTATACCCTCTTGTTCAGAGTAATACACATTAGTAAACATATAAAATAGTAGAGATAACATGAAATAATCAGGAAAAAAATCCTAAATAACCATTTCCCATGGTACAAACAACAAAAAACAGTAAATATTCCATGTAATGCTATAATTCCATGTGAACACAACCCAAAATAATACAAATAGTGGAAATCCCAAAATGGTCCTGAATCCAAGTATGTAGTCTCATCCAGGCATGTGACATGCTCAACCCAAATCCCTTGTATATGGCCATTTCCCTGGTCCTAACTTGCAAGTATAAAATCATCTCAGGTACCCAACATCATCCTGAGAAGGGTGTGAGTAAAACTCAGTAGTCCACCACAAACGGTGTCTACAAAATATCTTGTCTAACAGATAATGCATTTAATTATGAAAGAAATGAAAAGTAGATAATAATCATTTCTATAAACTCATTAGCATCCTTTATTAACTATTACTATGCATAGTACGAAATTCATCACACACATCTTCTCCATTATTTAGTTAACCATCATCATGTAATCAATGTGATAGGAAATCACATCATTCAAATAGGGCCCGTGGAATTTATCATTCTAAATAAGGGAATAGGTCAAATCTCTATCTCACTAGGGATAACACATCAAAAAATCACAATATCCTCACCACAATGCTTCAATCTGGGTGGAATGAAACTGTTAGGGGAATTGAGCTCTATCCCCTTCCCTAACCCATGCATTATGGGTGGAGTTAGAGCATCCTTCCAACTCAACCCATGGGAGGGAATTTAGTCCTTTATCTCACACCTCAATCCATGTTCACATTCTTATCCATCCATTTACCACACAAACCATATCACAACTAAATACAAACAATACATATAACAATCATACTATAATAGAACAAACATAACAAATATCAATGGAAATAACAATCCACAATAATCAGAATGGGAATTAATACCATTCCATAACCCATTAATACATTCTCCATTTACATATCAAATCCCATTTGACCCAATTCCCATTCCTGTGCCTTAACCCATTAAGTATGTTTTTATATTTTCACAGCTTAAACAACATTCCACAATTACTGTGTATTAACCCAATTAACCCATTTATCATTTCACAAGAATTTCCCACTTATGCATTTCTTGTAAAATTCTTATATCACTTAGCAAAAACACTTTATCACATTCGATACATTAAGTGTACCTCATAATTCCCATGTACCCATTTTGAATATTCATCAATTACCTTATGAAAAACCATTCACTTGTTCTTCTTTTCACAAGTCATTTCCAATTTAACACATTCATCATTTCATATATACTAATTCTTTTGGGAAACTCAACATAATTCGTAACCCGTTTTACACAGTCTACTTTAACCCAATTAACCCATTTCTAAGTCATTCCAAACAAACCCTTTAAGCCATTACCAACATAGGAATAACTATCCACATTCCATTTCTAATTTAACTAAAAATATTAACTTGTTTGACAAGGGATATACATTATCACATGTCAATTTCACACATAACTTTACCAATTTCAAGGTCCGATAAGGTCGGCACACCCCATGGGTGACCCTAAAATGTTTGATTAATCCTAGATAAATCCCATGAGGGCTATGAGGGGTTATATTATTGATTTGGACACCCAAATTTCCAAATTATACTCCAAGTAAAAAATATAGAATAAGAGAAAGGAAGGATCTCCACACACATGCAAAAATCTATAAGAAAAATATTGGATATACCTTGTTGACCACCTACCTCGAATCTGATAATGAACACACACATAAACGTAGACTTAGATCTTGATCCAAACCCCCTAGAAGTTCTAACCTAGGTACCACAAGAAAAAGATGGTTTTAGAGCTTTCAAAAAAGATATGAGATAAACAAAAAACCCTAATCTAGAAAATAGAAGCAAGAGGAAGATTAGACTTTCCTAGGGCTTTCATCTGCATCAAAAAATGTTCCAAAGGGTCAATAATCTAAAGAGAATGGACCTTCAGAATATTTGTTCATCCAAGCTTGTCGGTAGGGTTGTAGGAGGTGAAATGTAGGAGAATCATATGTTGGGGTTTAAAATCCTGATGTTGAAAATTTGTAAATTTCTCAACTTTACTGGGCTTCACGGTTTACCAGTACGGTTTTCCAAACTGTCCGAAAACCATGTGTGATCCACTACCCCAAAATCACCCCTTCACATTTTTTCATAGGAATTCTACACATTTATCTTAACCGTGTGATAACTATGTTCAAGCCTCCATCCAAGGCTGCACAATTACCTGGGATGCTCCACACGATTTTCACGAATTGTGTGAAAATCATGAAACATGCCCAAAAAATCATTTTCATCCCCTTTCATGACCCAAACTCCCAGAAAACCCTCAATCCATCTCATGAACTTGGGGAAACACTTATTTAACCAAAATAAGGGACTTTAAATAAAATAAAATCAAACACACACCTTAAAAAATCTAGAATCTTACAACTTCCCAACCTTATAACATCTCATCCTCGAGCCCAACTTCTTGAGCATCACTGAGCTGCTATAATAAGAGATCATGCCACGCGGCCTACCTATCCATTACCATTTCCCAAGTTTCTCATTGAACATTAAAATTATACCACAAAAAGTGAACCAAGACATGGTCTTGACCCACAAGACTTCCTCACCACTACCCCCAACACGAATTAGATACTCCTCAAGGAGGTATCAAATTAAACCACACCCAAAAACTAGAACTTTATAGAGAAAACATATGCATTAGTTCTTAACTCACAACACATGGAAACTTCAAAAACATTATTATATCACCATATAGGAACCAATAAGCACCCCATTGGTCTGATCCACTACAAAACTCATGACTTGAATCACTTGGAATCATTTTTCTATGTTTTTAAAGCTCTAACAATGACCAAACCCAATATGTCCTAGAGGAAAACACACGATCCTCACAACCACATTTCCCGACTTATGTCGATCCACCACTCATGTCCCGACGATACCTTTTCAAAACCATGTATCAAAACATAACCCAAACACTCAAGAACTTGAACAATTTAACCTCTTCCAAAGCTCTATACTAGGGAAATCTCTTCTAAATGGTGACCACTCAAGTTCTACCAACATGAATATCTAATCACATTTTCAACCAACCATTTCTCTGCTATGGTTATATCCATTATATTCGGTAACTTGGCACCTCCAATTTCAATAAATGACCACCATAATCTCAATTCGACTTTCATATCATACCTAACACACCCATATAGGTCATTCCCTAACTTCTGGTAGAATCCCTTCATCATGGAACCAGTGACATCCAAACAATAGTTAGGCTCCACCATCCCAAAAAACATTACAAATCACTATAACCCCTACCACCCATACACTGTCTAAATAGTACTAAGTTCTCACTCAAGCCCATTCCAAAATTTGAAACACACTTCTCCTCCAAAATAATTCACCAAAGGGGATTTACCACTATGCACATTCATCCCTTGCTCAGAGTCGAGTCACGTTTCCTCGATTGAGTCATTGTGTAATGATTAACTTCATAATTGGCATGGTACTACATCACATATACAGGGCACCTTCAATCTTTGAGTCATTCCAAAACAACTGAAGGAAACTTACCTGAGTATACTTTTTATTTCCATTCGATTTATAGCACCCAACCTCTCTTTCCACAAACCAATGCAATATCTCACCACACTCTTTTATGACTAAAAAAAAGAATTCAAATTTCATTTAGAACCACCCTGAGACCAAATACACTGATTGGATCAATCAACCATCATAGTCATGGGCCACTTGGCCATTCTAAAAGACCCTACATGCACCTCACATGTTCCTTATTAGGATCCTAGTGCCGCTATATCAACTCAATGTTATCCTCCCCATATTCAAGACTAACTCATCACTTCCCACCATATGAGGTTTGTTACCATTGATCTCCACATGGGATTCCAATCCCCATGGATCAAACCCAATCACAAGACAAATAAAAAAATTTAGACATGGTAATATAGCCTTCCCCAAAACAAGAGATTGAACATCAACCATCACCTACTCTCGAATTCCATGGGTGGTAATCACGACATTCTTTAACAACCGGCCAATCAGAAGGAACTCAACTTCAACCATAGTTGGGTTTCATCCCACAATAACACTTCACATATACCGCCCCCATGACCGTAAACTTCATGATGCACCTCGTCCTACTGAAACACCTTCATGTTTCAAGGCATAAAGGGAAAGCTTCTCAATGTACCTAGGACAATGTTAAGATGTCAGGAATGATAGTCACTAGATGAGGTACACTAAGAAGTTGTCGCAGAACACTACCACCAGCTTATTTATTTACGATATCACTTACAAAGATAGTACACCATGATTTTTTGAGGATTTTAGGCTTCCTTGCTGCACACCTATTATCATATTTTAACCCACACCACCCAAGCACCATTTCCCACTGAGACTCACCCCAAACCTACAACCATCTGTCAAGAAGTTATGAACTAGTGTTTTCCTCGGTACTACTTCTTCCCCTCCACCTAAGTTCTTCTGGTATGTCCCAGATATTTAATGACCAAACACTATAGTTTTCCACGCCAATAAAATCAATGGTTTCTCGCATGACCATACTTTATGATTTGGTTTTATAAGGAATGAGAGATGCCTATACCTTTTTAAATCATTCCCTAATAGTGTGTGCCCATGTATGGACCCCTTAGATCCCTAAAGGTTTCACACTTTCCTTCAACCACTCCCATACTAACTTTAGTTTCCATAATCCAACCCTCACCGAGGCATAGTCCAACTCCTGCTTACTCACCTAACCATGCCTCTTGGTTAGTCAGCCTCATGGACCCCAAAGAATTCTCAACATATCACCCAAAAAACCGAACCATTCATACAAACATGCCCATCGATATGATTCCATTTACCAAATCTTATAGGTAATCAGATTCATCGATCCCTCCTTTGAATCATTCCCCATTCCTCCTATTCTGAAGCACCCACATCACTCGAATAGACTCCCAAGAGGTCTCCCTTAATTTATCTAAAACTAAAAATGAATCACCATAACTCAAGTCACATCACCAAATCATCGACCTTCCCACTTATCCCTCTTGGATAACCCACACAAGATGACATATTCCTTTTTCCACTATCAAGGTCTAACATCCACCCACATGACACACACCCAAAGCACTAGGAACACTCTCTAGACTCTCTCATAGGATACCATGAAGTATGAGTGATACCGATTCCCTAAACTGGAGTCACGGTGGACAAAGACCCTTGATTCTCACACACATCGAGTTACGAATGAATCAATGTTTTTGAATAACACTCTCACCACTATTCCGATACACACTTCACCTAGCACACCACAAAAACATTTTCTCTTGGCCTCACACCAAAGGTAATCATACACATACATCACTAACATAATCCAAACCCCCCACTCTATGGTATGAGATACAACTCGCAAGGCCTGAACCTACATGGGTCACCACACCCATAATAACACCCATCTATAATGACACAAAATCCATGGCACTCATTCTTATGTTCATCTTACAATCCACACAATTACAACCCACAAGGTTTACAACTTTAACATTTCCAAACAACACTTTAAGACATGTAGAAGACCACATAACTAATGACACAAAAAGGAATATCCAAATGTTCATTCTTTAGAACATTATAATTCCCAAAATCTAAAAATACCTGATTACTTGGATTCATATTCCCCAACCATTTTCATCCAAAAATACCTCAAAGGATTTATAATGAGTATAGATTTCAATAGGAGAATTTAATACCTCCCCTACTTATCTCATTCCACATATGTTATTCCAATAGACATGTTCACATCTCAACCACTACCCTCAACCCCTCTTGCAACAATTCATGGTCAACGTGGGGAAAACCATATTACATAGTCACAAAACATTCATCAAACACCCCTTTAAACCATTTCATGTTTTACACAGAAATATTTTCCCTTATGCACATTTCCCATCTAAAAACAAGTAATAAACATCATTTTAACTCATTTACACTAGTTATTAAGAATAATTCATTAACTATTTCATCATCATGACACAAATCATTCCCTTTTAAACACCATTCATTCTTTACCATTTAGCACACCCCAAAACATTAACCCAGTCATGACGTTTCATTATACACAATATTAATTTACTATCCGTTTAATTATTTTCATTTACCCACCTTCATTACCATTATTAAACAAAATTTTCTTCAAATTTTCCAAATATGTAAAATGAATTCTACTCTCTATTTTCTGCACACTCATCTCGTATGGATGATACTTATATCCTTAGGGGCCTAAAATAATGCGTGAATGTAAACCCTAATTCCATTATAGACATGATAAAAATATCATAAATGAATCAAACCACACAACATGTGAATCATGTAATGGTGAAATATCATTCAACTATAATGACACACATCAAGAACAACAATTACCACCTTGAGAACTTAGGTTTTCCCTTATACATGGGTTAGCTACTCCCAAGAACAATCTCATTACCACGCCCCAACACTATCCTAATATCCTTTATACAATACAAAAATAGTAATAAAGAGAAAATAACTCCTCAGTTACCATATTGTAGCATCCCCATCCTGGGTTCCACTACACCAGTTCCTCGAGTTGGGTCATCACATGTCCTCTAGTGTGCCTCCGGGTATACCAGAGGTTTTTGACTAGAAGTGAGGGTCTATATTAGTCACGTGGAGAGACTATACCCACTTGGTCGTAGTCATCCACAATAGTAAACATATAATATAATAGATATAACATGAACTAATCAATGAATAATCATAAATAACCATTTTCCAACTAGGTACAAACCACAACCAATAATAAATATGCCATGTCATGCAACAATTCTAAGTAAACAAAACCCAAAATAAGAAAAACAAAAGAAATTCAAAAACGATCCTGACTCCAAGTTTGTATCCTCCTCTATGCATGTCCTATGTTCACCTTAACTCCCTAGAATAGGCCCATTACCCTTGTTTTGACCTGAATGACTAAAATCTTCTTAGGTACCCAACGACAGCCTGAGCAGGTTGTGAGTACAAATCAGAAGGCCACCACTAACAGTGTCTACAAAATATCCATTATAACAGATAATGCATGCAATTATTAAAGAAATGAGAAGTAGATAATTGAAATTTCACGAAATTCATTGAAAATATTTATTTATCTATTTCTATACAGTGTACCAAATTCATTATATGCATCTTATTCATTATTTAGATCACCATAATCATATAATCAATGGGTTAGAAATCACATAATTCACACAGGGTTAATAAAATCTATCATTATACAGAATGGAATAAGTAAAATCCACATATCGCCAGGGATAACACATCACAACATCACAACATCCTCACCTAAAATCCTCAGTCTGGGTGGAATGCAACTGTTAGGGAAATTTAGCTCCATCCCTATCCCTAACCCATGCATTATGGGTAGATTTAGAGCATTAGTCCAACTTGACCCATGGGAGGAGACTCAGTCCTTTATCCCACACCTCGAGCCATGTGAACATGCTTATCCATCCATTTACCACACAAACGATATCACAACCAGACATAACCAATACATATAACAATCATACCATAACAGAAAAAACATAACGAATATCAATGGGAATAATAATCCACATAAATCAACATGGGAATTAATAATATTCCATAACCCATTAATACATTATCTATTTTCATTTCAAATCCCATTTGACCTAATTCATATTCTTGATCCTTAAACCATTAAGTATGTTCATATATTTACACACCATAACCAACATTCAAAAATTACCATTTATTACCCAAATTATCCTGTTTATAATTTCATAAGAATTTCCCACTCATTCATTTCACTATAATTATTATATCACTTAACACAACCACTTTATCACATTCAACCCCTTAGGCGTACCACATAATTACCATGTATTTACCCATTCCACATATTCCTTAATTCCCTTATGCAAACCCATTCACATGTTCTTCCATTCTCAAGGCATTATTATTTTAACACGTTTATCAGTTCATATATACAAGGTGGGAAACTCAACAAAATTCATAACCCTTTTTAAAAAATCACCTTTTACCCAATTAAACCATCACTAATTCATTCCAAATGAAAAATTTAATCCATTAATAACCTATGAATAACTATCAATATTCAGTTTCAAATTAAAATAAACATATTATAATGTTTCACAACGGATCTTTGTTATCACACATAAATTTCTCACTTATCTTTATCAATTTCTAGGTCCTATAATGTCGGTGCACCCCATGGCTGACCCTAAAATGTTCAACATGTCCTCAACACACCCCACAGGGAGAATGAGGGGTTCCATTAGTCATTTAGACACCCAAAATTCCAAATAATACTCAAGTTAACAAATACACAAAAGAGGAAGGAAAGATCTTATCACACACGCACAAATCTATAACAAACCTATGTGATATAACTTTTAGACCACCTACCTCGTATCCAATGATGAACACACTCTTAAAAATAGCCTTAGATCCCAATACAACCCCCTTGATGTTACAACCTAGGTCCCACTAGAAAAATATTGTTTTAGAGATTTATAAAGAGATGAGAGAAACTAAAAACCCTAATCTAGAAAAGAGAAATAAGAGGAAGATTGGGATTACTTGGGGCTTAGATTTTAAAAAAATGGAACTCCAAATGGTCAATAATCAAAGGATAATGGAACTTGGGAAGATTAGGTCATCTAAGATCATCACCAGGGTTGAAAGAGGTGAAATAGAGGAGAATCACGTGGGTTTAAAATCATTGAGTGATTTTTTTTAAATTTCTCAGCTTTACTGGGATGCACGGATTACCCACACTATTTTCTAAACCATGCGCATGCCGTGCATGAGAAAATATCCCAAAATCACTTCTTTCCATAGTTTCATGGGAATTATACATGGTTAGCTTAATCATGTGATAACCATTCACAAGACTCTATCCAAGGTTGCACAGTTACGTGGGATTCTACACACAATTTTCACTAACCATGTGCAAACCGTGAAACATGCCCAAAAAATTCATTTTTCATCCTCTTTAACACCTCGAACCCTTAGAACAACATTGAGCCTTCTCATAAACTTTTGGAAACACTTATTCAACTAAAATGAGGGTCTTAAATTGAATCTTAAAAAAAATGAACACCTTACAAAAATTTGGAGTCTTACTTGCCCAACTATCCCTTTTGAGAATAAAAAGGATGTTAAGAGAGATGATATGGAAATTCAGAAGAAAGTGAAATCCATCAGAAATCATAAATCCATGAAGTTAACAATTGATGAGGAAGGAGTTATAAGATTTTGTTCATGACTAAGTGTAGCATCAAATCCATAGATAGAGAGTGATATTTTAAATTTTTTTGCATAACTCAACCTTTACCATCCACCAAGGGAGCACAAAGATGGATAAATATCTATAAGAGAACTATTTATGGGACAATATATAAAAGGATATCGCTGGATATAAATCAAAGATCCTAGAAAGTTAGAAAGTGAGGGATGGAATGAAAAAGTATAAGGGGATGATGCAACCATTTTCCATACCTAAGTGGAAATGGGAAAACATAACCATGTACTTTTTCACTAGACTTCTAAAGAAATGTAGAGGAAATAATACTATATGTTTTTTTGTGGATCATATTACAATGACTACTCAATTATTTGAAATTAAAAGGACTTATCACTTGATAAACATGTATGGATATACATCATTGAAGTGGTGAGTTTTCAAGGGGAACTATTATCAATTATATCTGATTGAGATCTAAGACTCACCTTCATGTTTGGGAAGAGTCTCCAATGGGACCTCAACACTGAGTTGAACTTAAGTATGACTTATCACCCCTAAAATGATGTCTCGTTTTAGAGGACTATTTAGACCCTGAAATATTTTTTGATAGAATGCTCAATGGACTTAAAATGAGGATGGGAACAATATATTCCTATTTGATAGTTCTCTTAGAACAATAGTTTCCACTCACGCGTCCAAATGGATCCATATTAATCCCTTTGTGAAACAACTAGTATAAAACTATTATTCTAGGATAAAGTTAGATAACCTAAGCTTCTGGGGCCTGAAATGGTCAAAAAATGATAGAAAAGGTGAAGACCATTGAGAAGGACATCTGGGATGCCCAAATATGATAGAAGAGCTATGAATAGAATCATTGATGAGACATGGATTTTGATGTTAGAAACATGGTATTCTCCACATATCTCCATAAAATAGAGTCATGAGATTTGGTAGGAAGGGAAAGATAAGTCCCAATTATATCGACCCCTTTGAGATTTTTGATCACCTTAGAACTATGTCCTATCGACTAGCACTTCCGAAAACTGTGTCTCAAGTACATGATGTATTCCACATATCCCTCCTAAACAAGTACATAATAGATCCATAACATTTACTCAGTTCAATGGTAGAACAAATAGAAAATGATCCCCCTCATGAGGAGAAACCAGTGAAGATCTTGGAATATAGAAATAATGTTCTATGCAACAGCTGTACTCACATGGTCAGTGTACTATGGAGGAACTATAAAAATAATGAGGTGACATAGGAACCAGAGGAAGTGATGAAGGATAATTACCATCACCCATTCTCACCATATTTTGTAAAATTAAATTTAAAGGAAAAATGTTAATAATGTGGGATGAATGTAATTATCTATAATTTTATCAATGGAATTTCCCTTCTAATTATTATGTCATATAATATAAATTACATACATCACATAGAGAAACACCCAAAAAATTATTCTCATAAATTAAGAATGATACATTAGTCAACAAATACCCCTCTAACAATAAAAAATATTAGAATGGGAACAAAAATTAAAAATAATAGAATAAGAATAAGGTAATTTGGATCTACTCGATCCACTAGAATGACCGCACACATGATCAAAGTTATAGAAATAAAACAAAATTTTTATAATATATTATTAATTATGAAGATGAAATTATAAATAACCTTGAGAGAATATATAAGTGAATAATTAATGAATATAATAATATTTATTTATAGGAATTAGGGAACCCATATGACTATTATAAATATAAACATTGGAATAGTAATTTGACCGTTGGAAAAGTGACACGACTATTGGAATATTATTTTGACTGTTAGGAATACTAATATAACTAATAAAATAGTATCATAAACATTTTAATTGTAATATAATATTTATAAATCTAAAAAAATTAAAATATTACATAATTATGTCATGGTACAAGTAAATAAATGTTTTAAAAATGATAAATTATGTGTTCATATTTTTATAAAATGTAAATGTTTTTTTATAATTTTATAATGTATATAATTATTTAAAATATTTTTTTTTCATAAAATTAATTCATAAATTAATATTGTGTTGTGTTATAAGTATAATATAATTTAATTATACCATAAATAAATTTTTAGAGGGTCATAAAAATCGATTATATTATTAAAATCGACATTTTCTGAATAAATGATGATTTTATCTGGATATTAAAATTCTCATATTTAGAAATTATTTTCAAAATGGAATCTTTCTTTGAAATATACACATTTAAAAAATTTTAGAGTGATTTTTTGGGATTTTTCTAAAATAGTTGAATTTATTGTGAATAGTGAAATATAGTAATTTATGGTATTTAACATTATAAACCAAATACAAGAGTTTTTGAGTCTTTGATTACATAATAACCAATTAGTATGAACCAAAATGAACTAGTTACTATATATTGGCAAAATAATTAATAGTATTGATAATATTGTTCGAAAATAATAAATAAATGAATATAATAATAAAAAACACCGCTCCTCCCCTTATAAATACCACCCCTCAACACCCCTTCTCCTCACACCTTATAATCCTTGTAACATTCCAATATTATGTCCAATTACATTACCAAGCCTATTTCTCATGTCATAGTGTTTGTGGTCTCACCAAAATACCAATTCGAGGTTCTTTATGGAGTTCCTCAATGAGATGACATTCAAGAGTTAAATTCATCCATCTTCCTCTTTTAAATTATCTATCCCTTCAACCATGTCCTAATCCTATATAAAATGTAACATGATAACTCCAGTATCATATATATACATTAATTTTATTGTGTTATTGAAATATCCATCATAAAAATATATTCTATTCTCCTTTTATTATAAAAATGAAAACATTGTCCGTGATATGTCTGTTCTCCACCTTCATGGATGATGAGTTTTCGTTTCCAATTAAAACATTACTAGTAGGTTTAAATTCACATATAATTTTTTAAAATCAACTATATATATATATTTTATGGTATAATATTCTAAAATAAATATTTTTCCATAATATTATATAAAATGAAACTAGTTCGTGATGGTCGAAAAAAATGCCAAAATAAACTAAACATTTGTTATTAAGGTTTTATCAAACGAATCATACACACAGAAAAAATAAGAATGATATATGGGGAAATTTAAACTAATATAATTTCATTAATAACATATAATTTCTGTTCAGTATTACAATTCCTATTTTAAAACAACATCCATAAATATAAACAAGTCATCTGACAATGAAACTGTGAAATGAACTCTCCTGGAATGACAAAATTAAACTTTATAACTCATTAAAATAGCCATAAATGAACTTAATAGAATTATAATAAATAAAATATATTTTTAATAGGATATATATTATGTAATTAATTAATCTAATTTTATTATATAGGATATTAAGTGAATGTGTTGAACACATTCAAACATAAGTTAAGGGGTCTCTCTAGACCTCAATATTTCATTTGGGTGATGCTTTATCTCTCTGTTCCTCAAGTTATAACTTCTTTATTATTGTATAATTTTTCTATATTCTATATATATGTTCCAAAAACATATCTATATATCAATTAACCTTTATTTTATTTAAAAATACTTATTTTATAAGGTTACTTTCTCAATCCATCTCAATAATAACACCCGATTAAAGATAACTTATCCATTTCTAACCCATTTTTGATTAAAATCCTTAATTTTTTAGGACTCAAATAATTATCTAAAATCACTATTTTTGTCATGTAAAACATTTTCAGTTCATTTCTATTTTTATTCAAATAGTTATTCATTTATTCACTTTATATAATCTTTACTCTTTCCCCTAAAATCACACTTAAGTGGAACATTTATAATGTTACCTAACAAATATCATTATTTTTTAAATTCAATTGGAAATAATTATTCATGATATATTATAATTTTTGAATGAAAAATAATGTTTTAAATCCATTCCTTAATTGATACCATTATGTTACACCCTATGTTTATTCCTTATTACATGATTACCAAACAATTTATTTCCATGGGTAACCCTTATGTTTATTCCTTATGTTTGATTTATTTATGTGGAACACATTTTAATATACATGTTATTATGGGTTTTCCTAGATAATTCTCTAATTCATTGGAAAATTGTTTTCTCATGAGATGTTATATACGGGATTAGTAAGTAAACCTAATCCATTATGGGACCTTTTCCACCATGTGATATCATCTTGGAAATTAGCCTTCGCTCATATTTATTTCATGGTATGTGTTGCTACTACATTCCTATTTTGAAATGATCACTTTATTCATTATTTGATATTTTATGACTCCATATGTTTAATCACGAGCCATTCCTTCTATGTTATCATGTTATTCCATCTCACTCATTATTTATGGTTTGTTTCTATGTTTATTCCCTTGTTGGGATTTTTAACTCACCAATTTTGTCTATGTATTCCCTAGGTTATACTATTAAGTTGTAGGAACTCAAATAGAGTTAGGAGATCATTAGAGAGATTAATAAAATGATTTTTAATTCTAGTTTCTTATTTTTTAATTGTATACCTAGACTTTGTAGGGCAATAGATTTTTTGATCCTTGGTTTTTATTTGATGGATAATTATGATTAAAATCATGTAATAATATATGTAAAAGTATAGGGTCAGTATATGAAACCCATGACATTGATTTGAAAGAATTATATTTTTCACAGAATATATAGAGACATTAAATTTTGGGAGATAAGTTTATTTTCTTTTATGACCACCAATGTCTTATGTATTTATTTTTCTACAGAGATCTTATCCAAAGAAGGAGTTTGTGGTTGTATTTCCTATTGGAATATAACATGAATAGAGTATAAATGTATGAAAAGGGAAATGCGCTAGAATAATCCATTAGTGATAAACCACATTATTTCTTGGAGTAGGAGGCATTTGAGAAGTTGTCCTATTTTTAGCTAACTCTAGTGGAGGACATGTGAAGATTATCTACAGTAAATGTTGGTGATTGTATCACTTATTAATCATGTGAGATAGTCCCAATTAGGGGACATTGAATATAAAGTTTCATACAATCAAGTATCCCCATGAGATACACCAGATGTATTTTCCAAAGGTAGGGAGAACCTATCCTTTTATAAGGATTGACGGCAGTACCAGCCAAGTTGAATGAAGAGTTTATGAGTGAGTTCCACATCTCCCCCATGTTGTTGACAGTTTTTGTGGCATTTCATGAGGTAGAGTGTTGCCGAGTTTTTTTTGAAATGCCTCAATTGTTAGAAGGTGATGTCATAACATCAGGTTCCAACAAGGTTGGCTCAATCTATTGAGATACCAGAGTGTGAGTGGTATATCCTATAAATTTATTTTATAATGGAGATTCCATAAATAATTAGAGGTAATGATGATATTTGGGTGATTTTTGATTGAATTAAAAAGTTAGATAATTTTATTTTCACCAAGGAGTATATATCATTTGGGAGTTTGGGGAACCTCTATATGTCAAAGATATTTCAACTTCAGTGGATATCCTCGATGATTTTCACTGACTGTGACACTCAGTTCACATTGAGGTCATGGATATGTTTTTTGGTGGCTTTCAAGACCCAGATATAGATTAACATGTTTTTGCACCCATAGAAAGATGAACAAACTGATAAAACTAGTTAGGTTTTAGAGGATATGATTAGAGCCTTCATGTTAGACTTTGGTCCAAGATAGGTGGATCACTTACCTATTTTATGTTTCCCTATTAATAATAACTATCATTCAATTATCAATATGTAACTATTTGAGACTCTATATGGGAGACACTTTAGGTCACCCATATGCTAGAATAATATTGGGGATACATCTGTTATCGGACCAGAGATGTTGTATTTGACAACAAAGAAGGTTTAGGTTATCCACCAGTGCTTATGAATACCTGATATTTGATATAAGTCTTATATAAAACTATTTTGTAGGTCATTTTAGTATGAATAGGGATACCATATATTCTTCTAGGCCTCTACTATATGAGTTTTTTTTGTTTGGATGGGATAGAAACCTATCCCCAAGGTTCATTAGGTCATTCCAAAAACTATACAGGCTTGGTCTAGTTTCCTACCACTTTTCATTACCCCAATGTAGGACTGAGTTCATGAAGTCTTGAACATGTCACAACCAAGTAGATAACATGTTATCCACAAGAGAGAGTTAAGCGCCAAGGATGAATCCACCTTTTCAGAGTACCTGATGAAGATTGATGATCAATATGGGAAAACCATCCATGGGTGAGTTACTCACTCGGGGAATGTTCTTTCGAAGTATATGAATCTTCAAGGGATATACTGGTAATGTAAAAATACTATATGGAAACATTAAAATCACCATTTTGGAATGTTTTATTATTTTAGGGAGAAGGACCTTTAAGGTGAGAGGGGATGTACCGAATCTAGTTTTTGATGGATGGATCCTTTAAAATTTTCTTGATGATACCCTTTTTCTTTTATATCAACATTGAACCTTCCCAACATGTTTTTTGTTGTGTGTTTGGTACCAGGGGTTTCACAAAGGTTGTTTGATGGGGAGAAGGATTAGGTTGCGCAATTTTATATTATAGGTATTAATTTACCATATAAATAAATAATCCTAGAAATGAATTTTCAGGGAAGATTTTCTAGAGGTTATGGTTTTGATGTATTCATGAAATGAATGAATTTTTTCATAGAATGAATCCTTCTGGATATTGTTGATATAGTAATGGTATTTTCCATAGATGTAAACCATGAGATTTTCAAAGTGTAAAACATGTATTAATGCCATGAATGGGTCAATTCCCAACCAACATATAATTACTCATGACCTATGATTTTCTTTATTCAACCCATATTCCTCTCTTACTCTAGGTGATTCCCCAATAATTATTTGGGATATTCTAGTCCTCAGTTATTGGATTTGATCCATGGAATCTGGAGATCATGTTTTATCTATGTTAAGCTATTTGGGATCATCATTGAAAATGAAATTATTGGATATCAAAAATGAAATTATAATGAATTTCTTCTTCATCATCGAGTAATCCCACAATAGTATGAGGATTTTTTATTTAGAGATCCTTTCCTATTATTCTCGTTTCAATAATGGATAGATTATCTAATTTTTAATCCTATTAATTTATTTTTCCATGGTCATATAAAAACATCAAATTTTTCCTTGGAATATTTGATTCCTTATTTTTGTGACTGAAAAACCAATGATCAATGGCCTAATAATGATGGTTGTTAGTGATATTCACTTTGTTTTTTGATGGATTTAGCTCCCCATTCATTACATTCTTCATTGTCGTACCAGGTGGTATGTGAGTTGATATGGATTCTTTTTTTGATAATGATCAGACCTTTGGATACATTCATGAAATGTGTGGATGTTAGCTAGAACACTATCAATATAAGGTTCTATGATATGTGATTAGATATTAGAATGTAGAGATGATAGATATGAATGTATGGGAAATATAAAAGTATTTTTGAATGGAAAAAATAATGGTGGATAATGATAGGAAAATTTTGATAACTGAAGATTTCTATTTTCAACGACGAGTGATTGAAAATGGATTTCTGAAAAGGGTATGTGTTTGGTTGATGCTTTTGAAAAGCTATTCAATGGAAATCACAGCTTGAGTAATGACTACATTATAGAATGATGAGCACTCAATGTTTTGGAGTTTATGTTCATATTGTGAAATACTATGTAATGCTATGAATATTCTATAATGAATTCTCATATGCATCCAATAGGTCATTTAGGTATGATTATTGATGTGAATTCCCCTTTAACACAATGAAACTTACACACTAGAGGTTTTTGGATATGTTAATCAATTATGTGAGCTGTTATGCTTACCTCGATCATTTTTGAGACATTATGAGGATACATTCATTTCAAGAAAATTTTTTAGGTCGACGATAGGGTTCAAGTGAGATTTTAGAAGATGATTATAGGATCAGTACTCTAATAATGATTGGACTCTTAGGTCGTAGGTCTCTCAAAAACTATGTATAGATAGAGATGGTACTCCCCATACTCATCCGGGCATGGGTCGCTATCTGTAGAGTTGGTACTGACCTATCACTAAGCTCTACTAGGGAGTTGGTCCTCCACAAGATTTGGAGCTCCCTTGGATGAAGAATCTAAAATCTAGGTTCATGTCATCTACTATCTTTTGGTGAGGTTTACATTAGACTTCAATCTTCAAGAAAGAACTAGCTGATAGAGCTACAACTGACTCATCATTGGGTTACTACCATCTATATTGGTATATTGATGATTATATCTATATAGTTGGGTTAATACATTCCCTTTTTCTTTAGGGGGTTATTTTACTATTTCCTTTACTATTGATTTATATATTTTGGGGTGTTCTACTAGGAATGTTTATACTCAACCCTACATGTGCTTTGCCTTCACATGTCATGTCTTATATAGATGACTAAAATATTGGTGGAGATCATGGTAGACCTAGTGTTGGAGGTGAATAATAGTACATAGAGGAATTGAAAGTGCTCAATGGTTGGACTATGATATTATGATCTGACATCTATTTTTATTTTCCCTTCTTACTTTTAGTTTGGGACACTTCTTTTCTTATCATGTATTTTTTCCTTTTTTCTATCTATATGTTTCTGTTGTACTATGATATTTCCCCTAGTGGTTGTTGAATTCATTATTTATACTCTAGAGGTTCTATTTTATAATTACTCTACTTTATCACATCGATCTTATTGGTGTACATGTTTACATGTACATTAGGCTATGGCCACCCATTTCAGTGTTATGTGTACCCACCACTAGTCACCAACCAATGGAATATTGGAGGTAGGCCTTGGGTGTCACACTCAACTTACTACCAGTCTAAGAGGGGCCCCAGTGGGTTAGGTTGTAATATGTTGTTACTCAGATGGATGTTTTGAGGAAATTGGAGCCATAATTCTAGGAATAGAGAGCCCATTCAACAGATCAAGGAGCTGCAAACTACTAGTTGACAAGACCAGTAAACTAAAAACCTTCTATGATTTTCGTTGAAAAATTATTGGTTATAACAAGAGAAATATCGGTTCTTACAATTAGAATATAAATATGTTTATACATTATGAAACCAACAGTGGGGGTTGTTAACATTTGATAAAATAGTGGGAGATTAATAATAAAATTAATTTTTTTATTCACATATTTTTGTAATCATATAAAGTACTTATTTAACTTTATCTATTATAGTAAAATCGAAATATCTTCAACCATGTTTTCCTTATGATCAGTTCTATGGAATGATAATCTCCTTACTAGAAATGACTTTCATGTTTGCCGACGATACCATCCTCTTTATAAATGGGAAAAGTAGATCCCTACGGTGTTTAAGCGAGGTTCTGGACGGATACTGCAAATGGAGCAGGCATAGCATCAACACTGGTAAGAGCGAATTCTTCATCTCCACCAAGTGTGCGCTTGAGAGGGTGGAGTCAGTCAGCAGGTGTTTGGGCATTCAGAAGGGGTCTTTCCCTACGACTTATCTTGGCGCGCCTCTTTCTTCGGGGAGACTTCAGATCCAGGACTTCGACGTCCTCATATCTTGGATCACGGAGAGAGTGTTGAACTGGAAAAATAAACTCTTATCTTTTGGAGGGAGGATTGCCCTGGTGAACAGTGTCTTGGTGGCTGCCCCCATCCACGGTCTCTCCTCCAGCAAGGTTCCTAAGGGGGTGATCAGTTCCATCGATAGGATCCTCGCCACCTTCATATGGGACCTGTATGCAGGAGGGAAGAGACACTGGGTGTCCTGGAGCAGAATGGAGAAACCTGTGGGTGAAGGGGGGATCAGTGTGCGGAACCTGAGTGATACCATTTTGTATATACAAGCAAGGCTCGCATGGAGCGTGCTGGAATGATGTACTCTCTGGGGCAGAACCATGCACTCTCATTCGTCAGGGTGTCGTGGAACGGTGGATAGGGGTCGCTCTACCCTATGGTCGACCGTTGGGCCAATTATTGAGATCCTTAGGCCTTTCACACTGTGGTTAGTTGGGAGAGGTGCACTCTCGTTCTGGCATCAGGACTGGGGGGTGGTGTGATGGAATTTCCCGGATTCCCGACCACAAATATCATGTTCAGGGAATTGAGTCTCTTCCCATCGTTCATCTCTGCAGTTATGGACACCAGCCAGAGAGAGAGTTTCTAGTGTATTGTGATGAGTTCCGAAGAGGACGAATGTGTCTTCACCGTATCTGCCTCAGGTCTGTTCTCATCGAAGAGTTTCAGGGGTGTGGCGCATGGATCGGTGCAGGCTGGGGTATGGGATGAGATTATCTAGGTGGAAATAATTCTAACTAAATTTAACTTTCTCACATGGAGGCTCTGGAACAGAGGGCTGCCTACTCATGATAATGTTCGCAGGCATGGAATACAAATGGTATCCAAATGCATGTTTTGCTGTAGGGTGCATAGAGAGGAGAGTGCTACCCACCTTTTCTTTAGCAGTGAATGGGCGAATGAGGTTTGGAACGCTCTAGGGGAGTTTTCGGTGGTTCGTAATCCATATGATGATATAATTTCTTTCTTGGAGGACTGGTTTCATGGCACTGAGGGCGGCGGGGTGGAGAAGGTGGCCCGCGCGGTGTTGCTGCACGTTGGGTGTTGGTGTCTTTGGCAGGCACGAAATAAGATGAAGCATGAGGGAGGGTCAGTGACTGCCCGTGTTATTATTGTCTGGGAAAAAAACCTCCTATTGGATTGGAATAAGGCTATTAAAACATGGAAAGAGGCTCCCTCGCTCCACCGTTTCCAGTCTAGGACGAATGTGGCTTCCAGTATCAGGTCTGGAAACTGGGTTAGCTAGTGCAAACCCTCAGGTGGTTTGAAACTCAATACGGATGGGTCTTGTATTCAGGGGTACATGCGCGGTGGAGGAGTGGTGCAGGATGCTTTTGGGTCTGTTTATTTAGCTTTATCGTCCAGGTTGGGGTAGGGATCCGCTCTCCAAGCGGAGGCTATGGCTATGCTCACCAGCCTCACCTTATGTAGGCAGCACGGGCTGGGCATCTCTGAAGTTGAAACTGACTCCTTGGTAGTCCATGATTACTTGAAAGGGTGTGGAGTCACACCTTGGATAATTTTATATAATATCACGAAATGAAAAAGTATTCTCAATAATACCATTAATGTCCAACATACCTGGATGGAGGGGAATAAGGTGGCAGACTACCTTGCTTCAGTGGCGTACATAGTAATGAAGGATATGTTTCTTCATACGGCAGGTAGTATTAAATCCATGGGGATTGAGTTCATTAAAGGGGACTCCCTCGGGCTACATTACATCAAACCTCCGTAGGCTTTCCTTCGGGGGGGGGGGGCTCTTGTTTGGACTCCTTTTGGCTCTCCTTTTTCAATAAAATTACAAAACAATATTGGATGGATTATCCACATGTTAATTTGGTGAGTTATGAAGACCGTGGTATGTATTAAAAAGAGTTAAATGATATACTATATTTCTAGTGTTTGATGATTTCATTCATGTATTATAAACTCATAAAATTTCATGAGAGTATGAATGATTATTGAATACTCAATAATATCTGTGATCTTTATCTGGATATATATTGATAAGAGAACTTTGAGATTTAAAAGGCACTCTTCATGAGAAAAGTTAGTGAGGGTGCAATAATAGGCCTCACGTAGTCAAAATGATAAGGTACAATGAGTGAATAGACCTTATAGGCTTTAAATTTCAGGGTGATTTTCTCACCAATCTCATTATTTCATCATCCCATTAGAAGATGATTATTTCAAGTATATTAATCAATGTAAATATTCTATCCTGTTAATCATATATTAAATACTATATATTTATATATCTATATTCAAATAGAGGAACCAATAAAGTATATAAACTTTACAAAAATTAAGGTGCATTGTTAAATAAGCTAAGGAATGGTGATTCCAAGACCAATATAAAGAAGTTAAAAAATTCATGATTTCCTAAGAGATTTAATATTAACTATTATTTTTATTGATTATTAAAAAAAATATATCATATTTTATAATTATATTCCATGATATTTTATTTTTTATTTTAAATAAAGTTTTATCATATTTTCATACTCAACTAAATGTTTTGTAATTCATGGATCACAAATATTATAAATCAATAATCAAAGGTGAATATATATATAAGAATCAACATACCTAATTTTAGAAATACAATTATTTTTCATGTAAAAATAATATTGTTTGAATAATTTATATCAAGAAGGTTTCATAGTCTCTTTTGATCCAAATAATTAAGGTATAATGAATAACTCGGTATCATGTTTTTCATAAATTAACATTTATAATTAAAGATACACAAAAAATATACTAGTGTTAGCTCAATAAAACCAAATAAAATTTTCTAAAGGGTTATATAATAGGTATGTCTATATACTTTATTCAATTCCTTTAAGATATTTTAAGTATTATTAGTGAAAAAATAAACACACTTAATAAAGGATATAAGATACTCAAGGCTGTCTTTTTTGGTGTATCTTAACCAAGTACACATCGATCATTAATATGGGGAGTACATTTAATCCAAAACACAAATCACCTTATATATAAAAAATTTTATTGGCAGTAAAATGGGATTGATGAAGTGTCTTATATGTATTGAAATTGTTTCATAATTTCTTCTAAGTTATGGTTTATAAATATAATTGCAATCACTAACCACGTTCCAACAACATTGACTAATGTATATCATATTATCAAAAATATGATAATGAGTCTTTTAGGTATATTTAATAATTTTAGATGAGTACCATTTGATAAAAACTGTATTTAGCTTCAAACAAATATCATTAAAACACTAAGTTCATCTCATTTAATTATCCAATATCCACTAAGTATATTTACATTTTATTCTTTACATATTAATTTTATATACGAGGGATGAAAAAATATTTTGAGATAGTGGGAGTATGATATAATTCAATGAATTCAAGGATCCATATTCATATATGTTATCATTGGAATGTATACCAAACTATGCTTACTGGGAGGAATTGTTCCATAGACAAAAACTGTATAAAAAGTTAAAACCAAAAAAATATTTTATATTAACCAAGACCAGTGAAATATTATTCAATACGAATTAAAAATCCTACAAAGAATACAGATGCAGAAACCTACTGAAATTAAAAAACATGGATGAATTGAGTAATAGAATCCACGTACCAAAATTTAAGGGCCCTGCATTTTCCATGTTTCAAGACATGATACAACTTGTGATTATTCATGATAAACTATATACAGGTGATACAATTTAATAATAATAAATCATGATTGATTATAAAAAAGTATTTATAAGAAATAATATATATAAAAAACTTTACTTCAATCATCATGCCAAAATCCATTTTAATTCTACTTTTCAGAGTAATATTCTATGATTATTTTATTGAGAGGATGAATGTCAAAGCCAATATCCTTAATGGGGACCCTATGGAATATGTCTATATGATATAACTTGAAGGATTAGTGATACCAATGAATGTTAATAATATATATAATTTTTACACATCCATTTATGGATAGAATTAAGAATACTGATCATGGAATATACATTTATAACAAACTAGAGAAATGTGCCCAATTGGTTAGTGGGAGTGTAATTGTTTTAAGGATATATATGTTAATGACATATGAAAAAATACCCAGTCTTACATTTTTTTAAGACTAAAAATGCATTTCTTCAATTATGAATTAATATAGTATAATACAATCTATAAATGTAAATATATGGGTTTTGTTAATGTTTTCTGTTTTCATATCATTAAAACATGTAACAACTCAGGATCTTATTTTTATCCATGTCACGTGGAACTTAATATCTCTATGATAATGTGTTTTGGAACAAGAAGTGATTATAAATAAAACTTCACTAGCTTAAGTGCAAAGAATTAATTTTATATTTCATGATATGTATTGATATTTGATATTAATTATTCGTGTTCTATGAAGTGAGAATATAAAATAGAAACTAGTGGAACTACACAATGATGTATTAAAAAAATATCTAATAGTACTTGAGATATTAAAATTTGTATTAGTTCCTAGTAAAAGGAGAAATGAAAATACTAAATTTCAGGGGACATAAATACTATCATTATTTTAGATTATTTTGATCTAGTATAATATTAATTCCAACATTATATGTAATAAAATCTTATTACAACCAATATTAACCATATCTACAATAAATAAATATGTTGTGGATTCTGGTGAAACATTAGAAGTAATTTACTAATCATTTGTTCAATTTTGTGTCACAGAGAAATAGTAAGTTCGTTATCATTTTTATAACAATATTTAACTATTAAACCATCTAATATGGTTGATTTATTATAAGAGAACAAGGATTTATTAATTGGTTGTTTTACTACTTGAGGGATTTTCTCAAGATAATGATGTCGTAGTAATCAGTTTCTATATAATGGAACATGTTAATTCCAACCATAGACACAATAAATGTTTTTGGTCCAACTTATAATGATATTTTCAGTAGAATAATGTGTAACATGTGAGAGAAAACCATTCATTAGTAGTTGAATCTAGTCAAAGTAGGATTTTAATGAATTTTTTTCCCAAGATACAACTACTTTATACACTAAATCACTAATATTTTCATATAATTGAATATTAAAAAATACCTTATCACATATTAATTGGTATTATATATAAATTTTATATGATAATGTCCTAGAGTATATGTTATATTGAAAAGGCTATAACAGTTCCATTCTATGATGTGAACCTCAATATACTATGATGATATTCTCAAATTATATTTTATATGGTTATATAATGTCATATAATGGGGCACAGATGTTGAAAACTACTCGGAATGATTACTTGTAAGTGGATGAGACTTAAAATCATGAAGTTTCCACTTGGTAATTTAAATGATGGTAGATTATGTAGACTGAAATGCCAGTAGAAAATTAACATGAATACATGTCATTGGATATTCCTATAAGTGAGTTTTTTAAAGATTATTAGACTTTAATAATATTATTAATACATATCATGGATCATGTACTTAGATGTATTTATACAAACCATGAAACCATATGTTCACATGAATTTGAGTATATTGGGTGAATCACGATTTATAGGTTATTAATGAATAATTTGATGAAGGAATTTTCCCTTCAAACATTATGGAAGTTGATATCATAAAAATTTGACTAAAATGAAATTGTTGAACATAACACCATGGCTATGGTGTATGGATAAGTCCACTTTAGGAATTCAAAGTAATACATATCAAACATATAGGTTTATCACACAATTATGAAACCTAATAGATGATATATCGAGAAAATGGGATTATATTACATTGTACGTATTCATATGTGGTTATTGACATTGTGGAATTAAATTATTCCACTAAAATTCATTTACAAGTTGCTAAATTCTAATATTGAAATTTTGGGAAACTCTCCCAATACCACTAAAGAATAATCCAATAGGGTCCCACACATAGTGTTTTTATTGATCTCAATTAAATTCTATTTGAATTTAATTAATGGAATAAATATTAATCTCTATACAATGGAATAATATTTATTCAGGATTTATTGATCAAATATATTCAGTCACTATTTTATTTGAGTTAAATATTTGATTAAATATTTCATCACTAGACTATGAGTATTATAAGAAGTTATTTATTTAATAAATAAATAATATTTTTTACTCATGGTTTGGTAAATACTTAGGAATAAACGTGAACTGAGTTATCAGGTCCAGTTTGAGTAAGATATCAAATTTCAATTAAATAAATATGAATTTTTTTAAGGAATGATATTTATATATCCTTAAGACATGTGCGTGGAAAGAATAAAAATAATATCAATAATAATAATAATATTTGACATAGGGTTCATTATAGATTCTTAGAATAATTAATGGCCTATGTGAAATTACATATTCTCTAAATGAGATATATAATTTCTAGGTTATATCATTGCCTATGGTTAGACAATGTTGTGCATAACACATCATCTCTCTATATTCTCTAAACCCTAAAGAGAAATACTCTCTAGAAAAGTCTAAAGAACTTATGGAATGAATCCTCCTCCTTCCTCTTGCACCCTGAGATAACTATATGAAATCTTTCTATTATTAAAGGATTTTGTGGAAATCAAAAGAAGAGACACAAGACAACCAGTACCTCCTCCCCATCACTCCTTATTCTATCGACAATGCTTTAAGATCAAAGGAGCATGTGTGGAACACTACTATAGGGATCATGTCCTTAGATCCTTAGGATAAAATGATAGTACAAACCAAATGGTTTTTAAAATATGAACCTATTATTCATAGAAATTTATTAAGAATAAGGTAGTTATTTGTTTTAAATTAATTAAAAATTCAACCTAAAAAATACTCTCTCTGGGTACCAATATTCTTTTCCAATTTTCATTGGATACATTCAGGGTTCATGAAATTTATCTTCATATTAATTGTTCATTATTTGTTGAATTAGTTAATCTTTGATTTTTTCCCAACTGGAATAGGAATTTATACTATGTTTATAATCTTCATAGAGGAAAATTTAATGATGGTTATGATCATGAGTGATACTCCATGTATTTTAATTGATCCCATGGTCACTGATAAATATTTCCTTATTGAGTGTTGGACCATGTACTCAAATAATAATTGGCATTCCTTGAGTTATGTTATGGTATAAAGGATCTTAATAGGTTCTCTATTTCCTCATATGATAAAGGATTGTGAATTTATATGAGATTTAACTTGAGGATTTCCAACTAATAGGTTATTTAGGTATTTTTATTGAAAAATTATTTTTCTTGTTGTTATTGAGAGGTGTGAGTTATCCATATTTGATATTGTTTATATTAGGGTTGTAAAACCATGGATATAGAATATTGAGAAGGGTTTGTAAGTTTGACACCCAAAATTATATTTAATTAGACCATGGTTGTATTTTATTCCAACCTTTTTATAAATTTTTATGACGTATTGGTTCATTTTTATTTTTCCATGTTGTGGTTTTTATTATGGATGGCCATTCCCTATTGTATTGATATTTAAATGATGTGAAGTGAGATGCCACTTGCTTAAGAAATTATCTTGAGTATGGGATAAATTTACCATTTAATCATGTATTATATACGGAATAAGTTAATATTTACCTTATATTTAAAATACATATGAAATGGGATGACATGCTTCTTATATTGATGACGCCTATAAAATGGGATGACATGCCCATTATATTGATGATGCATATGGTGCAGGATGATGTAACGTCATAGATTTATCAAAAGGTACAAATTATTTATTATTTTTGGTTTAATTCCTTGAAACAACCCTATTTATGAAGCCTAAGAGGTTAAAGGAGGTTTCAAGTGTTTATGAGACTCATTTGAAGCTCGGAGAACCGAAAAAAGGGCGAACAAACTGGCCCCCATAGTTTGTCTACAACTGTGCGAACCAAGGAACATGGCCATGTGGTGTTGTAAGGGTTTAGTACAGAGCCCAAATTCACAATTTGTGAATGGTTAGTCAAACCATGCACCTAACCGTGCAGTGTGTCCTTTATTTTAGTGAATGACACAATATTGGAACATAATTTGGCCAAACCATGGAGTAAAGTCTTACATTATGTAAATGAGGGAGAAATTACATGTTTTGACATTTTAAAATATTATTTACTCCCCTTCTTTATTTTATATCCCATTCTAGTGGGATTTATCTATTCCACCATGCAAGGATCTTCTTATCCCCCTATCCTAGGTTTTGTGCTAGCTCCTCCATATATTGGCCAAATACTTTACTATTAAAAGCAACAGAAAGACCTTGGTATACTCTTCATCCTCCATGCTTTTATTTCTAGTTTCCTCTTCCACGTGTTGTGCTGTTTTGGTGTGACCGAGTTTTCCTTATTTTAAGGTTATTTGACAAATCCTTTTGTTTCTTCCATTTTAGGCCGAATCAATGCTTGGTGACGGTCAAGTGGAGTGCTACTACATTGAGGGAGGGGAGCTATGCTCCTTCCCAGTGTTTCATCACATGTTAGATGTCACATAATTTTTCTGCTCGCTGAAATATTTTGGTGAGGCTTCATTGTTATCAAATTAATTATTTAAAGTGGTTTTTTAAGCCTTGTGTTACATTACCTTATAGAGAAACCCATCCGAGGGTCATTCACCTCATCATTGGCCTCCCATATGGGTGTTATCTCTGGAATAGGATTTTTCCCAATGCTACAATTTTGTGAACCACCTGATGTGTAGGAGTTTCACATTGATTAAATTCCTTATTTGATAAAATAAGTTTGTATGAATAGTGAACCATGAATTTTCCCTTAAGATTCATGCTTAAAAACATATATTTAAATACTCATGCTTCAGGATTCACTTTGAATTATAGTATCATTACATCTAAATTACTTGTTAGATATTGGAAGAACACTATGATCATTTCTAGAATTTATTTCTTACATTTATGCTATGTCAGGTTCGTTATTATTTATGATGAATTTTATGCTTAATGAATTATTACATAATTAATTGGCATGGATTGAATGCTATGATTTGGTAATCTTGCTAGATTGAGATATTGAAATGCCAATGATGACATGTAATTGTTTACATGCTATACCTTGCAGCTTATTCCTCATTCACATGCCTTTCCCATATTTAATTCCTTGAAACCTTACCATATAATTGTTCCATAGTGACTTCAGTTAATTGTATAGTAGGTATAACTAAGTGAGAAAGTGTTTTGACATGTTTATTAGATTTCATGTGATTACATATAAATACTATTCCATGTTATGATATGTTCTTGGATTTCCATGCTCATTTTAGAGGTCTGGGAGAAAAAATGGGACCCGAATTAAGGACTCCAAGGTTGAATTCACTGTACTCATTGGGAATCACAAGACACGTTGGGAGCCATACTTTGGATTTCTAGGTATGGTCACTACGATAGATTATTTATACTTGTGGGTGATGCTGGTTACCTTGGGAAGAAACTGAGGACAAACCCATTTAGAAATATGGATGTGCCATGCCTCAAGTGATACCCAGTCCCCTATGTGTGATACATGATATGGGATCTGATTCACCATACTTTGAGTGATAAAAGGAACACCATACGGGTTTCCTTGGATAGACGCAGAGGTATTGGGTTATTTAGAGGCACCCACAATGACCCTTAGGATTCTATTTAGATACCCTTAGAATGGCTCAGGACTCCACCCCTAGATTTGATGAATTGATGGAATGCAAGATTTATTCTTTTAAAATGTTCTTTTTTTTATTTTTAGCATGATTATATAATGACATTGCAATCTTAATTCCAAGATAAAGCACAATATTAGGGATTTCCAATTTTACCTTGGTTGGTTAAATTGTAATGGCCACTGTTACATATCATGACTTCCATAGGTACATCATTAAAAATTCCATATTTGTCCAAAGTAGGTGGTATGAGATGAGTGTTAATTTAGGAACAATGATAAAGGTTTACATGTTTTATTTCTTTAATGGTATAATTTTATTTATACAGGGTATACTGCCTTATTTACTACACGGGATGGATCGACATAGACATCGTGGGTGCCAATCTACTAATATTATATCTCACACCCTGTTCAGGCACCATTTGGTACTCGAGTAGACTTTTATGATCAAATGTATGGATATAGGTAAGCGTGCTGATTCTGATGATTGATTTACATGATGTTTAGGATAGAGTTTGGGGGCATATGACCAAGCCTATGATCGAGATTCTATGTATCTATTTTTGGATTTTTTCGGTTTTTGTATAGCATGAAATATATGCTTTGTATCCCCTATTCCCATGTGATTCATTTTTATTTGTATAGACACATGACATCATGATCATATTTTTGTATATATTATTATTATTTATCTTCCTCTTGGTTATTTATTCATTTTTTCTAGTTTCTTTATTTCTGTTACTATTTGCCTATTATTATGAATTTTCAATTTACTATTTTTTGTTTACCACTATGGATACCCAGAACTCTAAGGGAATATTCTCCCCATGGACACACACTAGGCCCTCACTACTAGTCAAAAGCCTCTGGCATTCCAGGAGATGCTCTTGGGGTCATGTGGCACACTTTCTTGTGGCACAGTACTGTGGAACTTGGGGATGAATGCTATAGAGAAATGTATATTATATTGATGAAAAATTTAGAATTGGATGTCTTTCCCATTTATATTAATTAAGCCTATGGAAAGACATATTCATTGTGATGTTATTTATTTTCGTTTGAAATATACTTCCCATATACCTTATATTGTTTATGTTGTAAGATGTTATCAATGTTACGTTATATCCCTATGGACTAGGAAACAATGCCCATTATTGTTGATATTAATATAGTGGAATGAAATACCCACTTGGCGAAGGAACTTAATGAAAAATTAGATCTGGAATATAATGAATAATTTTCCTAAATATTGATAAAGGTATGGGATATACATCCCCTTTTATTTATAGTGATTATAGACATGAAACAATATTACCACTTGTTATATATTGTATCATTATGGGATGCCAATCCCTCATGTTTTTTGGTAATTTATGGGACTCTATGACCATTTTTACTAGATTATTTTTATGGATAGAATGTTTTATCGATCCTTTTCATTGTAGGTTGATATGTTCAGACATATACCGATAAAATATAGGTTAGGTTTCTTCACCCACCAATGTGTCTTATTGGAAACTCTGAGTGAGACATATATTGTATTTTTTTACTCCTATTATTTTTATAACCATAAATATTTGTGCAAGAATATATATATTATGAATTTTTTTAGAAACACCATTGGAGGTGGAATAAAAAAATTATATTTACATCATGAACAAGAATATTAGTGAGCATGTAGATTTCATGATTAGGGATGCATATAACGAAAAGAGACTTATGGTAGATGGTTGAGATATAGTTCCGTGGTCAGTGTTGAGCGGTAAGACTGTGTAGGTACACAGGTCTAGTTTTGTAGTCATCTCTTTTATTTTTAATATTTTGTACCATATTGTATATGACTGACCCGTGTGTGATCTTTTATAGTTATACATGACTTGTATAACATTATATAAATTAATATGATATATAATGTGATATATTATTTCCTTATGGTTGTCTCTTAGTTGTAATTTCCATATTATTAAACTTTAGGAGATGATTTTTTATTACTCTCATTGTCATTATTTTTATGGTTATTTGATCAAGAAGATATACTCCCCACATAATATTTATATAACCTCACCACTAGTTGGAAACATTGGGCATATGGGGAGGTGTTCCTATGTTCATGTGATTCCACCTACTCATCCATGGTCCTTATAAGATATCCCAGGACATTAATGAAAATTTTAAATGAGAGTATTGGATATTTTGATCTGTTTTCAGTCATTAAATGCAGGTGAAAATTAATTTTCTATAATTTAAAAATTTATTCTCTTTTGAAATGATAGTACATTCAAATCCATATATAGATTAATATGAAACAATGATGTTTTTTCAATGATATTAATTTTAATGTTTTGTTATTTTCCTCTTCAATACATAATGCATCTTTTCAACACTATGAAAATCAACAATCCATATTATAAAAACATATCACATAATTGTTTTAATATTTATGATTTTGATAGACTTAACTCCTATATAAATCTGTAAAATTCTTTGGTATCCCAGTTTTGGTCAATGTGGGTGTACTACAGAAACATGAGCTTCACAAAAAACTGTTTATAAATGTGAAATATCCAGTTCATTACTACAAATTAATTGAAAAGGGGACTATTTTATAATAAATTTATTATATTATTAGAATCCATGTTTCAGAATAAAAAATTTCATATCGCCATATTGTACTTGAAAATATTATTTTCAGGGGAAGTTTTCTAGATAAAATTTATAAACACCATAAAAATGATTTATCTAAACTAGTTTATGTGTGAATATAAATAGAAAAAAAATTAACACTTATTTTAATTAATAATAAATAATATATTTCCATTTTCCCTTCTATTAAATATTTATTATAAATTTTATGTATTATAGTTCAATGAAGTAATTCTAAATCCTTTATTCATAAGGAACCCTTGCTGAGAAGGTGAGAATTCATATAAGTACCTAGTGCGTTGCAATATTTTCAAATTACATTATTATATGAAATCTTTATAAATATAATTGTCTTCTATAATGATTTGATATTAACATCAATATTATTTTGATAAAATTATGTTATAATTATATAATTCTATATTCTTACTCATTCATTAGTACAACGTGTTGTTGTTTGGGTTGTTTCATTAATCTATATAAATGATGCTGTATTATGTTCACCATTTCTAATTTGAATGAGTATCTTGAAATTAATAATTGTATTATATGATATTAAGTAGTAATTAATGTTGTTCTATATGGGTTTCATGAAGAGATGAATGATAAATATTAAGTAACTCATTCTTATTGGTAAATTATAGGAAATATGTACCTCATAGATTCCATTCTTGTGATCTATAGAAATATATTCCTTTGATGAAAATGGGAATATAAAAATCATTAGAAGATAATTATTCCATTTCCTTTACCAATCTAGGATTGAGTAATATAGTATCAAAGAATGAATATTGATATCATTATTATAAAACATATAATAAATAATTGATAAGATGAATTTATATATACATATTGAATATATTGATTTACGGTTTAGTAATGATTTATTCGAAAATACACTATGTTTTGATGTATTTTTAAAGGAATTAGGAATTTAAGTCTCTAAGTAGAAATGGTTGAAAAGTAGAAAAATTAAAAAATACACACCATGAAATGTAGATTCCTGGAATGTATTCCTCAATCATACCACCTTCCAACTGAATTTACAAGACGTTAATTTCATTTACATGAGTTGAACCAAGTAAATGACTTTAATAACATTTACATATCATTAATGACTAGAATAAAAAACCTAATGAAGATACACAATGTGAACTCATTGAACGATGTGAAAAGTTAAAATCCAAAATCCATACAAAGATACAAGTCATGAAATCCATAAGATCAAATATCTTCAAAGTACATTGTGAATTTTAAGTGTAAAATGTGAATCCCCATTTCACATCATGTAAATGTTGACGAAGAATTAACTTAAAAAGTCCAGGATATGAATTTTTTACACATCATGAAACTATTAGCTCTATTAATATGATGTCACCTCTGATGGATATAAAAGCTTGGGATGCCAATAGAACTTTTTCCATTCTTATTCATTTTATTATTATTTTCTTGAAAACCTAGTCATATTTATTTTTATTCAAATTTTAATATTTTTTTACCTCTTACCATTATGTGACTATTTCATTTCATTTTTTAATTCTGACATTTAAATCCATTTTCGATTTCTATTAAAAAACAATTAGTTTCTCCAATTTTTATTGTATCTTCATTCAATTTAGTATTGAATTTATTTAACATTGTTTATATCATGGATTACAATTATTTTAGTTGTTTAATTATTATTTCATGTATGATTCATGTCTCGAAGATTTATTTTAATACCATCATGCATGAATAATATGCTTATAATTGGGATTTGAGAGTAATGGTGGCTTTAAACATAAATAATTTCTTGAATAAAATTGGTAACCCTATGTCTTATAATTAGGTTAATTTTTTAATCTCATTTTTTTTCATAACCTTGATCATGGAAAGTGTAATTAAAGGAACCTGATCTAGTGGTAGTTGAGTAATCTAGGAACAATAATTTGTCATGATTTCTTCCATGAAGATAAGATTATTGAAACTAGGTTGTTGACTATCTCTAGACCAACGAATACTTATAGCTTAGGTAGATCCAATTGGTTGTACCAAGACCACTTTATGACCTTTTCATCACTTTGCATGCTAATCCACAGACCTATCCCATGTTAGATTTATGATAATATTTTTCTTAAACCCTGAAATTTTCCCAGATCCCTTCTTTTCATCTAAATTAAAATTCAAGCTATGTTGTTTGAGGAATACTTATTCATGGTTATACATACTCAGTCGTCTTCCTTCAAAATTATCTTTGTATTTTGGATCATGCACTTCCTTTGTGATATACCATTATAGCTAACTGTAGTTTATGATATATAATATCCAACATGATCAACATACATGCATAATCAACAACGTCCTATGAGATGATCAAAATTTGGAGTTGATTCCAAGGAATTTTTTTGTGTCTTGGAAGAGAAACAAATAGTTAAAACACTGATTACCACACCCATTTTCTTTTACCCCTATTATTGTACGAGTTTTATCCTATAGTCTTGCAGTTGAATCCACTCTTCTTCAGCCTGGTGCATTTTTCAAGGCCCTTTGACACGTTCAAGGACCCTTGATGCTCATGAACAACATTACCTAATTCCTAATATTGAGAGATATATATCTACGTTACGACACTCAAACATGGATGAAAAAATAACCTTGTACTACCTAACCCCCAAAATATCCAATATACACCACCTAAACCTCAGGGAGAGCCACCATCACTCCCGGAGTTCACCATTGTGGAATATTGAATGTCATCCATCATTTGTGTTGTGTCTATCATTTGACATAATTCTATTTAGGAACATTGTTTTAAAATAAAACATGGAATTACCTATATGATGTCGAGAATGTGGAAGTTTAGTGGAATTTAGAGAAAATATCACCATGAACACATTTAAAATTTATGAGAAGTGTGTGATAGCTTTTACAATCAATTAATTTCATCTAATTACATTAGAATTTGATTTTTCCTTTATCCTTACATGAAATAGACATGGATTATCTTAAGATCCAATCTTCTGAGTCCATCGTGATTTGGGATGATTTAGAAAGTTATTTTCTAGAGAAATATTTTCCACCAATCCAAACATGGAAGCTAAGGAATGAAATATATAACTTCACCTGGTAGGATGGATATTCATCTTTGGAATCCTAGGATCATTTTAAGGATATCATCCATTTGTTCCCACATCATTGACTTGATGTTTGGATAAAAATATAAACCATTTATCATGTGATTCAATTGGATGCACGCACTGTTATTAACACTGCCTCTAATTGCAAGATCATTCTCAAGATTTCTGAAGTTGATAGAGAATTGTTAGAAAACATCTCCCAAGATTCCATTATGTGGATGAGTGGTGGAGGATCACCCTTGTATGGGATCCATCTGGTGCAATAGAATACCCACCTATCGGCCTAGGTGGAAGAGCTCACATAGAATCTTTAATCTTTTCATCTTCATTCTAAACCACCACCACACACTTCCCTAGATATGGAAATTAAATCATGTAAAATGTTCAAAGGAACACAACCATATCAAGACTATAGAGAAGGGATAAAATAGAATCAAATAAAATATTTTAATGAGACAAATTACAATAAAAAATTAGTAGTTTCAGAAATCCCCAAATTATCATCAATAATATTACAAAATACCATCTTAGTAGCCATAGAAACCCAATCATTGTTATTATCAATAGAGGAGTGGTCAAGAATTTCCATGGAATTAGGGACCACCTAGGTACCCACCAAAAAATCCAACTCCTAGATTGAATGAAGAAATTCAGCAAAACCTTTTTGGCCTGAGAGATTAACAATTGTAGTTTCAACAAGCTTTGCTAAGGCAGCAACAACAATCCACTACTCCACAATCAAATCTTGAAAATTTGATTACTTTTTTAGTTAAAAAAAGGATTAGAGGATGACTACCCAAAAAACAGAAATGTAAAACCAAAGGTCAACCCCATGTAACATAGAGCACCGAGTTTTTAAAATCTATAAAACTTTATTGGATCGATTACCAATTGAGTGTCCTAGTAATACTAAGTCTCATATGAGAGAGGGGGATAAGGTTGTGGTCCTTAAGAGTGAAAAAATTCTATATTTTTAGCATCCATAGGAAGGTGAGAAATTTTTTTTGAAGAACTATAGAAATGTTAAAAAATCATCAATGAAAAAGATTATGATAGAACAAATAAATCTATTCAAGAACAAAGTCTGAAATTCGAGATAACTAAAAAAACTATAGTTCAATAAAAACCTGAAAAGGAAGAATTTTATGTGACACCTCCACCTTACAGACCCCCTATCCCCTTTATAGAGATTATTAAAAAATTAAAAATTGAGGGTAATATAAATATATTCAAGATATTATTATGGAATTAAAAATCAGAATCCCTTTGTAGAGGCGATCGATCAAATCCCAACAGATTCCAGGTTTCTAAAAGACATTTTCTCCAACAAAAATAAAATGGAAGACATAAGGGTAATATCCTTAAATTAATAATTCTTTGTAGTTTTTCAATGAGATATTCCACTAAAAATTGTGAGACCCCAAGAGTTTCTCTATTCCCTAGACTATAGGTACAAGAAATTTCAGAGGAGCCTCATGTGATCTTGGAAAAAGTATCAACTACATAACCATTAGTGTATTTCAAAATATGGGGATCAATTAATTGAATCCAACAAGAGTTTCAGTTTAACTACATGACCACTCAGTCAAGTAACCCTCGTGGAATTATCGAGGAAGTCTTAGTGCATGTTTATAAGTTTATCCTTCCAAATGATTTCCTTATCCCAGATATAGAAGAATAAATAAATGTACCCATCATATTAGGGACACCATTTATTTTCACTGGGAAGGCATTGATCAAGGTAATCTAAGGAATAATGGTTTTTAGAGTCGGTGGAGAACAAGTTGTTTTGAAATTAGTGAAAGTAACTAATAAAATTAGTGAGTGATTAGATTATTAATCCATCTTTCATAATTATGAGAAATATGATTATATGAATATTAACAATAAAAAAGAGAGCCTGTATCCTGACGAAGTTAAATATAGTGATCAAAAAAACATGAATTACACTAGACCTCTGATGAGGGAAACCTCATTTGAATTGAAGCATTTCTAGATCTCGATACCAAATGAAGTGATGAATGAGAGGAAACCCATGATCTATATGATAGGTTATATTAGAGTTTAAGTTTATTCTATAAATCCATAGATGGTTTAGAGGTGTGCTTCCAAAATTAATAAAATTTATAATTTAAAATATAATATTAAAAAAAAATATCAAAAATTCAAACCATGTAAATAAATTACACAATGTGAAAATATTGGGGTTCAGAAAAATTAAATTCTAACACGAAATATCATGAAAAACATTTAAATAAATGATAAATTTTGGTCTTAGATTGATGAAATATATTTTTATTCATGTTTATAATTATGGAATGATTACTAAGTTGGTTAATTTAATTATAATTCTATATTCCTACAATTTATTTTTATTAAATTATAAATAGATATTATGCCATGAGCGGTATCCCAATTTTATATTCTCATTCCTAATAAGATTATAGAACTATATTTTCATACTATTTTCTGAGCATATTTCTTAAATGATACTTGGTTTATGAAATCCTATAATCACCTGCATTGGAATCTTATTAAGGCTATGATTGTAATTTAAAATATTAAAATTATTGAGGAAATATTTGTTAAGCCAGTTATCTTGAGATGCACCTTTACATCTACCCTTCTTTATCTCATAGTATCCATGAATAACCTTATTAGGATGGAATTATTCCAATCTTATTATCCCTTCCGACCCTACTCTTGGTACTATACATCACATTTTTAAACAAGTGTGGGGAATTATTCATATCTTTTATAAAAAGAATATTGATTCTAAGGATATGTATGATGGTATTTTCACAAGATTTATATGACATGGTTTATAATTACTTTTTTAAATTTATACACCTACCTTCTTCCATTAAAAAACATATATATAAAAATGGATTGTGTATTAGGAGGTAAAAAAATCACCATTTCTAGACGGAAGGTTCTTACAAAAGAACCTATGTGGTTTGGTGGTGGGTGTGTGATCTATCATGAGATCAAAAAATAAATAAAACGAAAATGGGAAATGAATAGTGGAATTTGATAGGCATTCTTAACATATTCATGGAGATTCTTTGAGTCATTTGGAGCATGAAGACATCATTTCTGTCTTGAAGGAGTATCCATAATGCACTATTCATGATTATAATAAATTATAATATAGATCTTACCTGCATATTTGAACATGATTTTTATTATCTACCCACATACCCTCAACTACAAATTAATTTTAACCATATTTCTTAACTCCTCATGATTAATTATTTATTTTTGTTTATATAGTATAGATGTTAGAACCGATTCAAGCCCATGGTTAGGAACATGTATTCTGGGTATGACCATAACTACAATTATATTTTAATTTAGGATATGAGAGAAAATTTATTGTGAGGTAAATTGAAATATTGTTATAGATTATGAGGAATAGTTAAGAAATTGTAATTAATGTAAAAAATGAATATGAAAAGGATCTTAACTATGTATAATGAAATATATTATCTGAAGGATTGATTTTAGAGGACTTTTTTCCTCCTGTATTTAGTTTTTTTAATTCATGTTTCTTGTTTAATTTTTTTTACTTGGAATCCATTTTTAGGTGGGTTTTTTATTGAGGGAAATAAATTGTTCTTATCTGGGAGAATTTGATAATATGAATTTTGATATACATAATATATATGTTTATTTAAGGTTTAATCATTATTTATTTAACAATACTATATTTTTTGATGTGTTTTCATCAGAATTAGGAATTCAAGACTCAATTGAGGAATTGTTGTAAAATAGAAAATTCAAAATTACATGCCATGAAACACAGTTTCAAGATGTGTATTACTCAAAAAACCATGACCTAGTCGAATTTAAAATACATGAATCCCATTTACATGACGTTAACCAAGTAAATGAGGGGAATACCATTTACATGTCTTGGAAGTATAAAATATGAATCCTAATGATGATCCGTAATTCAAACTCATTATATAATTTAAAATGTTAGAAATTGAAATCCACCCAAAGATACAATCCGTGAAATCCACATGATCCAAGATATTTGGAGACCTTTGAGGTTCTAAAGTACAGAAAATGAATCCAACTTACAAATCATATAAATTTCAAGGAATGATTTACTTTATGTAGTTGCTTAATTTGAATTATTTAAATGTAGTGAAACTCCCATCTCTATAAATATGAGGTGATCTCCTATAGAAACAAAATCTTGGGAATCCACATGAAAATTTTCTATTCTTCTTAATTCCTTTCTTATTTTATTAACAACCATGTTTTATTCTGTTCCAATTTTAATCATTCCATTTTAATCACATAACATTCTAAGACATATGTATTGTCGTTCCAATGCTTGAATCTAATTATAATTTCCCTTCAATACCAATATGTTTCTGTGTTATTCATTATCTCTTCATTAAAGTTATTATTTAATTATGTTTTCATTATTTGAATCTTGGATTTTATTAATTTGAGTTGTTTAATTGTTTTTTTGAGCATGCTTCCAGTTTCCCTACTTTCGTTTAATAATTTCATTCATGGATAATCTTTTTAGGATTAGGGTTCGAGAGTAAGGGAGTATTTAAACATGCCAAATTTCTAGATCGAAACATAGTAACCATTTGGAAAGTAACTAGGTTAAAAAAATTAATACTGTTTTTTTTCATAACCTTGATCATGGGAAATGTAATTAATATACCCTGATCTAGTTTGAGTAGTGAAATCTAGGACCAAAATCTTGGGATTTTTTTTCACAAATCCATGATTACTGCACATTTTTGGTTGACTCTATCATGACCAAAGAATAGTTTTATCTT
The DNA here is from genome assembly GCA_963277665.1 of Viscum album. NCBI lineage: Eukaryota > Viridiplantae > Streptophyta > Magnoliopsida > Santalales > Viscaceae > Viscum > Viscum album. Next base: position 358,687,887 of record OY728121.1, read on the forward strand.
AGGTAGATCTAACTTGTTAGACCAAGACTAATTGGTTACCTTTGCATCACTTCCTAGCCTAAGATACAGGTCAATCCCATGTTATATTTATGATTTTATTTTTCCCAAGTACAAAAAATTGACCTCAATCGATTATTTTCATCTAAATTAAAACACAATATATGCTGTTTTTGTAAAACCAAACCAAAGATAATTATTGAGTAATCCTATATCATGGTTCTAACCATTCTGTTGTATGCCTTTAATCTTGTATCAATGGGTTAGACCCCACACTACCCCCTTTCCATTACATTATAGATTAGTGTAGTATGGAAAAAATAAATTCTAATATGACCAACACCTGCCTGTAATCAATGAAACCATGTGGGTTTGTCAATAACCTATATTGCTAACATCTAGCCATGAAAATAAAATATAAAAAATAAATATTTTTTTGATGAATGGTTCTAATTTAAGAATATAAATGGAAAAAATATGAATAATGTTTTTAAATATGTTACTAGGATTATTATGTTTATTATACAAGAGGATAAAGTTTTTTTGGAATTAATGAGTAAAGGTAAGGGTTTCTTTACCAATCTCTCTTTAAAATAGATAATTTTTATTCTTAAACATAAATATAGGGAAATTATATTTTATTCTCTAAAAAAATCATTGTTTTTATTCTCTAATGGTTATTAATTTAGTTTATATTTTGTCTTAACATGTAATTTTAATTTTGTTCACAACTTAACCAAATGTATGATTATAATTAGAGTTGACCTAATATCATATTTTTGGTTGGGGAGTTTTCTCCTCCATGTCTATATTCGTTAATTTTTTTATATAATTCCTTATCTATGGTTCTTTGACATCTTAAGGAATTTTCATATAGGTTTTAATTTATTCACAAAAAGGAATATTCTTTAAATATTTTTATTATGAAAATTTTCTTCAAAATTTGAATTTTCCTAAAAAAGTATAAAAATAATTTTATTTTTGAATTCCTTATTCATGAACACATGTTCACACATTTATAACTTTTTTTATTAACTAAGATTCATTTTCAATTTTTTTGGGATTTTCAAATTAATTTATTTTCTTATTGTTTTGTGATTTTATTTATTTTTAAAAAAAGTTATTAAAAACATATGGGTAGTTATTTTAATTTTAAAAGTATCTTATTATGATTTTCTAGTGACATGATCTAATGATATAATCCAACTTATTTCTATAGATGGATTATGATAATGTCTAATTTAAATTTTTATGAAAATAATTTCTTTTTATAGGTTAATTTTTCTATGAGGGAATTAATAATTTATTTATATTAATGTGGTACACATATATATGAATATTAATAATGTGACACGTTTTACCAGAATTATATATCCATCTACTGATTTAGGTATAAAATTATATATCATGGGATGTAATGTATGAGACTAGGGAGTGAATCCAATCTACTATAGGATTTAATCCACTAAGTTTATGTGAATCGGGAGTGACCACAATCCACCATGAGACTCTATCCACTATATAATGATAGTATTAACTAAAATCCTTGATATATGGATTTTGTTTCTTATATCTATGCCACATTCTTATGTCCATGTTATACTTTCATGGATCATGATTATTGGATCATGTTTCCAATTTCATAGATCTCATTTATGAAGTTATTCCAAAAGCCTTATTCTATGACTCAAGATTTATGTTCTATATTTTATTCGGTAAGATTATTTTATTTTATGATTATATACCTTGATTATGTTCTCTTACCCAAATTCGTATCTTATTCTCACTTAGAATATTTAATTTATATCACTTATATTTTTCCTTATCGGTAATCTAATCTCACCATTTCTTATATTTTTATTCCTCTGGTTAAGATGGTGAGTAGTATATATGATTTATCTAAAAGGTTATCACATGAGAAGAATATTTACGAGAGATGTTGAAAATGTTTTAAAATAATTTTCTTCGGAATATAATCTCATAAGAAACTAAACCCTCCGGTTCTGGGATTGTATAAATTTATGAGATAAAAAAATTTAACATAGGGAAATGATGTAATATATATATATATATCTACTTGTGTGTGTTATTCTTGGATTATCTTAATTTCTATCAAATAATATGTATAATTTTTTTATTTATAGAAATGTATTTGGGGGTGTGGGTTTGAGGTGCCTCGATTTTTGTCAAAGCATGTTTTTTTTATTTTTTAGGATTAGGTTAAGAAGTATAGTAGAACCCAACTACAAACAACATATTATAATCCATAAGTGATATAGTATGAACCTAAAATGTCACATGCAACGTAATTTTGGATATCATATAATTTATTTCCATTATCATGCAATCTATTAGTCTGATTAGTGTTTTATAATACTCAAACTGATAATTTTGGTTTTAGTCAATGGTTGTAACTTTGAGGAATTGAGTTGATGATGGGTATGATGAAAAATTTGGTTATTTTAAAAATTAGAAACCAAATTAATTAGGATGAGTATTAAAAATATTCATGGAATCATTGTATTAGGTTTTCAAAAATAAAATATTCCATTTTGATCTCCTGAAAACACCAATTAAAAAACAACCTTTTATTAAGTTTCTCGTGAATAAATAATCCAACCTCTATTAGTGGGTTTTTCGATCAAGTAATTACCAAGTAGTGGATCAAAACAACTAAAAAAATATTTTTCATTATCCATTGATTGAATCATGAAATGGTTTAATTTGATATTTATCATTTAGAAGGTGAAGAAGACTAATGGTGGATAATAATAAAGAGCGCTAAGAAAGAGAAAGAAATAAACTTCATATAATTAGTGTAGTTTCAGATGTATTTATTAATAAATATTTTCCTATAACTCTTCAGGATAAAATGGGGAGGAAATTAATTTACTTGAATCATAATGTGGATTAATCCATTGTTAGCTATAAAGGTAACTTTATAAATCATTTAAGGTACACTTCTAGTTTTATCTTTGACCCTAAAAACTGAATTGATTATTTATTTAGTGTCTTAAAATAAATTATCTTAAATGTATACAATATAAGGGGAATTGCTATATATAAAGAAATTGTCCTATGTTCAATTAAGGTTTAAAAATAAATTTGAAACTCATATTATTATTTCGGTTTCAAGGAGAAGAAGGGAAAATAGAGTTTCAAAGAAACTCAAATAACTGAACCAATCATGGAAACCAAATTTACTTCTTATATAATAAATATATGGGATAAATCATAGAGAAAATGGACATAAAGTGAAAGTAATTTCATTAAATGAAGAAGACAAAACCATCAAATATAAGAATACTAAAGAGATATAAAGAGGCCAACCAATGAATTGTATGAAAAGAAAACGCAACCTAATATACCATGTACAATCCAATACTTTAATTATAATGATTATATACTATATTATAACCAATTAAACAAGATAAGGGTAATTAATAATGATCAGAATCAATAGAAATTTAATCTAATGGACAATAGGAAATCCTATGCAATAACAACTCCTGAAGTGGTTGACAAAAATGATGTGGTGTAAGGTATACTTACTATACAATATAGAAATAAAAATGTATTATTTTATCCTAGATCTACCAACTACTTCATATATTTAAATTTTTTTAAGATCACAATATCATAACCTAGAAAATTAAATATTAATTTAGTTATGAAATCTCATAGTAGTCTAACGATTACATCCCAAGTATATAACTCATCTTTAGTGGATGTTTATTGGAATTTGATTCCTATAAATATTATTATTATACCTTTAGACCACTTTTATGTGAGTATATGCTTGGATTGGATATCTCCACATAAATTCCTTACTAATTTCTCAATTACGGAAATAATATTTTATATCCAAGATCAACCTATGATCATTTATCAATGTAAGGAAGACTCTGAATTCCCTATGGGAATAACTTCCATTATATGGGTATTAATACTCAACCACAAGTGTTTTTGTGCTAAAATTGATAGGGAAGAGATCAGTTTCATAGTATTTCTTAAGGCAATGAGGTTTATATCTCCTTAAAAATTATATCTTGGGTCATTTCTATCTTTTGGAAACCATCAACCATTTTCATTAATGAGGGATTGAGTTAACCCAAACATTACATAAATGTTACATAATTTTGGATGAATATTCAATACATATAATAATAAAAAAATTCCCTATAACCATAACAGTTTAGCACCTTGGGAGGTTAGATACACATAAAATTTATTTCATGAATTATCTTTAACATCTTCTAAAATGTTCTTCTCACATTATACACTTTTTAGAAATAACCTAATTAAAACCTTTTTCATAACATGTGGAAAGGAAAACATAATAAAGGGTGATATCAGATGCTCAATAAGGGTAAACATTATAGAAATTAGTTAATGATCATATATAATCATATAATATAGATAAGGGTGTGAGAACATGCGATTCAAATTGGAAAATCATACCTCATAATTCCTAGGTCATAATCATGGCATTAGTATATGACAGTTCATAAGAAATGAATAATTGAAGAATAAAAGATCATGATCCTTAAGATCCTATCAAATGTATAATAAAATGTCAAAAATATTGGAATAATAAGTGTGTAAAAATCATAATCATAGATTTAATATTTCAAGAATACTCACCAAGACATTCATCACATCGTAGGCTAGGGCTAGCCACCTGTTTACTTGCTCTAGGAAAGTGAAAACTGTCTGTGTTTCTGCTTTTGGGATTAGGATAACTACTTGTGTACACTTTGAGGTCATAAAAAAATTAATCATTTAACAATTAATTTTAGGATATAACATAACCAACCATATCATAATCATAATCCATTCATATGAATGTGACAATCTCATAAAAATATTTATTATTTTATCATAGCCTAACCCATGGAAAATTAAATTAGTTGCATCAAGATTATATAATTATAATAAATATCAATATAGTAAAAGAATAAATATATTAAAATTAGATAATATTACCTGTAAATGATAAAATAAATCAATTAATGTTTTTCTAGATGAAAATACCCTTAAAAGACCACAAAATATTTCTATAGGAAAATATAATTTTCATTTTGAAATCACTTATTTAAAAAATTAAAATTTCTATAATATTTGGAAAATGAATTTCATTGAAAAAAAATATGAAAAAATATAAAAGAATTTTCAAGGAAAATATTAGTCATGAATATCGAAAAATAAATTTGTGTGGCATACATTGAAACAAATATTCTATTAACAACTTTGGTAAAAATCACCTTAATCAGAAAATGACATAAAGATTCATTTGAATACTTTTTGTACAAATTTAGACATGGATAAAAATGAATTTAATAAATCATTGGATATTAGTGATATTTTTTTGATTTTTTAAATAAAATAATGACATGTAATAAAAATTTTCCTCTTCAAAAAAGTGAAATAAATATGTTATCCTTTAAAAAACTATTTCAATATTATGATTACACAAAATGAAGGAAATAAAAGTAAAACATGTAATATTTATAAATAACCAGAGTAGAATATAATACCTGATATTTATCAGATATAGATCATATAATTTCATAATTTAAAATCTATGTGTAAAAAATCTGAGTAAATATTGATAATTTAACATAAAACCCACTCTTTAAGTCTTACTTGGTTCGTTAACCTCCCCTTCTTTGGGATACCTCCTTTGTGATTCACCATAATCCTTCTTAGGATGGTATTATGAGAATAGAATAATCTCAAGAATGAATTGAATTAATATATTAAGGTTTCTAGTTAGGACTAAGATGCGTTATATAGATCAAATTTTGTGAATAAGGGAGGATAATTGGTTCCTTATTATAACTTAGGGGTGAGATCCACATGGAGTTACTTAAAGAGATTTAATAAATACAAAGTGACCATATTGTGAAATTGGAAGGAAAGGGACTAGAAATATAATTTAAGATAGTGTAAGGTCTAATTATCTTCAAAAAATATATTTAGACAAGTTTATGTTGCATTTTCCCCTGTCTCTAAGTTTAACCCCTGGTAAACCCACTTTAATCCTAATCATGGTAATACATTTTCACTATTTTCACAACGTATTATTACCAAAAATTAAAGTGGAATAATTAAAAAAAAAATTAAATAATTATTTCAAATATATAATCCTTTTTTTAAAAATCCAACTTTAATAATAGGTAGAAATTAATTTATAAAAACATGCGTAATGCAATAAAAACCGGTTTTTGGAAAAATAAAATGGTAAGAATAAAAATGAGTTTAAATTGATTAATTAATATTAAAAACTTTTATATGAATGTAAAACTATATTATTGAATATATATTATATAAATTTCATTAACATAATTAATAAATAGTGATTTACTTAATTTATTAATTTAAAAACACATTGCTCACATAAAAACAGTTTTATGAAAAATCACTCCTTTTTACCTTGAAATGATTTTATCTTCATTAAAAACCATTAGATAACTAATTTAGGAATTATTAATCATATATTATAATAAATTTATTTTACATAAGTTTTAAATAGTGAAATATATATAAAAATACCAGATTTATAAAAAAATTATAATTAACCAAAAGATTGGTATTTGAATCATTAAATGATTTTTTTAAAAATTTAATGATTTTTCTTTGGAATTAATCCTTAAATTTTAATTAAAGAGAACACACACACTCTGAAATATATATATATATATACATATCATAATTTTTTCAATCATATTCATACCCTACAATCAAACAACTTGGTCATAAATTTTATAATATATCGTCTTTAATTTAGACTTGGGGCTCTGTCTAAAGAATGATTTCAAATACTTAAATTTTTTTCCAAAGAGTTCATATAAAATATTTGGGTGTTATAGAGATAATTAAAATTGAGGGGATGATATTTAGTTAAGGGGGTATAATATAACAATCTAATATTTTAGTATGAATTTCCTTTAAATAAATATTTTTCTGAATAACTAGTTTTATAGGAAATGAAAAAATAAAAATAACAATGATATATTTTATTAAGATACAATTTTATAACTAAATATAAATATTTACCCATTATGGGAATTTACTATAAAAATAATTAAGAAAAGTACAAGATGAATAAATGCACAAGTAAATATAAATAACATGAATATGAAATATTCATCCTTTTGGTTCACTAAAAGATCTAAACTCTAAATATAATTATTTAAATAAGTAAAATAATTAAAAATATAATAGTCATGTTAAGATATAGGTAAATATGATTAATTATTTTAGTGATTTTTAAGGCTAAATATATGAATGAAATATAGCCACTATATTTATGGCCATTGTAAATATTCCCATTGGAAATATGGTCAATAGATATTTGGTAATTTTTTATTCCTATTTCCAATAGTTATATTTAATATTTGTAATTATTTGTATAAAATTGAAAATATTATAATTCACAGATAATAAACAATGAAACAAAAAGATAAAATTTAATTAAGCAATTTTATTATAAAAATATATTATTATGAATTAAATAATATTATTATTAAAGAATGATTTGATTTTAAAATTAAAATAATTATTCCAATGAATTTATAAAGTTTGTTGTTTAAAAAATAAATATATAAGTTTAGGCATGAGTGATAAAAATCATTTCATGATAAAAAGGGATATTTTTCAAAGTATTTTTGTTAGAAAGTGTTATATATTTTTATATTAGCAAATTTAAATTTTCATATTTAAAAGATTTTTATAATTTAATATTGTAATTTTTAAACCAATATATTCACATTATTTTAATTAACAATTCATATGAATTAGTATTAGAAACACATAAATTTTAAAAATTTATTTTGATTTAAACCATTTTTTTCTATATGTTTTTAATTTTCATTTAAAATATCAATTTCACATATTTTGAAATTTAAATATATCAAATGGATTAAAAATTTATAATCATTACGTCCTAGTAATTTAAGGAGGACAATTTTATTTTTAGGCATAAAAAAATTTACCATGGTACAAATTGATTCACCAGTGTAAAAAAATGATGCAAAAGGGGTAAACCTAGTGTTGAAGACATAAAATATCTTGAAAACTAATCTATAAATTATTTGAATTATAGTATTTTTAAAAAATCCATTATATTACACTTTTCATCCACCATAATTTTAAAATGAAAATATTATACATTAATTAATGAATATTTATGTAAATTCCACTCAATACTCACCTATAAAAGGACCCCTCATATACCATTCAAAAATCCATCAAAAAAATTATGTTATACCTTTAATAATTGTTCATTTTTCCTATACTAAATGATTAAATATAATTTAGTGGAATTTGGTTCCATTAATTAGGCCTATTACACCCTTTTCTTACGGAACCCATATCAAGAAGGGGAGAATTCATCAAAGAACCGAGTTCTTCATCGTATTTCTGATTTCCTTTTCATATTCACTCTGTATAAATATCATTATCCATTATAATGATGTTATATAAAAAAATTATTCTTCTTGTAATTTGATATTTATATTATATAACTCTATACTCTTACTCATTCGTTAGTATAACATGTTCTTGTTTGGGTTAGTTCAACTACCCACATGAGATATATTATCTTCACTATTTAAAACATGAATGAGTATGCTGACATTAAGAGTAGTATATGATATGAAATAGAAATACATATTATGAAATTTTTATATAAGGGTACATAAAAATTTTAATGATCAATATTAGGTAACTCATTGTTATTGATAAATTGCTCAAAAAATATTCACCATGGATTCCATTCATGTAAAAAATTCTCACAATTTTCTTTAACGAATTGGGGACGGTATAAATCATTGCAAAATAATTATTAAATTACCTTGAATAATATATGAATTATGAACATGGTATCGAAGAATCTGAATTGATGTCACCATTAAAAAGTAGTCTGAAATAATCAATATTACTAACATCCGATGATTAAAATGAACTATAATTAATTTATATATATGTAATGAATGGTTCTAATTAATATTTATATAAGTTAATAAATATAAATGAGGTTTTAAATTTGGTATTTCAATGATTATGTTTGTTATACCAGAGGTTAATATTCGTTTTTGGTAGTTGGGAGTATTGGTAATGGTTTCTTAACCAATCTATTTTATTCTATGGTTATTCATGGGGTTTAAAAGTATTATTACCATTTTCTCTCTCTTTTGTACACAATTAAACGAGAAGTATGTTTACATTTGATTTAATCATATTTATTCTTTTTTCATCAGGACTAATTATCCTTTATGTCTATATTTTTTATATTGTTTCGTGGATGCAATTATCACATCTTATATGATTTTTTATTATTTTTTTCAATGTAAATTACTTTATTTTAAAAAAATTAATCATATTTTTATGTTTTCAAGGAGTCTTTTTTTCCTCTAATTTTGACTCTCTTTACAAAAGTGTGAAAACAAATCCTCTTTTTAATGCTTTTCACATGTATGAAATTTACTAAATTTGTATATGTATTTATTAATAATTATTAATTTTAATGTTTTCATGGGTTTTCAAATTAAAATAAATTATAATTGTTTTCTTAATTTTTCTATTTAAAATAAGAGATATAAAAAAATAGAAGGTTATTTTTCAAAAAATTTCAAATAAATATCACAATGCTTGTATAAATTTTCTATCATATATATAAAAATCCTTTAATGTTTCTTTTTATGCAATGAGAATATGATTAAATGTTATTATCCACCTTCTATCTATATATAGATTATGATAATTTCTTATTAATTTTTTCATGAAACCAATTTGTTTTCTTGGGTTAATTAAGATATGATGGAATTAATAATGTTTTAATTTTCATATGGCACACATATGTGTGGATTTTTCTTATTTTAAATGTGGACCATTAATTATATTCCTAAAATAAAATGGGTAATGTTATATATCTCATGATATGACATGTATGGGAATGTAGAGTCATCACGATGCACTATGGGAAATTCTCCACAATGTTTATGGGAATGGGGAGTGAACCTTATACACTATGAGACTCTATATATTATGTGATTATGGTCTTAGTAGTGATAATTGAAATAGTAAATGATTTTCTCTATTTATTTATTTGCTAAATTATTAAACCTATGTTATTTTTTAATGGATCATTATTATTGAATCATGTTTCCACTTTCACAAATCTCATTTAAAAAGTTATTTCAAAATACTTATTCTATGACTCGTGATTTATGTCTATGTTCTATTGGGAATGTTTCTATTATTTCTATATCATGTTGTGATCATATAAATTTATTATGTTCTCAAAACCGTATTATTATCTAATTCTCACTAATGATATTTTTATAATTTCAATTATGTTTATCCTCTCTTATGTTTCTGTTCCCTAGGTAAAGAAATAACACGTTATGTATGATGTTTCTAAAATGGTATCATATCGAAATAATATTTGAGGGGGATATTATAATTGCCGTAAAATAAGTTTCTTATGCATCTAATTTCCAAAGATAATAATTTTTTTGTTTCAGGATTGTTTTAATTTTTGAGCTGACATGGTAATGTTGTGGAAATTATGTGAAATTTGTTAGAGTTATGCTAAAGTAATATAAATTGGTATCAAATAATAGGTATAAAGTTTTTATTTCAAGTCCAAACTTTGGGTGATTGGTTTCAGGGTTCCTTAACCTTTAACCAATGAGGAAACTTCAAATGGATAGTCAAGGGTAGGGAATTTCAAAAACACTTCCCATTGAATAATATCACACTACCTCTTTTGTAATCTAAATCATTTACTCGATCCAAGTCTTTCATTAAATATTAAATATTAAATAAATTAATTAGATATATTTAAACTCTTTATGACACCATTATATGAAATTATATTAGATATATAGGATATGATACAAATAATAAAAGATATTTAAAAAGACTGTATGATAAATACTTTATCAAAACTTTTGGAATCTAATTTTTTTAAGTATAGTTATACCAATATTGAGGGAATGTTTATAGTATTTTAGAATAAAAAAAATTTATTCACCCTAGAGAAAGATGAGTGAACATATTCATCTTAAAAATTTGACATAGAGGAAACATGTGACAATTAGAGTAAATAGGAGGTATAAAACACTATTTTAGGAATTAATTACCTCCACAAACTCCATAATGTTATTTATAAATAAAAATTAATGCTAAAGATCTAGAAAAAGAGTGAACCTGAGTCATAGGAAAGTTTCATACACAATTTTTTTTTGGAATGGGAACTTTTCTGAGGTTTCATATCTATATTTGTGTGGTGGTCCACCTATGTAAAATATTAGAAGGAATTAAATGTGAATAAAATTTGTTCCAATACACATTCATTATAACTATATTTCTCTCAACACCCAAGTATTACAATGGTCTTAAACCTTTCCCAGGATACTTTTATAGGAGAATAACATCTCTTTTTTTAATTTGAACATTTTTTCTTAATGAGATCATATTAGAAAGGTATTTCATACATAAATATAGCTTGTCTTAACATATATCCACTAAAAATATTTTACAATTATTGGTCTATTTCCCATATACTTATGGCTTATTCGACCACACATTTATCTAATAATGGGTATTCTTTGTCCTGCATAATATTTCCCCAATGGCATTACTATTTCAACTAGGGATACTAAATGAGTGTAAAATCATGTATCTCATTAGTAATGAGGATAATATATTTTATGGAGCCAATTTCATTCATATAATCTTAATTATAACATGATTGTTAAGATATATATATATATATATATATCAAATTCTTGGATTTCCTTTTTAGCATATTCCCTATATTCTTTCTCACCTAACATTTCATTTGGGTCGGTTTCTTAGTATAAATCCCAATTATATTACCCATTAATTCTATTGGACTCCTATCATCCTCTAAAATCTATTTAACATAATTCATATGCCTTCACCAAGTTCATATATAGGTATTAAATACATGGGCCATGATTTTTTCTTATAGTCTAAGCCTTATAGACTAAGATTACATGTGACATTGGTCATTATTGTATCAAATCAAAAGGAACAACATTTATTATTATTCTATAACCTTAGAAGTAAATTTTTTACCGTATCATCACATAAACTAAAAATACATAATATGATCCCTGCTCATATAGCTCTAAATAGATCATTTCCCCTTCTTTATAATATCACAAATGTAGAACCTTCCACCTATTTATAAAACCTCATTCTTCCTTTGGAAGTGTTAAAATCCAGAGTTTCTTAATATATAGATTTAAACTATATTTTAATAATTAAAATATTTTTGGTATATTAAAGAAATAATAATATAACCACTTGTACAGTGTTATTATAAATACCTTAATTTCACTCGATTGAGTACATAATAAAGGTAAGTGATATTTTACTAATAAGAAATTAATAACTATGATTCAATATATTTTAAAGTCTTAGACTAGGTAATAATATCTTTAATGGGATATTTTTATCACCCATCCTTTCAGTTTTGACATGTACCCCCAAAGAAATCAAATTCAAATTGTGTTCATTGGAGGAAAGCATTGAGATTATAAAAATGGTGAACCAGATGTGAATTTATTTAACTTTTTAAGATATTGATTGTCTGTAACTTGTGATTTTGTTTAAATGGGTTATTTTCTTTTAAATATTCTTATATATTCCAAATGTAACTTGGAATTAATGGAAAATAAGTTATTAGGTTCCCAAACCATCTTTTGGAGTAATAATAATAGCTAGGATTTCAATGAATCATTGAAAAATAAATCAACGAACATATTTTTTCATTTCTCATACAAGAACTACCTCATATATGAAGCACTAATGTTACTCTTACCTATAAAATGGTTATAATTCTATATGGTGAACACATTAGTACTATAATAACTCCTCAATAGCATGATATCAACATTGTAAACAACCTGTAAATGTATTGATGGATTTAATCTATGAAAAGTAATGTAATATGAGATGCATGAATTTTCATACATCTACCAACATGACATCAAATCATTTCAAGATTCATTCCCATGAACAATGATCACTTTACCTATATAGAGGAATTTTGGGTGGATATACCTAACACTCACCTGATTAACCATCATCATGTGATCTCAACCTCACTGAAAGTAGCTAAGGAATCCCTACCTCCAGTTATCTCGACTCAGGAAACTAGGAGTAGTTTCAATTTTGGGAAACTAATAACTACAATCTAGGAGTAGTTCAATATTATTTTAACTTCAATCAATCCCAATGTTCATCATTAACTCCCATCAGTAACATGATGATATTTCTTGATCATCTTAAGAAGGAAACCCCTTCTCCCTTTAGGATGAACATTAGATATCCTATACCAATATTCCTCCCCATTGAGTAAAATAAATGAAAATTCTAGGGTGTATCCTCATATAAATTTGATCAATCTACATGGAGTTCCACCCCATGTCGATGAAGATATACTCAATCATGGAATTTTCTCCATATGGTACCCACTTTGGAGTTCCCCCAGTGATAATGTAGAAGAAAGACATGTAATTCCGGGCTATGTTACAAATGAATAATGTAATAACCATATGTGTCATGCCTATTATATCCATTCTATAGGTTCTACACATTATTAAAATAACCATAAAATGTAAAGGTTATCCCTATGATAATAATCATGAATTTTATTATACAAATTCCCTCTCTAGGTCAATAAGGAAACATCACCTACCCATGGAGGTTTACACCATGGTATAATCTTTATAGGTCCTCCCTATAATGATATAACATTTCATGATAAAGGTTTTATAAATGAAATTCAACCAATTATTATACACATAGGTCCTCCCTACAGTACCCATCATGATGTTTTTACTTGTGATGAAGCTAATATCCTCTTATGAGGTCCTTACCTTGCAAGTGGTTAAACATATGATAACTATTATGTCCATATTGATTAAATTAATCATGGAGGTCCTCAGAAAAAAGAAATAGAAGCCCATTATGGATTTACCCATCATAGAGATCATGACTTAATCAACCATGAAATCCATCCCCATGGTATCCGTCCCAAAGGTTCTCCCTATGAAAAATCAACAAGTTGGTACAATGTTTATCCCTAGGGTAAAATCATTTGAAACCCATTATCTTGTCAAGTGGTGCATGTGAAATAAGATCCATCACTATTTGATTCCATGGAGGAAGAATATATACCATATATCCACCATAATCTATTGAAAAAATAAATAGTTTATATATAGACACATACCTTACAATGAGAATATATATATCTCAAAAAAAAAATTGATAAGTAGTGCCCCAAGGTTGACCCCACCATATTCACCATAGAATGGAACCCCAAATCCACCATTTAATGTATAATCACCAGTGTTATTACCTATATAGTCTCATAGTTCTTCGTTAAATAATTAAATAGTCTACTCCCCATTAACCCATTAGATGTTGAGATGAATTCAAGGAGTTTTTGTTAATTACTCTTATATGTTAATAAGATCAATTTTCCAACATATATTTCAATTTTATCACCACAAGTCATTCTCCAAATCCAAGGTATGATATTGATTTTCATTATACTCAGTAAGATTATGCCATATCTAGTGTGAATAAAATACATACTCAACGGTATTGGGTAACTAAAATTATTTTTTACTAGTATAGTAAGAAATTAATCCTTGTATCCTACTTTAGGGGGTAAAAAATTATAAAGGTGAGTCTATATTTTATGGTGAGTTCCCTATATCTGGAATTTTTGAATGAAGCATTTAATTTTACAACCATCAGAAGACAAGAATAATATATTTGATTAGCTACAACTACGACTATAATTTCACAAGGTTATACATAGACTATAGGTCTAGGGTTATTTCCCCCCAATAATCCAAAATATCATCTACTATTTATATTAATACATAGATCATTGGTAAGCCACATCCAAGGAAGTTAATATTTATAAGGATGGTGTAACACCATCAATGTTTTGTGAGATAGATCCTTCACTTGGATTATGTTAGTTGGTAATTAGTGGTAATTTTCTAAGAATCAATTTTCATAAACAACCTCCTACTTTGTCTCAATAAAGGATTCAAAAGAGTTATAATGTTTTAAATCCTTCTAGAATTTCAATAAAGAATGTTGATTATAACGAGACCTATGGTGGATACTATAAAGATAATGAATCTCTATACCTCTTAGATACATATCAAGTCTCAGTTCCTTCCATATGATTCAAATTGGTAAATGTAACCATTATTAACTCTTAAAAAATCACAATGATAAAAATGAGAAGAAAAAATAGGTGACATCTATAGAAAAATTCACATACACTTAGATTCATGAAGGAGTATGTAAACATCATCAAATATAAACCCATGTGACTGGATTTACACCTAACCTACCATTTCCAATTTCTTGGTATATGATGGAAAGGAGTAAAGGAATTGGTATACCTCTATCCTACCCACTGTTCAAGAATATTGAGATTGTCTCTATTGAGAAAACAAAATCTCAATGAAAGACCAAAATAGAAATAATAGAGAAAATTAGTACTAGGGTTTATAGGTAAATATACATGTCAAATATTATTTCCAAGATAACTCCATGCCTTTCTTAGTTGACCTCATAGACCAAGGGACACTAATGAAGCCATAAATGATTAATTGAGTTGTCTAGATGACCCATAACCACTTCTTACTACATTCTCAATTTCCACACTAGTAACGTACTTAGATTTTCATCCATTAAGAATCCATCGACCTTAGGTTAAAGGGTTCTATTAAGAAAAAACATTAACATAAGAAATGATATCTAAAATTATGTTTCTAGATGTAATTATTGTTCTATTAGAGATAATTGGATCTTGGAGTGAACCAGTAAATATATAGAAGAAACCACATCATGAAAGGGTAGACATAATCCTTTCATAGCCTATTTTTCGAAATTCTAAATTCTCATAATTTAATGGTAGGGTAATCCATTAGTAATATGAAATTCATTTTAATTCTCATTGCAGCTCATGGTTGGTTAACCTTGATGATAAGTGGCTACCAATATTATATGTTTGATACAGATTTTGGATGGTCCAAAATTTCTCATGTATAATAATTTATAAATCAGATCCATCATAGGTTATAAGGATCTCTATATGTATTTTCTTTATCAATACAGTTTTAAAAATAGGAAAACAAGTATTCATAACCTCTTTAACTATAATCAATGAGAGAATAAAATGGTTATTTATTTAATTTTAAAAGAGAAAATTCTATTAAATTAACTATAGATATAACTTATCCATGAGTAATTATGGGAAATTTATATAGATAACTTACAAGACATGTTGGAAACTATAATAATCCCATAAAGTATCCCATTGGATTTAAATGTTTATTTCTATATCACAACATCTAAAGGAATCCCTTTAAAATCCCTTAATAAATTCTTGGCCATCAATTCTATTGAATGTAATGAATTCAAGAAACGAGGAACCGATTATTATAACTATTATGTCACCAATAATACATTCTCTGGATTCAAATTCAGTTGAGTTAAATAAATTTCCCCCTCTCAGGAAACAATAATAAAAACACTCAGAAACTCATCCAAACACATAATATATGATCAAGTTTTAAGGACACTATGATTTATATAACAAAAATAATACAATGACTTTTTTTTTAATAAACCCACTTCTGGTTTGAGTGGGAACTTAAAAAATCATTGTCCAATTGAAAAACACAAAAAACCCGGCAATACAAAATATAATATTCAAATATATGGTCGAGATATCAATCGATGATCATGAGGGAGACTAAATATGTTATGTCATACTTGAGACTAGTGCCGCACTTAACATAATCTATGTCACTTATTCAGTCACCATCAACATCACATAATAATGTCTCCCCCAGGAAAGCTAAACCCGTCACCAACTCCATTGTCAAACCATCATCTCCAGAACCACCAAATATGGCCAACCATCAGTGAATAAGTAACCACCAAAATAATAGACAACATCATCATCACTGATCCAAACCTCCCCTAGAAACTCATTATCGCAACCTCCTACCGTCGAAAATCAATAATTTTAGTATTTAAAAAAATGAATGAACCAAAAACAATGAAAAATTATACTATGTATATGAATCCAACAAAAATATAGAATCTCACATTTTTATTACATAACTTTTAATTACATGGCACAAAAACAGAGAATATTTTCATGTTTAGTTTCCTGAAAATAATGTACATAATACAAGAAAACATAAAAAAATATTATAAAAAACCTGAAATACATATTCATGGGTTAAAAAAAAGTTATATTTATTATATTTCATAACCTAGGGATAAATATCAAAGGAACTGGGTGAGAATAAATCCCAGTAATAGAATAAACAAGGAAGATATATAACTTGTGATCATGTGATATATCAATAAGAACATAAGGCATACCTATAAGGCATGAGAAAGAGGCATACATTAATAAAAATAATATAAATCATAAAATAGAAATTTGGATACAAAATTTAAATGAGACCTTCATAATCATATCACCAAGGTCTATCACCAGGGAGTTGGAAATAAAAGTTACCAAGGTTATTCATAAAGGTATTATAAAATATGTCATCTCTAGTGTTTAAATTCTTTACCCAATGCATTAGAGCACTATAAAAGTGCACCATTAATATTTATTAATATCATTTTAGCCTAATATATCAAAATTAATCATTTACTTAATAACCCTTGGAGAATAAAGAATGGTTTTCTTATAAAAAATCGTGGCATAAAAAAGAGCTTAAATACATGGTCATTACATCATTTTTTTAACCCACGAAAGGAAATTTATTTTCATATAAATACATCCCAGAATATAAAAATTAATTTTAAAATATATTTTAATACCAATTTAAAAGAAAAGAGGTTTGGGAAGTTAAATAATAATTAAAAGATAATTTCTCATGTAAAAGAGGACAATTTGAGAAGAAAATTTGGCAGCATGAAGAGTATAAAATGTGGATTTATAAAATTAATATAAGAGAGGGGACAAGGGTATAACATTTATATAATAATATTCTTATAGTAGTGGGATAAAATTAATTGTAAAAAATTACTTAGGTTGGAAATTGGATGACATACCACATAAAAAAGGGAACAGGAATGGGAAAAAATTGGTGATTTCCCTTACCTTGAAGAGCTCTTCCTAAAACATGAGGATGGAACCTTGGGGTATTGAGGAAACATTTAGGGGACTCCTTGGGTGGGAAAATAACTGCAAATTAATGGAGAATAGATTGAGATTGAATTCAAATAGAAAAATTGCTGGGTATTTATAGAAGAAGTGGAGGAACTGATTAATAATTTCTAAATATAGGTCTGAGAAAACAAGGTTGTAGAAAATGGATAACTGTTGGCTTACCCAAGGGGTTTTCTCAAGTTATTGGAAATTTAGGTCAACTTTTATGATAATTTAATCATTGATAAATGAAAACCATATTTTAATAATTTTTTTTCTTGGAAAAGTAAATATTTCACAAAGTAATGTTTAAAAAATAAAAATTTTCTTTTGAATTTGGAAAGTCATGTATAGTTTTAATAATTGAATAGAATATATTAAAATAATTAATATTAAAAAATATAATGTATAATTTTTCAATTATACATGCTAATTCCAAAAATGATGTCCTAAAATATACTGATACCATAAAAATATTGTTTTTACTATTCATAAAAAAAATAATGTTTACTAGAAAATTCTCATAAATTCACCCGAAACTAATTTAGACATGCTAATTCCAAAAATGATGTTTATTTTATCAAAAAAATTATATAAATATTTTAATTTTAGTTTTTAAATATTTGAATCCTTAATTATTTAAAATTAACATTTTTAAGGCATAATCAAAATTTTAACACTTATAAAAATGATTCTAGGACTTTATAAAATTATTTTATCTTTTATAATTTAAATATAAGTGATTTAAAAGAATATTTAATTAAAAAAATACTAGTCAAAATACATTGGTTATATATAATAATTTTATATATTTTCTCGAATATTAAAATTATGTTTTATTTGCATCCAAAAAAAAATATTAAATTCATATCAAATAAACATTTATTTTATTAAGAAAAACTATTATTAAGAGGAATTGATTTAATAATAATTTTATTTATAAAATTTAATTTACAATTTATGGAACTATGTTTTGGGAATTCAACCTCTTTTTAAACCCACAAACGCCCTGAGGTTAAGGTGTGCGCTGGTGGTAGTTTTGTGGCATGCCTCAACTAACATCAACCAAGTAATAATATAAAATAACTTTTACCTATCCTATAGTTGATATCATTCTTGATTCACTTGTTTAAGATAGACTTAGGCTTGGTCAATGGAGAACCCAATGATGACACCTACCACCCAAGTTTTGGGAAATGAGCTTCAAACATCATGACTCTACTGGTTGAGGCCATCGATTCTCCTTTATGTATCAATTACTCTATGTCATTATTACTTATAAATGCTAATTATAATGATAAAATTATCAAAAAAGGGTATAGTTTCCAATGGTTATATTGACCTATGGTCATATTTACCAATGATTATATAATTGTGATATCCCAATGGTCAAATTTCCATTTATACACTATAAATACCACTTCATTCTGTCACTCGAAATTAAATTCAATTTTTATTAAGGTTATATTTTCATTTAAAATTATTTTTATTATTTTACTAATATTTTGTTTTATTTCTATATAATTTCCTATGGGAGTGGGAATTCTAGTAGATTGGGGTGATTCTTACTTTCACATTTTAGCTATTTTATTTTATATTTTTTGTCTAAATGTAATTTTGGGAAGTTTAATTGGTTTCATAGATGACTAATGTAATGATAATTTTCAAATAGATGAAATTTTTTTCGTTCCACTTTTTTTTATTACATTATATAAATCAAACATTTATTCAGGAAACTAGTATCATTTTAATATGTATATATTGTTACAAAAACAAGATGAAATCCACCATAATAATAGTTATACTAATTAAAAAAAGAATCCAAAGCACAGAAACAACCAACAAATCACACCTTACATCCGAAACTAAGTTGGAGTATATGGGGGATACCCAAAGAAGAATCCAAAAATAAGAACCCGTGAACAAAGGTTAAAAACCCAAGTATAGAAAACCAAGAGAGAAATAGAAACCCATAGTGAAACCACCACAAGAAGGAGAAGAAGAATAAAAAATACCAAAATACCCTCACCCATGTATAAATACCAAATTGAATAGATGAAGAATCATGGACCAAAAAGATAGGGAGATAGACCAACTTCGCTTTGGGGTAGAAAGGCCACCACTAATAATTGAATCCACCATTGAAGATGAAACCTGATATGTTTGAAACAATGACTTCCTTAGAAGAATTTATATTAAATTAGGAAGAAAACGTGTCTCTAAAAAATGGGTGATGCAATACACAAGACAAAAATCCAGGTGATGATAATGGGAAAAGGACCAGTCAAGGAAGACAATTTCCTAATATAGCAAAAGTAGAGAAAGATCACAGGGGGAATATCCTATGGAGAAAACATCACTATCGTATATAGAAGGAAAGAGAAGGTGGAAATGAGGGAGGAAAATAAGGTATAGGATAATAGTGGTCCGTAGATGAACCCCTAAGACCATCATGAAGGGTTCTAGGAGGAAACCCTAGTTAGGACCATGAGAGGGAGAGGGAGTGATCCAAGAGAGAGTGAAACAATCTAAAATGAATTTTTATATGTCATGAAAAATTATTAAAAAGGTTTTCATGGTCATATATAAAAACTTACCATCCACCGTATATTATAACTTACAATATATGAATTTTTTATTCAAATAATTACTATTAAATATGTTATATAAAGTTAATATGTTATTGTAATGGATCAAGTAACACATAAGTCATGTGTTTGGTTATTTCTAGGATGAAGGATAAAAATTATGGGGGGGGGTGTTGAATAAGAATGCATTTAAATTTCATAATTGAATGACCTAAATTAAATGGATTATATGGATGAATTTCTTAGCGCCTAACTGAATTATCTTGTCATGATCCCAATACATAGAATCTGTAAAAATTATACTCTTAATTCCCAACCTTCCAACAATTAGTACAATTGGAAATTGAAAAACAAATAAAAATATGATGTTCCCAAATAGATCCAAAATATAGTAAAAAATTTCATGGAATTCAATCCCACATCATTTAGAGGATAAGAACTAGACCACTAAATGAAATCCTCTTATAATGAAATGTGACATTCACCTCATTATATATCAACTGATTAAAAAATTAGTATTCTATGTTTTATGAAATTAATGAAATATGGTGGGATATCAACTATTTTGAATGTTTTCATGGAAGAGGATAGAAAACCAAAGGTGTTATAGATCCCAGATGGGTCATGGAGAGATAATGAGTGGGGGGTGAATAAGTGTACCAAACTTTTATGAGGTTTATACATTATTTTCAATCAGCCCATCTTACACTCAATACTCTACATCAGTTAAGAGGAATAGATCTAATATTCTATCTCAACAATTACATACATATATAATGACTATAATAAAATAAATGGATAAATACATATATTTGTTAAGTTTTAACCTCAAAGAGAAATACTACTCCTTTACATGATCAAACTATGGATGTATCAAAGATTTTATTATCACCAATATTACTTTGATTATAAATGTAGAACAATTCAAATAGAAATGTCAAGAAGGTATAATACATTTCCCATATTTGATGTTTTATAATGGTACAACTAGTTCTTCAATGACATTTTTTATACTCACAACACAAGTTCCTCAAAAAATCCTTTAAAAACAAATTTGAATAATATTTTACAGTCATAACAGAGATACAATCACACCGAATTGAATAATATATTATTCTTGAATTAATAGTTCTTTGGATACTAATATAATTTCATGGGTATTTCATGGTTTTTGGTCCGACTATATTAAATTAATATAAGAATATTTACTTATTTTCGAATACAAAATACTCCACACAACCTTTATCCTCAATTTTCAAATGATCAGGCTAAGACTACTTATATTAATGAAGTTCCTACCCTCAGTAAAATGTGAACAAGTGATTTACGCAATGCTAATGATATTGTTTTTTGAAAATAATAACTTATACTACTCAAAATATTATACATTAATTCTCAAATAAAATATATGTTGTCGAAACTATTGAAATATTTCAATGCATACATGTAGAGTAAATGGAATGCGGGTATTTAATTCAACCCTTATCTCCTATATTCTTCACACAAGTGGTATGCATGGGATTTATATTCTTCAAGTTCAATATCATGATTAGGCTATCCCATGGAATTTATTCTCCTTTTTGAAAAGATAGGCATGTTTTGGGGGGGTATTCTCCTTAGTGTGAAGAAATCACACGAGTTATCCTTCTTTCTTCACGTATTCCAAATATAGATTATGAGATCTCCTTATTCAGAAAGACAAAGAGGCTCGTCGATTCCTTCTACTTCCCATGAAATATTCATGTGGTGTGTTAAAAAAATATTATTCACATGAAGTAGGATATCCCAAAAGTTACCCTTTCATTTTCGTGTGGGGATTATGGGAGTTTTTTCTATATCTCATGAATAGATCAGACATGTTCTGTTTCATTAAGATATTTCTCTCAAAATATAAAATGGTAGAAATGAATAACCTCATATCTACCTCTTTTTTATAGTAAATTTCACATTTCCACTCCTCGAGATTTTTTAGTGAGTCAAGGAAACATAAATTCCTAGTGATATTGGGATCTCATTCTCCTTTTAATGTTGAATCCTTCATCGCTTATTATGAAGATTCCTCAGCTTAGCAGTAGAGTTATCTTGTTCTTGTAAATAGTACCATAAAAATGAATTTTTCTTAATGTGATGTAAAGATTTCATCATGTGACTGCTTAGTGGACATGTGATTAGGAAACCGTGGTTTTCCTTGATGGGAGCTTCAAGCATACATTCTTATTCATTTGAAGCAGTGACTGTTATTTCGATTGATTAATGAATCGCTTATATGAAAATTAAATTAAACATACATAGTATCATGGTATTTGAATGATTTCATTCATGTAATTATATTGATAAAGAATGTGTTTTCATCACTGGGTATGGAAATTTATGCAACTATCTCAACCTTGTTGATGCAATCCAGTGCAACCATTAGAAAAATGCTGGAGGAACAAGGTGATCGAGCTTAGGATTGGATGATTCAGACAAACTGGATCATATGACCAAGCTTCTTTAATTATTTTTTAAGAAGATAAATAGTACAATGTGTCTCCTAATACCTCGTCAAAAATTTATTCTTCCACTCTATCCTCTATAGCACATACCGATCAAGGAGAGCCTTTGATCAAATACTAGGATCAACACTAAGATACACTGCACACACTTGTGATTTTTGGGTCACACCTCACTACATAGGACCA
Source organism: Viscum album (assembly GCA_963277665.1). NCBI lineage: Eukaryota > Viridiplantae > Streptophyta > Magnoliopsida > Santalales > Viscaceae > Viscum > Viscum album. The sequence continues at coordinate 358,711,406 of OY728121.1, forward strand.
CTTCCCCTTACAACCACACTCACTCATGCTTTTCTATGCATATCTATGCACACACCTATCTTCCCATGTAGACACTCCCCCATGTTTCCATGACCAGCCGACCTTGAAGATTCCCATCCATTGTTGAGCTTGATCCCACAAGAGCATGGTCAAGCTGTCTTGGTTATTTAGTTCTACTTGGCCAATTTGTAAGGCCCAAATCAAATATAATTAGTATATGACCTACGAAAATCCCAACCTCAAATAAATATGACATACAAAAATATTATTTCTCATGCATTTATGATGTATGGATTTCTCCTTAAAATTTATTCATGGCCAACTTCTTCATTCCTCATAGAAAACTCATCACATGTTTTCCCTCATGAAAATATAAATTATTTTCACGAACTTATTTAATTTTTATTATTTAATATTTATCAATAAATCATCATGAAATATATTATTTTTTCATGGTCTTCATATTCCTCTTGTTCTTTTCTCTTCATAATCTATCAATAAATTCCAAACACCCTCTTTATTTTTAAAAACAATGTATCTATTCAATGAACCAGTGAAATAAATTATAGAAATTAAGAATAGTGTAATAATCACCTCAATAAACATGGATAATTTTATATGTAATTGAAATCCAATGAATCTATAATAATCCTCCAAGAATCATCATCACCCTTCTTCAATATTTCTCAAATTATTTACATGTATTTATTTCCCTGATTAATCACTGATCACAAAGGACTTCATCATACATTTACACTGATTTTATGTTGTATATTGATAAAAACTATAAATATACACATCAACCATCCCTATGGGATAATCAATATTCCTATTTGGAATTTTTTTCAATATAATTTCATTAATTAAATTCAATATATATTCTCCCCTTATTGAAAATAAATGAAAATTATTTATTTGGATATTTAATAATGAGGTAGATGATACCAAATATTTCTATTATATCAAGCCTTTATTTATCCAGATAAAACCCTAGGTGGGATAACACATTGTAGAAAATAGTAGTTATTTCCCCAATACATCAATGATATATATTAACTAAATTAGTATGTGATACTATTTCAATATATTTCATCCTTGTGAAATTAGAAAAAAAATTCCTTCAAGAAATATTTACCCTAAACTTCACTCAATTAATATATCATAAATTTCACATGAAAATAAAATTAACTCCCCCTTTCTATGAGATTCGTCATCAAAAGACACTCTCACTTTATGCACATATTTGATATAATTAAGGAAAGTGTAAAAAGCATAATTGAGTTGCCTCTATTTTATAATTAATCATAGATGAACTGACCTTATAGATATTTATTGAACAAAATTTGATTTCCTAACCTATCACATCTTCACCTAGATAACCCATCCATATAGGATCTGAACAGAAATGCGCCAATACTTGTAGGGGTTTCCTATTCCCTATGGCCTTAATTAAATGTAAGAAAAAAATAAAAGAAATATATTACAGAATTTATTGAAAATAACCGAAGTGGTATAAATCAAAGAAGACAGAAAGAACACAAAGTACATTCTTGAAAAAATAATAACAAAAAAATCAACTACTCAATGTGATATATGTACAATTTCCCACCATCTCACCATGAGCTACCCATACCCAACTAATTGAAACCTCACCACCTCATTGAGATATCTTTCCATACCCTGCATCGAAAGACATGACCAAGTCTACACAACACTGAATACGTTTATAGGGTGTGATATCTGCATGCTCAGTAGCATCCCACCCATGTGTTATATATCATGTATCTTTAAAAATAATCCAAGTATTCTCATTTTAGAGAAAACATGGCTTGATAAAAAATAAAAATTTTATATGAAAATCATGGTAAATATTTCCCTTTTTTCCCAAAATTCGAAAACATGTCAGGTAAAATAGTTCCAAATAATTGTTTTCATAATCAAACAAAAAAAATAAAAAACAAAGAAAAATGGTAAATAGGCCAAGGATCATAATATTTCATACTAAAATACTAATAATACCATAATCAATAACTAGTTCACAACTAAGTCATTTGAACACATGCGTAAGTAGTTGAGGAACACCCCAAGAGTGAACCCCCCAAAAATGTCAATCCAATCCTGAGAACAATAGGCATAGAATGAATAAGAATATATAAAGAGTGAACCATTTATCAATATAGTGGAAAATTTCCCCAATCTATTCCTCCTACCAAAGTTCTCGAGGTTTATAAATAACTTCAAAGAGTTCTAAATTTCACAAAAAATTTCACAACCCATTGTTCCAGCAAAAAATACATTGAAAACACCATTTTTCATTACTCTAAACCAAGGTAGGCACCATATTTTATCAAAATCCTTTTATATACACAAATCTATCATGTGAATTCATTTATATTTCAATTTATAAAATAGGATCAATATTGTTCATACAACATAATCTAGAGATGAAACTATCTATCAAAAACTCAGGTCATAAATGCCTACAAGGAGATCCACCAACAATGGAAAGAATGAAAATATTATAAAGGATTTCCTAGGATAGATTCCCACATCATCGAATAACATTCTAGAAACAAAAAAAGGAAGAGAGGCTATATCACAACATACATCAAAGAATAAAAACCCGCCGTACTACAACCATCAATGGGATCAACCCTTGGAAGACGATTTCATGAAGAATCTATAATAAAAAAGCATCACTATAGGGTTGATGAATCCAAAACAAAGATAAACATTATTTCCATGACCTATGGAAATAAATAAATATAATGGTTTCTTACTAGGGGAAGTGAAACAACCCCCTCGAAGATCAAAAATTGAATGGAGGATCTTAGATGGAGAAAAGATTACCCAAATCACACCTAGAACATCCTAAGGTTTGAGTTTAGTGGAAAAAACTGAATTAATGAAGGGCCATACACAAATCATGGTAGAAACCCCTGGGCTGATGTATATTTAGTGTAAACACATATTTTATAATGTAAATATCCTGGAACACATATATTCTATAAATCATGCCACCTTGAATTAGATTTTACATAATCAATGATTTTACGACATAAAAGTTGGTGTTATGGCGTATAATGAATTTAAAGAATGAAAAGGATTTTATGACTTGCAATATTCTTCTATCTAAAACCATTTTATAGTTGGTTCCAAGTGAAGGACTTACACCATAAGCTACAACTTATGAATTAAAATGGTTGAACAAGTAGTCTTCACCCCAGGTTATACAGAAACTCTCCAGAAACAAATCTCACGACATCAAAACCTGAAAATAAATTCTTAAAAATTGAAAGAGTGTACCCTAAAATCCAGGATGTTATATATTCCTTTTGCTTGTTCCTTCTTATGGGGTCCAGTAACTTAATTTTACATGATGTATAATTTCATCAGACTGAATTTAAGATTTTCATGTTGATGATCCACCATCATGAAATAATTAATGTTTTTTAGATATTGAATAATCATTCAAAATTGTTATATTCTAATTTTTTCATTCAGTTTTCATCTTGAGAGAGAGATTTACCTACAATCCCCTATAATTTATTCAAACAAATACCACATAATAAGAAAGGGTATGACGTGGAACACTTATGAGATTATTAAAAAGTGAAACATGGCTAATTATTTTTTTCTCAACCTAGAGACTCTTTTCCCTGTATCACTAATGTTATATTGACTAATCATGCTTCTTTCAACTTTAAATTTAATATAATAATATTTCTTTGTTAGTGTAAAGTATTTACTTTCTTTAATTTTAATATAGTGTGGATAATTTTTCCTGACATATGATGGTAGTGTAATATCTTCCCCTGACGAAGTTTCCTCCATATTTAGCATATGTTCTCAAGAAAGTAGAAGAGTCATATAATCTATTGTATTTTTCAACTCTTCTTGAAAATTTTACAAGACAGATTGTTAAATCCAATCTCTATTTCTACCATGAGAGATCATAGAAAAATTTCTTCATTTCTATTGAAGTACCTTATGAATGATGATTTTTGGAGACTTGGTTTTAATATAATGAGGAATCGTTCATCCCTAAATTCAGGTTGGATGATAATTCTAGAAGTGTATGAAAAACTTCTTGTAAAATTATCCCCATAGGTACCAGTGGATTAATCATGTTTATAATTTGACTCAATGAATTTCTTAGCTATTTTCATTCAAAGAATATGAGGAAATTAATTATTGGAAAATAAGTTCTTAAATTCATCAGATTCCCTGGATTCAATTTGAACTAGTTGACTTGTATTATTGATATGAGTACACTGTTGATATACTACACTATTCAAATAATTGATAAGAAAAATGAATTTTTAATGTTGTGACCCTTGGAGAATGGAAAATATATATTCCATGGTACAAATCCATTAATAAAAATTAGTGTATTAGTAGAACCACTAAAATAAGGTGAATGTTTCCTCATGAAGGACTCAATATATTGTTGTTTCATCCTTTTATCATTTTTAGGTTAAGTATGATTCATAGCTTTATAATTTGACATGAGAATATCAATAAGATTTGTCATTATAACTCCCATAACATTTAGTTTCTCAGTAAGAAAATCATTAAATTTTATATATTACTCAACATTAACATGGTTTCTTCAGGTTCTAGCCATCGATTAAAAAAATGTATAGTTAAGAAATAATATTCATATTTGAAGGCCACAAAATCAAGAAAAATAATTTATAGGATATATAAATCATGAAACCTTCTTTTAAATATATGAAACCTTTGGCTTAACCTAGGTTATTCATTGTCATTATTCAAATACATTATGATGGATCATATAGAGTTATTTAATTTCCAAAACATATCCATTAAGAGTGTAAAACCAGGTGTTCCATAAGTCCCATTATCGTGCACTGGTTGACGATTGATTCTAATAAAATGTTCTTTTTTAGTGTTATCACCAAAGGTATAACTGTAATAGAGGAAAATCTACTTATAGTATCCATACATGAATTTAATTTCTTAAAACCACTCACTCTATCCTTTTCAACATTCAAGGATATTTTCCTATATTTAGAATTATTCTTACTGTTCTCACTAAATTTTTCTCATCCTAGTTTCTAATGGTTTAACTAAACCTTGATATAATACCAAATATAATGAACCTAATTTTTTATACACGGATAGTAAGTATTATTATATGAATATTTATTACATAACATAATGAATCATGATAAAATCATTTCAGTCTAGTAAATTTGGGTGCTCTAATTCATGAGAAATTATTTCATTAGTGAGCTATATCATCTCCCACTATGTTCTTCATAATTATAACCCTTATGAGACATATCATACATAATAACGTTATTCATCACATAATAAAGGAAAGATAAAAATTTTTATCTTAAATTCACCATAAGAGTGAGCAAGGAAGATATCAACATATCATGAGAATACGAGAATGAACTCGTGAGATGAAAATTTGAAAACCATACCCTGCATATCATAGATCATAAGATGTAGTCATAGAATAAATATTTAAATTTCATAAGACATGAATCATAATGGAATCAAATAAAATGATTCATGAGAACATAAATTTTTCATAATACATTATGTTTTGGCATACACATAAGCATAGAAAATATTTAATTTAATGGTAAAGACTCATTTAAAAAAATATCTTACTAGAATGGGTTTAGTCCCAAGATCATCATAGTAGAGAAGGTTTACTCCCAATAATATCATATAGGAAAAGTCCCATACTTAATTGGGTTTACTCCAAAGTCAATTCCTATTTATCTCATGTGATATCAATCTTTACTCAATACATTGGAGGGAGATATTGGTCCCATCCATAAAATAATGAAAATCATAAATATATATGCCAGAATATCATAAAACATTTATCATATAAGAAACCATGAAAAGAAATGGGTTTCATAAACATTTAATCACAAAATAAACGATAGAAATAAAAAATGTTTCATAATCATATCATAATATCATCACAAAGAAATCGGTGTAAAATGAAGCGTGTTTCACAGGAATTTTATCATGGTATGACCTATTGAAAAGAAAATGGTTTCATAAGAATTTGTAATCATTAACATAAACCATTCAGATAAAGAGTAAAAATAGTATACTTTGATCGTATACCTAGTTAATCATATGTAACATCAAATTATATCATATTATATGGAAAATTATTTTGATATATCACATGGGACATTTATTGAAGAAAACAGGTTTTCCACTTTAAAAGACACATTACAGAACTAAAAATACATAAAAAAATTTAATAATCATTTTATTTGAAAATAAAATTAAAATATTATAAATAAACTTTTAAATCATTGGTTTTTTATGATGGAGGAAAATTATGTTCTTTTCGTACACATTTATAAGTAGAGATTCCTCTCATATTTTTTTTAAAATCGAAATAACATTGTTTAAAAAACTACATGAATATTCCTTTTAAATAATTTTATAAAAATTTTAAAAAGGGTAAAAATTTATTTAAAAATTCATCAGATAACAACAAAAATTTATTTAAATAATTTTTAGATATCATGGATATGGAAGAAAAGGGTTTTTCGATAGAAGAGATAAATAAAGATTGTTTCATCTTAAAAAATTTCTTTGGAAAATTGAGTTCACAATTAGAGGAAAATGAAATGAAATAATGTATTTTCATGAAATAAACATAATATAATAAAATAAATTTGTTTCTTGAGGGTAAGATCATAGTATTTTATCATCGGAAACATAGTTGAAAATAATCATGATAAACAATGAGATTGTAATATAAGAATTTTACCACATGGGTATCCTTTGAATAGTATTACCCATGAAAGAATAAAATTAATTGAAACCTTAAATGTCCCAAGAATAAATAAATACATTATATTACACATAATATGTTCTATATATATTCCTCATAAAATAATATAGGTATATAACATTAAATATGTCGCAAAGAAGACAATTTAAGATGAAATTCCCTTAACTTATGTCCTAAATTTTTTAGTACATATTCCAACCTTGTTTATAATTAATATAACATTATTATAAATATATATTAGAACAATATCTATATATATCATTCCATATGTGATTTATTTATGACCATTTATTACTAATTTATTAACAATTCCATGTTTAAATCATGTTTCAGGTAATAACTGTTTCATTTTTCATGTATGTCTGGGTTTGATATTATCGGTCCTTTTTTATCAATAATGGTTCCATAATATAAATAATTTTCACAATTATATAAATATCAAATATATTCATTATATATTTATTTATTTCAAACCATTAAATTTAGAGATAAAAAATGAATTACACCGTTAATGGTGACTGTAGGCCATGCAAAAGCTTGAAAGATGTTTCAATTTTATTGATGAATGAAAAAATAATGGTTAATAATATATTACCTTTAAAAAATAATTTTTATATCCTATATATCACATATTTCCCTTAAACGTTTCTTCATTACTTTTCATGTAAAACATAAGTGAAGAATGAATCACATTGCTTCACAAGGCGGTAGTCCGCCGTACACATGGACGATGTTATCATTTCCCAAATGAATGGAATGTAAGAAAGTATATATGATATTATAATTATATATGTATAATAATTTCTTAAATGTATTAAAAATATGTTAAATATATCAATATATCCCTCTGTGAGGGGTGGTGATGGAAAATGAGTTACATCGTTTCACGAGTTGGTAGTCCATCATACACACGATCGATAATTTAGTTTCCCATTTGATGGAATAGGATAGGGATATATGTTATATAATTAACATAATCACATTTCAGTTCATGGGAGATAATATTGTTATTGTATCATCATATTTTGAGAATAAATTAAGGACATGGATGAATAAATAATACTAAAACACAAGTTTAAGAATCTTACCTCTTCTTTAAGAACCCCTTTAGGTTTATACATAGAGTATTCATAGAAGGGTTTAATAATAAAAATAAGTCCACTAGGATGTGGGGTGTAAATTAAAGAATATATTTAGTAAGATATTTTATGATAAATGTGTTTTAGAAGTGTGAATATGAGAGGATAGGGGGTGGCTGTTAATTTTTGGGGTGGGGAGACACATGGATGTTTCGAAAAGAATAAAGTATAACCATGTTTTTCACATGAACACAACTAAAAATTGATCATTATAAAAAATTTTATGATAAAAGGACCAAATATTTCCATAAAATGGGCGTTTTATAAGTTTATAGGTCATTTTACACCTCATCATTTTAGTTTAACCCCTAGTAAACCTGTTTTATGCATAACCATAATAATTCATTTTTATAGTCATTACTATTAATTTTGACCAAATAATTAAGTTAAAAATATTTCATAATATATAATTTTATCATTGTTAATATGTAAACCATTTTTACAAAATCCATTCATGAAAGAGGCAAATGTTTATTTATAATTAATGCCACAAATGTGATGAAAATAAGGGTTGTTAAAGTGAAACTTTTCTTATGTATATAATGTTTTAATATCAAAGTTTGATAAAATATTGATTCAAATGATCTAAACATGATTGATAAATATATTATTTAACTAATTTTACTTTTAAAACAATATTTGAATAAAATGGATCTTGTAAATTCTTTAAAAAAATAAAAATTTAAAAAACAATTAGTATTTTTTACTATTCATCAAAATATTAATATTTTTAGAAAATTATACAAAAATCACTCAAAAATAATTTAGACATGTAGATTTAAAACATTATGTTCATTTTATCAAATATTTTTCTAGCATTGGAAAAATTACTTTATTATTCTATACAAAAATATAATATTTTTTTGAGACAAAAGTATTTTTAAAATATAAAGACTTTAATAAAAATTTAGCAATTTTTTAATAATATGTTTTATTTACAACAAAAATTATAATTAGATTTAAAAATTTGTTATTCCTATTCATACCACTGATTTTAATGTCTAGGTTATAATTTTATTTTTTTAAATAATTTTATTAATAATATATCATTTCGTGATAACAAATCATTTTTGCATCTAACAAAAGCTATCAAAGAAAAAAAATTTATTCAAAAAGAAATATTTCATAAAATTTCAAGGTGTTAAATAGAACATTGATCAGGAATTTATTTTGATCTCTTATTTCCAAGAATGTGAGTATCTTTAGAGACATGAATCTTATTAGCATTTTGTACAGAAATTTCAAATTTTTTATTCTAAAATCTGTTTATATGATTGGGTGGAATAATTCTTCTCAGAGGCTTGGTAATTTCCAACATGTATCTGAGATGTCAGACAACCTTTCCATTCAATTTTCATTTTATTTATCTAATCATTAGAATATTTAATACCATTATTCATAATGTTTTCAAGGACTTTGATTCTTGTGGCATTAACTTCCAATCAGGATTACTTGATAGTGATAGTACCTGTATATGATTCTTCCCAAGAATGGATTTTATGAATATACATTTAATGAAAACTTTCTTTCCATCAACTAAAATTTCAAGATATTTCATCTTACAAATTTTTTCATTAAGACAATAGTCTATTAACATAATGGAAGCTTTTTTTAATGTTTCAAGTCCATGGATTACTTCACAAAAAACATTATTATTCACAATTTTTTCACAAACATATATTTGAAGTTCTTCTTCAACTAAAAAAATATTTTTATTTCAATTATTCACGGATTATTATTTTTATTCAACAAGGTTTCTAATGGAATTTCACCTTTTAATTTTGTACATAGTATATGATCCAATTAATTAATTCCCTATTCCAGAAATGATTTTTCATTAAGAGTCTAATTGAATAAAATTATTTATGGAAACAATTTATCAGAAATATTATTAATATATCATTGAAATTGATATTAAGAAACTTAAACTATTTTGATGAACTCATTTTCCTTATACTCTCCAAAGCATGGGTTATTCTCTTCAAAAGAATCATTATTTTCATCAAACATGATATAAGAGCAACAATTCTCCTCTTATTTCATTTAAATTATCTAAAATATAAATACTTCCCCCTTCTTACCATTTTTATAATATTGGAATAGAACTTCATGTATTATTTAGGAGTGGAAATGAATTATTCCTTATTAAGAACTTACGAATCCTCTTTAAATATGCGATTAATATAAAACTATTAAAATCATCTGTGGACTAAATTTTTTGAGAAGAATTAGAGGAATTCTTATCCTCTAATATATCATGTTGAGACTATATGGATCCTGTAGGAACACTAAGAGTTGGGGTGAATCAATATAGCTAACTTTTATCTTATTTATACTTTCTTCTCAATTATCCCATCTTGAACTTCAACCTCTTTCTTGGTAAGGATGAATTCATTTGATATGTGACCTCGACAATCCCATACACTATTAACATAGATAATAAATGAAACAACAACACATAATGATTTTACAAGGTTCGACCTCAATAAGAAATAATACTCCTTGTAATGATCAACATGAGGTTGGTTGACATATTTTATTATCCCTAAAATTGTAGTGATTCCAATTGTAGTATAACTACCAGACAAGTTTCGTGTAGGTATCATACACATCCGAGATATGAAATTGTTTATCATATGTCACGTATTTTTCAATGGTTTTGGTTATACTAGTATCTCTAGTTCTTTAAATATTCCTTCCAACAAATTTCTAAATAATATCTTACTCTCAACTCAAGGATGTCACCACATCAAATTGAATAAGATATTATTCCACAAATAATAGATCATTGAATAAAAAGGTAATATCTAGTGTATGGAATACTTTTAGTCCTTTTATATCAACTCACTATCAGAATAACTAGGGATTTTGAATGAAAACTACTCCACATTTCCTTCTTCTTCAATTGAAAAATTCATAGTTGGATACTTCTATTATTGAAGTTCTCAGACATAATCAGATGTGTGCTAGTGATTTAAATAGTTTATTTAATATTATTTAATGAAACAAAGAATGAGAAAATCAAAATATACTTCTTGAATTCGTAACTCTAATATGTCAATTTCAAATGGTTGAAGTTTTTCAATGTATACACATTTAGTGCTTGGCATGATGGAATTTCATAATGCATTTGTCTCATTTCATCTTTTCTCAAGTGATTTTTGAGGGATCTATCTTCTTTAATTTCACTATATTCATGTAATAGGTATTTGAAAATATGATGCTTTGGTTCCTTCACATGAAAGGATCGTGACATGTTTCAATATACTTCTTCCTTACCTAAATAAAATGCATCAGATAAAAAAATAATATAGTGAATCTCAAGGTGCATCCTGAAATGAATCAGTATGATGGTGTGTATTTGAATCTCAAATTTGGAAAATTTTACTTCAAGTTTTATTCAAGTGGGTGATTTTGGTTGTTGATGGAAATGGAATGATGACAACATGGGTTGAACCACATGATGTTTGTATGGGTTGATGATAAACGTTGATGGGATGTCTACTACCAGGTTTCTACTATTTTTATGAATCTAGCTTTTGTGTTTTACTTCTGGTGAAGTTTGAAATTTTGATGTTTTTGAATTATGAACTCTGTGGTTACCGCTAACGTATAAAGTGGCTTTTATAAAATTTTAAAAAATAAATTTTGATGGAATATAGTGAATCAATCCTCTTGGTGAAAGTCTCCAACAAATTCCTTCTATCAATATTTCATGACTAGGATAGCCTGAAGAATTTCCACACCTTCCTTCATTAGAATCTGGGAAAGTCTTGCGGTGTATTCCCCTTAGTGTGAACTTATGACAAGAGTTATCCTTCTTACTTTTCATAATCCAAATATGCATTGTGGGGTATCCTTATTCATGAAGCTGAATTGGATTGTTCATTCCTTCTAATTCATGTTAAAAATGATTTTCTTGTATTTACCAATATTTTTCATGTGACTTAGGAAATCCCATTGGTTATTGTTTACTTTGTGTGAAGGGATTATGTGAGCTTACTCTTTTTCACATAAACAGATCAAGTGGGATCTTTTTCTTCTTGAAATTTCCCTCAATGAATAAACAGGAAGCAGTGAATTACCTTATCCCTACCTATCTCTATATAGGCAGCTTCCCACCACCTTTCCACCATATTTCATGGAGTGTTAAGGAAATTTAAATTACCAGATATCTTGAGATCTCATTATACTTTGAATTGTAATACCTTCAACACGTATCATATAGTGAATTCTACTTTGTAGTGTATTTATATTATTTTTTCAAATAGTTTCACATGGTCCACTTATTCATCATATAATGTTAATAACTCTTTATGAAACAGTTCAGTGGACATGTTATCAAAAAATATAGTTTCTATATTGTGGGAGCTTATTTCATATTTCCTTACTCAGGTGATGAAATTGTTGTTCTTATGGAGGCTCATTTAATATCTTTTATGAAACATAAAATTGACATAAGAAATATCATGATCATAAAATTATTTCATTCATGGGATTGAATTCATTAATCATGTGGATTCATCATTGCAAATTAATGTTTAGTCGACTTTTATAAGCTTGATGACATACTATGGAATAAACCTTGGATGAAGGATACAGGTAGAATATAATCGAGTTCATGATAAAATGGATCAGATAAACTGGATTAGGTGGAAACACTTCTTTATATATATATATGAGTATTATTCTACATTTCTTAGTCCAACATTGAAAATCTATTCTCACAATATATCCCCTATAATACCTTACATTCCTTCTAAGCCATTGATCTGACACTAGGGTCAGCACCTGGAAACACTGCACACACTTGGGTATCATGGGCCGAACCTCACTATGTTGGCCCACTTCCCACATCCTTTAATTTTTACTAGCGCACTCTGGTGCAATACTATGCACACACCCAACATCCCAAGCATTCACTCACCCATGACTCTATGTCTAGACAACCTTTCTGGTTCTTATACGTGGTTGAGCTTTCTCACACAAGATCATCATCAAGATGGCTTAGTTATCTTGATATGTTTTCACCATTTTAAGGACCAAATCAAATATATTTTATATATGAACTAAAAAAATTCTAACCTCAAATAAATGTGACATGAAATATATAAGTTTTCATACATTTATAATGCATGTATTTATAACTAAAATTTATGTGTTAACACCTTATTCATTCCCCATTCAAAACTCATATCAATTTTGTCTTCCTGAATATATAAAATATTTCCATGCCCTAATTTAATTCATCTTATTTGTTTTTTCTTAAAAAATTATCATGAAATAATTTTTTTTTGTGGTATTTATATTACCACTATTATTATCATTGATGAATCCAACTATAAATTCCAAATATCCTCTTTATTTTTTTGTAATAAATATGTCAATTCCAAGCAATAGTGACATATGATCTAGAAATTAAGAACAGTGAAAAACCATCACAATAAACAAGGATATTTTTCTGAGTTATTTACATCCAATGAATCTATAACAACCCCAAAAGAATCATCACCATCCTTCATTATAATTTCTCAGAGATTATCCATCTTTATCCATCCATGATTAATCACTAATCACTAAGGAATTCATTACACATTGAATTTAATTCTATACTATATATTGAAAAAGGCAACTATACTCATCAACCATATACATGTAGTATTCAGGTGTAATTAGTATCTATATGGTTATCCTTGATTACATAATCAATAATTCTAAAATTTGGAGAAATAAATTCATGATCTGAACAAGAGAGTCATTTTGATCTTAGACCCTCATCAGATCAACCTAACCTGGTTAGGATGGAGGATTATTAGTTAAAAAAAAGTCAAATATTCAAACATAAAATTCAGTGAAATCTTGTGATCTTAACACTTATGCTACTAAGGTTCCATAAAATTCATTCTTGGGACTATAAGTTTTATAGTAATCTAAACTTTTTATGCAACAAGTTTGCGAGAAGGTTTATAGAAATAAATACATAGGCATGTATCAAGAGTTGGATACATTATAAATTATAACTATTTTTTTCATAATGACTATAAATTATTGATGTAATTATTTTATCAAAATTATTTGGGTTGGTCCTCATAAAGGCTTTAATAAACCATTACTAGTATAAGTAGGGTATGCAGAACTTTCTCTCACTTTTAATGATTGATGAAATATCTAGTTTTCAATATCTTTCATTCATAAAAATTTATTTTAGTTATAAATAAATTCAAATAGATCCAAAAGATAAAATATTCCAATAACTTTAGGGAACACTATGTAGTATGCTACTATAAGGTGATTTATTTTGGTTTAAATAATGATTGAGTTCTCTATAAAAGGGTATATAATTGTATTTTTATTTCCATTATTAGAAAAAGTAATGAGTTTTATGTGGATGATCAGGTTTCCATGCCATGTCCTTTTCTAGATCACTTAACTAATCATAGGGTGGTGTACTACATAACTTGGTCACATAATTTAAATATAATGGCGATAAAGTGGAATCAAGGGAACTTCAATAAAATTCCAGAGGCTTGTGTTACATCATCATGCTATTAGTTAAAATTTTATAAAAACCAAATAAATACTTGAAATTAAACATCCATGAATTCATTGATTATTAAGAGGAAAATATGGATAAATTAAACATATCAGGTACATCAATTCAATGCTAATGAAAAGCATAATATTCCTGAATATAATTAAAAATTGTGTGACTAACTAGTTGGATAGATATTTTTAATTTTTTTTGAATAGAAAAAAGCAATATTTATCAGATATACCTCATTTAATGCATTTTATAGATGGAAAGACACTCAATCTATATGTGGATAAATTAGAATGATCCCTTGGTTATCTTTTTTCTCAGAAGAATAATTTGAGCATGGAAAATAATTTTTTTTATCTCAGATAGATTATATTTGAGTGTGAAAGTATATATAAAACTATCAAGAAAAATTTTATTCCCTAGATATTTATTATGAATAAGAAACATCGTTAGAAGAAACATCAGAAGCATTATTTAGTGTCCTATAATAAATCTTTAAAGAATATCCTTGGTCTCCCCATTTTTACTAGATGATTAACAATATTAGATGTTATGCTATAATAGTTTTGTATTTGTTTTGTCTTTTTGAATCTAACCAAGGAATATGTATCCAACATTTTTTTGGAAGCCCATCCTTTTCAAGAGGAAAAATCATTGTATATAGATATCCCTGATGGAGAGGCCTCCTCCTTCAATGTAGCTTCACAATTATGAGAATATAAATTGATAGTGATTCAAAAATTACATCTATAAAGTGAATGGAGGTTCTAAAGAGCAACCGAGTTGAGTTTAATGTTATATTTATTTTCCATAAAAATTTCTCAATCTATAATTATTCTTGTTTTTAAAAGGTTATACCAATAATTAGAACGAATAAAAAAGTATAATTTCAAGTTTTGAATTAGATTTGTAATTAATTTAATCTCCACTATATATCAAAGGGTATTCAGAATCATTGATTATATAGATCTATATGGAATATGTTGTCAAGATAGAGGAATAAATTACATTTTTTAACCATATATGAGTTGGTTTTGAACACAGTGAAAGTGGATATTGGTTAGTAGCTAACTCGACTAATTATTTTAATCAATAAAAATATTATATATATATGAAAAAGTGTCATCATGACCATTGTATTAATTTGAAGATTAATTAACATAAATATCATAATCAAGAAGAGAGGATCATTTTCATGTTAAATTTATAATTAATTTAATTAAAAGAATTACATTATTCTTGAGAATTCATTCATTGAAGATGATGTTTATCATTCATCCTTTTTATAGGTTTCACTATTATTACCCCAAGAGGTTACATGTATAGAGTCTCTCTAGTGGTGATCCAAATTCACTCTTTCGATCTCAAAATATCATCTTAAAAACTTAAAGTTCTATCATGGATACATCGATTGTAGTATGTTTTTCATGATAACTGAAACAAAGTCATTCAAATTCTTATTATATGGACAAATTCTGTTAAATCCAATAATATTCTGACGATGTATATATAGTTTCAAATTCTTTAGTGTGAAGTGGGGGAGGTTATGTACCTCTCTCATACTTGATAGAAAATCTATTGAGCATTATTTTTCGAGAGGAAACCATATGGAGAAGAATCATTGTGCACAAAATGATTCAGATAACCCTAGAAAATATGTATGTGATTAATATATTGAGATACCATTATATGATTGAACATTTCTCTTGTGGAACTTATCAAATATATCACTATAAATACTCCCCATGTAAATATTAACAATAAAAATAATATTACCTGGAATTCAAAATCTAGTGCATCCAAAAATATCATTTTAGAAAGAATATATATTATTATATATTAATATATATTTAATGATATTTAACTGATATATCATTCTCTTTAGTAGAGCCATCACATAATATCCAAATTCCTCAACATTTATCGAACCTTTCATAACAATTATTTTATCCATTCGATAAATTAATAAATAATTATATTATTCATGGTCTTGATAATAGATTTTTTTTTTTAATATTCCCATAACTAAATAAATATTTATTTAATAATTTATATTATTTATTATATTAATAATTAATATAAAAATTTAATAAACACCGAATAAATATTTTTTCTATATGAGATTAATATTTATTGCAACTTTAAATATATTAATAATATTTAATAGAAAACATAAGAAACACTGAGTGTGTGACCCATTAGGATTTTCTCGAAGTGTCATTAGGTGGGAATGGCTAATCTATAACATCATCATCTAGAAATACATAAATACACCCAGGGGGGAGAAATTAATGCCATAATTACTAAAACCACATACGAACAGTCATTGTGTGAGATAGTATCTTTTCTTAAATATCTCATCAAGAAGGCTGCATACTCATGTCATCAATATATATATTTGATACTTGTTTCTTTGAATTCCTGAAATTAAATCTTCAATTCACCATGGTTATGGAGTCTAATGTGTCAATTCCATTACCAAAAATGGTTTGATATATCCACTTCCATAAATATGGTAGGGTATAATCGTTCCTCAACTTATTCATTAATAACATAACACTTGTGATGTACCCAACTTATTTTTGAACATAAATTATCATGATTTATGAAAATACATATAATTAAGTGACTCATAAAATATATTAATAATAATCGTAATGTCTATTGACCATTACACACACTTGTGAATAGAAACATCCGATGACACAAAAACATCTGAAATTCCAACTCATGGGTCAATCCTCACAATATTTGGACTTAAATATTACTAATTAAAAACATCATGAGATGAAGTATCATCTACACATGAGCATTCACACCCAATAATATTCATCATATATGCCTCATTAGATGAATTTCTATGTCTGTAGCACTATGATGTTAGAATACATCCACTTCATATCAAGGTTCTCATCATATCAAAGAACTAGTTATGACGTTTTTAATGTGGTAGATACTCCAGATCATGATCAAACTAAATTTTAGAAGAAAAATTATCATTATTTTGTTAGGTATTTATTAATTTCGAAGTATATTGTTATTGAAGAAATATAAATTACAATATAGTTGGTTTTGGGCCACTAACTCTAAAAACTCCCACATTCACTGGATCCAATTGATAATGAAAGTCTAGTAATCATATGTTAAAAACAATTATAGTAAGTCGGGTTGTAGATAATAGGTCTACAATGTATTAGATTCTAGTGTTGGGATTACCATATGTTTGTGTGGTGAATCTACATAATGTGGTGTCACTATATTGAGAAAATACCTCAATTAGTAATATCCCAGATATCCAATTCTTTTTGACTTTATATAAATCCCACGTCTTAGATAATAACACTTTTAGATTTTATTATGTTAATGATAATACACTTACAATTTTGGTATTACCTATTATTAAATAAATGATTGAAAATCTTTTTCATAAGCTGCATAAAAAGCCTAAATGTTCTTGGATATTTTAGATATGAAAACAATGGGTTGTGATTAATTCATCTTTAATATTTTATTATCCTTAATGAAATCTAAAAAAATTAATGATTTATGAAAAAATTAGAGTTATATACACTTTAAACACTAGTATTCCATTTCCCTTTTTACCAAGAACTCATACAGTTCTACGTTCTAAAGTGTCATCATATTACTTTAAATATAAATATTTAAAGTTTAACTGTTTTTTTATATTTTCACTCCATACAACATATATTCATAACATCAAAAATTAACATGGAGTATTATATAGATTTATAGCATCTGATATTTTGAAATTTTATTTATAATCTTCTCTTGTTCCCACATGCATTGAAGATTGATTTTCTACCATGTGACATGGGAAAACAGTTTTAGCTTCAAACGATCCTTATTATCAAGGCTTGTGGAATTAAATGATTAAGAAACCCCATAAAATTTTCAGTTTGGATCTCATTCCCAAGAACTTGGTTTTTATTTTATTTCATAACTGGAGTAATCAGTTCTCTAGTGTTACTAAAATGTAAAGATTGGTAGTTTTTTACATATGACATTAACATATCTATCTTGTACCTAATAACACTCTCACTAACCTTTTTTAGAACCAAGAGTATTATTTTTGAATTAATAATATATGATCATAATGTTTAATTTTATCCATAAATGGATAAAATAAATTTTCCAATCTTCATTAAATTTATTAGTGTCACTAAACCTTTTGGTAATGTCATATAGACATATTGCAAAGTTTATCATTTATTAAAATCAACCTCACAATCAACAACCCAATATAATCATCCTATAATATTTCCAATATGAGTAGAATTAAAATAGATTTTATCATGATGATTGATATAAAAGTTTTTTAAAGACTATATCCTACATATCATTTTCATAATTAATCATTATTTATTTATTTTTACTTGTACCATTCATATATAGGATGTCATGAATACTTCCTAGTGGTATCAACATAATAAACATTCAAAAATATGACGCCCCTAAATTTTTGTATATTGATTCTGTTATAAAATTCATTCATATATATCAATCTTAGTATGTTTCCATTGAAAGTTTTATTATAGGATTAATTACACTATAATATATATATATATATGTATATATATATATAAATCCCCAACCATGGTGAATGTAATCCACTTCTCTAGTTTTAATTTCCTATATAGTATGTGTCTCTTAGAATGATACCTCTCACCAAGCTTAGTGAATTATGTGTTCTTATGTAGGATCATGTGTACTTAGTTCCTATACTTCCTGGAATTATAGTTTTCTCTCACTATCTCAAATGAGATTATCTTCATTTATATATAAAGACAGTCGATATTGACCAATAAGGGATGTTATTATCCGTATTGGTAGTAGTATTATTATCAGGGATTCACATAGTGTTTAATTGACCATCATATGTAGGTCAGGCCAAATTTCAATAAATCTTTCACATGAAATAGTAGTAATTGTAACCGATGGATTCTTTATCATATTATAGCTAATATGATATCCATTAGTTAATTTATCTAGAACAAAATTTGTGATGGTGCTACTTTAACTCCACATATTAATGATCAATGAATACTTGGTTATGATACATAACACCTACATTTTTAGAATTGTTCATTAAGTTTGTAGGAACTTACCCTTGTACCTTTATGGAATACCTTTATTTATAACGATTTATTTATCAAAAAACTTATAGTTAATTACAATTTATACTTAGTGTATTAGCTCAAAAAACCTAGAACACTCTTCTAGATAAAACCTAATCAACTACTACTATTTTTTCTTGAAAAATAATTGTCTTTTGAAAATGAGGTATTCTTAGTGTTATATTTGTATTTATAATTGATTTTTAATTTAAAATATATGTGATTAAAGAATTTAATAATTATTAATTGTGTATGAAAATAACATTACAACATATATTCCATAATGGAATAATGTATCATTATGTAAAATGGTTATTAAGATAAATGTTTGTTTAAGAATACCAAAAAATAGTTCAACTTCGATCCACCGGGAATAGTGATGTAAAAAAATACTCTATATTGGTCCCTTCCTCAACTTTTATAGAAAAAATCTTGTTTGTGTTAATCTTTTTATACTTTCTTGGATCCTATGTTCCAATACACATATCTAAAATAAAATGTATTTATTATGAAATAAGTATGATTGAAGAATTATATTTTATGAATATAGTTTAACTAGTAACTTCTACGTAATATTATTATAGTTTCACATATAGTGGCCTTTGTTACCATATAATAATAAAATTATATCATCATCATTTTCTTGACCCATAATGTTACTACTCTTGGAAGGGAGTAATGTTGAAACCTTATATATAGTATTAGTCTTGGGGATTCTTAATTTTACCTTTCTCTAGTACACGAAAAGGACATAATGATTTTCTCACTACATATCCTTGTAAACCTAGAAAAGAACAGTGATGATATCTTTTAGATACTTCTAAATTATGTTCTAAATAAATTTTTTAATTTTTTTGAGAATATTTAAGGGAATGATGTATTTATGTAATGTTTGTAAAATTCTTTGGGTAACTTAAAGCTAAGAATATAGAGTCACTCAATGTATCCAATAATTTTGACTATGGGGGGGGATAACCTATATACCCTCTCAAAGTATTCTCATAAGGACAACCTTGGAAATTGTACATTTTTCCTATCTTACCTTCTCGTGATCAACATCATGAAAATGGATGAACATAATGTATGCACCCATTGCCTCGTGTGACTTTTTATGTTCAGTCGACATAGAATATAACATTAGGCATATGATTTATAGTCCATCATAAAAGTATTTTATATAGACAATGGACTCCTTATTACTCACATCAATAGAAGGCATATATAGTATTGTGGAATTCAGAATATAATAGTTCTTTTCATGATGTAGTACAATGTGAAGACTTTGGTACCCTTCCTAGAATTTACTATAAAAATAAAGATTGTATTTATTGGAAATAGATCATAGGGATAATGTGTTCAATTAACTTATCATTTTATTAAAAAAATATAAAATAAAATTCTTAGTAATTTACTTGATTACTGATTATGTGATACATAATTAATTTTATTTTATTATTAATCTCCCACCATTTTATTATGTCGCAACATGCATCCCAATTGGACTCATAATTTATTTTCATGACATCATTATAGTAATATATATATATATATATATTTCCCTACTTATAACCCCAAAAAGGGTTTCTCAAATATAAGAAGTTATTTAGGAATGTGTTTTCCCATATAAGGGCATACATATCCTTCATTTATTGAGTGGACCTCCCAATCCAAAAATATATATTTGTTTCTTGCTCATCTCTTTACTCTAAATTGTTATTAAGGAGTAGAAGGGTGTTAAATCAAAAATAATTTTGGTTGTGTTGACCCATATAAGATCTCACATCTGCTCAATATTTGAAAAATAGTAATACCAGTTCACCACAAGAACTTAGACATACCTCCTCATACAGCAGAGGCTGTCAACTGGCCTTGGGGTCTATGGTGGTACTGTAAGGAGGCTATACCACCAAATTAGAGTGCACAATAATAATAAAATAACCAACAATCATAAACAATAGAGTAGTTAGATATAATAAATAAGATAAATTTTCTATAAAAAATGAAATATACTGAAGGCTCAAACAACCATGGCATACATACACTAACCATACACAAGAGGGATACCCCCATAAAATCATTGGGGGGGGGGTTGATAATTCCACCCATTTAATGAGAAACATAAGTTGGATGGTCGATTTTCTAAACCATGCACCTATCTTGCGGTGGATGTACACCTATGAAATCCTCACATTGTTTTCTCTATAATGTCGCACGGTTTAACCATAAATATGCACTAACTTAGTGAGATAAATGTTTTATTTACAAAATTAACCAAATTTTCATCAAGTATTAGGGTTCTACATATTTTTCCTTAAAAAATGGGCTCATACTTTTCTCCCTATGTTGAAATATCAAAAATACCTAAAACAAAAACCGAAGCCCTAGAGGTCAAACCAAACACCTGAGGAACCTCCCTAACTTAATTCTATATCTAAAAACATCTCTTATAGATGTTTTAACATTCATAATTCTGTTCCAAATATCTGATCAAAATTCAACCTATCCAATAATTTAAAATTCAAATTCATTATAAAATTTCAAACAGATATTGATAAAGGATCTTACAACCACACCACCTTAATACATCTCATCCCCAATAAGACTTGGTAGTTATCAACAAGAAAATCCCTATCCACATTAGTTGTGAATTAATACTTAAATGGAAATGTTCCATCTTTGGACACCCAACATGCATTTAAAGAGCCACTTTCCATCTGTGTTACTTAAGCCACCCAAACACAAGATAATGAAAAAAACACTATTGAAACACAGAGACTATGCTTACTCGGGAAATTCTATGCCAATAAATTACATCATTATCATCTCATTCATCAAATACCCTATGGTGTTCCCCAACATAGGAACAAATATAAGAAGGCCAATTCTGAGCCATGGCACTACATACCTTTAGAGCTTCCCATCGAAACACTCATATAGTTTCCTAACAATGCACTTGGTATGGTTTAATAATCACTAAAACCATTCATATAAAATAATATTATCTAAATATTGACAGAAATTCATATATGAGAACACTATAAAAAACATCTACACCAATTCTAATTTCAAGATTTTAGGTTAGAACATACGTTCCTTAATCATCCATCCCAGACAAGAGCATGATGTTAATTCCCCATAACAACCCAACTAATTCTTGAAGTGTTTCCATCATATACCAAACTATGTACCTGATGAGGTTCCTCACTAACTGGATCTAGTTATATCTGAGAGCACAAGATTACCCAAACTTGTCCAACTTTCATTTGAAATTCTAGGTTCTACCTATCGATACATCATAAAAACATGATCATGTGGACCTCATTCTTATAGGTATTCCATGACCATGAAATCATGATTACCAAAGATCATACCGCACTTCTAGTGATATTTCCAAGTTGAACAATCTATATTCTATTTCAGTCTCCATGGTATATCGTGAGAACCGATTCACATCCAATATGACACACACTCAGATTCTACAAAAATCATATTGATCCTAGAACCCATGCCCGAAATCCAACTAATATAACATCTAAATGCATACATGGAATTCATAGGAGAATCAAGTTGATCTTGGGTATCTATTTAGGGTAATAAAAATGTGAAAATGATTATTTAATGACAGTTCCCATTTTCCCTTGACCCGTATCACATGTGGACATTATGCTTGAGGCCGACATCCCGATACCTAACATAGAATACGTATTTTCATCACCCCACCAAAAATGTTATCGATCACTATAGATTATTCCCCTTTCATCACAGAAAATAACTATCTATATGGACAAAACCTTCTCATTCCCAAGATTTAACACAAAACACACTCATCACCCATTCCCGACCCTTGATAATTATTTCCATGAAATTTTATGAATTAAAATTCATATCATGGGGTCACTACCCTCAATAAATTCCAGAAAATAACCTACCATAGAAATTTATTAATCCTCCCAATCCAGTCTTACCTTAAATGAGGATATAATTTCCATTAACCAACCCCTAACTCCACATCTCCTCCAAATGTGTGTCATAGTCCACCCTTGGGTCGACTATTCCATGAATCGTGGTCTATTTCCTAAACATCCATAATCATTGGGAAGTTCTTTTACTTAACCCAAACTATGGGTTTCCATGGCCCCATGCATCTAAGTAGTTATCATTGGATCTTAACATGCTCATTCCTATCACTAATTCCAACACTCTACTCATGCTCATATGAGTCACATACCATAGTGGCACCGATGTTTGTTCTCCATAATATGTTATTATAGATATTCCATGTTCTTATTGGGAATAACTCTTCAATATTGGACACCTTACTCGAGCCTTGATTCATCATCGATGTCCTACCTCATGGCGTTGTTCTAGATACGTGGGTTCTCTTCCTTGATCTAAAGCAAGTCAACGTCATCAACATGCTTAACCACCACACAAAATCAGTCCTTTTATGATTTTCTACCCACACTCTGGCCATTATTCTAATGGAGAACCAACCATTCAACAAGTTCATGCACCCAAATAGTTTTTTCCATCAATGTGAGTTTTGATACCCATATACGCTAAGTGCTTCCTGAGAATCTGAAGTCATCATCCAACCTATTATAAAAAAACTAAGCACATCCTCTACATTGGTCTCATACATTAAATAAAAATCATGTTATTTTCTTTAAAGGAAACCAAAATCCTGAGATAACCCCTATCATAGGTTACCCCAAATGAAATCGAACACTGACTCACTAGTTTCCAAATCGAACTAAGGGTCACCTTGTCTCCCACTAAGCCCCACCTATGAAGTCGCATGTTAAGGCCAACATGACCATCCTCCCATCCCATAAGTGAAGCCTATAACCAATTCTCAAATGATTTAATTCACACTCCCATCTCATACCACAACATTGACATTCCTGAAACACCCACTCATAGGATATTATATATGAAGACATCACACACCATTCACCACCCATAATTAGGGAACCCACATATAATTCATTTACTATTTTAATTATATTGCATGGTAACATCATAATTCACACCTAGAATAATACATGACATCTAATTTTATTACAACTCACTTCAAAGGAAGTAATTTATAAGGAAGGTAAAACATAACATCAACCTACCATGGTCAAAAACATGTCTACATGGGTTTTAAATTATAATATATAGAGGAAAACAACCTATATGTTTTTATTGACACCACATTTAAGTTAATCCAATTTGAAATATATTAGTTTAAGTTAGGAATCTAATTCATTAATCATGTAAGGTTTCACCAATCACGCATTAGCCAAATGGGGACTAATCCACTATGATAACCCTCATATGGGGTTGCTCATTGTAGGATAAGACAATCAATGATGAGAAGATGATGATATGATCATCACCATATTTTTTTATATAGTAATACCCCCTCTTGGTTCTATTTCAATAAGGAGTGTTTAGGTACCTATTAAAAACACATTTTATGATCTGAATAGTTAACCATAAATGAAGGATGGTTAAGTAAGATTTCATAGAAAGCTAGATGGGAAAACATCATGTAGGTTGTTATGAAGTTTTAGTTAACCTCACCTAAATATGATATAACCATTATGTTTCCACTAGAAATCCATCAACTTATAATGTCGACATACAATGGTGAAACATGGGAAACTATGTTCCATGTCTATCCTACTAGGGTGAAAAAAAGAGAATCGAGTGCCTACATAGTTCTCTTAATGGTCCCTCTCTATGGAATCACATGACCCTAGTGACCTAACAAGGTTACTAATGTGCCACCTTGTACCTATAATAAAATAATAAGGTTCACTGATCCTCTCATGTAGTAGGAACTATATCAAAATCACAATCTCTAAGTCACATTACATTGTAGTCCACATGGCCTGTCATAGAATAATGTATACAAGGTAGTCCAACTGAGTAAAATTAAACGAAGAACCTATATGGGAAAATAGAATTTAGGTTATTTTTGAAACTTTAAACATTTATCCTCTTCATTAGTAATATAAACCACACATAAATATTAATATGTTTTGGGAACCTACCTACCAAATAAGATGCATGACAAAATATATTGTACCTTTACAAGACGACGTTCAATATTAATCACTATCGTCTCACACCAGTTCCAAGAGCCATAAATCCATTATAAATCATAAATTCCAAATCACAAGTGCATTTCTCAAAGAGAAAATCATAACCAATAGTGGAAATGGAAAATAAGATCATCAATCCCATATCCCTGGTGACCTATACTTCTTAACAGAATGAGTATTCTTGACGCACCAGTCTGTTATCCATCACATGATCCACAAAATTCCTAATACTATTTTCTACCATAAGAAAAATAGTAAGAAAATAGGAAAGTAACTTGGATTCAAGTCTTTAGTATCCCATAAAAACTCACTCTATGAATAGTATCCCTAATGTTACTCTAAAAGACCTCAGACTTGACTCCTTATAAGCGAGTGGCTACTGACTAGATTTGAAGATTTATGGTTGTTCTGTTAGGAGAATATACTGCCATATATATGTGTGAAAAATAGTAATGTATCCAAACATAAAAAACAACATAGTATGATGATATAATATATGATATTAAAATTATATAATAAAATGAAATACAGTAAAGGCATGAATATCCATGTGGTACATACATATATCGCCCACTGGGCTAGGAAAAAATACGTACAAGAATAAATGAATATAAAATATGTTAGATCCTTGAGATTCTAATCCAAATCTCATTCAGTATCTTGTACATGTTTGATATAACCCGCTCGATCAGTATTGGGACTCTTCCCAACCCGTTCATGTAACTAGGTGAATGTTTTCTTGGTTACCAAAGTGCAATGTCTACCCAAGTTGTGTTTGTGTACAAAACTAAGTAGGGAACCACCAACAGAGTCTTTGACATAACTAGAAAAATAATTTTATGTTTATTTGAACTACTCAATGAAACAATAATAATAATAGTTATCTTTAACTACTAAAATAAATTTAATAACTAATGTTGTACCTCAAGATTGATGGAAACCTGAGTTTGACCATAATTCCTTCATCTAGTGCTGAATATATCTCTAAGAAATCTATGCCACCACATGGGGATACAAGTCCTATCCTTGAGATCACCCATACTCACATTCATAAAATATAAGGCATGATTCATGGTATCACTTGAACATCTTGTAAGTAAATTATCGAATGGGATCCTAGGTGTCTGAGTCATACCATTTATTCCCTGATTAACCTATGGAACCTAGATGATGTCTTAGTATTCCATATCCTAGTACAATATCAGATTCCAAGGTCCCAATACCTAGGAAATCAAGACTTTGTAAAAAATATTAAATTCTAATGGCGATGAACCTAAGTGAATATTTAATGAATACTCTATTGATCTGAGGTGAAACATGGTATCCATTAATCATCGGCTTTAAAACCTATTCCTATACAATTATTAGTAATAAAATCATGGTGTGTCCACCTAATTCTAGGGAGTATACTAACAATAAATGAAGGTGATCATCATCAAACTTTGGGATTTCATACACATCCAATTCTTGTGGGAAATTATACCACCTGACAACCATTGGAATCATGTAGATCCAAGATGTTTTGGAATCTTTGGTGATATGAAAACTAAAATGGGTTTCCAAGATTCAATTAGAAACCTCATCTTTTTCCTAACACAGGGAGGAATCATCGAGAAACTAATAATTTTTGAAATGATAGTGTTGAATATTGGATCTTGAGATCACTAGGAATCTAAGGTTATACAAGCATAAATTACATAAAATTTAAATAATAAACTACATTAATAGACTATATACCTAATTTAAGAGAGATATACCAATCCATCGGCCATCTTCCATGATATATATCATTTATATCATTCATCAAGATACAAAATTTTAAATATAATTGTGAAATATATTCATATAGATCATATTGATTTTGGTAATTTCTAGATTTTGGAGGAACTAACTTCTAATGTAATAGATAGGTAGGGTCAAGTCATAGGATATCTTACCATCCATCCAAAAAAGTAGTTGATGGAAACATTCCCCTAAAGCACTATTAATTAGTTTATAATCGTCTTTTTCTAGTAAAATTACAGTATAAAAAACAAATAAATTAATATTTTACATGAAGACATAGGGTTGGATGAATGCCTGAACCCATCTTATTTTGACCCCGAACTTAGTGGTTGTGATGAATAATCCATAGTTCAAGGGGATACCCTTGGTCATTAGTACCCATTCACAATTCTTCCTTACCAAGGTCTTAATTTTATCAGGGAACCCTACTCAAGGTCCCCTCTATTTTCTTGCTCAAGGCTGAAGATCATCTCTAAGAGGAAGAACTCCCCTAAGACACACATATGGATACATTAGGTTCTTTAAGGCCTTATTGATATTAGGCTGTTGGTCTTTGTGACATGAACAAACCTTATGAAAAACAGTAAAAGTTAATGAACCACCCTCTCAAAAAAGGGCAAAATGTCACCAGGTCGAGGTCCAGTAAGTCTCTCTCACCCATTCCAATTTGGTTATCCACCAGGGTCCAATCAAAACTTAGGAAAAGGTTCAATTTAAGGTCGTAGACTATAGTGGCCAAGGAATTGATCCAATTACCAAGGGACGGAATTCGACCTTTTCACCACTCTATATATATAGGTTTGGCTCTAGAATTAATTTTAAAAAATTATTTTAGTCATTTAAGTAGTTAAATTAATTTACATAGCTACAAATTTAATTGAAGGACCCTAACCATCATTTTTGGGACTTGAGAATATCACACAACACATAAAATGAGAAATTTACTTAAAGGGAAAGTACAACATACCACATGACATTAGGGTGATTTCAAATTTTATTCTCAATGAATAGAAGTTTCTAAAAAGGGCCATGCAAGCTTGCCAACCTCACCCAAGGCATTCAAGCCCTATATGAAAATAAAACCATTAGATTTATTTAATTATAATCACCTTATAATTTATTAATTAATCTCAAAAAATTAGAAATAAAAGAACAATTTACTTTAAATTTGAATAATACCCCAAATTCTCATAGGAAGATATCGTCTTCTCAGAAACCTGACTAAATTCTCTTGAAAAACCAATAATAAACCCCAAAATCCAAACTAGTAAAAATCCCTAAGAACCAAACAGATATTAAACTAATTTTAATTCATGCTCAAAATCATTGAAAATTTAAAATGGAAATAAACCTCGAAAAAACCTCACACGATGAAGTGTAGATGATATCTCAATACATCATATTCCTAGGAAGAGTAAAAGTCCCATATTTATCATCTTATTCCATCTTTATATTGTAGAATCAAAACAAAGTCACCAAACATGGAAAATAAAAACTATAACTAGAGGGAGGAGAAGAGAAAAAAAGCTTACTAGTGTCAAAAATGCACCACAAATCACTGAAGAATGGCCTATAAACACACCCTAATCATGGTAGGTGAGGAAATATGGAGATGGAGGAAGGTTTTCCATGCATGGGTAGGATAATAGGAGAAAGGGGGTCCAACCCATTAAAATATCAGGGAGGGGATTGTAATTTACCCCCTTGAATGAGACGTATGGTTTTCTAAATAGTGCACCAACGATGAGGGTTGTATTGTATCAACACTCCTGACCTGACATGGTTTAGTTACACAACTTGGAAAACTATGTGCCAACTATGTTGCGACTCTCCATCATTTGGAACCCGCACATGGTTTCCTCTAAAATTTCACATAGTTTGACCACAACTGAGTTCCATCAATGTGAGAAAACCATTCTCTTTAAAAAATGAACTAAAATTTTGTCAAGCATCATGGTGCCACATATTTTACCCTAGAAAACATTCCAAAACAGTACTCAGAGGCCAGAAATCTCAAAACCTACTTGAACTTCTACTAAATCCCTTGAGGCTCAATCAAAAACTCTAAGAAACTAAAAAATCTACAATTCATGTCTAAAAATATCATTTTATGGTGTTCTAAGTTTCATAAATCTATATCAAATCATTCATCAAAATTTGACCCATATTGTAATTAAAAATTCAAATTCCTTATGAAATTTCCAATTTGAATGGACACTAGATATTATAAACCACCATCTTTTTTTGGACTTTATGATTACTAAAAGTTCCCTCAATGAATTCTTGAGCCGATATGTTAACTATGGTTCTATATTAACTCCTATAATGGAAGGATTATTTTTAATTAATATTAACTTGAGGGAATTTGGTTTATTAAGTATGAATTTTATTTTTTTATGTTTCTATGTATCTTATTAATATTTAGTCTATTTTAATTATGTGATTAGAAATGTGTCGATATTTTTTTGAATAATATATTTATATTAATTCATTTTTTTCATGTTATATATTAATTTATGTGATCATGGTGTTGCATTAATAAAATATACAATGCATTAGATGGAAATAAAAAGAATAAAAATATGGATTGATCGTGATTTTTATCTAATGGTTGGTTTATTGAGTGGGAAATAAATAAACCCTTCGCTATAGGGAAGAATATACATAAATTAGACTAGCCTTGAGTTACATCATTCCACTTTCCCCCTATGTATCATTTGGGTTGTTAATACATTAGTTCCTATGATCCATCTTGAACTGACTCCATGCACCTGAGATCTGAATCCTTACCTTTTCTATTATTGCACACATAGGTGAATGGAACTCTAATAGGGGGTTTACATAAAAGTGACCATGAGGACACAATAAATTGAAAATAAGGATGGATCTATGACATGTATGGAATCATTTTCATTTAATAATAATAATAACAAAAACCATGAAATAATTTAATTATAAGAAACCAATCACATATATAGGTCGTCCTAAGTGAACATGATTCAACACAATTAATGGAGGTTCATTTAAATTGACTAGATAATAGTCATTTGAATTAATTATTTTATTAAGTTAAACCCATGTAATTTAATTTGATTAATTATCCGATTAATAAATTAATTCGTGTTATATTAATCTCTATCCAATTTTTCCTAGAGATTAATACCCACAATGATCATAAATAAATTAAATAAATTAATTTTAATTAAAATTTAATAAAACAAGTACATAACATGAACTTAGATGTGATAGAAAAAATAAAAATATGATCTACCTATAATTTATCTGAATTTATATGATTTAATCACATGATATATCACCAACACAACATGTGAAGTAATTTTATAGTGTTTAATATAAATAAAACCGAGACACCTGAAAATTAAACTACTTGCACCAACTTACCACATATAAAGTATATATAATGTAATAACCATACATGAATTGAAGTTATGCATTTTATGTGTAGTTAATTAAAGATAAAAGATATCAACCAACATATACTGTTAATAAATTACACACAAATATGTATTGATGAAGTTTAATAGTGTAATTAATTAAATTAAATATTTTCATGTAAACAAGTGTGTTACACATCGAGTAAATTCTAGCTAGACACCATGTATAATTCTTAACCCTCTATCCATGACATATGCCTAGTGATTGGTTGTGTATGTAAGTCAGAGAAATTTATGAGTCACAGAACATGTATTAGAGTTATATGACCTGTGACCTTTGAGATTAATGGTTTTTAGTCACACACATAGTGTAATAGACACCCAACTTGTCTTTTACAACATGTTTTCCACTATGAAAACATGTGGACTATAAGGTGTGTATGTTGATTAAATAATGTGTAGTTCAAAAAAACAAATGCATGGCTATCCCAGTTTACACACAGTGTATATTAATACTTGGTGCATGTATTTATAACATGATGAGTTTATTTTCTTGAAGTTTGTTTTAGTGTAGTGTATATTGGTATAGAAAATATACCAATGAGATATAGACTATGTAGTATTATGCTATATGTCTAAAATTCCCGAATAGATTCAGATTATTTCTTGAGGTATTCTTCTTAAATATTTTACTAATTTTGTCTTATATGAGAGAGAAATAGTTAATTGAATAAGGGGATTCAAACAAATATTAAAAGAATGAATTTCTAAAAATGTAAATTAAATTTAAAACTAGTAAAATGGAAGAAAACAAATTAAATAATGATATATTTTAATGTCACTCATTTTATACTACATGTTGGTTTCAAATGTAGTGGAAGTTCCTCTTGGGAAGTGTCTAACTAAACTAATTATCATAATCAATAAATAAATTGAGATATATCTTAACACGAGTCATCATAACCAATAAATTAATTAAATGGATATTTAATATAAATTTAATTTCCATGAAGAGAGATTATTTCTCAAATTAAATTTATAGTTAACAAAATTTTGAGAATTATCTCATTATTTAGAAATATTTCACTAAATAGGATGATGGTCATTCAACCCTTGTCCGAGATCTACTATCATTTCATTGATAATATCAATGTATAGAATATCTCTAGTGGTGATTCATATGTGCTCCTTAATATCATAATGTTTCCATAAACACTCTCAATGCTAGCATAGACATATTATTCATATTGTGTCATTCATGAAGATCATAACATAATACTTGGATTCATATTGAATAGAGAAAGTCAATTAAATCCAATCTGGTTCTGAGGATAGTATCTCTAGTCTCTCATTCCAGAAAGTGAGGAGAAAGAGGTGGTGGGACACTCTGAGTCTTAAGATATATTCTCTAAAAAATTATTCATTGAGAGGAAACTTGAGGGAGATAAAAATTGTTTAAAAATTTATTCGGTTAACCATAGAACTGATTTTTGTGATGAATATATAGAGTCAGTATTATAATATTGGTAATTTCATGTAAATACCCTATAAAAAATTAGACTCTAAATATTCCCCATGTAGATTATAACAATAATATAATATTTCTTGGTAAAGGTAAGACAACACATCATTAAATATCTTTTTTGTAAATAATCACTTTAATATTTATTTAATGATATTTCACCCACATATCAATCTATTCACTAGACCCTTCTTAGTACCTCCACCTTCCTTAGCATTAGAAAACCCAGAATAGTAAATATATTATTCATTTGATAGATTAGTAAATATTTATAATGTACATGATTTTTTGAACTCATATTTAGTTTAATATTCACATAACTATATAAATATTTATTTAATAATAAATATCATTTATTACCTTCCAAATAAATATATATGATTAATAAATCCTAAATAAATATTATATCTAATCGATAATAATATTTATTCTAATTTTCTGATATATTAATAATATTTAATAATGATCATTTTAAGGACTATGTCTGTGACCCTATAGTATTCTTCCTCAATGACATAATGTGATTGTGTCTACAGTCCAATATTAGTATCTAGAAACACATAACGAAACCCAATATAAGAATTTAATGATGCAATGATGACAACAATATTTGAATGGTCACTGTGAAATATATTCCCTTTACCTTGATATGCCATTAAAATTATAGCAGACTCATGTCATCTACCAATATACCCGATGCACATATATGTTAATTATCGAAATGAACATAGAAATAAGGTATGAACATTGTATTTAATGTGATTGTTCCATTTCAATCAAAGGGTTGAGACATAAAATTTTGTAATGATGGTTGTGAGAATTTCTTCCAAAGATTATACATTAATAACATAACACTGATAACGTACCCAACTTCACTATGAACATGTGTCATTTCTATTTAGGGAAATTTAACTAAGTACATGATTCCTGAAATGTATTAGTAAAAATATTAAACTATAAGGATAAATAAACATTCTCATAGATATGAACATCCAATGATACAAAAACATGTGTAATTCCTATTGATGGGAATATCCACAATATATTGTATCTTCAAGATCACCAAGTGTGAACTTCATGAGTTGAATTCTCATCTACTAGGAGTAATCGATCTTGGTAGTCTACATCATCTATGTCCCTCCAGATGATGTCTTATGACTGTAGGACTAAATTATAAAATATTTCCATGACATATCCAGGTTATCCTCATAATGGGGAACTTATTATGACCTTATCAATGTGATAGATTCTATAGGACATCATGAAATTAACGATAAAAAATAATCATTATGTGATAATGTTTTTGTTAATTTTAAAGTTTATAAATATATAGGAAATCTAAAGTACTATGTAGTTTGTTCTAGTGGAACTACTCCAAAAACATGAAACTTGATATAAAATTCTCACTTTAAACCAGTCATATATTATATCTCACACTTATGAAATACTCAGGAAGAATTATAGGAATACTACATATTGGAAGGTATTCATTCCAAAAATAAACATAGTACAATATTGAATTGGAATCATGATCCAACCCATAGAAAGGATATAAGGGAATATACAATCCCCAAAAGTTGAAAACTAGTGACTAAACGTCAAATAAAGATAAATGGGATGATTTCTCAAATTAAATATTAATAAAAATGATGATAATTATTACCAGAATCTAAAATGACTTATTCATAAATCGGTCATCCATGATAAATATAAACAATTCCAAAATCAGAAACAATTCAAACAAGAAATATCCAAAATAAATGTGTATCTCAAATTCATCCCATAAATGAGGAATAATAAAAGTGAACAAGATCTAATGAATACAACATGGTCAAATTTGTCAATACATCCACGATACAAGAAATTAATGTAAAACTAAATTGTAAAGGAGAAATAATGGTATCCTCATGGACCATGATCATTACAAAAAGTTATTTCGAATATCACACTATGAGTGATAGGGTAAGTAAAGTATCATAGAAAGAGATATAATAAGTGATTTTCCTGAATGAAATCCATAATTAGTTTATAATAATAATCATAGAGTCTAGTATGCATCCTCCCCACACCTAATGAATAATCATTAAAAGTAAAATCCTTTCCTGCTAGTTTGAAAATACACCTATGAGAGTAAGCATTTAAATTTAATAAAAAAATCAAATACAACAATTTTAGATATTCATTTCATTTTAAAATAGTAGATTTTCTATTTAAATAAAAATCATGAATTGAAATATATTAAGGGATAAATGATATTTAAATAAATGATACCATTTCAAACAAACCTTTTTTTCCCACATTTCAACATTGAAGGATATACAATCCAATTTTGAAATACCCATTTTTTTTTAAGATCTATTCCAATAAAGGAATAATAGGAAATTAAACCACATTAAAATAACTACCAAAATAAATTAGGATAACATGAAATAAAAAATAATAAAACAAGTGAGATAATAATTGAATATAAACCACAATATCATCACCCAAGTGAAGGAAAATAAATAATTTGTATCATAAATAATAAAATAATAGTTACAAAATGTAAATCATCATCATGGTAGTGGACCAAAGGAACTATGGTCAAGGAAACCTAGGTCCCTATGTTATATTGGATATAAAACTAATCATAATAAACTACACAGTGTCTATTGGGAGAGTAATATAAATTCCTAGAAGAAAGGGGTCACTCAACCAAGTGACACCCTACACATACGAGGATAATGTTTAATTATTTTTGTAATGTAGTTCAAGTCTTGGTATAATGCACCATACCTAGACGTATTGCCCTTGTCATCCTCACTAGTGATCCCCTGTTCCAATGAAAAACTAAATGAAGAAGAAGATAAATCATATAGTTAAATTTCATGAAATTCCAAAATAAATAAAAACCCCACTCTACCCTTATCCAAGTAGTCACCCACTAAACCTTCTTTATTTCACCAAAATACAACCCTCTTAATTTAACCATCATTCTCAAAATTAGAATAAGAAAAGGATATTTTAAAAATGTTATATAAAGTTCCACCGAGCATCGATTACACTTTGAGAACTAAAATCGGGAAATAAATTTTAATGTTTTTTCAGATGGGAATATAATTCATGAATTAAAATTTCAAATAATGGAATCCCTTTTTAAAACAAAATACAGTTAAATACTCTGAAGAAAACACTTTTAATCTTGAATGAAACATAATTCCTAGATGAACACATTTAACATTCTTAATAAGGAACTAAAATATCATATATAATTATATAATAGATCAAATAATCCACACATAGTTAATAATTGTAAGATGATAACAAAAAAATTACCACTGTTGAATAATAATTAAATCCTTTTTAAAAGACCCTATTAAATTTAAAAATAAAATAATATTCTTAATTTATTTATTTTTGAAAACAATTCAATGATACTAAATATTGTAATTAACCTATTTAAAAATTGTATTTTAATGAATAACTCAATTATTAATTTTTTCAAATCCTTAAGGAATCATAAAAAATTATTTTAAACTATACATGATCTAAGTGCCTTAAAATATCCCATTTACAAGTTTTTAAAATCATTAATGCAAGAAAGAAATTATATTTTTTTAAAAAAACCCAATTCAATGAGATTTATGTAGATACGGTCTTATAAAACTCAATCGATCATGGTCTTTAAGGTTTAATTAATTATTCATAGATTAATCTACCTCAAACCAATGGAAACATGTCACCATTGATGAGTATCTATATAACCATCAAGATCAGATCCACAATCCCTAGACACCAAAAAATGAAGGTTAATTAATAAACATGACCTAATGTTTGACCACCATGGACCCTTGTTAAAGGAAGGAGGAAGAAACATGACATTAAAGGGAGATAAAAAAAAAGATTGAATCTTGAATAAATCAATTGGAAAGGAAGATGAATCCATGGAATACAAGGAGGGTGAGGATGTATTCATTCCCTAGGACCCTATCATAAGGCTTCACATTACTAAGGGGAATATGAGTTCAAAATGGTTTATAATCATTGAGATATTAAACAGGAATATCAACATTTTTAAAAATTGTAGAGGTCAAATGGTTTGGATTCATGGTTAGATAAACCATGCACTCACCATGAAAATTTTCATTGATAATTAACTATAGTTTATCAATTAAATGAAAATATAGTTAGTGTAAAACAATGATATTTTAAAAAATATTTATATTTAAATCATTTTATTTCTTTGATTTTTTATGTTACATGTATCAATGAGTTTAAACAAAACTCAATACACTATTAAAATATTATTATTTAATGTGAAAGTTATCACCTAGCCATTAATTTTGGGGGTATTAATATGATCAACTAGTTTATGAAATATATATATGTCCAAAAAATATAATAATATCAATAAACTCTTAGTAAATAGTCTTTCAGGTTTTAGTAAATTCATTCTATTCTTCAAAAATACATTTTCTCTAAAAATAGGTTTCCTTATGAGTAAATATTTGAATTTATTTATAAAAGTTATTGAAAATTTATTTTAGAATATCAAATTAATTTTTGAATTAATCTCTTCAAAATTATCTTAAGATTAGTTTTTTTATAATTTTATCAAAATCATTATTTTTCAATTAATAGTGAAAATAATTATTTTTATTAAAAACAATCTTTTTCTTTTAATTTTTTTACAAATAAAAATATATTTTGTTTAGTATTAAAATTTAATTAGTTACTTTGGATTTAAAATAAATCAATTTTAGTTTTCTAAATTATTTTTATACTTGAAT
Source organism: Viscum album (assembly GCA_963277665.1). NCBI lineage: Eukaryota > Viridiplantae > Streptophyta > Magnoliopsida > Santalales > Viscaceae > Viscum > Viscum album. The sequence continues at coordinate 358,748,592 of OY728121.1, forward strand.
TTATTATAAAAACGTTTTATATTTAAAAGGAATTTTTTTTAAAAACCATTTTAATAGATTTTTTCCTATTTATTATTAAATTAAATCCGTCCAAATATATGTTTCTAATTTTTAAAAATTTAATTACATATTTAGAAATAAGTTGCCATAATTTATTAAATTTTTCCCTTTTATTTTTGGATAATTTGAATAGTATAGTTAGTAATTGTTTTACCACCGTAAAGGGTAAATATGGTAATTAATAGTTGTAAATAAAATGATTAGAACCATTAATGTATAAAACACTTTAATAAGTATAATTATTTGAGTATATCTCAACCATAATCAACCAAGGGTTGATTTTGTGACATTTTTTGGCAACTTGGATGAAATTATGACATTTATAATAATTTATTTAAGGAAACGTCAATCAAGTCACACTCATATTTTCAATAACTAAAATATTTTTAACATAGATTTATCTAGAAGAAATGTTAGACTATAAAAATTATTTTGAAATCTAATGGATTTATTTTCATCATGTTAATTTATTTTTATCTTGTAGGGAAGAAATAATTACCTTAAATTCTTACACAATGCTGATATAATAACTGTAGTATTAATAAAAAAATAAAATAAATGATATTGAAAATTTTCAAAGTATTATAGTTTTGTTTATATGATCCTAGAATTATATAGATGAAAATAAAATTATAGGGTTGTATTAACATATTTTGTTTGAATTTATTCTATTTTCATGATGTTATTAATGTCAATGTAATTAATAGTTTCAAAATTGACAATAATGATATTTTATGAAAATAATAATTTATTAAATTATTTGAAAATCATAAAAAAATTTAAATAAGAAATAATGGTATAATATAAGGTATAAAATTTCATTCTATATTCATTTATATCCCATTTTGAAGCATTTGGATCTTGAATACTCTTATTATAATTTAACATTCTGTGAAATTCCAAAAGAGACCCTCACCACATCTATAAAAGGCCCCATATTCCCTCAATTATTTACCCCACTTAGAGACATCTATATTTACCATAAAATGAAAAATTAAATTATTAAAATCCATATAAACATTATATATGTGATTTTGTTCTCAAAATACAAGCCTTAGATCCCATAAGAGGAGATCTAAGGGATTCGTCTCAAAGAAGAGGTAATAACCCAAATCAATAACTTTACTTTTTACACCTTTCTTTAACTCCAAAAGAAATATATTATATATCAAATAATAATAAATTAATTACACTATATATGTAGAAATTTTATTATAATTTTTAAAACACCCCTATACACCCTCTTTCCCATTAAGCAAGAAGTGAATGTATTGCTCGTACGTACACACGCCTAAACTTATCCACATAGCGATACAATTCATTTTACATAACCATATTTCTTGGATGGTTACTATGATGAGTTTATGGATTATATATGTTATATATTACATATTTTTTCTTGTGGAACGAAAATATAATAACTAACTTCTTACCTTCCAAAATATAGGAAAACTATAATGTTTCTTATGCATACATGTGGACTACGACCTCCACCACATGATGCAATTCATTTTTTTATTTTAAATGGATGGTAAAGATGATGGATATGATGTATATATATATATATGATATAAATGATACATTAATGATTTTTGAAATTTTTTATTATTATTTACCTTCTGTTTGTTCCTTCCTTTAAAAAGGGAATACAACGTTCATGCATACGTACGACCCACAATCTCCATGAATTGTGTAATTCATTTTCTATATCTATAATTATGGATGAATTTAAATATATATATATATATATACAAGTATAATGAATATATATGAGATGATTATCTTGTAAATGTTTCCTGTATATATGTATAATGAATTTAAATTTATAATCAAGGACTTTAAAAAACATTCAAAGGATGTCAGACCTATGTTAAGATATTTGTATATCACTTTTATTTCTATGGGACATATGCCATATATACCACTTGTTTCATTTTTATGGTATATATACTACCCATGAATTAATTTTATGGTTATTATTATCAAAATTATGGGATTTACATATCCATATAAGTTTCTTCCTTTCTTGGAGCTTATAATTCCAACGATACCAATGCATTAAGGTTTTATTTTAGAATCTCATCATTATTCTGGATATTTTATGTATAAGTCTCCACTATGTTATATTTCTCTTACATGATAATGTTTTCTAAAGAAAATTTAGAAAGGTTTTTACTATTATCCTAAAAAATTTTGAAGTCATTTTTACCCATGTTTGAATTTTTTCAAAATGGTTTCAAATGAATCTTTTTGTCATTTTTTGAACAAGGTACTTTTTGATTTTTTGATTTTTTTTGAAATGAATGTTTCTTTATCTCATACAACATGAGAGGATTTTCAATCTGTCATAATGCCACAATATTTTGAAACTTCCTTTATAAATTTTTATGTTTATTTTCAAAGATTTATTTTTTTATTTATACGTGCATAACTTTTTTAAAAATATATGTGAATTTAAAATTGAAGAGTTATTTTTCTCAAAAAAATTTCAAAGTGGTATTTCAGAATCATTTTCCATCTAAATTGAAATCATTTGATTTTATTTAAGATTTAATAGGTATACGATCCAAGAATACCATCCTTATTTTTTCTAAATGGTCTATGTTTATGATGAAAAGATGAAATATATATGACACATGTTTCTTTTCCACAGGTTATGCTATATGGAAATGCTTATGTAACCCAATTATTTTCATGGGTTATAATTTGATGAATGTTTTATAATATTCTGGGACACATAATTATGGTTTTTATTATTTGATGGTGGTTATATTATAACTGAATATGATGGTAATGTTATAACCAACGATGATGTTTAGGTTATAACCAAAAATGGGTGGGACCTATATCTCCCTAAAAAACATTGGGTAAAGAATGATATCACATGAGACCAACATGATGGAAATAGGGAGTGAAACCATTTTAGAAATTGAAATTTTCCAAAATGATAGACTTGGGAGAGAACCTTTACTACTACGATGGTTTGGGTAGTGAACCTTTTACACTATGATTGTCTTATGAGTGAACCTTGATGACTACAATGGTTTAGGGAGTAAACTCATTCCACTATAATGTCTTGGGAGTGATCCTTGACTACTAAAATGGTTTGATAAGTAAACCCATTCCACTATTATAGTATTGGGAGTGAACTTTGAATACTATGATGAGTTGGGTAGTGAACCAATTACACTATGATAGTCTTGTAAAAGAGCCTTGAATATTAAGGAAATGATTTTCTATGCTTATGTGCAAGCCAAAATTACATGTCTTACACTACTGTTATTTTTTCATGGATCATTTTCCATTATGATTCATGTCTTATAAATGGATAAGATTTGTTCCACAACTCAATATTATGATCTTTGATATGTAGTGTATAATTTTTAAATGTTATGTTTATGTTCTTATACCCCATTCTCATGCTAAGATTGTGTAATTATTTTCATCTCTATTGTTTACCCTAACTGAGAATCTAAGATCACCCTTCACTTATGATTCCTTTTCCCAGGTTTTAAAGAAAGGTTTTAAGTAGGGTATCTATACAAAATAAGTGAAGAAATTTTGGGGGATGATATATCACTAATGAATTTTTTTACCCAACAGACTATTTGCGACGGAATCCCATAACAAATACTAATTTGCAATGGGAGTCCATCGCTTATAGTGGGTTATAAAGAATAGTTTCACAATTTCGATTAATTACGATGGTCCATCACAAATAATGGTTTTTGCGACAGATGAATCATCTGCCACAAATAACTGTCATATTTTTTAAAAAGAAAAATCAATTGCGATAGATGTAAATTCTATCACAAATAAATAGTTTTTAAAATTTTCTAAAAACAAATTAAAATAAATAATTATTTTTTAAAATAAATAAAATTAATTTAAATATTATAACACATATATTTGTAAATTTTTTAAATTTCAAAAAAATTAAACATAAATAAAAAATTTAAAAAATAAATATATATTTAATTATTTTAAAAAAATATTAAAATTAATTTAAAAATTTAAGAATAATTTAAATAATTAAAAAATAATATATTTAAAAATAATTAAAATTTTTAAAATCAATTAAAATAGTCAAAATATTAAAAACACTAAACAAAAGTAATTAATTTTAATTAATTTTTTTAATATATATATATATATATATTCAAAAATAATTCAAATATTAAAAAATTTAAATTAATTAAAAAAACCAAAAAAACTAATATAATTAAAATTAATTAAAATCAAATCAAATATTAAAATTAATTTTAAAATTTGAGATTAATTAAAATAATAAAAAATTAATTATATTTAAAAATAATTAAAACTTTTAACCTCTTTTAAAAAAATATAAAATATTGAAAATATAAAGAAATAACTAAAAAAGTTACAATTATTTAAAATGAATTAATTTCCTATAAAAGTATTAAAAATAATTACAACAACGAAAAATAAAAAAAAAATAAAAAAAAATAATTAAAAAAATTACAAACCATTAAAAAAAAGGATAGTTTAAAATCATTGAAAATATGGAAAAAATTAAAAATATTCATAATGATTAAAAAATAAGTAAAAAACAAAAACTTTTAATGAAATTGAAAAAAAATAAAAAAAATAAAAAAATTAAAACTAATTAAAAAATTTACCAATAATAATAATTTTAATGAAGTAAAAATCATTAAAAATATCAACAAAATTACAAATTAATAAGAAAATAAAATAATTTATTTATTTAAATGTAAAAAACATTAAAATATTAAAAATTTGCAAATAATTTAAAATTTTATAAATAATTGAATTATTTAATAACGTAAATTTCATTCAAAATATAAAAAAATTCATATAATTTTAAAAAATTAGAAATCATTAAAAAATTTAAAAAATTAAAAAAAAAATGAAAAAAAAAATAAAAATAGTTAAAAATTATTTAAAAATTTAACATATTTTTAAAAATATTTAATAATATTTAAAATGACTAGAAAAAAAAAATTTAATAAAAATTAAAATAAATAAAAATAAAAAATAAAAAATAATTGTAAAGATTTTAGATAATTAAAAATTTTATAAAATAAAAAATCAATAAAAATATAAAAAAAATTAAAAAAAATTACAAAATTACAAATAAATAAAATACAAAAAAATTATAAATAATAGAAAAAAATAAAAAATAAAAAATAAATAAATAAATAAATATTTTGTATAAATTAATATGAATTAATAAAATATATTATAAATTACTAAAAGGTGTAAATCATAGGTTTTTCAATTTTTAGGCCATAGTAATAATGAATTTTTCTCAATCATGTCCAATTGAGAATAATATTTTTTATTTCTCATGAACTTAAAGTTGACGGACTATTTCGTTTTTAGTTTTCTAATAATTTTTAATAATGTATACATTCACACACAGAAACAAATAAAAAAAATAAGGAATAATAAACAAGGTAAATCGAAGCTGTATTTGTAAATTGATCAAACTAGGGTTCACCAAAAATATCATGTAATAAAATGACCAACCTAGGGCTTTCCAAAAAAAGAGAACAAAATTTTTTCATTAGTCCTAAATACTACTAACCCTAAAAAAACAAACACATACATGCATAATATTTAAAAATTCATCAAATTTAAAATATTAATATAAAATAATAAAATTCTAACAACCCTAAACACCAGAAAATAATATATAAAATCAAAAGATCAAATAATGAGAAAAATTCCTAAAATAAAATTTAGACAACTAGTGCGGAACCAGAAGACCCTTATAGAAAAAAATAAAGTTATATTAACCCTAAGTATCAATTAAATAATAAAAATCGGTGAAACTTATAAACCTAGGTTTTCATGAAATTAATATTTATAACAATGAACCAAAATACGTAAAAATAATGACAAATTAGAGATTTGGAGTCCATACCTCACATATCTGATCAAAAATCGACAAGAAAATAGAAGAAACATGCATGGATAGAGTTGTACAGAGCAAGGAGACCCGAGGCAGCACTATGTCATGGTCGTGCGGGAGAGGGAATGACAAAGCGGTAGGGTAGTGCATCAGCATAATGGAGTAGTGTAGTGGAGTAATGTAATGGTGTGGAGGAGGGGAGGAGTCATAGTAGGAGGGGAGGAGTCATGATAACTGTATGAGAGAGGAGGAATAAGAGGGGAGGAAGAAGCAGGGGCTGCATATGTTAAATGAAACTATTATTTGAGAAAAAATTAATTCCTTCATAAATATTCTTTTAGTGAAATGTATTTGTGATGGGAATTTAATTTCATTGAAAATACTTTTAACGTGACGGGTGTTTGTGATAGATGTCATAATATATCACAAATGCCCATCTCAAATGATTTTGACATCGTGCAACAGGAGTTCCCGCCAAAACTATTTGTGAAAGAGTGGTTTCTTCCATCACAATTAGTTATTATTTGTGATGGAATAAGTGTTACATCACAAATAGTATGATATTGGGGACTATTTTTGATGGGTGACTTGTCAGCCACAAATAGTCTATCACAAATAATTCAATTTCAAGTAGTGTATATTTTTTAAATCCAATTTTTTATTTCTTTTACATATGTAAGTATTTTCCCTAATTATTTAAAAATCTAAACCAAAAGGCTCCTTCAGTCTAAAAGTGATCCAATATTTTCATTTATTTTTCTATGTTTTGTATGGTTGAAATTGTGTCACCTTTATTGGTATCATGTATAGAAATGTGAAGATTAAATTTTTAGCAACGAATTCAGGAGTGCGAGTCTCAGGATATTAAAATTGGTATCATAGGTCTGCTAGATAACTTTAGAGACTAGGATGTTTTTAGGTGTGGTAATTTGAAGAGTTATGAATACCATCATGATTTTTAAAGATTAATTTTGATCAAAATTTCAATTTCTCAGACATCCCTTTTGAGGTTTTAAGTGGTGAATGAGAAAGATGATTAAGAGTATTTTGGGGGACATTTATGTTAATACAACCCTTATGATTAGTATAGGTTTCATTGAAACTTTTATTTTAAGAAGGAATCTTTAATTTTAGTGGACACATGTTTAAAGGTTTGTATAATCTTCAGGTCTTGTATGATCTTTTATTTTTGTGGTAATTACGAGTTATTATTGACATGATGGTCCCAAAGAGATGCCTTTGTTTTTTATTTGTTTACACCCAAATTTTGAATTTTGAATGTGATATACGTTTTAATGTGATCATGTTCAGTTCCCACTCAATCCTGAAGGTGGATTTTATGAAAATAAAAAAATGATGTGGAGTAATTATAGATTATTAAATTTTGTGATGAAAAAATAATGGTAAGAGATAAACTTTGTAGTTAAAAAACTACTTTAATATATAATATATTGTGCATATTTTTAAACAATTTCTCATGTTTTAATAATTTTATAAGAATATTATTAATATAGTTTAACAAAAAGGATTACCAATATGATGTGTGAATACACATCTCATCTGGAAAGGCTGTGAGGTTTGAACCCGCAACCTATGGGAGGTAATGGTGAATCACCTACCACTAGCCTACGTGATGTCCTGGTTTGTATGAAATTCTTTTTATTAATTTAGACTCTCTGATTGATAAAATTTATTTTCATTTTGGGAACAAAAATTTCACTTTATAGATAACCATGGTATTATAAATTGACTTGGTGTTAAGTGATAAATTTTTTATTGCAAGGCATTCACTATTTTGAGAACTATATATTATTAAAGTAAATAGAATATTAATTAATTTTATTTTTTGAATAAATGTTGAATTTTATTTTGGATAAATATATAATTTTATTGTACATTTATAGTGGTTCAGGTTATTTATGTAAATAGTTACCATATCTTGGAGATTATATGTTTATGACCTGTTTGTTTTGGGAGATAAATACTAAATTTATCTTGGAAGATTATGTGATAAAATCCTTCAAATTTCTGTTTTTCAATATTAATATGAAATAATTTGATTAATTTTATGTGAATTTATTTATTAAATGATCTAAGTTGAACATTTTCTATCACTATTTAATTTTTGAGATTAAAAGTAGTTTTCTTTATTTGGAGGTTTATTTGTTTTTGGAATTATCTACCTTGTGCCAATCATTTTGGAATTATTTAATACCTAATGGTAGGATGAATAATATTTTATACTTTATAGGATTATGTAATCCATTATAATTTGATCTTTGTTATTGATGCATGTAATATTTATCTTGAATATTCATCATTAAGAGAAAAAGATGATATTTGGGTTGAAATTGACTGAAGGATGAAATTTTACTTGTCAAGAAACCATATTTCCCTTCCTTCTTAGTCTTTATTGTAATGGAATTCCTCTAATGTAGTAAAAGGATATAAAAACAAACATTTTTTTTCCTATAACCTTCAACTCAAAAGAATTGATGGCTTTTTCCACATCTGTGGATTACAATTTTGTGATTGTTGACTTTCTCAAGATCATTCACTTTATTATGATCAAAGATATCGGGAAATTACTTTTCTTCAATGTCTATATATTCACCACCCACTAATTTTCTTCTATTTTTAAACCTTGTATGTTTTATCCTAGCAAACCTTCATACGTCCCTTCCACTTTTTTCAAGATAAATTTTTATTACCTATTTTTATGATATGGGTTTCCACAAAGGAATTTTAAAATGTCAAAGATTTGATTTCCAAGAGCAAGTTTAATTGATGAGGATAAAATTTATTAATTGGGGGGGGGTATAAAACATTGATATTATAGAAAATATTTCTATTTAAATATTTTTATTTTTTTATGTCTTCTTCCACACAGAACACCAACATTAAACAAACCATGCTACACTATTAAAATATTATTATTTAATATTACACTTATAACCTAGCCATTAATTTAGAAGTTATAAATATTATTAAATAATTTTTGATATATATATTTCATACACAATATAATTATATTGATAAAATCTTAGTAAAAAATCATTTTATTTTTAGTAAAAACATTTTATTCTTCAAAAATACATTTTCTCTAAAACTGATCTTCCTTGTATGTAAATATAATAATAAATTTATAAAATTTATAAAAAATGTATTTTAAAAATTAATTTCATTTTTTCATTATTAATTTATAAATTATCTTAAGATGAATTTTTTAGAACTTATTGAAAAGATGTACATTTCAATTAATATTGAAAATACAGATATTTATTAAAATCAAAATTTTTATTTTAAAGTATTTAAAAGTTAAATTGTATTTTGGTTATTATAAAAATTTAATTAGTTTTTTTATTTAAAATAATTAAATTATTGTTTCTTTAATGAATTTTATACTTGAATTTAGTATAAAAATATTTTATATTTAAAAGAACAATTTTCTTATAAACTATTTATTATAGCTTTTTGTTAGTTTAATTTTAATTAAATTATAACACTTTTATGTTTTTAATTATGAAAGTATTGATTCCACATTTTTAATTATGTGGTCCGTTTTTGGTATGTTGGTCCCTTTTATTTATGGACATTATGAATACTAACCTTAGTAAAATTTTACCACAATAAAGGGTATATCAGGTAATTAATGGTTATAAATAAAATGGTAAGAGAAATTAAATCACCCAAAAACCCACCTAAATATTATTGTAATAGTATATCTCAACCATAATCATCCATGTGTATAATTTCAGTCATTTTGGGGACCCTTGGATGGTATTATGACTTTTATAATATTTTATTTAAATAATAGTCAAACTGCGACCCTCTTATTTTTGATAAATTAAATATCTTTTACAAATACTTTTCTAGGTGTCATGGTCAAATCTAAATATTATTTTGAAATATAAAGGATTTATGTTCATCATTTTAACTTATTTTTAAACTATAGGGAAGAAAAAATTACTTTAAATGAATATACAACACTGAAAAAGTAAATATTTAATTAACGGAAAAATAAAATAAATGATATTAAAAATATTAAATGTATTATACTTTGAGGTAGCTTATGTGATCCCAGAATTTTATTTCTGAAAATTACTTATTATGGTTGAATTTATGTTAGAACCCGGACCTTCTTTTTAGGTATGTTTTCCTTTTCTGGTCGTTTTTGAGAAAAAGAGGTTTTTCTGGAAATTTTTGAAGTATACACCATGTACTTTATGAGTACATGCAGTGTACTGCATTGCCACAGGAGGCCGTGTGTTGGTCGTGTAATGGACACACGCACAACAGTGTGGGGTGACCTAGAGGCCGCCTAAAGCAGAGTACAGAAATGGAAAGTACAAACTGTGTACTTCAAAAGTACACACCGTGCACTTCAAAAGTACACGCCGTGTAGTTTCTTTTTTTCATTAAACGCACTAGGGGTCATGTCTAATCACCAGAACGGTCTTCTTCTAGGTTTTCTTCATATGAGAGAACCCAAACGCCCGCGATCTTCCTCTAAGCCCTCAAGCCTCCATCCGATCTCTGATTTGACCACCGTCAATTGTGTTGGGATTGCCTCGTTAAGATCTCTCTTCTCCTTGAGCATCATTTCGTGATTCCACGTATTTTTTCAAGTTGTCGTGGGTTGAATGTTTTAGAGGTTTTTGTAGATCTACCACTTTCTAGGCCAATCCAAAGGCCGATTCCAGAGTATATCGATCTTCCAACACTGAGGTAGGTGGTTTGTGCCTTTCTGATAATAGTCTCTGAGTATTATGTGCAATTTTGACCAATATCTTTGACGAGGTATTGTGTGTTTAACATTTTACCCCTATTCATTTCCTTCCCATGCTTGTATGCTTGTGTAGAGATTAATTGTATGTGAATAGGGTTGATTTCAATGCTTTGGATTTTTTACCCATGTATGATCTATTTACGACCATTTGGTCCAACTTAGACTTATGGCCGCCTTGCCTGTTTTCCATGCCTATTATTGTAGGGTGGAGAGTTTTCATTATAACATTCTTGATATGCTGTATACTAGTTAGGCAAGTAGTTCTTTAGGTTTAGTTTGGCCATATTTCATTGCTATTCTCGTTGATCTAGATAGGGTCGTGAGAACCTTGTGTAGTAGACAAAAGGGGAATTGACTAAGTGAGCTTTCTCAGAGAGTCTTTGAGCACTTTAGGCTATAAGGTGGATTGACCGAGTGAGCTTCCTCAGAGAGCCTAGGACCACTTGGGGCTATAAAGGGAATTGACCGAGTGAGGTTCCTCAGAGAGTCCTTGACTACTTTAGACTATAAGGGGAATTGACCGCGTGAGCTTCCTTAGAGAGTCTTTGAATTACTTGAGTGACTTTGTGATATAAGGGGAATTGACCGAGTGTACTTCCTCAAAGAGTCCTTGACCTTGGGTCTATAAGGGGAATTTACCATGTGAGCTTCCTTAGAGAGTCCATGACTACCTTAGACTGTATGGGGAACTGACTGTGTGAGCTTCCTCAGAGAGTCTTATTTTACCTTAGAATATAAGTGGAAATAACTTTGAGTGCTTCCTTAGAGAGTCTATTTATGTTCCTATGGAAGAACTAGGGGGTTATACTGAGTGTATTTCCTAGAGGGTTTATTGTACTTGTTAGGTAGGACCAGATGGGATGCGATGTGAGTACTTCCCAGAGGGTTACCTATTTCTGTTTAGCTACATGTTTAGGTGTGTCTTGATATTGAAACTGTGGATTGTTTATTGGTGAGTACTTTTTTGTTTACTTCTTTCTGTACTTTTACCTTCCATATATCCACTGACTGTTAGGCATAGATCTTTGGGTGGTTGCCTATTTGAATTTAGTCTCACACCCAATTTGGGCCATGATTTTGGGCCCAAACAGATTATATTAATGCAGGTATAGATAAGGGAAAGTTCCTTTCAAGTTCAGGTACTTGACTTGCTGTGGAGCTAGAGAGAATGGGACCAAGCTTAGGCCAATGATGCTGAGGATCTGTTTATCTTTTTCTTTTGTACTTTGGTTTATTACTATTTGTATTCATCATTGTGACTTGTTTGGTTGTTTTCCAGGACCAATGCATCATACATTATTTTATATATATGTGCTCCAGTTGTTTGTTATTTCAGTCTTCTGCTGTTTACTGTTGTTGTATATTTACTGCTTCCACTATTGTATATTTATTTCTCTTCCGTTGTGTTACTCTTCCAATGATGGAAAAGATTCCCCACTATCACACCCAAGGCCCTCGCTGCTAGTCGGAAGCCTCTAGCATTCAGGGAAATGCGCTTGAGGCCATGTGGCCAATCGGGTACAGGGCACCTCTTGGTGTCTTCAAGAACCGGGAAGTTAGATAGTGGTATTAGAGGCTTTATTTTCTTCTTGACTTAATTTTTGGATCCTTTATCCCAGGATAGGATGGAATAGGTACCTGGTAATAAGTTGTTCCCAGGATTAGCTAACCTATGTATAGGGAAAAGCCAATCTACCTCATTTATTTCAATTTTTATGGTTTTCAATTTTATAGTTGATTTTATTTCACCTTTTGGTGATTCACATGTTTTGTGCTGTTACCATTGATGTTATTGATGTTCTATTTCTTCCGTAACCCGATAAGATGAGGGTATGCCATCTCATGCATCATATTGGAACTTGCTAGAAATCATATGTCATGCATTCTTTCCATGACATCTTGGATGCATTAGCGATTGCATGATGTTGTGATAGATATTGTGTAGAATATGAATGTTGTTGTGATATATTACTTGATAAGAATTCCTACTATTTGGTAGGGTATTGTTGTGTAAGGTTTTGTTTGAATGAACACCAAACTTTGGTTCTTGAGGTGTTGTGGGCCCTCATAGACCGGGATTTGGTGGATCATTGACTTGTTTTTTGTTATAACATGTATAATATGCCATGCTTTGATTAGCGGGGAGTATGGTCCATCATAGATCTGAATTTTTCACTTTCAATGTTCGTTTCATGGTTTTTCTGGGTTCCAGAGTAGTTTCTAAGTATTACTGTCCAAAAAAACCCAGAATAAAAGCCATGTAGTTTTGACTAGACTCCATGTGTTCTTCTATTGGGGAAGAAATAGTTTTTCTTAAGCACGTGCCATGTACTCTATGTATATGTCGTGTAGTCTCTAACAATGTCATAGGCCATGTGGGCAGAGACATATAATGAGGAAATTATGGTGGGAACACACTTTGTACAAGTTGAACACACCGTGTAGTCTGACCTAGGTACCCGACCGTGTCTCTAACAACACAGGTCGGTGTTATCCTTTCATGTACTCGTCGTGTCCGCCTTGAACACACCGTGTAGTGTGAGCCATGTGTCAGGGAATTTCACTAACAACACGGGCCAGGTGCAACTTGTCTAGTACACGCTGTGTCTACTTTGAACACGCAGTGTAGTCTTGTATTAGGAGATCCATGTGGCTTAACCATGTAGAAGGACTCGGGCAGGGAAAGAGGAATCAAGTACACACCATGTGTTAAGACAACACGCCCATGTGTTTGTGGTGTTACACAACTAGTTTAGGGAGGAGTACATGCCCATGTAAATGGATTAAGGGAACACAGTGTTTAGTAATTGTACATGCCATGTAGTCATGTTTTTTAAAACTTGAGTCCTTTATTTCTCCGGTTTCCTTCTTACACTTCTAGTTTTTAGTCCTTGAAAATCTTTTTTTAAGGTGTGCACTTGACCTTTCAGAGTCATGCCACCGAGACATCCTCCGGTTGTACACTAGTTTCCAGGTGGTGATTAGACACCCAACATGGCTGATTGGGGACTACCTACAGATTCTCCAGTTGTGCTATCCTTGGCACCAGCCGTTGTACCTGACATAGGTGCTGATGCACAGTTCAAGGAGGGATTTTTGATGATAATATAGACCTTTTGGGGAGTTCCGCCTCCAACCACGTCGATGGTAGAATTGATGCTGGTCTTTCAGAAGTAGAATCCTCCCACTTTCTCTAGGGATGGAGGAACCAAGGCTATAGAGTCATGGCTAGAAGCCATGCTGATGATTTTCGAGCATCTGGAGATACCTTCATAGAAGAGGGTGAAGCTCGCTACCTACATGCTTCAAGACTCCATAAAGAGGTGGTGGGATGTGATCTCACTGGTGGGATTCTAGCAGAATATGGCTTGGGATGAGTTTCAGTGCATCTTCTATGATTACTTCTATCTGGAGACCTTGAGGGTAGATTTTTAGGTACACAAGGCTGAATAACTTGAGAGGGGGGCTGAATCAGGGTATGACTAATTTAAAATTAACGCCTGTTCTGATCTTGTCTCACTGTTAAGAAAAACACTCTTCTCTCCCTTTCCTATTTCACAAAGTAAATAGAAAGTAAATCATGCATAGGACACATCAATTTTACTTGGTTCACCGCAAAGGGATACGTCCAAGGAGCATACGCCAACAAGTTGTCGGTCGTACCAATTCCACTTTCTTCACTAGCTGTGGATTACAATGTTCGTGCTAGATCACTACTATGCCCAGGCTCACTGCCTTTACAAAGTTTAGGGTCATCTCACTGCTTTCCTAAGGGTCACTCCCTGTTTCTCTCTCTCTGGCTCACTGCCGGTGGAGAGGATCACCTTCGTTCTCTTCCATTGCTCACTACTCTGGGAATGAATCCACTCATAGTTTATAGACCTGTAGGTCTCTTCATTTGCATGAAGGAATGCATCTTCCTCTGTAAGTAGATGCTCTGTTGAAGCCCAATTTTCACCCGTAGATGAATATCTCTTTGCACTGAAGGAATCGGGAAAACTTCCAGCTTCCACGCAGCCCGAAAATCACTGCTGGAAATAAACCTTACTTGGCGCGCAAGTCTACCTCGGCGCGCAAGTATCGGCGTGCAAGTCACAATGGGCGTGCAAGTCCTCCTCAGACACTTGCGTGACTCAAGCTTCCTCAACTCCAAACCTGCGTGACTCACTTCCTTTTATGCCGAATCCAATATTGGCGCGCAACTCCACACTGGCGCGTAGCTTCAAACACAGGCGCACAACTATCACCCTAGCGCCCAAGTCCTACCTGTGCGAACACACACACCACTTGTGCGACCACCACACCTGTGCGACGGGAGCTCTGATTTCTCAAAGTGTTGAACTCCGGTGTGGAATGAAGAGGGGTGGTCCAGTATTTATAGGCAAATTGACCACCCTGCACGATGGCGCGCAAGTCACCTACGCGACCCAGTCTCAGCACGCAAGTCTTCTGTCCTTTTAGACACTTGCACGACCAACACCCAAACTTGCGCGAACCTATTTCCTTAGCCATATTTTGATCTTCTGATCTTAAAAAACATATGGCGCGCAAGTTCCTATACTCCAAGTCATCGACATTCTTGAATCAAACATGGATCGTTGACTTCAGCTCTTGAACTCGACATTCCATCATGAAATCCTCTTTGTCAACAAATTTGTATGTCATTGTTTTTCTTTTTCAACAATCACCACTCATATTTCCACTTTGTCAACAAACACAATCACCTCAAAAATGCTTCAATGATGCCTTGAGGGATTTCTTCCCAACACAGATCGAGCCTGAGAGTTCATGAGTATGGAACAAGGTACTCTTAATATTATGTAGTATTCCTATCGCTTCATAGAGCTACATATTTTCACGCCTATTCTAGGAGATGATGATTTGTTCCTTATATGGATGTTTGAGGATTTTTTGAGGCATGAAATCTGGTCGCAGGTGAACATCTTCAGGTTGACTTCGATATCCTTTATCTTCAACCAGGCGCTGATCAGAGTGCACAATCTGAGGGATTTTGGAGCTGTGAGCCTGGGCAGTTCAGCATCCCGAGTTAGTAGACCTCCTACTGATAGTAGGAAGCACCGTAGTGAGTCTGCACATGGAGATTAGAGCAGGCAGGATGCATCTTCTGGTAGCTAGGTGGTGTGCTACCAGTGTGGGAAGAGTGAGCATATGAGGCAACATTTCCCAAGAGACCCAGTGGAGTGCTGATCTTACTGCAAGATGGGTCACCTTCAGCACTTCTTTCAGATCTTCTCACCAGCAGCTGGTGAAAGGGGTTCTTCTATGACTCCGCGTTCAGGAGAAGCGCCACCAGTTTCTCTCCAGTCAGGAAACTAGAGTTCTTCCGGCCATTTGGGATGAGGTGGAGGTTATGGACACGGTGGCCAGTCACCAGTCCTTTAGTGGAAACAGGGTGGATCATCACAGATTGTTCAGGCAGGGTCACAAGGCCGCGACATTAGTCAGACTATTGCAGTGGAGCAGACCCTGCAGGAGTAGGATCGTAGACCCTCTACAGTTCGAGGTATGATCTTAGTAGCCTCAGTTTTAGCTTATGATATTTTCAATACAAGGGCTTCCCATAGATTTGTATCTATTGCTGTTGTGGAGAGCCTCGAACTCTTTATCTTTTCTTCTGCCGATATCTTGATTCTAGAAACTGCATTGGGGACTAGAACTGCTAGTGTACGCCAGTGCAGGGAGTTTCCCCTAGAGGTTAGTAGGGGTCACTTCCTATGGGATCTCTATGTCCTAGAGATGACAGGATATGATGCCATTCTTGGGATGGACTGGTTAGTTCTCTTCCATGCACTCTTCGATTGTTATCACCATAGGGTTAGTTTCTTATCACCTGAGGGTGGATCCTTTCTTCATAGGGGTGAGTGGGATGTCCAGGAGAGCAGAGCAGGACCAGAGCATCATGGGTTGGGAGGATTTATATCCCATATTGCTAGTCTATATCTGGATTACTAGGGGAATTCATAGTTAGACTTTTCCCCAGTGGTGGATCGTTTCAGAGATGTCATTCTAGAGGACTTTTCAGATTTTCCTCTAGAGAGTAATGTAGACTTTTTCTATTGATCTTGTGCAAGGAGCGACACCAGTGTCCATTCATCCTTATTGGATGGATACACCATATTTTCAAGAGCTCAAGAAGTAGTTGGAGGAGTTTGGAGGCCAAGGGTTTCATCCGACCAAGTACTTCTCCTTGGGGTTCGCTTATTCTGTTTGCAAAGAAGGCAGACGATACCCTTAGGCATTGTGTGGACTATCGGAAGCTGAACCAATTGATGGTAAAGAACCGATATCCCTTAAAAAGGATTGGTGATCTGTTTGATCATCTTTGAGGAGCCCGGGTGTTCTCAAAGATTGAATTGAGGTCCGGTTACCATCAGTTGCACATTATACCATCAGATATACATCTTATAGCCTTACAAAGTAGGTATGGTCTATCAGAGTATATGGTTATGCCGTTCGGTCTCATGAACGTGCCTTCATTTTTCATGGCACTAATGAACCAAGTGTTTCATCCACACTTGGATTCCTTCGTTGTGGTTTTTGTGGATGATATTTTGGTGTACTCTCACACTCTACACGACCATGCTACCCATCATGAGATTGTTTTGAGTACATGGAAAGAGCATCAGTTATATGCTAAGCTCTCAAAATGCCACTTCTGGATAGATCATATTCACTTATTTGGTCAGGTCATCTCCGAGATAGGAGTATCAGTAGACCCAAAGAAAGTGAGGGCAGTAGTCTCCTGGGAGTAGCCGAAGAACGTCTTCGATGTGCAGAGTTTTATAAGGCTGGCTGGATACTAAATATGCTTCATTTAGGACTTTTCACACTTAGCTGCACCACTGACGGGTTTGACTAAGAAGGGTGTGAAGTTCTTATGGTCAGATTCCTGTGACTCATCCTTTCAGGAGATGAATGGGAGGTTGAATTCAACAACGACACTAGTATTTTTAGATCTGGTAAAGAACTATAATATTTACTATGATGCATCAGGTATCTGGCAGGGAGCTGTGTTTATATAGGGAGATGGACTCATTGCGTACCGGTCTCGGCAGTTGAGGCCACATGAGAGGAATTACTCGACACACAATATGGACTTGGCATGTGTTGTTCATTTCTTACATTTTTAGAGACATTATATTATGGGAGATCATTTTGTGGTTTTCAACGACCAATATAATCTCATGTACATCTTCACTCAGCGTGATCTAAATTTGTGACGGTGAAGGTGGGTCGAGAACCTCCAGTCCTTTGACTTTGAGCTTGCCTATACATCGGTGAAGGGAAACACAATGGCTGATTTGTTGAGAAGGAGGACTCAGATACAGGTAGTTCAGGAATCCAGTAGTGTGTTGCAGCTTATGGCTCTGTTCTTTGAGATGTATTTGGAGGTGCAAGACAGTCAGGGGAAGATGTTTCTTTCTTCTGTAGCTGTTAACTCTACTCTTCTTGATTGAGTGTGAATGAGACAGCTATCAGATTCATATGGCCTAGTCCTATGGGAGAGTGTGTTAGGAGAGGACCCTATTCCTGGATGGACCATAGGTGAGGATGAGATCCTACGTTTCTAGGGGAGCGTATGGGTTCCACTAGATATATGCGAGGAGATGATGCATGATTTTTATTCCTCAGTTTGGGAAGTTCATCCTGGAATCACCAAGATGTATCATGATCTACATCGTTAGTATTGGTGGATAGGTATGAAGAGGGATTTTTCTGGTTTAGTCATGAGGTGTTCCACCTATCAGCAGGTGAAGGTGGGGCATCAACGACCAATAGGAATTTTGCAGCAGTTACCCATTCCCGGGTGGAAGTGGGAAGACATCACGATGGATTTCGTGATGGGGTTGCCAAGGTCGCCTTGATGGAATAAAACAGTATGGGTTGTCATTGATAGACTCACAATGGTTTCCCACTTCTTGTTGATCAAGGATACCTTCAGTGTTGATGAGCTGGGACGATTGTACATCCGTGAGATTTTACGTCTTCATGGAGTTCCACACTCCATTGTTTCAGATAGGGATGTCATTTTACTTCTTGGGTATGGCGGGGGATTCAGAAGGTTTTGGGTACACAAGTACTTTTGAGTACAACTCACCAACCCCAAATAGATGTCCAGTCTGAGCGTACGATTCAGGTGCTTGAGGATATAATCTGATCATGCATCCAATATTTTGGAGGTTCTTGGGAGAAACATATACCTCTTGTGGAGTTTTACTACAACAATAGTTTTCAAGAAACTATTCAGATGGAACCTTATGAGGCATTGTACGGTAGGCCATTCCGATCACCCTTATATTAGCTGGAGGAAGGATAGGTAGAATTTCTAGGACCTCGTCTTGTTCAAGAGACCATAGAGAAGTTATAGTTAATTAAAAAGAGGATTCCTTATGTATAGTCTCGATTGAAATCTTATGCTGATCAGCGGAGATGACCTCTAGGGTTCGAGGGCGGGGATCAAGTTTTCCTGCGGGTCACACCGAGGATGGGACACAAGAGGATTTGGAGACATGGTAAGCTTTCGTAGAGGTATGTCAGGACGTTTGAGTTGTTGGAGAGAGTTGGTCCGGTTGCCTATTGGTTGTAGTTACTTCAGAGGTATCAGGCTATGCATGATGTTTTTCAAATTTCTTAGGTCCGACATTACTTTTCTGTCCCATATCATGTCTTTTAACCTGATGATCTTGAGCTCATAGTGGATTCATCATTCGAGGAGCATCGTATCTGGATTCTTGATCACAATACAAAGGTTCTCCATGGCTAGTCTATTCCTCTGGTACGAGTGCTATGGCAGCACGTGCAAGTACCAGACGAGAATTGGCAGAGGGAGGCCGATGTACGAGCACAGTGGACAGAACTATTCAGGGTTTCTTATTCTACGGTGCGCTAGGGAAATTCAGGGATGAATTTATATAAGGGGAGAAGTTTGTAAGAACCCAAACCTTCTTTTCAGGTATGTTTTCCTTTTCTGTTCATTTTTGATAAAAGGAGGTTTTTCTCGAAATTTCTGAAGTACATGCCTTGTACTTTATGAGTACATGCCGTGTACTGCGTTGCCGCAGGAGGCTGTGTGATGGTCATGTAATGGCCACACACATAGCCATGTGGGGTGACCTAGAGGCCACCTAAATTGGAGTATGAAAATGGAAGGTACGCACCGTGTACTTCAAAAGTACAAGCTGTGTACTTCATTTTTATATTGAACGCACCATTGTCACGTCTAATCGCCAGAACCATCTTCTTCTATGTTTCCTTTGTCCGAGAGAACCCGTACAACCGTGATATTCCTCTGAGCCCCCGAGCCTCCGCCCAATCTATGATTTGACTGCTGTCGATTGTGTTGGGATCAACTCAGTAAGATCTCTCTTCTTATTGAGCCTCATTTCATGATTCCACCTCCTTTTCAAGTTATCGTGGGCTGAACATTTTCGACTTTTTTGTAGATATACCGCATTCTAGGACGATCCAAGGGCCAACGCCAGAGTATATCGATCTCCCAACACCAAGGTAGGTGGTTTGTGCCTTTCCGCTGAAATTCATTGAGCGTTATGTGCAATTTTGACCAATACCCTTGAATAAGGTATTGCGTGTTTACCATTTTACCCCTGTTGACTGCCTGCCATGATTGTATGACTATGTAGAGGTTAATTGGATGTGAATAGGGTTGATATATATACTTTGGATGTTTTAACCATGCATGATCTGTTAACGACCATTTGGTCCTTCTTAGCCTTTTGGCTGCCTTGCCTGTTTTCCATGCCTATTGCTGTAGGGTGGAGAGTTTGCATTCTGACATGCTTGATATTATGTAGACTGGTTAACCATGTAGTTCAGTAGGTTTACATTGGCCATATTGCATTGCTATGCACTTTGACCTACGTAGGTCCATGAGAACCTAGTGAAGTAGACTACAAGGGGAATTGACCGTGTGACATTCCTCAGAGAGTCTTTGAGAACTTTAGGCTATAAGGGGGATTGACCGAGTGTGCTTCCTCAGAGAGCCTAGGACCACTTGGGGATATAAGGGGAATTGACCGAGTGAGCTTCCTCATAGAGTCCTTGACTACTTGAGACTATAAGGGGAATTTACAGTGTGAGCTTCCTTAGAGTGTCTTTGAATTACTTGAATGACTTTGGAATATAAGGGGAATTGATCGAGTGCGCTTCCTAAGAGAGTCCCTGAACTTGGGGTTGTAAAGAGAATTGACCGTGTGAGCTTCCTTAGAGTGTCCATGAATACCTCAGACTATATGGGGAATTGATTGTGTGAGCTTCCTCGAAGAGTCCTGTTTTACTTTAGAATATAAGGGGAATTGACTGTGAGTGCTTCCTCAGAGAGTCTATTTATGTTCTTGTGGCAGAACCAGAGGGGTTAGACTTAGTATACTGCCCAGAGGGTTTCTTGTACATGTTAGGTAGGACCAGAGGGGATGGGATGTGAGTACTTATTAGAGGGTTACCTATTTGTGTTTAGCTGCTTGTTTAGCTATGGCTTGATATTGAACCTGTGGATTGTTAACTGATGAGTTCATTCTTGTTTATCGCTTTCTGTACTTTTACATGCCCTATATTCACTAACCGTTAGACACAGATCTTTAGGTGGTTGTCTATTGGGAATTAATCTCACATCCAATTTGGGCCTTGCTTTTGGGCCCAAACAGATTAAATTGCTGCAGGTAAAGATAAGGTAAATGTCCCTTATACTTCAGGTACTTTACTTGTGGTGGAGCTAGAGAGAATGGGACCAAGCTTAGGCTTGCGATGCTAAAGATATGTTTATCTGTTTCTTTTATTACTTTGGTTTAGTACTATTTGTATTCCTGATTGTGACTTGTTTGGCTGTTTTCCTAGACATATGCATCATGCATCATTTTATTTATATGTGCTCTAGATGTTTATTATTTCAGTCTTCTAGTATTTATTTTTCTTGAATATTTACTTCTTCCACAATTGTAAATTTGTTTATCTTACACTATTTTACTCTTCCAATGAGGTCATAGTTTCCCCACTATCACACCTAAGGCCCTCACTGCTATTCGGCTACCTCTAGTGTTTGGGGAAATTCGCTTGAGGCCATGTGACCAACCGGGTACGGGGCGCCTCTAGGTGGCTTTCAGAATCGGGACTTTACAATTTATGTATTTTTTATAGTTATTATTATTTTTATGATGTTATTATATTCAATGTAATGAATAGTTGAAAAATTGAGTATAATGATAATTTATGAAAACAATAATTTATTAAAATATTTTAAAATCATAAAAATATTAAATAAGGAAAAATTGGATATGATAATGTCTAAAATGTTATCCTGTACATATTTATAGTTTTTTTGGATTCATTTTTATCTAGAAAAATCTTATTATAATTTAATCTTTTGAGAAATCCAAATGTGAACCTCACCTCAATTATAAAATTCCCCCTCATCTCTCATTTCTTTACTCAACTTGGAGCCCTATATACCACCTGTTTCATTTGGGTGGTTTACATGATGACCATTACAATAGTTTATGATTCTTATTAGAAAAATCATGGTATTTACATATCCTTATATGTTTCTTTCTTACATGGGTATTTCAATTCAAATGAGAACAAATCAATTAGGGTTTATTTTATAATCAAAAATATTATTTGGGACTGTTTATGTTTAATTATCCACTGGGGAATATTTCACGTACAAGATGATGTTTTCTAAATATTTTTTAAAATGTTTTATACAATTATCTCATAATTTTTTAAATTAATTTTACCCATGTTTTAAATTTTACAATATGGTTCCAAAGGAATCCATTTTTCATTTCCCAAATGAGGTACTTGTGATTTTTATGAAAACAAATATGGAAGGAGTGTTCTTTTTAACATTTAATATGTGAGAATATTTAACTAACATCATAATGCCTCAAGGTTTTGAATCCTCCTTTATAAGTTTACAAGTTAATTTTCAAATATAACTTTTTTATTTATAAGTGCAACGTTTAAAAAAAAGAGATTTGATTGTAAAATGGAAATGCTATTTTCTTCAAAAATTATTCCAAATGATATTTCTAAATAATTTCCATATATGATGATATAATTTTATGTTTTTTATTATTTATAGGGGATATGATCCAATAATAACATCCTTATTATATTTCTAGATGGTTTACATTTATTATGGAAGGATAAAATGTTTTTGAAACGCACTTTTTTTCAAAGGCTTATGCTAAGTTGATTTTTTTTGAAACCCATTTCTTTTCATTGTTTATATTTTGAATAAAGTTTTATAATCTTGTAACACACATATTTATGTTTTTTATTATGTGATGGTGGTCTTGTTTAAACAGAGTACAACAATTATTTTATAACGAAGGATGGTGGTTATGTTATAACCAAGAATGGGTGGGACATATATCTCTCTCCAATGAATTGGATAATGAATGATATATCATGATTTTAATAAGAATATAATTGGTAGTAAACCTAATTAAATATTGTACATTTTTCCCTTTGACAGTCTTAGTATTTAAACTTTACTACTACAGTGATTTTAGTAGTAAAAAAAGTCCACTAAGACTGTCCTGGGTGTGAACCTTGACTACAACGATGGTTTTGGGAGTGAACCCATTACAATAGTCTAATCATAGAGGTGAAACTTAACTAATAAAATAGTTTGGGGGAGTGAAACCATTCCACTATTATAATATTTGGAGTGAACCTTTACTACTACTATGGTTTGGGGAGAAAACCCATTCCACTATAACAGTCTTGGATGACAACCTTGACTATAGTGGAAATAATTTTATATAATTATATGTTTTCCACAATTCCATGTATTATACCAATTTTATTTTCTCATGGATCATGTTCCATTGTGAATAATGTCTTATAAACTACCATGATTTATTCCAGGACTCAATATTATGTCCTTTGATATGAAGAGAATAATTTTAAAATGTTATGTTTATGTTCTTATGCTCTAATGATCATATAACACTTATGTAATAATTGATATCACTCTTGCTCGCCCTTACTGAAAATATGAGCTCGACATTTTCTTATGTTCAGTTTCCCCTGGTTATAAAGATAGTTTTTAGGTAGTGTTTGTCTAATAAGGGTGTAATATCTGAATAATTTTTTTGAGATGATACATATATTTTTTAATGACCCATTTTTTTTTATTTTTTTTGTGATGTGTAAGAGTTTTTAATAATTCTATAAAACTTTAAACCTAAAAGTTACTTAATTTGGAAAGTGATCTAGTATTTTATTTTACTTTTGTAAGTTTTGGATGGTTTAAATTGATTCATGTTTATTTGTATCAAAGATATAAATGCAAAGATTTAATTTTTATCACCTGATCTGGGAGTTCAGTGCTCGTGCTATTATAGTTAGAACTAACGATGTGAAAATATTGTTCTGATCAATACAAACAATTTTTTTGAAAACCTAAGAGTAATAGAACTAAAAATCAAGGAAAATTATGAAACCCATTATAAGAATAAAATAACAAAAGAAATGGAGGTTGAGGTGTGGAAATACTACTGATGAAAACAATTTCTACCCCCTAAATCTCACCAAAGAATTTTGGATAGAGGAACTTAGTAGAATTCACTAAGGATGTTCACCAGGATATACAATTCCTGAACTGACCATAACCAAGGGAAAACACCAACCAAAAAAATACTTTAAACCTATAAGGATACCCTAAAACCCAATAAAAAATATATACTTTACATAAAATCAGGTATCCAAATCAAATGGTTGATATCTGTAATAGGTCTCTTACTATTTCAGGGTTATACTAACAATGTGAAATCAAAGGAAGTACCACTAGGAAATAAAAAAAATGAATTAAGAGGTCAAAATGAGACAAATATTCTAATGTTACATCTATAACTAGGAAAGAACAACTAAGATATCACATTAAGATAATATATATCAAACATACCAAGAAAAAACAAGATCGACAAAAATCTAAAAATAAAAAATGAGATAAGAATAACATAATAGAAAAATAAGAGGATTTCTAATATAAGTTCCAATATCTCACCATATATATATATCAATGAAAATACCTAAAACATACACTTTTAAAAATGTTTTAGTTAATTAAAATTATGATAGGTTTATGGGATTTCCAACAAAAGGGCTTATAATTTCCATACTCTTTATACTAAAGAATACAAGTAATTTAACCTCACATGTCATAGTACCTTCACCAAACAGATAGATGAATAGACACGACTAGTCCATAACTATCTCTTAGAAACCAACCACACCACCATGGTCCCACTGATAACCTAATCACATGAATCCATGCTAAATTATATCACTATTGAATATTGTTCTAAATCAAGGCATCCCACAAGAATTAAAAATTCCTCAATTCCATAACCACTAACTCGAGAAGTATGAACTTCCTCCAAAAAAATGAACATAAGATAAGATATGGACTATCTGTTAAGGATCAAACACTAAGAAGGGTTTAACTATATCATTCCATGTAGTGTTTAGATAGGGTAAGTAACTCAAATAGACCACACTCTAAACATGTGAGAGAAAAAACTTGGATAGGTCCTATTATACATACTTACCACAAGACATGAAAATTTACTTTAAGAAAAACTTTAAATATAAGGGACCCACATGAACGAACAAAAGAAAAAATCATATATATAATTGGATGAATTCCACTACCATAAAACATAACATAAAAAATAAAATTATTTTAAATGTTTTTGAAGGGGGAAACTGGAATAACATTGGATAGTTTGAAATAAATAAAACACCACCTTAAAATCTATTTACAATATCATAGATCCTTTTCTAAAATTAATTTTTAAATTGAAAAAACCTTGGTTATTCCAAAAAAAGAACCAAATATCCAAAAAAACAAAAAAAATCATAACATACACTCAATTAATTTAGTAATTAATTAAAATTAAAATTTTCATTTCCAATTTCGTTCAATACCATAATATTTTTCCTTAAATAAATATTTAAATTTACAAGTATATCATTGAAATCATTTTCAAATTCCATAACATCAGGCCCATTTCAAATTTTTGAGGCTTATTTTATAGATTTGAAAACTAATATTCCACAACTTAAAAAAAATACTTCCCCTGAAAAAGTGAAATCAATCCCTCTTTTTTTTATAATTACATAAAAATAAGTTAAAGAACAATCTTCATTGTTTTAGAAATAAAAATATCCCACTTAAAATAACCTAAAAAATTTAATTATTCACTTATTTATGCCATTTTGAAAAACTAAATCATCTAATTCATTTAAAATCATTTTAGAAACTCTTTATTATTTTCAAAACATAATTTTTATCATTTAAACTAATATTTTTGAACAAAACCATCATAATATAAAATCAAATAACATCATATCCTTATTTTTTTAATTCATATAAAATAGTTACCAATCCTTACCAAGTCATCCAAGAAGAAAAAGGGGTTGAATAAAATTTTAAAAGTGGGTTTAGTGGTTTTGGATTTTTTCCCCATGGTTTGTTGGATCGTGTTAAAAATGTGAAATAGTCACTAGCACCATCTCGTAATAATGTGCACATGAGAGAAAAATCCATAGAAACACAAGTATTTAAAAGGTTTATAACTCAACAAGACTAGTTATGTCCTTAGCATGGTTTAGAAATAATATAATACCTGAAAACCAACTAGAATACATTTATTTTGTAAGAATAAAAAAATTAGAATATGCCATTAAACCTATTTAGCAATATGATCAATAAAATAGTGCATGTGATTCTTCTAGTACAAATGATGTAATGAATGTTTTTTTAAACAAGTAATGAAACCTTCACCAGTTGGTTCATAACAAGTCCTGGTGAGGCCTTATCATCTTTCACTTGAATATATTCATAACATAATTCTTTACTTTCTTACCCAGAAAAGGTATAAACAAAATTTTTAGAACATGTTATGAAAATTAAGTCTAACGGCTCAACCTGATTCCCCGCTTTAAATACTCAGTCAGGAAAATAGATAAAAAATTAATACCCTAAAAAAACTTCAAAATGACTTGAAAAATTCCCTATAAGACTATGAATGCTTTATGTTTTTAATTTGGTAACACATTCTTCTTCTTTTTTTGGTAAATAATCTATCAAAAAACTTGATATGAAAAATTATTATCACTTCTAAAATATTCATCCCTTTCTCTATATCTCCAAATGTAAACAATACTCTATGTTTAGAAAGTAAAATGTACTTTATTCAATTTATAGTTGTTTCAAGAGAGGAATGGTTGTGAAATTAATTTCCTTTTCACACTCAACCAAATTTCCTTCACATTGAATTTAACTTACATTTCAACTACATATTTAGATTTCTCATTACATCTCAACAATTCTTCATTATTCTCAAAACTTCTAGAATATTCTCACAATATCAGTTAGTTTTGAGATTTATATCAATTATTCAGTCCAATAAAATTTCATGTTTTTATGAGAGTATTCCTTACAATGAAAAATATTTAAGACTAAAGATAGATCATTAAGGTACTCTATACCAACAAAAATACATTTAAAATTGAAACCATTCATCCATAAACACCATTGTAACTTTAGTAGTATTCAAAACCCCCTTCGAAAACACTTTCACAACAAGCACCCCTTTGAAAGAAAAACTGAAATAGCTTCAAATTATATATCATTTTCTTCTATTAATCAGAATTATGATCTATTATCCAATGATTTACAACACACTATTTCATATAGATGTCATCCTACATCTGATGGATCAACCTCTACCTCCTTCCTATAGATCAATGTCAATCACTTCATATGAATCAATATTAATGATAGAACATTGAGTGAGTAAAACTTCTTATCCAATAACTCTTGACCTAATTTTAGAATTAAATAACATGATTGAAATGGTTGAATATATTGTTTTTCATCCACTGATTGATCAGTATCTGATGTTATTATGTGTATCAATCTCAACAATCTCTGATTACTAATCTGTGTCAAGAATTTTTTCTACCTTTGATGGGTTTATCCCAATAGTGGATTCTCTCTATTAAACTATCAATTGAACCTTATGATTTTTTAATCCGGTGAATCATATTGTCCGATAGATCAGATAATATGATGGATCGGTCAACCAGTGCTTCAACAAAACATCAGCTTCAAAAAATTCATCCTCCCCATATTTTCTTCCTTGAAAAACTTTTGCATGTATCTCATCTTATTCATAAATTTCATAATATAAGGATAGATATAGAGTCCTTTTTCTTAAGTAATCAAACAAATATTCTCCCACTTTATTTCATATAGCTTAAAATACAAGTTTCCCAAACAAAATTTGATATTTTATAACTAATAAAAAAAAAGAATCCTTAGATTTTGTATGGATGCATTGATACTCATGTAATTTTTCTCATACCAATTGAAACATTCATTCCATACCTAATGTGAGTCTGAAGAATACATATATTTCCTCAATAGGATACAGAGACTAAAATATTTACTTATCAAACATGCATCTGATCAACTTCGTCTGGTACCTCCTGAATCCAATAACCAAAACATATAAAGTAAGGAAAAATATTTTCCTGACAAAAATGATAAAACAATTAGCACCAAATTCTTTGAGCATATGAAAAACAACTTCTAACCAAATTACTCCCAACAATATCCCCCTTTTTAATTTGTTATCAATAAATGTTCATAAATTACCAAACTTCGTAACATCATGCTATGAATCACTAATAAAAAAAATCCAATCCTCTATGAGATAACTCATTGTAGGAAACAATAATTATTGATAGAAAAACTATTTTGACCAAAATATGTGACTCACAAAACTTGTTTATATTAAAAACTTTTTTATTTCATTATGACTTCTTTCTTTCTTTCTTCCTGTAAAAAATTTTCTAAACCATCTATAATTTTTTTGTAACATTTCATACAATTACATGCTAAGTTCATAGCTTACTCATCCACTTATATACCTGCTTCCTTAAAATTTTTATCACATGTCAATGGATAAATTTATGAAACATTTCTCCCTCTTGAAAAATTGTCCAAAGACTAGATGAGAAAGGGGATAAAAACACATACCTCAACCTTGGATAGAATGAGGTAGGAAACCCATGATGAACCTCATCATTAAATATTATTCTTTCAGTAAAGATTTTTCATTTATATCATCATCTTATCCTGATGTAGGCATATACACCATCATTGATTCATTATTCTCCACATTATTTATGATGAAGTGATATTTTATGTCAATATTCCATGAATGAAAATATTCTACATTTTTTCTTGTAAGTTTGATGGATCTATGATTATAAAAACCCACGATCAAGGGTAACTTCACTTCAACAAGTAAGTCTTCAAAATGAGTCTCCATCCACATAAGTTGTGTGGAAGTTTGAGTGGAAACAACATACTCATCTTTAGTTGTGAAAAGAGTTACTGAATTTTATTTATTATCATAAAACCTTACACAACTTTACCCTATAATGAAAACTACACTAGATGTGGATATCATATCATCAACACTTACAACCCAATCAAAATATATGTAGCCAAAAAAATCAATACTTTTTATCCATCATAACTGATTCCAAAATATTTTATGCCTTCTATGTATGTTAGAATTTTATTTCCATCCAACAGATATGATTCTTTTAGAACACTTTGGAATCATTCATGTAACGTAACAACATAAATAATTACATTCCCTGAGAAATTCAAATACCAAAAACTTCTAATCATCTTCTAAAAATCTATAGAGTCAACTACCTTACCTTATCTATCATTAGTAAACTTGGTTCCCACATAAATTGGTGTAGAAAAAAGATTTCAATTTTCTATTACAAACTTCTTAAGAAGTTCCTTATCATACTTTTCTTGAGAAAGAAATATGTTTTTCTTCTTTTGAGAGATTTCTAACCCAAGAATTTATTTCATTTCACCCAACATAGATATTTCAAAACACTCTTTCTTCTCTTTTGTTAACCTTTCACATGTCCTTACATCAATCAAAAAAAATATTATATCATAAAAATGTACAATTATAATGAGGTAAATATACTTACCTTATTTGATTTATAGATTACTATCAACCCTCAAATTATTAGAATTCAGATTTTGTATGTAGGTATCCAATTTGAAATTAAATGCCCTCCGAGCACCCTTTATCACATACAAGGATTTATTCAATTTTCACATATGACTTTCATCCTTCCCAATAACAAAGCCACATGGTTTTTTAATATAAACCTATTCATCAATTCTCCATTCAGAAATTACAACTTCACATCCATCAGAAATATTTTGTAACATAATTATACGCTTTTAACAAGAAAAATTATAATTGTTTCAGAAAATTACAATAGAGAAAAATTCTCCCCATAGCCAATGAACTCAATCTAGGAGTAACCATTTCACACTAACGTTGATTTGTTTCTTATAACTTCACCACCATTATTGAAAATTTTCTTGAACCACCATTTTTTACCAATAATATATTTTTCTTTCATTTGGATTTGGAACGAGTTCCCAAGTATTATTATTATCAATTTAATATAACACTTTATTCATAGCTTAAATCCATTCCAGATACTCAAAATATTCATTCAAATATTTTGGTTCAAATTTTTAATAAAAATAAGTATGTGTATTTAATTTTTAATTTCTTCTTGTTTGAACCATTTTTTGTTGATCACCAATTATGTTTTTATCTTTCACTTGATTCCTTATGATAGGATTAGATATAAAACATTCTCCCTCACCCCTAGAAATATCTAAGTAAGATTCTTCTTCTTGTATGAGATTACAGTTGTTTTCATCCATACCATATCTTTTGGAAAAAAAATTTCCTTCCTCTTTATTGTCATCATCAGTATGTTTTTGTGACGCATTATATTCATATTTTTCAATAACTTTCACATAAACCGTGTAAACTAATATTCTAATTTATTTGGGGAAATATCTATTTCCCCAACTATTTAGATCATATAAAAGAAGTATTCCATATTCACCTCTCTTATGAATCCTTTCAAGGATTCCATCTTTGTTATTTATGATGCAGAGACACCCAAAAACTATTATGTGTTATAAACATGGAGTTTTTTTTATAAAAAATTTCATATGGAGTCATATAGAAAATTTTCACATCTACAAACAAATATTTCATAGATTTAAACTTTTCTTCTCCCATAATAGTGGATCCAAATCCTTTTACACTGGGGGATTCATCATTTCTAAATGTCATTTTTCCTTTATTAAAATATTTCACATTATTCAAAAATTTAAAATCTCCATTCATACATGGGGACCACACACTATCCAAGATCTAGGATCATTCTTCTTTTGTATCTTTGATATCGGTTTGAACAACATTTATTTCTCTTTATATTTCTTTACATCTCGTTTCTGATAATTGTTTTAAAAATTTTATCATTTTGATAACAAAATAAGACTTCCATTTGAAATATGTCTACATTTTTCACATCTTTCGAAAATAATTTCTAAGGGTTGGAACCTATTATCAACATCTACACCAACCTTCTTAGGGTTCTACTTTTGACAGAAATGACACGCCTTGAGATTTTCCTTCTATAACTCTTGGAATAATTGAAGTTTTATTGATTGAACTAAGAAATGTTTGTTTTGTGTAAATAAGAAATGGAATACCAGAAATATACATATAATATATATTTACCTTTTTATCTTTCACATGATCTTGAAATATGAACATTTTTCTCAGCTGCTTTCTTATCTTTCATGTCAGATTTTTTTTGACCAACAACCTTTGTGTTATCACCTGGAATATTCTTCTTCAACACAAATTTATTTCTAAATTTATCAATACCATTAATAGTAGAGACTTTTTTGGACTCAAAATTTTTAGGAACTTTTGAATTCTTTAATTTGATAGTTTTTTTTCACATACATTATTTTCCCAAATGTCTCTTTCTCAAGAGAAGCTTAAAATTCCTTTGTAACCCTTAAGGGTAAATTTTGATCCTTCTTAGGATTACACATTACAAAACATTCACAAACATCAGATATAGGGTTATTGAAACTTGTAAATACCTACTCAGATTTAGAAATTTTTTTTTTGGATAATTTCCAACCCATCTTTCTTTGCCTTAAATTTTAATTTAATATGTTCATTCCGATTCTTTTAATTCTCAAGTGACTTATTCAATCAATCAATATCTTCAAGTAAATTAGATTTATTTTTAGTAAGACATTATTTATTGTTTTATTTAATGATTTCTTTATAAAACTTCTTGATATCCCTTTCAAGTCTTAAAATCTTTCATAATTTTTTTTCTATTCTATCTTCAGAAGAAATTCTAACTCAGTCTCTTCATCTTCAAAACTAATACTTACAAACTCTTCATCATTAACAGTTTCAATGAATGTATTTTCTCTAGAAACATTAGTAAATTTTTTTACATCAACATCACTATATTTATCTTCAACATATTTTGAAAAAAATATCATCCGTTTGTATTTGGTGAACTTTTTATTTGTACACTTTGAAAAGTATTTAGTCTTTTTACTATGTTTCTTACTAGATCTTATATTCCCTCTTTCATCTTGGTCACTATCTTCATCATTCTTTCTTCAAGGAAAAGTAACATCAATGTTCCAAATGGATCCACATTCAAAATATTTCTAGGGAATTTTCCCTTTATAATTTCCTATAACTATTTTCACATTTTTAGAAAACAAGGATATAAATTCATCAATATTGTTACATAACTCATTTTTAGATTCAAAGTCAATAACTTACACATACTTAGGAATATTTTTAGAAAATATTTTTCTTGGAAGCCTTGAAGGGAAATTCTCCATCAACTATTAATTTTTATTTCCAAACTTTTTCCCTTCTAATTTTATTATTAGTGAGAGTACTATGAAGGTAATCTTGATATAGAGTTTCAGAATATGTATCTTCTAAAGAAGAAACTTCATTATCAAACTTATGCAGAAGAATTGTCAATATATTTTCAATAACATTTGAGTCATCTAGGTTATCTCCAAGATATATTTTGGTTCTCATAATACTAATCATCCTTATAAATAATTCACCAATTTATTAATACTCATTCACTTTCAGATCTTCATACTTCAACCTCTAAATTTGTACATTTTCGTTCTTTACCATTTTATTTCCTTAATAAAATTTTGAAACTTCTCATAGATACATTTGGTGATATAAATTACCTTTACTCATAAAAAATCACTTTTATAAAGTGATGAGAGTAAATATTTCATGAATATTCTATAATTTTTATGATTATTCTTATCCATTGATGTGAGAATAAATGTTTTTATTAATGGTAGGAAATAAATATATGTAATATTTGAAAATATCTTACCCAATATACATATGACAAGGAAACATTATATCTCTATAGATATGATAGTTCTTTCCATCAATGACTAGAATATCCTTTCTATTCAAAAAATTAATATTTTCCATAAAAAATTTCTTCAAAAAAACTTCAACAAAGAATAAATGAAGGGAAACTTCACTCAGATAACAATTAATATTACCCAACGAGGATCAATGTATCTCTAAGAGGGGGAGGGATTAATTGGTAATATATTTTTCATTAAAGTTCCCTTTCATTTGAAACAACCTTTTCCCCTATTTGAGGATTTATCATATTAGTTAAAACAAAATAATCACACATACATGAGAAAACAATTTTTTACAAGGTTCACTTCTCAAAAAGAGTAGCTAAATCCTTGGAATGGTTTAGAAATAATCCCATTCGACACAATCGACTATAAAAAAATCCTTTTGTGTGGATACAACAAGTAGTATAGTCCATTAAACTTTTTTAGCACTATGATATATAAAATTGTAAATATTATTCTTCTAGCACAAATGAGGTAATACAAGTTTTTGTAACAAGTAATAATAACATCAATAATTAGTTAAAAATAGGTCAATGTACTTTCTTTTCATGTTCCACTTGAATATATTCAAAACATAATTCTTTACTTTCCTACCCTACATTAGGTAGGAAAAACCTTTCTGGAATTTATTTTGAAAACACAGTCTGATGAATTAGCTTGATTCTTCTCTTTGATACCTTATTAAAAAAATAAATAAGAAAATAATACCCTGGAAAAAATTATGTACCACTTCAAACATTCCCTAAAAAATTCACCTTATTACACTGTCTAATGTAATAATACATTACTCATTTTGTTATATCCGTAAAACTTCCCTAGAAAAACTATGTCACGAAACTTCTTCTCTCTTACAAAACTTTTAACATTTTATCTCAACATTCACACATGAACATTACTCCTTTTTCAGAAAGTACAATGTACATTATTCTATTTGTAGGTGTTCCCGGAGAGGAATGGGTGGGAACTTACTTTTGTTTTACTACTCAACCAAATTTCATTAACATTGAATTTTAATTATATTTCAACTATATATTTGACCTTTTCATCGCTTCTCAACAATTCATGATTCTTCAAAAAAAATCTTGAATATTCTCACTACTTTAGTTAGCTTCTTACTTTATTACCATTCATTGGTTTGAAACCATTTTCTGTTCCCATGAAAGTCTTAATTATGTTGAAAAAATATGTAAGACTAAAGGGGCCCCATTTTGATGATCCATACCAACTAAAATGCAAAAAACATTGAAATAATTATTCCATAAAAACCATTTTAACTTTTGTCGCATTACAAAATCCCTTCGATAACACCTTGTCCGCAATCACGCCTTTGAAAAAATATATTAAATACCATAAATTTATTTATCCTTTTCATCAATTTCTTAGACTGATGATCCCTCATTCAATGAAGTACAACATCAGATGTCATATCAGTGTCTTTCTACATCTGATGCATTAGTTTCTGCCTCCTTCTGATGGATCAGTGCCAATCATTGTCTGATGAATCAATATCATTTCCAATCCATTGATTTATCCCCACTTATTATTCTATTAATTTCTGACCCAATTTTACAATAATGAAACCTATTGAAAATGATTGGATGCATTGTTGATAATCATATGGTTTATTGGTCTCTAATGTTCTTATGTGTATCATTCTCAACAATCCCCACTAACTGATTTGTGTCAAAAAACTTATATGCCTCTGATGAATTGGTATCATCTTTGGATTCTCCCTCTAAAAATGTCTATTGAAAATTTTGATTTTTTCATCTAGTAAATTATTGATTCTAATATAGATTGAATAATTTTACGGATTAGTCGATCAAGGCTTTATCAAAACTTTGAATTCAGTAAATTCAACCTCCCAATCTCTTCTTCCTCCACAAACTTCTTATTGTATCATGAATTCTTCATGAATTAGAGAACATAACTATTGAAATAGAATCATCTGACATAAGGTATCATACACATCTTCTCTCCCTCTCATTCATAAGGATTGCATCATAAGTTTCCTAGAAAACATATGATATTTGAGAACTAACCGAACAAAAAAGAATCATCAGATTTAATATGGAGTGATTTTGGCATTGCTTATTTTTATTATAATAATTAAAAAATTCATTTAGGAACCAAGGTGGGTATGAAGACCATTTAAATTTCCTTAAAATGAAACCAAGACAAAAATATTTACTTATCAAATGTGCATCTAAAAAACAGAGTTTGGAACCTCCTATGTCTAATCAGAAAACCATAAAAAGTACATTGATTTCTTTTCTTGAAAAAAAAGACAAAACAATTATCACCAACATCTTTCATCATCGGAAAAACTAATACTAACCAACATTGTCCCAACACTTCTAAAAATAACGTGCATAGGTGACAAACAATTAAAGAAATCGTGTGAGCCAATCATTCACCCTTAGTTTGATTTCCATTTTCACCCCAAAAAAATAAAATGATTGAAAATACACCTAACTTCTATATAATTCAAAACACCATCAATATAAACAAAAATAAATTAAAAAATAAATCGGTAAAGTGCTCAAAATTATTACTCACAACATAAAAACCCATGAAAACTTGTGGATCTAAATAATAAAGAGCTAAATAGACTCTCCATGCGCCTGCATTTTTATTTCTCAAATTCCTATCTATAATAAACCATGACATATCAAATAACCAAGGCAGTTAGATACCATTTATTCATGAATAAACTCATTCAACCCCTAAACTGGGCACTCAAGCGGGAAAATAGCATGGGATAAAGGGAGATCAATCCCCATGGGATGGAAACTAGTATCCGAGTATCAAATATAGATTGATGGGAATTATTTTGGATGATAAATATAAACACACAGAGAGGTTAATTCTCACCATAATCTTACATTTATCATACATGAGTAGGACTCACATTCAAACCGAATAAAAAGCTTCAAAATATGAAACCAAACCAACCACACATATCCAAAATGGACATGAATCTCACATCCATAATATGAATGAGGGGGAAATATTGAATAAGATTCCATGAATACAACAAGTACATATTGGCTAATAAATAAACAAAATAAAAAAAGGAAAACTAAAATAAAAAAAATGAATAATGAATCCTCATGAACCATGGTATTGATCTAAATACATCACCAATATTTCACTATAAGATACAGGGTCAGTAAAATATCAGAGAGGATCTATCTGAAGATATGATTCTGAAAAAAAACCCACAATTTTTTAGAGGTTTGATCATAGATCCCAATAGATGTAATCCCCATAACCCATAAAATAAATGTAAATGTAAATTATTTTCATGCTAGTATGAATATACATCTATGATATTATGCCTTCAATTTTAATAAAAAATAACACTATATAATTATTTTAGAAATTAATTTAATTTAAAAACCAATTTTTTTTACTTTAAACGAAAATCAAGGATACTGGTACAATCAAACCTACTTAATACTAACATTTATATTATAATGGATGAACAAACCTCTATTGAAATTCCCTTTTCCTTAATATTCCTTCCATGATAACAATAATAGAAAAAAACCAAATATAAATAACTACCAAAATTGGATAGTAAAAAATAACAACAACTCGGGAATGGGTGATAATTACTCAAAAAAATATGAATACCATAACTATAATGAATGAAAATAAATAACATTCCATATAAACGAAAAATATGTTAAAAATATACATCATCATCATGGTGTAAGCCCTAATGAACTGAGGTCAAGGAAATCTAGGACCGAATACTATCTTGGTGATCAAAGTAGTCATAATCAAATTCATGAAATATAATGGGAGAGTAATATAAATGACTATTGGAAATGACAAGCCCTATAACATTACAACCTTTAATTACCATGATAATTTTTATTCTGTGTTTTAATATTTTCGA
The DNA here is from genome assembly GCA_963277665.1 of Viscum album. NCBI lineage: Eukaryota > Viridiplantae > Streptophyta > Magnoliopsida > Santalales > Viscaceae > Viscum > Viscum album. The sequence goes on from OY728121.1 coordinate 358,785,670, forward strand.
AAACCAAGTATGACACACCATGCCTAGTATAACTATCCTAGTCCCCCTTACTAAGGTTTCTAGGTTCCCATAATCAATTAAAGGTATGTGAGTATATATGTCATGAATTAAATTCACTTGAAATTCCAAAATAAATAAAAATACCACTCTACACTTCTCCAAGAAGTCCCTCACTAAACAATCATAGTTTCATGAAAACACCACCCACTCAATGTAACAATTTCTTTTAGATGCAGTGAAAACTCATATTTATGTAATCGCCAACTCATATTTTTTAGGACTCAATGGATCATTCAAAATGTACATGACATGGACACCATTAAAAAGTTTTTTTTCAAAATAATATTGATATTTTTCTATAACCAAGAAGGAAAATAATTTCATGGTAATTTATAATTAATTTAAAACATAAGATGAAATATTCCAACAATCTTTAAGATATTTCTTCATTGGTGGTGTTGATATTTTTACCCCAATTTGTATTATATCATTATGTTGTGAGGACCAAAAGTAGTTCCCATGTAGAATTGATTTTCATGTGCTCATTCGATCTTCAAACAACACTGATGAATCACCCAGTGACAGAGAATCTAATTGACCATCCAACGTTGTTCACCTTTATTGATTCATGTTAATTATAGATTAAATAAGTTTATCTTGTTCTTCTTGATTATAATTGGATGAGTGGATATGGTGATCTTAATAGAAAATTATTATGTACAATGATTAACCTTTTTATAATTGATGTAAAAATATTCTTATCGACCAAGGGTTAGGGTTTAATATTTAATTAAATTCACTAAGGACTTTAGTAATATATTAAACACAAAAGGAACCCTTTTTCTTATAATTAAATAATAATATTATTTTATTTTATGGTGTTCCCTAGATCACACAAATATAAATATTTATTTTACAATTTTGTAAATAAATATTCATAACCAAACAAAATATAGCCCATTCAACCTCCTCAACATTTGTTCAATTATAAAATAAATATTTAAATAAATATTAATCGTTCAATAAGTAAATAAATATTTTTTTTCACAGTTTGGAAAATAAATATTCATTCAAAATTCATGCAAATAAATAGATTATTTATTTAATATATTATCATCTATTCATTATAACGTGAATAAAAATAGATAACTAAATATTAGACAATTAACATTCATACAAATATTTGTTCAATTTTTGTTCATTTAATAAATCTTAAATAAATATTGCTTCTTAGACTGGAGAATAATATTTATTCATATTGTTGAATATAAATAATATTTAAATGAGATCAAAGGAAAAAAAACTTTTTATGCGACCCTCTAGGCCTCTTCATTGGGGTATTTAGTGGGTTTTCCTAAATTTCAAGCTTACTATCTAGTAACAAGTCAATGCACCCACAGAGGAAGAAGACAAGTCATAATGAAAATAACCACATGTGAACTCTCATTATACAATATAATCCCCTTTTCATGATATCTCATAAAGTAGGTTGCACACCAATGTCAACAACCTATATACTTGATAAGTATTTATTTTATTATCTGTAGTGAACACCACATTACACGATGGACATGGGATTTAATGTGAAAATTCCATTTCAATATAAAGGTCAAGATATAAATTTCTACAAATATGTAAGAGGAAAATGATTTCTTTTCTTATTCATTAATAACACATCTTTTATGACACACCCGACTACACCATGAATAATAACATCATGTTTTATTAAAATTCAAGTAAGTGAATGATTCATTAAATGAATTAATAACAAATTTAAATTCTTAGGAACATTACACATTCTTGAAAATATGAATATATTATAACACATAATCATGTATAATTCCTATAGTTGGGTCTATTATCATCATCTCCTATATTATATATTTCATAGAGAAAATTTAATGAGATAAAAACTTATCTTCTAATGAGTACTCACATTTTGTCTGACTTTAGAACAATATTTAAGAATATCATCATTGAACATCGGGGATATCATCATAGTATGGACCTAGTATGACCTTTTCTATGTGATAGATATAATAGAATATTATAAATTTATTCATATATAGAAGTATACTTCATATGTGATATTGTATTTATTAATATTCAAATCTATGAATAGACAAGAAATCTAAATTACAAAATATAAAGATCTAGGGAAAAAATTAAATTAAACTCCCACTTATACATGATCCAAATGATAATGATTCTCCAATACTATTATATTAAACATTCTTTTCTATGTATATGTCACACCGATGATTTTTCCTTGAGGTATTTTTCTATTTATTTTTTATAGCCTTTTTCCTTTGGGGTTCCCTTGATTTTTGGAGAAAAATGGGAAATTTGGCCATGGTAGTAGGTGGTGTACGATTTACACATGATTAGGGGAAACCATGTGCCTTTCCCAAGAAATAGTGTACAAAGGTGTCATTTTTGGATAGAGCTGGAATGTATGGTTAGCACACAGTCTGTCAAAGTGAGATCCTAACCGTGCGATATGCCCCTTGTAGATAGTGGCGACCACATGGTTGACCCACGATTTGGAACAAAATGTAGGAAAATAATGTGGTGTATCTCGGTCATTAAAATTTTGATTTTACCATTTCCCCTCCCCAGTTTCACCCCCAAAACAATCATTATTTCCTCTAATAAGGATTTATAACCCTAGGCGTGCCTCCCCCTTTCTCCTTCCTCCCTTGAGATCCTTTTTGGTGGGATATTTGGATTTTATTATTCAAGAAGCCCTCAAGTAAGTCCTCCCACTCTTGATTGTGTCCTCTATTCTAGGGTTTCTTCCATCCTTATTTAGTTTTCACATATCTATTGTGTTCATTGTCTTTTTTAGGATTAGATCTTGTTTTAGGGTTTAATCAAGATGTTTTAGGTTTGATCTTGCTTCCCTAGGGCACGATTGAGGTGTGATTGATTTTTTCACCAGATTTAGGGAGTTTCTTCACTCAAGGTAAGTGGTTCTATTCTGAAAAATTATTAAATGAATTTGAAAAGATATCTTGAGTCTTTTAGAGTCTTATATGACTTATTTGTGTGCTGTGGAAGGGGTTTTTGAAGGGTTTTGTGATGCATTTGGTTCAAAAGATATTTTTCTAAAGAAAATTGGGTGTTTTTTTCATAAGTGAAACCTTTCTTTGGATTTTAAATATGATTTATAAAATGTGAAACGAGTTTAATAAATTGTGAAAGTGGTGAGAATTAAGTTTTAGAAATGTTTTGGTGTGCGTTGGGATTCAAAAGTGGTTTTGGTTTTTAAAATAGTGATTTGTCAAGCATAGTTGAGTTTTTTGGCATATGTTTGTGTGAAAGTAATGGGGGTATGTGACATGTGGTATAAAAATTGAGCACAAAGGGAATCCTAGGTGACTTGTTGGATAGAATAAGAATAGTGTTCTTGTGATTTGGAAGTGTCGTGTCCTGATTTCACTTTTCTGGATTAACATATACAACACTTACTAAGCTATGATGATTGGAGAGCACTGAAATTTTTGATATAATCCTCTATATTGGATCATGAAAGAGAATGATGTTTAGTGTGGTTGCAATACCATGTTTCACAAAGATATGATATTCGTATATACCCCCTAGAGCTAGTGCATATATGGATTTTCCATGACTTAATGCTCTATGTAGATTTTGTATTTACCTTCGGCATACGGTACACATTGTCATTACATTAAAATAAATCATGTGTCTTTTGTAAATTATTTTCTATGAAAATACTTCTAGTATTAATTTAATAAGACATGTCTGTTAATTTATCTTATAATATTTAAAGCATGTAATCTTTTATTGGATGGAATCCTACTGGGATTTGGCTCACATCCTACTAACACATTTGGGTGTAAGTAGATATGATTATGTTTGATACAGGTATAGTCAAGGTGTTGGGTGATGGTGGTTCAGGATTCTAGTGGCCTTCCCTCGTAGGTGTTGTGGCGGTTGTGGCTTGATGAATATTTTCCTCTTGTTGTATTGTGGTTTTTTGGTTGTAATGGTTCTCATTTTTGTTGTTTCACATTTGGGTTTTGTTTTTAAGTTGTAAAATTGAATCTGAATGTTTTTACAAACTTTTTATTTATCTTTAAACATCATTGTGATGTTTATTATCATGGGTTGTTTATGATTATTTTTATGTGTTAAATAATTCCCATGTATTTTTATGATACCTAGACACATTTCGCTAGCCTGTGGGGACTGGAAATTCTCATATGTTCATGCCATAAATAAGGTAGGGTGTCAGGTTTCATGGATACACGGGCTAGTTTGTGAAAGAATTATATAAAAGGAAGTCATGCTCTTTTCATGTCAAGTTATTTGGGATGATTTTGGATAGACTTGGGATAGGATTTTCAGGGTTTGAGGTTTTGGGTACAAGTAGAGTGCCAGGCCAACACACCTCATGACTAATCTCGAGTCACCAATAGATGTTCAGATTTATTTGAATTCTCCTTGAGGTGAGACACACATGCTGTTGATTGACTGTGGATATTGTGTATAGGTGTGGTGGTTTGGTTGCAATGTTAGTGTTATGTGTTTGGTTTTTTTGTATTTATGGAATGTAGGTATATGTTTTCATTACTGCTTTTTTTAGATTGCTTGTATTGATGGTTTTTCTTATGATTATTTGTTTTTTTAGCAAAATGCATTCCCATAGAATTCATGTGAAACCATGGGAAGAGTCTAAAGAGAGTTATCCCTCAATGATTGATAAGAAAGATAATTGGAATATGTATTTCATGTTGTTCATGATTTTTTGATGAGGAGTGGGTCCTAGTCCTACTCTAGTTAGAGAAGATGAACCTGGTCTAAGTAAGTAAAGAGCCACAGAGTTTGTGAAGAAAAAACATCATTCCTTATAAGTTAGCTTGAATCCTCAAGAATCTGAGGAATGTATTAGGGTATATATTTTGTTTTAATGAATATACACTCGTGAGGAAGTTAGGGTAAAATGTGCCACATTTTTTCTAGAAGGTCCTAGTTCGAGGTGGTGGGATTTAGTGATGCAAACTGAAAATCAAGAGAAGCTGAATTGTAAGAACTTCAAGGCAATATTCAATGACCAATATTATCCCGAGTTATTAGCCTAAGCCATATACTAGGTATTAATGGATCTTTTTAGGGGTATTCTTCAGTGATGGAGTATGAAAACCACTTTTATTAGCTACTTTGGTATGTACCCAATTTTTTTTCCAATGAGCAGATGAAGTCCTAGTGGTTCTAAAGGTGGTTGTGGCTATAGAACAATTATCAGTTCTTTATGTTTAAGATGAGGACCTTTTCCAAAGTGGTTATCCATGATTTTAAGGTGGATATTGACCATAAGGGATGGTCTGGTTCCTTTTCAACTATATTAGTGATGGGTATTGGTAGTTCATCTGAGAAGTAGAGAAAGTAGGATGAGCAGGGAAAGAAGGGTGGTGGTAGACTGGTCCATCCTTCCCAAATGATGTCATTTGTGGTTTCAGATGCTATAGCAATTGTGTGCCATCAATATGGGAAGGTGGGGCACGTGTAGTTGGTAGGTGAAACCCCACATAAGTCATTCCATCGATGATTTCATATGGAGAACTTTCAGTGGTTCTATAGGAAAACTAATTCCTATCAGAGTGGTGTGAGATCAGTGGATTCTAGGGGTATGTCACCCCAATTAGAACTATCCAAGTCACCAGGATTCCATTTTGGTTGTCATGGTGGTAGGACTAGGTCCTCTTCTAGATAGAGTCAATTTAGAGTAGATCCAAATTATAGTGTTCATTATTAGGTTCAGATTGAGATGAGGAAAATACTTACTATGTATCGAGCGCTAGTGGAACTAGATGCAAGGCCTTTGATAGTTCGAGGTGCAATTGTTATTGCATCATATATAGCTATTGTTTTGTTTGATATCCGTACTTTTTATTCATTTATCTTGACCAATATTGTGGATTATTTGGGTTTTCCAATGAAGCTCATGTCATATGTGAAGGAGTTCATGATGCCACTTGGTCAGAAGAAAGATAAGGGTCTTAAGTGTCCATATTGGGAACTCAATGTGTCTGGGGTCGAGAAGAAGTGGGATATCTTAGTTTTTTTATGGACCACTTTTATGTAATCCTTGACATGTATTTTATAGTGTTTTTTGTCCCATATCGATTTCTATAGGAGGAAGGTGAGTTTCATGGAACCGGATGATGGTACCCAGGTCTTTCATGGTGAATGGGATCCTTGGTCAGGTTGTGGTGGACCTATACGTATAGAGTAAGGTCATCTAATTTTATAGTTATCATCTCTCATGTTGGAGGAATATGTTGGGGATTCTAAGGGTGGATTACCTCCTGTGGTGGATGAGTTCCCAGAGATATTTCATGATGACTTTTCAAGATTGCCTCCAGAGTGGGATTGGGAGTTCTCTATAGATTTGGAACAAGTAACACAACCTATATCTATTCAATCATACCATATGGAACCCAAAAAATTGAGAGAATCACTACAAAATAAACAGTGTTTAGCGGCGGTTTTGTGGCGGCGGTTCACAAAACCGCCGCTAAACGTTTTCCGAAATACGTTTCGCGGCGGTTTTTAATAAACCGCTGCTAAACCTTTGTTTTTTTTAAAAACCCCGACCCTTCCCTACCCCAACCCCTTTCCCTTCAACCATCGCCCACAGCCCCCCACGACCCTTCCCTGCAACCCTCGCCCGCAGCCCCCCGCGACCCCCCGGCGATCCCGCGACCTCCTCCGGCGACCCCGCGACCTCCTCCGGCGACCCCGCGACCTCCTCCGGCGGTGCCTGCGACTGGCAACCCATGACCCCCTTCTCCCGATGACCTTTCTCACTTCGACCTCGGCCCCAAAGTGAGTTTTCTCTATTTCTACTGCTTGACATACTCGTGATTATTCATGAACCATATAAAATTTCATAATGAGAAAATTATTTGTGTGGATACAATGTTGATGCATTATTTTTATGATGATACGATAGTGTTTTTAAATGAAAATGAGAACAGTCTTGGATTAATTAAAAGTTATTGGTTAGTAATTAATTTGGAATTAAATGATTAATTGGTGTAAAGTTAATTAATAGACTAGGGTAAATTATAGATTAGGGTTATGTTAGTTGGATTAAACATCACCAATGATCACTTGATAATGAATTAAGAGGTTGATCATTGATATCTTAGTTGGCCAAGATCTAAGAGTTTTACTTCATAATATACTAGATATGCGATGTATATAAGTGTGACTATCCTTGTGGTATTATTTTATATTGATGGGGGTGACTGATTGTGATTTTTATATAAAAGTTAAATGTATTTCAAGTTGTATTATAGGTTTTAAAAGATATAATGACCAAGTTTATGATCCATGAATCGTACCCATAGACCCGGCCATCTGGTGAAACCTATGGTGAGGGTGTTATTATCACTGAAGGTTAGTTCTATGATAGGGGTGAGGACTTATGATATGTCTAGGATGATTTGTGTTTTTTATTTTTACAGGATTTTTAAGGGATTTGGTACTTGAATTGGGTTTGATTCAATATGTATTTATTCTTAGATGTTGAAAAATAGGGATATTGATTTGGGGTTGCAAGGTAATATCATATTCAGCCTAGTTTTGGGATGATTTGGATAATGTGGAAAAATGATTCATCCAGGTGAAATAATAATTGGATAGTTATCAATAATAATCCTTATAAAGGTTAGTTAATCTAGGAAAAAGTGACCTTTGATAAGATACTTATCATTCATTTGAGATAGGGATTTCATGTTAGCATAATTATTTTACTCATAAGGAAATTAGGATGATTGTAAGTTTTTAGAAGCATGGTTGGAATGCATGGAAGTCTTGATAACTAAATTATACACTAAGATATGAGTAAAAAATATAAATACATTCAATATTATTGGGGTTTTGGGAAAAGGAAACCTTTTCAAGGTGATTCACAGATGGGGTGTAAGGAAAGAATTCTAGGAAATGGATACACTCGTACTAATGATTTAAGGTGGTGATTTTGTAAATAGGTGATAAGGTTGGTTTATTTAGATCTTAATTCATATGTATATCATAATATAATGGGATAATAATAAAATATCAATGTGGTAAGAGTGTTCATCTGGGGTTGAAATCAAGGGAAATTTCATCTTGACCATGTAAAGTGGTCTATAAAAATCCACTAGGGTGAGATATTGTGGGAGATCTAGAAATTATGGAGAAACATGTAAGAGGGTGGGGGTAAATTCATCTAGTGATCAGCTCACACTTCATTTTGGTGGGTACAAGTACAGACATTGATGTGATAGAATTTCAGTAGTGTGGGGAAGCCTGGTGTGAACAAGTGGTGTTATGATTAATCAGTGGTTATAGAATGATTATATGATGATTTAAAGGGGTATTTTTTATAGTTTTCATGGTTGGGATTTTATTCCATGACCATTCAAATGAATAGGGTGTGGTGTATTTCCCAAATAATTAATCTAAAAATAGAATAAATTAAATAAATTGAGTCAACTTTCTATCATCGAATAGTGATTAAGATATTTAATGATGGGAAGCACCGACAACAACATATAGGTAATTTAACTCCCTATTTTAAGTGAATAAATGAAATTTTAATCATGGAAAATGGTGATTGATTTGTGTATTTTCTTGTGAGGATGGTTCCGAAATCTCCCATTGTGGATTCTCCCACTCTTAGGGTTTCCTAATCTACATTGTAGTGTCGATCCCCTTGGTTTCGCCAATAGGAACTGACCACATTGTCATGACACGTCAAATTGATTATATCTTTAAAGTTGGTTTATGTTCTAGTTAATACCCTAGTTCATCTCTCAAGGATAATTGATAGGTTTATAGTGTGTATTTTTAATAAAAATGACTAAAGTTCATCTCTCAACTATTTATTATCAACATCAAATGAAAATTAAAGGTTTAGGTAATGTTACTATACCACCGCACAAGAGGATATCGATAAGGCACTACACTACCCTGTGGAGAGCCAATCAGAACACCTTTGTTCCAATCATCTCCACAACTCATGGCCCAAAATTCTTAGCACCACCTCACCTAGTTACCAAAATTATAATGGTGACACAAACTCATTGTCGCTGAAGGGATACACAGATTCCAACCACATTCTCTTACCTACATCAATCCAGAACTCAAGGCCCAACAACCTCACTCCATTTCAAACATCCAAAGCACAACCCAAGCATAACCTTCATCTCAAGGTATTCAACCATCCAAAACCAGATCCAACACCCATCACCTAAACTAATACACTAATATGGTTCCTACCTGAGACCATCCAACTTGAAACTCTAGCCACACCATTAATCGATTACTTTCCTTCCATGGTTCTCAACACCATATTACTTACTTTGTCACCACAATTTTCTAGTTTTGAGAACTTCACTCATCATAAAATAGGTCAACAGAACCTCAACTCAACCTTCAAAACTTCCCTAACATGTTTTCCAACTCACAACATCCATGAAAACTCCACCCAATTCTAGCATTCATTATTTCTGCCAAAACTAACCAGATTTTTCACACTTTCACCATCCATATCTCAACCAAGGACTACTTGGTTCTTCTTAAAAACTCATTCACATTACTAGGATAGACTTATCATTTCAACATTAACTTGAGGTACCTCGCAGCCCACCACATCCATTCCCTTTCTATCCAACTATGTCTTACCATTCCTGCTAACTCACTCCGTTGGTTCCCAACTTCCCCTATTGGCATGTCGCCCCTCTACCCAAACACGAAGCCTTCTCACTTAAGGTATACCCCCATCACCTACACACACCATATCGAAGTTCCACCTGGCCTTCCCTAAGAACCACCAAACATGTCCCTTATAGGTTTCTATTTGGAACCTTGATTCCTCCACATCCACTCTACAGTTTTCTCCACATTTCCATGACTAACATAATTCTCTCCACCTTAGGAGGGTCATTATCACTAATTTATTCAAGAAATTCAAACACCATGTCTCATGCTTCCATCACAAGATGAACCCCAAAACTTAAATGTGGCCATTTAGATTTCCCTAGAACAATAAAACAAACATTACCCATTGTGAAAATGGTTTCAGTGAATGTAGTTAACTTGATTTAAAATGCATTATGATCAGTTTCGATCACACATCAAAGGGGTGTTGTTTGAGGCAACATAAATGTGTGATCGATGGTGTTATGATAAGTGTGTATCCCGATATTCTTATTGCTCCTCAATGAGGTGTTGACGTTGTCTCCTATGGACCAGACTTGTTCAGTTGGTCTGAAATGGTAAATGTGGTCAATGAATCATCTTTATTATATTATGCATACTTTATGGTCAATGGTTCATCTTTATTATATTATGTTTCTTTAATCTTACACTATCGTATATTTTGTGTAGGCACATTGTGATATACATGGATAAAAGCTGGATCACATTACCGAGGAACACATCTCAATATGTTAAGGGTTTGAATGGGTTTTTAGATTTTGCAATTTCTAATCGATCCGTTGAAGGGAGAATAAGATGTCCATGTCCAAAATGTAAATTTAGAACATGGTTGAAGAGAGATGAAGTTTATGAACATTTAATACTGAAGAAATTCCCTGAGAAATATTTGTGTTGGATTTGGCATGAAGAATCAAACAATACAGAAAGATTGAGGACTGATGTTAATCCACAGAATGAGGTCCCAAGTTCTTCGACAATGGAAAATGAAATGAAAAACCCCATAAATGATGCATTCGGCACTGCAAGACACCACTATGAGCATCAAAACATATCAGAACAACCAGAAGAGGGTGCTACAAATTGCAACGTGACAAGTGATGTTTCTGAGACTGTAACACAAGAAGATCAAGATTGTAACATATCATTGGATCCTCTTGATTCTGTGGAGCCAAATTTAAGGGAAAACTTCAGTGAGGAAAATGCATTTCATGATTTAGTTGACGATGGAAATCAAGAGTTGTATAGTGGGTGTTTGAAATATTCAAAGCTTTCATTTCTACTGAAGTTGTACCATATCAAATGTCTATGTGGAATTACAAATAAGGCAATGTCCATGTTAATGTAATTGATTCGTGATGCATTTCCTGAAGCAAAAATCCCAGAATCATTTTATGATATGAAAAAAGTTGTTTACAAGCTTGGTCTGAATTATACAAAAATACATATGTGTCCCAATGATTGTATGCTTTACTGGGGAGAGGATTCAAGTAGACAGAATTGTAAGAAATGTTCTTCTTCTAGATGGCAGTCAAAGGGTGATGTTGGAAGTATGACTGAACATAATTTCACGGAGAAGAAGAAAAGGAACACACCTGCAAAAGTTTTGCGTTACTTTCCTTTGAAGCCTCGATTGCAAAGATTATTCATGTCATCAAAAACCGCCGAACACATGAAGTGGCATGCTGTAGATAATAACAATGATGGGTTAATGAGACATCCACGAGTTTCCCAATCGTGGAAGACATTTGATTCATTACATCCAGATTTCTCAGCTGATCCTAGGAATGTTCGATTGGGATTGGCTGCCGATGGATTCAACCCATTTGGGACTTTGAGTACGAGTTATAGCATTTGGACAGTTGTTTTGATCCCTTATAATCTGCCTCCGTGGATGTGTATGCAACAAACATCTTTTATCATTTCGATGATTATTCCTGGAAAAAAAATGCTTGGAAATGATATTGATGTATACCTGCAGCCTTTGATTGAAGAATTGCAGGAGTTATGGAGCAACGGTGTTGAGACATTTGATGTTTCTTCTAAAACAATGTTTAAAATGCATGCTGCTTTAATGTGGACCATTAGTGACTTCCCTGGGCTTGGGAATTTATCTGGTTGGAACACTTATACGGGTTTGGCTTGTCTTGTTTGTAACTTTGATTTCGAGCCCAAACGGCTACCTCACAGTAGAAAATGGTGCTTCTTGTGCCATCGAAGATTTCTTGATGCATCTCATAGTTTTCGGCTGAACAAATCAAAATTTAATGGTTGCATTGATCGTAGACCACCTCCAAAGTTGTTAACTGGTTCTGAAATATTGACACAGCTTGAAAATGTTAAAACAGAATTTGGGAAGGTTCATCATTTGAATGATAGCGGAAAACGAGTGTGAAGTGCATCGTCAAGTGAAATCAGAACGCAACAATGGAAGAAAAAAAGTATATTCTTCAAACTTCCGTATTGGGAATTTAATTCTTTGCGCCACAATATTGATGTGATGAATATTGAGAAGAATGTATGTGATAATTTGATTTTCACATTACTTAATGAGCATGGAAAGTCGAAGGATCATCTCAATGCTCGCAAAGACTTACAAGTAATGAACATAAAACGTGATCTCTGGCCAGATGAGAATGAAAAGTATGCTCCGGCCATTTTTTCATTGAAAAATAGGAATAAAGATATGTTCCTTCAAATTTTAAAGAATGTGAAGGTATCTGATGGGTATTCGAGTAACATCTCGAGGTGTGTTGACTTGAAGAATCGTAAGTTATATGGATTGAAAAGTCACGATTCACATGTTTTGTTACAACAGTTACTACCATTGGCATTGCGTACATTATTACCTGAAAAAGTTACTGCTGTTGTACTCCATTTCTGCACAATTTTCCGACAGTTATGTGAGAAAGCTCTACATCCATTTCAGCTTGACAACCTACAGGAGAGGTTTGTATTGACCCTTTGTGCAATGGAGATGATCTTCCCTCCATCGTTTTTTACTGTCATGATGCATTTAACTGTGCATTTGGTTGACGAAGCTAAATTAGGAGGCCCCGTTCATTATCGATGGATGTATCCAATTGAGAGGTATTTTATTTATATGTTTCCAGTTAAGTAAACATTTTTTGGAATTTAAATAAATGCATAATATTATTATTTTTTTTCACAGATATCTTGGGCATTTGAAAGCATACGTGAGAAATAAAGCTCAACCAGAAGGCTCTATTGCTGAAGGCTATTTGGCCGAGGAGTGTCTCACCTTTTGTTCCAGATATTTGGATGATATTGAGACAAGATTTACTCTAGTTGGACGTGTTGACAACACATCAACTCAATCTCAAATGCATCATAAATCAAAAATATTTCCTGCTATTGGCCGATCAGTTGGGAGGACCTCATACGCGACACTAACAGAATTGGAATTATTACAGGCACATAGATATGTGCTGCTGAATAGTGAAATTGAAGATCCATTTATTGAAGAGTTGAGGATACAAACAAAGAGACGAATGAGAAGCCGAACACGAAATGAAAAAGATATAACAAAAGCTGTGAATAAAGAGCTGGTAGAATGGTTTACACGACGTGTAAGTTTATAAATATTGCAATAAATACGAATATTACTTTGACACATACAATTTGCAAATCTATTAAATTATATTTTTTTTAGATCATGAATACTGATACTCGAGCTGACTTTTCAGAAGATTTGAAGTTTCTTGCTAGAGGTCCTATAAAACAAGTTAGAAAGTTCAATGCTTATAATGTGAATGGTTTTAGATTTCGTACAGTCGATCGAGAAGTGGGTTTGAAAACACAGAATAGTGGTATTTTTACATTTGCTGAAGTGGAATACTATGGAAAGCTGCATGATATTATTGAATTAAACTACCACGGCCATTTTTCTGTTGTTTTATTCAAATGAAAATGGGTCGATTTTATCAGAGGTGTTAAAAGAGATTCCTTGCAATTTACTTCTGTAAACTTCTCTCGCTTGATGGATGTTGGTGATCGTGAACTGCATGATCCATATATCTTAGCATCGTAGGAAAAAATGGTATATTATGTGAATGATGTTGTGGATTAAGGGTGGAGTGTAGTTACTCACGTAATACAAAGAGATTTGTATGATATGGGTGATGAAGTGGAAGATTTGACCTCTGCAATTGAATTTCATCAACAACAGGAAGCAGAATTATTTTTCCATCATGATATTGAGAATATTGGTCTAGCAAGGATGAATGAAGTGGATGAAGCAATGGAGCAGGAAACCGACATGATTGAAGGGGGAAATGATTGTATGTACAATTATTTATTCATTCAGTAACTACTTGTTTCATTTCTGTAGTCATTCATTATCATTGTTATATATATTTTGTTTGTTAATACTGGGCATCTATTATCATTTTTAATTTTTTTTCTGCATAATTTTTTTGAAATATATATTCTGAACTTAATTTTATTTGATTAAATGAGAGGAATGCCAAGGAAGAAGCGGTACACTATTCCTTCTTCTTCTGCGACAGATGACGATCCGTCTGTCCCCACGGAATCATCTCCCCCTGCACCATCTCTGACACCATCAGTGGATTCCTCATTAGAGGATGAGTCATCGCCTCCCCCTATAGGAGCTTTAGCAGTGGGGCAGCGACACGCCCCCTCCAGTTTATCACAGACATTCTGGAGGGTCGCAGTTATAGGTACAAATTTTAATTAAATAAATTTATTGCATTTTGTTTATAGTAATTGTTTTCTCATTGCAGATGAAGACAATGAAACTGTGGAAAGAGACATAAAAAGTTCTGATGTTTGGAACATGCATGGAAAGAAGATAGTGGTGCCATTTGATTCTTATGGGGTCCCGACGGATGACGCCGTAGGTTTACTTGGTCAGATTATAGGTCAGCTGGCAGCGGAGCCCGTTTCCCTTCTTATTTCGTATGATTATTGGAGGCATATGCCTCCAAACTGGAAAAATGAAGTTTATGATTCTCAGATAAAGGTAATTTTATTACTTTATGGTTTAATTGAATGTCATTTTACTAATATATTCAAAATGAATTTCTGTATACAGATGTTCTTCCACTTTACCATTGCTGATGTGATAGCACGGAAGTGGACATTGAAAAATCTTGGAAAAAAATGGAAAGATTTCAAATGGAGGTTGTGGTGTGATGTCAACGATTCTTCGTTGACCGTGCAGCAGATGTATGAGAAGATACCCAGTGGGTTACCGAAAGAACAGTGGAAGGTTTTTGTCGATAGACATCGAGATGAGAAGCGGATGGTATTGAAATATATATTATTATATTATCCTCATTTTACATTTATACATGTACATGAAGAGGAGATAGACATTGAATACAATACTGTTAAATTGAATTTTATTTATTTCAGGATCTCTAAAGAAATAATGCTTCAAACCAGGCGAAGCAGGTAATCCCGCACACTGCGGGTTCAAAAATCTTTTCAAGAAGCCGAATGTCATTGGTAATATTTTAATTAGTTTAAATATTTATAAGATAATATTATCTATTTAACATATTTGATTGATGATTTATCTTTGTTTAATTCAGTCACAGAGTTCAGGGCATGAAGCATCCCGAACAGAACTGTGGCTGGATGTTCATAAAAAAACAGATGGAAGTTTTGTTAATGAACCTGCCAGAGAAGTTGGGGTATGAAGTCAATTATTTATTATAATAACTTAATATCAGTTTTTACTGTGTTAATATATATTGATATTTGATTTATAGGTAAAAATTAAAGAAATATGGGATGCCAATCCTGGGCAATCCTACTCAGTCTCCCAGGATGACCCGGTTGGTCAAGTCCTTGGGAAGGAGCATCTTGGTAGAGTGCGCGGGATGGGTTTGGGACCCGTACCATCTGAGGTCTTTCGCATTCCATCAGGGATTTCGGCCTCATCTACTCCTGGTTATAGTCATTTCATACCTGAAGATGCTCAGAGGGAGATGTCTGCTCTACGAGACACAGTTCACCAGCAGGGGAATCAGATATCTGATTTGCAGAAAGAGTTGCTTGAAATACGTCAGCATATGAGCAGATATGCCCCCGGTGGTAGTACATCGGGTAGTGGTGAGCAGGTAAATCACAAAAAAATCAAAATCATTTAGTTTTCAAACTTTTATTGGTTTTAATTTTTATTATAAATATGCAACAATATTTAATTTTCAGTATAATGTTCTTACAGGTGGCAGCAGGTGGTGGAGATGAAGGTGGAGAGGGTGACGATGCAGCATCAGATGATGAGTAGTAGTATTGTTGATGTGTTGAACAAGTATGATAACAGTTGGTTTGTATATGTAACATTTATGTCACATAGTTGCCACCAAACATTTACATGTCCTAACATTTTCTTGATTTCTCATGTTTCCTTCTATGCATTTTATTTATTGTGTTCTGGATTCCTCATGTGTTGACAAAAAGATTCTTAATGCAATATGCATGTGATGATACCACATCCAATGAGAATACCATATATGTAACCCATATTCATACCCCTATTGGATCCATATCCAATATGTATCACACTAAAAGACCAATCCCATGACCATAAATGGCTAAGGCATGAAAGGTTAATGATAAAAGGCTCTGTCATGGCCTTAAAATTTTTACACCACTCCAATGGGTCCAGGAATACCAATTTGTTTTTAGTTTAGGAATACCAATTTGAGAAAAAATGTAAAACCTCATGTAGAAGATTGTTAAGATTATCCATTTGATCTTTAAGGTATATGTTATAAAAAATATTTTGAGCCATGGTATTAATCTTATCCATGAGTGGGATTCCATTCCAATTGGCAGTCTAGAATTTGAAGAAGAGTTAACACTGACCTTCTAATGATAATTCTATAAGATATTGTGAAATATTACCATAAGACCAGGCCATATTAAGGATTCCATGTAGCATAATTTTACTTTTTTTTAGTTCTTAAACAATCCTTGATATGAGAAAATCCAAGGCTTCAAAATTGGATTTGATTGATTTAAAAATAAATTTAGTTTGAAGAGACTGATTGAAGAGGGTCATATTCGTGATCCCAAGGCCCCTGAGAGCATAGGTCATACAACATTGTTTGCATGAAACTGTAATAGTCTTTCTCTCTAATATAATCCCACTCCAAATAATTTTTTTTATTAATGAATTAATGCTTTTAATGACCAAGGTGGTCCATGAGTAAACCATGAAGGATTATACCATTTTTTATATTTCAACATGCTTTAAAAATGAAATCTATTCTATCCATTTAGAGTGATATTTCTTTCCAAGAGGCCAAAGTTCTTTAAATATTACTGAGAATATTGATAAAGTAGGAGGCATGTGTTCTTCCCCAAAACATGAAAACTCCAAGATATGTAAAAGGTAAAGATCCCTCCCTAATACCCACATCATCTATCAATATTATTTTTTTAGGATTTGAGATATTCTTGTTAATGTATATGAACTAATTCCCCAACTTATTTTTTGTCTTAAGAAACAATCTTAATGAAGAAGGGCCTTCATGATGTTTTTGATATTCCTCATAACTCCCTAAGAAACAATTATAACGTTTTCAACAAAAATGAGATGACATGGTTCTAAAGAACCTCGTGATACCATGATGGGTTTCAAGTCACAAGTATCAACCATATGGAATAAAATATGGCTGAGATGGTCTTCTATAATGGTAAAAATGATTTCTGGGAGGGGGTCTCCTTGTATTTCCCCTCATGAGAACCAAAAATAAACCTCTAGGTATTCATTGATTAAGATATAAATAGGGTATTACCCAAGAAGAGTTTTGATCTAGCTAATAAACTTTTCATTGAATCCAAAACATGAAAGAACATTACACATGAAGCCCTAATCTATAGTGTCGAAGGATTTTTTTTATGTCAATCTTGGAGACAATGTTACCACTAATTGTCAATTTCGTTATGAGGTTAACACACTTAAAGGAAGAAATTAACAAATCATGGATGTGTCCTCTATGAAAAAAAATCAAAATTAATTCCAAGATATGAGCTTTTTTTAGATCTGAGAATGTCACACCCCGACCACAGTTTTCTTTTGTTTTTGTTTATTTTCAATGTTGGATCTTTTTGTTGAGGTTTAGGTTGAGTGTCCAACAAAAGTCTTTATGTTTTGGTTGTTTTGGTTATCTTATAACCCTATTAATGTTTATTGTGAATGTTATTGGGATAAAGTTAGATTGTGAAGATTTTGTGACACCCACAGTGTCACTATATTGTGTTTAAATCATTCAAGTATCATTGGCTGTGGTTTTGGAAAATTTAGGGCAGCGGTGGAGCAGATCCAACATATTTTTTTTTCCAGTTCAACATTTAGCGGCGGTTTTAACTGCCGCTAATGCCATACCTGTGAGCATTTAGCGGCGGTTAAAACCGCTGCTAAATATATTATGTTGATATTTAGCGGCGGTTTTCACCGCCGCAGAATAGGCGCATCAAACGCCTGAATTTAGCGGCGGTTAAAACCGCTGCGAATAAAAAAATGTCTGATACCCATATAACCGCTGCTAAATGAAGAGAAACCGCCTCTAAATGACGGATCTACGACACATTTCTAAAACCTCCGCGGAATCGAAAAAACCGCCGCTAATAGATTGCCGATGCCAAACTTAGCGGCGGTTTTTGTAAACCGCCGCCACACAATATAGCGGCGGTTTAAACCGCCGCTAAACAGGAAAAAAACCGCCGCTAGGACCGGCTTTTGTTGTAGTGAATTAATCTTAGAAATGGCTGATTTGGAATCCAGATGATTCATTCTCCTGAGAGTCTCTCCTTAGGTCACCTCCGTCTTGTTTGTGAATATGGTTGATGGATCTCTCTATTTGTGTATTGATTACTGAAATTAAAATATCGTAACCATCATGAAGAAATATCCATTACACTACATTGATAACCTGTTGGATCAAATTAAGGGGAAAATGTGTCTCTCTAAGATTGAATATCATTTTAGTTAACACCATGTCATGGTTATAGAGGCTGATGTCTCAAAAAAATATTTTCGAAGAAGGTATGACCATTTTGTGTATTTGGTCCTGCCTTTTGGGATGATGAATGCTCTAGAGGTATTTATGGTGCTTATGTACAAGTTTTTCCACTAGTATCTTGATTCTTTTGTCATGTAATTCATGGGTGACATCCTAGTTTACTCTTGATCCAAGGGGAAACATGTGCCGAACTGGAGGACTATTTTGGGAACTCTTAAAGATCACAAACTTTATGACATATTTTCAAAGTGCACCTTCAAGATTAAATAGTTGATGTTTTGGGCCATTTTTTCTTAGAACAAGGAGTTTTAGTGGATTCTGAGAAGATTAGTGGTATTTTCACATGGGTGAAATTGAATAATGTGTTTGATATAAGAAGTTTCCTAGGACTGGTAGGGTATTACATGTTGATTTTTTAGGACTTCAGTTGGGTTTCTTTGAACATGATGACCACATCTCGAAAGGGTTGAATTTTTAGTGGATCCTAGTGTGTCATACATCCTCCAAGGAGATAAAGTGTTGGTTTACTATCACACATGGGTTGATTTTGATAGAATATAGAAAGAGATATTTGGTTTGTTGTGATGTTTTAGGTTTTGGCCCTGGGTGTGTGATTATGCAAGATGATCATGCAGTAGTGTATAGTTCTTGCCAACTCTGACCACATAAAAGTAATTACTCAAACCATGACCTAGATTTAGTAGCAATGATTCATGCCCTGAAGATTTGAAATCATTATCTCTTTGGAGATAAGTTTGTGGTTTATTCTGATCATAAAATTTTATCCTATATTTTCTCCTAAAAATATCTAAATTTAAGTCAGTGTTTATTGGTTGAGTAATTGTAGGAGTTTGACTATGATATAGTTTATACCAAGAGTAAGGGTAATGTTGTGGCAGATTATTTGAGTAGAAAATTTCCAGTGTAGGTGTTAAAGAAGCCCAGTGATGAGTGGACCTTGATGGGATTTTTTTCTCAAATGCACTTAGAGACCAAGGAACACATAAGAGGTGTGTTCTTGGCTAGTGTTCAGTAGGATTCTTCCCATCTCAGGTTTATTCAGTAGGAGAAGAATGGAGATTAGTTGTACCAGTAATCAATGATGTTATTTCTTTGCGGGGTGATGCCTTGTGATTGGTTGTTTTCCTCTGAGTTAATCTTGTGCTTTAAAGTTTTCTTTGTGGTGTCGTTATCTCTAAGGAAGTCGGTGTTGCAGGATAGCCACCAGTCTCATTGGGCTGTTCATCCTGGATCCGCCAATATTTATTATGATTTGTATCGATAGTTCTGGTGGCCATGTATGATATATGATACATCTAACTTTGTATCCATTTGTTATATGTGTTAGTAGATAAAAGAAAATCATCAAAGGCCCTTTGGATTACTTCAACCACTACCCATTCCATCCTAGATGTGGGTGAGATCACCGTGGACTTTATTATTGGATTACCTCATACACCTTGGGGAAGAATTCCACTTGGGTTGTGACTGACCATTTAACAATGTCTTCCCACTTCATTTTTATATGAGATTCAGCTAAGGTGGATGAGTTAGGCTAGTTGTATATCTAGGAGATTGCGAGTCTTAATGGTGTTCCATTGATAATCATTTTTTATAGGGACCCATATTTCACCACTTTGTTTTGGGAATTAATTCAGAAGTAAATAGGTTTACATGTCATGTTGAGTATGGAATACCATCCTTATATGGATTTTTAGACAGAACGACCGAATTAGATTCTCGATGACATGTTCTGAGCTTGTGTCCTAGATTTTATCAGTTCATGTGATAACCATTTGGGGCTTGTTGAGTTTTCATATAATAATAGCTACCGGTCCACTACCCGAACGGATCATTTTGAGGCACTCTATAGTTGGTGATGTGGGTATCCTCTAGGTTGGGCTGAGGTTGGTTGAAACCATACATTTGAGACTGAGCCTAGTGAATGAGATGTATGAGAAGGTAAAGCTGACTAGGGAACATTTTTTGACATCTCAGGGTATTCAAAAATCTTATTTCAATCATAGGTATCAATATCTTGAATTTTATGGTTGACCGAGTGTCCCTGAAATAGGAATGTTTCTTGGGTCATCATTTTTTGGGCAAGAAAGGGAAGAAGACACCAAGGTATGTAAGAAATTTAAAGATCACCAAGCGGGTTGGCATTATGGCATAAATGTTAGCTTTTACTTCATATTTGATGTCAATTCATAACGAATTCCATGTATCCCAGTAAAAGAAAAATAATCCTGATCCATCTCAATTTCTAAAATGGGAAGAGTTGGATATAGAGCCTGATTTTTCTATTTTTTAGTGTCCAATAAAGATTGTGGATTCCTAAGAGAAAGGACTTCGAGGGAAGTATGTCACATTGGTATAAAATCTTTGGAATCATGGTAATTATATTCATGAGACTTTGGAGCATAATTTGTGGGTAGAGTAGGATTACCCCATTTTATTTTCTGATCAGTATTTGGAATGATTTTTTGGGGGAGTAAGGATTTCATGGTGGGGAGAATTTTCAAACTCATGATTTCTTTTTGAGGTACTTTTCTAATTAATTTTTGTCTAGATTTTTCCTTTGGGTTTACTGTGAGTTTTTTGGGGAAAATGAGAAATTTTTTACTTAGAAGAAGGTGGAACAAGGTCTGTACATGGTTAGGGGAAACCATGAACCTTGACCAGGAACCTGTGTTCCAAGGTAAAATTTTTAGACGGAGCTGAAATGTACAGTCATAAGACATTTTTTCAAAGAGTTTCAGAAAACTACACGACCTATCTATGTCACTAAAATATGGATTTTACCATTTTCCCTCTCCCTATTTAAACCCAAAACAATCATTATATCCATAATTAGGGATTTCCAACCCTAGGTGCACCTCCTCCATCCTTCTTCCTCCCATGGGATCCATTTTGGTGGCATATTTGGCTTATATTCTTCAAGAAACCTTCAAGTAAGTCTCAATTCTCCTGATTTTATCCTCTATTCCATGGTTTCTTCACTATTTCTTTGGGTTTCACTTGTCCAATGGGTTTGGTGTCATTTTGATGTTAGATATTATTTCATAGGGTTTAATCTTGATGATTTAGGTTTGGTGTTGCTTTACTAGGGTGAGATTAAGGTGAGATTGAAGTTTTTCACCAGATTCTGTGAGTTTCTTCACTCAACATAGGTACTTCCCTACTTAAAAATTATTTTATGAATTTGAAATGATTTCTTGAGTGTTTTAGAGTGTTATTTGACTTATTCTTATGGTTTGAAAGGGGGTTTTGAAGGGTTTTAATATGCATTTGGAACAAAAGTGATTTTTCTAAAGGATATTGGGTGTTTTAATGTGTTAAACCATATTATAGATTATAAATATGAATTAAAAATTATGAAAAATATTTAATAATTTATGAAAGTTGTGTGAGTCATGTTTTAGAATGGTTTTGGTGTGTGTTGGGATTCATATGTGATTTTGGTTGTGAAAATAGTGATTTATCAAGCATGGTTAAATTGTTTGGAATATGTTTGGGTAAATATAATAGGGTTTGTGGAATGTGGAAAACAATTGTGCACAAAGAGAATCCTATGGGACTAGGTGGATGGACTTGGACAATTATTCTAGTGATTTATATGTGGAAAGTCTTTGTTTCACTTGTCTAGATTGATATATACAACACTAACTAAACAATGATGATTGCAGACCACTACAATTTTGGATATAATCCTCTCTAGTGGATCATGCAAGAGAACACTATTCATTATGGTTGATATACCATGTTTCATCAAGATTATATGTTCCTAGATACCCACTAGAGATAGTTCATATAGGGATTTCCCATGACTTAGTTATATATGGTGATATCTCACTTACCGTCGGTATACTATACACTTTGTTGTTACTTTAAAAGAAAAAATGTTTCTTTTGTAAATTTGTTTTCTTGATATTTTTTCTAATACTCATTTTATAAAAATATATGTTTATTTATCTTATAATTTTTATAGGATGTATTATCTTTTTAGTGGAATCCTAGTGGTATTTGGCTCACACCCTACATACACCATTTGGTGTAAGTGGGCATGGTTATGTTGGATACAGATAAAGTAAAGGTTTTTGGAGATGGTTTTTCGGGATGCTAGTGGGATTCCCTTGTAGGGTTTTTGGTGGCGGTGGCTTGAGGATGATTCTCCTCTTGTAATGTGGTTTTTTTGGGTAGTTATGGTTCCCTTTTTTGTTGTTGCACTTTTGGGTATTTTATAATTGTAAACTTTAATTTGAAAGTTCTTACACTATGTTTTTTTATATTTATTCATCCATGTGATTATTATTATCTTGTGTTGTTTATGATCATTGTCCCGGGTGAAATAATTTCCACGTATTTTATTGACAACCAGACACTTGTTACCATCCCATGGGAATCGGGAATGCCCTTCAGACCATGCCACAAATCAGGTCAGGTTTTGGGTTTCATGGAAGCCAAGCCTGGTTCATGATAGTATGGATCTAGGTTTTAGTCTTTCCATGTTTTCATGGGTATTTTTGGTAAATCCAAATGTTTTTTTGAAAAATATACATACTACAATATCACTACCATGAGAAAATACCTCATGTTGTGATATTACCAAGTGACCACCTCTAGTTCCCATGTCAAAAACATGGTATCATTTTTAAGTCCATAGTCCTAGATTATCATAACAATGGTAAACATTTTTATTTTGGAATAACCCAAAATCGGAATAAGAAATTATGGAACCACTTATTAGGCTGCATCATAAGCTACAACATACTTAGATATTATAATTATGTAAATCACTGGATGTAATAATTTTATCCTGTATATTACCTTATCCTTACCGTGATACTATCTACAATTGAACTTAAATAATGAAATTGTTAAATTCATTTGATCAATAGTATTATTACTTCTCCATACACCATAAAATATTCCAGTTCTATATTTCTATGGATTTTTGAATAGTTATAACTAATAGTTGGTGGAGTTATGTTGGATATATTTTGATATTCACAATATATATAGCATGCATCGGTAATATCAATCATCTATATATATCATGGTATATGATATAAATTCCATGAACATAAGATTATGAATTTTTTTAATCTCAATGATCTCTTTTTATTCCCATATATGTTCTACTACAATGAATATATGAAAATAACAATTTGATATTGAAATTTTTCTACTTGAATTTTTCATTACTTTGTTAATATACATACTGTGAATAGATTTAGCATACTCATGGATATCTTTTTGTAGATCTTGTTCTGTATAACGTTTTTTCAAATTTAAGTCATTTTTAGTGAAATTTATTCCTTATCCTTAAGAAACTATCATAATAAAACATATGTTTCCATATGTTTTCAACATATCAATCCTGAAAATTTATAGTGCTTCCACTAACATCTTAGAAACACATGTCACTTATTTATTTATTAAAGAATATTCTATGATCATAATTAATGATTCTTCATTATATCTATTTATGTAACTTTAATATATTATTTACATTTATTGATGGTACTGGCCATTTATAATTATGTATTAATAACATATAAAAAGAGCCTCTTTTTTCATCATGTCATATAGACATCTTCAATAAGGTTTCCTTCAAATGAGGTGTCATTGACAATAAATAACCCAATTTGATGATCATAAAACTATTATTTTAAAATTATAAATCAAAATTATTTTAAACATGATGATTAATTTATAATTTTATTCATAAAATAAATCATTAAATAATCAATCACGTTTTTCTGGAACTTGGATATATCATATATTTCCAATTTCTCTTGAATACTCTATAGTACAATCGAGTCTTAGAAATAATAAAAATATGGAATTAATAAATACTGACACAGGGAATTACTAAAATTCATAAAAATTTGTCAACCTTAACATGTTTCTATTTACTAATAGTAGTTTGGAATATTTTATTCTGAATGAATAAAATATGCATCACCAACCATTGTGAACATAAATCACTTATTTTTTTTATAACTCCCTACTTAGTACTTCTCTTTAGAAATACTCCTCCCACTTTTTCTAGTGGAGTCCAGCATTCCTATTCTAACACACACATAGCCAGGGCCATAACCCATAGAAGATAAGTATACTACCAATATCCTTAAAGAGATAGGTTTACTTCATATAAGTTTAGGAATACCTTTATTCCAATTTTATGATAAATGATTACTTTGATTAGATATTTTCTAACAATAAAACTTGGAGTTTCCTCTATCCTAACCAGGTATACTCATTTACTTTATTGATCATGTCTAATTATTTAATGGAATCTCATGATGTACATGAATTTACCTTTAGCTTTTTAATAGTTCAAATATGCTTCTAAAACTAATTGTAATATAATTATGTTGTGCCATTATTTCTAAAGGATTATTTATCTAAAACATGATAAGTATTTTTTAAATATACCGAACAACTTATCTAAATTATGACTAAAACTCTTTTATGGGTATAAACAAGTTAACAACATTCAGTTTAATTTCAGAAAGAATAATTGTGCCATAATCGAGTAAGATTTATACCTTACATTCATCATTCATTGGAATGGATATATATGACTCAAGAGTAACTAAACCATTAGTTTTTTAGTAAGTAACATATAAAAATTAATTCCAAATCTGAAATATTGTTTTTTGACACATATTATGAACTTGAATCAATCCATTTGGTCAATTTAGATATTCTGAATTCTCACTACAGACAATAGAATCACCCTTTCTCATCCTCTCAGATTATTCACCCAATTTAATATAATATTTTTGAACTTTATTCATTCATGAATGATACTATATTTGTAACATATGTTATATTAATTCCTAATATGTTAAATTGAAATATTGTATTCAATGATTAATATTCCATGAGTGCATAACTACTTATACTTTAATTAATTAAAATTCTACAAATAAACATTTACATCAACATGGGATGTAAATATCCTCATATCCATTATCCTTACTTTGAATCATTTGTCAATTTTAAATATGTTTTTAGGAAACCATTTTACTTAAAAATATATGATCATTACAAACATGTATTTCAATTTTTATCACCATAAAGTGTGAAGAAATAAGTTTATACCAAACCTTATTTTTCTATATAAAGTATAGACAAATGGATTTATGAGTGATTTCTCCATAAAATTAATCCAGTCATGGGTGGATATGGAGAAAAAATGGGGTAAGGATGAAAACATGAGATTCATTAATAATATCTTGGCCAAATGGAATACTAACATTATACAATTTAATTCAATACATTATGGCATGATTACATGCTAATATTCCCTTTACAATTTACACTAAAATAGTGAAAAGGGACCCCCATTTATCTTCAAGCCTCTCCTTTTTCTTTTAAAGAGATAGAGAAGAAGATATCAAAGAATAATCACCCACATACGTCTTCTAGAGAAATCATTTAAACATCCTCTTGGTGGGAAAATGATCATGTTTAGGGAATTCAAAAACATAGTATACATTATTTGATAGTAAAGTAGTATAAAACATCAATTTCACTCTAGGTAATCTATTCCTATGAGGGCATGTCTTGGGTTAATTAATGTTCACAGTGTTTTCATGGTTTTACTTTCCAATTTTCTATAATTAAAATAGAATATTAGCATATTTCTTGATTAAAAAATAATTGAGATTAAATAATTTAATTATTTTATTAAATCTCATACTATTTTATAAATTCCCAAAATACATCACCATTGAACATTGAATGTATCATTTCTTGGAAATTCTAGTCTAATGTATCCATATTTCTACTTAATGATCCTGAATATAGAATTGAAAACCATAAGAATGTGTTTAGGTGGGTGGTCTTTCCAACTGCGAGGTTATGATTCCTTTTTTCCATTGAGTGGACTCCACAGTCATGAAATTCTGACATGAATTCGCTCAACACCAAAGTCCATATTTGTATCAGAAAGACTGTGGTTGTTAAATCAATAAATATTTTGTTATTTTGACAAAAAAAACCTTCTAAAAACTGGTCGATAAAAGTAAGTTAATAGAATATGGTGATTTAAGCACTTAGTTATAAGGGTTAACTCTTAATAAAGTTATATAAGTCTTAGTTTAACTAAATATATGATTTAGGAATTTTTTTATGCATAATTTCTTATTATTTTTTATTTTGCAAGCCTTGTTATACTAAGTGGTTTTTACTTAAGTGATTAACCATTTATCGATAAATATTTACACATAATCCTTTTATTTTTATTGTATATGTGTATATTAATATATTTATTTATTTGATTACGGTCTTGCATTAATTAAATAAATCATACATTAGACATAGATAAAAATAAAGAATTAGTGGCCTAATAGTGAGATTTAACTAGTAGTTTATGTAACACCCCGAGATTTTATAAGTTATATTCTTTTTAATCTCTTTCATATCTTCTACTGTACGCTACGCCAAGATTAACTTGCGCTATACGCGACACTGTATTAGCTTGCAGTATACACAACACTATTCTTGGCTAATGTTACACACAATTTCAAGTTCATTTTATAGAAATTATTCTACGCAACATTAAGTATAGATTTTTTTTAATGTATAAATTAAATAAGTTTTTAATTATGTTATATGCACCACCAAAGGGATATTTCACTACACACAACCTTGACCTGGCTTGCATTACACGCAATCACGACTTTCCTCGATAGCGTGTGTTGTACGCGATACAGGGTTTCACTAAACAACGATATATGGTTATAATATTATCACTAACTATCCATTATGAATAGTATTAACTACATTTTGAATTTTATAACATTATAATTCATCTTACTCATTTTCTAGAACATGATATGAAAATAAAAAAAAAATTGTGTAAAATAAGTATTTTTCAAAAAATGCAGTTTTGCCGCCTTTTGATGGAACACCCACATTAAATCTAGTTTTTGACATGTTTATAAGTTCAATTTTACAAAATAAAATTATTTTCTGGAATCCAGATATAAAATTTTACCTTGGATAAAATTTTCATATTATTCTGATAACTTTCATATTTTAATGAATAGTAAAAACACGCTATATTTTAATTAAAAACAACTTTTTTCATCATAATAATTTATGTGGTTAAATTTTAATATTAAATGATTTTAAAGTATAAATAGACTATATTTTTACCATATAATATAATTTATGTCATTCGCATTGATTTTACATTGAATTCGTAGGTTAAATCAATTCAATCTTCTGCAATGTTTTAAACAAAAACCCGTTTTCTTTTGACAACAGAATTAATTTTAATTTAATTTCTACAACTTCTGTGTATTGATTTTGGAAAACTGCATTCCATATATGGAATCAGTGGGTCCAAATTATATTAATAGACTAGTTTTTATTTTTGGGCATTAGGAATAGTAACTACGGTAACTTTTATTTACCATAGTAAAAGGTAAATCAGGTAATTAAGGTTAAATATAATATTATAAAATTACCCTAATAGTTGTTTTAATACAATTGGATGATTATATTTCGTCCTAAGTCATATTTTAGTCAAAATGGAATCCATTAGAACCCACTTGGAGGTGATTAAGACCTTTCGTTTATTTTATTTAATGGAATGTGAAATACGTCTCACTCAAACTTTAATAGTTAAATTATTTTTAATATAAGGTTATACAGAATATAAATTTTGTTATAAATACTCATTTTAAAGCTAAAATATTTTTCTTTATCATGGTAATTTATTTGTAATTTTTAACAGTTATTTAATTACCTTATTAGTTTATACATTAATGATGCAGAAATCATTTATTTATTAAAAAAATCAATAATATTGTTTTATTGAAATAGTAATACAGATTAAAAGGGTTATCAAACCTGACCATAAAATAATGGTAGTGTATATATACACCATAATAATTCAATGACCGAATATATGATAGTTTGGAGTCTTATAAAAGTGATTAAGAGACTTATATTATTTTATTTTATATGATGTTAATGTTGTCACCTTCATAATTTAATAAATATAAAATTTTAAAATTTGTGTGTTTTAGAAGATAAATACGACTAAATGTATTATAATGAAACATATAAGATTTATCTTCATCTTAGTATTTTATTATTAATTTTTTTGCAACATATATGTATATTTAATCATTATACAAAAATGTTTTAGTAATTATTTTATTTAGAGAAATATCAAATAAATGGTTTTACAAATAGTAAAATAAATATTATATGAACTATTTAATGTGATCCACTAATTTTCTGTATTACTATAAAATGTTATGAACCTATTAAATATTTTAGTTTTAATATATCCTCTGTGTGGATTTAATTTAAATTCAAATAAATGAATAGTGTCAAAATTGACACTATTGTTATTTTATATAAATAACATATTATTAAATTGTTTAAAAATAAAAAAAATATTTAAAAATTATAAATTGAAATTTATATAGTCTAAAATGTCATTAATTATCTAATTATGGATAATTCACATCACATAAGTAATTATTCATAACAATTTAAAATTTAGAATCTTATTACCACAAATAAAATTTAATAGATTAAATAAGGATAAATCAAGTTGATAATGTTTAAAATAAATTCCCTACATGTCTAAATTTTATTGTTTGATGATATTACAACCCTATATCATCTAATAATAGAATATGAGTCATTTTTGGAGATTTTTAATGTGGGGTTAGATTTGTTATAAATTAATATTTTTAAGATTTCCAAAGTTGCCCCTCTCCTCCGTTATAAAAAGTGAACCCCTTCCCACTTCTCTTCACACCCTTTTGGTCCTTGAAACTTTTCCAAACCCTACAACTTTCTCTTTTACACTTCCCTATAAACATCCTATAGGTTTTGGTTTTCTTCAAATACCATATTTAGTGCCCAAAATGAGGTTAAGAAGAGGCGCTTCAAAGAAGAGGTAATGTCTGTTACCGATTCTTTCAACTTTATTTCTTCTTATACTTCTTCTTCTCTAGTTGTTTCATTTTGAATTAATAACATCAGTATCACTCATATACTGATATGTTATTATAAATATGAAACAACCTAATTTCACCTTCTATCCATCCTATGGAAAACGAAATCATCGCGCGTGCGTACGTACGGAATACTGTCTCCACGCCGTGGTGTAATCTGTTTTCAACCACCACCTTTCTTGGATGGGTATAATGGTGTAAATAAATAACCATATATGATTATTTTAAAGTGATATTTATTCTGAAATATTATACATAAACTTCAATACAATTCCAAGATCATGGGAATGATATCATCGCTCGTGCGTATGTACAGACTACCGTCTCCACGACGCGATGAGATTCATTCTCCATGTTAACCATTCATTAATGATTATAAAGTATATATAACGAATAATAATGAAATATATGACATAATAATGATATTTTATTTATGTATATATATATTTTTCATCTACTTAATTCCATTCAATTCAATAAGGAAACAAAAACAGCGTTCATGCGTACGTACGACCTACCGTCTACATGAACGGTGTATTTCATCCCATTTATCGATCTATCATATATATATGTATATGATGAATATATATTATATATAAATCATGTTTTAAATTATGGAATTATTTAAATAAGTATATAAGTAATAATATCAAGAACAACAAGTCGAAACACGTACGATAAATGAAACGATTTTACCCAAAATGTTGTTTTAACATGAAATTTAAAAATGAACAGGTAATATAAAGTCATAATTGAACCATATATGATATTATAAAAAAGAATATGATTCTGTAATAAGTCAATGACATTATTTAAATCATTATACAGGAGTTTTGGATACGTACGAAGCATATCAGACCTATGGTAAGGGATAATGTTGCAATCTCAATTGTTTTCTATCCGAGATTTATTATACGTAAGTATTTACTGTGGTTATATTTTTCATCCATGTAAAAGTTTTATAAAAATGTTTTCATGTATTTTTAAAGTCCTTTTTACCCATTTTTGAATTTTACAACATGTTATGTATGGAATCTTTTTTTTTGTTTACCATACGAGGTACTTTTTGTCTCTTCTGACAAAAGTATGAGAAGAATTTTATTTTTAACTTATACGGCGTGAACGGATTTTTACAGTTTCATAACGCCTCATTTTCATGAAGCTTACTCTACAAGATTTTATGACTATTTTCAAAAAAATAAATTTATTTTAAAAGTTCATGGAATTTTGTGAAAAGAAAATGATTTTGAAGATGAAAGGATATTTTCCTCAAGAATTCATTTCAAATGTTTTATCAAAACCATTTTCCATCTAAGATGACATTATTTCATATGTGTATGTTTCATGTTTAATGTCTCTATGATTTACATGGTTTTACTTTTCTTATGATGAAATGTCCATTTGTTTTATATGGATTATGAGATGATGGGATGATGTTTATGAAACCCATTTTATTCTTTGGGTTATGAAGAATGTTTTAAGTTTATTTTGTGGAACATGTAAGAATGATTTCATTATGAGATGGGTGGGAACCATATCTCCCTCCAATACATTGGGTAAAGATTTATATCTCATGATACAGACATTACTGGAACGGTAATTTAATCCGCTTCAGTGTTACAGGACTGAAACAAGGAGTGAACTCGATTCAGAAAGGGACTTTTCCACTAAGATGGTCTTGGCAGCAATGCCTTGGCTACTATGGAAATAATAACATGTTCTGAATGGTTTCCACAATTACATGTTTTATTCCCATTATATTTTATCATGGTTGATGTTCCATTATGATATATGCCTTACGTACTTCAACTATTTGTGTCTTTGCTCAAGATTTTTATGTTTATATTTCATGTTCAAGTTTTTGCTTTCTAATGTTTATGGATTGTTTTATGTTCACTATGTTTTACCTTACTGAGCATTTGAGCTCACCCTTTTTATGTTTTATTTTCCCTAGGAAATAAATAATGTTTTTAGGTAAGGAAACAAAAAGGGTAAGATCATTATGGGAGATGTTGAAGATCTTTCAACATGATTAGATGTTAATTTTCAAAGTTTCCAAAGATACTAAACTATTACGGTCCTTTGGTGTATATTTTTTTATGTATTAAGTATTCCAAAAAAGTAATGTAATGTCCATGTTCTTTAATATTTGGGTCTCTACAGTTGTTATCAGAGGAAAGGTTTAGTTAACCTTTGGAAAATGGGATGTGAAAACTTTAGTGAGATCCCTAGAGATATTTCTAAGGTATGTCTAGGGATGTCCCTAAGGTTAAGTATAAGTATAGGTTATAATCCTAGAATTACGGTAACGATCTTAGAATTAAAACTAAGATGTTAGATATTGAAGGTACTCCACCTTTTTATGTTTTTTCCCTGGTATGATTTTTGCCTCTCATGCTATTCTTTTTGGGTTTTAGATGATGGATAGAACCTGAAGGAACCATGTTTATCAATTTAATAGACAATGAAATGATTTTCCTCCTGAACAACCAAATGTGATGGGATATGGAGTACAAAATCTTATTGCTATACTTACACAAGCTATGAATCATTCTGGACTTCCAAATGAGCAAATAAGGGAACAATATTCTATTGAGTCCTTCATGAGGCAACATCCACCTTCTTTTAGTGGGTCTTCTGATCCACTTATTGCTGAACAATGGATCAGTACCATTGAGAAGATATTTTCCATACTTCACTGTTCAGAGCATTAAAAAGTCATTTTGGCTGTTTACCGTTTAGAAGGTGAAGCAGACCAGTGGTGGACTCTAATTAAGAATACAATTCCCCGAGTTGAAATTGAATTCATTGAATGGGATGAGTTCAAGAAATTATTTTCCAATAAGTACTTCCCTCATATTCTTCGAACAAATATGGAAAAATATTTCCTTGAGCTTAAGCAAACGGATGATGAATCTGTTGGTATATATGAGGTAAATTTTACAAGGCTTGCAAATTATGCATCTGGATTTATCATCCAACCTGAATGTAAAGTTGATCGATTCTTCAGTGGCTTAAAACCAAGTCTTCGAAGGGAATTAGCTATAAGAGAATTTAGTAGCTATGAAGAAATGGTGTGTTATGCTATCAAGGTAGAACTGGAAGTTGGTGTTATATATCCATCTCATTGTTTTGACAAGAAACAAAAGATAGAGTTCAAGGAGAAATCTCAGAACAATGGTGAAAAGAAGATGAATGTTTCTTTATGCTCAAAGTGTGGAAATAAGCATGGTGGAGATTGCCTAAAAGGTACTAGAAAATGTTTTAAGTGTGGGAAAGAAGGTCATCGAGCAGTTGATTGTCGAAGTAATGGAAAAAATGTTGCTATTGATGTGAATAGAGAAAAGACTACAGAGAACTCTCCACCAACACTTCAAAGCTTCAAGTACAAGGAAATGGGGAATTATGATAATAAATGCCCTAATCCAAGGGTTAGTGATGATCTACAAGAGAAACCACTTAAGGAAAAGGATGAAGGGAAGTCACATGCAATAACTACTAGTGATGTTGAATATGACAACGATGTGGTGGAATGATTAAGTGTGTATGTAAGGAGATTCAAAAATAATGTTGTATATAGTATCGTGGAATATTGGAATATTTATGTATTGGTCTATTGTGATTTTCAATAATTTTATGGTACTGGTAACCATGGAAAGTGATTGTAATATTTTTGGAAAGAAGCTGATATGTGCATAATTAAGGGATAAAGAAAAAATTAAATGAGATCATATAAGGAAAAAGTTATATCATGGTTTGAGTATATAGAAATTTTGGGATTTTGGTATGTGTAATGAGTTACCTTTTGATAGCATTCATGTTTTCACTAAGGTTCTATGGTAATTTCTATTTCAAGAGACCACATGATTAAGGAATTCACATGTTTGGAATGTGACCAACAAGATATATCGTATGATAAATGATATTATTCACGTTCTTGTTATGTGACCTCTCCTGTAATCATTTTCTGTATACGATGACATTGGATAGATGTATTTTGGATAAGTCAAAAGATTGGAAAGGGTCATGTCAGACATCAAATAGTACTGTTTAAAGTTAGAACTTTTTTTCGATATTATTTCATGAATGTTATTATAATGTAGTTTTAGAAAAAGGGACAACCTGCAAGACGGGTGACAACCCATCACGTCGGATAGGGCTGTGGGAATCGAACCCCCAACCAAAGTGCAACAGGCCTTTATCACCTACCACTAGCCAACAGGAAGTCCCTGGTTATTAGAAACTGGTTTTATTATATTAAGTGGTATGATAGATGAAGTATAAGTCCATTTTTGGAATCATATACGATTAACCTCACCATATATGGGCTTATGTATATTTGATAACTTTTTCTAACCTTTTTTTGAGACAAATGGAATGACCCATCATTCTATCGCATGATATGCTAACATTTCACGGAAGACAAATTCAACTTCATTTCTTTAAGAGATTATGTGGAAAATGTTCAAGGCACAAACAACAGTGAGATTGTACCAAAATAAAGTAAGTATTTATTTTAATTATTCTTCAACTTTAAGAGAATGATATTGAAAAACAAAAATGTTGTCCTAATGTTCTCATATCCGATGAATTAGGTGGTATGTTAAATCATCACAAATTTATGGGTCTGTGATTGATGACATTTTCATACCCCTGTTCTCTACCACTCTCCATCAAAACATGATGGTTAGATTTCTCTTCCATATCCATATTTTCACCTTTGTTGTCCTATGTGGAAACCCAATGCTGAGTTACTTTGG
Source organism: Viscum album (assembly GCA_963277665.1). Taxonomy (NCBI): domain Eukaryota; kingdom Viridiplantae; phylum Streptophyta; class Magnoliopsida; order Santalales; family Viscaceae; genus Viscum; species Viscum album. The sequence continues at coordinate 358,820,185 of OY728121.1, forward strand.
GTGACTGTTATGATTCTAACTTCCCTTTTTAAAATGAAGTTTTAGTATTCTTTTTTACGATGTGGGTTTCTATTAAAACTTTCGAGTAGTAAACCATTTATAACTCCGACGAATTTCGAGGGCAAAATTCATTTTAAGGGGAGTAGAATGTAACACCCCGAGATTTTATAAGTTATATTCTTTTTAATCTCTTTCATATCTTCTACGGTACGCTACACCAAGATTATCTTGCTCTATATGCGACACCGTATTAGCTTGCAGTATATGCAACACTATTCTTGGCTCGTGTTACACACAATTTCAAGTTCGTTTTGTAGAAATTATTCTACGCAACTTTAAGTATAGATTTTGTTTAATGTATAAATGAAATAAGTTTTGAATTATGTTATAGGAAACACCAAATGTAGATTTCACTACATGCAACCTTGACCTGTCTTTCATTACCTGCAATCGCGACCTTCCTCGATATTGTGTGTTGTACGCAATAATGGGTTTCACTAAACAACGATATATGATTATAATATTATCCCGAACTATCCATTATGAATAGTATTAACTATGTATTGAATTTTATAACATTATTATTCATCTTACTCATTTTCTAGAACATGGTATGAGAATAAAATAATTTTTTCTGGTAAAATAATTATTTTTAAAAAAATGCAGTTTTGCCGCCTTTTGATGGCGCACCCACATTAAATCTAGTTTTTGACATGTTTATAAGTTAAATTTAACAAAATAAAATTAATCTTTGGAATCATGATATAAAATTTTACCTTGGATAAATTATTCATATTATTCTGATAACTTTCATATTTTAATGAATAGTAAAAACACGCTATATTTTAATTAAAAACAACTTTTTTCATCGTAATAATTTATATGGTTAAATTATAATATTTAATGGTTTTAAAGTATAAATAGAATATATTTTTACCATTTAATATAATATATGTCATTAGTATTGATTTTACATTGAATTCGTAGGTTAAATCAATTCAATCTTGTGTAATGTTTTAAACAAAAACTCGTTTCTTTCGACAACGAGATTAATTTTAATTTAATTTCTACAACTTCTGTGTATTGATTTTGGAAAAATGGATTCCATATTTGGAATCAGTGGGTCTAAATTATATTAATAGACTACTTTTTATTTTTGGGCATTATGAATATTAACTACGGTAACTTTTATTTACTATAGTAAAAGGTAAATAAGGTAATTAAGGGTAAATATAATATTATAAAATTACCCTAACACTTGTATTAATACAATTGGATGATTATATTTCGTCTTAAGTCATATTTTGATCGAAATGGAATCCATTAGAACCCACTTGGAGGTGATTAAGACCTTTAGTTTATTTTATTTAAAGGAAAGTGAAATATGTATCACTCAAACTTTAATAATTAAAGTATTTTTAATATAAGTTTATACAGAATATAAATTCAGTTATAAATACTCATTTTAAAGCTAAAATATTTTTGTTTATCATGGTAATTTATTTTTAATTTTTAAGAGTTATTTAATTACCTTATTATTTTATACATTAATGATGCCGAAATTATTTATTTAGTAAAAAAATCAATAATATTGTTTTATTGAAATAGTAATACATATTAAAAGGGTTAACGAACCTGAATAAAACTTATTGGTAGTGTATATATACACAATAATCATTCAATGACCTAATATATAACCGTTTGGAGTCTTATAAAAGTGATTATGACACTTATATTATTTTATTTTATATGATGTCAAAGTTGTCACCTTCATAATTTAATAAATATAACATTTTAAAATTTGGGTGTTTTAGAAGATAAATCTGACTAAATGTATTCTTATGAAATATATAAGATTTATCTTCATAATTTTATTTTATTGTTAATTTTTATGCAACATATAAGTGTATATAATAATTATACAAAAATGTTGTAGTAATTATTTTATTAAGAGAAATATCAAATAAAAAGTATTACAAATAGTAAAATAAATATTATACGAACTATTTAATGTTCTCCACTAATTTTCTAGAATACTATGAAATTTTAGGAACCTATTATATATTTTATTTTGAATATATCCTCTATGTGGATTTAATTTAAATTCAAATAATTTAATAGTGCCAAAATTGACACTATTGTTATTTTATAAAAATAATATATTATGAAATTGTTTAAAAATCAAAAAAATATTTAAAAATTATAAATTTAAATTTATATAATCTAAAATGTGATAAATTATGTAATTATGGATAATTAACAGCACATAAGTAATTATTCATAATAATTTAAAATTTAGAATCTTATTACCACAAATAAAATTTAATAGATTAAATAAGGATAAATCAAGTTGATAATGTTTAAAATAAATTCCCTACATGTCTAAATTTTATTGTTTTAGGATATTAAAACCCTATATCATCTAATATTAGAATATGAGTCATTTTTGGATATTTTTAAAGTGGGGTTAGATTTATTATAAATTAATATTTTTAATATTTCCAAAGGTGCCTCTCTCCTCCCATATAAAAAGGGAACCCCTTACCACTTCTCTTCACACCCTTTTGAGCCTTTAAACTCGGCCAAACCCTGCCAATTTCTCTTCTCCACTTCCCTAGAAACATACTAGAGGTTTTTTTATTCTTCAAAGACCATCTTTAGTTCCCAAATAGGAGGTTAAGAAGAGGTACTTCAAAGAAGAGGTAGTGTCCATTACCGATTCTTTCAACTTTATTTCTTCTTCTACTTATTCATATTTAGTTGTTTTATTATGAAGAAATAACAACATTATCACTCATATAATGATATGTTATTATAAATATGAAACATTCCAATTTCACCTTCTATCTATCCTACGGAAAACAAAATCACCGCGCTTGCATATGTACGGAATACCGTCTCCACGCCGTGGTGTAATCTGTTTTCGAACACCACCTTACTTGGATGGGTATAATGGTGTAAATAATTAAATATATATGATTATTATAAAGTTATATTGATTCTGAAATATTATACATACACTTCCAAACAATTACATGATCATGGTAATGATATCATCGTTCGTGCGTACGTACGGACTACCGTCTCCACGACGCGATGAGATTCATTCTCCATGTTAACCATTCATGAATGATTATAAAGTATATATAATGAATAATAATGAAGTATATGAAATAATAATGATACTGGATTTATGTATATATATATGTATGTCATCTACTTAATTCCATTCAATTCAATAAGGAAACGAAAACATCGTTCATGCGTACGTACGGCCTACCGTCTCCATGACCGGTGTATTTTATTCCATTTATCGATCTATCATATATATTTGTTTATGCTGAATATATATTATATATAAATCATTTTTTACATTCTGGAATAATTTAAATCAGTATATAAGTAATAATATCAAGAACAACAAGTCTAAACACGTGCGATAAATGAAACGATTTTACCCAAAATGCTGCTTCAACATGGAATTTATAAAAGAATGGGTAATATAAAGTAATAAGTGAACCATATATGATATGATAAACATGAATATGATTCTATAATAAGTCAATGACATTATTTAAATAATTATAAAAGAGGTTTGGATACATACGAAGCATATTGGACCTAAGGTAAGTGATAATGTTTCAATCTAAATTGTTTTCTACTCGAGATTGCTTATATGTAAGTATTTAGTGGGGTTATATTTTTCATCCACGTCCAAGTTTTATAAAAATGTTTTCATGTATTTTTAAATTCCTTTTTACCCATTTTGACTTTTACTACATGGTATGTAAGGAATCTTTTTTTTTGTTTACCATAAGAGGTACTTTTTTACTCTTTCGAAAAAAGTACGAGAAGAATGTTATTTTTAACTTATACGGCATGAACGGATATTTAAGGTTTCATAACGCCTCATTTTCATGAAGCTTACTCTACAAGATTTTATGAATATTTTCAACAAAATAATTTTATTTTAAAAGTTGATGGCATTTTGTGAGAAGAAACTGATTTTTAAGAAGAAATGATATTTTCCTCAAGAATTCATTTCAAATGTTTTATCAAAACCATTTTCCATATAAGATGACATTATTTCATATGTGTATGTTTCAAGTTTAATGTCTCTATTATTTACATGGATTCACTTTTCTTTTGATAAAATGTCCATTTGTTTTATATGGATTATGAGATGACGACATGATCTTTATGAAACCCATTTTATTATTTGGTTTATGATGAATGTTTTATGTTTATTTTGTGGAAAAGTAAGAATGATTTAATTATGAGATGGGTTGGACCTATATCTCTGTCCAATGAATTGGGTAAAGATTTATATCTCCTGAGATAAACATTGCTGGAATGGTAAGTTAATCTGGTTCAGTGTTACAGGACTAAAACAAGGAGTGAACTCGATTCAGAAAGGGACTTTGTCCACTAAGATGGTCTTGGCAGCAATGCCTTGGCTACTATGGAAATCATAACATGTTCTAAATGGTTTCCACAATTACATGTTTTATTTCCATTATATTTTATCATGGTTGATGTTGCACTATGATATATGCCCTACGTACTTCAACGATTTGTGTATTTGCTCAAGATTTTGATGTTTAAATTTCATGTTCAAGTTTTTGCTTTCAAATGTTTATGGATTGTTTTATGTTCTCTATGTTTGCCCTTTCTGAGCATTTGAGCTCACCCTTTTTATGTTTTATTTTCCCTAGGAAATAAAGAAAGTTTTTAGGTAAGGAAACAAAAAGGGGAAGATTGTTATGGGAGATGTTGAAGATCTTTCAACATGATTAGAAGTTTATATTCCAAGTTTCCAAAGATACTAAACTATTACGGTCCTTTGGTGTCTATTTTTGTTATATATTAAGTATTCCGCAAAATTAATGTAATGTCCATGTACATCAAGCTTTGGGTCTCTATAGTTTTTTTATTATGTGCATAATTAACAAACAATTGACCCAAGGTTAAACTCATCATAAGCTAGTCCAGGGTTGAGTTTTTAGCATTCAACATTTTTTAAGTGTGTCTTATTTGTTTTTTTTCTCCTTCGATTTTCCTGGAAGTAACTGCATTGACCTATGACCTCTACCCTTACAATAAATTTTCTTCACTTGTAGGTGAATTAAACTAAGAAGAGGTTTATATTAAATAAATCATGAGCATGTAGGACTAGGAATAATAAATAAACAGATATGACTTATAGAATATTAATTTAAATTAATAAATTAATTATAAAAACCCTTGGAATAAATTTATTAAAAGAAACCATATGAATAAATTTATCAGTCTAAGATCATGACCATGAATTTTTATAATGAATATGTATTTAAAATAACTATCTAGAATTCATTTAGATTATTTATTTTATTAAGATAAAATTCATGAAAATTAATCTGATTAATGTTACGATTATCCAACTAATTCATTTTATCTTAATATTTATATTATTTTGTCAGTGGAAATTTATCTTCGGTAATTTTAAATAAAATATAAGGTTAATTTTTTTAAAAAAAAATATTAAGTACATAGCTTGGACTTTGAGGAAACGCACCGAGTATATATATGAACTTATGGAAAAGCGTTGTGATCATATAAATTCTACTCTTTCAACATATAGAATTCGTGTTTTGATATGTAATTTCATGGAATGTATGATTCAATAAATAAAAAAAGAAACACATGATAATTAACTTTTCATATAATGATTTTAATGTTGATGGAGTAGTCTAAATAATATGACTATACATTGTATATATTTCAAACCATTAAAAAAAATAATTAATTAATATATATGTAAAACCCTTTATAAGGCATGAAAAAGTCTAAAAATTACACAAAAAACACATTTCATGGAGTTTTAAAGGAGTTATAAATTAAATTATTATTATTTTGTTGAAATAGGTTGGGCACACAACATGTACGTCTAGATATACGCGATATATCTGTCTCATAATATGTCTATGATACATGACTAGGGACTCGATGTGTATTAATGCATTGAAAAGTGTTGGGTACGTGGCATGTATGACTCACACACTCTATGTAACCCCCATGATATAAAGCGATCAGTCAGAATGAATTGTGTAATTATTACTCAATGGTTATTTTATTATGGGTTATCCACTATGAAAATGAATTGACTACACATCATCTAACTAGTTACATGATGTGTAATACCAAATTCCATGTGCTATCCCAGATTGGTCAACACAAAAACCATATAATTCATTGTATTTCCTTTATCTCATGATGTGAATAAAGAACAAGGATACATTGTGTGTACATATTCTATAGTCTGTGTCATCCCATTTTTTCCAGTCAGACTTCATAACAATCTATAAAGGTTTTTTGGATGGTCTTCATAAAAATTTAATCATATATGGATTTAATGAGTTAGAAACAAAGTGATGAAAAAGTGATCTCAATGATTAGATTATATGAAGGAATTTATTGAAATGAAAATGATATTTATAAAATGTAAATGATCAAAATATTAATAATTATAAATTCAACATTAAATCTCTAATACCAACTTTGGGTTTCAGAAATAGTGGAAGCACCTATTGTGTAAGGACCCCACCTTAAACATTACTTAGTATTTAATTATGTTAATAATTCAAAACAAGGATATTTTCATGTTTAGATATATAGAGAATTATTTCATAACTTATACATAAAAACATGAATATTAAAAGTAGACACTTCTACTCACTATCCATTTTTTTTCATAAAATAAAAACACTTAAAAAACCAAACATGTCTAGTTACTTGTTTCAGACAGCATGGCTTTTACTTGATCCCATCATTGAACCTATTCATCTTTATGTCTTATGAAAAACATTTCAAAACTTGTTATAAAAATAAAAATCTCATTAAGGGATACATAAAGGAGAAAAAATATTAGTTTTTCAAGACAACATGTAAACCATGAAAAATTTATAATAAAGTAATACTTTTCACCTTAAAGAAGTAGCAAAATCACTTCACTGAATATAATCTTATTGATTACCCTTTTTAACAAAAATATTACCATAAATCACATAGAAAAAAATGTATAGTCTAATAGGTAACCTGGGACATAAACATACTTAAATCAAATAACCATCCTGTAAAATTATAAACATATCACTCAATGGAATAGCCATATGGTCAACTTCTGTACCCATTACATTGGAGGTTATAACATAACCACCCATCATTTGATTATCATGGAACCACCATTCATTGGTTTTATCACGTAACCACCCATAAAATGTCGAAGTGCCATTACATAATCATAACACATAAAATATTTCAAATATCAATATTTCTGTAATAACATTTAATTTTCAATCACAATATATCATTTCAAGATATTTAAATAATCAATCCATTTAAAAAACCATCTTCAATACCAAAACTCCCAAAAAGGGAATATGGTATTTCTTTCCCTTTGAAAAACATTAAGTCTTATAGAGGAAACCAAATAACGATTACAGAGACAGAGAGGTAATTTTCACTACATAAATTAAAAAAATTCATTTTGTCATTTAGTAAAATGCATCGTAGAAAAAATGACCCCCTTTGAATGAAAGTAAAATTAAAAGGGTTCTATTATACACCATATAAAATAATGAGGTATATATTATCAAAATATTCCTCAATGAAAGGATATTGATATGAAGTCCCTTACCACATGTATGACTTGACTTGTTTGTTCTTTAATTTCCTGAATAATAAAATTAATTTAATATCTAATTTAATATCGGTCGTTTTGATGATATTGGGTACTTGAGTCTAAAATGATCTCGTAATAATTGCAATTTTTAGATGTGGTAAAAATTAAATTTTATCCTGAATATCAATCAAATATTTATCATATATATCCATAATATATGTATTAATAATTTTCTATAACATTTGGATACAAGAAATGAAATGCAACACTCATGGAGACGGTAATCCGTACATACGCATGAACACTACTTTCATTTCTATTTCATATTTAATTGAATGAAAACATAATGATTACATTGGTATATAATAGTTACAGTATTATAAAATATTTTATATATGTCACATAATTTCATTAACTCCATCCATTATACGTTCCATGTATGGAATGAATGGGTCATATCACGTTAAGGGGGCGGTAATCCATGCTACCTCAAATGAAATTATCGTGCTTACAAATCATGAAAATCATAAAGTTATGTTATAAATAAAAATTACAGAAGCATAAATACAATATAAACATAATATATATCATTTAAATACATTTCCATTATAATGGCCACCATGATAGGCAGTAGGAGATAATTGAACAATCATCGTTTCATGAGGCATTAGTTCGTCACCCACAGAAACAATTTGTTCGTATCCATTATATGGGAGTGTGTGTAAGTGCAGTTCCAATACTTCATAACAAAATACTAGTATATATAAGATACTGGGGTTGTTATAAATTATTGTAATAAAGAGTATTTAATGGGTTGGAGAAGGGAAAATAAATGGAAGATGCTTGAGAAAAGACATTACCTCAAATCAGGTAACTCGTTTTTATTTAAGCTAAAAAGGCCTTATTGAATTGCCTTCTTCCCAAGGTAGGGATTCTAGGTGGAATAGAGGTATGTTGGAAGATTATTTTGGGTAGATATTGGATGGGCCGAAGGGTCTTGAGAGGTGTGAGTAAGGGTTAGAGGTGGTGGTATTTTATAAGAGGTAGGAGGGGTACTTAAGGAAAGTTTGAAAGATTATTTTAGTATAAATTGAATTTAGATTTTCAAAAGGTACATAAAACATTTAATTCGATGATAATATAAGTATTGTTAGAAATCCTTTCAAAAATTAGTTTTTATATAAGTTTTTGTTTCAAATTTAAACTTATAATTTATCTTTAACCCTAAGTTAACTTATTTGACTCTTACCATGTCTTCTTGTATATTCACAATATATGGTTAATATGGTTACTATAAAATTACAATCAAACCCCAAGTGGTTAATTAATGACATGTTAAACCTTATCTAAGTAAATTGGATGAATAATTGATTTTTATTACTATTATATCATTTAATAAAATAGTATTTGTTTTAAAAAAGTCATTTATGTCAATTTATATACTATTCATTTCATGATTTATAAAAAAACCATAACAACTTGATTATTTAGACAAACCGTAGTCAATTAAAATATAAAAACTCATAATTATCCATAAAATTCTTTTATGGCATAAAATGTTTAGAAGTTAATTTATTTTAATATTTATAATCTCATTTAGTTAAACCATTCATTAATAAGGTAATCACTACATCATTATTGTATCATAAATAACTTTAAAATATTTGATGTCTAAAAATTATAAATAAAAAACAATGATTTATGAAATATTTTTATATTTCTAATTAGTATTTATAGTCTAACCAATAACTTATATAACAACATATAAAAATTGTTTTACTATAATATAAAAGGTTATATTTTCATTAACTTTAAATTAAAAGTAATTAAATGTCATTTTCACACACAAGTGGCTCCATGAGGTCCTAAAATCTACCCAAGTATTAACATGGTCTGAAATATCTCATTAAATAGGATTAAGACATGTTAGGTTAATTTAATATTATTATAAAATTATTTTTTACCCTTCTTTACCAGATGTTCCCTTTAACCATAGTAAATAAAATATTTGCTGAAGTTACTATGCATAATGTCTATAAATAAAAGATACCAATTTATAAAATTTGGACCTCATGATTCTAAATATGGATTTAATTTTTCCAAATTCAAAATACATATATTTTAGAAATTAATTTAAAATTAATTCCTTTTGTGAAAACCAAAAAATGTGTTTTTAAGATGTAAAAAACTTACAAAAGATTGACATGCGTTTTTGCCCAATTTCAATGTCAAATTACATACAATGAACAGAATTGATAAAATTATAAAAATATAATCTAATTACACTTTTAAACCAATTCAAATTGTGATAAATAAATTATATTAAAATGATGTTTTGAATTAAAATGCAGTATTTTTGACTATTCATTAATAAATGAACTTTAGCTGAAAAATACAAAAATTTCATCCAAAGTAAATATTTATGTTCTTATTCTAAATAAGAAGTTTATTTTGTAAAATAATATATATATAGTTGTCAATAACTATATTTAAAAAAGGTTATCCATCAAAAGGCGGTAAAACTACATTTTAATAAAAATACTTATTTTATTTGAAAAAATGAATTTATTCTTATATAATTTCTAGAAAACATATATGATGACTTTAAAACATTACATTGAATATATATCAAATACTTTTCTTTAAATAAAAATTTATAATGGGTGATATTAAAAGACAATTATTCTCTTTTAAATGGGCTTTTATAATAACACATCCATTATATTCAACTGGTTTTTATTTCCATTTCTAATAAATTTGGTAATCAATAAATCATCATTTAATTATGTGATAACCTTATTTAAAAATTCAGTTGATACTATTCATTCCCATCATTACAACGACTATGTGTTAACTACCCTTTAAAATAATAACAATATTATTGTATTATATTTTAGTATAACTCAATGTTGTTTGCAATGTAAGATTTCAGAGAAGCCCGTTGTTGCGTGTCAAGTACGCTATTAGAAAAAGAATCCATTTTTAATGAAAATTTATATCTTCTTCATAAGTATTAATAGAAATAAAAAATTATTATTCTAAAAATACCTGGGTCATTACATCCTTCCCCCATTTAGGAAATTGCGTCCTCACAATTTTAAAATTTGGCTCAGAAACTTCATTGAAAGCCCCAAATCGGAAAAAGAGCCTATAAAACTATCACTTTAAAATAAATAAAGAAAAGTATAAAGGTCAACCATTATAATACATACTAGTATTCCATGAAAATATGGATATGGAAGAGAAAAATAACCATCAAGTTCTAATAGAGATTGATACAAAACATGATCAACAGAATGTTAACCATAAGAAAACTAAAAAATTGTGATATGATAAATGATATTTGATTCCCCCATAGGAAAAGTAAATGGACCAGATTTTTTGTTTTAAGTTCCCTTTAATAATGTTGGAGAACATATTTATGAGATTGACTAAGAACAGAAGGAAACATACTTACTTTTCATATAGTGTTTCATCCTTTAATAAGTTTCTACAAAAAACTCATCTTTTCTCCAAACGAAGAGTATTCAAGATGACTTGGTTACACCTGAAGTGATAGAATAAACTTCTAGGGAATAACATGATCCACAAAAGATGAACCATATATTTCCCCTATCTTTATAAATTAAACAAAAACAAAATGGTTAGTCCCAAATTAGATAATCCCCAAAAAGGATAATCCTTTATAGAAAGAAATACTACTCTTAATCTCCAAAATTAAACAAAAAATACCCAAAGTTAAAAAAGACCAATCAATAAAAAATTGTCCTTAAAATTATTCAAAATAATCCAAACTAAGTTTGAAACTAAAAATTCAGAAGGATTTGATCACATAGTATTTCAAGATAAATCTTAACATATATCTCCAAATAACATCGACTACTCATAAAGTCACACACTTTAAAGTAATTAACCTAATCACATATTAAAAAACATAGGTTAATAATTTCAACAAATAACCCAAATCACTATAAGTAAGAAATAAAAAACATAGATTCTTCTAAAATAAAGTTCAACTATTACTCCTCAAAAAAAATCCTATAGTATTCTATTTTTCCTTAGCCATATAGTTTCCCAACAGAGAAAACTTCTTCCAAAATAACCTTTATCACTTAATCACAAAAGCATTTTACTGTACTAAGGATATCTATTTGATAAAACATATGTTAAAAAATAAACTTATTCTTGATCCATAAAATTGTATGAATAAAAAGAATAAGTTATACTAACCAGGGACTTCACATAGGCCAATGGTAGGAAATATGCCACTATCTCCCTCTGGTTGCAGGTTTGATTCCCATAGCCTTGCTGGACATGATGGGTTGTCACCCATCCTGTGGGTTGTCCTTTTTTTAAAACCATATCATTCTTATAAAATTATAAAAAATAAGATAATTTCCTAAAAAATAATCATAAACTATTTTATCCTCAAAGGTTATCTAATACCCTTCCTTTTACATCCCAAAATGTAATAACCATTTATCACCTAAAAAACAAAAGTACATGTGAACCCCTATGGTTATCCATTATTTCCACACAATAAGAGATAATTATTTCTTTAATAAAATTTTCACATATCAAACTTCAGGGTTACATGTACTATAAAAAGTCTTCCGAAGTAATCCTATCATCAAAAGAGCCTTAATACTTTTAAGTATTTCATCATCCTAATATCTACCATAAATCTTGAATCCCTTATATTTAGACTTCTTAATCATTAAAAATTCATCCTGATTCATTAAACATTATTTTACAACCTTTTCTCTAATACTTATTTCCTACAAACAAAATCAAAAATCACATCCTAAGATTTAATAATATCAAAACATCAACTAAGAAATAATCCATACCTTTAATTGGTCATTGTCGGTTTCCTCACCCTCAATTGGAATGGAATTTGGTATTAGTAAGCATATATTTGTATGATCTTACTAATCCCATTCACAAATATTCTTATTTGTACATATATTTTCATAATGAACAATCACACCACATTTAAAACATTCAATAGATCCCTCAAAAGGAACTTCTTTCCCTTTCATTGAGTCAACTGAACACTTCCATTTTCCCTAACAGGTTATTGATTTATGTCCTTCATTACCACATCTATAAATTCTTCCTGTCCCTTTTTAATCATTATTCAAGGTGTTTCTTTCGACATCCTTGACACATCGGTTTTTGAATATACTTACCTTTATGATTATTACGCGAACATTCATAAGGATTAATTTCTCGCATATACAATGCCTTAGAAAAATCACCAATGTTCACGTGGTTAATAATGACTCTATATAGTTGGTTAATAATAACCACAAGAGTTCTCATTGCATCTCCCATTGCATTTAGTTTCTTATTTAGAAAACTGTAGCAGTTTCCTTCACATACATTGTTACTTTGGTGCCCGATAGATCCATCAATTTACTCTAAAACCCAAAAGGTCAGTGTGATAATATCAGTAAAATCATCACATACTATCTTATTAGGAGGGGAAACACCATGATGTACTTATTAATGTTATCTTAAACTTGTTCAATTTATCTAAACTAACTATGACTATTTCTAATATGCCTACAATTATGGTTATGTCACTTATGCTTAAATAACACCCTAACTTATAAAGTTATCTAAACCGACCATTGATACCAAATGTAATGCCCCAACATTAAACATTACATAATATGAATTTGGATGACAATTCTCATTGAGTATCTTTTCCGGTTTATAGATTTAAAGAATTAGGTCAACACTTATACACAACAACTTGAATATTAAAAGTAAACACTTCTACTCACCATCCATTTTTTCATAAAACAAAAAATATTGAAAAACGAAACATGTCTAGTTACATGTTTTAGATATCATGACTTTTTATTGATCCCATCCATGGCCCACTTCATCTTTATGTCCTTCGAAAAACATTTCAAAAATTGGGATGAGCCTAAAAATCTCAGTAAGGGAAACACAAATAAATAAAACTATTAGTTTTTCAAAACAACATGTAAACCATGAATACATTATCATTAATTAATAAATTTCACCTCAAAGAAGTAGGAAAACACTTCTAAATATAAGATCATTTCATATCATTTTTTATAAACAAAATGTTTCCATAAAGCCCATAGAAAACAACATATAGTATATACGGTAACATTGGACTTAAACATACTAAAATGGAATAACCATACGGTTGACTTCCACACATATCACTAAATGGGATATACATATCATCGACTTCCATACCCAATGCATTGGAGGTTATGACATAACCACCCACACTTGGTTTATCATGGAACCACCCATCATTTGGTTTATCATGTACTCACCTGTCAAATGTCCAAGTACCATTAGATAATTATAGCACATAAAATATTGCAAATATCAATATTTTAGTAATAAAATTTAATATTCAATAAGATGATATCATTTTAAGTTATTAAAATACTCAATACATTTCAAAAACCATTTTAAATACCAAAACACCCAAAAAGGGAATAAGGGACCTCTTTTCCTTTTAAAATCATTAAGGCTAATAGAGGAAAATAATAATGATTTCGGTGGCAGAGAGGTCATTGTTCCCACATACATTAAAAACATTAATTTTTTCATTTAGTAAAATGATTCTTAGAAAAATATATTCCCTTTGAATGAATGTAAAAGTCAAAGGGTTTTATTATACACCTTTTAAAAGAATGAGGTATATATTATCGAAATATGCCTCAATGAAACAAGATTGAGACGAAGTCCCTTACCTCATGTCTGACATGACTAGTTCTTTATTTAACTTCCTAAATAATTAACTTCAGTTAATTTATACTTAATTAAAAAACATATTCAATTTTATTATTTCTTTTATATCACTTATTACCATGTTATAAAAATTACATAATTATTTAAGTTAATATTGGTTGTTTTATCAATATTGGGTACTTGGGTCGAAAATGATCTTGTTATAATTAAAATTTGTCAATGTGGTAAGTAAATTATATCCAAAATATTATTCATATATATATATCATATATATCCATAATATATTTATTTATTATTTTCCACAACATTTGGAGATGAGAAATGAAATGCATCGTTTATGGAGACGGTAAACCGTACATATGCATGAAAGCTACATTCATTTAAATTTCATATTTAATGGAATGAGAACTTAACGATACATAGTTATATTATAATTTCAGTATAATATCATATTTTATATATGTTACATAAGTTCATTCACTCTATCCTTTATACGTCCCATGTATGGTATAAATGAGTTATATCACATTGAGGGGGTGGTAGTCCGTGCTTCCTCAAATTAAATAATCATGTTTACACAACATGAAAAGCATAAAAGTATTGTGTAAATAATAATTACAGAATAATAAGTACAATATAAACATAATATATATCATATAAATACAGTTCCGTCATAATGGACATTGTGATAGGTGGTAGGAGATAATTGAACAATCATCATTTTGTAAGGTATTAGTTCACCGTCCAAAGAAACAGTATGTTCATATCCATTTGATGGGGGTGTGTGTATGTGTATCTATAATCCTTATTATAAAACATACTAATATATTTATTATACTTTTTGGTGTTATAAATTAATGGAATAAAATGATTTTAGGGTTTTGAAGATGGAAAAATAAATGGAAGAATCTTGAGAGAAGACATTTCCTCAAATCAGCTAACACCTTTTTATTTAAGCTAAAATGCATTCTTGAATTGCATTATTTAAAATTTTAGGCCTCTGGGAGGTATATAGGGATTTTGTGACCTTATTTGGGAAGATTTTGGTTGATTCAAGGGGGATTGAGATGTGTGAGTAAAGGTTATATATGGTGGCCTTTTATAAGACGGAGGAGGGGTACTTTAGGATAGTTTGAAGTATTATTTTATTATAAACAGAATTTTGATTTTCAGAAGGTAAAAAACTCATTAAATTCAAGTATAATATGATTATTTTTCTAAATCCTCTTAACCAATAGTTTTTAAACATGTTTTGGTTTCAAATTTAACGTTATCATTTAGCTTTAACCATTAGTTAACGTATTTGACTCTTACCATGTCTTCTTGTATTTTCATACTACAAGGTTAATATAGTTACTAAAAACTTCCAATAAATCCTAAAGTGGTTTGTTAATTAAATTTCAAACATTATCTAAGTCATTTGGCTGAATATTATATTTTTAGGAATATAATATCATTTATTAAAAAAGTATTTTTTTAAAAGTCATTTATGAAAATTTATATACTTTTCATATCAAGGTTTTTAAATAATCAATAAAAGCACGATTATTTATAAATAATATAATTAATTAAAATATATAAAGTCATAATTATCCCAAAAATTAGTGAATTTCAAAAAAAGTTACAAAATAAATTTATTTTATTTTTTATAATCTCATTTAGTTAAAACATTCATTAATATGGTAATCACAACATCATCATTACGTCATAAATAAATTTATTTATTTGATTTATAAAAATTATAAATAAAATACCATGATTTAGGAAATATTTTTATATTTCTAATAACTATTTATAGTCTAAAATATAACTTATATTACCCAATATAAAAATTGATTTATCAAAAGATACATGTTTAGGTTATATTTTCCTTAACTTTAAATTAAAAGTAATTAAATGTCATTTCCACAAACAAGTTTCTCCATGGGGTCCTAAAATAGATCCACATATAAAAAAGTCATAAATATCTCATCCAATTAGGTTATGATATGTGTTAAGGTAATTTAGTATTACTATAATATTATTTTTTACCCTTATTTACCATATCAACCCTTTAACCATGGTAAATAAAATATTTACTAAAGTTACTATAAATAATGTATAAAAAAGGGTACCTATTTAAAAAATTTGGAACACATGATTACGAATATGGAATCCATTTTTCTAAATTAAAAACACATAAGCTTCCATAATTAATTTAAAATTAATTTCTGTTGTCGAAACCAAAAAACGTGTTTTTAAGATGTAAAAACTACCAAAAGATTGACTTGTGTTTATGTACAATTTCAAAGTGAAATTAATTACAATAAACAAAATTATATAAAATGATAAAAATATAATCGAATTAAACTTTAAAACTAATTATAATTACAATAAAAAAATTATATTAAAATTAAGTTTTGAATTAAAATGCAGTATTTTTCACTATTCATTAAAATGAACTTTAGCTGAAAAATACCAAAATTTCGTCCAAAGTAAATTTTGATGTTCCACTTCTAAATAATAATTTTATTTTGTAAAATAAAACATATAAATGTGTCAAAAATTATATTTATAAATGTTTTTCCATCAAAAGGTGGTAAAAATTCATTTTTAGAAAAATACTTCTTTTATCCTGAAAAAATGAATTTATTCTTATATCATATCTAGAAAACATATAAGATGAAATTAAAACATTACATTGAATATATATCATATATTTTCATTAAATAATCATCCATAAATTGTGATATGAAAGCCCAATTATTCTATTTTAAATATGTTTTCATAAAAACACATACATTATATTCAATTGGTTTTTATTTCCATTTCTAATAAATTTTATAATCAATGAATCACAATTTAAACATGTTTGAACCATATTTAAAAATTCAGTTGACACTATTCATTCCCTCAATTTCAATGGCTAGGCATTAACAAACATTTAAAATAATAATAATAATAATAATGTATTATTTTCGTTATAACTCAATGTTGTGTTCAATCTAAGATTTTGGAGAAGACCGTTGTTGTGTGTCGAGTATGCTTCCTAAAAAAGAATTCCATTTAACTTAAAATTAATATATTCTTCATAATTATTAATAGAAATAAAAAATTATTGTTCTATAAATACCGAGGTCATTACATATTGGGACTAAGGTCTGGTTTACTTTCGTCAGATTCAATAGAGCATTCAAAATATATGCATTGTAAATTCCAGGAACAATGAAAATATTTTAGAAGAATATTGGGAAATTATTTTTATACAACCAAGAGGGAGGGAATTTTTCATGTTAATTGATAATTAATTTAAATAATAAAAATAAATACTACAATTGTATTGATATTTTTCTTCATTGATAGTGTTTACAATTTTACCCCAATCAGTATTTTTTTCATTGCATTGCAAGGAACCAAAGTAGATTCTTTCTGGTGATGATTCACATGTTCACCTTCAATATCTAAACAAAACCTATACCTTCAGGTTCTAGAATGAATAATTGGTCATATTATGTTGTTCACCTTGATCCATTATTTTTCATTTGGACTTGAATGAAATTATCATAATCTTATCAAACTTGAGAGGAAGAGAGGAGGAAGGAGATATTGATAAGAAATTGTTGTGCACAATGTTTAATCATTATTATATAAACAAAATAATATATTTTTAGTCCTAGGGTTTGTATTTAATATTTGTTTCATTATATAAAGTACACTAATAATATATTAAACCCAAACTAGAACCACATGTTATCTAATAAAATAACAATATTTTTTTTATTCTAACTCTCACCATGATAAATATTTATTGTAGAGACTCATAAATAAATATACATCACTGTATAATTTTTTCCATTCATCCTCCTCAATATTTTTTGAATTCTTGAATAAATATTTAAATTAGTATAATTCAATCAGTAAATAAATAAATATTATATACATAGTATGGAAAATAAATATTTATTTAATAGTTTCAAAACTAACTAAGTTATTTATTTGGTAAATAAATAAATATATATATATATATATATATATATATATATATATATATATATTACCATGATAATTGAAGGAGGCTAGAATTCTTTACAAGGGGAGGGGTGAATCTGGGTGTAATGTTTTTATTTTAAAGTGACATATCTTGTTCCCACATTTGTTATAACTTTTTCAATATGTCTGTTTGTGTTGTACTGTAATTTAAACATTCACACGTAGGACCACAGAAAACTTTTACTTGGTTCACCACTAAGGGCTTGTCTAAGGATCATACACCGATAGGTTTTCATGAGTACCAAATTCCACTAATCATAACTAGTTATGGATTAAAAAAGTTTAGCACAGTCACTCTATTCTAGACACACTAGATTTATAAGTTTCCAGTGATAGAAAACTGTATCCCTCAAATCACTTCCATTGAATCCCCCTTTCTCACTACATCCAGAAGAATCTGAACTCAGTTTATCGACATGATGGTATCTTCAATATATTTGCATTAAATCATGCATCCTCAACTATAGATATATGCTCTGTTGAAGTCTATTTCTCCCATGTAGATGAAATTTTCTTTTCTCCATACTGTTTGTTCGTGATATTTTCCCCTATAAACTGGACATCTTCCTACGCATACCACACTGCGTGGTGTACCACCTCCGTGTACTGTCTACGCAAACCATTACTGTATAATTCCTTTTTAAACCGAAACCGTGTAATTCTTGTTCTCTATGAACCAATTCCTCTTCCATGAACTATCTTCTGTGACTATCTTCTAAGAATCGTATTCTGTGAACCATTCTGTACTTCACCGAATTCTTTCTAGATTTCTAATCATAGTATCCTTTATAGGGTTATCATCTCGTGAACCATTCTAGACTTCACTGAATTCCTCCCATTTTATTATTCTTAGTTCTACTCCCTAATGAAAGGATTAATTATCCTTATATAGGCAAATAGATCTGCATAATCCACTAAACTGAGATTTTGCAAATATTTGATACGTTACCACCTTTACCATATACTGTGGATCCCTCATGAACCATTTTCATATGTGGTATCTGTACTATCTTTATTTATTCATGATATCCCAAATCGCCATATCCTTTTCTCCAATGATGCCATTCTAGGATTATCAAATAATTGCCTTGTTTCGGTGAATGAAAATCCATTCCATGAACCGACATGCCCTCCGCGTTCTATGTTCCATCCCGCAAACCATAAGTATTCACCAAGAATCATTTTCCATTATGTAAACCATTCTCTCTATGTGGTTTTCAGTTTTCAATTATGTGTACCATATTTCATGATTTGGAAACTATTCTCGTTACGTGGTTTGCGGTTCAATTCCTTTTCCAAAACTCTTCCTTTTCCAAAATCAAATTCCATATTATGAGGCCCAAAAAATTGGAAAACATTGAAAAAATGTGCCACCATAAACCCTTACTTTCTCATATATTTTAATATCACTTATTTAGAAAAAACCTTGATCAAACTAATGTGGACAGACAATAAACACAAACCATACTCCATTTTCATGAAACAACATCCTTGGTTCAAATAATAATAAAAAGTGATAAGTAAAAAAAAATATATTCATACAATTAAACAAATACATTGTAATTGAATATTTAATTAATATTTTCTATCTTTTAATAAATATTAAATAAATATTAATACTTAGTCTAGAGAAAAGTATTTATTCTTATTATTAATTATAAATAATATTTAACATATATTAAAGGAAACTATTGGTGTATAACCCTCTAGGCCTCTTTCTTAGGGCCATTAGGCGTGATTTCATAAATTACAAGATAAATGTCTAGCCATAGGTCAATACACATATAGATGAAAGAAGATATGTCACAAAAACTACAACTATATATAAATATTCACTGTTTGATATAATCTATTTACAAAAAAATATCATCATGTGGATTTCTCACCCATGTTATCAAAATATATGTTCGATATATCTTTAATTGACTATTTAAAATGAAATCAGCGTTACACCATAGACACAAAATTTAATTTTTTAGTTTAATTTCAATCAAATAGATTAGATATAAACTTCCGTAATGATGGATGGTAAAAATAATTTCATTACCTTTTCATTAATGACACATCATTTGTGATACACCCAACATATCTAACTAATCTATAAACTATCTCATCAAGTCTTATAGTAATACATCTAAATGTTCGCGAAATGAAATGAAATAATAGTAATATTTATGTCTAAGGACCATTAAAAACAAATTTAAATAGGATTATAGAAGTGAAAAATAAGCATGTATTATTCTTATAGGAGGTTCTATTATCATAATCTCGCGTCTGGGAGATTACCAGGTTCAAACATTAAGAGATAAAGCCTAATTTTCATACATGTAATCACACTTAATAGTCAAAATACAATGATTTGGATTAGTAAAAAATTTCCTTATTTTAATTATACCAAGTAATGTTTATTATATTTCTACTAAGTTTCATGTTTTATGATATTTATTGATTTTCTAGAAAAAATTATAAAATCAGTTCAGTCTTGAACCTACTGTACACTGTACTCCAACTGGCTTCATGTACATTCAATTGTCCATGCATCATATAAGATAATTATTTCCATGTCAGGAAGGGATCATAAATTGATGCTCAAGTGACCTCATGTATACCAATCACACTATATATTGAAAACAAACTTACCCCAAGAATAAATAAACCTAGCACATGAACAACCATGTTACAATGAAAGAGGAGAGTGAATTTCTCAAAGCCTTGAACTGACTGTGTGATTTTATTTTAGTGACCGTATGAAAAAAATCACCTACCACATGAGAAAATGAGGCTACTGTGTAAATATATGAAGCTACCACATGAAGAAATGTAGCAACCATGTGACCTATTCTAGTGACCATATGAACAATTCAACCTACCTTATGAGTAGTATACCCACCACATAAAGAGATCAAGTAACTGCAAGATCAAACCAACCAACCATACCCAATGACCATGTGGAAAAGTAATCATGCTTTAAATGAAGACATCTGACCATGTATAAATTAAGAATTTGAGTATTTCATAATTCTCAATAAATATATTTTGAAGTTTGAATTATAAAGTCTTTCAATTTATGAATAGAATGAATATCATCTAATGGCTAGTTTATAGAAATTCTATCCTTAACATTAAGAGCCTCTCATGGATAATAATATAGATAAAACATCCATGCTCGTAAGTAGTTTTGAATAACCTACCTTAACACACACGTTCTTAAAGAAACATAGAGGACTAAAATGAATCTTCTACAACACTCTACTTTCTTAAATGTTCTTTTAAAACTTGGTTGATCAATTTCAATAAAAAATTAATGGACTCTTAAACAACCAAAGATGGTTACGCTGAGATGCATCAAATATACTAACATTTTATTTGTCAATATTTATGTTATTGATTAACATTTGGGTTGTGTTTTGATATACAATGTTTATCTATTAAAATAGACTCCTGTATTTTTTTGGAGAGTGATGTACACTCTCCCACATTCTTTCCCATTTTTACTCCCATAAAGAACCATAGAAGAGGTTGTGTACCTAATCTAACTATATGTTGTTGTAGTAATTTTTTTATTCTTAATAGAGTTGTGGAGGATGATCTGTATAGCCTAGATAGCCTAGTGAATTTTTTATTTTATAAAATCTAATCTAGGTTATGTATTATTTTATTTTTTAATAAACTTCTTGGTAACATGTGATTTCCAAGTTGAGAGGAATATGTCTCATCCTGAGGCTGAAACTCTTGAATTTAATCCACTCTTTGTTTTCACTGTATTAATTTTTTTATTTATATAAATTGACCAGAACATTTTTTCAAAACTATCATAGAAAAATATTTCCTTGATTATAAACTTTAATTTGGGTTTTATGTGTGTTGTTTTATTAAATATAAATATATTTCAAATGTTAAAATAAATTTTCAACTTATTTTAACTGGGTTATAATGGAATGTTGAAAATATTTTTGAAATGTAAAATTGTATTATTCAATTTTTTTAGTTAATTAGATATTTTTATTATCTATTTCAACTTATTTTCGAATACTTTTAACCTAATATTTTATTGGGAATTCAATTTTTAACCCTCTGGAGTTTTCTACTTCGAATAACATTTGGTATTAAATATATTTTATTATTCAAAATACCTTTGAACTATTGTCTTATTTAACCAAAATATTAAAATTTATATTATTTAAAAATATCTAATTTTAAGGACAATATTATACAAGAGGGAAAATATACTAAACAAACTTTTTTTAATAGAACTAATTATGATTAGTGTAAGATCAAAATGAAAATTTATATAAAGAGAATGAGATTTTTTATTTTCCTATAATTGGAGACAAATAAGAAAAACCCATAGATCCTAGAGAATAATTGGTTGATACCACTATGGATGCTAATGAATATAAAATTAAATTTATGAATGTTTAATAATATGAATTATGGGTACGACAAGTTTTATAGAATTTCTTCTTCCTATACTATATTTAAAATCAAGGAAACAATGGTTGTTTCTCATGAGGAAACATCCAACATTAAAGAGATAAAATTAAATACGTATACCATTGAATATGATAAATTAAAGATGAAACATGATGAATCAATTTATTAAATGTATCTTTGGTTTAATGGGACTATGAACATAATTCCTACACATGGGAATACAGTTACAGATAATGATCAATTGATGCAACTACTACGATGCATACCTGATAGGTGGATCGGAACCTCAGTTTCCATCACAGAATCCCAAAACATAACTTAAATAATAGTAAAATATATTACTGGAATTTTTTTTATGAATGTGTAGGAATTAAAGGTGATCACATAAGATGAATATGAACCTAAAATGAAATAAGTCACCTTTAAGACATCTGTCCGCTGAATAAATGAAAAGATCAGAGATGATAGTTCACGTAGTGAGGAATCACCATCTAATATTGATGAAAAAATTGCTCCACTAGATAAGACATTAAATAAATGATACAATAATAATAATTTTTTCCAATATAAAAATTATTAAGGAAAATATGCTTGAAAATTGTATTGTAAAAAGGAGAATCAATCAGGTGAAGCCACCCACTATGATGGTAACCTGCAGTGATGGATGTTGAACATTTATGGCGATGCAGTGATGGCGATGCAGTGATGGTGATGTGTGATGATGGGATCAAGGATTGAGATGTGGTGCGTGGCGTTTGATGGACAGTGGTTCGGTTGGAATTTGAATTTTGTAATCTGGATTTTTGGGGAGTATTTATACGTGTATCGGGAACCTGTAAACCGACTTTTGAAAATGAAAACATGCTTTTCCATTGAGTACAAAATAAAAGGACCCATAAAAGTTGAATGTCCTAAGTCAAAGTATAGGAAAAGATACAAGTTAAATGAAAAAATGAATATGAATTTTATAAATACCACATAGATCACCTCTATGTATAGATCATGTTACTCTATCATGAGAAGAGAAGACGAAGCTGATATAGCTAACATGTGTTTCATAAGAAACACTACCGAGCTATGAAATACTTCCCCTACACCTCATGTTTATATTTCAAATCATTATAAGGATGATAAAAATGATGAAAAAAAGTATAATTAATATTTATTTGAGTTTTTTAATATTTTGGAAGAAACCATTAATTAACATAATGAAGAATAAAAAATTTTGAATTTGATGCATGATTTGTCTGTGAATTTTTTATCATAATTTTGTATAAAAATGGGAAAGGATGATTAGTCACTAAAAGAAATAAATGAACTCAAAATATAAAATGATAAATTTTATAAGGACATATAAAGGTTCAAAAATGATAATGTAAACTGGACTAAAATTATTAGTAAAAAATCACAAAAAACATACCACTTGGATTTTTTATTATCCGGGAAATAGGTGAAATTAGAATAAAACATTTCTTTATAGTTCAAGTTATTCCAAATCTATAAACAATTCTTATTCCAAAAGAATTGGAAATGATTTATTTATAAAATCATATCGTTTATTTATGGTAAACCTGTTCAATAGTTTTGAATTTCTAAATATTTTATTGATAACATTTCAAGACCCAAAAAATTATGGGTACCAAAATCATATCTGGTTTGTTTTTTATAGGAAACATTCTGAAAGAGTTCTAGTAAACACATATGGTATCTTGAAAACTAATTCTCTAAAAATTGTTCTAGGGACTAATAATTATTTATGAACCTTATCAGTGTAGATGGTGGATATGTCAGTTTTGTTGGAAATTCCATGGGATAGATAATTATAATCGTTCAAATTAATAATTATTGAAATTTTTTCAATTCTAATTTTTTTCATAAACGTGTAATTTTCTTAGAATATCCAAATTATGTGATTATGGTTTTTATGTCATGTTAACTAATAACTCTCAATAAATTATGATTCTAATCATGTTTTCATTTTTTTACTTCCTTTCATAATGATTACATTTATATTATTTATTTATATTAATTATTTTCTCAAAATATTTTCTGTTTAAGTGAATTTTTTATATATTCTTGGTTTTGGAATAGGATGCTAGGCCTCTGTAACCTTAAATCAAATAGGAATCTAACTAGAAAAAAATTGGTTAGGAATCATCCTATACTATAATTCCCAATATAAATTGTATGTATCCCATATCAAAAATGGGAATATCCTAAGATCTATTTCAAACCAGAGAAAAAAGTCTCCAATTATAAACCCCTAGAGTTATTTCACATGGGATTTTTTGTAACCTCTATAGTTTCTTGATTAAATATGAAGCACTATGCTTTTGTTCTAGTATATTTCATTTCTATATACACTTGTTTTTATTTCAAGATCATAAAAGTAAAGTTTGTTCCAAAATTTCCAAATTTGGAAAATCTACAAAAAAAACATAGTAGAATTTATATTAAAACCTTAATAATTGATCATGGATATGAGTCTGAAAATAATGATGTTGAATTTTAATGCCCTTGATATGAAAATATTCACAACTTTTATGCTTCTATGACTCAATATCATAATGGTGTTATGGAATGAATGAATAATAAACTTCAGGTGATTTCTCATTCTATGATTAATATGTGTAATTTACCCATTTAATTTTAGGCTGATAAAATCAATACAACATGTTGTATTATTAATAGAGTAATTTTTAGATTTAATTTACAAAAAAATCTATATGAGATATGGAATAGGAGGAAACCAAAGGTTAATCACTTAATATTTTTTGGCCACAAAGTCATTGTACTCTATAAAAAGGACAATTTAGATAAATGAAGAAAAAGGATCCAACCACCTGCTTTTGAAAATGGTGGGAGAAGCATCATTGGAATTGCCTCAAATGAGTGGATAAATGCTTTAAGTGTTAGAGAGAAGGCTACTGAGCCCATTAATGTTGAAGAGACATGAACAATTCAACCAATATAATGTTGGAAAGTATCGTACCTACTAATGCACCAACTATGGTTCAATAGTTCAATTTTATGGAGCAAGGGAGCTATACTGGCTAGAGCACTAAACCATGGGTGATTGAGGGTAATAAACATCAGAATACACCAATTCAAATGGATTAAGGGAAAGCTTATTCCATTACTACTACTAATGTGGATCATTAAATTAAATTCATAAAAGGTACACTTCCTATTCACTTAATAATGGAAAATTTTTTATTTGATTTTATTTATACACATTCAATTATATCCTATACGTTTTCTAGAATTTTTATGTCAAAGCCTTGATACATTTATGTAAGGATATTCATAAAAACACCCAGTGGTGCGATTATTGTAACCTAAGTGTTGGATTCTTCACCCACTAGTGTATGTGGTAGTATTCTCAAGGATAATCTCAAAATCCTTCCCTTGGTGAAATTTTTTGCTATAATGGGGTTGGATTGGAAATTTTTATGTAGAGTGCACATCTAATATTGGGAAATGCAAATCTCAATCAATATTCTGAGCCATCCCGTACTCCTGTACAAATGAAAGGATGATCATGAATACCCTTTGATAAATCCCACCACAGTGTGGGTTTTGATACCCTATGGAGAATTATACAATTTCCAAATGGTTGAGTCAAAGTAAATCACCAACCTTAAGGTAATTCCATTTGTTAGGGAATACAATAATGTATTTCTTTAAGAGTTTCCTAGACTTCCATGATATTATCAGATAGATTTATCAATAGATATTATAACAATATATACCCCTATCTCCAAATAACCTATTTGATTGACACTATCAAACTAGAGGAGTTATGGAAGTATCAGTAATATCATTTTGACAAAGAGTAAATTTTCCATAGTGCACCACCTTAGGGATCATAGGTTCTATTTCTAAAGAAAAAGGTTCGATTAATGAGGAATTATATCAATTAATAGAATCTCAACAAGATCACCATAAAAAAGTATCCCCTGCCAAGGATTGATAACTTTTTTGATCAATGATGGAGAGATTAATACCTCTAAAATTGGTGTATTCATTCTAGATATCATCAGCTAAAGGTGAATAAGTAATACATTCTGAATACAACATTATGTACAAGGTATAGACATTATGAGTTCATTATTATTCCCTTCATACATATTAATTCCCCTACAATCTTTATGGATTTAAGGTATAGATTTTGTATAATACCTTGAATAATATTTCAGTATTTATGGATGATATTCTCATTTAGTCCATGAGAAAGGAGGAACATAAAGAGAATCTAAGTATTGTACTAGTGACATTAAGGAAGAATAAATTTTATGCTAAGTTCATAGAGTATTCATTTTGAATGAAGAAAGTCATTTTCTTGGGCTTTTTGATCACAAGTGTGTGAATTTTAGTGGAACCTTAAAAGAAAAAGGTAATTGTGGATTGTACCAGGCCCACTAGTGTCATGAAAATCCATAGTTTTATTATCTTATAAGTGTATTACCAATGTTTTTTTAGAAATTTATCAGGATTTTCTATCTCAATAACAATGTTTACATGGAAAAGGGTAAAGTATTTATGGATAGAATAATGCAAGGAAATATTTAAAGAGCGCAAGAAGAGGCAAATCACTATGCTTTCACTCAGAATACCAATAAGTGGGAAAGTTGTTTTAATATACAGTGGTTATTCAAAGAAAGGATTAGGTTGTTTACACATCTATAATGATAAAGTGATAGCCTAAACCTCAAGAAAACTAAATATACTTGGGTAGAACTACCCAATACATTATCTAGATTTAGAATAATTGATCTTTACCTTTACTATTTCGAGGAACTACATCTATGTTGAGAAGTGTTACGTATATAATTATAATATAAGTCTAAAGTATATATTCAAAAATAAAGATCCAAACTTTTGTAATATAATATTTTTATATCTAACCAAGGAATATGATTTCTCAATTTAGTACCATCCTAGAAGGACGAACATGATAGCTAATAATCTCAGAAGAAAATAACCTACAATATTTACCATTTTTGAGAAATACCCCATCATCATTGATATAAAAATGATGGATATGAAAATCATAATCCTAGGGAATACATCATACCATTCAAAAAATGAGTTCTCAACCATCTATCCCAAAGAAGATCAAGGAATCAAAAAGTGATGATCTGGAGCTTCAAAAGATGGTGAAATTTGGAAAAGAAGGGATTCTTCAAGAGTTCAACATTGATAAGGATGTTTTAATTCAATTTAGAGCCAGGATTTGTGTGCCTTCATCACCTGAGATAAATATGAAGATATTAGATAATTCACATATATCGTTTTTCTCTATCCATCATGGAAGAACAGAGATGTACTATTTTATTATAGAGTAATTATTATGGGACAATATAAAGAATGATATTTATGTGTATATCTCAGGGTTATTTATTTGTAAAGAAGTTACTAAATAGTGACAGAAATCCAAGGGTATGATAAAATCATTGAATATATCCATATTTAAATAGGAGAACATCACCATGGAATTTTTCACTAGTCTCTGAAAAACATATAAAGTAAGAAATGTTATATGATTTGTGGTGCATCGACCCATAAAGACTTCCCAGTTCAATTCTATTTGGTATGATTTATCACTTGAATAAATTTCCAAGATATTTATAAAGGAAGTGGTGAGGCTGCATGGGGTACCACTTTTGACTGTATTTATCATGATCCAAGGTTCAAATAAAAATTACGGATAAGTTTTCAAAATTATTTAAGTACTAAATTGAATTTCAATATGATCTATCACCCCAAAACTGATGGACAATATTAAAGACTATTTAGATGCTCATGGACATGCATAGATCCCCTCAATGGAATTTAAAGGTGGATTATATCATTATTTCCTATATGTTGAGTACTCATACAAAACAAACATACACTCAATTATTCAAATGTCTCCATATGAATCTATTTATGAGAAGCGATGTATAACTATGAATTATTAGTATGGATTTTGTGAACATATGATAATTGGACTAGATCTCTTATGAGATAAGATATAGAAGGTTCAAGCCATAAAACAATATATAAAAGCTAATCAGAGTTGAAAAATGGAATATATTGAAAACTGTTGAAGAGAAATGGGATTTGAAGTCGGAGAGAAATTATTTCTTTTGAATACCATTGTGAAAAAGATTAATATGGGTTGGAATGAAATTAAATCTTTGCCCTAAGTATAGTGGCCCTTTTCGGATCCTTGATCACACAGGACAAGTGGATGATTGACTTAAACTTCCACTAAATACTGATCAAATTCATTATGTGTTCCATGTATCTATCATGAAAAATTTCCATTCGGAACCATAACATGTACTATATTCAAAGGTTTAACAACTAGAGAGCTACCTCTCATATCAGGAAAAACCAGTGAAGGTCTTATATTGTAGAGAGAATTTTTGGTGCAACAAGATAACACGCCTTTTCAAAGTGTTGTGGATGGACCATAAGTATGAAGGGGTTATGTGAGAACCACAAGAAAGAACAAAACAAAAGCACCCTCATCTATTTTCTTAAGTGGGGAAGAATACATCCAGCCAAACTTAGTAAATTATAATTGTTTCCTAAATAAACATTTTATATGACATATTATATGTGAATTATACACACAGAACACATAGAGAAAAAAAACACTTTACATCATTAATAAAAACTATTAAATTAGTAAATGACTAAAATAAATAAAATTTCAAATATTAAAAATGGAAATGTAATCGAAAATAAGACAACTACAGTGAGAAAATTTAGATCACTCTAATTATCTAGTACCATCCCTCCCATGAACAACACTCTAGAAAAAAAAATATTTATAAAATAATAAAAAATGTAGGTAATGGATATTTAGATCCTTTAGATGAATTGAGATGAATAATTAACGAAGGAATATAGAGGTATTTATAGGAGGTAAAGTGACCATTAAAATAGAAACATGGCCATTGAGAATGGAAACCTGACTATTGGGAATAGTATTATGACCATTAGAATAGTAAATTAATATAAAAAATAATTAAATGTGATATAAATTATATATATCTTGAATAATTTAAGTAAATATAAGTATTATAATTCCCAAAAATAATTATCATGATTGAAAGACTCAAATAAAATATAGGCATATTTCAAATAAACTGTATTTTTATATATTTTATAAAAATAAAAATTTTTATATTAAAAATTAAAATTACTAATTTTAGAAAATTATATTGATAAAATTATTATAATTTATGAAATCAACACCTAAATATTTTCCACAGTTTTTGGGTAATTCTTTGAAATACTTCATTTTTTAGGTGAATAGTAAAAATACATTTTTTTTGTAATCATTGTATCTTGAATTACATTATTAATGATGTAATATTGTTATAATAATTTATAGAAAGTGAATATTAAAAAAAATAATAAATGAACCATTAAAATACAATAAATATGATTTCCAAACCTAAAAATAACTTTCTAGAGTCTAAAATCATATTTATTACATTAAAATAATATTTTCTCATTATTCCACCTTTCCTTTTGATTATACATATGAATTATAATAATATAATGATTCAAAGTCTTAAAATCATGTTTTATAATTCAAATAATGGTTATAATGTACGAAATATAACTATTATAAGGTTTATCTTAGATATAGTATTTTTTTCAATATTTTAACTCAAAAATACCCCTCTCATAAAGTATAAATAACCTCTCTCCATCTCCTTGAAAAACCACTCCTACCTCATTTAAAAAATACAACTATATAAAAAAATACTTTTTTAATCCTATTATAATACTAAGAGATGTTTCAAAGTAAACTAGCTCCAATCACAAAAATAGTTTTGAACTGTAGAGAAGAAGAAACACCGAAAAAAGGGTAAGCTATCATCAATTCTTCCTCTATTTATCCCCTCTTATTTTTCTTTTCTCTACCCCTTTAAAACAGAAATCCTAGAATGATAATTAATTAGTAAATTAAATTTATATTAATTATTTAAACATATTATATGTATTATATCCATGAAATATAAAATTTTTATACATCTCATTGCCACTCTATTAATAATATCCTGTTAATGATTGGTTAACTGCAAAAAAGGACATTTCCATTTCATTTCATTTCACTAATCCAATATATGGTTATAATTAAATATTTATGATATATAAATGTATAAATATATTTATTTTATGATATTGGAATTAATTCTACATTTTTATAAATGGCCCTGAACAAAATAGAAAAATCGAATAAAAACACAAAATTTTTAAGGAAAACATGATATCAAAACACATAATCATTTGATGATGAAAATGAAATAAAGTGGGATTTATGGTAAGGGATTTCTCAAACCCAACTACTTTATTTTGGTTATCCAAATTTCATGAAATTTTCAGCATGGATACTCATATACTGTTCCTTAAATATTCTTTTAATATATTTCCCTTTTATGTTCCGAGATATAAAATTTTTATCCTTGATTTATAATCCAAATATGAAGATTTTATAAAATGATTTTTCTTTCGAAAACATATCTTTTACAACTCTTTAGTAACTTATTATTCACTCTATACTGATGATGTTTAATAAAATTTGTTTTCCCTCATTTATTTTGAAATCCCAAAGTTTTTTTATGAAATTATTTTTATGATATCCATATGAAAACTATCCCTTTATATGGGTTATTTTATGACTTTGATTGTTATAAATTCTATGTAGAATATTGGTTATGAGCATTTATGATGTGAAGGGTGGGACCAAAATTATATACCTCACCCTTTCACTGGTTCTTGTAATGTATCTCATGATATTATGTGAACTATTCATGAACATGATCCAATATTTTTTCCAAAATTATGAGGTTATGATTACACACATATGTTATGTGTGAACATGATGATAGTTTTCTTCACAACTATGTGTGTTAATTAACCAATTTTACAAGATGTTTTATTTTTTTGCAGGTTCCAAATTCCATGTATTATCAAAATTTGCCCTTATGATTATGATGAGGATCTTATTATTATTATAAAATTATGATTATTATACTCACTAATTCTATATTGATCAATGTCCCTTATTCCTCCTCTTACAATGCTATTAGATCAACCATTAATTAAATATATATCCAAAGGTAACTACATGTACTAAGGGGAACATGATATTTTAAAATTATAAAGATTAAATATTTAAATAAAATTTGATGTGTTATTTTGTTTAATTTTTGTATGATCCCAATTTTAACAAGACAAGAAAACATTTGATCAAAGATTTGTATCTCTATTATGTTTTTTATTTTGGGTAATTATCAGGTTTAAGAATAGAGGGCTGTGATATAAAAAAGTAAAACCAATTTAGGATTGTTTTATTCTTGATGATAGGAAATTTTTTTAGTTATTTTTTTAGATGTATATTTTTTTGGTTTAATGTTAGACCAAAGAAGAACCTATGGAACATGTAAATTTTTGGGAATGTCTCAAGATTCATGGTATAGTAAAAAAAACTATATTGTAGTATTCATTTCTGAAGATGAATAAATATCTCTTGTAAATTATTGTGAAACTAATCATTGTATGAAATTTTTTTTTCTAGATTATGGATATCAATTACAACATGATACTATAAATTATGATAGTATAAGTGCAATAGATATCTCCAAGAATGATGTATCTGATTTGAGGAAAATAATGTTGATATAAGACATCACTTTTTGAGAAATTAATTTCAAAAAATATATATTACTCTACAATTAATTGGAACTAAACATGATCTGGCACATATATTTACAAATCCTTTTAAAATTTAGAGAACAAATTATATTTGACATGAATTAAGAATGACTAACTATTTCTAAATATTTTCGTTTAGTTTTAATATTTCTTTTTCTAGTTATAAATTAACAACATCTGTTTATTGATATTTTTACTAAGGTAACCATGAATTATACTTCACATAGTTGGATAAGTAAACATATTTTTTTATTCATACATTGAGTTACGTAACTAGAACACATTAGTCATGTGTTCAACATACCTACCATTAACATTTACTCACATGGTCACTATACCTACCATGTAACTTAACTCATACGATCAGTATAATTACCTTGAATTCACAGTCAGCAAACCTACCCTACCTAATTTTTTGAGATCATTCATTTAACATAACTACCATTTCTATCATATACAATATAAAATTTTAAGTCATTTTTCTAATATTTTATTTATTTTTATTATTATTCTATTCCCAAAATGATTAAATTTTGAACTCAAATTAGAATTAGAATAATCACATATATTTTACCTAAAATCTCTTTCTTACATTTGAATACTTAACGTCTTTAGAAAATGACTTTTATGAGAACCACTCTTAAACTTAAACCCTCGGACTTCAAACTAAAGCATGAAAATTCAATGGATTAAGTGTGATCCTAACACTGCACCACTTGC
The DNA here is from genome assembly GCA_963277665.1 of Viscum album. Lineage (NCBI taxonomy): Eukaryota > Viridiplantae > Streptophyta > Magnoliopsida > Santalales > Viscaceae > Viscum > Viscum album. The sequence goes on from OY728121.1 coordinate 358,853,498, forward strand.
CAACATGACTCATGAAAAAATATTGAAGAAGGATAATGGAATCTCAAGTGATGTAGTGAATCTTCACAAAAACAATTTGTGGATTGAATAGTATATTATGAGAAAGATGTAGATGCTCAATGTTTAGAGTCAATCAGATCGTTAGTTTGGAAAGTAATTTAAAATTAAGGTTGTGATAATTTGTTTAATGATAATGGTATGTTTTTCATCCTAAATCTTGTTAATTAATATTTTTATGTGTTTGGAATTTATACCTAGATAAAAAGGAGACACCATTAAGATAATAGTTAATGGATAATACATTTACATTTCTTCAAAACACTGGGAAAATATATTAGGTGTACCATAAAAGGTTGGATATGAGGATAATCAAATCTCAACTCCTATATATCATGATCATTTTTAATTCCAAAGATCCCTAGAAAACTAACTGGGATTGAAACTTCTAGGCGGCCAACAAATGTAGAATTTAGTAGTGAATGCATATTTCTTGCTAAATTTATCCAACATTTTATGTTTCCTAAAAATGATATTTCAGTACACTAAGTCACCAAGATCAATTCTTCATATTTTTAATGAAAAATGGATTTTAGATTAATTTGTGTAGATATGTGATGAGGTATATGTATTAGTTGTTCAATTCATCTAACGAATTTAGTTATCTACCTTATAAAAAGTGGATTTCAATATTTTTAGAGTATAAATGTATATTTTACAAGGGGGAGGATTAGTTAACTTATTAATATATCCTTTCCTTAACTCAGATGAGGGTTTTTAGTACTCTTCGGATGATGAAGTGGCTCTTGTTGTGGAAGAAGGACAAGTTGAGGAATCAGAGGAAGAAGAATATGAGTTAGTTGATCTTGATGAGGAATCCAGGGTAGACCATGAGGATAATAAGGGACCCTATCCTTTCATGTAATTTGGACCACCAAACTCTCATATAACCTTACCATCTCATTAAAAGAGATACAAGATGAGTACCTTGTTGAGACTGAAGTGCATGTTAGTGGCAATATTGATGATCTAGAATGGAATTAGTCTAGGGACTATGAGGAATATGAATAAAATTAGGATGAGTCTCCTGTGATAGGAAGTAATCCTAGACCAAGAATAAAAATTTCAACAATAAGGGGTATAATTACCCTGAGTCTACAATGTTAGTTCTAAACTATTCAAAATATGATAATAATGGGGGATGTCCCTATCAGGGTGTCCAACCTTTGATCCCCTCTGTTAAAAAAAAGATTGATGGTTCCTTAATAGCTAAGGTTCATTCTCATAAAAAACTTAATGCATCTCTTATAAAAAGTAGTGATATAGAAAATGTTGTATCTCTCAGGGCGGTTGTTCGTAATCATGATGAGAATATAGATAATGAGAATGAAGTTCAATCGGTGATATCTATGTATGTTTACATTGTTGATGATGGTAGGTGGTTGAATTATGACATGTCACCTTTAATACCTATAGATACCCCTTATATTCTTTTCAAATCACTTGTTACAAAAGATAATTTTTGTGATTTAAAATCCGTTCTTATGGGAGTGATGAAAGAAAAAATTATTGGTTTTTTAATATCAATGGGCTCAATTAAATAAGAAAATATCTCCACATTATAAAAAATAGTGATTTTTCATCTTCACCCCAAATTTCAACTCTATACAGGCATAATGAGAAATTAGATAGAAGACATAAATGAACAAGTGGGTTCTCTGCAGTCTGATGATATTGATATGATGTTTTAGTTAGATCAAAGGTATCTAAATTTAGTATTTCATGCTTCTATATCATAATACTATTATTCCATATTTTTTAAAGGAATAATTAAATAAATCATAAGGGATGAGTTAGAATTTATTTTTTTAGGGTTACAAAAAATAGGGGAAGAAGTGATGGATCAATTTCAAACCCATGCGACTGACATTAGTGTTAGTGAAAATGACTTTCAGACAAGATTTAAGAGACAAAGAAACTATCAAAATGTGTATTAATTTATACCATACCATAATCCACAAAAATTTATTACTCGAGGATATGTTTTTATCATTGGATCATGATTTAAGGATTCCTCCGTTGACCCAAGACTTCAAGTCACAAGTGGAAAATATAAAAATTTAGAATCTTATTCGAGAATTTTATGAAAAATAATGAATATTATTTCTTATAAATGGATCATGGATATTGGGGAGTCTAATACATTAATAGGTTTCTAGAACCCAAGATATAAACTTCCAATACAACAATTCATGTGCCACCTACCTTACATATTTCTTCCACCCCTATAACTTCAACCTGAACCATCAACCCTTTTCTTTTTTCTACTAGAAAAGCATTATAACATCTCAAACTAGTTTCCAAGTGTGTGGTGATACACAAACCTTCAATATATTTTATTCCACACACTACCCAACCATCCCCACTTACATGAACCCCTCTCTCTAGGGGAAATTATCTCATCCATTCATATGTGAACTAGGATGCCTCAAATTCAGAATTGGATTAGACTTCCTTATTGGGGAATTTTTGGTATTCAATTTTGAAATACTATTTCCTATTAATAAAGTCTACTTAATCATATTTATACTTTATATGTTCAATTTTTTTATTTTTTTTATTTCTTTTGATACATTATTCTAACTTCACTTTTTGATTATCATAAAAGGGGGAGAAATCTTGTAAATGTAATATTATATTAGGTGTGTTTAAGATCATAAATTTTCTAGGGATGTATTAATATCATTTATAGGTTATATTTTTTCTTTCTATGAGTATATATTATTTGGGTTTTACCTTGGAGAGTTTTTGGGTGAAATTGGGTAATTTGTGTAGGATGTGGGGCAATGCTCGGTTGACGCATGGTTTTCCCAACCCGTGTGACTAGGCCAAAAAACCATGGTAACCCAAATTGAGGGGATTCACACAACTAGTGCACAAATTTTCAAATTGTGCTCCCTTATATTAGAAACAATGTGACTCCCTTAGAGTAGGTTCACAATTAAGCACACAGTTTGGGGAAACCATGTACCCTGAGAGGGAAATTATGTGTGTGGAAATTTAATCCACTAAAAATTATATTAAAAAAACTAAAAAAAACCCTCAAAATTCACCCTAAATCATCCCTAGATCGACCCTAAACAATTTATATCATTTTTTTATTCTACAAGATGGATTCCAAAGCCTTCTGATCTCTGTTCTTCGTGAATAAAATCCAAAATTGAAGATCTATTCCTATCCCATAAATAGATTCTCATACCGTATGGCTTACTCCCTCTCTCCCTTATTTCTCTCATCATTTGAAGTTGTGTTTTAATATGTTTTTGATGGATATATATTTAGGATTTTTGGATATTTATTATTTTTTTCTTGGATCATATTTTTGGATCATGACCTTTCTCTTCATCATGTTATTGATCATTCTGCTTCAATTGGGGATTTCCATATATTGGTGTTCATCATCAATTTTAAGGTAGGTGGTAAAAATTAAATTCCAATATTCTGGATTCTAATTGTGTTTATTCATTTTTAGATTTAAATTGGAGCATTTTTAAATTGAATCTTGAATTAAATTAATTCATTATTTGATTAATTTATTGTAACATAGAATTCAATTAATTAATTGGTGTATTAATTAATTGAATGTTGTGATTTTGAAATGACTAGAATTGGATAGATTAATTTTTTAATTAATTAATGGAATGTTGTGATATTTGAATATTTGGAATTGGATTAATTAAAGGGTTATTTTGTAATGAATTTTTTTATTTTTCATTTGGTGGAAATGGATTAATTAATTGGTGAATTAATTAATATGATGTGAGATTGAGGAATTGATGAGACAGTTAGATTGTGTAATTGGTCAATCATTGTGAGTACGAATTAATTGAAAATGAGAGCTATAAGATGTTTTAATTATCCTTAAATGGTTAATGGGTCTATGATTAAAATGATATAAAAGATTTAATAGTGAATTGTTCATATAATTTATTTTGAATAAATTGAGGAACCATGTTGTTGTGATACGTTGTAAGGGTAAATCAAGATTTGAAATTTTATAATAGGGTTAATGTTGATTAACCTTGATTGATGTGATATATGTGATATATGTGTGATTAATTGATATATGAGTTTTGGACACAAAATGAGCTTCCAAATACCCATAACTTTTAAATGAGTCTGGGATAGGGACCGAGGGTCAAAATACCCATATGTGATATTATGGTTTGGGGAAGGGACTGAGGTTACAAATACCCATATGATATTGTGAGTGTGGGATAGGGTTTGAGGCTCAAAATACTCATATAAGATATTTTGGTGTGAGATAAGGACAGAGGATCCACATTCCAATGAGGTGTTAGACACACCGTTATATAGTCGTGAGTACACATTGGTATACAGTTCCAAATAGCCATTACATGATTTGAAATTCAATTATATATGTTGAGCATTGTATTTTGATATGGTTCATACTCTAGCACGATCCAAGTTAGAAATTGATGGTACTGGTTTCCTTGGGAAACTAAGAGTTTCTGTGGTTAAATTAAAGATTGATTTAAATTTAAAAAATGTTTACTAATGAATTGTACTTTATTCTTTGTCAAAATTCATACCCTATTTTTGATAAGATATTGTTTTAGAAGAATTTGGTGGTGGAATACCATGTTGTACACAAGCCCACTCTAGGTTCTGAATCAGTACCCGAATAGACATCAAGTTTACAAGACAAGATAAGGGAAAGAATTTTATGTAAGATTGCTGAGTCGGAATAGAGAATGGAAAAGAGAACATGAACTGATCTTGGGACCCCAATGGGAGTATTAGTGTGTATTTATTTTTGGTTTTTTATTTAAAACTTGACATGTATTAGGCATGAAATATCTATAATTTTGGTTTGGATATATTATTCCTATTTTAGTAATCATTTGATATTGGTTTTATTCTGGTTATTGTTATATATTTTGGATGCCATTTATTTATTTTCATTGTTGTTCTACTTTTATAAAGTGGGTATTGTCTCCCCATGATCAATATTAGACCCTAGATGGCAGTTGGAAGCCTCTGGTTTATGGGAGGCATTCTTAAGGTCATGTAACCGACTGACTAAAGGCACCAGTGTGTGGCACTTGAGTTGGGACGTTACAAAGTGGTATTAGAAGTGTTTTGTTTCTTTGTAATTCGTCATACTATTTGGGACATGTAGACATGATAATAGGATGAGACGAGTCATGATTAAGAGCTCGTGTATCTGATTAGATAACCCATGCATGAGGGAGAATCCAATAACACATGGTGGGATTGTTTTTATTGATGTGTTTTTTCATAGTTTCTTATTATTTCACCTCAAGTGATTCACTTATCTTGTGATGTGATTTTTTTAAGATATTAAATAATTTTTCTTTTGGCCCAGTATGGAATGAGAGTTGAGTATTAATTCATCATTCTAGCTGGTAAATATTTGGGGTGAAATGCATCATTTTAGGCATTTTAAGGAAAATAGGTATTTGGGTAAGCTGCTAAAATTGAGTTTTCTCCTTAATTTTCAAATTGAACATAAAAAGGTGTCTAAAATGATTTTAATGTTTTTATGTGATGAAATAAGTGGGTTAATGGGAGTCTAATTAGAAACATAATTAATGATAATGAATTTAACCATGGTTAACCTAGAACCAGATTAGGTATGGTTAAGGGTGGTGATAGAGCCTCAGTCTGCACCATGTGGTGAGGTTTGAGGGACTCAATTGTAAGGTATTGTTACGAAAATGTATTGTTAAAAGTGTTAATGTTGTGTTGCATGTACTAATAAGTTTATATGGAATTCTTGAGACATTCCTCCATGATGGTTATTGTTGATAGGATGATAGGAGCTTATGGATAGAGATGATCCACCAATAGTGGAACCAAAGGCACCGATAGTGTTGGGTGAGGAAGTCAGAGAGTATTTCCATGATAAATTTCCACATTTAAAGTTGTTAATGGAGAGATACCTAGAGAAGGTAGTGATGAGTATGTATGAATTGACATAATAGTTTCTATTACCACACCCTCTTACCTTCACATGAGAGGGTGGACCTGAGGCAGTAGAGTTCTAGATTGAGTCCATCCAGAATATACTTGAACATATAGAGAATACTATAGAGAATAGTGTAATGTTGGTTTCTTACATGTTATGAGGATCTGAAAAGTAATGGTGGGACATTCAGGTTCAGATTTGGTAGGATTATAATATGGTATTGAAGGACTTATTGGAGAAGTTCATGAAGCACTTTTATCTTGAGACACTGAGACTGGAGAGAGAAGAAATGTTCATGAGGATCCCTAAGGGGAGGATTTTTGTGAAGGAATATGTTGTTTTCTCTACTAGATTTTATTACTTTTATCCATGACTAGTAGGTGTTGAGACAACTATGGAAAGGATTTTTTAGGATGACCTTAAATGTGTGGTTAAGTCTCAAGTTAACATATTTCAGTTGAATTCTATTTTCTAAAGTGGTTGATTGGGCTTTCATATACAAAGGGAACCTGATGGAGACTTCCAGTCAAGGATAAATTGTTTTTTCTAAATGATCTAGTGGTACTAATTCTGAGGGAAGGAAGTATCATTATGATAATGTTGACCAGAGTTTCGGGAATAAGGGTGTCCATGGTGAAGGATTAGTTTCTCAAGATCTTACTCGAGAGATTTTCCACCAGTGTAGTAGGTTGAGCCACTTTCATAGGCATTTTCCTCGAACAACGGTATATTTCCAAGATTTTGGTAGGATATGAAATCTATAATTGTTCTGTAGGAACCCACGATAGATGGGTAATGATAGGGAAACTAGGAAGAATCAAAGTGTAGGAAGGGGATCTTACACACTATATTAGTATAGAAGTTGGAGTTATACTAGACATGGAGGTAGGGGAAGTGGAAATATTGATTCTGGGAAATACAACGTATTTCATTAGAGTGGATCAACTTAGGGGACTCAGACTACATCATAGGGAAGAGGGGAATGACAGTTGCATGCACTTCAGCGTACACTGGTGGATAGTGTGGCAGGATCATTGATAGTTCGTGGTAAAATTCTTGTAACATCTCTAATATATAGTGCCTTATTTGATATTGGTTCCTCTCATTTTTTATACCTCACAACTTGTGATTATGATAGGTGTGACAGTAGAGTTTTTGAGTGGGGTAATAAAGATTGATACACCAGGGGGTATAGTCTAGGGAAATCTATTTATGAAAGGGGTGTTCTCTCATGGTTGGGAAGTATCATTTTCTCTAGGATCTTTAAAATCATGATATGTTAGGCTTCATCCAAATAATGGGAATTCACTTGTTGGTTTCATACTATGCCCACCTAGATTTTTACCCTAGGGGAGTGATTTTATGTCTCCTGATGGTGAAAAATATATTCATTGTGGAGATTGGGATATTTATGTAGGTCGGGCAGGGCTAGTTCATCAACAAATGGTGGATCTCACCACCCTATTTTCTAGTATTTTTCAAGATCATGGTGTTGTAAAGTATGATTTCTTTCCACCCATAGTGGATAATTTCTATGATGTGTTTCATGAAAACATCCCAGGTCTGCCACAAGAGATAGATATGGAATTTACAATTGTTCTCATGCCTGGGGTTAAGCCAGTTTCTATTCCACCATATAGAATGATACCAATAAAAACTACTAAAAAACTATTTTTATCCATTAGTAGGGACTTAATTGCGATAGCTAAAAACATTGTTAAATACCCCATTTGTCACCACTAAAAAAGGGTTGTTAAAGATGGTCTTTAATAGTGCTAAAAAAGAGATTTTAAATATGTTCATTTATCAAATCGTTTTTACAAGAGTCTATAAAACCCAGCCTTTATCAGTGATTTTAAAAATGTTCTAATAAAGGAGGTATTTTATCGGTTCTTGTATAAAAGCACTAATAAAGAGTGAGTATTTATTAGTGCCTTTTTAGAAGTGCTGATAAAGACCCCCAATTATCAACGCTTTCTTACAACCACCAATAAAATTATACTTCATAAAAAATTATATTTCATTAAAAATAATATATTAATATATAAATACAATATATTTTATTAAAATATGTTTTAGAAATGCTATATAGGCTTTTACACTTAATATATAAGATATTTTTTGAAAATAGTTTATAAAATAACTAAAAAAATATTTTTAATTAATAATTTGTTTATCATTAACTTGTAATAGTCATTTAGTATCAATTTGAAGAAAAAAAAATTAATAAATTAATAAATGATCTAAAATGAGTTAAAAATATATCTTGAACTTCAAACGACCATAAATTTTGATCCTAGTGTCTGTTTGGGCTCTAACACATATCAAATAGATTTCTACAATGATATGCATGCCCTCGATGACATAGTTAAACCTCTGCCACATTTTACGAGGCCAAAAAAGCATAGAAGGCCTCAAAACTATGTTTTTAGTCGGGGTACCCTGATTTTTTTAACATTCGATGGATTTTAAACCTCATTTAAGTGGGTATTTTTCCCTTTTTCAGTAGGGACTGAATTTATTCCCAAGTGTTACAATGATATTCATGTTATGTTTTTTAAATTTTATTGCTTTTCACAGTGTGATATTACTTATAATAAAATATATTCATGTTTTCTTATATTTACTTATAATAAATTATTCATATAAATGCATATATTAAAATATTTATGTAAAAATGTATATTATAAAATATCTAAATAAATACATATTCTAAAAATGAATTTAAAACAATATCTACCATTCTTACATTATAAAAATTTATTTGAAGTGTTTATATATTCATTTATGTCTGTATTAATAAACAGATATATATATTTATATTATATTCATGTATATGTAAATGAATATAATATTTAATATATTTAAATAAATATATATGTATATTTTTCACACACACATATATTGTATAAATGTATTTAAAAATAATTTTATAAATATATGTATATATATATATAATATCATTAAATAGATAGAAAAACAAGATGGTGTAGTGGTAAAGGCCTTCTAACTTCAAAAGAGAGGTGCAGGGTTTGAATCCAAGTGGGCGCGCATTTTTCTAGGAATTCAAAAATCCCTAATAAAAGGTGTGGTGGTGTGAAATTTGTTGATATAGGTGGGGGGTAGAGCATTGTTAAAGGGGCTGATAAAGAACTGATAAAGGGGTTTAGGCTCATGGACGTCAGAATTTTTTACCCCCTTTAATAGTGCTTCTATTATCAATGCTAAAAAAGAACTATTAAATTTTTTCAAATTTGAACAACACTACTTTTATGAGTTCTTTTTCGGTGCTGATAAATTATTATTCTAGAACTGTTAAAGGACTTTTTTATAGTAGTGAGAGATTTAAGAGCTTAAGACAAAATTTGAAGAGTTAAGAGATAAAGCGTTTTTTTATTCGAGTACATCGCCTTGGGGTTCACTAGTTATTTTCAAAGAAGTATAATGGGAGTTTGAACTTTTGGGTTAATTACTAGAAGTTTAACCATATTAAAATGAAGAATCAATATCGTATTTCGTGCATAGATGATCTATTTCACTATTTAAAGGGATCTTGTTTCTTGTCCAAGATCAAATTGAGATCGAGGTATCATTAGTTGAGAATGTGACCATCTGATATATAAAGAATTTCTTTAAAACATAGGTATAGAATTTATAAGTTTTTTGTGATACCATTTGGGTTGAAAACCACTAGAAATTTTTATGGACATGATTAGAAAAATCATCAACCAATTATTTTATTGGATTATGGTAGTGTTTTTGGATTAAATCTCTGTGTACTCCGAGATTTATAATGATCATTCCCAATATCTTAACATCATTCTGAGTACCCTAAGAGAGAATATGATATATGCCAGGCTATCTAAGTGTCAATTTTGTATTTATTAGGGGCACATCTTAGGTCACATCATCATAGAGTAAGGTGTTTTAGAGTATCCATATAAAGTCCAGGTAGTGGTTTCATGGGAGAAACCTAATAATGTTTTCAATATCTATAGCTTTATAGAGTTAGTAGGATATTACTGGAGGTTCATCCAAGATTTTTACTATGTGGAAGTTCCGATTCAGATCTTGACGAATAAGGGATTAATGTTTGAATTTTCGAGATCATGTGATAATTCCTTCCAAGAGTCGAATAAGTTCTTGACTAAGACACTGATCTTGATCCTACCCGAGCAAGGTGAGGAGTATACGGTACTTTGTAACCCATATGGGATCAGGCATGGTGAAATTTTTGTATTGGGAGATTGAGCTGTGGCTTATGGATCTTTATAGTTGAGGCCACATGAACAAAACATCTGTATACATGATATCGAGTTAGTTGTAGTGTTTTTGCCTTGACGTGTTCGTGTCATTATCTTTAGGGTTAGAAGTTTAATGTACATACTAATCACAATAGATTAAAGTATATCTTTTTTGTGAGATTTAAATCTCTAGAAGTGTAGGTCGGTTGAGTATATGTAGTTATTTCATTTTGAGCTAGCATATATGATCAAGAAAGGGAAATATAGTTGTTGGCACATTATGAAAAAAACATAGACTTAGGAAATTCAGGATTCTAGCATTGAGTGTAAAATGATTACATTACTAGATGTGATTCATGTTGTGGTTTTGGAAAGTTTTGATAATATGAATCTCATATCAGTTTTTGTGGATTCTTCACTTTTTAGTCAGATCAGGGAAATGAAGTCTTAGGATCTGTAGAGTTTTTTTAATGAGATAAATTTATAAAAGTGGTGTTTCACCATCCAATTGGAGTATAGATGAGGATGGGATCATCTATGTCAGGGATTAGGTTGTTGTGACTGAAATCATACAGGAATATTAGATACATTAATTTTGTTCCTTAAAGTGGGTGGTGAATCAAGGTGTGAAAAAAATGTATTATAACATTTGGAGATATTTTTTTCTTTCCATGCACAAAAAAAGAGATAACATGTTTTGTGACACAATGTTACACCTATTAATAGGTGAAGGCCAAGCATCAATAACCTGGTGGTTCACTAACTCCATTGTCCAATCCAGAAAGGAAGTGGGAAGATGTTACTATAGAGTTCATTATTGGTATTTTGAGGATTCTTGGGCATAATGATGTTATTTGGAAGATTATGGAATAACTGTTGAAAGTCACATGTTTCATTCCAATATAGGATACTTTCTCAGGGGATCAATTAGAAGACTTATATGTTTGAGAGATAGTTTATCTATACGGGGTGCCATAAATTATTGTTTCAGAATGTGACTCACTTTTTAATTTGAACTTCTAGATGGCCCCACAGAAGGCTCTTGGTACACAAATTTTAAGAGTAGATATTTGCACCCATAGAAAAATGGGAAGTCAGAATTCACTATACAAGTGCAAGAAGACTTGCTTCTATAGTGTGTCGTAGACATTGGTGGGTCTTCGGTGAATCACCTAGATTTTTTAGGGATTTTCCTATAAAAATAGTTATCAAGAAACTATTTATATGGAACCACGTGAGGAACATTATGGTAGGCTATATAGATCATCTCTATACTAGATGGAGGCGGGTGGGTCAGAGTTATTGGGAAAAATTTTCATATAGGAGAAGTCAGATCAGGCTCATATGATTGAGAACCATATAGATATGGAGCATAGTATATATACTTCATATGCTAATAGATGCTAATGACCTAGGGAGTTTACATTGGGTGATCATGTGTTCCTTTGGGTGTCAACTAGATTTGGTCACCAATGGATTCAGATACATGGAAAATGGAACCCAGTTTTTTTGTACCATTTGAGGTTGTGGAGAGAATCAGGTTTGTGCCTATAGATTGGATCTTTAAAAGAGGTATAGTTCTATGCACAATTTTTTTCATGTTTCACAACTATGGTAGTACCACCCTGACCCTTCTCATGTGATCTATGTGGATTATTTTGAGCTTGAGACTGATGGGTCCTCTGAGGAGCATCCGATAAGTGTGTTATATTACAGTGAGAAAGTGTTTCGGGGAAATACCATACTGATATTTCATGTATTATGGAATCATTTTCATGTTCAGGTGAAAACATGGGAGATATAAGTTGATATAAATGCTTAGTGTCCTAATCTTTTTGTCTTGGAATCTTATAGATGCTTTGGATTACAGCTCGAGGATGAGCTGTTATATAGTCGGAAGATTGTAATCTGTGATTTTTTTTCTGAATGTCTCAAACTCATTTTCAGGTAATATTTTTCCTTGTTTTTATTTTATCTTGTCTGGTTTTTACCTTAGGTATTTTTTAGTTGAAATGAGAGAATTTTGGTAGGAAATGGGGTAGTGCACAGTAGGTGCAAGGTTTTCCCCAACCATGCACCTTGGCCAGAAAACTGTACGGACCAAAATAAAGGGGATTCACAGAGCCAACACATGTTTATTCAAATTGTGTTCCCTTCTAAAATTAGCTGAGAGAATCCATGAGGTAGGGAACGTGGTTTTGGTAAATCATGTTCTTTGAGTAAGAAACAGTGTGCACAAAAGTTTAATCCCCAAAAAATAAGATAAAAAATAACCAAACCCTATAAATTCATCATAAATATAACCCTATCTTGACACTAAACGATTTCAATCCTTTTTGGAGGCTTATGGATGGATTATATGGCGTTCCAACCTCTGTTCATGGTGAATCAAAGTCTAGATTGGAGATATGAACCTCTCCTGGCAAGACATTCTCATCCCATATGGATTCCTCCCTTACTAACATATTTCTATCCTCCTTTGAAGGGATGTTTTCCTCATTTTGTGATGGATATATATATAGGGTTGTTGGATCATTATTTTTTTGATCATCAATCTAGGTTTTAGATCGAGATCAAGTTATTCATCTTGTCCTTGATTGTTCCACTTCAACTGGATATTTCCATTGGTGAGCATTCATCACCAATCTTGAGATTGATAGTCCAAATTCAATTCCCATAGTCTTGATTCCAATTGCATGTATGAGTGTTTATATTTCAATTGGAACATTTGGAAACTAAATCTATAATTGAATAAATTAATTTATTGATTAATTTATAGAAACATATAATTATATTAATTAATTGGTGAATTAATTAAAGGAATGTTGTGATTTTTTAATTTGTGGGATTGGATTAATTATTTTTAATTAATTAATGTAATGTTTTGATTATTCAATTGGTAGAATTAGAAAAATTAATTAGTTAATTTATTATTGTAATTTTTTTATTTTTCAATTAGTGGAATTGGATTAATTAATTGGTGAATTAATTAATGGAATGTGTGATTGAGGAATTGATGATAAAGATGGAATTATTTAATTAGTTAGTTATCTTTTGTAATAATTAATTGAAAAATAGAGTTATAAGATGTTTTAATTAAACATTAATGGTTAAATGGTTTATAATTTAAATTATGTAAATGATTTAATGTCTAACCATTCATATTATTCATTTTGATTAAATAGAGGAACAATGTTGTTTTGATATGTTGTAAAGGCATATCATGATGTGAAATGTTATAATAGGTTCATTATTGGGTAACCACGATTGATGTGATTTATGTGATATTTATTCGATTGATTGATATATAAGTGTGGGACACTAATTGAGGTTCCAAATACCCATATATTAAAAATGAGTTTGGGATAGAGACCGAGGCTCCAAATACCTATATGTGATATTATGGTGTGGTATAGGGATTGAGAAACCAAATACCCATATGAGATAGTGAGTGTGAGATAGGTACTAAGACTCCAAAGACCCATATGTGATATTCTGGTATAGGACAGTGAATGAGGCTCCAATTTCCCATAGGTTGTTAGACATGACATTTTACGCCTAGGTTTTGGAATTGTACTGTGGTTCCAATTCTCCATGATATTATTTTAAATGAAATGATAAATGTTGAACATGGTATTTTGATATATTTTAGAACCCAAGATGTGGTGAAGCATGTATTTATGGTGTAGTTTTACCCAAGAACCTAGTGGTTTATGTGGTTAAAATGATGAAAAATATAAATGTCGTTAATTTTTTATTTATTCAATATAATTTATTATTTATACAACTACATAAACTTTTTTTGACATGATATTGTTTTAGATGTCGTTGGTGGTGGACTACTGATTTGTACTCACACCCAAATCAGGATACCAAATCGGTACCTGAATAGAGTTCATCTTTTTTCAGATAGGATAAGGTAAATGGTACTACATTAGAAGGTTGAGTTAGGATGGAACATAGAGGAGAGAACCAGACCTAGTGTTGGGACCCCCTTAGAAGTGTCAGTGTGTCTTTATTTGGTTTTTTACATTTGAAACTTGACACTTAATAGGCATGACATATTTACAGTTTTGGTTTGGATATTTTATTCTTGTTTCAGTCATCATGGGGTATTGGTCTTATTCTTATTATGGTTATATCATTTTGCTATTGTTTATTTACTTATGTTGTTGTTCTACTTTGATAAAGGGGGTGTAGTCTCTGTATGATTTATATTAGACCCTCAATCCTAGTCAGTAGCATATGGAATATAGGAAGGTGCACCTGAGGACATGTGATTGACTAGATCAGGGCACCGGTGTATGTAAACCTGTCTGAGAAGTTATAGGGAGAATGTTTGAAATAAATTGGAGATATTAAATGTGTTAATTCGTTGAAAATTAGTGATCTTTGGAAGAAATATTTTTTTGAATTGTTTAATTAATTTCTTTTTATATGTCATGAATTGTGATAATAAAAATTGTTAGATTGTTGTCTTAGTCCAGTGACTCTTTATTTTAATGATCCCAAATCATGTTTATTATATTTCTAATTAAAATCATTTTTATAGTGGTCAATAATTATCTGGACAAAATGAAAAAATTAGATATGTCTTGAACCTACCAAGAAATCCTACCACATGTGTAATATACCTTTTGTGTGAAGAAACTGAACTGACCATAAATTTAAAGTGATTTGGTGAAACCAACCAGATGTTGTACTCAAACTATCCATATGTACATTCAACTAATCATGGATTAGATAATTTAATTCTTTTTAAGTCATAATGTGGTCATGTGATGAAGTTCAACTGACCACATGTATACTAGACCCACCTCATGTTAAAGGTCTACCTATCACAAGAATAATTCAACCTACTTAATAAATTACCAAGTTACCATACACAAGGTTAGTGAATTTTTCAATGTCTTGAACTGACTATGTGACCGTATTGTAGTGTTTGTAATAACAATGCACCAATTACATGAGAAAATGAATTTTAATGTGAAGATAAGAAGCAACCGCATGACGAAAAGAAAATACCGTGAAATATAGTATTTTTTCTGCATGAAGGATTCAATGTACCATGTGAAGTAAGGTACATACCTCTTTAAGAGATCAAGTGACTGCAATAGAAAGTAAACTGACATTGCCAACCGACCAAGTTCCAAAGTGACCATGATTTAGGTGAAGACAACCAACCTTTTCTAAGTTAATTAGTGTCATATTTTAAAATTCCCAATGTTAATATTTTGGAACATTAATTATAGATTCAATAAAATTATAACTGTAAAGAATATCCTCTAATGGATTATTTTGTGAAAATATATACTTATTTGAAGATCCTCTTATGGATAATAATAGAGAGAAAAAAATGTTCTTATGAGTAGTGTATAAGAATAGATTATTATACATGTGTGATAACTAATATATATATATATATATGATCAGACTGAATATTCCATGACACATTTTATTCTTGAACAATCTAGGAAAAATTAGCTGAGACCTCTCAAAGAAAAATTTGATGACACTGGAATAACTAAAGATAATTAGATTGATATGCATCAAATATTATCTCTTTCCATCATTTTATCTTTTTTATAGATGATCCTATGAAAGATGTATTTTTATACTATATTTATCTAAAATAAAAAAAAATTCATTGTATTGGAGAGTTCAATACACACACACACACTCTCTCTCTCACTATTTTTCATCATTACTCCCATGAAGAACTCTAGAGGTGGCTCTGAGGCTTGGAACGCCTATGTAAAATTTTTATTGTTCTATTTCTATCATAGAGAACAGTGGAAGTGGATATTTATATCCTAGATAGCCTTGTGAAATATTTTTTTTTGAAAACCGATCCTGGTTGTGGATCAGTTATTGTTTCATTAACTTATTGGTATATGGTTATTTCCATATAAAGAGGACTAAGTCTCATCTTGAGATTAAAACTTTTGAATTTATTACACTATTAATCTTTATAGTTTTTCATTATCTATTTTGAAAAACAACCCAAAATATATTTTCAAAACTATTGTAGAAAACCAATACATTGATATTTAACTTTAATTTATGTTTTATATACGATGTTTGATTTATGTAAATTTGTTTCAAAAGATAAAAGACACTATAAACCTTTTTTCCCTAAGATGTAATTGAACTACTGATAAGATTTTTTAATAATTAAATTTCATTCTTATATTATTTTAGTCAATTAGGAATTTCTATTAACATGGGGAATTTATTTTTAAATCATTTATAAAATATTTTTTATTGGAAATTTAATTCACTCCCCTATTGAGTTTTCCAGTCTTTTCCAACACGGGTTTTCCCAATAGAAATACCAAATCTAGTAACCCAGAGTCATTGTATTATTTATTACATTTGTACATGATAAAATGGATTTCTCAATGAAAGATCAATAAGTTTAGTAGTCTTTAAGAACTAGATACCTACATGATTCCGATAATAGATTGGAAATATAAAATATGTTGAATAAGAAACATTCTCATATCCTTCACTATATTCATAATATCTATCTCTATATCTTGGGGAAACGAAACAATAATGGGAAAGATAATATTCTTAGTTAGGGTTAGATACAGTGGAAGCTATTATAGGTAAATAATTTACAAGCAATATAGAAATGTGAATAATAGAAAGTACATGATACTTAATAAATAACAAGAGAAAAAAATGAATCCATAGATAGTTTCATTGAAATAATATCATGGATAATTATAACTAAATTCTCAACAAATGAAATGAATAATATTGGACTTCATGATCTCAGACATCATGAAATCATTACCATCAAATAATTTTTCCATGATAGTTCAGTTGATTGGTTGGTTTACACTAAAAACCCATTTTATAATGCTAAAAAATTGATTTTTCTCACGAGACATGTCAATGAATCAATGGAATATCTATATCCAAAACCCACCCATCACAACATATTTAATACATTCCTCGTATATTGAATGATCTATTTAATTGGTAAAAAATATACCCTATCAAAAAATGTATATATTGAGTAATGAGTTCAAAATATCAATATTTCCCCAGTTAATTAAATAACTTTGAAAGTAAAACACCTTATGTAGAAGTCGTATATGGTTTAGTTAATAATCATATTAATGATGTAAATAATGTGGAAATTTAAGGGAAATGTGATGTCTAATGAGAAAATATTACGAGAAAGTGAATGTTTCAATAAATATTTAATGATAAAAAAATCAATTAGAGATAAAATATGACATTAAATTTATAAGAAATATATGTTTTTAGTAGACTAAAGTCTTCTAGAAAATTCAAGAGATATATTAAAAAAAAATTCATTAAATTATTTTCTTTATAAAACCATTTAAAACATGTAGATGGATATAAATGTGATTAAAATGGTTTTGATAGAAGGAAAATATATTTACACTGTATACATTTAAAAATAATGATTCATTTTGATTTTTTATAAAAATAGCAAAAAATGTCCCTTTCAGAAAACATCTGAAATATTAATTTAAAACTATCTATAAATTAAGAGATAACTTAAATTGTTCTTGATAAATAATTCCAAAAAATAAAGAGTACTTTTGATAAATATAGACATGGAAAACAAATTCACCTGATCAAAAAGATAAATAAGATCATACTTTCATTTAAATATTTATTTTTTTAATTCTAGTTAAAAAGAAATAAATAGTTGGAATAAAATAATAAACTTCTTAAATATCCAAAGGATAATAAAATAGATGTTTTTAATGATATATTATACTATTAATTCAATGAAAATATGAGCAATGTTATAAAAAGATATTTTAAAATAAATTCTTACTTGTTTGGAAATATTTAAATTGTAACCCCCAGAAAGAATAGACTTGAATCGAATAATTTATCACCATTAATAAATATATATTCATTTTAAATACACAAAATGGTATTTATATATTCCACATAAAAATAAATAGATTCATAACACTAAATAAGTCAAAATATTGTAGAAATTGAAAGAAAACCCCTTACCCCATGTTTTAATTTCCTGATAAATGTTTTAAACATCCTGTATAATAAATTTATATTTTTTATAAATTTAAA
The DNA here is from genome assembly GCA_963277665.1 of Viscum album. Taxonomy (NCBI): domain Eukaryota; kingdom Viridiplantae; phylum Streptophyta; class Magnoliopsida; order Santalales; family Viscaceae; genus Viscum; species Viscum album. The sequence goes on from OY728121.1 coordinate 358,871,837, forward strand.
TAAAATAACCATATACTATCTATAATATAGTATTTGATCCTTTTATAACATCTTATCCCATGTTTTTCAACAATATTTTATTATTATGATTTTTTGAGTATTAATTGCTTCATTTTTCTTAAGAATATTGGTTCAGTAGTTGCAGTAATTTTACTCTATTATGGTTACATAATCTCCATAATGTTATTCATGGTATAAATATAATTTATATACATTCTAAATATAAATACATCTTTATATATTCATTCATAAAAGGTAGATACTAGAAAAACCATTACACCATTCATGGAGATGATAGGTCGTATGTATGCATGAAAATTGATTTCTCTTTTAGAAAGATGGAATAAAATAAATTTAAATAATAATTCAAATTTAGAGAATATTTATATATCATATATTTCATATATATTCATTAAATTTACCCTTATTTCTATCTATATAAATAAAAAATGAAAAATGGATCACATCAGTTCATAGATGTGGTAGTCCACACGTACGCATGATTGATGTTGTCATATTACCAAGGATTGGAAGGTAAGAAGTTAGATATGACATTGAAATTTTATATTCATAATTATTTCATAAATATCAAATATATTCATTAGTACCAAATTTTTAACTATACATGTAAATTGGCGATGAAAAATAAATTACACTACTATGTGGATACAGTAATCCATATAGAGGCATGAGTGATCTTTTCACTTTTTGTATGATGGAAAAGAGATATAAATTTGTTATCACATAATAATAATAAAATATAAGAATATTTATGATATTGTATTTATTATTTTAGGATGGATACAATAGATTTAAAGGACGTAGAATAGGCTTCCTTGAGATCCCTTCTAAAAGACTCTTGGAATTGTCTTTAAAGAATTAAATAATTTATAATTTATATATATATATATATATATTTAGATTAGAATTGGGTATGGTTTCTATGAGCTATATAGATTAATGTGGGGAAAATAAAAGACAAAATATGTGTCCTTTTATAAGTGAGGGAAGGTACAATCTTGAAAATTTTAAAAATATTAAAACATAATAATGGAGAATTCATGGAAAAGTGGTTCCAAAAAGAAATTTATTCAAATATAAGGAGGTTATGGTAATGATTTAATAATAGAAACAAATATTTATTATTTTATATATCATTTTAAACTTTATCATTTTTATTAAACCCATTCATTAACCAGTTTTAACCTTAACCACTGTAAAAAAATATCAATATTAAAGTGTTATAATTTTACTTACATGTTGAAAATTGGATTATAAATAGAAAAGTGATGAAATTTAAAATAATATCTTATCCCTTTTTTTCTAGTTTTATATTTTTTGGTTTTTGAAATAATTTAATAAAATTTTATTTTCATAAAATATAACTAATTTAATTTTCGATAGCATTCATTTAATTTGACTTTAAAAACATAAAGAAAATTTGGAATTATAATATAAATATTTCACACATCCCTTATATGTTATATTAAATTTTAAAATTTATAGATAACTCTATATCACCCAAATAATAATACTTTTAACGTTTTTAAAAACAATTATATGAATTTTCTATTACCTGAACGCGCATTATGTCAGCGTTGTGTGAGGATTTAAGGTAATTATTTTGTTATTAAAAATTAAAACTAAGTACACATGAAAAAATTTTAATTAGTAATTCAAATAACCATTCATAATTTAACATAATCTATTTTTACCAATTTTTTTACATATATTAAAACAATTGAGTGACATATATGACATTATTTTTTAGTTAAATATTATAAAGTTCAAAATGAAAAATGAAAGAAAAAATGGTCATATTTTATCAATTTTGTATGCATATGGACGAAATAAACTTATCCAATGAAATTAATTCACTTTTTTTAAATTAATTTGTGGCCTTATCACAATTTTTTTCTAATTACTTGATTTACCATTTATCAGGGTGATAAATTTTACCATTATCACTATTCATAATGTCTAAAAATAAAAGGACTGTATTTTATAAAATATAATATTTTTATTAAAAATATATAATAAATTTTCTAAAATTCAATTCATATAATTAATATAAGTTAATATAAAAAAATAATAAAATGTGATTAAAAAATATTTTACAGAAAAAAGTGCTTTATGCTTACAAAATTAATCACATTAAAATCAAGTAAAATGTTGATACTAAAGGAATTAATTAAAATAAATTACATAAAATATATATTAAATCACTTTAAAATCAAATAAAAAATATAATTTAACTTTTAAATTATTTTTTGGAAAAAAATGTATGACACTTTTACAGAAACAAAATTATTTTTGACTATTCTCTGAAAAATAAATCTTTTTATAAAAATTTTAAAAAATCATTAAAAGATAATATTGACAATAATATATTAAAAATTATACCCTTTTTAAAAAATTCAACTTCGAAAAATTGATGAAATTAAATTCTATAGATATCATTATTGAATCGTGAAAGTGATTTACTCAAAATTGAGAACTTATTTCCCAAGAGTTAATGAATATATATAAATTAAATAATTTATTTAATAATTTTTTTTCAAAAATTTGGTTAATACTATTAATACCAATAAATCAAATGGCTATAGTTCAGTTAACATATAAAAATATTTTAATCATTTATCATGATTTATTTATACTCGGTGGTGCGTGTATCAAAAGCCATCAAAAAGTTATTTTTCTTAAAGAGAAAGATATCATAAAATATTGGGGTGTTAAATTATACCCCATTATATTAATTTATCCCTAGATTTCACTATGATACAAACTACTGAGGATACATCTGCCTCATCAAATCCTTGGGTTCCTCTTGAAACTCTCTAATTTTATGATTTCACTTTAAAACATTGACCAGGAGAGTGGTCTTGTTTCATAGAACTTTCTCTTTATAAACCAGAATCTCAATATTATGTTTTTCATAAGATAGATCTTACTCTAGTCGTATGACCTCTCGGTTTATTATATTTTAAGGATAATGTTTTTACTTCCTCAGTTGGGATACATACTATGCGATAACCATTTTGAAGGGATAAATTTATATAGGGATCAACTTTCCCTTCTCTCCAAATCTCATAAAATTCATCAAATGATGTATTTATAGGAATACCTTATCACTAATGTTAAAATATATATTTCATAGATTATTTTTAGAATACCTTTTTTCAACTTTGAGATACCCTTATGTGTTTCAAAATATATCTATCCTTCTTTGTTATTTCCTTAAATAGACTTGGTTGCAACAACATTGTTTCTCCAACTACATCCCAACATGTTACAATATTTCACTTCCTTCTATAGAGGGATTCATAAGGACCCATCTAAATGCTTGAGGGAAAGATTTTTATTATAATAAAATTATACCAAAGGAAGGTGTTTATCCCAACCACCATTGAAATCCATTGACAATGCTCTTGACATGTATTCTATAACATAAATAGTCCTTTCCAATTGATCATTTATCTGAGGATTATATATTGTAATGAAACTAAACAATGTATCCATAGATTTCTGGTTGATTCTATAAAACATTTAGTTAAAAATCAGATCCAAATCAGATTCAATTTTTATTTTTATTTAGGAAATCTCACAAATTCTTTAATGTATAACTATGTAAGATTATCAAGAGAGAAATATTTTCTTATAGTGATAAAATGTGTTGATTTTATAATGATATTGACAAAAATCTAAATAGTATTATTCAATTTATATGTTTTGGGGATTATTATAATAAAATAAATGGAAATATTTTCCCATTTCTATTCTAATAAGGGTAATGGTTATAACAATCCATTATAATTATATCTCTTATCCTTAACTTGATGGCACCCCAGATGTTGGGATACGTACAATGCGATAACAATATTTAGGTTATCCCACCTAAAATATTTTTTCAGAGATCTATTTATATTCATACATATGAGACGAATAGGGAATGAATAAGATTCATATAATATATCTTTCTTATCATTTGGTATTGGTGGAACATATACTCAGTTTCTGAACTATATCATTCCAGCAATATTTTAGCTAAACTTAGGAACATTTCTCACCTTCTTATATTATTCCACATATTCCTTCTCTTCCTTATTTATCCTCTCATGGGTTGGTGGTTGACCATTTATCTATGAAAGATTGTAATTTCCCCTTTTCCAAAATATTTTAGGATTCAACATATAAAAATATAAAAATATTTGTTATCTTTCAATCATCATCATAGACAGACCAGAATGTTCATTCCAAAGAAGAGTATCATCCACCTGTTTTCCTTCCTAGGGTGTTACCGTATTGGCCAGCCATAGTTGTTGATCAACTTCAACCATATTCTCTATAGAATATTAAAATATTTATATGTATATATATACTTCATTTTTTTTGATCAAATATATACATACATATATCATACCTTTCACTAAACAAATATTGAATCATTATCTTCAATTCATAAATTAAAAATTCTCACTCTAAATCATGAGTTAGGTATTTTTTTCATATGAATTTTTAATTAGCGAGAGGCATATGCATCCTAGTCCCTTAATTAATGCTTTACAATATATCAAAAAACAATATCCATTGTAGGATACTCTATTCATAGGCACACTCAATAGGCTTATCTTTAGTATTTTAAATTCTTTTCACATTCATCTATCAATAATAACTAAAATCCCTTCCGAGTCAACTTAGTGAGTGGTTAATAAATCATGAGAAATATCTCAAAAAGTATCAATAGTATCCATACAACTAAGGAAAACTATGGATCTTGGTTACCATTATTTTTCTATTCTATCACCCAATAACTTCTTCCTTTGAAGGATCCACTAATATACAGTAACATGAGATTATATGACAAAAGAATTAAATGTTCTAAATTCAAAAATCATACTTGGTAAATAAGATCAATTTTTGAAATATTTATTTTATATATTATAGTTCCAATCAAATGAAAAGTATTAATAGAATATAAAATATCATTAAATAGCAATAGGATAATAAAATAAAAGGTTTTTATGATACATTAAAATATTCCAACAATGAAAATAAGATAAATAAAAAAATATATTGTAAATTAAATTATCACCTATTTTGAGATTTTGAAATTTTAACCCCTTTAAATAATAAACATAAATTGAAAATTTAATCATAATTAATAAATATGTTTTCTTTTTAAATACTCAAATTGGTCATTATATACCCCACATAAAATTATATTATTTCATAATTCCAAATATTTTTCAATCGAGTGGAATTTGTGAAGAAATCTGTAACCACAGGTTTGTAGTTCCATACAAATGATTTTAACCTATTCTATAGTAAATTTAGATTTTTTATATTTGCATTTCTGATCTTCATCCAATATATATATCATATATAATTCACTTATAATTACTCATTACTCATTTGTTAATAATTTTTTATTATTATCATTGTTTCCGGTGTTAACTGCTTTATTTTTCATGAGAATTTTGGTTAGGTAGGTCCAATCCTTTTACATTGATTATGGTTAAATCATTTAAATAATTTTAAGAATGATATAACTATGATATATATTCATTATATAAATATTTATAGTTATCCGTAAAATGCATAGATAGAAAAATTTATTACACAATTTATGGAGATGTTAGGTCACACGTACACCTGAATGTTGTTTTATCTTTTAGATGGATGGAATGAAAGAATGTAAAATAATACTTCACCATTAAAAAATCATTATAATATCATATATATTATATATATTTCTTAAATCTATCATTATTACCACCCATGTAAATATTAAATGAAAACGATTCAAATCCTTTTATTGGGGTTGTTGTCCACACGTACTCATGAGTGATGTTATTATTTTGAAATATACTGGAAGGTAAGAATGTATAATTGATATTATAATTTTAGAAGAATTAATATCTCATAAATAAAATACATATTTATTCATGATATATTTATTACCATCTAGGTAATTTGGTGATTAAAAACAAATTACATCGCTACGTGGAGATGATATACCATATGTATGCACATGTGACGTTTTCACTTTTCATAGTAGGTAAAAGTGATGAAAAATGGTTGTATGAAAATTACAATAACATAATAGTATAATAATAATACTATATTTTTTAACTGTTGGTACAATATATTTATATTAATTATAATATGAAATAAACTTGAAAGAGTTGGTAAAGATGATTATATCTTCTTCGATAGACTTTGGATTCCTTATTATGGACCTTTGAAATGGTATTTTAAGAAGGCCAGTGTATCTAATTTGTATCTATAAAAATTTATAAGAGAATTTTATATGATTCTTTGATATATATGGATCAATGTTAAGTAAAGTAAACATATATGGGGTGTTATTTTATAAGTGATGGGAGGGGTGCTCTTGTAATTTTTTAAAATATTAAAATACAATAAAATCACAATGAAGGAAAAGAGGATGAAAAATGACACTAATAAAAACATAAAGATTTTACTTTCATAATATAGTCATCTAATAAAATTTAAATAGGTTTATATATCATTTTAAACATTATTTGTTTGATTAACCACATTCTATAACCGTTTTTAATGTTTACCATAATAACAATAGTTTATATATTAAAGGGTAATATTTTTAATTATAAGGGGAAAACTAGATCATAAATTGAGTATGGATGAATTTTTTGACCACACATTTTCTCCACTCTCCTAGATCATTTTTTTTGATTTTATATAATTTAATGAAATATTCATTTTATAAAATATAATTACTGTTATTTTTTACAATATTAATTTAATTTGAATTTTAGGATAAAAAAATATAATAAAAATATAAATCATTAAAACATCCATAATATGTTATAATTGTGTGTAAAATTAAAATGTAATTATAATTCACCTAAACAATAATACTAGTAGACTTATTAAAATCATTTACTTGATTTGTTTACAGATTTGACATGCATTGTGTCAGCATTGTGTATGGATTTAAGGTAATTATTTTATTACAAAATATTTTAAAAAAATTATCATGATAAAAATAATTCCTTAATATTTATAATAAACTTTTATATCCAACCATAAGTCTTTGTTATCCCTATCATAAAATATTATATATATTAAAATGAAGAGAGTTGTTTTCATGACTATTCTTTACTTTGATATTATAAATCTCAAAATAAAATCTAAATGGGAAAAGGTTCAAATTATCAAACTTTATATGATTATGGATAAATTTACCTATAAAATGAAATAAGTGTAATTTTTTATTGAATTATAGCCTTATCATATTTTTTAACCATAATTTTCTAATTTACCCTTTACTAAGGTGATAAATTTTACCACTATTACTATTTATAATATCTGAAAATAAAGGGGAAATATTTACAAAATTATAATATCCTGATTAAAAATTTATAATCCATTAATTTTCATTAAATAATTTAAAAATTAACACAAAAAATGTGATTAAAAATAGTTTTCCATAAAAATGTATTTCTAGGACAAAAAAATTGACTAATATCCAAATCATGTAAAATATTTATCCTAATTGAATTAATTAAATAATATTAAATCAAAATGATCATATATAAAATCAAAACCAAATAAAAAATATAATGGGACTTTTAAATTACTTGATTTAAAGAAATGAAATTACAGTTTTACAAAATTCAGTATTTTCCACTATTCAACAAAAATATATATTTTTTGAATAATCTCTAAAATTAAATCTAATATATCTATATGAGTAATTAAAAATGATATAATTTTTATAAAATTTAATTTATAAAAATTGATGACAATATTAATAATTTATTTTCACCAAATGCAACAAAAATCATTATTGAAGCATGAAAGTACTTTATTTAAAATTAAGTATTTATTCCTTACGAGTTAAGGAATACAATAAAATTAAATAAAATATTTAATCACATTTTAAAAAAAATTAATATTATTTATACCCAAAAATCCTACAGCTAGGTGATGGTATTAATATAATTATATTTTAATAATTTATCAAAATTTAATTAAACACGGTGTTGTGTGGATCACAAGCTATCGAAAAATTTATTTTTTTCAAAGATAAATATATTAAAGAAATCAATGGATGATAAATTATAAAACATTATAATAATTTATCCTATAAAATTCTATCACTCAAATATAGACTACTATGGATACATATGCCTCATTACATCATTAGGTTCTCACACAAATACATCAGTTTTATGATTTATATATAAAACATGAAACATCAGAGTGGTCTTGCTTCATAGAACATTATCTATATGATATAGAATATTCAGAAGTTATTCCTCATAATTTAGATATTTCTCTGGTGTTATGTCCTCTGAGTTTATTATATTTGAAGGATCTGGTATGTATATCCTCAAGAGTGGTACATGAAACAGATCAGGTACTTGAGAGAGATTTGATGGATGTACTGAGAAATAAGAAACCTTCTTGATATGATTATGAAATTTGTGAGTGGTACTACATGAAATATACGAACATCCTTAATGTACAACCATGTCAGTTGATCAAGATATAAATATATCTAATAGTGATTAATTTGTATATTTTATATAGCGATTTACCTCAATCCAAATAGTAATTCTCCCTTTAGATGATTTGGGGATTTTAATGAATAAATCCATGGTATTCTCTTCACATTTTCATTATAGTAAGGGAAATTGTTAGAAGATTATCTTATAATTATATATCATATACATAAATTTCATACACTCCAGAAATTAGTATATATACTCTTCAATATCACTTTTCATGTTACCCACCAGAATTACTCTTTCAGATCTCTATAAAACTTCATACTTCCACGATTAATAAAGAATGTTAAATTATTCGATTCATAACATAATTCCTTCACCATGTTTGGTATTTACGTATCACATATTAGATTTTTGAACCTTATAAATCTAGAATGATTATGGTTGAACCTAAGAGAATTCCTCATCTTCTTCTATAATTCCACATCTTCCTTTTTAGCTTTCTTAATACTATCATGGATGAATAATTTAACATTCATCTATGTAAATTTTTTTTTCCACTTTTCAAAAAATTTCAAGGTAAAACTTCAATAAACAAATAAATGTTGGATCTCTTTCAATCCTAATCATGGATAGAGTAGCATGGTCTTTCCAAATTATAGTATCATCCACCTTATTTTAATTCATAGGGTGGTAATGTATTGAGAAGTCACAATTTTTTATCAACACTGTCCATCTAATCTATTTATTATTCAACTATTTCTATGTGTATATATACTTGATGTTTTTATTATATATATATATATATCACACCTTTCACTACATTGATAATGCATTCACGTCTTTAATGAAAAATTTACTAATTACAACTCCTAATCATGAGTTGGGTATTTTTTTCACATGAATATTTAATTAGTGACAGGAATATTCTCTCACATTTTAATTATATATATGGATGAATCATAGTCCCTTATTTAATATATCACCATATATTACATACCCTTCTCCATTGTATGTTAGTGTTAGCACTGACACCCATACCAATATTTTATTTAGTTCTTTGAAATTCTATTTACATTCATATTTTCATAGGAACATATATCCATTATTATTTAAAATGTTAATTTGATTATATATTCATGATAAATTAATAAAAATTTATTTTTAGTATCCATATAAACAAAGAAAACTATGGTTATCAGTTCTTGTGATTGGTTTATTCCACTTCTCAATAAATTTTATCTTTGTAAGATCCATCGATATAACATCACTTGAGATAATATGACCTAAAAATGAAACATTATTCTATCCAAAACCACACTTAGTAAATTTAGAAAACAAATTTTCCTACTTCATGGTGTTCAATACTATTCTCAAAGATTCTTCAGGCTCTTCCTTAATCTTTTGATATTTTATTATATCGTCAATAAAAACTCTCAAAAACTAATCATGGTATTTTATAAAGGCTTTATAATTTAATTAAATGAAGATAACAAGATCATGGTAAGTCTAAATGGTATTTCTAAAAATTAACAATGACCATACCTAGTACATATGGCCATCTTGGGTATATCCTATTTCTTGACCCTTAGCCGATGATATCTATATTGAAGATAAATCTTGTAATAATATTGATCTCCTCACAACTGATAGAAAAAATTATGAATAAATGGTAGAGGAAACTTATTCCTAATACTTATTTTTTTTAATGTTTTTAATAATCAATAAAAATATGTATTAATTCACATTTCTTCATAAAAAAGAACATGTTCATCTTATGGTGAAGCACTCATCCAAATCAATCCCTTATCTAGATTCGATTTGACTTTATTCTTATATTATTGTAACTCAATCAAGGAAATTGAATATGGATTATCTAAAATGGGTGTAATAATATGTATGTGTTTCATTTAAAATTCTCTTTCTCATTGTTTTTGAAAGAATAAGAAAATCTTCTAGAAATACGTCAACAATCTCTCATATAACAGGCATAACATTGATATTGAGTTTCTACCCAACCATCTGAGAAGAATATCCCCCCTAAATAGGTATTAAATACCATATTATGGAAGTAATTTATATTGTTTGTTCAATATTATCCTTAAATCGATAGACTATCTTATGTTGATTCATAATTTTAGAATATAACTTGAAAAAGAAAATAATATATCTTTGAGGGAATTTATCCTCATTTCATCTACAAAAAAATTATTTGTTCTTTTAAAATATAAGGGCCTCTATCACATGAAGTGGTCCAACATAGGTTATTCAAACTATGGAACAACTGTTTTCTGCATACAGCTAATGGTATTCATCATAACCTAAGCTAGCTATAATAATATGGCCATGATTTGTTTCATTCCAACACTAGATGTCTTGTCATGCTGAATAGGAAAATAAGTAGATTTACTATGGGTTTTGATTCACTTTATTCAATTAGGAACCATAAAAAATACTGGAACACACAATTTTAGTTCATAATAATTATTAATATTGATACATAACATAAAATTTTCAATAATGGTAAAAGTTTTTGAACACTATATGGGGTTATCATAATGATACTTTTAAATATATTAATTTAAAATCTAGTTCCAATGGATTCTACTAAAATATCTTTGATACTAAATATAGGAACCACAAAAGTAGTACCCAAGAGCTAGTTTCACAAACCAATCCAAGTCAACCCCAAACCGATCACTCGATCTGATCCCCGCCAAGGCCTTAGAGGTGTTCTCGATCCTGCTGGGCAGGAAAATAATGACAAGTATCAATGACAGTACAAGTGGGAATGATTTTATCCCCTAAATAATTGATAAATAAAACAATAATGATTAAACAACATAAAAAAAGAGAATCTTATAAACACTAAAAAAATACATAAATAGATCCAAATATAATAAAAACATAATAAATTTGAAAACTAAAAGCACAAAACTAATACCAACTAGAACTGACATGATCACCATCTGACTTTTTTCACCACCATCCATAAGACCATACCACTACATAAGAAAACCTAAATAAATGATAAATCTATAAAACCACATAGATCTATTGATGACGAGTGGTACAAGTAAGGTGTGAGCATAAAATAGTTAAGTAGGTAAACATCATAGAATCCATATATTACCTTTCATGAAATAGTCCATATTTAATAGTTTGATATACATTCTAGTAAAATAGAGTTTTTTATATAGAAAGGGGAAATATCATATTTACTTTTTGAAAAAAATTTAATTTGAAAACAAAAAAACTTCAATTGGGAACCCAATATGAAGTAACTATAAGAGAAATGGAAATTAAAAATAAACAAAACTGACCTGCGAAAATAGATAAATCCTGAGATAATGGGTAATAATAAAATTTTTATTTTTAAAAACCTATAATATCAAGGAAACATAAAACAAGAACATATAGGAATGCAATCATGGGTGTTTCCAACACATCCAAAGAGAGAATACCTAGACGTACTCAGTTTGGACCCACCTATCAGCATATGGTGCATCTCCAAGGTCAGTAACCAACCTAGATTCTCCAAACCAGCCTCACCCATGGAAAATCCCACTTGTATTATCCTCTTCTTAATGGGTTATAATACATTTAATTGGGAATTGAATGTAATCATCACTTGACCATCTAGATTATGTCCTAAAATCCCATGTTACTAGTATAAAGGAGATTGAGGAGGTCATCACAAACTTGAAATTAACCATAAATCATAGGAGTCACCATGAATGCCTTTCCCAATCACCAAAACCATCTATGTGAAGGCCCTCTCATTAGAAGGATGACCATATAGATACCAAATCTACATAATTTTTTTTTAAAATTTCCAAATTGGCCTACACATCATATGAATTTAAAACTAATTTCCAAAACATTTCAAAGTAATAAAAAGTCTTTAACACTTCATGACCCGAAACCAATTAAAAAACCAAGTTAGAAGCACTATTTCTCCTTGGAACATACCAAACAGGACTTTTATGTCATTTTGATACCAAATTACATCCCAAGGTTCCAAAAAATAAATTATTTGGGAAACAAATTTGAAAACCACACTTGAATTCATTTATAGACCGAAAATACAATTGGAGAACATTAGAATATTTTAGAAAAAACCATTTGGAGATAGATTGGGGGAGGGAAAGAAATGGAAGAAGAGTGTTTTGAAAACCAGGTTAAATATGGGGATTTTTAGTTAATTTCATTTATGGGTGTGTTCCTATCTATATGTTCACCCTATACACATATGGATATTCTCACATCCAACAAAATATATGTATAAAACCATAAAAATACCCAAGGATTACATTAAATGACCACAAGTAATAGTAAAATCTTTCACAAGGATCCAAACACAATCAACAATCCATATAAGACACCAAAACCCACCCACAAAGATGAATTGAAGATAAAAAAATTATCAAAATCCAACCATGGTCAAACACAATTCCAAAGCACTCAATTTAATATTGAAAGGATAATTAAAAATTTATCAAAAACCTAGTATACACATATATAAGTATAAAAGAATTCCATTGAAAACCCATTTCATCAAATTTACATCATGCAGACATTATAATAAATAAAACAAGTAGATCAAAAACATGAATAATGAATTTAAAAAATATTTAAGGAATATCATGCATCGAATGTAATGTTTCATAAAGTAAATGGAGGGAAACACCTACCTCAACAATGTTAGAATGAAATGAAACTATAAGAGAAGGAAGAATAAGGCCCAATTAGAAAACCTAACACCCTAAAATAAAATTAAACATTAGAAAAAATCATCCTTATACCTCTAGGCTCTTCCCAAGAGGGAACCAGACCAATATAGAATCATTAAATAAGATTAGGGGAATAGGTGACGAAGAAAACACCCAAAAATAAAGAAGAACTCACCAAAAACCACGAAGGAGTATAAATTGAGGAAAAAACAAGGGTATAGAGTTTAAGATCCCCCTTCATCCAAAAAATGAGGAGTATAGTAGGGTGCTGAAATGGGGATAAAATATAAGAGGGGGGTAAATGTTTAATTTCAAGTTTTCAAGAACCAGGGTAAGCTTCCTGGTTTGGACGTATGGTTTTAAAAACCATGGGTCAACCATGCACACCCTGCTAGGAGAAGGAGATACTGGGATGGGATATCTACATTGTTTGAGAAAATGTGGGCCAAAAATGAAAATTAGTTATCTATAAATTGTTGAGCCTCCCACATTCTTGAATCATGGTTTCTACAAAACGTGATAAATTCATTCTCTTTATCCCATACACCACCCCTAGGATGCATAGTTACACCTTTTGGTCATATGGTTTGGGCCACACCATGATATTATTGTGAAAAAAAGACCATGTAATATAAAAACAACCTAAAAATTATACCTTCCTCTACAAGTCACACGATTATCTCTAAATTGAGCACAATAACTGTGACTAAGGATGAAATCATCCCAAAACCTCTAGAACACAACAATTATCCTTGGAAACTCAACCCAAAACTCAACCGAAAGATCCATTTCAATTAATTAAATAAAAATAAAATAAATAAAAGAAAACCACGGTTGCGATGTAGAAATAATCCCCCCCAAAAAAAATTCTTCCCACAAAACTTATCCCAGCCAAATGAGGAACAAAATTATAACTCAAAACTAAACTTTTCTAAATGAAACAACAAACCTCGGGTTTTCCTTTCAACTCCACAAGCCAAACCCAAAAAATTATAGTGGAGACCATAAAAATATCCATGGTGGGTCTCCCCATCATTTAAAAATTACACTTTCATAGAAAAAATCCCAAAAAATTGTCCCCAATGGAAAATTGTGAAACCAAATATCAAGCCAGACCATAATTCATTATTTCCAAAAGACATAAAAATCTCTAAAAAAGAACAAACCAAAATAATAACCAATCCCAATGGGATAGACACATGTTTCATTAAAAAAATAAAAACAAAAATATATAATAAAAAGAGACCATCAAACCTAATAAATAATAAAAACTACAACAGGGAATATTTAATTTCCCCTCTCTAACATTGGGCAAAAATATAGGCCAAAGACACCAATAACACCACGAAATTACTAACTGTGTGAAGTGATTTTCTCTAGGTACTATGGTAGGATCCCTAGTGTCCTGAAGTAGCTATTTCACCATAGTCAAGAGTTGAAAACCTCTGATCAAGACTTACTGTTCTGGTGACTCAACTTGTCAAACTTCTCCATGTGACCCAAATAGAGACATTATTGAAAAACCATCAGAGGATTATGGAAATTGGCTTCACGTTATGAAAAACACACTAGTAGCACATCAATAGATGGTATGAAGAAATAGATATAGGAACTAAAAAGGGATACTACACAAAAATATGTTCCTCTAACACACACTCTTCTCTAGGTGGGGATCCTTCACAAGTACTGAGGAAAAATAGATTGTCTACTATTTCATAATGCACTCTAGGATCCAGATCAGCTGGAAAGGCCTCATCTAGTAGCTTCTAAAACATAATTTCCCTGAATGAGAGAACAAGATATTTAATCTTCGGATAAATACCCCTAATAAAGAGAGTATATTTTAGTTGAACCTTTTATATTGTCTCCATATAATGAGAAATCAGTTCCTTAAAGTGGCCAACATAGGACTTCATCTTCTGTTGATGATACTATACACCCAATAACATTGACACTTTCCTCACCCTAACCTCCTCAGGAATAAACCAAGGGATAAAATTGGTATTAAATAATTCAAAATAAATCCAAACTTCCAAATATTATGGGATGATTACCTTCCACTGATCTAAACCTAGTCCCTAGAATGAACCTAGAATAGATCATAGCCCCTACACATAGGGAGCTTCCAATGACATGAAAATATCTTTAACTTTTTCAAAAAACATTAAAACCTCAAAAAAATTCTGATCACCATGGGAAAAAGGTAATAATTGAAAATATACTTACTCTCCCACCCCAACAAGAGTATCGGAAGGTTTAATGACTGGAATATACTATCTAGAAACCTTTTTGATCACTATGGGTGGAACAATCTATATAAAATAAATACATAAAAACCAAATCACCATCTATACAAACTTAAACTGAAATAAAATCAAAATCCAAAACTTGTAAGAGTTTTCAATGATCTTCCCACTCTAACGCCTTGAGTTCAAACATTTCTATCTCTAGTCTACCAGACACCTCAAATAAAAATGGATTCTATGATACCATTTTTTCATGAACCAAACTGGGTTGAACCTAACCTGGTAACCTAATATGATCCATGAAAAAGACTTAAGAGGTGTTCTTGATCCTTTCAAGCTATAAAATAGTGTCAAAAATCAAACATAAGATCGATTGGAATGATTTTATCCTATAAAGAATAGATAAATAAAACAAGATAATGTACAAAACTTAAAAAAGTAGAATCTTAGAAAAACTAAAAAAACTAAAAATGTAAATAGATCCAGATACAATGAAAGAAAAACAAAAAATAAAACTAAAAGAAAAAAAACTGAGTCCAACTAGAACTGACACAATCAACCCATGACCTCTTCTCACCACCTTCTATTACACTATACCACTCTTTAGGAAATCCTAAACTGAAGCTAAACCTGAAAAATAGCTCTTTTATACCAACATAGAGTGGAAAAAGTAGGGTGTGATCATAAAATAACTCAGTAGAAAACACAAAAAAATCCATACACGTCCTTTTTAAAAATACTCCATATACTAGTTTGAAATACATTTAAAGAAAAAAGGATTTTAAAATTTAAAAATGGAAAACTCGCATTTCCATTTTGAAAAAAAAACAAATTTAGAACCAAACAAAGTGAAAGTGGGAACATAACCTGAAGTTAGTACAAGAGAAAAGAAAAACCAATCCAAACACAACGAGAAGGGGAAAATAGAAAAATCCAGGGATAATGTGTAACAATTCAAGTGTAAGTAGACAAAACCTAAAAGATCATGAAACTAAAGTTATCTAAAATAAAACAAGAACAAATGGGTATGTAATCTTGTTAATTTATTAAAAATACCTAGAATACATTACTAGACATACTAATTTCGGACATATCCTTTGGAATACAACACACTTCCATAGTCAATATCCAACTTGTATTCTCTAAACTGGGCTCACCACTGTAAAATCCCACCAGGATTATCCTCTTTCCAGGGGGTTCTAATCAAAAGAAATCATTACATGACTGTCCAGACAACATCTAAGAATCCCATTATAATAGTTTAAAGAAGAATAATGAGATCATAACACACTTTACATTAAATATAACTCATAGGTTACACCAAGTATGCCTTGCCAAATCCTTGAAACTATTTATGTGAAGGCCCTCTCATTAGAAGTATAACCCTATGGGTTCCCATCATACATATAACCGTTCAAAAGTTCTGAACATTCCAACTCTTTATATGAATTTAAACCCAATTCCCAAATCATTAAAATTTAATAACGGGGCCTTAACACTTTAATATCCAAAACCAATTCCAAAACAATGGGGAAACAATATTTATACTTTGAAGATTTCAAATGGGACATTTATGTCTTTCAGTTAATAAATTAGATACCAAGGTTCTAAATAGACTAGGATTTGGGAAGAAAACATTTGAAAAGCACACTGTATTCCATTTAGAGACCAAAAATCCAATTAGATAACCTTATAAGTTTTTTATAAAAACCCATTAGGAGATTGAGTAGAGGGGAGAAAGAAATAGAATAGGATTGTTTTGAAAATGAGGCACAATATTGGCATTTTTAGGGAATTCCAATTATAACTGTGTGAGACTATCCATATTTGCACCATTTCCACATATGAATATTCCCTCATCTAATGAAATATACATGGAAAACTATAAAAATACCCAAGGATTAAACTAAAGTACCATAGGTAGCATTACAACCCATCACATAGATCCACACACAAGCACAAAACCATAAAAGTCACCAAAATCCACACACAAAGCATAGCTTCACATGAAAACCAAATTAAAAAACCCAACTAAGGAAAAAAATAAAAAGTACTCAATTTAATTTTAATAGGATAACTGGAATTTTATCACACACCTTGTATACATATACATATATACATAACTAGGAAATTCATTTAAAACCACATTTTAATCCAATTTCCAATATGGAAACCCCGTAATAAATTATAAAAGTACATAAAAAACATTAATAAAATGTTTAAAATTTATTTAATGAATCTCATGCATCAAATAGATTGTTATAAAAATGATATGGATGTAATCACCAATCACAAGAATTTACGAATGTAGTGTTACTTTAATATATGGAAGGAGAATTCTCAATGAGCAAGCTACACATTGTGACATAAAATGAAACATAAGACCAATATCATCCCTCTACCCCAAGGGTTCTCCTAATAGGGAAAATAACGAAGAGATAACTTGGAAATAAGAGATGGTAAATATGTGAGGGGGAAAACACCCAATAATCAATAAGAACTCACCTAAAAACCATCAAGGAGCATCAATGGAGGAATAATAACCAAGCAATAAGGGTTTAAGACCACCCTTAGCATGTTAAAAAATAAAAAAAGGGGGTTAAAGTTATATTACATCAAAATAGGGGGAAAATCATAATTTAACATTTACAATTATTTGGGTAAGTTGCACAGTTTGGCAACACAGTTTCACAAACTGTGTGTTAATAGTTCACATCCTGCTAGACAGAGGGGACACCCTTAAAGGATGGACACATGGCATAAGAAACCGTAAACCATCTATAAAAACTTGGTTTATCAGAATGAAAGAGCCTCTCACAATATTATCACATGGTTTCTATTATCTACACATAAGTCATGTTCCTTTTCCAAGACACTACCATCATTCCTCAGAGTTACAAATTTTATTCACATGGTTTGGGATAAATAGTTTACTAACTTTGAAATAGAAAACATTCAAGAAACAATTTATATGAAACTACCTATATTTCCACCAATCATTTGATTTTCCACTAAACCATGCACAATAACTATTCATATAGCCAAAACATCCCAAAACATACAAAACTCAAATATTATAACCTAAAACTCATCCCAGACCTCAACTAAGATATCCAAATCCCTAAAAATAAAATAAATAATTAAATAAATAAAATAAAATTGGGGTTTGGGGGTGACTGTTGGTGTACTCATTTATACATTGGTACAAGATACAAGGTATATCACTACATAGGATTGATTAGTTTAGCAGTATTAAAGAACCATACACATACATGATTATGTTTTTTACACTGTAAATATAAAATAATAAGTATAATCCAATTTATTGAATCTTTATATTATTAATAATATCCTTATCTATATCATGAGGAAAAGAAAAACATAAATAACAAGATCAGATCCTCAGTATGGATTACATACAATCAAAGTTATCGTGATAAATAATGAATACTCAATACAGAATGGTGACTATCTGAAGTCAAATTACATTGAATCAATAAATAGAGAACGAAATTCATATAATTATAATATAAATGTAATGTCATGGATAATTATAACTAAATTACCAGTCAAGGAAATACTTAATGTTGGACGTTAGGATAACATTTATTATTATATCTTTACTGAAAAATCCTTGTGCTTTGACTTTTTAATTGATAGGTAGGAATACTCTAAAAACACATTGAATATGGATTTCTAATTCATTAATCTCATGAGACCTCTCGATACATAAATGGGCTATCTATGACTGAACCCCACCTATCACTACATGTCTAATTTGTTCCTCATATATTGAATGATCAATTTAAATTATAACCAATATTCCATGTCAAAAAATATCTGCGTAATGTAAAAAAATACATAATATCAACATTTCCCCTTTTAATCGAACAACATTCAATGTAAAACACCATTTGTAGAATTGTTATATGGTTTATAAAATAATAATATCCTTGATATAAAGAATAAAGATATATAAGAGAAATGAAACTTCCATTGAAATATTATTATGAGAAAGTGAATGTGTTTAGATAAATTTAACAACAAAAAAATTAATAAGAGATTAAATATGACATTAAATTCATTAGAAATATAGGCTATTTATTAAAATATTGCATTTTTGGAAAATGGGAGAGGAATTTTAAGATAATATTTCATTGAATATATTTTTTTAAATAATGGGAAGCTTATAGAATAATATAAAAGGTATTAAAATGGTTATGGTGGTGGAAAAATCTATTAACACAATTCTTGTTAAAAAGTAACAATTATTTTGACTTTTTTTATAATGAAGTTAGAAAATAACCCATTCAGAATACATTAGAAAGATTCTAGTTAAACCCTATAAAATGTAAAAGATAACATAAATGGTTCTTGGTAAATCATTTGAGTAAATGAAAATTAATTTTGTTAAACAATTCTGAAAAATATGAATATGGAAGAAAAATATACCTAATATAAATTAAAATAGGATCATCCCTTATTTTAAATATATTTTTTTTAATTAAAGTTACAAAGAAAGGAAAAGTTAGAAGAAATTATCAAAACTCCATGAATATCATGAGGATAAGAAAATGGATGGGGTTTTTGATAGATTATATAATTCTTTCAATTGAAATAATAGAAATCCTAAAATAAAATGTTGTTATAAAATACATTGTTACCACTTTTCTAACTTTAAAATTGAACCCCGTGAAAGAATAAACTTGAATAGAAACATATATAATCAGGAATAAATATATATTCTTGTTAAATGCATCAAAGGGTTATTATATACACCACATAAAAATAAATTTTTCCATAATAAAAAATATGATTTAATGCAGTGTAAATTATGATTAAATACCTAAGATCAAGTTTGGAATGCCATGTAAGTGATTTTAGCCTCCCATATAATAAATTTATATTTATTAAATTTACATGAAAGAACCATATCTAATATATAATATCATATATGATTCATTTATAACATCTTATCATATGCTTGTTAATAATATTTTATTATTATCATTCTTTTGGGTGTTAACTACTATATATTTGGGTGAGAGGTTTTGTTTAGTGGTTATGGTCCACTTACATTGATTTTTGTAACATCATCTCAAAAATTTTAATCCAGATATAAATATCATTTATATTCATTATAAAAATATTTATATCCATCCGTAACATGTGGATAAATAAAAATAAATTACATTGTTCATGGAGAGGGTAGGTCCTACATACACATGAATGCTCTGATCACATTTTAGAGGATGGAATGAAAGAAATGTAATTAATAATTAAAATTTCTACAATAATTATTATATAATATATATAATATATATTCATTAAATATATTATTATTACCACCTATGTAAAGAGGAAATTAAAAATGGATCCCATCACTTTGTAGAGGTGGCAGTGCACACGTATGCATGAGAGATATTATAGTTTTCCAACAAATTGGAAGGTAAGAAGGTAGATACAATATTATAATATTAGAAGGATAATGATTTCATAAATATATTGTATATATATATTTTCATTATTTCTATATTTAAATCCATTAAAGTAATGTAGTGATGAAAAATGAATTACACTGCTATGTGGAGATAGTAATCCATACGTTTGTTAGAGTGATGTTTCCACTTTTTGTGGGATGAAAAGGGGAAGAAAAATGGTTATCCCATATTCATAATAACATGTTGGTGTATTTATGATAATTGAGTCATTATTTTAAGATTATTATAATAGATTTTTAGGTAGAAGCAGAAGAAAAAAGTTGAAATTGTCGGTGAAGATGATTACCTCTTCTTTGGTAGACTTCTATTTGGTACCTTTTTAAGGAAACTTGGATATAAATTTTAAGAAAACTTGAACCTCTAATTAATATCTATATATTTTTAAAAGATAATTGAGAATTATTTGTTCAAGAGAGATATTTCAATGTGGTGTAAATAAAATAGAGTAGTGGTGTCTTTTTGTAATTGATGGGAGATGAAATCTTTTATTTTTTAAATATTAAAATATATAAAGTAACATTCATGATTTGTCAAGTACTTTCACAAGTATTGTGTCGATGTTCTATAAGTATTTAAGGTAATAATTTTATAACTAAAATTAAAAAATAAATTACCACGATTTATAAAATCATTAATCTATCAAATTCCATTTATAAAAAAAAATAAGTTGTTTTTAACGTTGTTACAAAATATTATTTATATTAAATTCATTAGAGTGAAATTTTTTACTATGTTATTTTCATAAATATTATAAAGGTAAAAATCATTGCAAAATGTATACAAAAGGTTATATTTTCTAATTTTGGATGATTGTGGATGAAATAAACTTATCCAATGAAATAAATGAAAGTAATTTAATGAATTAGATGCCTCATAACATTATTTTTTAACCATAATTATATGATCTAACCTTTACCAAGGTGATCAATTTTACCTCTATTACTATTCATAAAGTCTATGAATAAAATGGATAGATTTACCAACATCGAACCTCAAGATTCAAACTATGGAATCCATTTTACCAAATTTAGATTCTCAAAGATTCATAAATTAATTTAAAAATTAACCCATAGAAGGTGAAGAAAATAGTTTTCTAGAAAAATATGTTTTATGCCTAAAAGTTGACTTATATCAAAATCATGTAAAATATTGATCATAATGAAATTAATGAAATTATTTCAAATAAAATGGATATTATATATATTTATAACTAAATACAGAATATAATGAAACTTTTACAATATATTATTTGAAGAAAAATGAATGTTGATTTTACAATAATCAGTATTTTCCAATATTAACAAAGTCATAATTATTTTTATCAAAATACCCAATATTAAAATTTGGATAATATTGAAATATGGATTTCAAAAATGATTTCATTTTTATAAAATTCAATTTATTAAAGTAGAATTAATTAATTATAATATTCATTCAAAAAATATAAAAAAATCATTATTAAAACATGAATGGGGTATACTCAAAATTGGGTAATAATTTAATAATATTTAATCAAAATATTTAAACTAAATAAAATATTTATACACATTTTGTAAAATAAGGTTAATATTATTTTTATCCAATAATTCAATTTCTAGGAGATGATAATCATATAAAAATATTTTTATAGTTTTTATTTGTTCCTCTAAACTCGATGTTGTGTGTATAACAAGATATAAAATGATATAATTTTTTTAAAGAGAAATATATCACAAAATATTTGGGTGTTTTATTCCCATAATATAATATTATCTAATGGTAGAATAATATTTGAGAATATAATCATGGAACTTCAAGGTTGTCATAATTTTGGGGAATTTATACAAAATGTTAAATTTGATAGATGTTCTACGACATTGTCGTATTAATGTTTAAAATAAAAATAATTAATATGTGATAAGGTATTTATTAATATTAAAATCCATGAATATATAGTAAATATAAATTAAAATGTAGTTGGTTCTCCATCAACAACTCTAATAGTAACTATCAGGCTCAAAATAGAAAAAAGACTATGTTCGAATTGCTTTATAATTTCCCAACCGAACCTCTATACTAATTTGAGAACATAAATAATGAAACCAATTTTAATGTTTCTATAAACTAGAATGAAATTCTTGAATCAATATTCTAACATCGGTACACTTGTCATAATTTAATACAACTCAATACATTGAAAAAATCACTTACATGAAAAATAAAACACAATTCTATTGTTAATACACTAAAAACACTTAATAAAGAACCTAAACATAATTTAAAATACTACAACGCATCATAAAGTTAAATTAGAGGTAATAATTATAAGATAATTACCAATAAATAAATAAGTCTTATCATTGATCAAATTACATTTTGAAGTCCCCCTTAATCTGAAAATAAAAGAATATTCTTTAGTTATTTATTTTTGAAAACATTTTAATATCACTAAATGTCATAAATATTATTTTCCAAATAATAATTTAAATGAAAAAGTTACTATGCTGTTTTTAGACAACTAAATGATGTTAAAAAATCAGTTTCAGTTAAAATATTTTTAAAATACCATTAAAAATGCATTAAAATTCCCTTAGAAAGAAATAAATTATATATTATTTTTAAACTAACACCATTAAATGAACATAACATAAATAAGGCCTTATAAAACACATGAAATCAGTCTTTTTAAGGTTTAAATAATTATGCTTGGGGAAATGTAAGGATTCTTGATTTTATTAAATATTTCTCCTTAAATAAATATTGAGTTGAATATATTCATTCATACACAACATTGAACTAAAACAAATCATGGTATATTAATTAAAAAAATTTCTTAATATTACAATTATAACATAACCATTGAATTGGTAGGTATAAATTTAGACAACAAAATTTTAAAATTTATATAGAAATAGGAAGAAATATCATCAAGTTGTATGATTCATCCTTATAAAGCTAATTCATCTGAGCATAGAAATGAGTTTTAATTACTAGTGTTTTATCTAAAGTAATCCCAAGATGAACTTCAACAATTATATCTTGAAAAAAATCACTTAGAAGTGAAGTTCATGATTTTAAGAATTACTATGAGATCTATGCTAGCCAAACCACCACCTGCGACTCTCGTTATGGATTACCATACCCTTAAATATCATATTGAGATATTTATGAGTATTTTAATTAATATTTAAGAATATAAAAACATATAATTATAAATTTCTCTTATATTTTATCATATTACACATTTTAAAAATGTATACTAATACAAAAATAATTTTATAAATATTTTTAATTTCTACATTTTACATCCTTCTATTAAATTTATTTTATATCAATTTTATAAATATAATTTTAAAAAATGGAAATTAGTTTTCTATATGGATTATCATTATTATCCATTGGTGATTTTTTTGGGAATTTTCTAAAATGGTAGATTTTTAGGTGAATAGTAAAACATATATATCTTTCCAATATAAAAATATTGATGACATAAATATGATATAAAGAATTAAATAAATAAATTATACATTTTCATAAATAATATATTCATTTCAGTATCAAAATAAACCATTTTAAAATATTCTACTAAATTTGGAAACCTGTGTTTGGCATTTTGGAATCTAATTCGTATTTTATTCTGGAAAAAACTATTTTCGTCAATTTATTTATAATTAATTATTGAAAAGGTATAATTCGAGTTTTAATTTATTTTTAGACCACATATATATCCTTTTATTTATAATATACCAATTAATTTCATGAAAATCAATAACCTGCAAAATTTTTATCTTGCACTTATTTTTATGCTTAAAAATATTCTTTTTTGAAAAATTATTTTTAATGGATATACATTTATTATTTTAGAATTATTTTTGTCAATTTTAGAAATTGAATCTATTAAAATTTTATTTAATTTTTTAATTTCTCATCTTCAAACTAGGTTAAATGGTATATATTTTTTAGTTATAAAATTAAATCACTAAAGTAATAAATTTATCACCACAATAAAGACTAAAAATAGTAATAGTATTAAAAAAATTTAGAAAAACTAATAAATATCCAAAAAAATATTGAAATTATTGGATGTGATTTTTCTAAAAAAACTCATCTTGTCTTCCCTTATATTAAAATCTGGAGCCATTTGACTTGAATATGACATTTTTTTTACATTTAGAAAGTTTATTTAAAAAAATTATACTCCCATCTCATATAAAGGGATCCTTCCACCACCCATTAAAATGATTTATTAACGTTCCAATTCTCCACTATGATCTACCTAATTTCATTCCAAAATAATTCTATCCATCTTTTTGTGCTTTTGGTCCCTTTAAATTTCAAATATCCCTTCATAAATGCTTCTATGTAAGTATATTCTCATATAATATAATTATTTCCATTTGTAACTCCCCAAGCTTCCACGGTACGTTTCCCTTCGAATAATGCAATGGCGTGCATGGTACACAACTTCGAGATTCTAACACACCACAACCAATCAAACTAGCCATTATGAATAGTAATACCTACTTTTTGAAATTTTATAAATTCTATCTCTCAAAATGGACTTCATTTTTGGATTCGGAATATGGAATTTATCCTAGGGTGAAATTTTGGAACTTTTCGGATAACACTTATATTTTGATGAATAGTGAAAATTACTAAATTTTAATTAAAAAAAAAAATTTAAATCAAAATATTTTATAGTGATAAATTATATTATTGAGTGGTTTTAAAGTATAATTAGAATATATTTTTACCATTTTATCCAATGGTGTTCATTAGAATTAATTTCACTTTGAAATTGCACCTAAACAATTGTCAATCTTTTGATATATATTGTTTCTTAAAAACACGCTATTTGTTGTGACAGTGGGAATTAATTATAAAATTAATTAATGCAACTTATATGTTTTGAATTTTGAAAATTAGACATCATTTTTGAATTCGGAATATCAATTATATCTTAGGGTGAAATTTTGGCATTGTTCTGAAAAACTTCAATTTTTGATGAATAGTGAAACTACTAAGTGGTATTTAAAAAAAACTGAATTTTTCATAAAACTTAATTTTACCGCTTCTGTGAATGAAATTTAGAAAATACGAGAGACACGGTTAATATCAAGAAGTAAAATGTGGTTCAATGAGATGAAAATAATTTTTGGTGAATAGTAACTTTTTACTTTTATTTACCACAGTTAAAAGTAAATAGCGTAATTAAGGGTAAATATTATAATAATATTACCCTAAAACAAGTCCTAATTCTATTGGACAAGTGTATCTCGACCAAAAAAAACCTTAGGAATAAAATATTATCATTTAGGTCAACTTGGATTAGATTAGGACATTTATTATTATTTAATTCAAAGAAGAGTTAAAAGAGTTAAAATCAAAGTTTATTTACTAAACATTTTATAATATAGGGTTATACAAAAGATAAATTCGATTGTAAATATTAATTAGAAAGATAATACGATTTCCTACATAATTATATTTTATTTATAAATTTTATACATTAAATAATTTAATGTATTTATGACACAATGATGATGCAGTAATTACCATAATATTGAAAAATTAAAATAATTGATATTATAAATACCCAAATAAATATAATTTAAGACTTTTAATGAATTAAACTAATTTTATAGGATATTATGACATATTAGGATTGATTTAATTGAATTTTTTCGATGTAATCGTTCTGTTATGAGTTTCACAAAAATCAACTATTGAATAGTGTCAAAATTGACATAAAAGAGTTTTTAAAACAAATATTATATTATTAATTGATATTAAATTCCAAAAAATCTAAGGTTCGGCCAAGATACTTATATCATTATATTTATATCATTAATGGACCAGTTGGGGGTATCTTGAAAGTATATAGTAATTTTATTAACTATATAATACAAAAATACAAAGTGACATGGTAAATGTCAAACTAATTAACTAAGAGTTAAAACTAAAAGATAAGGTTAATATAGTAACCCAAACCTATATAAATTCTATTGGTTGAATGGTTTTCGACCTATACCCACCTTAACCTTTGAATAATCAACTTTGGAGCCATTATAAACCAAATATGAATTTATTATAAATTAATATTTCTAGCTTTTCCAAAGGTGCCCATCACCCCTCTTATAAAAGGGCACTCCTCCTTCTCTTTTCTTAACACCTTAAAAACCTTTTGGCTCAGCCAAACCCTGCCCCAATACTCTCTAAACTTCCCTCACTACAACCTAGAGGCCTTATTTTGATCAGAAAGCCAACCTAAGGAGCCCTTTTTATCAAATCAAAAGGAAGAACCCGAAGAAGAGGTAATGTTTTCACCACCCCTTTTCAAGTTCCTTTCTTCTCCCACTTCTTCTTTCTTTGTATTACCATTTTAAAATAATAACTCCAGTATATTATATATACTGTGATGTTATTATAAATATGGTACAACCATATTCAGTATTCTATCCACCCTTTGATTAACATGTCATCATACGTGCGTACGTACGGCTTACCGTCTCCACGTCGTGGTGTAATTGTTATTCAATATATTATTATTTGGGTGGGTATAATAATGATGTGTAACTCATGTAAATAATAAATATAACATGATAATGATTCTTTATCTATGATATACCATCCAATTATATGTTATTTTAATATCAAAAGAATGATATTGTCGCTCGTGTGTACGTACGGACTACCGTCTCCACGAATGCGATGAGATTCATTTTCCATCATATCCATTCAAGTATAATTATCATTTGATGATTTAAAAATAATGTTTAAGAACATTATATAATTCTGGATATGAATAAGATACAACCTATCCATGACAAACGTGGCTAACATAACAAAACATATAAAAACAAACGAGTAAGTTAACACCCAAAACGACGATAATTCTAAGATATTATTAACAAAGCAATGTTAAAAGATCATATATGATCTCATATTAATGTATATTATTCATGAATAATTTAATAACAATTATTTCAACATTATACAGGAGGTTAAACTACCCCCAACCAAGGAAAAGTACAAGGTAAGTATAAGGCCCCAGCCTTAAACCTTACTTAATCTTGAGTTATTACAAGATTACACATTGAGGATCTTTTCAGGTTTAGAGTTTTAGAGAATTAGATCATGAAACTTGCATTACATTCCACATTTAAAAAAAGTGGTTACATAAAATATAGTATTCATTCTTCCCATCAACGGAAACATATTTAAAATAAAACATGGTTTCTTTCTTGACACATCCTTGACACTATCATCACATCATGTACCCTTCCCTTGACCTGGAAAAACATTTCAACAACATGGGATGAGCATAAAAAAGCTCAGTAAAGGATATAAAAATATGGAAAGGAAACATGAGTACATGTATACATAAGAATGAATTCATATTTTACCCATAAAACATAAGCACTTTAACATACCTCATAAAATCATGAATAAATCATAGAAATCATAAGACATAAAAGGTAACTTGAGGCATTCATAACTTTCTTACGTAGGGAGTAACCCACTTGGTTAGGTTTGGAATACACATCACAGTATATTCCCTAAATCTCTACGGAGAAACCTTAACATTTCACTCCTTCACGTTACCCAATTCATTGGAGATCTATATCGGGCTCACCCGCCCTTAGTCTATCATGGAACCACCCATCTTCATAATAATGCCCAAGAACCTCAACATAATCGTATCACATAAAACATGAATAAAGGAAACATAACATTTCCACCTTTTAATCACAAGATATCAATACAACACATTGATATAAAAACATTATGAAAACAATTTTCAATACCAAAATAAAAGAAAAGTAAAACATGGTATTTATTTGTCTTTTTAAAAAAAAGGTATGGCTAGTAGAGGAAGCCGAAACTCAAATAATGGTCACGGCGGCGGAGAAGTCGTTGTCGCTGCATACGTACAAAAAAAACATTCCCTTTTCTTGTTTAGTAAACACTTCCTATAAAAAAGTTCCTTTTGAATAAATGTAAAAGTAAAAGGGGTTTATACACCGTATAAAAGAAGGTTGTGTATAAAACAAAATTTGCCTCAATGAAAGGAGATTGAGACAAAGTCCCATACAAAGACGATATCCTTGGTTTAAGGATAAATAAATTACATAATTATGTGTGACAAATGAATACACCAAATATAAGTGGATATTAAGTGTAAAATAATCAAAGGTAATTCACACATATTCAAAGGATGACATATTCAATAACTACATGTTGAACCCAATGAAATCGAAATTAGGTTAAGAAGTTCCCTTGACAGCCTAACAGCGTCACATCAAAAAAAGGGTATCTCATCACTTGGACATAAAATTTACATCAATAAGGATATATGAGAACACATCCCAATATAACAATATGTAAATTAAAAGACCCAACAAAAGAAGACTTTTAAAAAGAGGAGGGTGAAAGGTTCCCTTACAGACATGGGTATCTTTCGAAACATACGCCCCTTGAAAGAAGGACAATAAAACATTGATGTAAATACTCATAAAGGAAATAATATTAAACAATGAGTAAAATAATGGTCAGTACATACACCACTCAAAGGAAATTGTGGCAAATGTAGCATAAATCTCACAGGAATAAAAGTGAGATGAAAAATCCCTTACGAAAACTCGGCAGCCTAACAGCGCCACTTAAAACATCCAAAAATGGATTGATGAGATCAAATAGGGTATCTCATCACATTAAAATAAAATTTACAGAAAGAGGAATATAAAATAACATCCCCCATCATAAAAAAGAGGATATTAAAAGAAGTGACATAAAGGAGAGTACTTAAAGAGAAAGAGAGAGGTTAGATCTCTTACGAAAATTCGGTAGCCTAACGACGCCACTCGAAACTTCCAAAATGGATTGATGAGAGAGAAAAGGGTCTCTCATCATATGAAAATAAAAATTATAGTAAGGTTAATATAAAATAACATCCCAATCACAAGAAATATGAGCTTAGAAGGAATGACATAAAAGAGTGTACTTAAAAAGAAAGAGAGGAGTAGGATCCCTTACCTCAAGTCCAACTTGTCTTGTTCGTTTCCTTATATTCCTGAATAATAAACTTTGGTCAATTAATAATTTCCAAATTACCTCCTTTAGAGATTATTATTCAGTTCATATCCCATATTATAATTTTATAATAATTTTTAATAATGTTAGTTCATATCAGATGTTTTTGTCGATGTTTGGTACATAAGTCAAGAATGAACTTGTTTGAAAAAAGATTTCCCATGTAGTTATAAGTAAATAATTTACAGAATATTATTAATGATTAAAATATCATATATATCCAGTAAATATTCATTTTATACTATTCCATATCATTTGGATATAAAAAAACGAAAAGCACCATTCATGGAGACGGTAGGCCGTACGTACGCATGAACACTACTTTCATTTTTTTGTCATATTAATGGAATTAAAACAAAATGAGAGAGATATATATATGTTATAATTCCAGAATGATATCCATAATTTAGATGTAATATATTACATATATATCCATTATATATATGTACATATAATATTACATAACATTTTGAGATAAGAAATGAAATGTACCGTTCATGGAGACGGTAAGCCGTACGTAGGCATGAACGCTACTTCCATTTCTATTTCATATTTAATGGAATTAAAACATAATTATACATAATAGTATTTTAATTTCAGTATGGTATCATATATAATATCATTAAATATATCCTTTATACGTACCACATATGGTATTAAAGAATCAAATCACTTTGAGGGGGCAGTAGTCCACACTTCCTTAAATGAAGATATCGCGTTTACCCATAATGGAAACCATAAAGGTACTCCATAAATGAAAAATTCAGAAGCTTAAGAAAAACATAAACATATTAGATATCATATATAAATATAGTGTCATCTTAATGGCCACCTTTGAAGGTGTTAGAAGAATGTTGAACAATCATCGTTTCGGGAGGCAGAAATTCGCCATCCACGGAAACAGTATGTTCTTTAACCATTAGATGTAGGTGTGTGTAAGTGTAGCTCGAATAATTCTTATAAAAACATCATAGTATATTTATGATACTGGATTTGTTACAAAATAAATTAATAAAAAGAGTTTA
The DNA here is from genome assembly GCA_963277665.1 of Viscum album. Lineage (NCBI taxonomy): Eukaryota > Viridiplantae > Streptophyta > Magnoliopsida > Santalales > Viscaceae > Viscum > Viscum album. The sequence goes on from OY728121.1 coordinate 358,902,912, forward strand.
GGGGGTTGGAGAAGAAAAATAAAACAAAAGGACACAAGTGAAGACATTACCTTAAAATCGGGTAACTCCCTATGGTTTGAGCTCAAAGGCTTCCTTGGGAAGACTTATGCCCAATGTGAGGATTAGAGGAGTAAGAGAGGTAAGTTTATAGACAAAATGGGCAGGGGTTGGACGAGCCAAAGGCTTTGGGAGTGTGGGTAAGGAGATAGAGGTGGTGGCCTTTTATAAGAGGAGAGGAGGGGCACTCTTGTAAAGTTACAAAATGTTACTTTATTTTCAAAAGAGTTTCGGATTTTAAAGGTCCCACATTGATGTATTTCTAGGATAAGATGATAAGGGTTCGAAATACACTCATACAATAGGTTTTGGACATGTTTAGGTCTTAGATATTACATTATCTTTCCATTTTATTTAAATCGTTAAATAATGAGGTCATCGCTGCATCATCATGATTTCATAAATAATTTAATTTATTTAATGTCTAAAAATTATAAAAAAATATTATCATGTAGATAATCGTTTTATCTTTCTAATGACTATTTATAGTCAAAAATATGACTTGTATAACCCCAAGTAAAAATTGATTTAGTAAAAAATCTCATGTTTGTGTCATTTTTACCTTAACATTAAATAAAAAGATATTTAGGTCATTTCCCAACCAAAGTGGCTCCATGGGGTCCCCAAGTTGACCCATGGATTGTCTTGGTCGGCCATGACACATCCAATGAGGGTAGGAAATGTGTATAGGTCATTTCATTTTATTAAAACATTATTCTTACTATAAACTACACTAATTACCTCTAATTGCGATTAAAAACTTAATAAGTTACTATTCACCAAAAAATTATTTTTATCCCTTTGAACCACATTTTACTTCTTAATTACAACCATGTATGTCAGATTTTTGAAATTCAAAACACAAATATGGAAAAATTTCATTTAAACGGAAAAATCAGTTTTTATAAGTACCACTTAGTGGTTTCACTATTCATAACAAATTGAAGTTTTTCAGAAAAATCTCAAAAATTCACCCTAAGCTATATTTGATATTCTAAATTCAAAAATGAAGTTTATTTTAAAAAATTCAAAACATATAAGTCACATTAATTAATTTAATAATTAATTCCTGTTGTTAGAGCAAATAGCGTGTTTTTATGAAACAATAAGTATCAAAAGATTGACACTAGTTTAAGTCTGATTTCAAAGTGAAATTAATTCCAACGACCACTATTGGATTTAATGGTAAAAATATATTCTAATTTTACTTTAAAACTAATTCAAAAGATAATCTAATCATATAAATAAATTAGATTAAAAAGAGGTTTTGAATTAAAATACAACATTTTATACTATTCTTTAAAAAAATGAACTTTATCGGAAAGATACCAAAAATTTTCACAAAGTAAATTTTGATGTCCCAATTCCTAATAAGAGTTTTATTTGGTCCAATAGAATGTATAAGAGTGAAAAAAACTATATTTAATGACGGTTTGCCATCAAAAGGCGATAAGTGAACCTTTAGTGAAAACTAGGGCATATACGCCTAAAATTGAATTCTTTCCGTATTTTAAGACTTTATCTTTTATTGGATAAATGTAAAAACATTTAAAAACATATATAATCATATTTTAGTTATTTCTATCCATTCCCGCCAATAAAATGGCTATATGTTAACTACCATTTAAAATAATATTATTTTATTATTAGAGTGCAAGGTAAGATTCCCAAGAAACTCGTTGTTGCGTGTTGGGTATGCCATCAAGCATAACGTCCCCTTTAAAGTCATATTAATATTTTATTCACAAATATGGATAAATATGAAAATTTAATATTTTTCATTTACCTAGGGTGTTACATCCTTCCCCCCTTTTGGGAATTGCGTCCTCGCAATTTTAAAATTGAGCTTGGAAACATCCTTGAAAGTCCCACATCGGAACAAGAGTCGGTAAAACAATCACTTTAAAATAAAGAAAGATAAGTACAATGGTCACTCGAGTTAACCCATACTATGATTCCAAGTACGAAAATATGGACATGGAGGAAAAAACAAAGGGTCATGTTCTGATGGAGAGTGATAGAAAACATGTTTAGGAGAATGTTAACCACAAGAAAATCACAAACTTGTGATGGGTTAAACGGTATTCGATTTTCCCCAGTAGGAAAAGTTAACAGAAAACATTTTTGTTTTATGTTACTCTTCATTGAGGAATTTATTTATGAGCTTAACTAAAACATAAGGAATCATACACAATTTTCATGTTGACTTTCAACTTTTAATAGATTTCTTACACGAACTCATATTTTCTCCAAAAGACCAGTATTTAGGAAGACTAGTTCACATTAAGAGTACTATAATCAACTTCTAGAGAATCACCTAATCCACAAAAGAGAACTATATACTTCCCATGTCTTTAGACTTTAACCAAAACCAAAACTAAAAAGGTTAGTACAAGATCATATAATCCAGACAAGGATAACCCTTTATAAAAAGAAAATCCATTCTTAATCTCCAATATTTGTCCAACAAAACCCAAAGTTCAATGAGGACCATTATATAATCAATTTGTCCATAAAATTCCTCAAAGTAAACCAAACTAAGATTTAAACCCAAATATTTGAAGGATTTAGTCACATAGTCTTCCAATTTAAATCGTAACAATTATCTCCAAACAACATCAGTTGCTCCTAAAGTCTCGTATTGAAAAGTAATTAACCTAATCACATATCCTCCATGATAGGTTAATCATTTTCATAAATAACCCAAAATCTACTTACTCTTAATTCATAAAATCATATAACTAAAAAGAATCAGTCAAACTAACCAGGGACTTCACGTAGTCCAGTGGTAGGCGATAAATACAAGTCGCACTTTGGTTGTGGGTTCGATTCCCACAGCTTTGTCCGACGTGACGGGTTGTCACACGGTCTGTGTGTTGTCCTTTTTCCAAAACTATATAATTCTCAAATAATTCCCAAAAAGAGATAAAATTATCAAAAATAACCATAACATAATTTAACCTCAATTTTATCTCATGCCTTTCACTTCAATCATAACATATAGTAACCCATAATTACCTCAAAAGTAAGGATCATATAAACCCAAATGGTTCTTTATAACTATGTCCACAAAATAAAATATAACTATTCCTTGAATAAAATTTGCATATATTAAACATCAGGGTTACACATAATATACAAGGTCTTCTAATGTAACCCCATCATCAAAAGAGACTTAATACTCTTAAGAATTTCACCATAATTCTTGAAGCCCTTATATGTGGACATCTTACTCATTCAACATTCTTCATGATCCATTAACCATTCCTTTCAAACTTATTATGAAATTCCTCTTTCCTACAAACAAAATCATGAATCATATCCTAAGATTCCAAAATAGGAAAAAATAGTCATGAAATAATACATACCTTTGATTGGTCATTGTCAGTTTATTCATCCTCAATCGGAATGGAATTAGGTATTGGTAAACGAACATTTGTACGCTCTTGGTGATCCCATTCACCAAACTTCTTCATAGGACATGTGTTTTCATAATGAACATGCACACCACATTTAAAACATTCAATTGATCCCTCAGAAAGAACTTCTTTCCCTTTCCTCAAGTCAACTGGATGCTTCCTTTTTCCATGGAAGGTTCTTGTTTTATGACCTTCATTTCCACATCTATAGCATATTTCTGTCCCTTTGAAACATTTTCGTAGGTGTTTCTTTCCACATCTTTGACACATAGGTTTTTGAACACACTTACCTTTATGATTATTACATGTACTTCTGTAGGGATTTGTTTCTCGCATATATGATGCCTTAGAGAAATCACAAAGGTTTAGGTGGTCAATCATGACTCCAGATAGTTGGTTGAGGATAATCACAAGAGTTCTCATTGCAGCTCCCATATCATTCAGTTTCTTGCTCAAAAAACTCTCACAGTTTTCTTCACATCCACTTTTACTTTGGTGCCTGTTAGATCCAACCATTTACTAAAACCAAAAAGGTCAGTGTGAGTATATCAACAAAACCATCATGTACTAATGAGGAAGATAAACACTAAGATATACTTACTCATTCACTTTATCTAAAACTAGGAATATTTCTGAAATCCTAACCATTATGGTAATGTCACTTATGCTTTAACAATACCCTAACCTCTAAAGTTATCTAAACCGACCTCTGATACCAACTATAAGGCCCCAGCCTTAAACCTTACTTAATCTTGAGTTATTACAAGATTACACATTGAGGATCTTTTTAGGTTTATAGTTTTAGAGAATTAGATCATGAAACTTATATTACATTCTAGATTTAACCAAAGTGGTTACATAAAAGACAGTATTCATTCTTCCAATCAATAGAAACATATTTAAAATAAAACATGGATTCTTTATTGACACATCCTTGACACTATCATCACATCATGCACCCTTCCCTTGACCTGTGAAAAAACATTTCAAAAACTTGGGATGAGCATAAAAATCTCAGTAAGGGAAATAAAAATATGGAAAGGAAACACAAGTACATGTATACATAAGAATGAAATCATACTTTACCCATAAAACATAATCACTTTAACATACCTCATAAAATCATGAATAAATCATAGAAATCATAATACATAAAAGGTAACTTGAGGTATTAATAACTTTCTTACGTAGGGAGTAACCCTCTTGGTTACTTTTGGAATACCCATCACAGTATATTCCCTAAATCTCTTCGGAGAAACCTTAACATTTCACTCCTTCGCGATACCCAATGCATTGGAGAGCTATATCGGGCTCACCCGCCCTTAGTCTATCATGGAACCACCAGTCTTCATAATAATGCCCATGAACCTCAACATAATCGTATCACATAAAACATGCATAAAGGAAACATAACATTTCCACCTTTCAATCACAAGATATCAATACAACACATTGATATAAAAACATTATGAAAACAATTTTCAATACCAAAATAAAAGAAAAGTAAAACATGGTATTTATTTTTCTTTAAAAAAAAGGCATGGCTTGTAGAGGAAGCCGAAACTCAAATAATGGTCACGGCGGCGGAGAAGCCGTTGTCGCCGCATACGTACGACAAAAACATTCCCTTTTGTTGTTTAGTAAATGCTTCTTATAAAAAATATTCCTTTTGAATAAACATAAAAGTCAAAGGGGTTTATACACCGTATAAAAGAAGGTTGTGTATAAAATAAAATATGCCTCAATGAAAGGAGATTGAGACGAAGTCCCATAAAAAGACAGTATCCTTGGTTTAAGGATAAATCAATTACATAATTATGTGTGACAAACGAATACACCAAATATAAGTGGATATTAAGAGTAAAATAATCAAAGGTCACTCACACATATTCAAAGGATGACATATTCAATAACTACATGTTGAACCCAAAGAAATCGAAATTGGGTTAAGAAGTTCCCTTGACAGCCTAACGTCGTCACATCAAAAAAAGGGTATCTCATCACTTGGACATAAAATTTACATCAATAAGGATATATGAGAACATATCCCAACATAACAATATGTAAATTAAAAGACCCAACAAAATAAGTCTTTTAAAAAGAGGAGGGTGAAAGGTTCCCTTACCGACATGGGTATCTTTCGAAACATACGCCCCGTGAAAGAAGGACAATACAACATTGATGTAAATACTCATAAATGAAATAATATTACACAATGAGTAAAATAATGGTCAGTACATACACCAATCAAAGGAAATTGTGGCAAATGTATCATAAATCTCACAGGAATAAAAGTGAGATGAAAAATCCCTTACGAAAACTCGGAAGCCTAACGGCGCCACATAAAACTTCCAAAAATGGATTGATGAGATCAAATAGAGTATCTCATCACATAACAATAAAATGTACAGAAAGAGGAATATAAAAAAACATCCCCCATCATAAAAAAATAGGATCTTAAAAGAAGTGACATAAAGGAGAGTACTTAAAGAGAAAGAGAGAGGTTAGATCTCTTACGAAAATTCGGCAGCCTAACGACGCCACTCGAAACTTCCAAAATGGATTGATGAGAGAGAATAGGGTCTATAATCATATGAACATAAAAATTACAGTAAGATTAATATAAAATAACATCCCAATCACAAGAAAGATGAGCTTAGAAGGAATGACATAAAAGAGTGTACTTAAAAAGAATGAGAGGAGTAGGATCCCTTACCTGAAGTCCAACTTGTCTTGTTCGTTTCTTTATATTCCTGAATAATAAACTTTGTTCAATTAATAATTGCCTAAGTAACTCCTTTAGAGATTATTATTCAGTTCATATCACATATTATAATTTTATAATAATTGTTTAATAATGTTAGTTCATATCAGACGTTTTTGCCAATGTTTGGTACCTGAGTCAAGAATGAACTTGTTTGAAAAAAGATTTCCCATGTAGTTATAAGTAAATAATTTACAGAATGGTATTAATGATTAAAATATCATATATATCCAATAAATATTCATTTTATACTATTCCATATCATTTGGAGATAAAAAAACGAAAAGCACCGTTCTTGGAGACGGTAGGCCGTACGTACGCATGAACGCTACTTTCAATTTATTATCATATTAATGGAATTAAAAAAAATGAGAGAGATATATATATGTTATAATTACAGAATGATATCCATAATTTATATGTAATATGTTACATATATATCCATTATATATATGTACTTATAATATTACATAACATTTTGAGATAAGAAATGAAATGTACCATTCATGGAGACGGTAAGCCGTACGTACGCATGAACGCTACTTCCATTTCTATTTCATATTTAATGGAATTAAAACATAATTATACATAATAGTCTTTTAATTCCAGTACGGTATCATATATAATATCATTAAATATATCCTTTATACGTACCACATATGGTTTTAACGAATCGAATCACTTTGAGGGGGCGGTAGTCCGCACTTCCTTAAATGAAGATATCGCGTTCACCCATAATGGAAACCATAAAGGTACGCCATAAATGAAAAATTCAGAAGCTTAAGTAAAACATAAAGATATTATATATCATATATAAATATAGTTTCATCTTAATGGAAACCTTTGAAGGTGTTAGAATAATGTTGAACAATCATCGTTTCGGGAGGCAGAAATTCGCCATCCACAGAAATAGTATGTTCTTTAACCATTAAATGTAGGTGTGTGTAAGTGTAGATCGAATACTTCCTATAAAAACATCCTATTATATTGAAGATACTGTATTTGTTACAAAATTAATGAATAAAAAGAGTTTAGGGGGTTGGAGAAGAAAAATAAAACAAAAGGACACAAGTGAAGACATTACCTTAAAATCGGGTAACTCCCTTTGGTTTGAGCTCAAAGGCTTCCTTGGGAAGACTTCTTCCCAAAGTGAGGCTTCAAGGAGTAAGAGAGGGAAGTGGATAGAAAAAATGGTCAGGGTTTGGCCGACACAAAGGCTTTGGGAGTGTGGGTAAGGAGGTAGAGGTGGTGGCCTTTTATAAGAGGAGAGGAGGGGAACTCTTGTAAAGTTACAAAATGTTACTTTATTTTCAAAAGAGTTTCGGATTTTAAAGGTCCCGCATTGATGTATTTCGAGTATAAGATAATAAGGGTTCGACATACACTCATCCAATAGGTTTTTGACATGTTTAGGTCTTAGATATTACATTATCTTTCCATTTTATTTAAATCGTTAAATAATGAGGTCATCGCTGCATCATCATGATGTCATTTATAATTTAATTTATTTAATGTCTAAAAATTATAAAAAAACTACTGTGATGTAGGAAATCGTTTGATCTTTCCAATGACTATTTATAGTAAAAAATATGACTTGTATAACCCCATGTAAAAATTGTTTTAGAAAAACATTTCATGTTTGTGTCATTTTTACTTTAACATTAAATAAAAAGATATTTATGTCATTTCCCAACCAAAGTGGCTCCATGGGGTCCCAAAGTTGACCCATGAATTTTCTTGGTCGGCCATGACACATCCAATGAGGGAAGGACATGTGTCTAGGTCATTTCATTTTATTAAAACATTATTCTTACCATAAACTACACTAATTACCTCTAATCGTGATTAAAAACTTAATAAGTTACTATTCACCAAAAAATTATTTTTATCCCTTTGAACCACATTTTACTTCTTAATGACAACCATGTATGTCGGATTTTTGAAATTCAAAACACAAATATGGAAAATTTTTATTTAAACGGAAAAATCAGTTTTTATAAGTACCACTTAGTGGTTTCACTGTTCATCAAAAATTGAAGTTTTTCAGAAAAATCCCAAAAATTCACCCTAAGCTATATATGATATTCCAAATTCAAAAATGAAGTATATTTTAAAAAATTCAAAACATATAAGTCAAATTAATTAATTTAATAATTAATTCCCGCTGTCAGAGAAAATAGTGTGTTTTTATGAAACAATAAGTATCAAAAGATTGACACTAGTTTAAGTCTGATTTCAAAGTGAAATTAATTCCAACGACCACTATTGGATTTAATGGTAAAAATATATTCTAATTTCACTTTAAAACCAATTCAAAGATAATATAATCATATAAATAAATTAGATTAAAAAGAGGTTTTGAATTAAAATACAACATTTTACACTATTCATTAAAAAAATGAACTTTATCGGAAAGATACCAAAAATTTACACAAAGTGAATTTTGATGTCCCAATTCTTAAGAAGAGTTTTATTTGGTCCAATAGAATGTATAAGAGTGAACAAAACTATATTTAATGACGGTTCTCCATTAAAAGGCGATAAGTGAACCTTTAGTGAAAACCAGGGCATATACGCCTAAAATTGAATTCTTTCTGTATTTTAAGCCTTTATCTTTTATTGGATAAATGTAAAAACATTTAAAAACTTATATAATCATATTTTAGTTATTTATATCCATTCCCGCCAATACAACGGCTTCATGTTAACTACCATTTAAAATAATATTATTTTATTATTAGAGTGCAACATAAGATTCCCAAGAAACTCATTGTTGCGTGTTGGGTATGCCATCGAGCATAGCGTCCCCTTTAAAGTAATATTAATATTTTATTCACAAATATGGATAAATATGAAAATGTCATATTCTTTATTTACCTGGGGTGTTACAGTAAGTGGTTTCTTATGTCACTTTTAATTTCGTGAGAATTCCATTGTTCACCACTTATTTATTGCATGTGGTGTGTGTACTGCCCATGATTGTATTCATTGTGTAATATAATTTTATTTATGGATATTTACATCATCATGGTATGATCCTTCTTTCATGGGTGTATGTTTCATAAGTTTCCTAATAGATATGGGAATTTGAAATTTCAATTTCCACTCATTTGGCTTTACGCATATTTCAGTGATTATATTACTCCAAGATTATGTGTGGAATAACTATTCATTTGCTTATGTCATAATTTCCACTCCCCTTTTCTGTGGATATACTTTTGATACACAAAATCACTCCATTGATAATTTCTCAGGTCATCGATATGAATTTGATGAGAGTAATTTTAACCCATTCTCCATTTGCTGAGTTAAACATCCAATTCATTGGTGTTGTTTTTATAAGATTATGTGTGAATATCCTTTGAATTATTTACACTGAATATCCAATCATATTTAGTATATTTATATTTTTCACACATAACTATTTCGTTTATTTATCCTTAACCTAAGGATACGACCTTTATGAGATATTTCATCCCAATTTACATTCCATTGAGACTTATTTGCTGTTATACACCAAATCACTTTTATGTGGTGTATATAATGTAATTTGACATAGTATATCATGAATCCCTTTATTCTCATGATATTACAATGTTTTTATTTCCTCAATTATTTGTATTCAGGTGTCTCTCTTTTGGTTAGAAACTCTAACTAAAATACCATTTTTAAATGTTTTAAAGACCTATTCTTCTAAATCTTGCTCATTAATGTCCATGTTTTAAAAAATGGTTTTAAGGATTTTTTTATATGGACATTAATGTTTTAAAATTAAAAATCCTTTTGAAAGTTTCAAAGTGGTATGGGACACTTTGATTCAAAAATCAATTTTTAAACGGCTTCTTCACAAATAGTGTGACTTTTAAATGATTTCAAGAAAAAGGGGGATATATCCCACAAATAGTTTTGATGATTATTTTCATCTATGTCAACATCCTACATTATTCTTGATTGAGGTTAATATGATACAATAAAATCTTCCATATTGTATCGAATGAGTTATGTTTGACTGTGGATGTGCAATTTTTATACCATTCATGGTTTGTGGTTAAAGTATTGACATTTCATATGCTAGTTTTAATACGAATGTTTATGTTATGTTTAAACATGTTCATATGAGGAATGAATTGGACTTAATAAGTGACGGCTGGAGCCCGCTATAGCTCCTCGATGCATTGGTAGGTCTGATGAGACAAACTAGTGTCTTGGCACAAGGCCTTGGAAAAATCTTATTTGTAGTCTTGGCACGAGGACTTGGCTATGTGGTTATGATAGTCTGGCATTATGCATTCCATCATTTTGGAAGTGGTTATTGATATTGCAAGTGATTGTTCGACTAGTAGAATATCCATGTGAATAAGTAAATGGCATTATTTCATTTTATCTTTGCCATATTATGCTGAAGTTCAAGTTTAAAAGGCTTTTGTTTTAGTTATAAATTGCTTTAAGTGTTTATGCTTATCTATGAAAGCTTCTGCTATATTGTTATCCTTACTGAGCATCTGAGCTCACCCCTTTCAATGTTTTATTCTTCCCAGGATGTGAAGAAGTAATTTATGAATGACCTGTAGGGATAGTATGAGGGGATATTAAGACAAGATATTTTTGTAGTTTTTTTACCTTATGATGTAATGCATGACTTATGAATATATCTAGTGTTTCCAAGACTACTAAACTAATTGGTCTTTCGAGACTTGATCCTCTGTGATCATGCCAATGTTATGTAATAATGCACCGACTATGGGTAACTGGGGTCGGGTCGTTACACCATTATTCTTCTTGTACCTCTTTGTAAGTCTTATTTATCACTATATTTTCAAAAAATTTAACTCATTTAGTTTCTATAAATATAATATTACCATTATTAAATATCTTATTCCTATTCCTTCAGTCATTTTACAACTCTCTCATTTGGGTTAGTTTTACAACTTTGTGCACAATTTTTAATGTCCTCATAATTCATGAATTATGAGTCTATAATAAAATCATTCAATAATAATACTTATCCAGTTAATGTTAGCTTATCCTTGTTTTAGTCGATTTAAAATCCTACGTGGATGATACTTTGAATGTTTATTACGGATTGTCATTAAATATTAGTTCATGATATGATATTATATTAATAAGAAATATTTTTTTATTTTTTTCTGGAATGTTATTATTAATATTTAATCTCAATAATGATAAATAAACTTTTGTATGATAAAGGTTATTCAAAAAAACTCATTTTTTTTCAATTTTTCTCAAAGAATACTTTCTAAAATCATCAATAGTAGGCTTAATAGTGCCATTCAAAGATTAATATTAGAGGATAAATATGGATTTTTTAAATTAAGAACCATACAAAGTTATATATGAATTTCAGAATAAATTTTTGAGAACATAAATAAGAGAATAATGTGATCCAATGTGATAAATAAAGTTGAAATATACCAATATTATGACAACATAGGGATTAATTATACATGTAATGAGAATATTTGGTTTCCACGAGTGGTTTTATGACTTATGATATTGGTTTTATGATTCCCTATGGATTACCATATATCTAATGGGAAGGGTTATTTAGTTTTTCTAGACTATTCAGGGTCTTAGACAAGGATACCCATGATCTCCTAGCCTCTTTATCTTGGCTCAATTGGCTCTTATAAGGAATACTAAAAAAAATGTAGTATGAGAGGATGTTTCCTTACAAAATAGATACATGAGAAGTCTTATTTCTCATTTAATGTTTGCTGATAACATGATATTTTTTATAAATTAAATATTCTAAGGTCAATAAATGGTATTATGAGAACCATTTAAACATATGGTAAGTTGATCATTCAAAGTATCATGAAAAGAAAAAATAATTTTTTCAAATCCAATAAAAGCTCAGGAAGGCGCAATACAACAATATAAGAGAAATTGGGAATACAAAGGCTATAACATCCAATGATCTATCTCGGATCTATTATATAAAATGAAAGAGTTAAGAAGGACCTTTTATATGATATCATAAATAGGATAATATGAAATATTTTAAATTGGAATAATAAGATTTTATCATTTGGAGGAAGAGTTACTATGATTAGCAGTGTGCTAACATCAACCACTATGCACGTGTTATGCATCTTCAGACCACTGAAGTGGGAAATTACAAAACTATAAAATTTCATGGAAACATTTCTATGGTATTCCAATCAAGTGGTAAAGGGACACTGGGAATCATAGAAACATTTGAATGATCTAGTGTAGGATGGTGGCATCAGACTCTGCCATATATCTGAAACTATGCACGCCATGAAAGCGAGGTTAGAATGGGACATTTCTTAAGGTAACTAAATTTTTTATAAGTTTATTAGATAAGTGAATGGGGGGATTTGGAGGACTGAGAAAACTGAACCCATATAATTTTGAACCATCCATGGTGCATGAGGAATCATATAGAGGAGTTTCATGATAAAGTTCACTAGGTTGTGGGTTGAGCTAAAGATAGCCTATGGAAGAAGAACTAGGAAGGTGAAATTATATTCATTATGAGGTTCTTAGATCCATGAATTTCTTTAAAATAAGTCATTATACTCCTAGCCTTGATGGATTCCACACATAGTCAAGAGAAAAACGTAGTTAGTGAAAGCATCAGGTTGGTTGGTGAACTGGATAAATGCATTTTTATATGCTCGACTACAGTTATATTTACAAGTAGGGACTTTATAAATATTTTTAATATAAGAAATGGAATGGATGGATTGGGGAAAATACTATGGTGTCTGGAGATACCAATAAAGATGAACATTCATATTTAGAGGCTAAATAACAAGGCACTCCCAACAGTCGACAACGTGAAAACATAGAGGGTGTCTTTGCCTCAAAAACATTTTTTGTAGAAGGCCGCAATAGGAATCTCTATGGAATTTTTTTTCAATGATAATGGGAAAAAGGGATATGAGATTACATGGGATAGTGCATAGACATTAAAAATGGAGGGGATTTTACATATGATGTTCTCGAGTTATGTTTTCATGGGGCTATGTTGAATGAGATGAATGTTAAGATTCAAGGAATGTAATTTTCTGTCGTTTGTGGGAGTAGTTGGTAAGGAATGAACAAATAAAGATAGGGGAAAATACACCCCCATATTCTTTCAGGTATGGGAAAATGTGGTTTTTTCAGAGTTGGGGTCGATCCTTAATGATAGGGTGAAATATTTTATGATTAGTAGGTTCATTTCAAGGCCTTGTTTGAATATGGTAGCTAATCGCGGTAATCAGGTGTGATGAATCAGATGGAACCCTCTTAATTATGTACTCATGGTAAACATGGATGGCTTGTGTATTTCTAGATAGATGATAGAGACAAATAATAGTGGATGAGTGGTAATGAGGTTCATCTCATTCTATTGACCAGGTAAATCTATTAGTTTGGAGGATAGATCCATGAATATTGGTCTTAAGCGGTGAGAATGTTACAAACTTCATATTTTCGAAGTTGAATCAGATTCAGCAGTGTTGGATCAGTTACTCAAAGGGAAAGAGTATCCACCATGTGAATTAGCTTACTACATCAGGAATTGTAAAATTAAAGCCATATAGGGATATCATGTTGGTCACATATGGAGGAAAGGGAATTTCATGGATGATGCATTAGAAAAATAATGGAGGCCAAGCGATATTATGATTTTATGCACAAGTTTGGGAACATATCATAATGACTGAAATCTCATTGTCAATTTGGATTAACTTGGTCTCCGTTGTTTTTGGCCCCTATGATGTGGTGAACTTTTTATCTTTATCTTTGAATTACATTTCCTAAATTAAAATTTAATTTTCATTCATTCATTGAATGAACATGGAAAATTTATTCCTATTTCCATGTCCATTCTAGAGATGAACATATAAGAACGAAGTGACTACTTAAACCATTTTACCAAAATAAACATAGAATTGTTAAAACCATTAATTAACAATAGTTAATATGAACTAAAATAAGTAAAATTGTGTTATAAGTAAAGATAAATATATTATTAAAAAACATATCAAATATTAACGAGGATGTGGAATAAATGATTAATGATTATATGGTTATTATACTAGAATTTACAATGAATCCATCTATGTCAGAATCCACAATAAGGGTCTTTATCATCTCAATTTTTGTCCATTGAGTCATAAACTTCTATTACTAACCATGATCTTTTGAGTTTATTTTATTCTTACATTTATATATTCTATGTTATTTTTTTATCTTTTTATCTGGATAATTTAAATTTAATTATCAAAATATTTCTCTTTGATAAATTTTTTCCTTCCAAATAACACTTCAAATTTTAGAATTATTTACACAATTTCTAATGAATTTATTAATTTTATTACTATAGTTTTCTCCCTAATAATGATCTCCTTTATTAATTGTAAAAGAAAATATTATTTATCTTCTATAAAAATTATATTTACCTTTATTTTCCACAAATATATGGTTTTTTTAATCTTTTTAATGATGTGTATTTCAATAAAGGTATTCTAAAATAATAATATAAATTCTTTTTCAACAATGTATTTTTATCTTCCACTCCACCTATATTAGCTTTATCATTATTTCTTTTCATGGTTAAAATAATGAATATCTTTTTTACAATGATATTTTTAAAAGTAACTATAGCTCCTTCAAAAAAAACTTTGTAGAGTTACAAATAATTTCATCTCTTATAAAAGAGTTTTAAATGTATTCTAGAAAAAAATTGTATTTCCCTTCAATTTTCCCCGGTAGGATCTCCCACCTGTGGAGAAATATTATTTTTCTCTATTTAAATTCACTTATGAAATAATATTTTTGGTTTATCGGATTTTTTCCCATCCAATAAAATTCTTAATAAAATGATTATGTGATAATAATTGGAAATGTTATGAAACTCATTTTCTTTTAATGGTTTATTTATATGATGATGAATGATTGTTTTAATGTGTCATAGATATGTATGGATGTTGATGTGTGGGGTCCTATATATCATTTCAATGAATACAAAATGATCTTATATTTATTTATATAATAAAATGTAGGGGAAATTTTTGTGTTTGATCATATTTTAAAAATAAGGACATGATTGGGTTTGTTTACAAAGAGTGGGAAAGACATTGTTTAATCAAAATGTTTTCCTATTTTTATTTTTTTCACATTTTAGGTAATGGGAATCATTTCCTATCTATATCGCATTTACATTTTACACCATGATTTAATATTATATTCCAATGGATTATTTTTTTCTGATTAGTTTCCAAGATATAATATATGTTTTACTCTTTCATGATAATAATTTTATGTCAATCCATTATCGAAGATGTTTAATATTTTCTTCTGATTATATGTTATGATTCCAAGGATAGTTTAATAAGATATTTCTCCTCTGATTCATATTTTCCAAAAAAATTATGATCTAACCCATTGTGCTAATTGATAATTTTCTATTCCTAAGAAATGAATTTCACCCATTCTTGTTTTCCATTTTGCAAGAAATTATTGTAGGCAATGTGTAAAGGTATTTATTATATTAAGTTGATTATAGGATATGTTGAAGTAATAACACTTAATAATATGTATATATACCTAATCACAAAATACACTAAAACTTTGGATTATTGGAATTGTGATATTACTTCAGGAATATAATATTTATGTTTTGAAAATGATTTAAGATATATATGTGTTTGGATCGGGTTGCCTGAATTGGTATCCAAGTATGGTTTCATTATTTTTGGGTAGTAATAATAGAATTTTTTTGAGAACCCTAGGGATAATTCTAAATATAGGAAATATTGAAAATTTTGTGTTATGAATAATGTTTTTAGTTTCTTGAAAAAACATCCCTATCTAGATTGAAATAAGGGGAGGATGTCTCTTGCACAGATACACCTATGGGTAATTACATTGAAAAGGATGGTTAGTTCTTAACCCAATCTGCACCAAGTGAATGAAAAGGAGGCCTAACTACGCACTTGGTTTGACACTCTCAGGGCATATGATTTGGTTAATTGGCATTCTTTTTATGAACTATTATGATGGATTTGAATATATTTAGGTTATAATTCCAAAAGTAAATGACCATCGATAACCAATATTGAAACCTGAAACATCCAAAGTTAAGATATACATATTTTTTATGGTTTATTTCTTCTATGTTTATAGTTTTTCTTATATATAAATATTTTCATTCATAAAATTCCATTATTTTAGTAAATGGATGGGATGAAGAGGAACCCTGTTAACCCAAATTATGAAGGAAAATACCAAGATAGTCCCAATTAGTAACCAAATGGGGTTGGAACTGAGGCTAAAAACATCATAGTAATTTCTTATAACTTTATCAAGAAATAAATAATTATTCAAACCATGTGGACATTTGTAATAAGCCAATAATTTATAATTATTATATTAGGTCCTCTTTGATTAAGAATCCACTCACCTTTAGTGGGTATTTCTATCCATTAACTAATGAGTTGATGTTTAATGAAATAGAGAGAATATTATTTTATTTTCTAGTTCACAAAACATGAGAAGTATATTCTACTCATCTATCATTTTTATGGTGAGGTTGAAAAATGGTAGAACATTATTAAAAATAAAATGTAGAAGGAAAAAATGTGGCTCTATGGGATTGGAGGTGTTAGATTAAATTTCTACACAAAATATTTGGCTGAACCTGAATAGCCTTCACAAACTGAATGTCATTCATCTAAAAATATTAGATTGTATGATTTTATATATGCCTTGGTTTCTACTGCAAGTTGTTCCAATGTCTTCACCATTTGGGTGGATGAACAGATGAAGCACACTGAGTCTCATGGCTCTCAAGATAAACTCTATAATTCTATGGACTCTCCTCGGGAGGATTAGGACCAAGCCATTCAAATAGAGGAAGGCTATCATAAATCAAGCACTGGGAAGAGAATAAATGATCGATTCTAATGGTCTCATTACCCCAAAATTTAAAAAACTGAGGAAGTGTTGGGACTACTATAATATTGAAAGAACAATTGTTACAAGATCACATGGCACCTCCAAAAAGGTCAAAATTTAACATTAAACAACAAAAACTATGGAAGATCATTCGAATGTTTTCATAGAGAGTAAGGAGGAAGTTTATGGAAGAAATAAGTACCATGTTTTCAGAGAAACAGACTTGATTTAAGAGCCTGTGGGAGAGGAATTTGAAGCTTGAATGTATGGGAAAGATAAAATTACAAACCTGAAGTGTTGTAATAAGTATATTTTTTAGGATTAATATCTTGAAATAAGAAGGTGAATGTTCATAACATTTGTGGAGGAATACAAGAAAATCCTGATTTCAATTTTAGGGACATTCAATGGGAATGATTTCTTCTGTTACTTGATTTCTCTATTTGGTCTACTTGGTGGTACCTTTTTTTCAGTGAGTGTCTATATGCTAGGGTAATGGGGGTTCTACTATGTTTAGAATCTATATGTGATTTTTTTATGGTGGGATTCATGATTGATGGTTGGTTGATCTTGATTAGAGGTTGTTAGTGCATGCGGAAGAGGTTTATGGTGGCTATCTGATTGGGTTACTTTAATTCATGCCACTTCCTGATTTTGTACTGGTTATTATCAAAGAACTTTTTATTGGGAGTTTGATGCTTTGGTAATTGTCTTCTGGTTGTAGGGTGATACAGAATAGGGTTTTTCACAGATGTTTTATTCGGATTGACATCATAATTTTTTCTTAAATGGTAACTTGATTTAGATATTTTTTTGGGTAGCACCGCACCGGTTTCTCATGGAATATTGATCAATGTCTAGGAGACTTTTTTCTATCTCTTGGAATTTTTTCTTCTGATTGTTTACTATATTACATCAATGACTGATTTCGCATCAATACGCTATTGGTGTATGTTTTTTACACCTCTTACTTGTACTATTTCTATTGATTTTAATAAATTACTTTGGGGAATGAATTTGGTGACCAATTTATGTCACCGTTTTTCAAAAAAATAGATCAATTATTTAGTAGCCTAAATCCATGTCTTCAAAAGTATTAATCCCTAAGAGACATTTCAATCTATGAAGAAATTATTTGATGTTAACTTATGGTAGTTATAAAAATTAAGGACTCCCATTATTTTGGAGAGAAAAAATGATAATGAAGTATCGTAGAGGCTCTAATGATAAGTCACATTGGATAACTAATGTACAGATGCCAATTATTAAAACAAAAGGGAGGAATCATCAAGGTAAATTCCTAAATAGATTTGGAATGTTTTTTATGTGTGTAAAAGATAAAAAATAAGACCAAAAATACTAGAGTAATAAAAATTGGTTGATTAAGACAATGACATAGATTAAAGAACCAAATAATGATCCACCCACTCTATTGCTATAAATGAAAATATTTTGGGAATTTCATGAACCTAATCTATAATCGAAGGGTCAGTGAAAATAAACAATGTTAGTAACCTCTTAATCTACGCAAAAATGGGATGCCTATACTATCACAATTATGGAAGTGAGAATAAAAATTAAGTGGTAAACAATACACTTATCATCCATTCAATAACTACAAAATTTTTAATTTATTCTGGTTCTACCAAATCCGGTATATTTGGAACATTTTCTGATGACATCAAATCACCACCCCAATTATTTGATAATTATTGGTGAATAATTATGGTGTCATGATAATTTCATGCCAATATGCCAATCCTATCTGATATATTTTTATAGGAATGTAATTCCTACAAATATTATAATTCTTCCATTAATTTAATTTGATATTATTTTAGTTATGGAGTTACACTCTTTATATAGATCCCATATTAATTTTTAAGATATTAAAGTCACATTTAATTTCTTGATTCATCCCATGATAATAAATTAGTGAATGTATTACTATGAACTAGATATATAAACTACTTCCATTATATGTTTCTTAATACCCCATCCTGGGAAATATTTATCTAAAATTATTTTGGAAGAACATGGTATCAATGATATTCCTACTGTGTAGGAGTATATAAATTTATTTTCTAAGAAACATCATAGTATACCCCAAATTGTGAAGTTGAATTTTCTATTGGATCCATACCTAGATCTATGTCGATACCAAACACTTATTATATAATAGATCTAACTAAATTTGAATAATTAAATAATAAAATCCATGAAAATATGGATAAGTATTTTATAAACCTTAGTGCTTCATCATGGGCTGGATTAATTCTATTTATTAAGAAGAAATATTTTTCAAGGCATCTCTCAATTAACTATTGTGAACATAGAAAGATCATAATCAAGAAAAAATATCCCCTATGGTATATTAATGAACTATTTTATATTCTACGTAGATCTAAATATTTCTTAAATAATACACTTCAATATGGAGATAATAAATTATAGGTAAAAAGGGATGATATACAGAAGACATATTTCCATATAAGATATAAAAAATATAAATTCATAGTAATTCAATCCAAACATTTAAATTCTACAATTATAATCATAGATTTAATGAAGATGCTATTTTGATATTACCTTGATATTTTTTGGCAATTTTTATTGATGATATTTTTATATAATCTAAGATAAAGGAAGAAAATGAAAAAATATATGAGATTATGATAAGGAACCTATGAAAGAAGAAATTATATAATAATTTTAAGAAACTGTGAATTATGGATGAAATAAATCTACATATTAGTCTATTTAATGTTTAGCGTATATATGAGGAATCATAATATATATACATGATCATAGAATGTCCAAGAGAAACCAAAGTGACAAAAATCTAAAAATTTTCCAAGAATAAATGGATACCATCAATGGTTTTTGTGAAATTTCTCACAATTTTCTAATACCCTAACCATATTTATGTGAATGGGAGTGAAGTTCCTTGTGAAGGAAAAATGTGAGTAAGGATTTGAGTAGTTAAAAAGATATTGGTCACTGCACCAGTTCTTAAATTACCTTTCAGTGGAAAAGAGTTTTTAATATATAGTTATGCATCATTAAATGGTTTGAGATACATACTCATATAGAATGGTATGGTTATTTCTTAATACTCACATTAATTAACAACACATGTAAAAAATTTCCCAACACATGATTTGAAGATGGAATTTGTGATATTTACATTAACAATTTGGAAGTATTATCACTATCATGAAATGTGTGATATATATAATGATTAAAAGATATTGAAATAAATATTCACATATAATGAGTTAAACATGTTCAAAAAGGTTTGGTTAGAATTGATCAAAGACTATGACTTCTCAATACATTACCATATAGGGAATGCTAATAAGGTGGTTGATGCATTGAGTAAGAAATATCGTGCTACCTTATCCATAATGAGGGATGAAAAAGACACAATACTCATGGATTTCAATAGTATGAATCATTATGTAATAAAGGGTTGGGATAACACCAATATTTCAAAAATTAGTTATTAACCATTCATATATATAGTGGTAAAAATTTACAAAAAATATGATATGAAGCTATAGAAAATGATTCCAAATATTTTTTAGTTTTACTTTGATAATGATGGATTTATATGGTTTGTAACATGGATATGCATCCCAACACAACCAAAACCAAAGAGGAATCTTATTTATAGAGAACATAAATCATCCTAATATATTTATCTAGGAAGATCAATGATGTTTGGATATCCATATAAAAACTTTTTGTGGGATAACATTATGATTGAAATTACACAGTACATATTTGGATTCTTGGTATATAAGAAAGTCAAGGCTGAAAAATTGATGTCTGAGGAAATTATTCAAAAATCACCAATTCCAATTTGTAAATTCTCAAACATCGCCATGGATTTTACCAAAGTACTCTCCAATATATATAAAGTCCATAATTCCATTTGGGTTGAAGTCGTTCTCTACAAAAAGATAGAACATATTTCCTCCATCAAAGAATATATTATGATGGACCAAATCACCAAGATTTATGTAACCTAATTGGTTAGGAGACATGGAGTACCACTCTATATTTTATTAGATAGATGTAGAAGGATTACCTTGAGGTTCTGAATATGTATTTAATACTCATTAGATATAGAGTAGACTTGTCTCATTTGTTATCATAGTATAAAAGATGGTTATTCTAAAAGGAATATAAAAACTCTATAAGATATGTTGGTATTTTTTAAATATTATTTCAAAATATGATGATATCAACACCTACCCCTAATAGAGTTCTCATATGAACAAAATTTCCATTCTAGTATTAAAATGGAAATATATGAAGCTTTACATTGGAATAAGTGCAAGACTCCATCATGCTGGGATGAAGTTGGAGAGAGGAATATAATTGGGCCCTTTATTATCCAATAAATGGTGTATAATGTTAAAACCATTAAAATACATATTAGAATAGTAAAAATTCAACCAAAGAATATATTTTCATAACCATTATTTATATTTGGAGTTTTAAGTAGGTAATTAATTAATCCTCTGTATATTTCCTAAGAAGTCGGTTATGACACTTGGGGAGAATGGGAAGATTATGCTTTGATAGATTAGTCTATTAATGGTCATTGATCTTTTTTAGGGTTATAGATAATCAATGATGACATCCAACATATGTCTCTTATGTACATGATGTGTTCCACATATCACTTTTGAAGAAGTATATACAATAACCTTTATATAAACTGAACTCAGAAATCATTTAGCTGGAACATTATCTCTAATTCAAGGAAAAAATTCTTCTGATTCTAAATCAGAATAGATAATGTACTAAAGAGTAGGAGCACCTGTTGGGTCAAATTTCCATAGAGGAATCAATATTTTTATGAAGCTATGTAAGGAACTGAGGATGTAACCAGAATAAGTACCCTCACTATTTTGGTTTAAGGAAATATTTTTTTACTATTTTTACGGGGAGTCGAAGTTAATAACCCGTGATTACATTAATTATTTCTCCTTAAATATGGTGTGGAATAGATAATTTCATATGAAAAACCAATGTAAAGTGAACTGTGATATATTAATAAAATAAAATTATTAAATGTGACTGTTATAACATAATATTTGAATTGGTCGGCATAAATATAGATAACTGAATTACGAAATTTAAGTAGAAAGAGGAACCAATGTCATAATGTAGTATGAGACTTCCCTATGAAGAAATTTTTTAGGAATATTTTAATATATTTAAAATATCTATGGTTTTTTGTAGACAAAGCCCATATTGAACTTCAACAAGTACAACATGAGTGAAATATTATGTGGGAGAATTTCATGCTCATTTAAATCACTATGAGATACATGCTAGTAAAACCACCACCTAAAACTTCCAACACAACTAATATTACACTTATATATTTTTAATAGGCCTTAATTGGTTCATAAGATAGATTTAGGATGATATAAACATTTAATTATTAATAAATTTTATATCTTATCACATTATGAAATTTTAATATAAGTACTAATACCAAAGTATGTTTATAAATATTTTTGTTTTGAAAATTGTGAATACTTATATTGAAATTAAATTCTACAAATTTTTATTTTAAATATTATAAAATGAAATTTACTTCTGAATTCAACATGTCAGTATTAGTGTAGTGTAAGATTTTGGGAATTTTCAAAAAATGTTTACTTTTATGTGAACGATGAAAAATAAAATTTTTATAAATACCACAACTTTTATGTCATCATTGTGAAATTATAATTAATTAAAAACATATGAAATATTTCGATAAAACAAATATGTGATATCAACTAAAATAAATAATATAAAACTATAATTTCGAATATGAAATCTCATGATAGACATTTTGGAACCTATGCTATTTTTTATTCTAATAAAAAACTATTTTGGTCATTTTCATTTAATTAAGTATTAAAATGGTAGTATTAGTTTTTGAACTTATTTTAAATCCACATAGCTCTACATTTTTTTTAATAATAATCAAAATAAATTCATGAAAATCATTATCTTTCATAATTTTAATCCTAAAAACATTTTTTATGCTTAAATATTTTTTATTAAATCTATTTCCAATACGTTAATCATTTTATAATTCAGAATTACTTTTTATCACTTTTATAAATTTAATATATTAAAATGGATATTATTTTTCAAATCATAGTGGTAAAATTACTATATATGTTTTATTTCATTTTTAGTCCTATAGATAAATTACTTAGGCCGAAAAATTGCACCTTGGTAAATGTGAAAAATAGTAAAAATATACAATCAAGGAGTAAAACTATTAAATATCATAAAAAATATTTTTAAATTTTTTTGTGTGAATATTATCAACTAAAACTCATATTAACTTCCCTTATTTTTATATTTGGTTCCATTTTACTTTAATATGACATTCCTTTATATATTAAGAAATTGTGTTTGAAAAATTTGACTCTCACTTCACCTATAAATGGAGGCTTACTAAACCCTTAAAATATAATATAAAACTAGTATTATCCCATATACTCTTATTAACTTCTCAAATAACAATATCCCACTCTTTTCTGCTTCTGGTCCCAATAAATTTCCTAAATCCCTTCATAATCAAGGACGTTTCCAAGAAAATATTAAATTATTTTATGTGAATATTCTCTCCTCTCTTATCATTCTGCAAATTATTCTTCTTTTACGTCTTATTTAATCCCATTTGTCACTATATTATATTGTTTTTGAAATCCGTATTCTTCATTATATCTAATATTACCATTATTAAATAAATTTTTTATTCATTTAGTCATTGTGACTTGCTCTCATTTAGGTTGGTTTTACCGCCTATAAATATAGTGTAATAATGATTATATTATGAATGACTAAGAAATAAAAAATACGAATATTATTAGGTGATGATGATTATTTTTTTATGTTATTATAATTATTTAATTGTAATATTATGATAAAATCCTTTCTTTAATCGTACTTATCTAATTAATTCTAATATATTCTTGTTTTGGTTAGTTCAACCACATACATGAAAAATGATTTTAATTTTTTTTCACGTATGGTTATAAAAAATTAATTTCTATTAAGATGTAATATTGATATCTTTTTGGATGGAAAAATTAATATTTAAACTGAATATTAATAATAAAATATGTTTCCGATTAAGGTGATGAACATATAAACATGTAGTGATAACTATAATCATTATACAAAAACAAACATGGAAGGTTTAATTCTGCTAATTACTAATAATTAATATTAACAAAAACATGTAAAATCTATAAAAAAACATAAAATATTTTTAAAAATATTAATAAATATATTTGGTGTTACTAAATAATTTATTAATTACGCTATGATTACTATATAGGAAATTATAATACGTCTGAATTAGTAAGAATCCATGGTACAGTTTTTTTCTAGACAATTTTCTTCCATTGAGTCATAAACTATTTTCCCAAACTAAGATCTTACAAAATTATTGTATTCTACCATTTATATTCTATATATAAATTTTCCATTTTATATGGATAATTTACATTCAATCATAAAAATGTTAATATTTTAACAATTTATTTCTTCCAGAAAATTTCATGTTGTTTAGAATAATTTCTACCCTATTTAGTGGTACTTTTCTTATATATATCATAATTTTTATTTTTTCTAAGGTTATAATTTATCA
The DNA here is from genome assembly GCA_963277665.1 of Viscum album. Classification (NCBI taxonomy): domain Eukaryota; kingdom Viridiplantae; phylum Streptophyta; class Magnoliopsida; order Santalales; family Viscaceae; genus Viscum; species Viscum album. The sequence goes on from OY728121.1 coordinate 358,927,762, forward strand.
ATTAGAAACCCAGATATGATTTAGCTACTATATTATTTATTTTTACCATTATTTAAGTTTTTGTTTTGGTTTTCCTTTTTAATGACATGGGTTTTAATAAAGGAATTTTAAAATAGTAATGGAATTTATTTTTCACAACTGTATTTTTTTTCTTCTACTACACATTTATTAGCTTGATCATTATTTATTTTCAGGGTTCCATTAATTAATAAATTTTTTGGGGAGAATTTTTTAAATGTATTATCATTTCATTTAAAAAACATAATGTCAAGCATTACTTGATGTTTTTTCTCTAATAATAATATTTTTAAAAAATGAATTAGTTTTCATTTCACATATATATTCCTATCCCTTTTCAAAATATTATTGATTAATGTTATTTATCACCCTCAAAATGATCTGAAGAAGTAATATTTTGGCGTGATTGGATTGGTGTGTAATCATATTAAATTCTTGACACTATATTTGTGTGATAACAATTGGAAATGTTATGAAACCCATTTACTTTAAATGAGTTATTTATGTGATGATGAATAATTGTTTTAATTTGGAAAAAATATGTATGGATGATTATGGGTGGCATCCTATATGTCACTATAATTCACTTATTTAGATTTTATATCACCCGAGATAATGAAAGGAATGTGAATTATTTTATTTCCTCACTTTTTTGAAGAGTGTAAATTATTTTGTTTTTCCCCAAAGAATGGTAATTATTGGGTTTTATTAAAAAATACAACGATTATGTTTGTGCCAAATTTTTAATGGTATCCCTAATTTCCAAGCGATGCTAAGTTTCCTTGTTATTCTTTGATATAAGGTTATGTTTCCATGGATTATGATTATTTTCATTTTTTCCAAGACATGGTATTTGTTTTACGGATTTTTAATGATTCTTTTATCTCATTACATTATCATTGATGTTCTATCATTAGTTATGATTATCTAATATTTTTCTATAGACCTTTTAATAATATATTTCTATCCTAATTCTTGTTTACTCAAATGCTTATAGTCTAACATGATGTGGATCATTGATAAGTTTACCTAAGTAATCATTTGAGAACACCCCCACTTTTTTTCTATTTTGTAAGAAATTATATATGGGACTGTGTATAAAGAAGTCATATATAAAATTTATTTTAGATATTATTAAGTAATAATTTGTAATAATATATTTATATAACTAATAACCGAGGACACTAAACTATTGGGAAATCATGATTGTGAGGATACTTGATAAATTTAATGTTCAAATTCTGAAATATGTAAGATATATATGATTTTGGCTTGGTTGTCCTCATGAAACCTACCATAAACTAATAGAAACAGGTCTCTTGAAATGAACATCACTAGTAGAGGTCTCAAAATTTCCTCCACGATCACTTGAAACTAAAAAACAAAATATTATATATCCCTATCCCTTAGAGTTTTGCAATAATGGCCCCTTGGTAATAGGATAAGGAATAAACTTGAAAGTAAGGAGAGTATTCAAGAAAATAAGTCTTTACCTTGAATGACTCCCAGAAAAAAGAATAGGAATCCATGGAATCCAAGGGGAATGGGGTGGAGGAAGGAATTCCTAGATCTCCTCTCATCTGGCCTCACATGAATAAAGGTAAGGGAGACACAAGGGGTTAATACCGAGGTTATGTATAATAATAATTTCAATATTTTTAAAAATTTGGAAGGTCACTTTATTTTGTGGCACGATTTACCAAACCGTGTAATTCTCACTTGGCACATATGAGATGTCACATAGTTTGGCTGCATAGGTATGCAAACCATGTGCCTGCTATGATAACACCCACTGATAATGAATTTTAGGGTTTTCATGAGAAGGTTGATCAGTTAACATAGATCATGTGTTAACCATGTGATAATAACTGAAACCTATTTTTTGAAAAGATAATTTTATTAAGGACAAGAATTAATGACAAGGATTAAAATTATTATATATATAAAATGACATATAAAATTGTGTTTGATATGTGATATTTTATCCCTATCATTAGTATAAAAATAACAAAAATGATGATATTGATATAACGATGGGTTGGTTTGGGTACAAATCTACAAAAAATAATTAGGTAGTTTGTCAGATTCATTTGATAGTTGATTATATTTAAAATGGAGTTCTGAACCAATAGTGAGATTAAAAGAAATGGTTTTGTTGATGGAAATAAAATTTTATCCAATGTGACAACTTGAATTCCCATAAATTCCTTTGTAAATCTAGCTTTGATTGGGTTTTTTATTATGTTTTTTAATAGTGAAGAGATCCATAGAGTTATTAAATAAATTTATGATTATATATGCAATGAAAATTAGATTATAACGCATTCCACCCACCCAATTAGAAAAGCTAACAATGTTTGTCCCTATAGGATTTATAATTACATGGAATTCAATATAGGGAATAATGTATGTTATATGAACATGACCTTCATTCACCAATGCTTGAAGTCACTTCTTGTTAAAAATATTCTTATCTACTTTACATCTAGGTATAGATGTTATTGGTCCATGCACTCTGGCTACCATTATCTAGTTCAATTTGATCATCTCTACCACTAAATTATTTTCCAAAGGGACAAAAATATCCCACTAAAGTAGATAAAAAAATCTTTGTGATTACTTTTCTAAAGTCCCACATCATCATCAAATTGAGAGTTCCACACACTTTCCTCATTGATAATAACAAAAATATTTTTGAATATTAGATAAATAAATTTTTATAAAATGTAAAACATCCACTACAATCACTCTTCTTACTGTTATGTGACTATAAATAAGTATATTATGTGCACCAAAAGATTTATATCAAATATAAAATGTAATATTTTGAATATAGAAAATAGTTAGATGCCAAATAATCTCCTCAATAGTTTGTGGTATTACCACAAAACTATACAAACTCTTACACAATAGACCCCATATATAATAATCTATATGTTCAAATAAGTTTTTATAATCTAGGTTCAATTTAAATCAATTAAATGTATTTTTAATAAGTTTAATAAGGATGAACAACCAAAAATTGTTCATTATAAGTTTAATTATCTAGATGAGAAAACATTATGTCAATCATATAATCTAAAGGTTCATTGAAATCATGTATCCATAGTGTTAATAATTAAAGTTTACCTTTAGTTATTTATTCAAGGAGAATTAGTATTGACATTAATGAAATTTATGATAATAGGAAATACGTATAAAAACTATATATGATAATGGAAGGATGTCACATCATACATATGGTCTAGTTTAATAAATCATATTTTTTTATTAATCAAGATGGAGAGTTTATCATGCCTCTCACTAATGAAAGGTATCAAAATAAATATTTTTTCTGAAATATATATTTCATATTTGATGGTTCTTATCAGAAGATCGTAAAATGAAAAACATAATTTATTTTTCACGCTAACTTGAACTCTATAGAATACAATACCCATACCATGACCATAAATTGTATAACATTTTGCACATCTTTAATTACCATAAACATGATGGAGTGTTCCATATCACATGATCCTGATCATTATGGAGTGTTCTATTATGCATAACCTAAAACTAAACCAACCTCTTTAAATAGGAATTAAATCCATAAAAGGTAATTCTCTAGTGTCCTGGTTCAACCCGAGAATAAACAAATTACATTATTTAAAAAAAAAATTTGCTTGCTTCCTATTACCAATGGATATGTAATGATGCCTAAATTTTCTATATTGGGCCCAACCATTATCTTTAGTCTCATTAAAACACATAAAATTTGGAACTAGTTTCCCACGAACTCTTATAATTTTTGTACTCCTTCATTATCCATAGAATCATCAACAATTTCCTTCTTGGAAAATACCTCCTCTTCTAAACCATATATGGATTTATTATGGTTATTACAAGATAAATATTTATTTAGGGATATCCTATCGTAATAACAATTATAATATTCCCTCACATTTGTCCTACCATTTCACCATGGTTCTTGAGTTCTCACAAAATTATGTTGTGTTTAGCCACTTATTCTCACACTAGAGTCCCCATTAAATTCATTTAATCATACCACACTATAATAATTATACTATTAAATCATATAAGATTGTACCTTTATAGTTTTTATTTTAGTGGTTTATATTATCACATGATACATATTGATTCCAAGATCACTTATCTTGGGCAAGGCTTTATGAATATTCTCTATTTAATTTCCCTATAATACCTAACAACCTATTGTTTGACCCTAAAAATTATATTCTCTCTTTCATTACTAGTTTTACACTTAGATATAGCCTCCTTTTCTAGAATTATGTTTGTTTAGAATCTTGTTATCATAAGATATGCATTTGTTCTTTGATACTTTATCCTCATCCTCTTCATGAATTTCATTTTTAAAATCATTTATTTATACCATTCTAATGCGCGGGACCTCTAATTCATGTCTAATTTTCTCAACCCTCCCAGCATTAAGGCATAACTTCTTGTATTTGATCCCCTTTCTAAAATGAGTTTTCAATTCTCGTCTTATAGTACATTTGATTGGATTTAAGTTAGAATATTTTAATTATCATTGAACATTCTATTTTCATATACCATTATTTATATCATGAATATTATAATTGACACAAAAATACCATCTTTTTTTGTAACAATTACATCCAATCAAAAGGGAACCTATTTATCATGGTGATTACATATATAATCTATATAATCCACCTATACCATCCAACAGTATATATTTATTTTAAGTAATTGATTCTATGACTCCACATTACCTTGTATGTATTATGATGGAACCCATTATTCGAGTTTGGTAAATGATCATCCTTAATATATCTATCTAATAGTATGGAAATAAGCCCATCATTTTAATGTGATTAGATATGGTCCTACAATATCTATTGTAATTTCACTATGAATAATTCAAGTATTTAATGTTATAATATACATCATATCATATACTCTTTTTTAAATAATTGAAAATATTTTTTTGTATGACACATTCATTTGGTTTTTAAGTTATCAAAATAAATTATCATTAAATTTCAATTGAAATTTTGGACTGTTTAATCAGTCATAAAATCATTATTATTGTGATTGTCTCCCTTGTAATCCTCCCTTTCACAAAGTCATAAAACATGATTATTTTTTGGTTAAATCTATATGATCATAAACTACAACACCAAATTTTTCAAAACTATTTGAATAAAAAATGTATAAAATCATTTAAGTATAATCATTATGACTTCAAACTACACATAGATTGAACAATAACATTTAACTTGTGTTGTTATAATGAGAATTTTATTTTCCTATTACTTTAGTTTAGTAATGAAAATTCCATGAAATTGTTCTTTGCTAAATTAACTTAAATTATATTCCACCTATTTGGTCCAAGCTATATATCCTTAAATATAAGATACACTTTTTTAAAATTTTATACGACCTTAAAATTCAAACACATTATTTTAATCCAAATTATAATATATTATACGATAAAATAAAATAAAATAAAATAAATGAAATTTTTTTAGGATGAACAAATATATAGGGAAGACTGATAAAAAGTTAAATATTCACTCAGAAATCTTGAATCTTTTATATATAATGAAAAAATTTAAGAGCACAATAAAAAAATGGTGAAAAAAATTATGTTTAAAACTCAAAATGGAGGATAGAGTAAAATTAATGTCTTTACTAACTAAGGAATAACCTTTACTAAATAAAGTAAAATTTATCTTCAAAAATAAAATAAAATATAACAAACTTATATGGTCAAAAACACACAATGAGTGGTCTAAAAAAGTCATATCTTATCACAGTAATGCAAAATCATTTATATAATAAAAAAATGTTTGTTCATAAAAAAAATAAGACAGAAATATTATAGATAAAACACTTAAAACTAAAAAAATCATATTAATTCTCTCGAGATCTACATGTCAAAGAAAAAATTAGGGTACCTTCTTATTCCTCATGTATGTTAGTTCTGGTAACTTATTCAAGAAGCATAATGATACAAATTCATGGAAATTGAACTCCTCTTTAACATTTTACCACTCTCATTAAATTTACTTCAGGGTTTTGAAACCATGATTCACTGATTTTATCTGATCCAAATAGATCAACCATGGTTTATGGTGATGAAACATGTTCCCTATATATGTACTACCTGTACCAATAAAAGGCAACATTTCTTAGAGAAAATAAACTTATTTTTATATTTTACCTGATATAATAAAATTATCTTATGGTGATAAAATGTATTCCATATGTATGGGCTAAATATAGTAATTATAGATAACATGACTTGGAGGATAATTAATGAATTAAATAATAATACCCTTTATTAAATTATTTTAAATCATTATTTGTAATATAAATCTCCCCATTTTATATTCTACTAGATTCAATTTCCTTTTATGTTACCCATTATATGATGTTTCATATCCTTATGTTCTAATAAACATTTAAAGAAACAAATGATCATTATGCTATAAAGAAGTAAAATAGATTATGTATCATTAAAGTAATACTATCATGATATCTCACACCCTTAGGAAATATAAAGTTGTTTGAAGTGATACAAAGAGAAAAAATATGTTTGAATCAAAATTTGGTTTATTTAATAATTATAAGGATCCACTACTTGGTGTCTCTACTTGGAAAGTATAATGTTAAAAACATTTATGTTGACATGAATATTATAAAAGAGAATTTAATTGATATTTTTTGTTTATCTAGTCAATGATTTGAATTCATTATATCTTTTAGAAGTTCAATCAACATTGATGTTTCATTATTTCAATTGAGATGATGTTTCTTAAACATTATTATGGTATCCCCATATGTATTCCAAGATTCTTCTACAATTTTCATATGTAACACTATTTTCACTTCATTAATTTATAATTTTTTCAACATTTTTCATTGGAAACACCTTAATCAATTAAATCTTGATTCTATATGACTGTCACAGTATAGCCAAATTTATCATTAATTACTAAATTTCAAGTCTCCAAAATGTCTTATTTACCTTATTATGTTATAATATGTGAGTATAATGTTTATCCACATACCATTTAATGATTATATCATATTCTAGTTTGGAATAAATGGTGTTTAAATATGATGAATCCTAAAGAGTTTAAAAAATAATAGATTTGGTTTAGCCACCAACACTATAAACATATATAGGATTAAGTGATAAAATTCCAAACACTCCACGACTCCCTTATCCACATATCTTAATTAAAAATTATAACCTCTTGTTCTATGCTTGTTTAAACTATACGAATAAAAATGTAATATAGGATCAAATCTCTTAGAGAGTATAAAGTTACAACCACATTCGTTAAAGAATTTTATTCCTAAATAGCTTGAAATAAGTTAGTGAACTTCCTGATTAGCCCCAAAACTCCTAAAATAAAATTAGTAAATTGATCACACTTTTTCCTAGTTTTTAGTATTTTTTTATATAACTAATAGAAAATACATATGTTTAGAAGAAATTATGTAGAAAATTAATGATGAATATTATTGGTATACACTATTAACCATCAATGTATTAATTTTATTTTATACTATAGTCTCAAAATTTGGCTATCCTGGAATAATTTCCTTTGGTTCCTCCATATATAGAACCACAGATCCCACCTTTCACGAATTTGGTGAGATTTATTTAGGAGTAAAATAATATATTGTAGGGGGTTCTAGTTGCGGTGTATCATATGCCATGAATTATTGATCATGAAAAATTATATATATATATATATATATATATATATATATTCTGAAGACAAATATGGTATTGATTAAAATAAAAAGTAAAAAAATAATATAATCAAATCAAAAAATTAAACACTCATAAATAAGACTCATTTCCTTCTAATTATAAGGGAAAATCCTATAATTCCTCTATTAATAATATAACATAGTCTATTAAACTTACAGTTAAGATCATATTTTCCTTATCCATGATCACATTGCACTTTTTAAATCCTTCCGTGGAATGATGATTAAGATCACATAAGAATCTCATTATTATATTTAATTACACTCTTATAAATATTTCTTATTTGATCAATTGGTATGTCAGCCATTGTTACCCATGGTGTTTTCTCCATTTTTATTGTTATTTAAAGTCAATCCATTAGGGATTCTTCTTTAATCATTAGAGTCTCATTATTAATAATTTTATAATAAACTATAGAGTGTTTTTCCCTAGTGGGGATGATAATGTGATTTTATTTATTCTTCTGAATAACTCTTCCATCATTCAAGATTTATTTCCTGACATTTGCTGATATTGAAGTGTTAGAGTAATCTATATCATCAATACCGATCATATAGGACGAAACGATGGCGCTTGCTCTCGTTTCCCACCGATGGCGAACCCCGTGGTAGGGTTTGGCGATGGCCGCCGCCGCAACCCCTCCTCCCTCTGCGGGGGGAGGGGGTCTGTCCTTTCCTGCGCTTGAATCTGGGAAGTGTGGGGATGGCGCTCTCCAACCCTCGCTGGCCACATGTTTCCTTCTTCCGACTATCAATGTCTCCCCGAAGGTCCCCGGATGCATCTCCGGCCAACCCGTTGTTTCAGTTTCATCACAGGAATTCTATGCGGCTTCGGCTTTGCTTTCTAATGCCCTTATTTCAAGGTTTTTGAGAAGACGTCCACTGTTGGAGGATTTCAGTATGTTTGTAAACGAAAAATGGGGGCTCAAGAATTTTGCGCATGTTGGAATTATTGGACCACGACAAATCCTCATCCTGTTTGTGGATGATGGGGATTTGGGGAAGGCTTGGTCCCGAAGTAAGATGGATTCGAGTTTCCATCTTCTTCGATGGACCTTTGAAAATCATTTGAATCGTGATTCTCCAAATTCTGCAATCTGGCTGCAGTTGCCGGGACTTCCCATTCCTTTTCAAAATCCAGGACTTCTACGCTCGATAGGTAACTCTATTGGACGATTTATTTGCTGTGATCAAAGAACTGCCTCTTTGTCAAATCCCGCTTCTGCAAGAGTTTGTGTTGAAATGGATCTCTCAAGAGTTCCGCCAGAGGTCGTTTGGATCATCGTGGAAGGTGAATACAGGTACGCTCAAAAAATTCTGTATGAAACATGGATTCCGTTTTGTTCCAATTGTTGCAAGCAGGGGCATGAAACAGTTAAATGTCGAAGAAGGATTCCAGCGTTCCATTCGGGTGCGCTTAATAACACTGGGAATGGTGATGTGGTTCAGACTCATGCAAATCTGAATCCAGGGGCATCTGAAACTGGATTGGTCCCGGCGGTTGATGATATGGTTCAGCACAAAACAGGTCTGGATCGAGAGGTATCTGAAATTGGACAAGCCCCAGTGGTAGATGATATGGTAAATAATCAGGGTCATGTTGAGGTTTCTTCAGGAATGTGTGTGGGGTAGGAGATCCAGTTAGGAGAACTGCCAAATGGAAGTAAGAGAGGTATGGAGGATTCAATGCAGGAAAATGAGAGTTCAATGGAAATGGCTAACAGAAAGGGGAAAGAAGTAATGGAACTTTCTGATAAAGAGGGGATGAAGGCTGGTGAGCCTGATGTGCTGTATATGGGCAGGGGACTGGAGAAAAATCAGACATATAGTGGGAGTAAATCTATAGGGCAGAGCTCTCCTGTCATGGTACAGGTTAGTGATGATGGATTGATAAATTGTTCGGAAAATCAGTTTGATGTTTTGATGAATAATGATCAGAAGGAGGATGAACCAATGGAAGAGGAGGCAGTTCAGTGTCTCCCATCTCATGAAGATGCCATCATTGTCCATGTGATGGAGAGCTCAGCTGTTCTGACCATGGGTGACTCTGGTGGACAACCTCATGTCTCACCTGGGATAGAGCAGGTAAAAATTGGTAAAAGTTTAGGGGGTTCTGATGAGCAGATCATGGAGATCTCAAAGGAGGTGAATGGGGTATTAGAAGCTTCTAATGGGTAGGTTTCTCAAGGTAGGTTGGACATTAATGGTGTGGCTGAACAGCAGCATGGTTCTATGGTGGCAGAAGGCAGTGAACATGATCTTGTCATGACAAAAAAAACAATGGTGATGGAAAATCCGAAAGTGTGTCAGGTTGTTGGAAGAATTATGAATGACTTGAGTAAGAGCAGTAAGGTTGAACATGGATGTGTTGTGGAGTCACATGGTTACCCCTTGCAAGAATATGAGCTCCATAACCACAAAGCATCCTACACTGATGTTGTCAAGCATGGAATTCATGAGCCCCTAAGCAAGGAAGTGGAGGGGAAAACCAAAAGTAGGAGGAAGACACGGAGGGACTATACGGACCTACCCAAACCAATGGCGACGAGGTCTGCTTACAAGAATTAAGGGTCACAAGAAATTTTTCATGCAAATGGGAATAGTGGCAAGCGAAGGGGAGGGTCTCCTAAGATCGATAATGGACATTGTGGGAAACGGAAAATCAAGGAGAAGATGTCTAAAGAGATGCTTAGGAAGAAAAACATGTATCTTGAGATGATGTGGAGGTATGAATCTTCAGAATGGGAGTCAGCTGATCCTGGGGATGAGTTATCCGATAATAGGGAGAGGGATGAGTATGGGTTTGATGTAATGTAGCATTTATATTTTCTACTGTCTTTACTTTCACTTTTTTCTTAATAAATTTTCGGGATCGGGCTTTCTCCTGGTCCAGACCGTTCTGGTATATCATCAATCGCCAAAATGTGTGGGAAAAAATCATTTTTGAAATGTTATACACCATAATCAAAAAAGTCATGGTGTTGATATGCATTTAATGGTGAAACATAATTATTAAATATAAGAAATTACTCATATTTTCTATTTTAATATGTGTATTCAGTATTCTAGTATTATCTTATAATGTATTATCCTCTACTGGGGTCTAAAATTATGTTTTATATCCAATTATATATCCCAAATTTTTATACATTGGAGACAATTTTTATTCCATATAGCCTCCGCCCTCTCCAAAACATCCTAAATCATGCATGTTATCTATTTCAAAAAGAATAGAAAATAACACTTGGAAGGTTATCATCAAATATATGTGGGTGAAACATATCCATCATATCCATTTCTAGCTAACTTTATAGTCATCCCCTCCACATCACCATGGTATGTGATCTGTATTTCCCTCCAAGTAAAAGGATTATTATCATCAACTACATGAATTTTTATTTCTATATCTAAAATATTGACATGGAATTTATTGGGATTATTATAAAATTTTATATCAGTATGTGTCTCCACATTCCTAATTTATAAAAAATAGATGTTGTTCTGAAGGATTCCCTATACATCATTTAGAATATTCATTACCACACATTTATAAAAAAAATATATCTTTGGATTATAATTAAATTGAAGTTGCATATAAGTGTGATTTATATACATTAATAGAGGAAACTAGTCCCTTATCATTCGAACACTATATTTCCCCCCTCTTAGTTTGATCCTCACCTTTTGTCTTCTAGTTGTATATCCTTATTTCAATCTCATTTTACAATATTTCATCAATTGAAATCAATTATGAATATTTTTTACTCCTTTAGATTCAGTAGATTCTAACCTTTGTTAATTTTTTTTGTTTTCACCACTTATGGGTTGCATGTTTCCCTATTATTTGTAGCTGAGGAACTTTTACATCTAGACACTTGTTCCTTTGAAAAATCTAGTATATGATATGAACTCATGGATTTAACATAATCGGGGAAACCAAATATTATTATCCACTAATATAAATGTGATGCATGGTCTTGTGTAATACCATATCCTAAAGGACAAGAATTATTATACCACAATTGTATTTTTTTCCATTCATTATTTTATATATTGGGTTCAAATTTATCTTTATAGGAATCAATATTTTTGATAGAATAGGTATCGTATATAAACCCACAATATTTTATTATTATAAATCCTTATATATAGTATAAAATATCTTATAACTATTTATATGATCATAATTTTGAGATACCTAAACCATTATAAATAATAGTCCAGATAAAAATATCATCATACAATAGAAATATAAACAAGGAAAATGTACCTAAGTCCTTGATAATATCTTTTCTATTTTGTTATAATTGCATATCTCCCAAAACATATAGAATGTATTTCTTGAATAAACACTGAGGAATTTCCCTTGTGATTTTAAATTAATCGGTCTCTAAATGAGTAGTTATCCAAAAAATTAAAACTTATGCTAGGATATAGATATATAATAGGGATTAACCTTGATATATGTGTAATAGGGAGTAGTAAATCCAAGATAACATCGACCCCACAAGGTAGACTGATATTCCTTATACCTATAGTGTCTTTATTTTGAAGGATATGGGACTCATGTCAGTATTTGAATCATAAACATATCTTATGTATCCACTTAATCACCTATAACGAAATATAATGCGGCATAATTAGGGTTTTAATTCAGGAATGTTCCAACATACCTAATTCTTATATTCTAACTTATCTAGTTAAGGAGAATGTGTATTGACGGTTCCCCTCAAACAAATAATCTATCATTATATAGTCCATTGATACATTTTCCATTTTATATAGTCCTTCAAAAATAAAATTATCCATACATGAAAAATGAAATTACTTTTTAGTTGAATTTATTTTCCTATGGTATTATGTGTTTTTCAGTAAAACTCTTTTATAAACGGTTTTTTCACTCATTGGACCCTCAAAGAAGTCTTTATAGGGATAAATTTATCATATATATATATATATATATATTTCTGAAAATGATAGGTACCCTATCTTTATACACATCCCCTGAGCTAATTTCATCCATGCCATGTAATAAATTGAATATATTTGTTTGTGGACTCTATAAATTTGGGAGATCATTAATAAATTTGGATACCTTATATAAATATTTATGAAGGACCCAAATAGCTTTATATATCCTCACATGTTCAAGTTGTTCTACAAAGTCAACATAGGTTTTCCCAACCCATTAATAACACATCCAATTGGCCTTGAATATGAACCTAGGTTTTAAATCTCAACTCATATTCTGATAACGAATTTGATCAATGAGAATAAATGATAGTTCAACAAATAAAAGTTTTTACAGTCTTCTAATGCATATTAATGATATTTTAGGGTTGAAATCATATTCCACATAAAATATTATAGATTAACAAGGACTTATTTGAATCTTTTCATACATATTGAGAAATTTTTCTTCTTCTATTGTGAAATATGGGTGAACTATGATGGACAAAAATTATAAAATGGTGGTAAAATTAGTTCATTAGTAAGATATTTGTATCCATATAGTATCATATTTCCTAATAATATAAAAATATATGGATTCTATATTAAATATTTTCGTATGTAATTAATTTAAGTCCTTTAGTACTGATATTTTTTGGGATCAATATTCTTGAACATTACATAAATTCATGCCTCTCTCATATTCATACAAGTAATGTTTAAAGACTGAGAAACCATTCCTAAAAAGAACACACACAAAATAATTTTATGTTTGAGAAAATAGAATAAATTATATTTAAAAGAGTTTGAAATCTGGAATGATGGTGAAAATTGTGAAATGTTTTCTAAATAAAAAATTTCTCTCAACCTTATTCAGTCGGCCTTATTCACTCTGCCCATTTTTCCCAGCCATGGTCACTAATGCCTCAATGAGATAAATACTACCAAAAATAATTTGAAAAGAATATTGTGCATTGAGAAAAAATGACTTAAAATAGAGAGCATACTTTGAAATATTCATCGAGGTGAGAAAAGAACCATGTTAAGGGTGGATTTATGTTTATACGGATAAGGGAGACAAATTTCTTACATAATAACCAAACATAAACTTACGCCAAGTTCTTGGTTTTTCTAAAACATTAAGCCTTTTTATCTAGAATTAATATATTTATGTGGGTAGATTTTTTCCTTCAAATATTTATTAAACAAAATTATACTATGTTTGAGGGGAATTTGTAATATTTTTTAGATAAATAAAAATTCATATGAAATAGTGAAGGCACACGCCCTTCTAAAGATTGAGCATATAACATACCCCATAACAAGTTCACATCTCTCTAAAGTAAGAATATACATGTTTTTGTAAATTTTGATTTTTTTATAGAAATACAAGGGTTTGGAAACTGTGATAGTTTTTCCTATAAAAATACCCTTCATCTTCTATATTGTATATAGAGGAAAGAAATGCCAGGTAGAATATAAATGAGGGATAATAATCCAATTTAAGAATGTCCAAATTTTACATGATCCCACCACTGATTAATAAATAAATTTTTTATTTAAAGATATAAAAACCAGGTAAACACTGGTCATTTAAAGCATTCATACACAGAACTATCATGAAATGTCACTCACACAGGTCTCTAATCATAACCTCAACAAAGGATACCATATGAGGAAAATTTTAAAGTAGTTATGTGAAAGTTAATTAGTTCTAATAAAAATTTAGTTTAAAAATTATTTCACCAAAACACGCATATTATTAAGGGATCAACACTCAAATAGGCCACATTTATGGATGAAACAATTCCATTTTACCCAATTAACTATTTGAACCATTATAAAATCCTATCACCCTAATCTCTATACCATAAATATAACTTCTCCCAACCCTATAACTCTATAAATTTAATCTATAATTGGGTTATATAAAATATTCATGTGTCCTATGTGATCATGAAATCCTCTAATAATGTGAATCCTATATCTTATAACGTATTTCTCTTATGATATTCCCCTTTTTATTGTAGTTCCTCAAAGGCTGGAAAATCTTGTATCACCATTATTCTGAGGATAATCCATTTTAAGGAACCCTTTATTAAATTATTATACTTAAACCCTATCATGTATGATTATATAGAATTAAAATTTTGAAGTTACCTTCCTAGTGAAATCCCCACATTTTCACTCAGATTTTATTATTCTTTTTTGTTTCTTTATTAGTGTAACTATCAATTCTATCAAATGTATCTTCTTCTAAAAATTATTTACCCTTTAAAAACAATTTGGAATTATCCAAAAACCATAGAATAACACATCTATTATCATAAAATACTTATTCAACTCACATATAAGTCCCAAACACAAAATATTTCTAATCATATTCTGGCCAATGGCTTTAGTTATATGATTTCAAAATATAAGACACATTGGTACTTATAGAACCAGTATAAATAAAAAAAATGGGTTCATGTTTCACGAACGTTAAAGGATCAACATTGGTACTTATCAAATGATAATAATATGTATTATATCATTAATGATCATATGTAATGTATCAAGGGGATATTTAAGTCACACTAAGAGAGGTGGGGAATGAATCAATGTGGACCAGTTTTACTCATTCATAACAACAAAATATTTACCCCAATATTATTACTAAAAAATAAATATCAATTAAGATGTTTGGATAGATTTATTCATTACCAAAAAAAACTCACACCCACTACCAAAAAACTGGGTTTCTGCAGCACCACCCTTTATCAGCACTAAAAAAAAGCGCTGATAAAGGAAACTCTTAAAAGCGTTAAAAAAGCGCTGTTAAAAGTGACCCTTTAACAGCATTTTGTAGTGCTATTAAAGGGGACCCCTTTATCAGGGCTTTTTTTAATAGCACTGATATGGGGCTTTATCATTGCTTTTTCCTAGAAATGATAATGTATATATTTCAAAAAATAAAAAAAATTTAGGGAAAATATTTTATTCATATATAATTAAATTTATATTGATATTAATATAATATATATTTTTTAAATATGCTTTAGATAATTATAAATAGACCATTACATGTAATATATAATAAATTTAGTGAAAATGGATTTAAAATATTTTAAAAAATATTATCAATTAATAATTATCTAATTATCATTGACTAATAATCATTTAATAACAGTTTGATGATACAAAAAAGTCAAAAACAATCAATAAAATATCTAAAATAAGTTGAAAATGTAACTTAAACTTCAAACAACCATAAATTTTGACTCGGGTATCCATTTTAGCTCTTCAGTATATCCAATCAAAACCTACGATGATATCCACGTATTAGTGACTAAAGGAAACCATATATCAAATTTTTCGAGGCCAAAAAAGGCCAAGAAGTCCTCTAAAACCTAATTTTTTGTCAGGATACCCCGATTTTTTAACATTCAATCAACTGTAACTTCTGATCTAGATTTCTATTAGATCTTTACCACATATAATATTAAATATCTTTTCATTTTATTTGATTTTACTGGTTGTAGAGTGGAAACAGACTTTTGGATTAGAAGTTATGGTCGTTTTAAAATTCAATGGATTTTCAGATACACATAAACATGTATTTATTTGTAAATATATGTGTGTGTGTGTGTGTGTGTGTTTGTGTCTCTCTGTGTGTGTGTTGTATATAGGTATGTATGTATTTATTTATTTATAAGAACACATAAAAAACAAATTTTATAAATGTATTTAAAACCAATCTTATAATGATATATTAATATACAAATAAATATACGAATACAAAATTATAACTAAAAGCATATATATAAATAGATATAAATATATATTAATATAAGAATATATATATATATAAACATATGAATAAATATATACGTATTAATATTACTAAGTATATTTATATTAATATGAATCTATATTAATATGCGAATAAATATAACTATATATATACATATAAATAGATCGATATATCATTAAATGGAGATAAAAACTAAATGGATTAGTGGTAAAGATTTATACGAGTTTGGAGGGAGGTATAGGGTTCAATTTCTAGTGGAAGCAAGGGTACCCGGGCGCAAGTGGGTGGGGGTTGCGCAGGCAAGGGCAGCGTGCAATGAGAGGGAGGGGGCTCTACTTAGCACTGATAGGGGGGGTCATGTGCTGTTAAAATCTCCCTATAGAGACCTGGCATTTTATTAAATTACTATTACATCATTTCAAAGATAATAAAAATAATATTGTTACACATGGAGGATCCAAAGGTTTAGTGTCTTGGGAAAACTAGGACCGCACATAACAAATACAACATCAAGCATAAACATTTATTTAATTTCTTCTTCTCTAGCTTCTTATTGGAACTTTTACTCTCTTTATTACATGTAGACACCTGAGGATATACATAAAAATGGGTGAGATATAAGCCCAGTAATAGGATAGATAAGAACGATATATCATGGGGTGAGAATAATCATAACATAGGCAAAATATCATGAACATGAGAGGAGCATAAATAAAAGACTTGAAATGTGGCAATGCATAAAAATGAAACATCGTGTCTTACTGGTTAACTAACACACATACTTGTGAACCAAGATAGAATCTTTTTCACACATAATATAACATTTACTCATGAGATTCATCACTTTACCCGATTCATTGGAGCGATGTATAATTCTGTGTGCACCCATCACTTTTAAACATTCATATTGCGCTATATAATTCTGGGAGCACCTGTCACATCAAAACATTATCATTAATCATGCATGCCAAAAAGAAAATATAACATAAATGAACATAATTAACCCATGAAAAGGAATGGGTTTCATCTCATAAGTACTCATTCATAAACATTTGGTTCCCAAAAGAATGATGGAATAACATACATATTACAAGGACCATCAACCATGAATGAGAGGTAAACGTTGAGTTCTTAAAAGAAGAGTTCTTTTAGAAAACATTTGGATTGAAATAAACATCATTAAAAAACATGTATATCTCATAAAATGTAATATAATGATGAAAAAATTATTTTTAAGAAGTGACCATACCAAACTGGAGTGAAAGAGGGAGAACCCGAACAAAGAAAATTGGGTTCGAGATTTTCCCCTTACCTTGTATCCGAATGCTTCCTTCTCTTTAATGACATGTATAATGAAATTATATTAATTAATTATAAATTACAGAACCTTTTATACATTAATAGGGTTAATTATTTTTTCATTATATCATTTTATGATTCTTTTGATGACTTATAGAATTTAAAAACATTGTCTGGGGATGTTCGTTTTTATGGTTTTTCTTGGATGGTTCACTTGTATTCTTCAATTGATGTTAGGGTAGAACATGGGTAAACATCCAGAACTGATATTAAATGTTATTAATGATATTACAAGAGTTTTAATGATATTATAATGAATTATATTATATCCATGTGGATTAATAATTAGATAATAATTAAATGATGATTATTTGGGTTAATTTGGGCAGTTTTTGGGTCACAAGGAACTTGTTTTAACTTATCAATTAGTAATATGGCCATGGGTTATTTCAAGAACTTTAAATAGGACATAATAAATATAACATATTCTGGTTCAACCATAAAAATGGTTTCATGACCAGATCTGAAGGATGAAATGGAAGAAGAAAGCATGTCGTTCTTGGAGGTGATAAATTAACACCTCACGAACAACGTTCTCTTTAATAAAAAATGGAAGAGGGAAAGGTGGTTGGATGATAAAATATCCCATTAGAATCATAAAATTACATTATATGTATAATAATGGAGTTATAATAAAATTTGGATGAAGATAGGTGGGGAGAGATCAAGAAATGAACTTGAACTTGAAAAGAAATTAAAGGAGAAGAGGGAGGGAAATTACCTCTTGAATCCTTCTCTTGAGAATCTCCTTAAGGGACAAATCATGGTCTTTTGATGAGACCACCAGCTCTTGGACGTGGGGTAGGGGATAGGGAAGGTTTTATGGCAAATTTTAGAGAAGGATTGGAGCTTGAGAGGTGTGAGGAAATGAGGGTGTGAAGGGTGGCTTTTATAGTGGACGGGAGAGGGGTTTCCTTAATATAAAATTTATTGGTTTATTTATTTCTCCTAGGACAATTAATAGTGAGTCTTTAATTACAAAGAATATTAATTTTGTCATGTGATCCCGGAAAAAGTGGTCTTACACCAGTATAGCATCATCGATGACTCAATTAATCTATTATTTAGCATTTATTGAAAATTATCGGATTCTACTATTCATCATGAATTATTGTATCTCAGAAAAATCCCAAAAATTCACCCCAACCATTTTTCTATGTGTAGAATCCAAAAATGAACTCCATTTTTCAAAAAAAAAATCTAAATATTGTTAATTAAATATTTAATTAAAATCATAATTTACATAAAAAAACAGTTTTTAAGATTAAAACTGATTTTATAGTGCTTTCAAAAATTACGTAGGGTCTTATAAAATTATCTAAAAACTATAAGACATGGATTAAATAATTTAGGAATACATTTTAGGGAAATAAATTTTCTTTTAAATTAATTAATTAATTATAATTAATTATTTATGACTTACAAAATACCAAAACGTTTACTAAGGTCAAATTGTCACTTTCTAAGATGTCTAAATTTAATTTTATTATTCAGAGGTAATGTTACTCTTATGTTGGAAGATTTACTATTCATAAGGGTCATATTACTATTCATAAGGGTATGTTACTATTCATAAGGGTATGTCACTATTCACTAAAAATTAACTCTGTTTCATTAGACTCGAAAAATCATCTTGAACACAACAGTGTATGTCAGATTTTTAAACCTCCAAACACAGAAGTGTCAAACTTATGTTTAAAGGTAACTTATCACTTAGTAGTTCATTATGTTGTAATTTTATGACATAAATATAAGAAGGGAATTTCCATTAAAAAACTTTGGGTCGTTACATTCTTCCCCCCTTAAGAAATTTCACCCCCAAAATTTCACTTTACAAAAAGAGGTGAGGGTATTTCTCCTTCATTGCCTCTTCTGGTTCCCAAGTTGCTTCCTCAAACTTATGGTTCCTCCAAAACAGTTTGACAAGATGTGTTGTCTTTTTGTGTAGAACCTTATCTCTCCGATCCAAAATAATTACTGGCTACTCCTCATAGGAGATATCATCTTCTATCTGCACCACCTCTGAGTTTTGTACATGTGAGGGGTCTGGTATGTACTTCCTCAGTACTGATACATGAAACACATCATTAAATTGTTCCATATATGGTGGAAGTGCAAGACTATAGGCCACAGCTCCTATGCGGTCAAGGATCTCAAAGGTGCCAATATTCCTCGGGATTAGCTTCCCTTTCATCCTGAATCGCATGACTCTCTTCCGTGGAGATATTCGAAGGAAGACTTTATCTCCAACATCAAACTCCAACTTCCTTCGTCGGTTGTCAGCATAGCTCTTTTTTCTGACTTTGAGCAGCTTTGATGCGTTTTTGGATGACTTGAACCTTCTATGTCATCTCTTGAACAAGATTGGGTCCAAGTAGCTTTCTTTCTCCAACTACATCCCAACAAGTTGGAGTTCTACATATCTTTCTAGACAGAGTTTCATATGGATCCATCTAGATACTCGAGTGAAAGCTATTTTTGTATGAGAACTTAACCAATGGGAGATGTTGATCCCAACCACCTTTGAATTCAAGAGAGTAGGCTCTTAGCATATCTTCAAGAATCAGAATAGTCCATTCAGACTAGCCGTCAGTTTGGGGGGTGATAGGTCATGCTGAAATTTAATTCAGTACTCAAAGAATGTTGAAGGCTCCTCCAGAACATAGATGTGAACCTTGGATCACAGTCAGAGACAATTGAGAGTGGAACACCGTGCAGTCTCACCACTTCCTTCACATATATCTTTCCATGTTGTTCAAGTGAGAGGTCTTCCCAAATAGCGATAAAATTGTCAGTCTTGGTGAGTCGGTCAACCACAACCAATATCACATTATTTCCCTTTGATGTCTTCGAGAGACCCATGAAAAAGTTCATAGTAACATTTTCCCATTTCCACATGGGTATAGGCAACGACTGCATCATACCTTTGGACTTTTGTCACTCAGCTTCAACTTGATGACATACCAAGCATATTGATATATATTCCTCAATCTCCTTCTTCATGTTATCACACTAGAAGTGTTCTCGATGATCACAATACATCTCAACACTCCCTGGATGGATAGAGAATGTTGAGCTATGTGCATTATCCAAAAGCTCCTTCTTTATCCCGGGTGATGATGGCACACAAATCTGTATTCCAAACTGAATCACACCATCATTGTCGATATGGAACTCTTACAGCTTCCCTTCCTTTACTAAATTCACCCTCTTTTGTATCTCCACATCATCCCTTTGTGCATCCTTAATATTCTCTTGGATGGATGGTTGCACAATAATTTGGGAAAGGTATGATGTATACCCTTCCCTTATGATTTCCAAATCCATCCTTTTCATATCTATGAATATAGGGTCTTTCTCAGTCCGTAACATGGATAGAGTAGTGGGTTCTTTTCCACTTAGAGCATCAGCTACCTTGTTTGTATTTCCATGATGATAGTGAATAGAGCAATCATAATCCTTGATTAGCTCTAATCCTCTCCTTTGATGCATGTTGAGCTCCTTTTCTGTGAATATATACTTTAGTCTCTTGTGGTCGGTGTATATGTCACACTTCTCGCCATAAATGTAGTGCCGCTATATTTTCAAGGCAAAAATCATGGCTTCTAGATCTAGATTGTGTGTTAGGTAGTTCTTCTAATGGATCTTCAAATTCTGTGAGGCATAGGCTATCACATTGTCCTTTTTTATGAGTACACAACCCAAGCCTTTCTTTGAAGCATCACTGTATATCACAAAACATTCTCCACTTTTCGGTAGTGTGAATATAGGTGCAGTGACTAGCCTTACCTTTATCTCCTTGAGGATTCCCTCACATTCTTCCGTACAGACATACTTTACCCCTTTCCTTGTTAACTTAGTTAGCGGGCTTGAAAATCGTGAGACGTTTCTCACAAAACGTTGGTATTACCCATCTAATCCAAGAAAACTACAGATTTCTGTGACACTAGAGGGCCTGGGCCATTCTTCAATCACCTTTGTCTTTAAAGAATACACAGAAATTCCCTCACTTGTGATCACGTGTCCCAAGAACGTGACTTGATTCATCCAAAAGTCACACTTTCTGAACATGGAATACAACTTCTCCTTTCTTAATGTCGCCTACACAAGTCTTAGATGTTCTTCATGTTCATCCTTGCTCTTGGAGTAGATGATAATATCATCAATAAACACTACCAAATATTTGTCGAGGTAATGTCTAATGACTCTATTCATCAAATCCATGAATATTGCAGGGGAATTAGTATTTCCAAAGGGAATCCACAAAAACTCATAGTGACCATACGTTGTTCAGAAGGCAGTCTTCGGAATATCTTACTTCTTCACCTTTACCTGATGATATCCAGAATGAAGATCCACCTTTGAGAAGTATTGAGCTCCTCTTAAATGGTCGAACAATCCATAAATCCTTGGGAGAAGATACTTGTTCTTTATGGTGATCTTGTTGAGTTCCCGATAATCGATACACAACCGCATTGTTCCATCCTTCTTCTTCACAAAGAGCACTAGCGCAACCCATGGTGATGCACTAGGGCATATGAACCTTTTGTCCAGATGCTCTTGCAGCTGCTTCTTTAACTCCTCTAGTTCGATAGGCGCCATCCTATAGGGACTCTTCGAGGTAGGAGTATCTCCAGGTATGAGTTCAATTGAGAACTCTACCTCACGATCCAGTGGAATTACAGGCTGCTCTTCAGGAAATACATCACCTTATTCCCTCATGATGGGAATTTCCTCAAGGTTGACACTTTCCTTTGACTCAACCATTTGGAAAAGGTATGCCTCTTCATAGGGAATAAACACCCACACCATATAAGGATTTTTCAAAGGAGATTCATGATCTTCCTTGCATTTGTAGAGGAGCATGGGATGGTTCAGAATAATAAAATATATTTTCTTTTCCCGATAGTTGATATGTGCTCTATATAACTAGAGCCAATCCATTACCATTATAGTGTCAAATTCCACCAAGGTAAGTATTACGATATTTTTTGGAAGAATCTTACCACATACAGAAATAGAAGAACATTCAAAAACTTGGGTTGAAATTATTTCACCACTTGGTGTTTTTATAGATATCTCTACTTCACGTTTTTGGGGCCTCAATTCTATAGTTCTAGAAAACATGCAAGATATAAAGGAATTCATAGAACTAGAATCAAATAAGACTTTTTCCATTCTTGAGTGAATAGGAAGTGTACCTTGTACGACTTCATTATCTTGCTCCACCTCTGTAGTATTGATGGCATAATACTTCCCTTGTTCCTTTGTCTTCAGTGGCTGCTGACGTGGATAATCCTCGAGAACTCGAGGTTTAGTGCGCTGGTTTTCATAGTGCCCTAGCTCCCTATAGTTGTAGCAATGAACCATGAGTGGTTCCCTTCTTTCATTAGCTACATTCTCCTTCCATTTTGTGTCCTTTCGACACTCTTGAGCATGATTTCCTTCTTTCCCACACTTAAAGCACTTCTCCATCCCTTTGAGGCAGTTCCCATGGTGCAACTTTCCACATTTTTTGCATGTGGGTTGTTGAGTTTTCTTCCCACCTTTATCATTAGATCTGCCGGCTTGAAACTCCATCTTTCGTTTCTTATCCCCATAGCCATGGGACCATTCTCCAAACTCTATATCCACTTTGAGGGCACGTCAAACGACTTCTTCATAACTCCCAAAGACTTTAATTTCAAGATCCTTTCAAAGGTGTGGTTTTAATCCACTAAAGAATCTATCAATGTTTCTATCATTGTTGATAACAAAACCTGAAGCGTACCTTGAAAGACATGTGAAATTTGCTTTATAGGTTGTAATAGATTCTCCTTCTTTTTTCTTCATCTCTATTAATTCTCTCTCCATCTTCATGCGAAGAGTTTATGGGAAATAATTATAAAGAAACATTATCTTAAAGTCTTCCCATTCCATCTCTTCAATTTCCTCCCTTGGCTTGGTGTTCTTAATAAAATCCCACCATTTATCAGATTCTCTTTCTAGATGATAAATTTCTAGAGTCACCTTCTCCATCTCAGAACAGTGAAGCACAGAAAAGATCTTCTCCATGGAGTTGACCCACTATTCTGTAACTAGTGGATCGGAAGATCAACAAAACGTCAGTGGTCATTGCCGCATAAAACATTTGATAGCCAGTTGATCCCTCTTTGGTGAAGGAGGACGTTCCCCATTATTATGTTTATTATTAATAACCTGAGATAATTGGGTAATTATCTCAATGATTTTTTTAACTCCACCTCCAAAATCATTGGGGATGTCGTTCGGGCAATCGTTGCATTGTCCCTCGCATGAGTTGTTGGCCTAATTCCTCCGGGTTCCCAACATTTTCTAAAATAGAAAAGGTTAGAAAAAACATAAGTAAACAAGTCATGAATAACATATTAATTTAAAGAATTTATACCAAAAACATAACATATTGGATCCCTATGTAAATATTCTTCTGTGCATATTTGTACATAGTCTCATGCTATAGGTTTCCTCTAGGGTTCACTGATCCTAATTCCCAAATTAACTAAACATTTCCTCTGATACCAACTATAGAGACCTCGCCTTTTCTTAAATTACTATTAGATAATTTCAAAGAAAATAATAATAATAGTATTACACATAGAGGATCCAATGGTTTAGTGTCTTGGTCAAACTTGGACCACACATAACAAAGACAACATCTAGCATACAGATTTATTTAATTTCTTCTTCTCTAGCTTCTTATTGGCACTTGTCCTCTCCTTATTACATGTCGCCACGTGAGGATATACATCAAAAGGGGTGATATACAATACCAGTAATAGTTTAGATAAGAACAATATATCATGGGGTGAGAATAATCATAACATAGGAAAAAGATCATGAACATGGGAGGAGCATAAATAAAATTTTTGAAATGTGGTAATGCATAAAAATGAAACATCATGTCTTAGTGGTTAACTACCACACATACTTGTGAACCAAGATAGAATCTTGTTCACACATCATTTCAAATTTACTCATTAGATTAATTTCTTTACCCAATGCATTGGAGCACAGTATAATTCCTGGCGCACCCGTCACATTTTAACAATCATATTGCGCTATATAATTTCGTGCGCACCTGTCACATCATAACATTATCATTTATCATGCATGACACAAAGAACATATAAAATAAATGAACATAATTAAACCATGAAAAGGAACGGGTTTCATCTTATAAGAACACATTCATAAACATTGGGTTCCCAAAATAATGAGGGAACAAAATACATGTTACAAGAACCATCAACCATGAATGAGAGGTAAACGTTGAGTTATTAAAAGAAGAGTTATTTTAGAAAACATTTGGATTGACATAAACATCATTATAAAACATGTATATATCAGAAAAGTTAATATAATTAAGAACAAATTATTTTTAAGAAGTGACCATACCAAACTGAAGTGAAAGAGGGAGAACCTGAAGAAAGAAAATTGGGTTTGATATTTTCCCCTTACCCTGTCTCTAAATGATTCCTTCTCTTTAATGTCCTTTATAATGACGTTATACTCATTAATTAGAAATTAAAGAACATTTTATACATTAATAGGGTTCATTATGGTTTCATTATTTCATTTTATGCTCCTTTGTATGACTTATAGAGTTTAAAAACATTGTTCGGGGATGTTCGTTTTTATGGTTTTTCTTGGGTGGTTCACTTGTATTATTAAATTGAAGTTTAGATAGAACATGGGTAAACATCCAGAACTGATATTACATGTTATTAATGATATTACGGGAGTTTTAATTATCTTATAATTAATTATATTAGATCCTTGTGGATAAATCATTAGATAATAATTAAATGATGATTATTTGGGTTAATTTGGGCGGTTTGTGGATCACAACGAACTTGTTTCAAATTATCACTTAGTAATATGGCCATAGGTTATTTCCAGAACTTTAAACAGAACATAATAAATATAACATATTCTTTTCCAACCATAAAAATGATTTTATGACCAGAAATGAAGGTAGAAATGGAAGAATAAAGCATGTTGTTCTTGAAGGTGATAAATTAACACCTCACGAACAACGTTCTCTTTAATAAAATAAAAGGAAGAGGGAAAGGGGGTTGGATGATATAATATCCCATTAGAATCATAAAATTACATTAAATATATATTACTAGAGTTAAAATACAATTTTGATGAAGATAGGTGGGGAGAGATCAAGAAATGAACTTGAACTTGAAAGGAAATTAATGGAGAAGAGGGAGGGAAATTACCTCCTGAATCCTTCTCTTGAGAACCTCCTTAAGGGCCTAAGATTGGTCTTTTTATGAGACAATAAGCTCTTGGAAGTGGGGTAGGGGATAGGGAAGGTGTTTGGGAAGAGTTTAGATAGGTCTTAGAGATTTAGAGGTGTGAGGAAATGAGGGTGTGAAGGGTGGCTTTTATAGTGGAGGGGAGAGGGGTTTCCTTATTATAAAATTCATTAGTTTATTAGTTTCCTCAAAGATAGGGAATAGTGAGTCTTGAATGAACAAGAATAGTAATTTTATCATGTGATCCTGAACAAAGTGGGCTTACATCATTAGAGCATCATCGATGACTCAATTAATCCATTATTTAGCATTTATTGTAAATTATCAGATTCTACTATTCATCAAAAATTCAAGTATCTCAGAAAAACCCCAAATATTTACCCCAACCATTTTTCTACATGTAGAATACAAAAATGAATTCAATTTTTCAAAAATAATTTTTTAAATATTATTAATTTAATATTTAATTAAAATCATAATTTACTTAAAAAACAGTTTTTATGATTAAAACAGATTTTATAGTGCTTTCAAAAATTACATAGTGTCTTATAAAATTATCTAAAAACTATAATACATGGATTAAATAATTTAGGAATAAATTTTAGGGAAATAAATTTTCTTTTAAATTAATTATTTATTTATTTATGACTTACAAAATACCAAAATGTTTACTAAGGTCAAATTGTCACTTTCTAAGATATCTAAATATTATTTTATTATTCATATGTAATGTTAATCTTATGTTGGATGATTTACCATTAATAAAGGTCATATTACTATTCATTAGAGTATCTTACTATTCATAAGGGTAGGTCACTATTCACCAAAAATTATTTTTGCTTCATTAGACTCCAAAAATCATCTTGAACACAACCGTGTATGTCAGATTTTCAAACTTCCAAACACAGAAGTGACAAACTTATGTTTAAAGGTCACTTATCACATAGTAGTTCAATATGTTATAATTTTATGACATAAATATAAGAAGGGAATTTCTATTTAAAAACTTTGGGTCCTTACACTACCCCCCCCCCCCCCCCGTATTATATATTCTGTTTTATTTTATTATTTTTTTGACATATATCAGCACTTAAAAAAAGCACTGATAAAGGATCTTTTTATCGGGGATTTTTTTAGCACAAATAATAGACTCCTTTTATCAGCTCTATTTTAGTGCTTATAAAAGGGGCCTTTATCTTTTCTTTTCAGAGCGCTGATAAAAGGGGCCTTTATCAGCGCTTTTTAGAGCTCTGATAAAAGGTACCCCCCAATTATCTTCCCCTTGATTAACAAAACTTTTATAGCACTCTTAATGCCTTTTTCTAGCACTAATAAAGACCATATTTGCAGTAGTGACCACATGAAATGATAAAACCTAGAGTGAAACACATGGTTTTTACACGGATCATTTAAAATGTGGGTAATATTCCTTGTGTCATTTTTCATCTCAAGGCATATGTATCCACTAAATTTTGAAATTGAATATTATAGTATATCTCCCATAAATCCTATTTTGTCCCCCAATATGTTTTATAATATCTTTAATGGTTCTTTAAATAGGGTACCACAAATTTATAATGATTCACACAAAATAAAATAATCAATAAGGTCATTTGGATTCTCATAGACAACTCTGCACCAAAATGTAAGATATTTTTCCATAATAAGGGTCTTTATTATCCAAAAATATAGCCTTCTAATTTTTTATGCATGTCGGTCTCTTTAAGTACCCAATACCTTGAAACTAATTGAGAATTGGAATATGTGGTCTTATTAAACTTGTTCTAAATAATTTTCTTCTGAAACACCTTCTTCTTCAAGTACATAAATGCTCAAAACTTATAGAGATTTCCACTAAATATTGGTTTATCTCAATAAGTTTTTGATTCTTAACTTCTGGAAAATTCGTATCAATTATATAGAACATCACGTTTTGGATCCTCAAAAACATTGACCTAAATGATCTTTGAAACATACAAGTCAAACGATCCTCCTATTTTATATATATATATATATATTAATTTTTTACCCTGATCTTTAAATGAACCCACTATTTATATACCAAACCATGATCATAAAAATTCATTCCTAGTGAACAATTTCTTAAACAACTCTCAAACCTCAGTCAACCACTTTTAATTCCTCTAAATTTATTATAATATTACATTATAAAATTTTCCTCATAACTCTACATTAACCATATTCCAGACTTCCAAAAATGTAAGCTATAATCCTGAATTTGACATTATGAATTTCATATCATTTAATTATATCTTAGCATATTCACCTTGAGGTTGACTTCACCCAGATGTTATTAGAAATCTCATTGAAACTTACGATTATCAAACTTCTATATACTTCATTCGACTTATGAGTTAGAATTTTAAATTTTAAATTTCTTAACATAACATTAATTAATGTTTATATCATTAAAATTAATCTAACATGGATTATACACTTATAATGTTATTTTTTGTAGCTTAAATATTTTATTAAAACTAAAGATAAGAGACCCACTCCATCTGGTTTAACTTTTGATCGCCATAAAATATAATAAATTTATATTCTAATCACCTTATATTATGCATGTTACCTTTAGATTACCTCATATTTGGAACATCTAAAATTATTGTGTTTTATTTAGTCAAAACTTCTAATCTTTTTACCTTATTCAATTATCTGATCCTTATGAACCTCTCAAGATTAACTCAAGGTATTTTTTTACTACAGTTTCTACCTCCACCACAGTTTCATAGATCCACATTAGTCTTAAATGATTTTGTTTCCCTAAAATTAATATGGATCACCCAATTTCACCTGAGATACTGTATATTTTTTTAAATTTAAATTAGATATAGTTTTCAATATGAATAAATGTCACAAATTCTAGTCCTTAGAATCAACATTCTTGATTTATAGTGCATCATCTCATGGTGTTATCTTTAAAATACTCTCAATATCTGTATTTTGGTTCTTTTTCTCATTGATTCTAGTATTATTTCATAGGTGAATCTCTTAGAGAATCCATAACTTCTAATGAATTTTATTTCTTAAAATTCACTCTACAAGAATCCCAGATGATTCTCAAACCACTTTAATATTTTTAAATTGATATACTAAGGAATCATCATCTGACATAACTTTATAATTTATTTCTATAATACCTTGAGCTTCTCAAACTCTTCCAATTATTAGTCTCTTATATATAATCAAGATTAATTTTAAATAAAAATTGACTATTATTTCACAAATTAGTAATGAAACAAATGATTTTTCAAATTTATAGTCTATAAATATTTTGTGAGAATTTTACTTGTACATATTTAGTAAGGTTTTCACCATTGTAAAATTTTCATTATAAGAAGATTTTGAAAGAAACATATCTTACGTAGTGAGAAATAATTTTATTCCATATCTAAAAATTATTCCACCTTTTTAACTCCAAAACTTATGGCCCTTGAGTTATCCAAATTCTTGGATAACTATATCTTATGATTTTACTTTAGCTTTGAATCCACAACATAACTTTCAGTAGTGTATCACCATATATTTCTAATATGTATTTTACTTTATACGTTATCTTATTCATATTTCATCATCAATGGGTGTATTTTCTATCAAAATTATATTATGGGAGTTAATTTTGTAGCTTCAAGATAAACATCATCCTCTAACTTATCTTACTCCACTTCATCCAATTGTAGTTCAACTTTGAAAATCATTTTCTCATTCATTTATAAACAAAAATATGTTCTCACAAAATTCATCATGATCATGTGGTTGAAAATGAATTAACCACGATTTATCTCATTTCATTGGTTCAATCCGAGGCCCATGAAAATAATCAGCAGATATTTTTACCACCAAAAATACCCATGGTCATACAGAAGTAAGTTTATCTTTATCCTAAAATTTTACACAACTTGATTACATATTGAAAACTTATTTATTATATTATAAAAGTATACCTGGAGTGTACCTATATTCTAAAGTGAAAACATACAATTTTTTTACCTCTATAAAAGCATTAAGAAACTCCATATTTATATTTCACCACTCGTTAAATTTACCAACTATAACACTTATCATTTTCCATAGGGCTCTTAAACTATTGAATACAAAAAAAATCATCATAAATTTGGTTCATTACCCCATCCCCTTTAGGATTATTTTAAATTCCCATAAATACTCATTCAAAACTAAATTCAATGATCTCACAATATATTTCTCTCCAAGATCTCACAATTTTATCTCATGTTTCTTGCTACCCCTTATTGAATAAAAATTCAATAGTTTTAGAGTGAGGGAAACTTACTATCATCTTGTGCTCCAACCATAAATTGAAATTTCATCTCCTCACCCTTATATTAATTTGTTTTGAATGTATATCTAATTTGCATGGAAGAATGATGACATCACTTTTCTTAAATCATTATGTCACAAATTAATCATCTCTATGTTTACATGAGAAGTGCCCAATTTAGAGAACAAAAGTGGCTAACTCAGTCTTAAGAGCTATCTATGGCTACTATAACATTTCAAAACAACTCATAAATCTTTAAAGGGGTTGTTGAAAAGAGTTTTCTTAAAATTATTTCATATAATCATCTCAATAATTATGATAAAAACATTTAAACTAAAGCATAATTAACCATATTTATGTTACTTTTACCTTTTCATGAACTAAAAATATCCCCCCATTTAACTTGATAATAATATTTTCACATATTAATAGGAGAATATAATTAATGTTACTATGTTACTATATTCTATTTATTATTTACAATTTTAACATCTCATATATATTTATCAACCAGACCCCCTTCTTCTAGAACCCCAACATCTATAACTCTGATGTTTTAGATATATAATTTTTTTGTCAAATTGTTTTAATTTTCACCTCAACATAATCAAGCTATAGAATAATCATATCTAGGAGTTATAATAATATAAGATTTATTCATGAGATATTTATATCTGGAAGCAATTAAATCCAAACTCCCACTCAAGGGGTAAACTCCATCCATATTCATCATAAAGGATGATAAAATATGAAGGCTTATGATGTGGAAAAATGATTCTACTTGAAATAAATTACTCAACTATGGATATCACATCTTTCTGTAATGTTTAAAAAAAATTAGTTCACATTTTTTTTTCAAATCAATTCCATCACCTTTAATTCCCAATGTACTGAAAATAATGACAATATATATGGAAATAATGTGGTCTATCCTTTTTTTATTAGTGTGATAGTTTTGAGAGATATTTCCAAACCTAAAAAATCCATTCAATTTAGTTCAAATTTTATTTATTCTTTAACCCATAACTTTCCAACCATTATTTTCATTTCCTACATGGAAATCATATTACATTCAACTTGTAATTTGAGTATAAATTTCTTTTTCTCTCCATCTAGAAATGAAAATTCATTCTTTTGAATTTACCCCATATTCCTTAATATGAACAATTGATTCAAACATTAGAAACATGTTTATCTTTTTGCTTCTTTTAGGATTTCTTATTCATGACCAACCTTATATCACATATATCCATTGATCTTATCTCAATTTTATTAGTTAGCTTCTCTTATTTATGTAGTATTGTCATTCAATTTTAGGTGGGTATCTCAGTTATTTGCAATATATAAACATATTATTTACTTCCATTAAGGGACATTTCTTTCAAATCACGTCATGAATATTAACTTATTCTTCTAATATTACATGCATGAAACTAATGTTTTGTTTCATTCATAGATTTATTAAATTTATTATTCCATATGTTTTCATTTAACTTTAATACCCATTGATTTATTACAACTATCATTTAATTGGACTTTACTTTCATATTAGAAGTACATATTATAAGGTGTAGATTCATCTTTTACTTTCTTCCAAGGCACATTTTTTTTCAACATCTTCCTTTTGTTTAAACTATAAGGTCAACACACAAACATTATTCCTTTTATTTTTCTTTGTCTCTTGTGGATTTATTAATTTAGTTGTAACTGAATCATGTTTGGTATTGGAAAAATAGTACTCATCCTTACAATCAAAAACTTAATTATAAATTTTATAGAAGTTCGTAGAATATTAAAATGTGTTTGAATTAAATATATTTTCCTTCTTTTGTAAGAATTGGTTGAACTTAGAAGGGTTTATTTTAACTTAAATCAAGACCCCCTTAATATAGTCATTATTTAAACTTCAATATTTGACATATTTTACCAAAATTCATGGGAATTGTGTCTCAAATTTTCATATCTGAAATTATAGCCAACAAATATTTCTTTCTTCCTATCAATGTATTTTTTTATTTAACAAATCTATTTTTTAGTAAAACATTCTTCTTCTTTTTTTGCACCCTATAAGGAAATATTTTTCATTCAAGTGTTTATATAGACCTTTTCTAAATTGATATATTCGTCAAAAAAAATTCTCCAACAACTTAAATTATGAATTTGACATGTAACATAAACAATTCAAATAATTGGAATTAGTGCATATAGAATATCAAAACAATAGTTTACCTTTTATTTTATGAATGCATTGGTTTTAACATTGTATAGTTTCAAGATAATCTTTCTGAAAACATGATACTATTTAGAAGTAAGAATCTTTTCATGAAAATTTATAGCATAACTTCCTCTTTCATCATGTTGGGATGTTTTAGGTTGAAATTCATCTAGATTTCATTGTTTAACAGACATTTCCAATCATTTTAAATTTAGTATATTCTCATAAACCTCAATAGAATTTATTAAAAATTACAATTATTTATTTATATTTTAAAAACAATCTCCATAAAACATACACTTATATTGTAAGGAATTTTCAACAACATTCACACCTTTAGACTTGAAATACATATATGAAATATTTATATCAATGGTAATTATTTTATGACTTCTAGTTCATGGATATATTCCAAAATAACGTTCTAATTGACTTATTTCTGACAATAATTCCACTATAACCAGGGAAATTTTTCATTGAAAATTATTTTGGATCGTTTCATAACTTTAAAAATATCAGTGATAGTGTTTAAAATTTTCAAATTCTTAACCAATTAATTCTTCAGGTAATTGGATTTTTTCTCAAACTAAGTTTCTTAATTCATGAAGAGGGGATGGAAATTGATAAGAGGGGGTTTATTATATTTCTTCAAAGATTAATCAGACTATAAAATTCATGAGTGGAAATTGATTAGTTCAAATATTAAACAATTCAACCACATAAATATAAATAATGTGAGAGAAAAGAAAATGAAATAAAATAAAACATGAACAGAAGGTATTTTTATAGTAGTTTATATATAAATGTTCCTATATACACTCTTCAAACTCCAACCTAGTATATGACACCCACTATGGTATATCACATTTGAATGAGAGTGAAAACTCTTTTAATATACTTTTTTCACACCTTTTTTCTAAACCTAAATACCTTATATTTTATATGTTCACACAAAAACCCATCCTTTTATAGAAGAATACCCAACTAAGACTTTTACAGGATATATACTGACCTGTTTACTATTTTGGATTTATATGGAACCCTTTATTTTATGAGGAAAACGAAACCCTTAATTTTATAGCTGGAGAAACAAGAATGAATTTCATAGGGTCAGTCTTTACCTCTCTTATGTTATTTTTCAAGAGGAACCTAGTCTCTTGAGGGGATAGTCTGAACCAGAACTCTTATAGGGGATGTTCTTTCCTCTTCTGTTTTATGGGTAAATTGATACCCAATGTTATAAGGGGATAAACTAAACTTATACTTCTTAGGAGATTGTCTAAACATAAGAAAACATTTTTTGAGGATAACACCATACAGAACTCACTTGGTGTGACAATATAGAACAAATAGTTACAATATAAGGAATTAATAAAACAATTTCACTCAATGAATGTACATTAATAGAGATGATTGAGTTTTGATAAGGCAATGCTTAGGACCATAAATATATTGAAACAGTGAATCTCAGGCAACTAGAAACATACATTTAGTATGTAGATGAATGATGAAGCTCTAGGACTCAGACGAGAACAATAAAACATATAAAATAAAATAAAATTCCAATCACAATTATTTACATCATGATTTCTACCTTTTATATAAAAAAACAACTGTTTTTTCTAATTTAGAAGACATGATACATATTTATAAATTCCAATGTTAAAAACATCATATGGAGGAATACCTTAATTAACATTGATGAACTTAAAAAATAAAAAAAAAATTTATAAAATTAAACTCATTATAATTATAAAAAATTAAAAATAAATGAATATATACATAAATTTTGAAAATACATTTTTATGAATACTCTCATAAATCATGAGAGACTATCCCTTTATATTCCAAATTCAAATTTGAACTTCACACATTATTGTTTTCCAAATAAATTACTTATGTGTATTTTTTGGAAAAATGAAATATTTAATATCCACGTGAACTGTGCCTTGAAATTATATCATTAAATTAGTTAAAAATCAAAATTAATATTCTTCAAAACTCCACAATAATATTTGAGGGAAAATATATAATTTTAAACTAGTATGAATTTGAATATATCAAGTTCTAAAATTTCAATGTGAATATTAGTTTATGCTAAATCCAGTAAGAATCATATTTAATTCATCATTAAGAAACATAAAAAATATTCAAATGGTTCATATATAATTAATGAGAAATTATAAAACAAAAAAAACACTATTCATGTCTACAATTAATATATAGAAAAATAAAATAGAAATGATAACATAAAATAAATAATATTATCATTTAAAAAAACAATAGAAATGCGCACGACCACAATGGAAAATTCATGATGGATTATTACATAGTCATTTATCACTATTAACCCAATCAAATTAAACAAATCTATAAAATGGAATTCATATACCAAAATTCGTGTAAGCAAAACACATAGTCATTTCATATTCCCAATTTCTTGTATCAAATTTATGTAAGGGAATTTACATAGACATTTCACATATGAAAATTTATATAACTATTTTCCACCAATTGGCCAATTTATTCACGTATGAAAGAAATTTCAATCATCCAAATATCTACAAATCCATTTATCTTTTAATAAAATTTCTCACATAAAAAATCATATAGGAGATTATTGAAAATTATAGACCACAAGAATTATTAATTTTCATATATAAAATAGAAATTAAAAATTTATGAATAAACATTGGTGTAGTTGAATTATATTTAGATAAATTCTATATCATTGCAAATAATCAAGAATAAAATTAATCCACTATATTTAGCACATGTTTTCATCAAAATAATGTATTAATTTTTTTTGAAAAACAACATATTTCATATTAAAAACATTTAGAAAATTGTACACTTAGTTTGGCATTATAGAGATCAATTAAAAATTTTATATGTACTAAAATAATGTATATGATTTTGATATATTTACAACACATAATGAACCAGTTAATTTTTATTTATGTAGCTTGTGTTATGACCGAAAAATAGAAGTTAAATGGTTTTATAAAATCTTCTACATGAGAGAATTGGCTACGTGGTTTACAAAATTTCTATCTATTGAAATTTATATTTTCAATATGGAAATAGTATTAGACATTTATAAATGATATATTAAGGTCCCAAATGATTTAATTAGACTATGACCTTTAAATAAAACTTTTATAACATGCATTAAATAATCAAAACATGAATTCTAAATAAAATTTAGGTAAATAAATGTTTTAATACGACCAAAATTAAGCATAATTTGACAAACAAAAGACAAACTAAGTTATGTTAGAATCAAAGTAAAATATTCCTTGATCAATATTGAAGACAATAACTGAGTTATGACACTTATTTAAGAAATATAAAATAGAATAAAATAAGTAATGTTATCTTTATGTTAAGACTTATAAAAAATATAAAGAATAAAAAACAAAAGATATACTTTGTAATGTTATGGAAATTATAATTAATCATGATATGAAATTTTTTTAATTATCAAAACATGAATTGGTTCTAGGACTCACATAAAATTATTTCAATTTTAGAAAATTTCAAAAGAATGTATAATTTCAAAACATATCCCATTTTTTGAAATTATAAAAAATATAATGTTTCATTATAAAATATCTGTTCTTTAAATTAATACTCAAAAATTAATCCTCCATATATAAAAAATGTACGGATAAAATAGATTTTATTTTATAACTTTCTTAGACACCTATTATTAAAAAAATATGTCAATGACCTACTTTAAAATCATCCAGTACTGTTTGATGAGTGGAATATTACAAGATGTTTATGAAAAATAATAACAAGACCTTTATAAAATATCTTTTTATGAAAAATAAAAGGTTAGACATAAATTTAACATCATATAGATTTCATGAGAATCCATAATAAATAAATATAAAAAATAATATGTATAAAAATAAAAATTAGTAAATAGAAAAATTGTTTCTATATTTTACAGATTTCATGAAAATCTAAAAATGTCTGCACATTCATACAAATTTAAAATAACCTAAAATTAAATATTTAATATTAATCTCCATATGTATAAACTAATCAAAATTATTCTAAAGGATAAAACTAATTTTTTCAGCAAACATAATATGCACAATATGATAATAGCAAAACAAGGATAATTTTTGATGAAAAATTCCAGAATTGAAATAACGCTATTTACCGCTTAATTGATGCATTCAATATATAAATTTAAAAAAATTAAATTTAAAATTAAAATCTCCACCTCAATTCCACTTCAGGTAAAATATTTACTTATATTTTAATTACACACATTATAATTTATAAATTACATTTAAATATAAGATTAACCCTTATAAACTGATGCTCTTCTATCAAAAAGAAAATATCAAATAATTATTAGAAGAATTTTAATTCCAGAAGTGAAGAATCCTAATTTTTTTTAATGTCATAAGGATCCACAAAACATGTCATAAGATATTAAAATAATAATTAAATTAACCAAATGATAACATAATAAAAGAAAATCCAAAATTACAACTAAAATACATATTCACTATCCATATAAAAATGATAACCAAATTAAAGTGAAATCAAAAAATAAATAAATGGTAGAATCCCAATATTATAAATGGAATGGAATCTAACCAAAAATGATAAAACATATTTTAAATCTCATGACAATTTTCCAAGGATAACAAAATTTACATGCACTCTAGACATAAGATTCAAAAAATATGTATTAACTAGGCCTTAATAATGGATCAATTTCACAAGAATTAGGTATAAATACTGGATTAATATCATAATAATGAGATTAATTATATTTAGGTACCTAAGTATTAAATGGTTTTGACAGTTTGGACATGAAATCATATTTATACATAAAAGTCATTTCTTGAAAAAAATATTAAGAAGACATCAATGTAAAATAACAAGCATAATAACATTAAGATGCATATTTATGGAAATTAACTGAATAAATTTATACATATTTTCCTTTAACTTAATTACTTATAAAAATAGTTGTAATAAATGAATCAAATATAATCCCATTCCATTTCCCATTAAATTTCTTAAAATAAGTAGTCTATCCACAATTAATATTTGAATCACATTTAGTATAGATTTCATTTTCAAGAATATTATTCTATTCCTAACATTATCTAATTCATTATTTATCCATTCATTTTATTTTTCAACAAATTCTAAAACATCATAAACATTTTCATGTGACGAAGAATCTATATTTCATGCTTTTTATTTTCATTATTTGGATTATTAAATTGATACTAAACATTTGTATTATCATACAACAGTGAATATAACCTCCTTTATTGATCTTCATTATCCATAGAAAGAAAATATTTAATCCAATAATTTTATTCTTCAGGTTTTAACATATCAGATACAAAATTCATGTTTCTCAATTTATCTATTTTAAGAGACAAAATTGACTTATCTTAAATAACATTCCTAAATTTATAGGATAATATATTTTTATTTTTCAGAATTGTTTTATAATAATCTGTATGTAATACACATATATAAGTAATTTTTTATTTGATATTAATTTGAATCACACATTTTATTCAGATCATGAATACTTGACTCATTATTTTTAGAATTAATAGAAGAAAGAGAATAAAATTATAATAACTATCTCTATTTATACTTGTCAGACATATATTTATAGTTTTTCTAGAATATAAACAATTATCACTAGAATTAGAATGTGGTCGATAAAATGTTACCATAGAATATTTTTCAATAAATATAAAACATTATAAGTATATTTTGGACATTAATCATTGTTGTAAGAGATTTTTGAATCACTATCTATAGAAACTTATTTCATTTCATTGTTCTTAACCTTAAATGTATTTTTGAGCTTTGGAAAATTGGGTTTAAAATGCCCTCTCTTCATACAACCATAACAAATAACATTGGAATAACCTAAATTCATTTTATAATTACCTTTAATGATATCTCCTTTTTGAAAATGATGTTTTTCACTTTTCATGGTTAGACACTCCTTTTTCATCAATAATGACTTTCAATAATTGTAGTTAATGATTTTATATAATCTCCCTGTTCAAAGGTAGTTGTGTCATGTTGTTTAAAAATCTCATAAATAGTGTTGCAACTAAAAATTTGGAAAAAAAAAATTATTTCCTTTAATAGAATAGTTAATAATATTCATAAAATTATAATTAGATCATATTTAAATATATATTCTCCTTTAAAATAAATCATATTAGATTTTAGTACATAAAAATATTTAATCACAATATCCCAATAAAATAATATCCATATTCTATATATGCTTTAATCCGAATCTTCCATTGAGTATACTTACTACCAATTAAATTTTGTTGAAAAAATGGAATTAAACCTATTTAATTCCTAAAATAATCCATCACTAAAACATATATTTCCCTTAGTCTTTTTAATGAATAGGATTAAAAATTCAACACTATAAAATATATGAAATGAATAAAAATATATCCTTATGAATTTCAACTTTTGAAAAAAAATGAGGTATCAAAAAAAGTGACAAAATAATTTATCCTCAAAGGTTCCTATATTTGATAGCAATTTTTAAGTATCAGGAAGAACATATAACTAATCTTATCCTTATAAACACCAACCACTGATACCAAATGTTAGTTCCCAAAGAGGTTATGGAAATTGAAGAGGGGGTGAGTGGTCTTTATTTAAAAACTCATCATAACATAAAATTTATGAAAGGAAATTGATTGGTTTAAATATTGAACATATCAACCACACTAATATAAGGAATGGGAGGGAAAATAAAATGCATCAATGTAAAAATGAAAGAAATATATTTTTATAGTAGTTTAGATATAATAGAGCTTATATCTACTCTATACACACTATCCCAGTTTATTAAACCCATTATGGAATATAAATTTTAAAAGAGAGTAAAAAAATATTTACATCATTTTTTCATACCTGGAGGCTCAACCTTATTCTCTTGTCTTTTATGGGTTCAGAAAAAAACATTTTATTTTATAGGAGAAGACCCATCCAAGACTTTTGAAGGATCAATCCTAACAGCATTAATTTTTTAATTTTATATGGAACCCAATATTTTATAGAGAAAAACATATCCCAGTATTTTACAAGTGAAAACCTAACCTGAACATTCACAGGATTATTTCAAATCTCTTCTATACTATGGGTCAAGAGGAACCCAATCTTATAAGGTGATAGAATAAACCCAGAATCTTTTAAGAGAATTATTTCCCTCTGTAGTTTTATAGGTTAAGAGAAACCCAGTCTTTTATAGTGATAGAATAAACCAAGTTTTCTAAGGGGATAGAATATTCCCAGATGAACCTTTTTTAAGGTTGTTTAACCATGTGCAGGATGGAATAATAGTAACAATACATCCCAGATTGTTACAAAATATTTAATGAATAAAACAATTTCACATGGTGAATTATCATTGATGGAGATGTTTTCATTTGGATCAAGTATTGCTTAGGCCCTTCTATATGTTGAAAAAGTGATGCTCTAGTAACTATCAAGGTACATTCAGCAAGTAGATGAATGATGAATCTCCAACACTTTGTTCCAAACTATGAAATGTGTACAAGAAAAGTATAGTCATTTCTTTATTCTTCATTACGCTCTTTTTTTCTTTTATGCATGAAATAGAATCAAATATTTTCCCCAAACTTAAATCCCTAATACTCCATCATAAATTTCAATGTTAAGACCATTACATAATTTAGGATTTTAATTAGCTTCGATGAACTAAAAAATAAAATCCATTTTGTAAAAATTGTATCATTATAATCATAGAAAATTAAAATTGTAATAAATATATATATATAATTT
Organism: Viscum album; assembly: GCA_963277665.1. Classification (NCBI taxonomy): domain Eukaryota; kingdom Viridiplantae; phylum Streptophyta; class Magnoliopsida; order Santalales; family Viscaceae; genus Viscum; species Viscum album. The sequence continues at coordinate 358,968,303 of OY728121.1, forward strand.
AAAAATAAATTTCATGGAATACTCTAATAAGTCACGTGAGATTAACTCTTCATATTCAAAATTCAAATTTGAACTTCTCTCATGCTTATTTTCTAGATAAATTATTTACATTTATTTTTCAGAAAGTTAAATATTTAATATATATGTGAATTTTCATTAAATTCTATCAATATTGCTTTTAATAATCAATAATAACATTCCTAAAAAAATCCCTCACAATATTCTCTAGAAACTCTATATATTCCAATTGATTTGAATTTGAATATCTCATGTTCTAAAAATTCAATGTGAATATTAATTCAAGACAAATCCCATGTGAAACATATTTAATTCATTATTAATGAACTTAAAAACTATTTACAGGGATTATATATATATTTAATTTGAAATTAATAAACAAACATAAAACTAATTATATCTATAATAAATGTACTAAAAAATGAAATGTGGGGAATTACATAAAATAGTTCATATTTTTATTTTTAAGAAAACCCTATAGAAATATGCATGAACACATAGGAAAATTAATGAGGGATTCTCACGTTTCCATTTTTCACTATGTAAGAAAATCTATATATTCAAATCTATGTAAGGGAATTCACATACCCAATTTCATGTGAGAAAAATAAAGTCGGTGCTTCGCATAACTGATTTCACATAGGTGATTTACATAATTTAATTTATATAGACATTTCATATAAGAAAATTCACATAACCATTTTTAACACTGATGATAATTTATTTATTGAGGAAATAATTTTCATGTATATGAATATACACATATCTATTTCTCATGTAAGATAGTAACTCACGTAACCAAATTCACGTATGCGATTCTGTAAAACTGTAAACAACACGAATTTTAATTCTCAAGATTTAAAATATATAATAAAATATTTGAATTAAATTTGGGTTAAGTAGAATTATAATTTTATCAATTCATTATATTTCAAATATTAAGGAATCCAATTAATCCTAGTTATATATCCCAAGTTATCATCAAAATATAGTATAAAACTATTTTGAAAAACTACAGATTTTAGATAAAAAACATTCAATAACATCTTGAATAATTTATAACAAGATATATATTTGTTCCATATATGATATATTCTAATTAAATATTTATAATTTTATAATATTTTTAAAATCATCAAGAATCACTAATTTTTTTGTTGTGAATCCAATTTTCTGGATGAATAATAGTAGGTAACTGATTCTAGAAAATCAGCTTTGTGAGAGAATTGGCTATGTGGTTTACAAAACGGATATGTGGTAAACAATATATTCACTATATTATAATATTATTAAACATATATATATGATATATTAATGTACCAACTTATTTAATTATCCAAGGAACTCAAAATAAAACTTGTAGAACATGTTTTAAAAATCAAAACATGAAATCTAAATAACTTTTCTGTAATGAAATTTTACGATATGATTAAAGATAAGAATACATTGAAAAATTAAAAACTATGTTATATTAGAATCTAATTTATGTCTTCCTTGATCAATATTTAAAATGAAAACAAAAATCTAACACTTATTTAGGACTAATGTTAAATTGAATAATAATTTTAAAGTTATATATGTATTAATACTTATAAAAAATTATAATAATAACAAACTAAATATAATACATAGTAATGTTATGAAAATTAAAATTAATCATGAAATTATATTTTGTAATTATCAAAATATGAAGAGGTTCAAGGAGCCACTCAATAGAGTTTTCTCATCATGATGTCAATTGATATATGTTAATAAGTGATTGAAAAATTCAATATGAACATTATTTAAATAATTTTTGACATTAATTTAAAGATATAAATTAAATTCAATAGAGTCATACTCATAATATATTGAACATTATTATTTTAGAGGGTCATTCACATCATATTTATTAGCGAAACTGTCACTTCAATTTTCATTAAGCAATAATGAATCATCCTTTTATTGAATCTAAGAAGTTACACTACTTAATTTTTTGGATTCAATTTTATTCATTTTTAGAGATGTAGTAAAATTCTCAAAGTGAGCATTAATAGGAATAAATTCCATTTTATTTAACTTAGTTATCTCGATAAAATTGCAAAATATTTAATTCCTTAATGAATTTGAAAAAATAGGTTAAAAAATTGAGATCCAATAATATGAAACATGGATTAGATTTGATAAAACATGAAGTGCTTAGTGGATCACGAAGTCACATAGAGGTGGGTGGGGTTAATTAGTGTACATAAAACTTCTAAATTTTACTCATCCTATACTTTTAGATCATTTTTGGTTATTGAAACCTTGTTATTTCATAAGATGTACATATTAGTTTATTGGTTCCCAAAGGAAATTCAAACCATATGAAATGATATAAAACAAATTGATCATAACACATGGTATTTGCAATGTTCTGTCCCAATATGAGCACTTAATCCATGTTTTGTTCACTTTTAGTCGGAGACACAAATATCTACAATATTACACAAGGGAATACAACTATATATCTCCCAAAAATCCTCTTATTTATCCTAACACGATTTGCAGCATACCAACCAGTTATTTATACAAGCTCCCTCTAGTTTACAATAGATTCATCCAAATGAAATTTTGGACAATATCTTAAAAATTATCTTGTAAGAATCTAAATAAAAATATAAGATCTTATAATTAAATTAGAGTCATTGAAATCTAATAGATAACATGATACATTTCATTCATTTTGGTCTCTTCAATTAAAAAAAATCCAAAACTTATCTAGTATTGGGATAGCTATCCTTACTCAACATTTAAAAAAAAAAAATTTCCCAATACATCCAATTATTAAATAAATTCAACCCTCTAATACTCTATAGGTTTCCACTATATATTTTTCTCTCTTGAAAAATTATTATTTAGAAACTTCTAGATAAACCCCATTCATAATTCATATCTTCAAATTTTGAATCTATTAAAATATCTACCCTATTAATGTTTGGATGTTTTTAGTCTAGTGTTCCCTTTATTCTTATAATTCTCAATATTTTTGGTATTTATCTTTGTATGAAATAATTAGTTATATAGTTAGCCTTGATCTGAGAAATATGGTCTCTAAGATTTGTATCTTTCACATTTCTCAAACCTTAGTCAATCACCTTGAATGCATCTTGATATAATTGATTTAATCCTCATAAACCCTCTAAAAAACAATGTGTTTGTAAAGACCCAGAAATTTCAAGGGAAATTTTTTCTAAATTTTCTTTGGAATTTTACTAGAACGCAATTTCTGACGGAACCTGATTCCGAGGCCCAGTGTGCCCAGAATCATTTTCTGAAGTTTGGCTCGGGTAAGTTCAGTGAACGAATGAGCGGGTTTTTCTAACATTTGAATTGGTGCTTGGAATCAAATTCTGAGGGCACCGATAGAATCGCAGCGCCGGTATTTGCTTAGAAACGCCTCTTCCGGAGTTGCGTTTTCTCGGGTGTGGTTTTTAATTTTGGGGCTTTAAGTTAAGAAATAAAATAATGCGGTACGACAAACTTTATTTTATTTCACTTTAAGCCACTTAAAAGCCACTTTAAGCTGCTTAAGCTGAGTTGAAGCGGATAGGGTAGAACCCGAAATATCCTACCCTCCTGGTAGGATATTTGTGAGGTGGGGCCTGCATGAGCCCCACTGTTTCTTTTCCGCTAAGTATCGCACCTGCGAAAACCCGTCATTATGAAAGTCAACTGTCGCGTTTTCTTAAATTCTTAATGCACCAATTAATTGGGTGGTTTTATTCGTTGAATTAATTCCCCGAATTAATGGGTCGTTACTTAACTTATCTTTTTTTTCGTTTGTTGGCATGATAATAAAATAAGACCAACGCTATTCTTCTTAAGTGTTGTTCGTTGAGAGGATTTGACAGAAACCTCAAGTTCTTCCTCCTTCTTCGCGAAGAACGCAAAGAACGCGAAGAATGGCGACCTTCGACGAAAGGTGACGAATAACGCCAAACCCACGGTGATCGACGACACGAAGCCTTGTACCGCGACGCCGACGAATCTCCCTTCTCGACGCTTCTTCCGCGATGATCCAACCCCGCGACAACCTTCGATCGACAACGACAAGGTAGGGGGTTGCACTATTTTTTTTAATTCTTTGTGGATTATAACAACAACATGGATTTAATTATTATTAATTAAATATTTATGTTCTTGATCCTCGGAGTTCGTCGACAAGACGCCGAGTACCGCACGACAGCGACGCCCTCCCGCGACGTGGCGACCTTTTCTTCCGCGACGGTCGATCTCGCGTCCGACGACGAAGTTAAGGTAGGGGTTTGTTGTGAAATACTTTATATTCCCGTAATTGTTTCTTTTAAAATAAAGAACCTGGTTTCATAAAAACAATTTTAATTTATTAAAATTGTTATTTTTTATGTTTTCTATGTGTTGATTATTCTTCCCGATTGTTATCGCCTAACGCGGAGGGTGCGGGCCAAACGAACACGGCCCGACAACCATCCGCAGTTCTTCGTTGTTGTGCGGATTTCGCGGGTGATGACAAAACATGTCGAAAGGGTGATTTGATGTTTCCGTAGTGAAGAACGGGACCCGGGTGGAGCAGCGGCGCAGACGGGAATGGAATCGGACCACCGAAGCGAGTCCGGTGGCCCACGGAATCCACCGGCGGCGGCACCCCGGCGCGCCGCCGGAGGGAACCACCGCGGCGGCTGCAGCGGCGCCAGCGGACCCGCGGTCGCGCGGGTCTGGCGCACACAGGACGCGGCTTTGCTGCGTCTGTTGACCAGGGCGGCCCCCCGCGGGGGCCGCAGAGTTTTCACCCAGGGGCAGCGTGCCCCCCGCGTTGCTCGGCCGCTCGGCCGAGCCGAGCCAGGCCGGCCGGCCGGGCCGGGCCTCACCCTGGCCGGACCGGACCGGGTCCAGCCAGGTCGGACCGGGTCGGTTCGACCCGGTTCGGCCGACCCAGGGCGGGGGGGGGGGGGGGGGTGTCGGCCCGGGCCCAGACCCCCCGTCTTCGGACCGTTTTCGGTCTTTTTCCCGTATCTTGAGCTACGGGCCTCCAAACGACGCTCCGTCAGTGGAGATGCGATCCTTGGATCAAGACGGTCGTTTCGGTATATTACACTCAAGGTTTCGGGATACTTTGGGTTCGACCGGGTTGGTTCGTACACGAAACCAACCGGGCCTTCGGAGCGGAAACACTCATATCTTGAGCTTCAGATGTCCGATTGACGTGCCGTCGACTTTGTTGAATTCCTCTAAGTGAGGCGGATCTTTTGGCTCACTCCACCCGAGGTTTGGATGCAGGTGGAGTACGGTCGGGTTGGTTTTTCCTTAAAAACCAACCGGGCCCCTGGAATGAAAAAACCAATAACTCACAGACCGGGCGTCCGATTGACGCGTCGTCTGTCTCGTTGAATTCCTCTTGATGAGACGGAACTTTTGGCATACTTCGCCCGAGTTTTGGATACAGTTGGATAGTGGCCGGGTTGGATTGTACCCGAAATCCGACCGGGCCCTTGGAACGGAACAACTGTTATCTTTCAGACCAGACGTCCGTTTGATGAACCGTCAGCGGCGTTGGTGATCACGTTGAGAAACGGTACCTATGAGTATACCCTATGAGAGTTCGGGGTACAGTTGAGATACGGCCAGATTGGTTCGCACACGAAACCAACCGGGCTCCTGGGACAAAAAGGAAAATAACTCACAGACCAGACGTCCGATTGACGGGCCGTCTGTTGTGTTGAGACCCCTATGACGAGGCGGTCCATTGAGATACTTTTTCTTGGAACCTTGTGATACTTGTAGTATCGACCAGAAGCTCGTTGAACGGACCCTCCCAGAGACGAGCATGCGGAATACGGAGACCGTGTCGCCGACTGAGACCTGACGACTGCTTGACCGATCGACTCGGTGTGTTTCGGATAGCCCAGTGGGGAGCGCTTGGTTGTAGCGGCAGACCCACGGCGGTGGAGCGCTTGGTTGTAGCGGCAGACCCACGGTACTCAACAGAAGGAGTACCTCTGAAGGCTATGAGGGGGAGCGCTTGGTTGTAGCGGCTGACCCACGGCGGAGGAGCGCTTGGTTGTAGCGGTTTACCCACGGTACTCAACAGAAGGAGTACCTCTTGAGGCTATGAGGGGGGAGCACTTGGTTGTAGCGGCAGACCCATGGTGTGAAGCACTTGGTTGTAGCAGCAGGCCCACAGTACTCGACAGGAGGAGTACCTCAGCAGTCTTAGGTTAGTGAGCAGTACCTCAGAGTCGTGACAGGACCACTGTACACTCCAGAGACGGGGCTCTTCAGCAGTTGTGGTTTCGATAATGAAAATCCTTGTTTGAGCTGAGAATTTTGACCCTGTGTTTACCTCATGTTTGAGATGGGTTACTTGATAGCTTAGGTATATGTATGGGCATATACCTGGGTAGTGTTTATTCGTTGTTTTCACAATCCTTGTGTTTCCTCAGGATTGAGATGGGTTACGTGATAACTTAGGTATGTGTATGGGCATATAGCTAAGTAGAGGTTATCTGTTGAGATCTTCTTTGTGGTAATCCTTGTTGGTTTTAGTGAGACCTTGAGGGTCTCGGGGTCCCTACTGAGTATCGTTATACTCACCCCTGCACGGGCTATGCCCGCACCTCGTTGTGTTGGTTGCAGACGACGGGTAGTGCTGATGGAGGCCGAGTGTTCAAGGACTGGACGGTACCCGGAGGTGAACTACACAACGAGTCAGTACCCGGAGGTGGACTACACGACGAGTCACTACCCGGAGGTGGACTACATGACGAGACGACACACGGAGGAGGTTGACGGGCGAGAGCGTTGAGGAGGCTATCTGTACCTACCCTTCAGGTAGGATCCGTGGTGGACGACCAGGAGCTGCACCATCTGTACCTACCCTTCAGGTAGGATCTGATGAGGACGACCCAAGAGCTGCTTCCTTTCTTCCAGCTGTTGTCTTTTTCTGTTGTACTTTTTTCAGTTGTAGTTGTACTTTCATTTGGATTTGTATTCTGGCCCGTTTACTTTTTAGCACTTTCTTTAGTACTTAGTGTTTTGCTTCCGCTTGTACTCTGTGGTGTTTTGTTTACTTTTATAAAGGAAATGCCTTCCCAGTTATCGGGATTTACGACTTTCGTGCTAGTCGCCAGCCCCTGGCCTGTGGAAGGCTGGCTTGGGGTAGTCACGACATGGGCCCCGAGGACGGGTTGTGACAAATTGGTATCAGAGGAGTCGGTTCTACCGCATAACTTATAACTCTGATATTTTCTTTCTGTGAAGCAATAGTGTTAAGAGTACCGAGTGTGGTTTTCAGTTCAGGGAGTCCAGTGTTGGTGCGGGCGGCCGACGTATCCATACACCAAGACCCTGACAACTGATTTCCAACTTTGTGCATGAAAACACTGATTGCGTGTGTGTTTCCAGAAGTTTTTAAAAATCAGCTCAAACCAGGTCAGCTCACCAGGTATAAATCGATTGATCGTGTCACGTTGTTTCTTTCGGGATGACTTTTCACGGACGACCAGCTAGAGCCCAGAGGGATGTGCGTACTGACATCCTGCCGAGCGATGAGGCTTCGGTACAGGGCCCTCTTGCAGTTGAGGCACCAGCGGAGGCACCAGCGGTACTACCATACGTTGGGCCTCCGTTGCCACCAGCCCCAGCAGTAGGCGATGCACGCCACTTGAGCGCGCTGCACGAGTTCCAGCGCCAGAGACCACCCAGGTTCCGGGGATAGATGGACTCGCAGGCAGCTGAGGTTTGGCTGGAGGCTGTGGTGAGAGTCTTCAGGCTAGTGGGGACGTCGGCAGACCTCATGGTGATCTTTGCTGCCGGACTTCTTCAGGCAGCAGCAGGCAGGTGGTGGAGCCACTTGTTCCAGTTTTGCGACGGGATTACCTTCACATGGGAAGACTTCGAGACCTTCTTCAGGGTGGATTTTATGCCAGTAGCTCTACACCCCGAGCGTGTTCAGGAGCTGCTGCCTTTGCCACGTGTTTTTCGATCAGTAGCCGAGTCATCTGTGGGCAGTAGAAAGATGATGCAGAGGTCCAAGAGGGCCAGAGCCAGCCGTACGAGGAGCATGAAGTGTTATGAATGCGACAGAAAGGGTCACCTGGCACGTGATTTTCCGACTCCTCAGGCAGTTGATTCGCAGGCTTTGGAGGAGCCACCGAGACAGAAGCAGCGGCGGGTGCTTGAGCAACAGCCGAGCAGTGGACACGACTGTAGAGATCCAGGAGAAGGTGGACAGGATCGGAACTAGTGGATACATCCCTTGTACTCTAGTTCCATTTTGTTGTTGTATTCGTGTCTTTTTACTATGAGCTGCAATAATAAAAACACACTTATCTTTGATTGCTTTACTGTCCTTTTGTTGGGTTGATACTGAGTGGTCCTGGTTAAACTGTTGACTTGACCCTCACTTTTGAGATTTCTACCAGAGGAGACCTAGTGACCTCACACTGATGCTGACAGTGTGACTCGACCCTTGGAGGTGAGAGTGACAGTTGGATCTCTTAGTAGTTATGTCGAGGCCTTACGACGTCATCCATGGCATGAATGCATCATTCATGTCAGGATTGACTGTATTAGGCAATGGGCGTGGTTCATCCAGGGGATGAGACCAAGTTTCTCTTTTTGGCAAACGAGAAATTTTAGCAGCTCTTCCAGATCGTAGGCAAAGAAGGTGCAGATCATCCAGGAGCGGATTAAGACTGCACAGTGCAGTAAGAAACAGGAAACCGGTGCCAGTCTTGGAGACTCGGGCATGTTAAATGTTTCTATAAGAGGAAGCTTAAATGAGAGATGAGTCTGCGAAGTAGCAGACATAGAGGCAGATCTAGGAGAGCAGCATGAGGTTGTGTGCATCTTAACATGCTACAACCACCCGCCTTAGTTATCCCCGCCAGGCTCAGGGAGCTGGAGGGCGGAAGAAGAGTGCGGCTGCTTGCGGTTAAGGAGTGTGACCCAATGGCTCTAAAAAATGATTCAAGGGACAGTCTGTGTCCACTACTAGCTGCTGTAGTAACAGACGTCGATATGAATCATTCCTTGCTTTCACGATTCTTGTCCCAGACCTAGAGTTTCCGGTAAGCCGTAGACTTTACCCTCACATCTGGAGATACCTTGGGAGAAGACTCGATGATCACATTTACACCGAAAGTGTGGTCAGACCCTCGAGGCGAGAGTTTCGGTTGGAATATCTTTGTGGCAGCATCGAAGCCTTACGACATTGGTTTGAGTATGGGATGAGCAATCACAGTTCATACACAGATTTACGGTATTATGCAATAAGGTTATGGTTTAACTATGACGCCAGGATGGGTTTTCCTTGGTCGGCGAAAAGGAAACCCCAGGTAGCACAGGGTAACTCATGCACAGGAGGGTGAGATCGATCACTCTTGAGTCGGTCAACCTTACCCTCATGGAAACAATCGTTTTGAGTTTCAGTTCTAACAGGAATTGGAGACCTCTAGAGTTCGAGGATGACGATCACATCCTAATACGGGTCTCACCTCGACGAGGTTTACGGAGATATGGCCAAGGCGGCAAGTTATCTCCGAGGTTCAACAGACCTTTCTAGGTCCTCAGATGGGCAGGCAAGGTGGTTTAACGCTTGACCCATCCACCTCAGTTGCACCAGGTGCACGATGTCTTCCACGTATCTCAACTGAAGAGATACGTGCTCGACCCTTCGCATATCATCGACCATGAGGAGATGGACGATGGCGATGAGGTTTTTTTCGCGGAGGTTCTAGTGGGGATTGAGGATCGACAGGAGAGGATCCTACGAGGTTGATCGATTCCTCGGGTGCACTTTCTTTGGCAGTACAGAACCTCCAGGTAAGCACATGGGAGAAAAAGGCTCAGGTGCGTGTTCAATACCGCTTTTGTGACCCTAGATTGTGTTGAAGCTTTACGGGGACGTAAAGCCCTGTGGTGGGAGTAATGTAAAGACCCAGAAATTTCAAGGGAAATTTTTTATAAATTTTCTTTGGAATTCTATTAGAACGCAGTTTCTGACGGCACCTGATTCTGAGGGCCAGTGTGCCCGGAATCATTTTCCGAAGTTTGGATCGGGTACGTTCGGTGAACAAATGAGCGGGTTTTTCTAACTTTTGAACCGGTGCTCGGAATCAAATTCCGAGGGCACCGCTGGAATCGTAGCATCGATATTTGCTTAGAAACACCTCTTCCGGAGTTGTGTTTTCTCGGGTGTGGTTTTTAATTTTGGGGCTTTAAGTTAAGAAATAAAATAATGTGGTACGACAAACTTTATTTTATTTCACTTTAGGCCACTTCAAAGCCACTTTATACTACTTAAGCTGAGTTGAAGCGGATAGGGTAGAACCCGAAATATCCTACCCTCTTGGTAGGATATTTGTGAGGTGGGGCCCGCACGAGCCCCACTGTTTCTTTTCCGCTAAGTAATGCACCCGTGAAAACCCGTCATTATGAAAGCCAACTGACGCGTTTTATTAAATTCTTAACGTACCAATTAATTGGGCGGTTTTATTCGTTGAATTAATTCTACGAATTAATGGGTCATTACATAACTTATCTTTTTTTTTCGTTTGTTGGCATGATAATAAAATAAGACCAATGCTATTCTTCTTAAGTGTTGTTCGTTGAGAGGATTTGACAGAAACCTCAAGCTCTTCCTCGTTCTTCGCAAAGAACGCAAAGAACACGAAGAACGCGAAGAATGCCGAACCCACAGAGATCGATGACGCGAAGCCTTGTACCGCGACGCCGATGAATCTCCCTTCGCAACGCTTATTCCGAGACGATCCAACCCCGCGACAACCTTTGACCGACAACGACAAGGTAGGGGGTTGCGCTCTTTTTTTTTAAATTCTTTGTGGATTATAACAACAACATGGATTTAATTATTATTAATTAAATCTGTATGTTCTCGATCCTCGGAGTTCGTCGACGCGATGCCGAGTACCGCACGACAGTGACGCCCTCCCGCGACGTTGGGACCTTTTCTTCCGCGATAGTCGATCTCGCGTCCAAAAACGAAGTTAAGGTAGGGGTTTGTTGTGAAATAATTTTTATTCCCGTGATTGTTTCTTTTAAAATAAAGAACCCGGTTTCATATGAACAATTTTAATTTATTAAAATTGTTATTTGTTATGTTTTCTATGTGTTGATTATTCTTCCCGATTGTTATCGCCTAACGCGGAGGGTGCGGGACAAACGAACACGGCCCGAAAACCCTCCGCAGTTCTTCGTTGTTGTGCGGATTTGGTGGGCGACGACAAAACGTGCCGCAAGGGTGATTTGATGTTTCCGCAATGAAGAACAGGACCCGAGAAGAGCAGCGGCGCAGACGAGAACATAATCGGACCACCGCAGCGACTCCGGTGGCCCGCAGAAGCCACCGGCGGCTGAAGCCGCAGCGACGCCAGCGGACCCGTGGCCGCGCGGGTCCGGCACACACAGGACGTGGCTTTGTCGCGTCCGTTGACCAGGGCGGCCCCCCGCGGGGGCCGCAGAGTTGTCAGGCGGGGGCAACGTGCCCCCCGCGTTGCTCGGTCGCTCGGCCGAGCCGAGCCGGGCCAGGCCGCGCCCTGGCCGGACCGGACCGGGTCCAACCGGGTTGGACCGGGTCGGGTCGACTCGGTTCGGCCGACCCAGGGGGGGTCGCCCGGGTTGGCACGGGCCCAGACCCCCCTTCTTCGGACTGTTTTCGTTCTTTTTCCCGTATCTTGAGCTACGGGCCTCCGAACGACGCGCCGTCACCGGCGATACGATCCTTGGATCGATATGGTCGTTTCGGTATATTACACTAAAGGTTTCGGGATACTTTGGGTTCGGCCGGGTTGGTTCGTACACGAAACCAACCGGGCCCTCGGAGCGGAAACGCTCATATCTTGAGCTTCGGACGTCCGATTGACGTGCTGTCGACATTGTTGAATTCCTCTATGTGGGATGGATCTTTTGGCTCACTCCGACCGAGGTTTGGATGCAGGTGGAGTACGGTCGGGTTGGGTTTTTCTTAAAAACCAACCGGGCCCCTGGAATGAAAAAGCCAATAACTCACTGACCGGGCGTCCGATTGACGTGTCGTCTGTCTCGTTGAATTCCTCTTGATGAGACAGAACTTTTGGCACACTTCGCCCGAGTTTTGGATACAGTTGGATAGTGGCCGGGTTGGATTGTACCCGAAATCCAACTGGGCCCCTGGAACGGAACAACTGTTATCTTTCAGACCAGACGTCCGTTTGATGAACCGTCAGCGACGTTGGTGATCACGTTGAGAAACGGTCCCTATGAGTATACCCTTTGAGAGTTCGGGGTACAGTTGAGATACGGCCGGATTGGTTCGCACACGAAATCAACCGGGCTCCTGGGACGAAAAGGCTAATAACTCATAGACCGGACGTCCGATTGACGGGCCGTCTGTTGCGTTGAGACCCCTATGACGAGGCGGTCCTTTTAGATACTTCTTCGTGGAACATTGTGATACTTGTAGTATCGACCAGAAGCTCGTGGAGTGGACCCTCCCGGAGACGATCATGTGGAATACGGAGACCGTGTAGCCGACTGAGACCTGACGACTGATTGACCGATCGAATCGGTGTGTTTCGGATAGCCCAGTGGGGAGCGCTTGGTTGTAGCGGCAGACCCACAGTGGAGGAGCGCTTGGTTGTAGCGGTAGAGCCGCGGTACTCAACAGAAGGAGTACCTCTGGAGGCTATGAGAGGGACCGCTTGGTTGTAGCGGCAGACCCACGGTGGAGGAGCGCTTGGTTGTAGCGGCATACCCGCGGTACTCAACAGAAGGAGTACCTCTTGAGGCTATGAGGGGGAGCGCTTGGTTGTAGCGGCAGACCCATGGTGGGAAGCACTTGGTTGTAGCAGTAGGCCCACAGTACTCGACAGGAGGAGTACCTTAGCAGTCTTAGGTTAGTGATAAGTACATCGGAGTCGTGACAGGACCACTGTACACTCTAGAGATGGGTCTCTTCAGCAGTTGCGGTTTCGATAATGAAAATCCTGGTTTGAGCTGAGACTTTTGACCTTGTGTTTACCTCATGTTTGAGACGGGTTACTTGATAACTTATGTATATGTATGGGCATATACCTGGGTAGTGGTTATCCTTTGTTTTCACAATCCTTGTGATTCCTCAGGATTGAGATGGGTTACTTGATAACTTAGGTATGTGTATGGGCATATACCTAAGTAGAGGTTATCTATTGAGATCTTCTTTGTGGTTATCCTTGTTGGTTTTAGTGATACCTTCAGGGTCTCAGGGTCCCTACTGAGTATCATTATAATCTCCCCTGCATGGTCTATGCCCGCACCTCATTGTGTTGGTTGCAGACGACGGGCAGTGTTGACGGAGGCTGAGTGTACGAGGACTGGACGGTACCCGGAGGTGGACTACACGACGAGTCAGTACCCAGAGGTGGACTACACGACAATTCATTACCCGGAGGTGGACTACATGAAGAGACGACACACGGAGGAGGTTGACGGGTGAGAGCATTGAGGAGGCTATCTGTACCTACCCTTCAGGTAGGATCCGTGGTGGACGGCCAGGAGATGCGCCATCTGTACCTACCCTTCTGGTAGGATCTGACGAGGACGACCCAGGAGCTGCTTCCTTTCTTCCAGCTGTTGCCTTTTTCTGTTGTACTTTGTTCAGTTGTAGTTTTACTTTCATTTGGTTTTGTATTCTGGCCCATTTACTTTTCATAACTTTCTTTTGTACTTAGTGTTTTGCTTTCGCTTGTACTCTATGGTGTTTTGTTTACTTTTATAAAGGAATTACCTTCCCAGTTATCGGGATTTATGCCTTTGGTGCTAGTTGCCAGCCCCTGGCCTATGGAAGGCGGGCTTGGGATAGTCACGGCACGGGCCCGGATGACGGGTCGTGACAGTGTTAGCTATCTTCATGGATTCTATTAATCCTAGATTGAATCAAAATTTCAACTTTATGACTACCTAATAATTGATTTACATCTTAGAATCATAACCTTGACTTTGACATCACATAAATGTTATTTTAAATATCTTGTTATCTTATGATTCTAATATTATATAGACTTCAATCAACTTCTAATTCTAATTATTCAATTTCCTCTTCACCACATAACCATTTGCAGACTTTATATCTTCAATATAACTCTTAAATATCTCAATTTCTTTAACACTTTGATTAAAATTTGGATAAATACACCTCTCTTACTCATTCATCTACTGATCCCCATAACTTTTGGTTAATTCAAAATCCAATTTTTAAATTTTAATAAACTAAATTCTAGTCACCTTAGACTCAGAAAGTCTTAACATCCTCTTATTTTAAAATTTATAAATCCTAATATTATAGAATTTGGTTATTTTCTCCACTCTAAACACCTTCTATAATTTACTAGAAATATTTCTTTAACTTTGGCTGCATCCATCACCTCAATGTTTTTTAATCCACATTAGTCTCAATTGCTACAGTTTGGGTGGTTCTAGAGTAGTAAACCCCATAAGAAAGCATCCAAAAGAACCCAAGTCAAACCCATGCATGGGAAATTTATCGATGTACTATAGTGGCACTATACTTGGGGAAAATAGTATTAGTAGTAGAATTTTGGCATGGGTGAAACAAAAGTTATGGCATGTGTTTTAGAACGTACTTTAGTGGTGGTGGTGTTGTTGTGGCTCGAGTATTGTAGAATTACTATCCACTGGAGGGGCCTTTGGAAAAAAATTGTAATTAGTCCTAGAATTAAGGCTTTTATGCTTCGGGGCCTTTGGTCCATGTTCATGGGCCACTTGGACTTGGGCCTATGGGATCTGTAATGGGTCTACCTCTACCCATATAAGAATGAGTTCTTTGATTTCATAATAAATATAGGATCTATTCATAACATTAAAAAACATTAGTCTCAACTAATTCATTTTTCTTTATAAACCACTAGATATATCAATTATACTATCATTAATCTTATACTTATATATTTACATCAACTAAATCTATTAACATTGTTGACTGATCCAACTTTTATTCATGAACAACATCATTCTTAATTACCATTTCTTCAACGTTTTTTATTTATCTTACAAACACCACCAATATTAGACTTTGGATTCTTATTCTTATTTACTTATAGTCTCATTAATCACATGATAAATCAAGATCATCCTTAACTTCTTGTTCTTAATCTTTCTTAAGTTTAACTCATCTTGAATCACATATGATTTTCAAATGAATGTGATGGTTATTGCTTTGAATGATAAATGAAGAATTGTATAAATTAACTTCCATAAAATCATTTTGAATACTTAAAACTTCTCAAACACGAATAATTTATATAATATATCATTTATTAAAATTATATTTTATATAAGAAATAGTCATTCATACACATATCAATAAGTAACCCAACACTTTGTCAAATTTTTATTCGATAGCTCTTTTGTGAGAATTTCACTCTTAAATTTTATGTAATATTTGTTATTTTAACTAATATTCACAACAATTATCTTTTTTAATTAAAAATATCTTATAAAAAATTATGATTCATTCCTTTTTTTCTTTCACAATTCTTTTACCTTATGGAATCCTTAACTATTATTCTTCTTGGTAAAAAAACATCATTGACACATATATATTTTGATTTGACTTTATTTCAAAATCCAATGATTATATTCTAATATTGTATCCACATTTATTATAAATGTTTTCTATTCCTCCATCTTTTCTCTTATTCATAGTTTATATTCCCTGATATTATCATCCAATTAACTTATCTTCTAGTAGTTCATCTTTTGACTTTTTGAAAGACTTCATCCTCCATCTTAACTACTTCATCCACATATAAGTGTAGTTTATATTTGAACATTAGTTTTCCATACATTGTAAAAATATTGACGGATTATCACAAAATTCATCATAAACTTGTGGTTGAAAGTTCTTACCTCTATTTTTAACACTTTTCAAAGAATCACCCAAAGTCCACCACAAGAATAATCAAATATTACTACCTAATAAAACATAAAACTTTAAATAGTTATAGAATTGTATTTATATTTCACCATTACTCAAATTCAATATATTTATAAATTATTAGTTTTAACTTTTATAAATATCTCTAGAATTTACTGTTATTCTTGGGTAGTAATTTAAGATGTCGGGACCAAAACACAAACCATAAATAGAAGGAAGTTTTGGATTTTTGGACTAGTAGATGAGAAAAAATTTGTATCAGGATTTATAGAATTTTTATAATAGTTATAAAAGGAAAAATGGTATCTTTGTTTGGGATTTAGGATTGAGGTATTTCTTTGGTGATCAAATTAAGTCTCAATATTATGGGATGTATCGAGTTATGAAGATTGATTTTTTGGGAAAATAGAACGTGGCACTCAATTAGCTCATGGTTAGTGCTAACTATGAACCCCAATCATGTAGCCTAAAGTATATTGAACATAATATTTATAAATAATACGTCTTGGAAATAAAAACCATGTAAACAACTTTAGTGTTTCAAAGGAACTCAAACGGTTTGAACATGGTCTATTAATCCATGTGTTGTAACCGTGGAAGTTGGAAATTATTGGGACAGTGATGGATTCATAGTATGTCAAACCATGTGGAAAAACCACAAACCCATTAAAAGAGGGGAAATCTACATTCTCACCTCCCCCATTTAATTTGGTTTACACATTTCCATTCTATTTCCCCCAGCAGTCGTGTGTACCTCCTCTTCCCCTCTTCTCCACTATTCTATGGTAGAACTCCACTGTTCTAGGTCTTATTCAACATTCATATGAGGAGTTGTAAATATCTAGATGATTTTATTCCTCTCCTATATTTCATTATTAGTTTCTCTTACCACATTTTTCATTCAAACTATTTATGTGTTTTATGCCTAATTTTCATGGGTTTTGTCTTTTTGTTTGTTATATGATATTTATGCTCAAACTGGGAGACAATATCAGATGAGTATCCTTATACGAAGCTAAGGTAGGTGGTCCCTAAATTATACCCACTCCTACACCATATTTTGAGTGTTTTTTCTCAGGTCTTCCTTTTTACACATTAACCTAATTTAAATTAAATGTTTTTAAATGATTGTTCGGTTCACATACACTTCCATAGATATTCCATTGAAATTAGAATAATATTTATCCTAGTGTATTTCCATGGTATTAGAGGTTACCCAATAAATTGGATCAGTGTTATTAAATATTGAGTTGTTGTTAAACTATTTTAAAATTTAAATTACGGTTTTAATTGATGATTATGAAATGGGATTTCACAGCAATAAATATTCTAAAAATAATGGGGATTAAATTTGAATGTCTTATATCGTATTATTTCCTTCTAAATTGATTATAAAATGGGAACATTGGTGGTTTTAATCTAATGGGATTTTTTGAAATGGTTCGAAAAAGGAAATTGAATCTAATTTTGAAATCAAATTGTGGAATATACTAAATGATTCTTTTGGTATTTTGGAAACGTATTACCTTTTATTATTATGTATAACACCATATGGTTGGTAATTTATTTTTAGGGAAAATTCCAATAATGACCATTATGTAATTTAATATATAAAATTCCCAAAGTTTGGTGATATATAAATGGTATAATAAAATTCTCAAGTGTTTTGTGATAACTATCGAATACTCACATACGAGGGGTCTTTGATACATTATAGATTATGCTTTTATGAGGAAATACATTGATTGGGGTGGTATTTAATGATTGAACACTCCATAGGGAGGAATATGATAACTATATAACCTTAGAGAGGAATGTGATAACTGAAAACTCTTTAACACGGAATGTGATAATCATAATAATCCATAACGACATTTGTGGTTACTGGAGTAGTCCATGGGTGGATGAATCTGATGACTAAAAAATATTCCATATCGTGGTTTTTTATATAATTTTTGAATGCATTATGTGGGTGGTTTAGGATTTTACAATTAACATACTTTTGTGATGTGCTCCAAGACACCCCGATATTAGCCGAACCAGGTATGGTAGATTACGGTCTTGTACCTAAGGATAAAAAATGGTAAAACTAACTAATTGTTTCATTGATAACTTGGATATTTAGTGGTCGTTTAATACCTTTTGTTAAAATATTAAAAAACTATTAAATTTTTCACTATTTTTTTTGAATGTACAATATTATTATCAAACATGATATTTAGGGACATCATTTGTGGTGGAAACTGAGTTTTACATACAAAATAATTAGGCTTCCATGACATTTGGGCACTAGAGAATACATTATATATCTACAGATTACATGTTATAGGTAAAGGACCACTGTATGGTGTTTTTTAGGAATACTAGTAGGTTACAGATGATTGTATCGCGGATGAATCCGGACCATTTGAGAGATATATTTTTATCCTATGTTTTATTTTATATATCATTTTTTTCTTTTCAATGATCATACCATGGGGTATTCGAATATGTATATAAGATATATTCATTATGTAATTTCATTTTTCTAACATATATTTCATCATCCTTCCCTATCAGTTGTTATATTTATGTGAATGTGTACATGTTTCATTTTATTTTCAATGTTATTATAATATGATATGATGGAACAATCTCTCTATGGTATCCTTGTATGCCCTTTCTACTAGTTGATAACCTCTATTATATGTGGAGGTTATTTTAAGGTACATAGAAACCATTAGCCTGGGAACAATTCAGTGGCTTGGGATGGCAGGACATTATAAGTAACATTGAAGTATTAACTTCTAGAAAATATTTATACAACCCTACCTTCATCGTTCATCTCTCATCGACATTACTAATTATAAAATGTATTACAATCCATTAGGTTCATTGAATATTGATAAAAAAAATATGAGACTCATCATCATCCATTGGTTTATTTAGTGTACATATAAACTATATGTTCTTTTATATTTCTTGTCAATATACGGTAAGAGTAATTACTAAGTATAATTGGCATAAATGTTCATATGGATATAATCTTTGGAATCAAAATAAATGGGTTTTAATTCCACTATAAGGGATATATAAAAAAACATATGTGTTCCCAGTCTTGAGACCTTGGAATCCTTTTCTTATTATAAATCACTACAATTCTAGGGGTGGAATTAAACCCCAGAGTTCCCAACTATATATATTTAATTTATATATTTAATACTTAACATAACTTTAATATATTATTTATGGGAAAATAAAACCACTTGTGCAATGTTTCTATAAATGAATTAGTTAATAAATCCCTTTCATAAAATGGTTAAAAATACTATTACAGTGAAATATTTCTTGAATATTCTTAAATTTTTGGAAGAGTCGTATATTATAAATGAAACTTTTTCATAGTATAATTCAACCTCTAATATTTCTAGTTTTAACATGTAAACCTAGAGAAACAAAAAATGAAATTTTTGTGAGGGATATAAATGTTAGTTATGTAACCTATATCATATAGAAAAATAAGGTGTTTTTATATCACACCATGTGATGGATCATATATCATATAGTTTGATTAATACATTCAGTAAAAAAATCATTCACTTTACCACATTTACAAAAGGATCGTATACTTTATGAATACTTTAAATTTTGTTATATTATAGTTAAGAAGTTATGAAGACACTTCTAAAAGAATTTTTGAAAATACTAAAAAACCCTTTTAGAAAATTTATCATATAATATCTATTAATTTTTGAAAAAATCTTCATAAAAAATGAATTATCATTCATATAGGCTTATTTTCATATATATATATATCCCTTTAGTGAATTGATAGTTGTTATGAATTCCTAATCCATGACCAAAATAGAAAATATACCTCAAGAAAAATATTAACATTTCATAAAAAACATTACAAAACATGAAAGAATAATTAAAAAAAACCATTATATAAGATCAACCCTGAGGGTTTCAGACATAAATAATAAACATGACTTTATTTATTATCTAACTGTTATTCTTTGATAAAATTGGTGAATATCTCTATGAAAAAACCCAAAATACCCATGTATCAATAGGTATCCACTAGATGTGTAAACCTTTATACCCTCTTATGAGGATATCTCACTGATAAATTATATTTTAGTGCGATATAATAATAAAGAGATAATGATTGAGAGTCTCCACAATTAGAGTTTTGTAAAAACAAGAGTCGGACAAATTGTTCTTATTTCATACATTTTATAAAAACATATTTCGATACTCCTAGTATTAATTAATGACTTAATCTTATCCCAAATGTTCCACATAATAAAAAAAATTAACATTCATAATTTTACATGATTGAAAAAATCTATTAATGATTAACATTTAAATATTCATTGTAGTATAATATAAATCCATTAATCATATCTTAATGATACATAGATTAAATGTTTGATAATTTTAGTGAATTAGAGGAGGTTTTTGTAGGATTTGATAAGATATTAAACTCAAATTCATGTGTATCCATCTAATTTATATAAATATGACACTTCATATCACATATACTGATTCGAAAAATATCACGGGATTTAGCACAATGGTTTTATGTGTGTGTGTGTTTATCTTCTAATATTTTTACATACACTAAAAACATTTAGAATTTATGTACAATATAGATCATTCCACATCATATGTATCATATTCATAAATCAAACCTAAACCTCTTTTAAATAATCTCTATAACGATTTTATTTTAACCATTAGATGACACTATTCATTTTATATAGACATGTTATAAAAAAACAAGTAATCATTCAAACAATGTTTCATTGAATATTGTGTGAAATTAGGGCCTTAACAGTGATTATAAATCCCAAATTAATAAATATATGTAAATAAAATAATCATGAAAATTTTCATCACTATTAAATCTACACAAGAATTAGGATTGATTACTACCAAACCAATGAATCTTTATAAAGCATCCACCAAATAGTTCTAAAAAACATGTATAATCATATAACCTCTTTTTCTAAGTAACCAATTATAAACATGATACATAGATCTTGTCAATTTAAGATAAAATAACCAAAAAATTCTTGTTTCACTAAATAAAAGTAGATCAATGATAATGAATACATCATATTTCATCAATCTTGTTGAATACATCACGTGATATTCATCTAATTAGATGGATAAATCACATGTTTCTTAACTAGTTATGCTCATTAACTTATTAAATATTTATTATTAATATAATAGATTTATTATCCATTATAATGGAGAAATAATCCCATTTTGGTTAATCAAAACCCATAACATGATCATGAACATACGCAAATAACTCATATAGATCATCCTTGTGGATCACATAAGAGAAATACTATTGTATAAAGGTTCACAAAATTTCTACCTCGTAAACTATCTTTAATGAATGTTTCTTAAAAATGGATAACTCAACCTCCATAATGAAACTATTTAAGACATTACATGTAGTATAATCAAGTGGATGAATCCACATAATAAGTCCCCCTTATGTCACATAGATAAACATGTCTGTTTTCATGAAAACAAATACATAAATACATAAATACCATAAATATATTTAGATATTTTTTTTTCATTTTTTTCAAAACTTATTATGTCACCATGTAACACCCATTATCTTGACATAACTAATTTCTACATCATTATTTAAATATATCAAAGATCGACCATCCAACTAAATACTTTTTTGAGACAACATACTAAATGAAATAATATTTAGATAATTGTATTATGTTCAACACATGAAATTCATATTCAAATAACAATACTTTAAAATATCCTTCATTAAGATTTATTTATGATTTTTTTGTACATAATAGTAAACAGTTATTTTTTCAAGGTTTTTCTATGGAACCATTCCATTTAAAAAATAAAAAAAAATCTTTGTGATCATTTGATATGTAAAAACCATCAGTTTAACTCTAAAAATGATTTTTACTATATAAATATAAATATATATATATATATATAAAATTCTTCTCAAGTTATTTGATATACTCTAATTGACTTATACTTGGATGAAACAAATATATAAATTAATCAGCAATTCGTTAACAATGTACTTGATAGTATTTTTAACTTATTAACTTAGAATATTAATAATCAATGCTCTTGTAGAAAATATATTTTATCAAAATATATTATTCAATCACATAAACTTTTTTTACAACAAGGAAAAAAACTATTATTTTATATTAATAGGATTTCAAAAGAATCATATCATATATATTTATATTATATTATTTATAATTTGTATATAGAGAAATAATATGAATAAAATATAAAAAAATTAAAAAAATAATCATTATAATAAATATAAGGATAAAAAAATTATAGTTTAATGTCCTTGAAATTTTATAATTATTTTATCTATATATTTTCATGATTTTATATATTATATATTTTATTTTATTATATGAACCTTGTGCTGGAAATAAAACTTTATTTTCTTCAAAACTAATGTTGTTTTAAATATTGAATATCCATATCAAGACATACCAGAGAAAATAAAAAATATATAACACAAAATATGACATGCTTAAATTTTTTATAATTTTATTTATTTAAATAATAAACCCTTTCTTTATTTGTAAAAACACAGGCCTCTAACACCTTTTTTTAATCCCACTTCATTTTTGAACTCATTTGGATACCAAAAAATGTATAACATACAATTAGTATCATTTTCCTTAAAAAAGAGAAATTTGTTTCAATAACATAAATATTTAGTGTGGGATCTCTATAGAGAATTAAATATTTTGTTAGGTATTTTGTGAAGTAACCTTTCTAATATGATTCCTTTTTTGCAATAAAAACCTTACCCCTCTTAAGTGACACCTCCTTTTGAATTTCAAAATGTAAACATGGAATATCATGACATTTCTTCTTCTACTAGTAAAAGTTTTAACCCTTGTTCTCTTTATTCATAATAATGGATTCCTTTCCAAAAAATCTCTATTATTTCTCAAAAACATTAAGCATATTGTGGATATTGGTAAATTTTTATTAAAATAATTCATTTTATAGTTAGTAATAAAAAGATTAAATCTATTTAAAAATTAATAAAAGATAAAGAATGTTTTTAAATATATATAATGTGGTGAACCTAGTCTTTCTAGATCATTTACCAAAAAAATAATATTGAGATCATGATTGGGAACTAAATTCCCCTAAGTTATCTTACACCGAGACAATACCTTTTAAACAATATACTTATATTTCCTTTATTATTCTTAAAAAAACTCTTAAATTTATATATCATTCCATATGGATCTTTTTTCTTATATGGCTTTTGTAAATTTGGTTCTAACCAAACAAGAATATGTATAGAGACATATAAATAATTTTTATAATAATTTCTACAACATTCTTTCTCATATTTATTAAATTCATTAGTGAGTGGATTTTGAGATTGTGGTTTCTCTAATATATAAAAATTTCCATCTTAATTTAGAATATTTTTCATGTTTTAATAAAAGTATGAAAAATTAATAACCATTAGTTTTTATAATTTCCAAATTGATCTTAATGATAAATTTTATATTATATTGATTACTGTTTTAATAGAAAATTGAGTACATTATAAAATATGTATCATGTTCAACAACTATTCCATTTAGAATTTTATTGAATATACCCACAATAAAATATTAAACCCAATTTATAATATATATATATATATATTAGTTTATTATAGGTAAAATTACATTGACAAATAGACACACCAGACACACAGGCTAGAGAGGTAGGCTATAGCCCCCCCCAAGGGGATATCCTACGCATGAGAAAAAAATCCTGGGAAATTCGATTTATCATGACATAGTAATGGTAGATGAATAATGGTTTTAACCATGTTCACATTGAAACACATCAAATTGTTATGATATGGACCTAACATAACAACACATTAGACAATAATGAGATCAATAGATGATACCCTATTTTTTCTTCGATGGGATTGGGTTTAATGACTAGCATTATGGGAATATCAAATAAATGGAAGGGATAAAACTTCAAATGAAAAATATATATCTTTATTAAATAAAAAATTATTAATAAATAGAAAAATATATAATTAGTTCATTGTATTTCCTATAATAATATTAAAAACCCTCATGCTTCCAAGTGGATATGAGGTGTATTTGGAGTGAATTGATAGTTAAAAATAAATTCAATAAAAAACTGTACTTGCATGGTTGGGTAGTGTATATGATCGTACTCTTAACAGAATAAATAAGCATAAACTATAATTTTGTAGAATAAGGCACAATGATAAATAATCACTTATAATTTATGAGTATATAGTCTTCAGTTATCTTTGGGTGTTATCCCGTGTCAAAAAATATTTTAATTTTTATCAATGAAGAGTATTAAGTGAAATGTAGTGAAAGTAAGGTAATTATAAAGAATATATCCCAAAAAATAAGAATTACTCCCATAATTTACATATAAATAATTAAAAATAAACAAGAACAAAAATTTATAATTAGCTTATACCAAAAAATAATATATTTTTCCCCACTTTAGAAATTCCTTTTCCCCAAATTTAAATATACTCATATTCTACACTCAAAAAACAACCCCTTTCTCTCCAAAAATATTATTGATATATTAATGGATGTGTATATCATTCCATAACTAAATCTTCATATTTAAATAAATTTCAAAAAACAATTGTGTGTTTCTAAAAACAGCCACATGTCTCTTGGTGCACCTTTTATCCAAAAAACATGGATGATATCTTCAAATATTAAATAAAATCAGTAAGCTATTTCTATATAAGTCTATATACATTTAGAGTTTACCAAGATGTGTTAAAAAATAACACATGTTTTATGATATACTAGAAACCAAGTCATTTAAAAATGAAATGTTTTCATACTAATTTTTATCTATAAAATTTAATTTTTATCTTTAAAAAATCACTATAACTTGTTTTTAATAACCAAATCATGTTTATCTGTAATTTAATTCTAATGGATACACAAAAATCTGCTACAAGGCATTCTTAAAAGCCATATCATTTCACAATGAACCATGACATGTTATATTAAATCACATTATGATTGATTTCTATTTTCATTATTAAATATATTTATCTAAATGACATCTTACTTTAGAATTATAAAGAGATTTAATAATATATTTTTCAAAAACCATGATTTCAACCATTAAATTTTGGGAAACCTATTATTTAAATTGTATTCGTAAAATTAATTTTCCTATTGATAATTTTAAAATAATAATATATGATAAATTAGACATTTTTCTCAGAAAATAACCATCACATGTATATTAATCCATCATGTTGTGTTTTCAATTTTTATCTCGAAATATTTATTCCTTTATAACAAATAAAACTCAAATCAAATAAAAACAATTTCTCGAGTTTGTTGAAAAATAAAAGAAACATAAAATAAATTTCATAACTAAGGAACCATTATATAAATAATATAGTTCATAATATACTTCTAATGTTTGAATAATATAAATACCACATTACCATAATGATTAATTTATATAATAGAACTTCATCTCTTAGTTTAAAGAAAAATATTTAGTTGGAAAGTATATTTTACCTCTTAAAGTATTATTGAATCTATCCCTTCATCTTAAACTCTTATCTAATATTATCTTCAAACTTATCAATGGAAGTTTAATCTCCTCCTTTATATTTGTTTACAATATGGAAATTAATAATTAAAATTATTAGGACATCCATAAATTCTTCCTTTAATTTTCTTATTTTCTTCTAAATCTTTCACCTTGTATTTCAAACAACATTCCCCCTCCCCCTTATTGTGTATTTTTTTATTCCACCTTTAATAATTAAAGTATTTTCACAACTTCTACACCATTATTTGAAACTTTATATCTCCCAATTTAACTTCTCCACTATTGTCAAGGAAAATTATCCATATTAATAAAGAATAGTTATAACACTTTATCCACTTTAGTAAAATTCCATGTGATGTAATTGGGGAAGTATAAAAAATGCACTCATATGAATGTATATAGATAATGAACTCCGTAAAACACTCATATGATCTAGAATGTATCCCTTATAAATGGATTTGTAATGAAATCTAAAAAAATTACCTTTTAAAATCATACTATAAATTGATTCCACCACATTACAAATTCAACTCTATAAAAGTATTTTAAATCAGTATCATTTCATATCAAATTTTAAACTTGATTCATCGAAAAATTTATTAAACTTTTGTTATCACACCTAATCAATAATAGATATGTAGTTTTCACTCTCATATCCTCAATATATGATTTCATCCAAGTCATTTATGCTATATATTTTGAATCCATAATACGATTAACATTAGTAGTGCAAAGGGTGGATACAATTTTATTCTTAAATTTCATCGTAAAAAGTATCCCATTAATAAAGAAAGTTATCCATGATGACAACTTTATATCTCACATGTCACCATTCAATATATATTGATAAATCCATAAAACAATATAGATTTATAATCATTATACCCAAATACTTAGTAGAAAGTTATGTTGGTATATTGTAACATCATCTTCACTTTAATAAGATGTGATTAATTTTTGTTTCTATTTAACCAAACAAATAATTTAATTTTGTAATGAAAACTAATTCTTTATGTAATAAAGTGTAATTTAATTTTAACCAATATTCAAAATTATTCATAATTCTCACATTCTACATCATCAAAATTTGATAATCCCCCCCCAAGGGTAGTCAATAATTCCCTTTATTCTTCTATTTAATACCCCTTCAATAACTCATATGCATGGTTTTTTTGTTATTATAAAATTAAATATACTTCATGGTTCACTTGAAAACCAAAAATAATATAATCTCTATAATCAATTCCACATCCAATTTTTCTTCATCTTGGAATTAATATTTTCATAATATTTTATGTCATTTTTTTGGAAAAATAATTCCCTCAACATACTGGGATACACTATAATGATGCTCCAATTATATAAATTTTTTACCTACTATGTAATGAACTAACCTTTTATAAATAAAATTACATTTTTGATTGAATTAAATTGTCTATTGTTTATTGTGATTATAGAAAACACATGCACTTATTATGTTTTATTATATCATATCACATTTAAAATACCATTTAGAATACTAAACATTGATAATTCAACCATTGAAAATTGATCATATGATTCGTATAAATATAGGGTTTGGATAAATCCAATTAATAGAGATAAAGGAATTGATGGCCTCAAATAGAAGGATTGTACCCGATGAAGCCCATTTATCAAAGAATTAGTGGGTGATAGAACCACCTTAATTTTCCCTTAAACAAGCCCAGATGAGATATAATAACCAAAGCATGATAGAAACCATTTATGGTAGAAGTTCAATCACCTAGATATCATGGAACAAATCATTTATGCTTAGTAACCCAATACAAATATCTCCATTATACACCTTACACATAGGGAATTTTATAGTGCAATAAAGGTCTATGTATCAATACAATAATAATATTAGTTTTTATATTTTATATAATATAGAATATTTTTTAATTCTTATTTTCATTACTTTGTAAATTATTTCTATTTTGAAATGATAAATCACATATTTTATTTTTATGTATATTCAATTTTAATTAGGAAATTCATGTTTTTTAAATTCATGAAATTTATAAATAAATTATATTTTAATAAAATTATAAAATTAAACAATTTTTATTATATATAAATGATAATATAATTTTTATTATGTCATATTTACTTTTTTATAAGGGTTTGTAGACTCTTATTGTCACAAAACACTACATTTCTAAATAAATGTCAATTATTATTTTAAATGTGAAAATTCAAATATTTAGAAAATTATTTGTATAAAATAGATATTATGTTTTGAATCATTAAATCTAAATTATCCAATAGTGAATTCTTTATAATTTTCTGAGACATTTTAATTTTTATTTAAAAATTAAATATGATATAAATATATGGTGTGTGTTGTGACATCATAGTGGCCCAAAAAAATAATAACTGATATAAATGGATTCCAAGACCAAATATTTTTAAAAAAATTTAAATAAATAGGTTTTGAGGTTATTTTATTGGTTTTATGAAGTCATTATGAATCCCCCAAAACCTATATTATATTTTATGGTTTCAAAATCACTTCTTTAAGAACATGAATTACTTCCACATCAAGAAGGGTAATAATTTAATGAGTTCGAAACATGGACATATATAATAATTAAAACCAATCCTATTTTAAGAAACCATGGTAGAAAATATATTAAAGATTTTTGTTTTTATTATATTATTATATAGAGCCCAAAACCTACGTTTTCAAAATAATAAAGAACTCCCATATATTTTCCAACATAAACCCACCCAATATCCACTTCTTATTCACTAAAAATAATTGGATCATATAATTAATCTTCCCTAATCTCTCTATAGTCCTCCCATAATTCCCAAATTATCTCAAGAATATTTGCCCATGATTTTGGTATCACCCTCTCAAGGGAAGGGACCTTTCTATCTTGTTTTCAATTAAATCGCCTTAATGTATTTAACCTTTTGAGTCTCAATTGGGAATATTTTCATGACTTAAAAAAGTTACCTATTATTTCCAATTGACATCAAAACAATGATATATCATTTATCCCCTCTCATTTTAGCATTTACCTAAGCTGTTACTATTCTGAAATTTAGTAAGTGATCGTATCATTATCCTCTGTATTCAAGCACCTTATTTATAGAGTGATTTTCCCCATTAATAATGTCGTGATAGGATTTTACCTTTATTTTTTATTCTATTTTGATATAAAATTTACTTTATACCACTTTCACAATCATTACACCATTTTATTAATCATTAAGTACTGCCTTTATGCTGCTAAAATTATCCTGCTCTTTTCCATGACAGGTTTTTATTCTAGAACCCTACTTGTCTTGTGCTTATTAAATACGAAATTTTCATGTTGTATTATGTTTTTACATATCAATCATAGATTAATTTCTTCTTAAACATTATTAGATAACTACTTCACTCTCATTGAACCATTTATGAATCTTCATGTACTGCAATTACAATATCGAAATCTCTTAGTGATTTTCCATACTGAACATTTTTGTGGTGTATACCCAAACCCACTTACACATAAGGATATTCGCATTGTTCTACATAAAATTAATTTATTTTTTAATTTCATTTTTTGAATACATAATCATTAATCATGGGATTAAATATTAGGAAATATGTTCTTATGTAATATGGTTTGTGTGGTGCACCTATGCACGTGCGTGATATGTTTTTGGTGGGTGTGAAAATATAGCACTAAAATGCATTGGGTAATGTTTTAGTATCATGATTCATCATTAATGGTATTATAGAGTGAAAATAAAACACTATGGGGCCTTTCCTCCCATGTTATTACATTTGTTAATTTATCCTTAACCTGTGTTTAGATGTCATGTTTAAATTTGTTGCAACATTTCCATGGTTCATTTAGGTTATCATCCTATATCACCCCACATTGTTCATGTTTATGATTGTCATACCATTTATTCCATATTGAAATTCATACTATCTAATACGTAATAATATCCTCATATTATTCCATTTTTACTTCCTTAGTGGGCTTTATAGCCCACCCCTTTCTTATGTATGTCCTCGGGTTATCCCATGTAGTTTCAAGAATGATAGAATATTATGAACATGTTAAGGAATTTTGTAACAATGTCAACATAATACCTATTTTTATGTTCTAATTAATGTACCTAATTAACCAAATACAAAATACTTCTCAATGTAATGGGTTTTAATATGTGTTTTCTTATGTAATAGATCGTTAATTAATGTGCAATAAAGACCACTGTTGTTATATACTAACTACTGCAATAGCAGAAAGTATGCTTGATCTATAGGGAACATGGGTCCAGGTCACTAATGCAGTTCTTTTTCAGAAACCTGAGGATTCCTAGATATGAGGGTTGTTTTTTATTTTAATTACTTTTTTATAAAAATCATAATAAAATAACTAATTATAGTAAAATAAGGAATGTTAAGTATGATAATTAACTTCAATCTGTAAAATGTTTCTTGGATAACAAACTGGTAAGAAATTATTGTGAACACCATTACAATATTTTTGCTGTTATTAAATAATTATCTCTTACTATTATCAGTCTAATTTAAAATTTTAATTTTTTGACAATAAAACTTTTTAAATGGTTCGATTTGGAACCCTTACATGACCTAGAGGCATTGAGACCTAAAATCCATAAACATTTTAACATAAAGAACTGAATCAACAACTCCCAACACCTCTTCACTATTTTCACATAGCTCACCCATGAACGATTTTTTAGCATGACATCTTGTTAATGGTAGGAGTAGTACTTATTGAACTTTGATTAACCAGGAAGAATTAATTTGAAATCCTCACTATCAACGAATATTTTTCTTCCTTTAAAAAATTAATTTTATATATTTATTTTTTCATAAATATTCACTGTCCATATCAACACAACAATCCTTTATTCCCTAAAAAATACCATTTCCTTGATCTCCAATTACATTTATAAGTGTTGAACACCATGTTGATGAAGTCAATCATGTTGATCTTTCCCAGAGTCAAAGAACTTTACTGGTCCCTAATAATGGGATGTATACTAAAGATAACTACACTTGGTATTATGAACTTGCCTCCCCCAGTTGAAAACCATCCCATCCAAGAACATATAGACATGTCTGACCAACCACCCCTATTGATGAGATGAATAATATAACTTTCATAAAAACTGAAATTATCCTATGATCCCCTCCTCTACCTCATCTTCTATATTTCTAGGCGCATGAAATTCTTAGTTCCATATAGAAGGAATGGTTTTCCCTAAATAAACCCACTAGTATATTTCCACATCAGTCTCAGTACTCAGTCCTTGTATGAATATAACTTCTTCAATACCCCTTCCAAAAGTTGTGGATGACTATTATCAACATTTTCAAAGTGCACCTAACCCTACTCACATGAATCATGTGATCACTCATTAGTATTTTGATCCAACCTAGTTTAATTAGAGTCTAAATCTCCCGTAATAGGAAGGGAATCTTTAATTAGTGGTGTATCATATGGGTCTGAACCCGCCCAATCACCTGAACTCCCCTAGGCAATATATTTATTCTTATTATAACATTTACATTCATAATTACCATGAAAATATTGGAAGGGAAACAATAAACCTCTTAAAATTATATTTTTCATGCACTATAGATTTATACTATAAGTATAACAAATGTTCTTTCTCACGCTAAAAAAAAATCCATAATCATAATTTTGTTTTGATATAAAAAGTTTATCAACTAATGTAGTGTATAAACCAACATAAAAAAAAGTTCAGTATGGTGACCGAACATGGAAATTTCCTTTTTAGTATCCATTTTTATAATACCCCATATGGAAAATGCAACATCATATAAAATTATAGGATGTCAAAGAATCTAGTTATGTCTATAGACCTAGGACTATAATAGCATCAAACTTTTCACTGATTCCTTGGAATTAAAATTTTAGTTCGACTAATTTATATGAAATAATCCATTATTTAAAGACAGTACCAAAACCCTAATCCCTCATATTGATTCCCTATGAGGGAAAGATCAACTAGAATAATCCATGACATATTGAAACTCATTTACAATAACTAAAAATAATATATGGAAGAAATTAAACCAATTAGATTGATTTTTCTCCATATTATTGAACCCTTTATAAGAATCAAGTGAGAAATGATAATTTTCCAATGATTTATTTTGGGTCTTCTCATTTGGGTGGTGACACACATTATTTTCATCCTCTAGAGTGATCCATGTTCTTGGAGTTGTTATGGATCCCTCCTGGATGTGTTGTCTCACATTCCCACATTCCAAAGGTGGGAGACCTCCATCCTAAGGGAATATGATTTGAGCTCCAGGATAAAAATAGAATGATGGAATATCTTCTCTTCATTCCAAGGATTCATACATGGAGATCATTTCATAGTATGGGAGTAAGAGGGTAGATACCTTTAGTTTGGGGTTGAAAATGATTGTGAATCTTGGGTATATTGAGAATTTTTAATGTTTCTACTCATTTGAATTTGATGGAATATCATATATGATGAATATTGAGTATAAGTCCCAAGGCATCCCATATCCTCTATAGGGAATCTTATATCACAAACATAACTCATCCAAGGGTTAAAGCCTAGGGAATCCCTTCTACACCATGTAGGTTATGACTTCATATGTAATTAATAGGTTTAATCATAGGTTTAATGTATTTTAGGGATAGGTTGGTCATATGTTTAATGTATTGGTGGGATATTTAGGTCATTGGTTTAATGTCTTGTAGAGACAAATAGTTCACATGTTTATCATCATGCGAGGAAAGGTATGTCACATGTTTAACATTTTTTGGGGATAGGTGGGTCATATGTTAAACATAATGTGGGGATAGGTGGGTCTTTTGGTGGTGATACATGGGGAAATTTTCACACTTTAGAGTTCCACCTCCTAGAGGGAATACATGAAAATTTATTTGGGATGTTAGAATTGAACATCAGGGAGGAATCACAAGTGTATCGGGATATCAGAATTGATACTCATGGAGGAAACCTATGTAAATTTATATGAGACAATGATTGAATCCCAGTTCGGTTCTCTAGTTTAAGGTTTTGTTTTGGGATTTCTCCATGGAGTTTAATTTGATGTGTTAAGGACATTCATTTCATAGAAGTTGTGATGACCAGGGCAGACATAGGGATTATTTATAGTACTACCCTCACGTAGGGGTTTTAGCCCTGGTGTTGGAGTCTCATTACATGGTAGAGGAGTAGGTTTCATCACATTCCAGTTATTCACATGGAATTTTCTTTTCACTTCATAGGGTAGGACTACAATTTGACATCATGTTCTTGGAAATTGTCAGGAAGTTTAATTTATTATAACTAAAATTTTGAGATAGAACATTTAACATCTTACAACATGAATATTGGATGGGATTAATTTGAGGGAGACCATTTATAGGTAAGAGAGAAGGATCCATCACTTGGAATATATAGTAGGAAAGTTGGGTAGTTTCCATGATTTTTCTACCTTTATGGATTATATGTCTATTAGACAAGAACCTCTTAGTGGCGCAAGATGTAAACACTACATTGGTGGAGTGGAAAATGGGGATCCTAATGTTTGAGTGACTATTATTAGAATAAATAAGTAATATAGTTCTTATTCTTATGACTACTAGGTGATGCAACCATCCATACCATACTTCATGTAAAAAGGAATGACATGAGGGTTGATGATATAAGTTTTGTATAAGATAATGGCATGATTCATCCATGTTTGATTGGGTGTACTATCATAAGGATATCAACATTCATGAAGGTATATACAGTGAATGAAGGAAACTTGTGGGGACCATAGAAGTGGGTTTTAGGAAGGAATTAGTTTTAGGAAGTTTTTGGATTTCATGAAATGTGTAGTTTCTTAAAGAAGGTGGCCCTACCTCGCTGTATATCCGTGGTTCCCTTGGAGTTGGTTTCATGAAAGATAAATATCTCACAAAACCGTGAGGAGTTAATGGGGATTTTAATATATTAAAATGGTCATATATATTCAAGAAATTAATATCTACCATTTCCATTGAGGATTAAGAGTTCATTGGAAGATATTATTGAAATATGGATACCATAAGGAATCCATCTATCATTTCTGTCATGAAGGTTGATGTTTTTGTGTATTCAGAGCTTTTGGAAGGAATCCAAAGGCTCTATCCCCTTAAATGATGGGCCAGCTAAAGTAATTTTATATTATTTGAGGTTCTATAAGTCGGTTTCATGAAACAAGAACACTATAATATATGCTTAATGATGTTTTGTACAGAGGAAGGTGACCTTCATTACTTGACATACATTATGTGAAGGATTTCATCATTCACAAGATATTTTCTTCTTGGTGCATGGAGGGTCATTATGTAGAACTATTTTTTATCAAAGGGTATGAACATCAAAAATCCATTCCCATTGGTGTATTTTTAACTCATTTTTTCCTTGATTCTCTCCAAACTATAAGCCCATTTCTCAACGCCTTCTCTAATGATCATTTTTTGGTGTCAACAAATGCCCCCACCCCCCCAAGAATGGGAGATGAAACGATAGAGTTGGTCCAGATTCTATGGTGACACCACTGAAAAAATTGAAAATTGAGCTTCATGTTCATGAAACTCAACTCCACCTCAATCCTATAAATTGGTTGAGGGGTCCATGGGGGGACCAAAAGAATTTCTCCTAAGTTTTCCTCTTGATCTCGTTTCATGAAACTCTGAAAAATTTCATGAATTTTGTGATTATGACCCCCATTGATCATCATATATTGATACTTGTGTGAAAATAAATTTTTCAATCTTATCTTTTCTAATCCAATGAATTTTATGATCTGGAGCATTGTAAAGCCCACCTTTTTAATTAGTTGTCGAAATTTTCAAAGTACCAATGATAGTCACTAGAGGTGTTGAAGCTACTACTACCATGTGAAGGGAGATGGAAGAATATATTATGATTTGGGAATCATTATAGAGTATATTAGATCATGAAATTATTATTTATTTTATAATAGATAAATAGAAGGAATATCAGCTCATCTAATGGCTCCCACAATAATGATTCAGGCCAAGAGATGATTTTTTCTTCCCCGGTTTCAATTGAGATAAGAATACTCTGGTTTAGAATATCACCTAGGCTACACGTATGGATTAGAGCTGTCAGGGGAATCCTTGTGAAGGACCAAGAAACGGTCACCACCAACTTCCTATTAAACCCTATGAACTATATAATCAGGTAAAAACTTATGGAAGAGGAATTGCCTCCTCCATATGAGAGTATCCTCAAGGTGTGTGTAGAAGACTATCTCAAATACTAGATAGATGAATGAAACATCCTCTAGGGTGAAAATTTCATAGATTAATGGGTCTAATAATACTATGTATGCTAGTCCAGTGATGAGTTTCTGGAATACCTGAAAAGGGTGGGTTTTTATGAAATGGTGTGGACATCACAGATCCATGTTTACCTACACCAATATATCTTGTTTAAGTTATTGAGCATGTGGTCATCACGGAATAATAAATTCCACATAAAACATGATATGTTAAACATTGGCTTGTGGGATCTCCCTCAATTTGTGGGGATCCCCATCCAAGGGGGGTATGTTTGATGAATTCATCCCCACATAGAAGGTATGGGAGGAAAAAGAGTAGATACTGTAAATATCTAGTTCTGTACTACACCTAGATTAGGTGGAGAATGATCAAAAATAGTGGATTAAGGACATCCTATTAAACTATTGGTTCAGTTATTTATTGAATGAACATGTATACATGCTTCCATAGAGGCCTCTCCCATTTCAAAAGGAATCAATATGTTGGAAGGAGCTCTCTTACGAGGTGATCTTGGATGTGAGCTTGTTTCACATGTTTGGGTACAACATGAACCCTCAATCCCCTATAGTCATATTGAAAGGATTCATCGTGGTGATTATTTATGGGTGAATGATCCCGGTTCAGGATTCTCACACGAGGGTATGAAAGATATCCTTTTTTATAGTGTTGATGTTGTTAGTAAGATAATGTTTCAACCTGGATGTTCCTGTATCAGAGAAGCTATAAAAAGTTTTGTTCCACATCAACTATGGTAAGAACCATTTCATTATAAATGGGACCGTAAAATTCTCATAAATATGGGTCAAAATACACATTGGGGGGGTATGAGTACCCAAATCTGATCTATCCTCTCGATACTAATTTCAGGCTATCAATGATGAATATTTCCAGGAGTTGGCCTCTTGTAGTAGATTTAGTCATGGTGATGGTGTGGATTGGGCTAAAAATTTATTTTATGTTCTATGAATAAACCATCCAAATAAGGATTGGGGAAGATGAAGGAATGGGAATGGTGTAGTAGTGTCAATACCATTTGGACATCCAAAGAGGGGTGTTGGTGGAAATGGTGGACTGCAGGGTGATCTTTGAACCATACACCCCGTATTGGTTCATCGGGATATTTAGGTCTCTTTAAATACTTAACCTAAAGGTGTAATATATATTATGTACTGAGTGAAACCCTTTGGTATGTTAATAAATATGGTGCACATTTTTGTGAGAATATGACTGGAAGAGAAATGTGATGCGGCTAGTCAACATTGTGTGTGGGGTCTTCTATGATAATGAACTGATTTGGGATAGTTATTAACCTAGGAAGATATTGATGCAACTAACCTCATTAGTGAACTCTCATTAATGGGACATTTATCCATGGGGATGGGGGAATGTAGCAGGTGGAGATGCATGTCTAGGAGGAAGAGAAAGGCCAGTAGAGAGGGAAGTAGTTGTTTCTCCAATTGATCCTAGACCTACATAGGGTGAGAATTGGTAAGGGGTGTGGTATAAGTCCTAAGGATCCTGAAAAATAGACCCAATATGATGGTGAACCCTCTAAGTTCATTTTGATGTTGCATGTTGTGGATATAGTGAAGCATTTATGTTACACATATATCCTCAACGACAACATCTTCCCCAATGCATAGGTGAATTGGTCTGTGTTCTGATAGCATTGATTCCATAAAGAAATATGGTAGAATATTTAAAATGATGGGATCCACTTATCTAGGATGTGACATGTAAAAGAATTCATCTATTATCCCCTAGATATGATAGTGAAATAGATTACAGAGCTGAAGGAGATGATCCATTCTTATGGCATCACGTGACCCTTGACCGACCAGGTGAATATGTGAATGGGAATTTAATCCCCTATATTAATCCTTGTCAATAAATCATAAATTGGTGTGGCTAAGGGAGAATAATCATCCTAGGAGGAATCCTGGGGAAGATATTCCTACCTAGACTCCCCGAAGAGAGGGGATCCCATTGCCGATCGGGTAAATTTCTGATGTTCTTATAGATTGGTACTAATGTTCATCCTTCAGGGATTTATCACTTGTTTTTATTTGAATATATTGGTATTAGATATTATAGAATAGGGGGTGGGGACAATTATGGGTCTTTGGAGGTCAATGAGTTGGACTCATACCCAGGGGGTGCAGAACATCCCCTTGGTAGTACGGTCCCTAGAATCCAACCATTTATAACCGAGGCTCTACCTGTGGCTGAAATAGTATAATATATACACTAGAAATTAGATGGTACTCTAGAATCCACTCCATATTTATTTCTAAGACTCACATTCTAATGTTTTTCTGACCATTATTTTTCTTTTAAATAGATCCAATACATATCGATGAGGATCACCCCTGACAGCAAAGGCATCAGTTCTTAGGGAAATTCTATCATTGTTCAGGCTTCCAGTGAACCCCAATAACCAACTAGATTGTCTTTATATTTCATTTAACATTACTCTTATTTATATACTATTTTTCTATTCCTCCCAAATGTTAATATTTTTTAACCTCATGTCTTAAATGGAAGTGCAAAACATTTTGGGATTTTATATTCCATCAGAAATACAAAAATCTGTAAAGCCTGTAACTGAGGTGGTGGATTCCTATGATTCACCCCCGACATAGGTAGTCGATGAGGATATTGTGGTAGAGCCTCTCTAAGAGGTTAATAAGGAGGTTTATTAAGGATTTTTTTGGCTCATTGGTAGTATTTGAGGCTACGCCCTCGACAGAGGTGGCCAGTGAGACCATGGAAGTTGATTCTACATCTGTTGCGACACATTCGAAGGAAGGGTATATCATTGAGATGAATTTATTGGTTGAGCCTTCTTACATTTATTTATTAGGAGGTCATCAATAAATCCATGTTTGATGAGGCATCTGTCTATGTAGCACACCCGAAGGAGGATATAGTTGATGAGGTTGACCTCCCTTTGGATATGGAGCTCATTACTTCTAAAAGGATCCATGAAGTCGAACCTATTGAGTATTCTCTCATTGTATTCCCCTAGTATGAACCTATTCTTCCAAGGACATCAAGGAATTAGGATCTCACATGGATAAGTAGAAGTAGTTCATTCGGTATAAGGCATGGATAGGCATTCAAGGATCCCTCACTCGCTCCACATTGGTTGACCTTCCACATTATGTTGGTTCCATTCACCATAGGATGGAAGGTATAGGGACCATTGGTGTGGACTGCCATGGTCTCCATGCTTTTTATCGACACTTCTTCACAAAGTGGACTCATGGGGACTAGAAATAATTCTACACCACCTAGTTCTTAAATAAGTATGAGGTTACCAAGGCAATCCAGGTGGATGAGCAATAGTTTTCTTATATGGAAGGGGAGGCTCTTTAGTATGATGCCTTTATCACTGCTATGGTGGATACGATCATCCTTTTATGAGAGTATTTGTAAGAGATCGAGGTTTGAGTGGTGGAGGTTTAATAGTTGTAAATATATTGTAGGGAAAATAAGATTGGGTGTTGATTCGATTGGTGAGATCCATATTATCATTGAGGAGGAGGTATTAGAGATAATGTGAGGCTTTCCCAGTGTGAGAAACAACATTCCAATAGAGGAATGGTCATTTCTATAAGCGTTATAAATTGGGGTAAAGGGGTCGGGATTGGAATGCTTCATCAACCTACTATGAGGCCCTAAATCGAATAGACCGATATGTTGTAATTCCTAATGTCTTGATGTGCCTCATCGATAACCATGATTCCATGTAGTTTAATGTCACATGAATATGATGTGGGAAGTTACTTTTAAGTCCATGAAACTTGCACCTATGGTGAGGGTGATGTGACTTTTCTATCCATGGAGGCCCTATCCATGTGAAACATTGGGAATGAATAAACATAGTGTTTGTTCATAATTCTTATACAAAGGGGGATGCATCCTACAATTATTAGAGTATCATGAAAGTGTAGCAGCCGAACATGGAAGGGGTATATAGAGGACTAAAACCATGAATGACATATGGTACCTGATTTACATAGTTTAATTCTATGATTATTTCACCATGTATGGATAAAAAATCCATTTAGGGAATGATTTGTGCATTTAAAAAATGATTGGGGGAAATGTTTACTAAGAAATCCATATCCCATGTGAACCTTGATTGTTGTGTGAAACAAGGAGCATCATTGATTTCCCTTTAATATAATAGAGGGTGTGATAAGGGATAAAAAAATACATCTTGGGATAGGTCCAATGATTTCGACTTTCTTGGTAATCATACACGGACATGAGGAGGAATAACACCAATGGTCTTGAAACTTCACAAGAACAATGGAAGTTGAAACATAATTTATATCAAGACTTTTTGGACCCAGACCTTGGAAGGGGGGTTGACCAATGAGTATGGAATGACTGATGGCCATGTTTTATGTATAGGTATCATGACTATATAAATTGAGGATGGGGAAAAAAATAAAATATCCACCGATGATCATGTTTGAAACATGGGAACCACCATTTTTTCCAAGGAGACATTCAGGGAATGAACCCATGAGGGAGGTAAGATTATTTTGGCTATATTCTGTAACTAAATGGAGACTATTTGGATGTAGGAGGATGATGAGGACACATACAGAGGAAGACTCAAAATTTTATGGGGGAAATAGGGAGCTATTTGGGGGATAATAAAACACTCTAGGAGTTATCTCATCATTTGTTCAAACATTATGAATTGGCATATCATTTAGTATGAGTTGTGATGATCCCAATGGAAAATAGACCTAAAATATATCAATGGTAAGACTGGCAGTG
The DNA here is from genome assembly GCA_963277665.1 of Viscum album. NCBI lineage: Eukaryota > Viridiplantae > Streptophyta > Magnoliopsida > Santalales > Viscaceae > Viscum > Viscum album. The sequence goes on from OY728121.1 coordinate 359,008,020, forward strand.
ACACATGATGTTTGAGAGCCCCTACATATCTCATGATACTGAGAATCAAGACGTAAGTTGTTCTAGGAGGTGGTGTTGTAGGAGACCGACACTAGTAGGGGGATCCATCTCGAGTGAAATTTACGTAGTTTTAAATCTTTAAATGGGGATGTAAACTATACTATTTAACATCATGTGGTGAGGATGTTGGAAAAAAAATTTGACATCATATAGTAAGTATAAGGTTTCAGCAGTTTAAAGTCATATAGCTTTGAAAAAGGTGTAATGCAGTTTCACAAAATGTGGCTAGGATGTTTTCTGGATGTTTTACACTATAAGAATAAGACTCATGTTATTAAAGTATAAATTTTTATAGATGGTACTAAGGGGGATCTCGTATTTATCATATGGTTCATCCCATGTATATTAAATAGGGTAAGTCAATAGTTTAACATCATGTGTTGAGTATGTTTTCATATAGTTTAATAGAGTATGACTAGGAAGTTTGATTTGTTGTTTAATGTTTTATAGATATGGATAAGTTTCATCTCATATTTATCATATGAGGAATCCCATGTATGTTAAATAGGGTAAGGATAAAATTTAACCTTATGTTATTTGGACTTTTTCATATATTTTAATGTCCCATAACTAGGATATGGGATTTGAATATTAGAGTCGTACAACTTGGACTATAATGGATCAAGCGAAGTACCTCTTGAGGAACCTAACATTAGTGGGTGTTGTGATATGCTCTCCTTCCTTGATTATCAATGAGTATGAACCATTCTAGTAGACCTTATGAATTTCTTATGGTCATTCACATTTAGGTTCTATTTTTATTGGAATCTTCCCTGGCATCATTGGTGTCGCAGGTTCCAGTGCCATGTCACCACGATGAAGGGAGAGGAGGTGAAATTTCTTTTTGAAGGCCTAGGAAACATGGTTTTGATTTCTTTTTAGTTTATAAAATAATTTATTCCTACCTATATTGAGGGATCCCAACTCAACCACATATAATTCCACTCTTTTTCCCAACAATTCCTTTTCTTAAAAAATAATTTGTTATGGTTATTGACCTATTTATGTAAAACTTCCCCCATTATATACACATATCAGTATGGGGTTTATTCTACACAATTCTACATTTTTTCTCGATAATCCCATCAATCAATGGTTATCATACTAGGCCATAACTTCTTTTTATGACCTACCATCTTCTACAATATAATATAGAGAGTCATATGAGTTAATTTATACACCAATTTTATTCTTCATGATAGAATGAGGTATTGTTGGACTAGATATTGGGCTTTTCATAAAACTTGTTGAACTTTGTATCTTCAAATTTGGTTCCATTATCCATGAGAGTGGAATACAGAATCCCAAATATATTAATGATGTGGGTATTCAAAACAAATTGATCATGGACTGGGTTTTAACCTCCCTAATGGGTACAAAATTTTCTAATTTTGAAAAGAACTTTGTGGCAGTCAGAATGGACCTACATTGTTCGGTTGTTGCTGGTAGGTAAGGACCCATAACATCGAGTCCCCATACAACTAAGGGACAAGAATACTTGGTAAAATGGGGATTATTTGGTGGTTTATGATTGATGTTTTCATGGTTCAACATGCATTACAATTTTTGGTGAACTTGATGAAGTCATGGACCATGGTGGGATAAAAGTACCCTAATATTTGGATCTAATGGGATAGCTTTAATCCCACTTGATGGCGCCTATAAGACCCAACATGTGCATGAAGAGTCTAATATCCTTAGATATATTAGAGAAGTATGTCATCAAATCCACACTTTTTATCTAATTTGGGGCCATCCTAAAGGGTTTATTTCACCACAAACTAGTGGATTCTATCTCTCTTGGATCAGTATAGTGAGAGGTACCTATTTTGGAGATACTAAACTAAGAAAGTCATCTAGTTGGATAAATGTATGAAAAATTGGGTATTTAAGGTCTCTTCTACAAAAGTGATAAAAACTAGTTGGGTCACATGTTGTTCATCTTTGTTAGGGGTTTTGGGGTTAATGAATCTGTGGTTGGCCATATGGATGAAGAAATAATCTTGTTTTGGATTCACAATAGAAGTGGGAAGTCCTTCTACACCATCAATTCGGTCGTTCTGGTATCGGGGAACATGGATCACCTTTGAAAGGGCTGGTTACTAGTCTATTAGATTGTGAGTCCACTTTAGTAAGGTGATAAGTTCTATATTTTTTATTATGTAATCACCATTGATCTGTATGATTACTAATTCTATGTATCCCTTTATATGTAGTCAGGGAACTTAAATCTCAATAGCCAAATTGAGATCAATGATGATATCCTGATACTCAACCTTGTTGTTGGTAAAATCCTCTCACAGTAGGATCAAGTATGGAAATATGGAATGTGCGGTTATGATGAAGACAATTCCCTAGCCCAGTCTATTGATTTTTTGGTTATTAAGTCATCTATTCTTCGGGTTTTGTGAGGAACCATAAATGTGAATCTTCCAACATTATATTTTTTATCAAAATAGAAGACGAACATATCCTGGAAGATAAAATACAAGAGTGATTACTCATGAGTTGGGTGGGAATCCAGGAAATTCACCATTGCATGACCATTGAAATATTTCTACGATACAAGAATGATATGAAAATACTATAGGATTACCACCCATTATTTCAATCACCAAGCTATCATGGGGTGATTTAGGGTGTATTTAGGGGATTGACTTGTGACATCAACTGTATATCTTGGTCTTGTATGTAATGTTTAAAATGTTAATCCATAAATTCTATATATTTACTGCTATTATCAATGGGATAATGTAGGTTCTTAATGTCAATCAACATGATGATGACATAATAGAGGTTCTTCCCCTATATTTATTGTTCTTTTGATCCAGTTGATCCTCAAGAGACTACTATAGTAAGGTCACATAAATGACTAGAGGCTTCCCAGGGACTGGTATCATCATGTCTAGAAGATAAAATAGGTACTACTTGATATCCCAAAATAGGGTATGAAACTATTCATACCACTAGTGGAGGGTTACTTTCTTCAAGATTTTAGATAAGGGTTTTCATTTACCATCCAGGTTAGTGATGAATCCCCTGATATAGGCCATATATCCCTAAATTCCACAAAATTCCCAGACGTTTCATGGTGGAGGAATTTTAAGGATATCTATGATCATCTATATGTTGATCTTGAAGCCTCTATATCTAAAAACAATGATAAGGAACATTCTAGCAGTGACCCGAAAAGTGTAATTCAAGGGGATAATTTTAAGGAAATGATAGAGAATAAATCCACACACTTTCTTAAGATTTATGATAGGGTATTGATGATTGTGAGATGTTATCTCCAAATCATCAACATACCACTCCACTACTGTCCTGAGGAACAGCTGGAATATATCGTGCATGGTGCACTGGTAGGTAGCCCCAAAATTCTTCACACAAAATAACATCACATGGTATAAAAATGTTCCCTATTGTTCCTGGAAGGAAGTTGATTCTTCATCCTCAGGGCCCATCTATATATAATTGTACCTAGAGTACCTGTCCATGAATGATAAGTCTTTAAAGATGAAATTAGCATTAATTAGTATTTTTTCACTAGTAAGGGGAAATCATTCTTCAGATAGTGGTGGTTAGGATCCCTAAAGTCGATTCAAACTCTAATATTCTCACACTAAATCCTGACTGGGACAATGTTGCCCAATAATTTTGGGTATTGAACTTCTCTGATGAAGCCATCTTTGATTGTATTGTTGAATTCTTCCTATACCATGGATCTATAGTAAGGTGTATCTTCTTATGAGGATTTTTATATCCCTGGGGTGCACTGGGATTCTAATGAGGTGAACATTTTCTTGGGGATCGGGGATCATAATTACCTTTTTTCTCTAGATGAAGACATCGTGGTTCTCTTTTAGAAAATCCAAATACTATCATTGCTCTTCTGGGGACATGATTGTATTAATTAGTTTTGTACTCAAATCCTCTAATGTGCTAATATTAACAAGAGTTAAGTCATCAGTGATGGTGGATATTAATTCTTCAAAAGAGGGAGGGATTTTTTACCGGTCCTTTTCATCAACGGAAGTTGGGGATTCAGTGGAAAGGTATGAGCCCTCTATAAATGGGGAATATGGAGTGATATTTCTTTCTACTAAGGAAAGGATAAGATCCTTGGTTATGGGTTCCTACTCTATTGATATTGTGGTGATGAAATCCAATAATCCATTTCCATGTAGTTTCGAATGGATGGGTTCATATCTAATGTTAAAAAATGATGAATAGTGGACTACCATCGAGTTAGGCCTAATTTTCAAAATACAGAGTACTATTGTGGGATAATGGTTAAGGCGAATACCTCTTGGTATGTGATAGGAGTTGGGTTTTCTGAATTCAACCACGATTTTTCCATTACAAGAATATGAAGTGATCTATGAGAATTACTTCATCCCATGGACTATGATGTGGTTCCCAAGGTTTGGTGTCATTAACTCAAACATGAGAATCAACAACATGAATTCATATTTTACATCCCCCTAAGGGTATGCTAAAATAGATATCAGATCATTGTGGACATTTATGTGATTGAACTCTTTGGTCTAAAGATAATTTCCCTCCCTCTTATAATATCCTTCGTCCAGGTATCGAGATTCAAAGGAGTTTATGGGAGAAGCATTTCCTGGGAGAACCCCTACTCGGCCATTGATGGAGTACTTAAGGCACTATTGTTACGAAGAGGAAAAAAATACAAGTAGAAGAGCCAAGGGTCTTCCGAGTAGGTTATTTTAGGTGGTTTTCTAAATATAACCATGAACTTGATGCTTGTTAACTGATAACCAAAATGAGACACTAACTGAATCCTTCTACATGGATTATTATTGGTCTTATCAAATACCTAAATTTTCAAGTTTGAGAGGGTTAGATATGTTTCTATGAGCCCTAGAATATAGAGAATGCAGTCAGAATGAGGTTGATCCCAAAACCAATTTATAAATAAATTACATATTTCGATGTTATTGAATTAGGACATGACTTATAGTGATAATATGTCACACTGGATAATATAACCCTCAATTTCCTTAGAAATGTAGATGATGGAATGAAACTCTTCCCATTTGGCTTCATCTTCCTAATAGGTCCTGGTGATTTCTAGCCTAGTATCAAATTTGAGTGATCTCTTTAGGGACTTGATGAGAGTATCAAAAATTTCCATTGGTGGGAAGAGTTCATTGAGAATAGAGATTCTCGATATTATACTGGGGAGATGCAAAATTACATCATATATATGGGTAAGGTGCATATATTTGATCACTGGGAGATGCACTTTGGTAGGGAGTGTTAGGGGAGTAGTCATCTAAGGTTTTGGATCCTATGTAGTTCTCTTTTAATCTTGTGGTTTCTCAGACGGGTTAGGTTGAGAACCAAATGAATGAGGTTGAATCTTAGTTAGCTGTGAGTATGATGTATGCTATTGTTTTTGAGCTGCATGATCAACCAACCTGGTTGTTTGTGGGGGCACACCCAATAATATAGCAGGTAAGGGTTGTGCTTTTTGTTCCTTATGAAAAGCATGATTCATGGTTTCATTAGCATGAACTATCCTTTTGGAAGCATCAGTCTTTGTGCATGACATATACCCCTCCCATGACGATGATGAATGAAAATACCAGAAAGGGATTTAAGAAATATTCATCCCTAGATTTCAGGAAACGATCTATTAGTCTAAAAACATTGACTGAGATATATCCATATTCTTCATTAGTGGAATATTATAGGATTGAATAAAATCTTGGAGCTTCTCCAAATTCGAGTTACATGAAGTCACCGAGTGTGAAAACTAACATTAGATATAGTGGTGGTTTTGTTTTATTGATATTACCAATTCCTAATCCTCCAATACTTGGCATGATTTGATGTTAATGACGTGGACGAAGAGGGCATATAAACTAAGGGAGAATTTGGAATGCTTAAGACGGCACATATAATTTTGTGGGTTCATGAGACCATCATTAGACCCAACCAATCATTGTATTTTTTTCATACCATACCAAGTGACCTTTTTCCATTCATTGAAATCTTTGTTATCATTGAATATCTCGATATAGGAAATTTCAACCTTTGTTTGGAAATCACCCAACTCAACTAGTAAATGGTTTTTCTAGTCCAAGAGCTAATATTTAAAGCTGAAACACTACTTAATGGTTTGAATGAGGACCCTCTGGAATGGATAATAGTTGGAGTTATTGGTTAAGTTGACCTCCTAAGGTCTTATAGTTTTAGGAAGGTTTAGAAAGTTATTTACTTGGGTATAGATGAGGTACCCTAAAACCTGAGCATCTTTGATGGAGTAGACCTTGTTCTGGCATGTTATAAAGGGTACCCTGGGGACTTGGACCTGAGGGGGGGTCCAAAGATGCATCCTCATAGTGAGGATGTGCTTTATGAGTAATGTTTTTTAGATGTTCATAAAGGTGAAATACATATTGGTTGTGAGTCTGTATGGTGGCGGCTATCACTTCCTTAACATATTTACATAATGGGGTTGAAAGAGTTAGTGAGTGTGAATGCTTATTTTCTCACTTCAAGGATTCTTCCAGATGTTGATCTCTTCCAGTGAATAACTAAAATCCACCCAGATACCTTAGGGAGATAGGAGTGGGGACCATCATGTACAAGGAAATCAACATGCACATTTTCAATGGCTACTCCTAGGAATTATTCATATCCAAGGAGTATGTGTGCTCTTTCAATCAAGAAATGAAGTTATCCACACACTTTTCATCACTATGATTTGCATTATAGTAGTTCAAGGATTTTATTTTTGAGAACGATGGAGATAAAATGGTATTGATACTATATAAAGAGATCCTACCATCCCACTACAGACCATAGTGGAAGCTAACTATACCAGGTGAAATTTGGCCCCACTAATGTATAGATGAAGTAGTGAACCTCCATTGCTTCCTGTTGCTCATGGGTTCCCATCTTGGGACCACATCTTGTGGAAAAGTGATATAGATGATGTAATGGATCTCCAACATCATTAAATGGTAAGAATCATGGATTTATAAATTCTAGAGGTGGGCACATCTAGTTCACCCATTCCAGGTTGGATTCCCTTCCACAGGGATCACAACTAGATACATCTCCAGATCCTTCAGACTGGTGGTGATAGTAGCTACCAGATCATCTTGATGATATTTTGGTGTCTCCAATTCTTGGACCAACCCAGTGTCTCATAAGGAAATGTGAGCATGGTTAGAAGGATAGAAATTGCACTACCCAAGCAGGGTAGGCATGCCATATCTTGTCCCTCTTCAATGGCCAACTACCTCTACCCTGATCAAATGCACAAGGCTCCATACCTTGAGTCTAGGTGCCCTGTTGAGGATAATTGACTACTCAACTTGATGGGGAAATTTCCCTTCAAGTGTTTCCTTTCTATACGAGTTGAAATGTGATTATTTCAATTGTAAGGCTCTTGTAGCCCTCATGATCCTAGAGAAAAGAAAAAACTATAGAATCCACATATCCATAAAACATTGCTTCTGATGGGACTATAGGGTCAAAAATTCCATTTTCTATTTTGATATGTCAATGGGCTGGTGAAAATAGGTCCCCAGTTGGATTTCCAAGGCCCCATGACTATCATAGCTGATGGGTGTAGGCACCCACTAGATGGTCTTCATAATGTTGTGCTCCACCTTGGGGACGATCTCATTTATGACCTATGTATTCATATCAATTTCTCTTATAAACAAGATGAGTGATTTCACTAAAATTCATAGTGGATATGGATGATAGGCCAACAATGAAATCCTAACACTCTTTTAAATTTGAATCATTGAGTGATTCCTTGGGTGATGTTTCTGTTTTCCATGATCCCTCTAGCATCCGGGGGGCTCCCTTAACCTTCTATCGAATCCACCTCCCTCCTTTCAACCCTTTATCCAATATAGAGCTTCTCCTACCCTTCTTATAATTTGATATTTTCCCAAAATCGATTGACCTATTCACCATCTTTCCCAAAAATTCAATCTCGACTATAGAGTTCACAGAAGCCTCATCCATATTTAACCAGACCTTGGAGGGTCATTTTATTCAACATCGACCATTGTTGGATTCATTAAATAGATTATTTTTCATTTCCAGGGGTTTGTAAGATTCTGAAACAGTTGGTATTCTCAACAAGAACCATATCATGATTCGGTTCTCATCAAAGGAGGACTTGATTATGGCTTGGTCAAGAGCTCTTCATTATTACAACAGATATCATTTCATTCTTTTCTGATGGTCATATAATTTCCAATTGAAGTAGGATTATTCATCAAAGGAACTATGGGTATGTCTTACTAAACATCCTCCTCCTTTACAAATTCTATCGATAATTAATATAATAGGAAATAGGGTTTTATGATTCTTGTGATCAAAAGTAAAAAAAATTATATTTTTCATCCAATTTATTCACTGTTATGCATTGAGGATGATGTCTCCAAACCACCAATTTATTGGGTATGATTTTTTTGCAGAATAATTTTGTTTCAAGTAGATGGTTGTATTTGATTCATGGATAGAGTTTTGTTATACGTGGAATATTTTGGTTCATTATACTCCATCATATCATCGGGGCCACCCTTATAGGGTGTCTTCCATCAAACGGTCTACTAATTCAACTCTCAACAATCCTTCTACTAGTAATTCAGACCCCAATTATTATCTAATTTTGGATCCTCTTACTCTTATGTAGAAGAGGTTATTCTAGACCCCAATATTTTAGGATATTTTCATTTTTTTTAAGAAATATTTGGTTGTTTCCAATATAAAAAAACCAGCCCTGGGAAAGGGCAGCGCCATCATAGTCCCCTAATTTGATATTAAAGTCAAATATGTTGGTCTAGATAATAGAAATGTGATAGAGAAATATGTTGGTACCATTTTTGTTATCACCCTTGTTGATTCAAGGGTACATACAGATACATATGATATTAATGATCTGAATATTGTTTTGTCTCTGAATCGTGGGGTGGTCGATCACAGAGAATCATCAAGGAAAATTAAGTTCCAAAATTATATCTCGACATTTAGTGGAGATAGAAAGTATAATTTGTATCCATAAGGATAGAAAAAATACATTCCTAGATGGATGCAGAAACAGGTTGGGTTGTGGTCTTTGGGAGATATCAAGACCTATGATAAAGAAGTGGACTCCCAACCAACAACGGATTGTGAGAAGGTCTCTAAAGGGTCCAGAATGGTAGGTCTTAACTTAATAAAGGGTAATCAATAAATTATTCTTCCTAGGAACTTCTCAATCCACAAAGGGTGGAAGAAATACCTCCCAATGATTTCTATATCACCCTAAAAACAATAGTTACTAGATCATCTGGTATGGAGAGGAGAAATGGGATAGAAATAAAATTATGTGAATCATCCCTAGTTGAACTGGTGAAGTGAATCTCCATTATGAGGGGAAAAAAGACTCCAACCACAAATAACATAGCACCTGATGAAACTAATTTACAAGACCACATGTGCAAGAAATAAAGTAATTGACTGATTGAAGGTGTATCCTTTGTGTAAGAGTTGGGATTGGTGCTTAAAAGATAATAATGTGGAATGGATGAGGAACTTGAAGCAGAAAAAGTGGAGTATCTAGAGAATATTCTTCATTATAAGGAAGAAGTTTTTGAAGCATTAATCAAGATCAAATCATATAGAGATGAGGTTGATAGAATTTATGAGAGAAATCTTGGAGTTGGTACCAATCGGGAGAAGCGAATGTGGATTCACAATCAAGACTGAATTCTGGATCTATATTTCAAAACACATAAAATAAATATTTTAGGAAGTTTACATACATAGGACAAAATGGATACCCATTTTGAAGAGCTTATCAATGATTTCCTAGATATCCAGGAAACCACTCTTCACTAATAATTATATAGGGTGTCTAATTCTATCAACCTTTGTCTTATTTTTTTCAAAATCTTTAATTTCATTTAGTATATAGTGAGCCTCATTTTTCCATGTATGTTCCCCACTTCTTCCTCAAAGTGGCCTTGAAATAAAAATTTATATATCGATGATGGATTATGGGCCTTTACCCTCAATATGCGGGATATTCTATTGATTATTCTATCACCATGAAAGAAGGATGAATGCAAATATAGTATAATACCCCATTTATCTAATATATATTTGGGGAAAGACTTCCTACATAATTTTATGTAACATGGTCAGTCTCTTAAAATTGGTTAGTTGGAAGATATGGGGATATCCATATGAATCCCAATGTTGATATATTAGGAGTGCTATAATTTCAACCCTCTGACATTGCTGATGAATTACATCAAGATTTTCCTTCCTCCTATGATAGGTTAGTAGGTGATTATAGAGGTGTTTGGAAGTTAACCAAATATTTTGTAGAATACATGTCACATGGTCCGTAGTGGAGGACTTTGGGAAGGTAGATTGCATGTATGTAAGTGGCTAGAATAGGAATGGTTGTTGGTCATTGAGTAGAATCTCCCACAGGCCTTCCTCCCCTACTAGTCACTTGAAGGGTCATCCATTTCTTGATCATCGAAGCCCTAATTGGTAATGGATAAGAAATTTGGGGTGGTTTTTACGAGGATCTTTTCCACTCAAGAAACTCAGATAGAGGTTGTGTCACATGGGTTAATTTCCCCTAGAATTACAGAATGAATTCTAGTGGTGGGGTCTACTTTATAATTATGTCCAAATAGTATGGGGTGTCCACAATCCTTGTATAATTAGGAAAATCACCTTATTGGGAAATATATGCCTCAACAGACTAATTCTCTTCATACATGGGTGTAAATCTAGAACAACATACCTCCTCATCTTCATAGGTGGATGTAGAGAAAAGGGAATCTGGTGGTGGAAAGGACAGTTGTAAAAATAGTCCCCAGAAGGGTTCCATGACATCATCCACCTGTAGGTACCTTTAGAGGGATATAGGGACCTTGGGGATAATTTTATTAGGTATTTCCATTCCAAACTATTAGGATCATTCTGATAAATTTTATAGTTGATGTTAGGATGTTTCTATTGATTTTTTTGTTATCTTAAACTCTAAGAGGTCGGTTGTGATACACTATTTCCCCAAACCATATCTCTGACTATGTGGTAGTTCCCCCAGAATGAGACCTTCAGGATATCATTATTTTATTCCATTCATATCATGGTGAGTGCCATAGGTTCAGCCCTCATAGTTCTTTTCATCCCTCCTTCCCTGGGATGGATCTTAAGGGCAGGTTAAATCATCATCAGAGGGATGATCTCCATGTTAGATGATGATATCTTGTGGAGGACCTTTATAGTAAACTTCTTCATTATGGGTCACCTCACAAAGGTTTTTGGAGACACCCAAGGTAGGGAGAGTCTACCCTTCCAGTCAAATAGGAAGTGCGGATCTTTATACAAACCTATTGGGAAAATTCCCCTACAGGCTAGTCATGTCGTCTAAAGGTATCTTGGTGATGAAATGGGGCATTGTAGCTATTTCAAAGGCCTCCAAGCAGGCAGGGTTAGCAACCTCCTCTCCCCATTCTCCCCCCCCCCACATTGGTATAGATAATTCAAGATTGGGGTTAGCATAACCGGGACATTATTGACATATTTTCAAGCATATGGGGTCTCTCATCACTATCGGTGGAATTTAGTTTTTGGGCCCCCCAAAGGTGTCCCACGAGAGGTTGATCTATTAAGGCCCTACTAGTTCAATGTCGAAGGAATATATTATATGAGGAATCATGGTTATGGGAACTATGTTATCCCATATCCACTACAGGTAAACTTTTTCCACAAACATCGTGTGGATATATGAGGTTGATCTATCCCCAAGTCTGGATACATTGGATATCACATGTACTCGACATAGGTTAGGGGTTATTATGTATTTAGATTGTTGATCAAAGGTTTATTATCATGTGGGGATAGGTATGTCACAGTTCTAATGTCTTGTGTGGAAATATAAGTCACAGGTTTAACATCGTGTGGGGACATATAGGCCACTTGTTTAACATCTTGTGGGGATAATTAGGTCATATGTTTAACATTTTGTGAGGATTTGTAGGTCTTGAAGTGGTGATTGTTTGAGTGTTCCCCCATGTGGGAAGTGATCACACTTTATAGTTTCCACATCCCAGAGGGAAGATCCGAGGATTTAATGGGGATGTTGGGACTGAACCTTAAGGGTGTACGTTAGGTGTATCAGGATGTCAGGATTGAACCTATTAAATCCTAGGATTACATATATAGATATTAAATCTTATAAGATACATATTTATCATATTACACAAACACACACTTGAGGATCATAAAGGCATAGTTCCTTTGGAAACATGGAATTATAAACAACTAGATCATAAGTGGACTACATCAATTACCACTAAGTCATTCATAACTATAACCAATGTTAGAAATATTAAACATAATATAGTATTTAATAACCTATGTAAAGGATACATAAGAATGGGAGATATAAAATGTGCATTATGGGTAAACAATGGAGATACATAATCATAACATGATCATAATGGTATGAGAACTCAGAATAACATTTTTAAAATCATAATAGGCATATCAATGATCATAATTTTGAGTCATGAAATAGAGATTGGTAGTTCATGATACATGAATCATAAGGAAATAAAATAACATAATTCATTAGAGCATAAAATTGGAATAATACATTGAACTGTGGCATAGATGTAAGAATAGAAAATTCTTTCCATATTAGCCGAGGATCACTAAAAATGTTATCATAGTTGATTTAGTTTTATCCCCAAAACATCATAGTACTAAAGGTTTACTCCCAATACCATCATAGTAGATAACTTACCTCACTGAATTCATTTCATCCCCATTTTATTCCTTACTATCTAAAAAGGAATAAATCTTCACCAAATGCATTTGTGGGAGATATAGTTCTCACTCGTCACATAATGAAAATCATACATATATGTGCACAGGATCAGAAAACATTAATCATATACTAATATATGAAATATAATGGGATTCATAAACATTTTATCATATCATAACCTATAGAAAAGATAGGGGTTTTATAATCATTTCATAATTTCATCATAACATAACCCATGAAAAAAAGCAGTTATCATAAGTATTTTATCATGGTAAAACCATTGGAAGAGAAACGAGTTTCATAAAAATATTTTCAATATAAACATAAACTATTTTAAATAATAATAATAATGATATCCTTGTATTATATCCTCATTAAGGCATATGTGACATCAATGGATTTCATCTTAGATGGAAAATCATTTAGAAAGCTCACTTGGAACATTCCTTGAGGAAAATAACTTTCCATTAAAAACAAAATTTTAAAACTAAAAATTCATAAAAATTGGAAATCCTTTTCATTGAAAATAACATTGAATCTTAAAATTTATCCTTTTAAAAAATATTTAAAACATTTCTTGATGAAAATACCATTTCTTCTTGGAAATGAAATTTTAAAAACACATTTTTTTTGAAAATCCATTTCTTTTAAAATATCCATGAAAACTTATAAATGAATATTTAAATAAAATAATTTTAATGATGGTGGGTAATTCAATTCATGTCATACAAAATCCAACAATTATTTATTTCACATTTTCAGTAAAATCTAAACGGGTATTGTTTGGAAAATGAAATAAATATTTCTATAAAAATATTTTTTGTAAAAAATAAAACCAAAGTAAAAAAATATCACTAATAAGTCATTATAATAATGGTAAAAACATATTTCAAAACATTTTTTTAGAAACTATGGTTTTAGATGAAAAGTGTTTTCAATAGGAGAGAAAAATAAAGATGATTTTTCTTAGAAATATTATTTTGAACTCTAGAGTACATAATGAGAGTCAAATGAAGGGAAAACATATATAATTTGGACATAAATATAGGGGAATAAAATTCATTTATTTCTTGAAATATGTATGGTAATATTGTATCATCCAAAAAATAATCATAAACAACCCCATTAAGTGATGTGATCATAACATTAAATCTTTACCACTTGGGTAACAATAAATTGTAAGACCCATAATGGAATAAGATATATGTACATGTTCAAACCTATAGTATAATAAATATAAGTTTATTATAAATATATAACAAAAAAAACACATACACATATATATATATCATACCAATAAATTTTTATGACATTTTATAACCAGTTTATTAAGAATTCAATGTTAAAGTCACATTTTAGGAAATGACTGCTTTTTTTTCGAGTATGTATTGATTTTTTTAAATTTTTTATCCTCTTAAATTTCTAATTGTTCCAAAATATTAAAAATGTTAACCATGATAGAAATATCATATATTTTCAGTATATATGTTTTTATAGTAATCCATAAATATTATATATAGAAAATCAAACACACCATTCATAGAGACGGTAGACCGTATATACGTATGAATGTTGAATCCATTTTATCATTGTAAAATGGTTAAATAATATTTTAAAAATATAAAGTAATTATGATTTCATATATATCATGTATATTCATCAAATATATCCTTAATAACATCTATGTTTAGCATAGGAAAAATGAATCACATCGCTTCGTGAGGTCGTAGTCCTCCAAACACACAAGCGATGTTATAGTATCCCCATGAAATGGATAGTAAGAAATTATCTTTAATATAATAATTATATAATTATAGTAATTTAAAAAATTTCATATGTGTTTTTAAAATCCATAATCATATCCATCCTTTAATTGTGGTGAATTAAATAAAACTACATTGTTTCGTGAGGTGCTATTCTACAGTCCACATAATCAACGATTTCATTTACCATTTAATGGAAGTGTAGATGATATATGTTAATACATTAACATAATTAAATCTATGTATATATTATTTAATGGTGTTATTATATTTTAATTTTTTAGAAAAAATTTAAGGTGAAAAAGAAGATTGAAAAAGATGGAGCTTATTTAAGACAATTATCTTATCTTATAATCTCCTCCTTTATATTTCTTATTAAGGAACATATTGTTCATATTTAAGGAGGACCAACTTCTCAAGAACATGGACATGGATGTTGGGGAGGTATTTTTTAATTCTTTTTATGAACTATATTTCTTGATAGGTTTGAATAATTGAAGGGTGGTGATGGTCTTTAATAAGTGAGGGAGAGGAACCCACTTGGCAACTACTTGGAAATTTCCCCAAAGAATCCAAAATAATAAAATCAATCGATAGGAAATAAGATTCGAAATGACCATAGATTAAATATTTTGAAGTATTAGATTTATATATCTCCAAAAAATAGGAATTTTAAAAGTGTTATGGACATTTTAATCCTTATATTCTTAGTTTGACCCCCAGTAAACTCATTTTTACCTTAAGCACGATAATTATTTTTTTTCTATTTTCACTATTCATAAAGGAAAAAGATTTATTTTCTATTATTATATATTATAAATTTAGATGATTTTAAATATTTAATAAATTTTTTCAAATTCCATTCATATAAGTAGAAAATTTTAATTTAAAATCAATCATGAAAACGCGATGGGAAAGTGAGTTTTTAAGAGAATATTGTTCAAAATTTTATATAGATTTTATATCAAAATTTAACATCAAAATGAGAAAAATTACATAAATTGTATGAATAGTTATATAATTGAAGTATTTTTTTTTAAACTATTTTTAATCAATTTGGTTGTTTTTAAAAGCTTCGAGGGAAATGAAATTTCTTAATAAAAACCAGTATTTTTCACTATTCATTGTAAAATTATTATTTCCAAAGAAATCCCAAAAAAATCACCCAATGATAATTTTTACATTATGATTTAAAATAAATTTATAAAATCAATTTTCTAAAAGTGTCAAAATTTAATTTTAAAATAAATGTTCAAAATTTGAAAAAATTACTTTTTAGGAAAAAGTACTTTTTTAAGCGTAAAAATTAGATTTATTATTTTATATTATCTTAAAAGACAAAAAATAATGATAAAAATATGATTGAATATATAATATATAATTTTAATTAAAATAATTCAATAAAGGTGATTTTTTTTAATTTATTGATATAAAATACATTTGTTTTCATAAAAATATTTTTTCATAAAAATATTTCCTTCATTTTTTATTGGTTATTATTTTTATTACTAATTAATTACCCATAAAATTATTCATTTTATATACATTGGTAAAGAATTTATTTTCATAATTTCTTTAATATTATTCATAACCTCTATTCCAATGTCTAGGTGACTACTATCATATTAAATAATAATATTTTCATTGTGTGTTGTGTTTCATTTAAACTAAGTGTTGCGTGTAATGAAAGCTGAACAAGGTGTTTCATGTAACGAAATGTAAACTAAATGTTTCATATATTTCATTCTAAACTCAGTTTTTTATATATATCAAAACATTGAATATATTAAATTTATTTGGAAAAAATATTTCACAAAATCATGGGGTGTTACAGAACCTCCTGGAGACAACCTACCTACCCTGTCAAGATACTCGGATAAAAACCTCATAGTTTGATGACAACGTTTATAATTCTATGATGTGACTATTCCATTTTTTTTACATAATTTGGTAAGGATTATCCTATCATAGAAGGTGTTACAATAATGGACGGTATGAGGCTTACATATCAGACTTCCCCAATGTTGGGGATTTATCGTTGGTGATGGGGTTTCATTCCATTGTAGAGGTGGAGGTTTCATTCAATGATAGTTATACATGGGACATATTGTGTTTATTTCATTATGTAGTACTATTGTTTAATGTCTTGTAGTGAGAAATTATCTTGTATTTTAACGTCATATGTCTATGATGTTGGGCATTTTAGTTTAAAATATTCTATATCGGTTTTTGGATGAGTCTACACCCAGGGAATCTATTTCTAGTTTGGACAGAAGGATTCTTCATTATGCCTCTGTACCCAAAAAAATGGGATGTTTCCCCTGATGATTCCACCTTGGGGGGTTATGTGGCTACTTCACAAGTGATTCTAGGTTGTGCATGGAATAAAAACTTCCATGGTGGAGTGGTAAATGGGGATATTGACATAAGGGTGCCGATTCATAAGAGAAATGGGGATTAGGGTTCCTATTCATAAGAGAAAGGGGGATTAGAGTGCCTATGATTATGAGTAAAGAGTTATTTAACCATTCATGTTGTGTTTGAATTAAAAAAGGTGGGATGTGAGGGTTGGTGATGCTGTGTTTATGGAAGGCCATGGCCTGAGTGGTCTAATTTCTTGAGGTTATAGGTTTATCGAGTACTCAAATTATTGATGGTATGTACACTGAAAGGAGGAAACAAGTAGGGACCCTTGAAGTGGGTTTTATAAAGGTATGTGTTTTGATAAGGTCAAGGGTTTCATGATAGGAGAGCTTTAGGAAAAAGGATTACCCTACCCCGATTAAATAATTTGTTCCGATGGAGTTAGTTTTGTGAAGGATAGTTATATCATCAAACACCAATATGTTTAATGGGATTTATTCTAATTATAATTTCATGGACCTTCAAAAAATTCACCACTACCATATCATTTGAGATTCAAGAGCACATGGGAGGTTTGTTGTGAAATATGGTGGCCTGTAAGAATCTATATCTCATTTTTATCTGGGAGTTTGATGTTTTGTGAATTTTGATCATATGGAGGAAATTGAAAGGTCTCATCCAATTAAATTAGGGTTAGAGGGTGGTATTTATAGATAGTTTGAAGGTGGTGAAGATCGTTTCATTAAATTTGGTTCCTAAGAGATATGATTTTTGAATATTTTTACTATGGGAGGTGACCTTCATGACTTAACATACATTTCACGAAGGTTTTTTTAATTTTTATGAGATTCTCTTTGTAGTGCTTAGAGGAATTTCTCATCGCACTATTTTAACAGGAAGTTAATCTAGCCCCTTTGGAGGATTTTTAACTAGTTTTTCTCAGATTCACCATGAATCATCCATACATTTCTCAATAACTACCGTAATGATTTAGTTCTAGAATCTACATTTATATACTTATTAATTAATTCAAAATGTTCATATATGGAATCATGATTTGAAACAACATGTGTAGTGGTGAAATTTATATGAATTCTCTAATGAATACACCGCTGAGATCAATAAATGATCAATGATTCCCATCCTCCTAGGTTTTATCGTCTTCGATATAGTAATTAGCATCAACAATTTTCTCTTTCTTCCTAGCATCATCCAAAAAATCATGAACATTTGTGACCAATGTTGAAGAGAACTTTAAACAATGGAGGATCAATCCAAAAATCCATACAAGAGAAAAACCTAAATTCAATCAGGAAAATCAATGACTACCAAGGAAGGTTCTCTAAAACCTGATCCCAATATCCCCGCAATAATAACAACAACAACAACCACCACCATAATGGAAACAACAAAAAAAACAATAATATTACATTAATAACAGAAATAGATATAATAATAAAAATTATAGTTAATTATATATAATTAAAATTACATAAAAATTTTACATAAAATGATTAATACTGAAAAATTAAAATCTCAAAAATAATTAGTCACATTAATATTAATGTATGTAATTATAAATATATTATAAAAACTACACTACTCGATAAATTTCTAAGATAAATTGGGAAACAATAATATTAATGAGAAAGACAAATAATAATAATAATACAAATAATAATAATAAATATATAATTTAAATAATATTGGATAATAATAAGTATAATTAATATATAATAATAAAAAGAAATAACTAATACAATTATATTGTTAACTAAAAATTATAAAAATAACTTATATACTATAAAACTAAAAAATTAACCAAAATAAAAAAAATGGATCACTGAATTAATAAAAATAAAGTTAAAAATTTATAAAATTATAGTGATTACCATGTGATTGAAATACCTCAAAATTAATATTTTTAACTCATGGGAAAAATCATGAAACAACACATGAATGTGCCATTATAAAAGTAAAAATAATATAGTTAATTTTTTTTAAAATAAATCATTTTACGGAAAAAATATCATTCATCATTTAAAATCCAAATTTTAAAAAATAATTTTTCTTCCCCTCGTATTCTTCTCCAATGTATGCTTATAAAACATTATAACCCACCTCTCTATCACTCTCATTATTCAAGAAAATTTTAATCAAAGATACACTCAATTTTCATACTCATGAATTCTTACCATATCCTTTCAATGAATTCCACATCTATACTAGTTGAAAATAAAAATATTGCACCAATCATAGGGATTTTACATATGGTTTTAATGATCTCTTGGGATGTTGGATGGTGGGAAATATTTTTTTCATTTTTGGGAAAAAATTAAGGTTAAATCATGAAACAAATGCATATAAAATGTTAACCCATGTGTGTCCCTCAAAAACTTACTCCCCAACACATAAAAGTTTTTTTATCTCTATGAAAATGATGATAACTGTACTCACATGATAGAAAAGGGTACATAAAACAACTTAAATATGATGATATGACAAAAATGTTATCACAAACTCTAAAACCCCAAGAAATAAATATAAAAAATATATCTTATAATCAATATATGAGTAGTTCAAACTCCCTTTAATATTTTTGAAAGTAGGTTATATAAAAAATATTTATCTCTTAAATTAATGGGATTTCATTTTTATAGGTATCCCTTTAGGAGAGGGTAACCATGTAGTAACCACAATCACACAAAATTTTGGAAGAAAAAAAACAATTTAAATTTATATATCATAATTTATATAACTAAAATGAATTGAACTTGTAGAAAATAAACATATATAACATAATGATATGTTTTCCATAAATGTAAATCAAATTCATCACTATCCATCAAACAAACATCTCCTTGAATGGCTCACTCTTCCATATATAGAATAAAAATTAATGAAAGAATATTCAAGATATAGTTAGGAGATGGAATATACCAGGGATCATCCTAAAATGTATTATTCTTATCTTCCATGGGATATATGATATAGAAAATTAATTTGCGATAGAATTGGTTTAAGGGATTAAATAAAAAAAAAATCCCCAACCTATTTTAGTAAAACATTCAAAATTTCTTTTATTTTGATGGAAAATAAGGAAATTTATACAAGAAAAATAAGATATTATATTACCTCAAGTAAAATAGAAATAGTTTGTGATGTAAAAAGGGTTTGTTATCCTCATTGGTATCAAAATATAATGGAGGAAAAAATGAATTATCATGAGTGAAATAATTAACTAAAAACACATTTTAGAAAAAATGGTTCAAAGAAAGTAATGATATAATAAATCATGGAAAATTCTAGTATAAAGAATCAAATCAATTTGACATCAAATCATATTCATTGAATAACTAGGTGTGGAAGTGGTTTTTCTCTGACTATGTTATAATAGAAATACAACCATTTTACATATGGGTAAATAATTATTGGGATGTTGGTTTTTTTGTTTTTTTATTTGGATATCTTACATGGTGTTTTGAGTGATTAAAGTAAAATATAATAAAAAATGGGACACTTCCTTGAGTATTTAAACATCAATTTGGAGTGGTTGTTGATATCAAATGAATCTCCAAAAAAATGCACATATATTGACCAAATAGAGACAACACATACCCATATCGTTGCATAAATATAACACTAAAAAAGTACTCACATGGATGAATAAAGATATATTGGATAACAAAATTCCACTAACATTGTTGGATAAAACCAAACAATATCCACACATGTAAAAACTATAGAATTCACTATAAATTTTTATAAAATAAAAAATATATTCAATATCTTACTCTACATGCAACACTAAACTAAAATCAAACAATTATATGTTTAGACCTTTAAAAGTGACTGATAAATTTTTAGGTATGAATATGAGTAATAGAATTTAATGATATGTTAATATATATTTATTTATTCAGGTTATTTTATACAATTTACGTAATTCAATACTATGTATAAGAATCCATATTTTTACGAACCTTACTTTTTACTATATGAAACTAAGTATATTATTGTTAAAATATGATGTTAATATAACATGATATTGATATATTAAATCTATATTTTTATAGTTTTATAGAAATGTTGAATAAGAAAAAATAGTATTTTAAAAAGTTATTTTCCCAAAAAAACATTTTCTCAATGCATTTTATTAATATATTTAAAAGATAAACAAGAAAATTTTAGAAATTAAATTTGAAAAATAAAACATTATTTTTTATTTATAATATCTATATAAGTTTCGGATGAATTATTGGGATATTTCTAAAAAGATTAATTTTTAAGAGAGTTGTTTAAAATACCATTTTTGAAAATAACATAAATTTTATTGCATTGTTAGTATATAAGTATAAATTGAAAAGTAAATAAATATTTTTATAAGAATAGATATGAATTTTATAAGTGTCTTAAAATTTTTAAAAAGTATTTTGGAATTTATAAACCCAAAATTTTAATTTTAGAACTTTGTTTATATTTATAAAAATTGTTTTTAATAAATTATATATTTATTTATTTAAAATTTATTTTTATCAATTTCTATAAATTTAATCATATTTAACGGATTTAAAATATGGAATTAATTGGTCAAAAAAATGTTAAATAGACCATTATATTTTGGTCATAAAATATATGTTACCTTAGGTAAAAAACTATTAACCAAGATAAAAAATTAGTAAAAGTAAAAAATATAAAATAAAAACACATAAATCATGTTTAAAGCATATGTGAGAATCAATGTTTGAGGCCTTGGTCGATAATATCAATTCTCATATCAGTTATATATCAATTTTTGATCCACATTATTCGAGAGTGACTTCATGTTGTGGAATGGTTTTTTTGTATTTGCAAAAAACATTTGTCCCTTTTCACTTATAAAATGGGCACTCCTCTCCTCAGTTCCCCTCACATCAATACCCAATAAATTCATTCCAAAATCTACCCTATCCTATCATCAAAACCCGTATATACATTTACAAGGTTCTGATCTTCTCAAAAGACCATCCCTTAAATTATTAATCCCCATATTAAATGTGATATTGCAACTAGTGAAGTATAAATTTCTAACCACTAATTCTTATTTCTATTCTTTTATGTGAACTTATCCTTCCTAAAATTCCATTACACCATATCAAAACTCTATCATAGGTTAATTAGTACACTATTATGTTATTATAATGATGATACATGTAGCACTGTTACTCTAGTTATAATGAACTGACCTGAGATACCCTCTAAAACTGGTACCCAAACCAATTTACCAGCGAACTGAATGGCATTCTCAATCTCCACAAGGTGGTGACTAGAAATGGGAATCAATAAAACAACAAGAGGGGAAATTTTTCTACCAGAAAAACAAACTGAATGAAATATATACATATAATGGAAATAAAAAATTTTAGAAGCATATTCCATAATCAAAGAGAAATAACAGTTGGAATGAAACTCAAAAACAATGTAAACCGATGGCATAGGAGTTACAAAACCAGAAGGACAAACCAAGACCAAAAAACTTCTCAACGTGATACAAATGCCATCAACTCACTATGGTGCCCTGGCCTTTCCTACATCAAAAGACAATACCAGGTCTACACACTATCGAAGGGGTGTACAAGGTGTGAGCTAAAAAGATTCTGTAGGATCCCACCCATGTGTTCTATATCAATTATCAGAAGAAATAATCCCAATATTCTCAATTTTATCAAAACATGGAATGATAAGCCGTAAAGTAGTTTTATATTAAATGTATGGAATATTTTTACTTTTTTTAAATAGTTTTAAGACATTCCTGGTAAAATTTATTTCAAAGAATATATCCACATTTACCAAAGAATGTATATCGAAATTAATGTATTATAAGAACTACTATAATTTTTGGTTTATTAGGCACTAAATTCTACCAATTCTAGTAAGAAGTACGGATAAAAGGTTCCCTTTATCAACACAAATAAACACTACAATAAAACAGTGTTTTACTGGCAGTTTTTTCACGACAGTTTTTAAAACCGCTGCTAAATGTTTTTCGATCAAAAATTTGCCGGTGGTTTTTAAAACCGCCGTGAAAAAACCACGAATTTTTTTAATTTTTTTTTAATTTTTAAAAAATATCTTATATATAAAAAATTTTCAAATTTTTAGCGGTAGTTTTTTTAAAAAAAAAACCCCAAAATAGCACTAGTTTTTTCAAAACCGCAGCAATAATTTAGAGAATTAAAAAATTATTTATTTATTATTTATTATTTATTATTTATTATTTATTATTTATTACTTAAAATAAAATAAAGTTTATTATTTATAATTTTAAGTATTTTTAAAGTGTCAATTAATAATATTTATAATTATTATTTAATAATATTGTTAAACTCAAAACAAATCTTCCATAAGTATAAGAATAGGCTTCAGCATCAAATGACCATAACTTCGGATCCGAGAGTCCATTACAGCATCACAGCAGGTCAAATCAATGTTTATCAAATAAGAAAAAACGAAGTGATATTTAAATCATGTGACAATCAAAGGGAAAATATATATTCAAATGTCAAAAGTTGAAAATCGAACTTGAACTTCCAACGGCCATAAGTTTTAATCTGGGTGTCTATTTGGTCTCTAATGTAGAGACCCGAATCTTTACGTACATGGAAATTACATTACTTTTGTGGAATAAATAATACATGAAAAAAACAGACGCACAAGGACCGTAATAGTTTAGTGTCTTTGGAAACTCGGAACGTAATCTTCTAATCGTGGTGAAAGATCTTCAACATATCCCATAAAGATCTTCCCCTTTTTGGTTTTCTTACCTAAAACCTTTCTTTAAATACTGGGGAAAAGAAAACATATAAAGGGTGAGCTCAAATTCTTAGTAAGGGTAAACATAGAAAACATAAAACAATCCATAAACATTTCAATGCAAGAACTTGAACATAAAATCTAAACATCAAAATCATGAGTAAAGACATAAATCTTGGAAGTACGTAAGACATATATCATAAAGGAACATCAATCATGATAAAATAGCTTAGAAATAAAACTTGTAATTATGGAAAAACATTAAGCACATGATATGATTTCCATAGTATCCAAGGCATTGTTCCCAAGACCATCTTAGTAGACAAAGTACCTTTTTGAATCGAGTTCACCCCTCATTTCAGTCCTGTAACACTGAACCAGATTAATTTACCATTCCCACCATGTCTATCTCATGAGATATAAATCTTTCCCCAATGCATTGGAGGGAGATATAGGTCCCACCCATCTCATAATGAAATCATCCTTACTTGTGCCACAAAATAAACATACATCATTCATAATAACCCAACGAATAAAATTGGTTTCATAAACATCACCTCATCATCACCTAATCCATATAAAATAAATGGATATCATTTCATAATAATAAAAGTGAAACCATGTAAATAATAGAGACTTTATACTTGAAATATACACATATGAAATAATGTCATCTTAGATGGAAAATGGTTTTGATAAAACACTTGAAATGAATTCTTGAGGAAAATATCCTTTCTTCTTCAAAATCAATTTCTTTTCACAAAACATCATGCAATTTTAAAATAAAAATATTTTGTTGAAAATAGTCATGAAATCTTTTGGAGGAAGATTTATGAAAATATGGCTTTATAAAACAGTAAAAATCTGTTTGTGTCGTATAAGTTAAAAAACATTCTTCTCGTATTTTTGCTTGAAAAGTCAAAAAGTACCACGTAAAAGAAAGATTCCATACATAACATGTAGTAGAAGTCAAAAATGGGTAAAAAGGACATTAAACACACATGAAACCATTTTTAGGAAAAATGGACATGGATGAGAACAATAACCCCAGTAAATACTTACGAATAAACAATCTCGGATAAGAACGCGATTGGAAAAGTTATCCCTTACCTTATGTCCGATAAATCTCATATGTATCCGAACGTCCTATATAATGATTTAAATAATGTCATTGACTTATTACAGAATCATATTCATTGTTATTATATCATATATGGTTCACTTATGAATTTATATTACTCGTTCTTTTGTATATTCATGTTAAAGTAGCGTTTTGGGTAATATCGTTTCATTTGTCGTTTGTGTTTTAACTTGTAATTATTCATATGATTAATTAGATCATGATTACTTACATCCAGAATGTAAAACATGATTTATATATAATATATATTCAGAATATACATATATATAATAGATCGATAAATGGAAAGAAATACACCGTTCATGGAGACGGTAGGCCGTACGTACGCATGAACGCTGTTTTAGTTTCCTTATTGAATTGGATGGAATTAAGTAGATGACATACATATATATATACATAAATAAAGTTGCATTATTATGTCCTATATTTCATGATTAATTATTATATATACTTTATAATCATTCTTGAATGGTTAACATAGAGAGTGAATCTCATCGCGTCGTGGAGACGGTAGTCCGTACGTATGCACAAGCGATGATATCGTTCCAATAATTATTGAACAGAATTGGAGTGAATGGTATAATATATCAGAATTAGTATGATTTTATAATAACCATGCATATTTATTATTTACACCATTATACCCATCCATGTAAGGTGTTGATGGAAAAACAGATTACACCACGGCGTGGAGACGGTATTCCGTATGTACGCACGTGCGGTGATTTCGTTTTCTATAGGATGGATAGCTGGTGAAATAGGGTTGTTTCATACTTATAATAACATATCAGTATATGAGTTATACTGATGTTATTACTTCATAATGAAACAACTAAAGAAGAATAAGTGGAAGAAGAAATAAAGTTGAAAGAATCGGTAACGGACATTACCTCTTCTTTGAAGCGCCTCTTTGAGACCTCCTCTTAGGGCACTAAAATTGGTCTTTGAAGAAGACCCGGACCTCTAGGATGTTTCTAGGGAAGTGGAGAAGAGAATTTGGCAGGGTTTGGCCGAGCTCCAAGGCACAAAATGGTGTGAGGAAGAGAGGGAGGAGGTTCCATTTTATAAGAGAGGAGAGGGGCACCATAGGAAAAACTAAAAATACTATTTTATTATAAAGTCATATTCGGTTTTTAATAGATAGAAATTGATTTATTTTAAAGCTAAGGTGGGGATGGGTCGAAATCCTCTCATACAATAGAATTTAGACAAGTTTAGGTTTCTATTTTAACCTTATCATTTAGATTTAACTTTAATTTAGATAATTTAACATTTACCGTGTCTTCTAGTTTTCTTACACTATAAGGTTAATAAACTTACTATAACAAGCCAAAAGAACCCCAAGTTTTTTATTATTAATATATATAACCTTATCTATGTCATTTTTCCAAGCCTTATATTTTTTGGAATAGAATAACAATTAATAATATAATATTTTTTTTAAAACTATTTTATGTTAATTTTTACTCTATTTGGTAATTGATATTTGTGAAAATCATAACAGCATGATTATTATGATAAAAGTTAATTAAATAAATAATACCATGTCATATTAACCTATAAAATCAGTGGAATTCATAGAAATCCTCAAATTACATTTATTTTGGTATTTATAATATCAATTATTTTAATATTTCATTATTTAGGTAATTACTACATCACCATTGTGTCATTAATAACATAAATTATTTAAGGTCTAAAAATTATAAATAAAATACCATTAGGTTGGAAATTATTTTATCTTTTTAATGAATATTTATAGTCTAATTTATCTTATGTATAACCCTATATTAAAAATGTTTTAGTTATTAAACTTTGATTTTAACTATTTTAACCCTTCTTTAAATAAATTAATAATAAATTTCCTAATCTAATCCAGGTGGACCTAAATGGTCATATTTTATTTCAAAGGTTTTTTTTTATCGAATTACACTTATCCAATAGAATTAGGACATGTGTTAGGGTAATAATAATATCATTTTTACCCTTAATTACCCTATTTACTTTTAACCGTGGTAAATAAAAGTAAACAGTTACTATTCACCAAAAAATATTTTCATCTCATTGAACCACATTTTATTCCTTGATATTAACCATGTCCCTCAGATTTTCAAAATTCCACTCATAGAAGCGGTAAAATTAATTTTTTTGTGATTTTCCAAATTCTCCTAGGAGGTGGGTAAAAGACGGTGAAAAGTTCAATAAAATATTTATATATCTAAAATTATTA
Organism: Viscum album; assembly: GCA_963277665.1. NCBI lineage: Eukaryota > Viridiplantae > Streptophyta > Magnoliopsida > Santalales > Viscaceae > Viscum > Viscum album. The sequence goes on from OY728121.1 coordinate 359,035,208, forward strand.
TAAAATGGCTCCAATGAATTAAATTGAACTTATATAGGTATTGTGTATCAATTTTGACATAAAATAAATTTAAATAAAATAAATAATTATTTAAATAAAAAGTCGGTTTTTGAATAGTAACCCAGTGTTTTCACTATTCATCAAAAATTGAATGTTTCCAGAAAAAAACCAAAAATTCACCCTAGGATAATTTCGATATTCCAAATCCAAAAATGAAGTCCATTTTGAAAAATAAAATTTCAAAAATTTCAAAAAGTGGGTATTACTATTCATAACGGCTAGTTTTAATAATATTTTAATAGTATATCGTTGTTTAGTGAAACTCGATTTTTTGTACAACGCAAGATATCGCGGAAGCTCGCGTTTGTGTGTAATGCAAGCCAAGAATAGCGTTGCGTATACTGCAAACTAATTCGGTGTTGCGTATAGTATAAGCTAATCTTGGTGTAGTGTATAATAGAAGATCAAAGAAATTAAAAATAATATATCTCATAAAATCTCAGGGTGTTACATCTACCACCTATCAAATCAAAGCTTAAGATGAGCTCTACGCTGCTTAGGTATGGTTCAAAATTTTCGAGTATTGTACACCTTTTTTCTGCCAGAAAGGTCCAAAAGGCCTCCGAAATAGAGGTTTTAGTTGCAAACATCGATTTCGTAAAATTCAATCTGTTATAACTTTCGATACATGCGTTCATTCAGCCAGTACCACATATCACATCGAATCTCATTTCATGATCTTCGATTTGACTAGTTGTAACACGGAAAAAAGAGTCTCAGATCATATTTTATGGTCATTTTAGTGTTTTTTCGGTTTTTAGAAGTTCTTAACGTTTTATGATTTTTTATTATTTATTTATATATTTATTTATTTACTTATTTAATATTTATTTGTTTATTACTTATTTATTAATTATTAATTAATTAATTAATTATTTTTTATATATTATATATTTATTATTTATTTATTTAATATTTAATATTTATTATTTAATATTTAGTTATTATGGCCACATTAATTATTAATTATTTTTAATTTATTAATTTATTAATTATTAATTATTAATTATTAGTTTATTATTTATTTATTATTTATTTGTTTATTTATTTATTCATTCATTAATCATTATTTATTTATTAATTATTAATTAATAATTAATTAATTATTATTGATTTATTAATTATTTATTAAATATTAAACTATTAATGTTAAAAATTAGATATTAATTATTAATTATTAATAATCAATTATTAATCATTAGTTATTAGTTGTTATTAATTATTATTTATTTATTTATTATTTATCTATTTATTTATTTATTTATTTATGATTCATTATTTATTCTTTATTCTTTATTCTTTATTCTTTATTTTTTATTTTTTATTATTTATTAATTTATTTTTAATTTACTAAATATTAATTCGTTAGTAGAATATTATTCATTTATTATTTGTTTATTATTTATTGATTATTTATTAATTAAATATTAATTATTTATTAAATATTAAATATTTACTGTTGAATACTAATAATTAGTTAGTATTAATTATTAATTATTTAATATTTATTTATTAATTATTTATTTATCTATCTATTTATTTATTTATTATTTAGTCTTTATTCTTTATTCTTTATTCTTTATTAATTAATTTTTAATTAACTAAATATTAATTTATCGATTTTTTATTATTCATTTATTATTTATTTATTATTTATTTATTTATTAAATATTCAATATTTATTAATTTTTAAATAATTAAATATTATTTATTTATTAATACTTATTTAATAATTAATTAATTGTTTATAAATTTATAAATATTAAATATTTGATATTAATTATTAATTATTAATTATCTATTATTAATTATTAGTTATTATTTATTATATATTATTTACTATTTACTATTTACTATTTACTATTATTATTTATAATTTATTATTAATTATTAATTATTAAATATTAATTATTTACTATTTAGTATTTATGATTTATGATTTCGGATTTATGATTTATGAGTTATGATTTATTATTTAGTATTTATCATTTATCATATATTTATTATTTATTTATTCATCTATTATTTATTATTTTGTTGTTAATTTGTTATTTATTTATCATATATTCAATTACATTTTAATTAATTTAACACTTATACATTACTTATATATTATATGTTATATAATATATAATATATAATATATATTTTATATTATATGTTAAATGTTATATATTATCGATTATATATTATATATTATGCAATATACAATATACCATATGTATTATATATTATATTTTATGTATTATATTTACAAAAGGGAATCCCTGACAGTGGCATTTTCGAGCCCTCCACACTCGAGAACCCCCCTCCCCACGAAGAGATCATCTGGATATGCCGAAGCCGGGAAGGAGTCGTTGCCAGTCGAGATGACATTACGTCCCACGGGGTTACATCTCAATCGGTGATGGTTTGTTACAGCAATCCGTCAGCCAGGTGAAGTGCGCCCATTCTCCCCTCCCGATGAGACACCGGGTGACCCGACAAGACAAGTGGTACATGGGATGCGGAAATTCGCCTAAAAGTGGCTCCCAGGAATCAAACCCCAGACCTCACCGAAAACCGTGGTCATGGCCCTCGACCTTGCACCATTACACCACTGCCGAAGCAGAAAATGTGTTGGTTGGGTTATGAGGTATTGGGATGGCCTACCCACCTGCGCGCCACACGTCCCCAGCGAGGCCCAAGGGGGCAAACCCTTGGGCTTAGGCCAGTTCCCAACAGGGTAGAGGGGCCCATGAGAGGATCGATGGCATATAGTACGCATTTCCTTGCGAGGACTCGAACTTGGAACCTCGGGGTCAGGATGCCACCGCCTTGAACCAACTCACCCATGCCCTGCGGGAAATGTGTTGGTTGGGTTACGAGGTATTGGGTTGGCCTGCCCACCTGCGTTCCACACGTTCCCAGCAAGGCGTAAGGTGGCCAACCCTTGGGCTTAGACTAGTTCCCAACAGGGTAGAGGGTCCCATGAGAGGATCGCTGGCATATAGTGTGCGTTGCCTTGCGAGGACTCGAACCCGGAACCTCAGGGTCAGGATGCCACCGCCTTGAATCAACTCACCCGTGCCCCATGGGCGAATGTATTGGTTGGGTTACTAGGTATTGGGCTGGCCTGCCCACCTGCGTGCCACACGTACCCAGCGAGGCCCAAGGTGGCCAACCCTTGGGCTTAGGCCAGTTCCCAATGGGGTAGAGGGGGCCATGAGAGGATCACTGGCATATAGTGCGCGTTTCCTTGCAAGGACTCGAACCCGAAACCTCGGGGTCAAGACGCCACCGCCTTGAACCAACTCACCTGTGCCCCGTGGGTGAACATGTTGGTTGGGTTACGAGGTATTGGGCTGGCCTGCCCACCCACGCACCACACGTCCCCAGCGAGGCCCATGGTGGCCAACCCTTGGGCTTAGGCCAGTTCCCAATGGGGTAGAGGGGCCCATGAGAGGATCGCTGGCATATAGTACGCGTTGCCTTGAGAGGACTCGAACCCGGAACCTCGGGGTCAGGATGCCACCACCTTGAACCAAAACTCCTATGCCCCGTGGGAAAACGTGTTAGTTGGGTTTTGATGTATTGGGATGGCCTACCCACCTACACGCCACACGTCCCCAGCGAGGACCAAGGTGGCCAACCCTTGGGATTAGGACAGTTCCCAACGGGGTAGAGGGGCCCATGAGAGGATCGCTAGCATATAGTGCGCATTTCCTTGCGAGGACTCGAACCCGGAACCTCGGGGTCAGGACAACACCACCTTGAACAAACTCACCCGTGCCCCGCGGACTTAAAACATGTTGGCTGTGTTACGAGGTATTGGGCTGGCCTGCACACCTGCGCGCCACACATCCCAAGTGAGGCCCAAGGTGGCCAACCCTTGGGCTTAGGCCTATTCTCAACTGGGTAGAGGGGCCCATGAGAGGATCGCTGGCATATAGTGTGTGCTACCTTGCGAGGACTCGAACCTGAAACCTCGAGGTCAGGACGCCACTGCCTTGAACCGACTCACCTGTGCCCCGCAGGCAAAAACATGTTGGTTGGGTTACGAGGTATTGGGCTAGCCTACCCACCTGTGCGCCACACGTCCCCAACAAGATCCAAGGTGGTGAACCCTTGGGCTTAGGCCAGTTCCCAACGGGGTAGAGGGGCCCATGAGAGGATCGCTGGCTAATAGTGCGCCTTGCCTTGCAAGGAGTCGAACCCAGAACCTCGGGGTCAGGATGACACCACCTTGAACCAACTCACTCGTTCCCCATGGGCAATAAACATGTTGGTTGGGTTACGGGGTATTGGGCTGGCCTGCCCACCTGCGCGCCACACATCCCCAGCGAGGCCCATGGTGGCCAACCCTCAGGCTTAGGCTAGTTCCCAACGGGGTAGAGGGGCACATTAGAGGATTGCTGTCATATAGTGTGTGTTGCCTTGCGAGGAATTGAACCCAGAACCTCCGGGTCAGGACGCCACCGCCTTGAACCAACTCACCTGTTCCCCGCAGGCAAACGTGTTGGTTGGGTTATGAGGTATTGGGCTGGCCTGCCCACCTGCGCGCCACACGTCCCCAGCGAGGCCCAAGGTGGCCAACCCTTGTGCTTAGGCCAGTTCCCAACGGGGTAGAGGGGCCCATGAGAGGATCGCTGGCATATATTATATATAATATATTATATATTATATATTATATATTATATATTATGTATTATGTATTATGTATTATGTATTATGTATTATGTATTATGTATTATGTATTATGTATTATGTATTATGTATTATGTATTATGTATTATGTAATATGTATTGTGTATTATGTATTATGTATTATATATTATGTATTATATATTATATGTTATATATTGTATATTATATATTATTAATTGTTAATTATTAATTATTGATTATTGATTAATCATTATTGATTAATAATTATTTAGTGTGTTTCTATTTGTTATGTATTACTTGTTTTTTCAATTAATATATATGTGTATAAGTATATTAAATTCGATTTATTGACCACAAGAAGAGATTGTTGGAGTGGTGAAGTCTTTGGAGAATAACCATGAGGTAAGGGGTTCAAATCTCACCCAACACAGAATTTATATATATTGCGTCGGAATGTGCATGGACATATACTTATGCATTGAGATGGGCATGGGTGTTATAATAATTAATAAATAAAAATGAAAATATAAAAAATTTTAAAATTTTTAAAAAATTTAAGAAATAAAAAAATGAAAATGATTTAGCAATGGTTTTGAAAAACCGCCGCTAATTATTTCCCAATAATCGATTTAGTGGTGGTTTTCCAAAACCGTTATAGAATGATTTAGCGGCGGTTTAAACTGCTGCCAAACGAAAAAAACCCGCCGCGAAATACAAATTTTGGCAAAGTGAAAAGGTTCCTTTTATTAGTATTTTTAGCACTAATAATGGAACATTTATTTGAACATTATTTTCAGTGTTGATAAAGGGTATCCTTTTTCAATGTATTTTCTCATGATGATGATGTTCCGGATCACTCGCGTGAGCCCCACATGAAAATATCAGGCATTTGGCCACTTTTTTATAAATTATTTCACCTCATCCCAAGGATAGAAAGTTGTTGTGGTGATAGGCTCTCCCACACACCCTCCAAAAAATCCTATATGGGCTTGTGCCTACCTAAATGGGATCGCACGGGCCATGGCCCACCATATGCTTCCCTTAGGCCGTATCCCATCCGCATACACATGATCCTGGTCCTGTACAACCCGGCCAACTTGCCTCCCCATCTAGGCCTGTAGAAAGCCTAACCCATGCTTCACGTGTTCCAAGACCCCAATTTTTTTATATACCAATAAGAAAAAAAAACTACAAATGTTAAAAATAATAAATAATTAAATAATTAAACATATAAAAATTAAAAATTAGTAAATTAAAAAATATAAAAAAATTATTAAATAAATAATTGTTACTAAATTTAATATATATATATATATTATCAATATTAATAAATATTAAATATTAACTATACATATTTAAAAATAATAAATTGAAATATTTAAACAAATAAAAATTTCAAATGGGTAAATTAAAAAAATATTAAATTTTGAAATAAAATATTTATTAATAAAAATAAATAAATTCTATATAAAAATATGTAAATTATAAATATTACTAAATAGTATTATATATATATTTATATATAAATGAATAAATTTAATATTATTAAAGACATATTAATGTCTTATTCATTTTGAATGGTTTTTATACATAATTATTCATTAAAATATTTAACATTAATAATATAGAAAAAATTTATATATGTTGATATATATACATATATATCAATATATAAAACATTTAACAAAATATAATTTAGGCAATAAAAAGTATTTATTCCTACATTAAATATGGCATATATTTTGTGAAAAATGTTTTATAATTAAAAATTAATTTTAATTAAAAATATTGACTAATTTTATCTAGTAATGGAATTTTAATTGAATTTCATTTTTTTTTAAATTTGACATATACCAAATATGTGTTACATTAATTTCACAAAAACATATAGGTAATTAATGCATTTTTAAATTTAATGCTCACACATATAATATTTTTTGTAATTTATTCAATTTTTAATATTTATTTTATAAGTATATTTAATAACATAATATATTTAAAATATATTATGTTTCTAATCAATAAATGTGATCATTTTTTATATTTTTATTATATATATACTATTTATTACCTTTTAATATATCTACCAATTTATTCATTTTTAATAATATTTATTCATTAATAATCATAATTTACTTTTAATATATATTTAATTTATTTATTTTGAATTTTTCATTATTCAATATGTTAGTAATTTTTATAGTCTTAGATATTTATTTTAACATGTTTATTCCTTATCAATTATTTTTTTAATTTATATAATTAATATGTATTCATTTCCATTGTGAAAAATATAATTATTAATTATTAATTTTTTTAATTTTCTATATAATTAATATCAATTATTCATTTTATAAATTTATTCTTTCTTCTTATTATTTATTTAATTTATAAACACTGTATATTTTATATGGTCTTTGTTCAATTTAAACTATCAAACTTGTATACATATATATATATATATATATATATGCACATTAATTTCACATAAATAAATATTTACCTAATTAATGAAATCTTATATAGAAACAAATAATCCAAATATTTATGTAATTTATTCAGATTTTAATATATATTTCATATTTTCATTTCAAAACATAATATATTTAATGTATTATGTTTCTAGTCGATAAATTTTATTTATTTATTTTTTATATTGTTACCGTTTGTATTATCAATTCAAATTAGTTTTTTTAATTTGTTATTTTTTTTGAATTTAAATATTTTTTTAATATTTATTTGTACATATTTATTTACTTTGTTTTAATATTTTAAATATGTTTTAATATTCATTTCGATATATATCTATTTCTTTAAATAAATTTTATAATTAGAAAATCTTGTCGATTTTTTCAATATTTTTAAAGTCTATTCATTTTCAATTATTCAATTTCATTTAGTTTTAACCTTTAATAATTTAATATTACATATTCATTAATAATTTTAAAAATATATTTGTGAAAAAGTATTTATAAATATATATTTATTATATTTATAAAATCACATGTTTATAATTATAAATAAATTTATACAATTTTTTTAAAAAAGGATTTATATAATTATAAATAAATAATTATATATTTAAATAATTATAAAATTATAATAAAGATATTTAAATAACAAATATATTTACTGTATTTATATTTTCCTTTTTATATATTTATTTAATATATATATATATATATGTATATAATTATATAAATATATGTAATGATGTAAATATATCTATAATTATAAATATATTTACAAATATATTTAATTATAAATTTTTTTTATAAATTTTTATTTAATATATTTATAAAATACTATATTTATAAATATATATAAATAAATATAATTTTTTCAAAAATTATTTATATAATTATAATTACATAATTATATATTTAATTAATTATAAAATTATAATAAATATACTTAGCATATTTCTATTTATATTTATATTCATTTATTAAATATGTATATATATATATATTTTTATAAATATTAATAAGGATATAAATATATTTATAATTGTATTTACAAATCTTTATCACTGCTAAAAAAATGTTGATAAAATCCATTTTTATCATCGTTAAAACATTATTGCTGATAAAAAATTATTTTATCATCGCTTATTATTTTTTCACTGATAAAACCCCTATTTATCAGTGCTTTTTTGGAAGCATTGATAAAACCCTCCCTGATATTTCAAAAAGAACCATAACTGAACAGATTTTCATTCTGTCATACAAACTCTTGTGGAAGTTCATCTCATCCACGACTACCCCTTAATCGTCTCTTGGTTGGATCAACTCTAAAATCTATGGTATATTATTATTTTTCTCCTCCACTATTGTTGCTTGTTTTTTTTGAGTTTAGTAGTGTGAAATAGTGCGACGTTATCTTCGCCTAATGGTCTCATGGTTCCACATTTGTGATCTCTGTCAATGAAGTCCCAACCATTGTTCATCCTCCTCTTACATTTCTTTAATTGTGGTCTCTATATTCTGGATTTACCCTACTATAGCTTGTATAGGTTATTCTTCAATGAAATCCAGTTTATGGTGTTGTGTTCTGGTTTTTATGTAGCCCTAGTTTTTTATTATGGCTTCTCTTGGACCACATCTTCCCCATGGACCTATCCCCATCACACATGTCCCCATTTTGGTTTTACTCATTGGATTAAAGAAGGATTCGGTATGGTGTTGGGGGCTTATATGGAGGTATATATATATATAAAGTGGTGTTTATGAATAAGAATACTACTACTTTTCTTCTCCAACATAGGACATGTGTTTTAGACTTCGAGAGAGTAAGTAAGAGAGTGAATTTTGTGTCGGACTACCTTCAAGAGGGTTTTCAAAAATTGATAATAACTGTTTAGTTTGTACCATAGGGTATGAGACAATAATATTTTTATTGGAGTCTCATTTTCAAATTAAAATTTTATTTATTGAATATTTTGATTTTGAAATAATTATTTTATGTAAGGGAAAAATATTTTCAAAATTATCATTCAAATTTTCCAAAATCCCTTTTATATAATGATCTAGTTTTAATGATATTCTCATTTCTTAATTGAGTTAGAGAAGTTTAAATCATATAATTTTATGTGAAATGGGTAAAAATATATCATCTTATCATTTTAGGGGAAATTATTAGTTAATGTATTCAAAATATAACTCATATTTTGTGGATGTTGTTTTTAGAATATTCAATGTTCAAAGGGGTTAAAAAAACTTTATGTAATTATCATGTTTTTTAATTCAAATGTTTGTAATTATTTAATTAATATGTATTTATAATTTTCGCATATATATCTATATTTTAGGATTTCCATATATAATGATTTCAAAAACTGCCATGTTTTAGCATAACTGATTTATAAATTCTTTATTATATGTTTCTTATTATGCAATGAAATGTTTCAAATAAATATTTTTAGTTGGTTGTTTCTTGAGTTAAATTATAGATTGTCTTTTTAATGTGTGGAAAATTAGTTATTATTGAATAATGTCTCATTGGCGTATAACAATCTAATTGTTATTATATATATATATATTTGTTTTTATCTAATGGGATATTTGAATGAGTTGTGATGTGTTTATAAATTAAATTTATGGTTGTACTTCTTATTTGAAAGTTTTATTTTGAACTAAATGTTCTTATAGATTTTGAACTTCAAAATTTATTTATTTTTAGGCATCAAATGTTTTCTTGGAAATAATTGAGTTTACTTATATTTTCCTTAGTTTAAATTTAATCTTATTTTGTTTTAATGAAATTATAAGGAAATATTAAAATCAATGTATGTAATCTCTTATGATCTATTTTTCACAATCATACAACTTTTTTTATTTTTAATTTTCCCAAATGGTTTGAAAAAAATCTGCACAGTCAATCATATTCTTCCTCAGTCTACCTTGTTGATTCTCCACCTAATATCCCTTACCTCCAACCATTGTTGGTTCACCCTCTCCTCTACCATTAAGTTCATTTCACTCATTCATCATTTTTTTCTCACAATGATATCATAGAGATCCTAAATTTATACCACAAAACCCTTCCCACTAATCAAGTAAGGTAGTGACTATAAATGATAAGTCAGTATAGTTTTTGTAAGGTAAATACGGTAATCATCTCCAAGTTCCAAGTATCCCTAATTTCCCCCAAGGATTAAAACCAAACAATTATTCCCATTTTTCTCCAATTATACCTCATACTTCTTTAGATTAAAACAACATTTTCTTTATAAAATAAGTCATCACCTTGAGTATGTTATTTTTAGTGACCATTAGAGTATCATCAATCAATATTGTTTTCTTTTCACATAACCAAAATATAATGAAATAATATTTCATTAAGGACTCAATTTCCTTTTGAAATTGGGGAAAAGTTTAATTCAAGACTCATTGATAAATGTGATATTCTTATTAATTATTAGTGATTTTATTAATTTATTAATATCATTTTCAATATTCGATGAATTAATTTTATATAAATAGGTTTTTCATGATTATGTCGTATTGATTTATATTTTTTAACATAATTTTCCGTTAATTTTAAGTGAAATGGAATATGCATATTTGTTATATAAAATATAATATTTTTAACATAGAACATTTGTTCTAGGTTTAGATTTGTATTTATTATTTATTATTTATATGGAATGTATTTATTATATTCTATCTGGATAAATCAGAAGTTATATTTTATGATTCAAGACATATGTTCTGTGGGAATTCTTTTTAAAGAAGTAGTTTCGGTAAATGTTTTATGCTTTATTAAGTCGTAACATTTATTTTTTACAATTTATATGTGTTAAATGTTCGATATATTTTATTGTATTTAATTTTTTTTAATAGTTTAGTTTTTCATATAGAGCATGATTTTTTGGAGATAAATAACGACTTTTTAAATTATAGAAAATATTTTTCTGCAGATTTTAACATAATATTTTCACAATATACAATTATTTCTCCATAAATATTTTTCCATCTTAAAAATTATTGTATATATTATGTAATTATATATTAATTAATTTACATATTCTATACATTTTTTATCTATTTTGGTTTATTTAAGCTTTATTTTTAAATAAAATTTTAATATCATTACATATGGGAAAATCCTTTTAATAAAAAAAAAATAAACACTCAGTCGTTAAAATTTTATTGTGCATATTCGTTATTTGTTAGAGTGATTAATTTAAATCATATATATAATTTTTATTCTCATTGGAATATAATTTTTTATTTTGTCTCTTACCTATGAGAACTAATGTAACATTACTTAAACTATCTCATATGAACATAAGTAAATTGTGAGTCAATATTCGATATTTAGGTTTTTTATCAATGAATTTTCTCAAATATTTATTTATATTTCATGTAATTAGTTCAATTAAATTATAGAGGCCTTATTTTTGGATTTACATTTTTATTATCTTGATTATGTAATCCTTTTGACTATTGCTAGTATCATTGTTCATCCCCTTGTTCTTTTAAAAAAAATCTCAACTAATTAAGTAAAATATTTATCCTACAGTCAAAAATTCATCCTTGTACAAAACTATTTCTATTTAATCATAAATTTATGATTAAGGGGGTGATTTCTTATCTTGAGTTTCATTTCACTAAGAGAAAGAAACTCTTAAGAATAATGGAGTGTGTTAGTTGTAGTGTGGTGAATCATTTATTTTCCATTTTATTTTTTCTTATGTCATTTGATTATTAATTCATCAATTTATGATGTCTCAATTGTGTGTCCAATTGGAATCATGATTATTGGGTCACTATTGATTTCATTTTTGACTCAATAAAAGTTGTAATGAGGTTTTTCTTGAAAATTTTCTTGTTTAGGTTAAATATATAGTTATTTGAGGATATTTTTATGTTCTTAGAAAGGATGGAGAGTCTTCAAATTATATAAATTAACATTTTTAGTAAGTCAAAATATATAAAAGGTATTTTTCGTGTTTAAAATGCCTCAAGAGAGTTTACTGTTATAGTAATTAAAAAATGTAACCAACTAGGCATTTAAAATATATGGTGTTGTGTGTTTTACTTGGTTAATATAGATTTTGGGAAAATGATTTTTTAGATTAATTTTCTTATATAGTTACCTTTAATATGAGTGGTCGACAAGGAATTATTTAGTCATGGTTTGAGGTGTGTGGGTATGTATAGTATTCATCTTCTTATTTGTGACATTGTTTATTTTGATTAATACTTGTGAAAAATTATTTTTATTATATTGACTTATTTTTAATCATTTATAATGGGTTGAGTGTCGCCATTAAATATTTCTAATTTAAAACACTTTTATCTTAAACAAATATAGGATTTGAAGATAGTGTAAGAATTTAGTAATGTTTATAAAAATCTCCCAAACCATACATGTGGTATAGATATTCTTATGAATGAGTATACTCTTTTGTAAATACCTATGATAGTTTTGACAACTAGATTTTAGAGAAATTTATAGTGATTTGGATCACTGATAGAGGTGGAATTATAATGTTTTGGATATCAATTATATGAAATCCACAATAACTAATTTTTTTATAATGGTTATTAATAGAATTTATTTCTAGAATTTTGAGGAGATTGAATAGAGGTTTTTGATATTGAAGCATATGAGATATATACAGGAGTTTAAAAAATCTTCTATTACTAAAATAGGTTGTTTTTTGTGGGTTATAGTAAAAATAAATTTATTATTATTATTATAATACTTAATCTATAATAATCTATAGAATAAGAGAGTAACATGGGATCCAACTTCACTTCTATATTCAATAAAATTTTAATCAAATTTTTCATGAAATTACAAGCTCCTTGACCTTGTACCAAAATCCAGTGAGTACATGATCTTTTATGTTCTGAGGAGAGATATTTTTACACATATTTTGAGATCTATATCACAATTAAATGGTGAAAAAAATAGAATTTACTAGGGAATTTTTCCATCAAATAATAAATAAATTTGGCTTACCAACATATTTGTTACCCCTTTATTGTCCCAAAAAACATAAAATTGAGTGCCTTCTCCAACAGTGACATGTTTACCACATGTTTTTTATTTTCATGTTTACCTTGTGTAAAATGATAATATTTCAGGAATCATAACTAATAACATTCAAATGTTGGGTTACCCTACTAAACATTTCTATAACATTATAATTTGTTTATGAAAATCTTATGTGTATTTATTTGTGTTTTATAGGAAATGAATAATTTATGAACCTAGTAGGATGAATATGAATCTAAAATGGATGCACAATAATCATATGAAAATAGAGAATAAAGATGGAGTTAAATAAGTTATCAAGTTTTCAATAAACCGTGCATAAGAACCTTCTCAAATCCTTTACCTATATTTACTTTGTTGTTATTGAAGAAAACTTAATCTAGAATAGTTTTAATAACATTTGATTTTTCATGGAATCGATTAGAGCTATAAATATTTGACTAAACAATGGGTAAAATAGAAAATGATTGCTTATTGGGATGATATTGTGGTCTATAGAACATTTTATATAAATAAAAATGCAAATGATGATGAAAATAATGTGGAAGAAATTAAAATGTTAATTTAATATGACCTTTGTGATTTTACAAAGTTGTTTGAGAATATAAATAGATGTTATATGGGACTATTTTATATCAGTTTTAATAAATAGTCATGATTTTTATCTATATTGATGTTATATATTTTTAATAGTGGTTGTCTATGGAGTGACATCATCATTAAATAACTACCTGGTCTCTTGAATATTATGATTCCAGAAGAAAATGATCTTACATATTGAACATATGACTCTAAATTAATACTATGTTCAGTTGGAATTATATTTTAAAAATAAATTCTTGTCCAAATGATTTCATATTGTTTCACAGGGTCCATGAATCACTTATAAAATTCCATAAGTGTGGTGAAAATTGATACAAGAATGATTAATGAGGTCCTTTGAAATTTGTGTGGTACTTCATTATCATTCAATGGTTTAGAAGACAATATGGTTGCTTAAAAACAATAGGAAAATTGACATGACAACCATATGCAAGAAATAAAGATAGGAAACAATGTCTTATAAAAGTCACTTCTTAGGGGGAGAAAATTAATTATATGTATCTTTAATTTGAAATGTGCCAAGAAACATCCTCCTCATGTTGTATAAGATGGAATAAATCCTTTTTATTTATAGAGTAGTATTCACAGTACATGGCATGTTATATCGGTAAATTAAAACTCTATACCATGATTTTTCTTAAAGTTCAATTAAATTATATTTTATATACTTATATCTAAACAGAAAAACCATTGTAATGATATTTATATCTTTTTGGCTCTATTGATTGAAGATCTAAAATTGATGTGGGATACGTGTGTTATAATATATGATACTCATAGGAGTGAAGATTTTACACTGAGGGACTTTTTGTATGAGATGATAAATGAATTTCCTACTTATACAAATTTTATAGGATATATAAATAAAGTAATGTTGGGGTTACCCATTTTTAAATAATTCATACTCTCATTTTTTATAAACATTCCTCAAAAACCGTTTTAGGACATTGGAAATTTTTACCTCAAGAAAAAAATAACAATCCTAGAAAGCAACATTCAATTGGAATACTGAACAAGGTAAAACACTATCTCCATTAATGGGTGATCAACTATTTTATAATTTAAAATATATGGAAACTATTATTGGTGAACCATTTTTGAAATAACATACAAATTTAGGTCGGAAAAAAGAGATCAATTTTAATGGAATTACCGTAATAGAATTATTTGTATGTCAGACATTTTATTTATGTCATGCATGTAGAAAAAATGTATTTGGTAGTGTTATTAGTATATTAATAAATGTCCCTAGGGAAAAGATTTATAATCAAGGCTAAGATAGACATTATTGACTGGGTATAAGGGAATATTTGACACCAGTAAAGGGTAAAAGTTGTACTTTTCTTCATCTAGTAGATTACACACTATCTGGACAAGATAAATTCAAAATTTGAATTTTAATTAATAGTTTAGATGTTTAATAGTGGTATTTATAAAATATTAAAAATTTAGTTTCAGTGTATAATTTGAATTTGCAAGGAATAAATCACACAATTTCCATGTTTTGATTCATGTTTTATGTATGTCGCTTCACATAGCATTCAACCTAAAAATGTATCACATACATTAAGAATAATCAATTTTTTTTTCAAATCCATATGAATCAATGTTATAGAACCATAAAAGTTTTAAATAAATCATAAGGAAGTTACAATCATATTATGTGAAAATGGATTTCTGAATGATATATTGTTATAATTACCATCATAGAGTGGGTGAAATCTCACCTTTACCTGTTATATAATATTGAATATTTTGATCCATATGTTGAATCCCACAAACAAATTAATATATATTAAAATCCATTAATGTATTAAGGATGGATATCAAATACACATAATCAAAATTTTATAGGATAGTCATTGGAATATATTTATACAGGGTTATCTGAAAATATGAATTCAGTTTCCAAATTATTTGGATGTATAGAGAGGGGACCAAATGAAAATGATATATCTTACACTAGTTTTGTAATGAATGGTTATATGTTCAATACAAAACAACATGATGAACTATGTACAATGAAAAAAATGGAGTAATGATTGTGGTGAAAGAGATTCACATATCTAGATCCAAGGAATGAAATCAAAATTTTGAAAATATTTCATATTCAGCATCATCAATAAGTGATAAGTTATGGATTATAAACCATTTTCAGTGTTTATTTTCCATTATAAATGGGATGAAAATAGAAGTGTATTAAATTTTGATGAAATTGGTTTTATGAAGGTGAATTTTATTGTGGAAGTGAAAAAGGACTATCCGTTTATAATGGAATCACAATTAGTGCATGTATTTTTTGTCTCAGATCAATGAAATAAGAATTGGTCAATCTTCTAGATTGAGACTAAAACAAACATTGGGTGAGATAAAAATTTAATCGAAGATGACCCTTTAATTAGCATATCATAATAATTTCCTAGCGGTTAAATTTAGATAATTCCTTGTATGTTAGAGTGGACCATAAATAGTGGATTCATATTCCCATTAGAGGATTCAAATGACTTAAACATTTAAAGAAAAGAAAAAGAGTTCAATGATTAGTGTAATCTATTTTTAATATACCATATTTTTTGTTCTAATATTATTTTCTCTATACTATATTTACATATTCTAAATTAAATGTTTTAATACTCATGAAGAAAATGACTTCCACACATGATGATGTTACCAGTATTAGGGAAGAACATGTGGTTGGTGCTAAAACTATATAATTATCAGGGGATCTACACAATGATGATGACAATATAGGAATGAGGCAACATCACAGTGTTTACTAAAATTATCAAGGAAATAAGTATGGGTATAGAATTTGAGATTGGTTGAAATCATCTTGGACAGCTTATTGGCCACAATAATTCAATGTTCATTAGATATGTTGGGGGTCACAATGAAGATGAATGTGCCGATTGATGTAGATTAATGGTGCAATGTCCCACCTGTAATAAATTAAACCTTTTTTGAAGATATTATGGTAATGGTTTAAAAACATTCTATATTTTACCAAAAATATATATAATGGAATTTTTATTTTTTCTTCATTATCTCTTGAATATTTAATTTATTTTAGATTATTTCTATAAGAAATATGTATTAATGGCCACTATCAAATCCCATAAAGGCTTCCAGGAACTTCTTACTAATATTCGCCTTAGAGATCTTAAGGGAAAACTAATGCCCCACCCACTAGTTAATTGTGCACATATAATAAAGTTGGAAACATAGAAAGATTTTATTATTTTTCATGATGATAAATCATTTAAAATGCATTATAGTCAATAATATATTATTTGAAATTATTTATTTTATCTAATTTGATTCAAAGTTGTTAATTTATGAATCAAAAAAGGATTGCTGAAAACCCAAAAATAGTATGGGAAACATGTGTAAATTTGAAATAATAGTAATTTTTGTATGATTTAAAATAGTATTTTAAAGAAATATCTATTTATGTTCATATGTTTTTATACGGTTTATAGATAATAATTAGTAGTGTCAGTACCAATAAGAAAAACTACTTTCCAAAGTTTTAAAGCAGTTAGAACAATATGGTATCTTTAGAGGTGTAATTTTTTGAGTTTCTCCTTTAACTTATTCCCCGAAGACAAAACTACAGGAAGATATATTATATATATATATATATATATTTAAGATCATGAAAAGATTTTATGTGAAAAAGGATTCTTTTCATGATATTATTGTCCGGTCTAGTTCGGCTGACCAATATATGCGAAAGGATCCAAGAGAACCGGATGTGGAACAAAGATTAGTACATGAACAACCAAATGATCCACTATCTTTGATTCTAGTAATCCCACTCGACCACATACCTAACCCGAGGTAATTAATTCTTTCAATATTGTTTCTCTTAAATAGGAATTAAGGAACTCCCAAAAACATTATATGACTAAAATTATATAGGGTAAATATATATTTGATTTATATCTATCAACACCCAAACACTTTATTGTTATAAGGGGTACAATGCATAATATACCAGGAGACATTCTACATAACAAATAACTCCAAAAATATCACATGATAGTGGGGATTGAAGTAACTCCATAGCTGAGTGTTGAGTTTCTTGTTCCAATTGAAGATTTGTATGTTACAAAAGTCAAGGATTCTATTGAAATTTTTGTATCATGTCTATATAATCTTATAAAGATAAATGAGGTTTTTACTTAAAAATCAATTTAAAGGCCTTTAATGTTGTATAAAAATGGACTAATTAAGGTATTTTATTATAGACTGATAAATTGATAGGGAAATTGAAGGTTTGATCAATAAAATCAAGAGAACCATCCAAGAGAACAAAAATACCTTCCGGAAGTACTGGCTCCCCAAAAATTCCAAATAAATATATATTATCATTATAACATCATATAGACACCACATTCAAGGATGGAGATATATTCTACATTCCATATGAAGAAGAAATATTTGAAGCCATCAATATAGTTGTGGTTGGTCTCGAGATTATAAAGGATATTTTCAAGTTTGAATGGATCAGAGTCTCAGGTGTGAATACATACATAAGGTACATTTTTATAATACATATATCCAAAAAATGATTTAATATGTTCAATAAATCTAATAACTATTCAAATTTTCCACAGAAGATTATATGACTATTATATAATGATAAAACCCTACGATTCATGATTTGGATTTACTAATCCCTATATCATATATTTGGAAGAAATTTCATTGGATTTATAATAAATTGATAAGAAAAAATATTTTCTAGATAAGGTGTTTGAGAAGAAAATAATAGACTCCATACTCTTTTTGAATCCTATGATAACGTAGTAAAACTCGTCCATCTAATAATAATTTTTTATTTTTTATTTTTTTCAATATATATTTTTTTAGGAAGAATTGGATATTAATTCCAATCAATCTAGATACCCCAAATATTTATTTTTTAGATCCATTTCATGGGTTTCCATAAAACTAACTACACATAATGTGTATTGTGACCATTTAGTGAACTAAAATAAAATCTTTATAGATAAAAATCTAATTATGTGTTTCTATCTATGTTTTAAAAATAATTTTATTATGATGTGGTGATTGGTAAATATATCCTAAATCATTGTTTGAGGATAGTGACTGAAAATAAGAATCCTATATATTAATTGAATTATATATAGATTAAGGTGTATATAGAAATATTTTACTGTCAAAACATAATTAATTTTTTTTAACTATTTTGGTCGATGTTTCTGTAGGGTCTGAAGTAAGATAATAACAATTATTATGCATGTTATGTTTGTAAATTTATGAAATATATCATATACAATCAAAAGAATACATCCCTGAATATTTAACTTTCATTAAAAATATTTCCTAAACATTAATTTTACTATGTTTTCTCAGTACAACCAATATTCCCAATAATCTACATACTCAAAAGAAGAATAAAATTTGATTAGATATGTGTGGACATAATACATGGTATCAATATTTTTTCTGACATAAAATTTAGGTGATATCCTATGATTTTTGTGATCTAGTACAATAAATGACCGTATAAATATATTTTTGGTGTAAATTATTTGGGTCACAATGCTTGTATATAATTTTTTATTTGTTTCTCAAGGATAAGTATAATGGTGTAAATAATTTTTTATAGAAATGAATGTGAAGAAAATATGGTGTCAAAATATATAGAACCATCATGAAGAGGTGACTACCTAATACTTATTTAGTTAATTTTATCATCAATTTAACTACCTTTTTAGTGAATATCCACAACATTTTTATCTGATACTTATTTTGATAAATTTACACATTAGTGAAAATCACACATTACATGTTCAAAATCATGGAAACAAATTTATATTATTTCCGTACTTTATAAAAGTGACCCATAATACATTTTTGATCTGTAGTAATTGAAGTCACATCAATCTAACACAAGATATGGTCAGTATGAATTGAATTACATGTATCCAATATAAATGTTTCATTTTAGTTTGAATCATGTTTCACATAGAAAAGAACGATCGAATGAGCTCATATTATTTTCAAAATTAAAAAAAAGGATCCATAATTCATTTTACATGTGTAGAAAATAACCTTACATAAATTAAACACATGATGTGGTCAATTTGACATGAAATTTCTATTATAAATATAAAATATCCATTTTAGTTTAACGTTTTCATCACATAGATGAAACCTAGAAAATGAGATCTGATTGTTTTCTAACATTATGAAAAAAAAATTCAGAATTCAATTTTCATGTATAGGAATAAGCAACATATTAATATGAGATGTGATGTGATCGATAACACTCGAAGTACATGTTTTCAATATAAAAGTGTCATTTTAGTTTAAAAACCGCATCAATTAAACAAAACCCAAAAAATTAACTCTAATTGTTTTCAAAATTTAAAAAAGAAACCATAATTCATTTATGAAGATTATGAATCAACTGAACATCAATATGAGACATGATGTAATCTATATGACTCAAAGTTATTGTTTTCAATACAAAACTATCATTTTAGTTTAAAACATGCATCAAATAGACAGAACCAAGAAAATTATATCACATTGTGTTAAACATTAGGAAAATGGTCTATAATTCATTTTGGACATGTAAAAACCGCCCGAAAATCAACCCGACGTTAGATGTAACTGATATGACTCAAAGTGTGTTTTTCAATAGAAAGGTTCCATTTCATTTTAAAATGATTGTAACATTTCTAAAACTATGAAACGAATCATAAATTGTTTTTAAAAATTATAAAATTATCAAAAATTTGACTTTCATGTGTAGAAATTGAACTCACATAAATCTGACACATGATGTTCTCAATATGAATCGAAGTGTGTTCATTCAATATAATGTTTCCATTTTAGTTTAAAACCCAAATGTTATATAAAAAAACAAAAAAAAACAAGCTCATATTTTATTAATGCTTCTGAAAATGATAGATAATTCTTTTTTAATGTATAGTAATTGATCATACATCAATCTGACACATGATAAGGTATATAAAACTCAAAGTTCATGTTTTTAAAACTAGAGTTCCATTTTATTTGAAAACACACATGAAATAGAAAAAACTGAGAAAATTTACTTAAATTGTTTTAATTTTTTTTGATAATCATCGAAAGTCCATTTACAATTTTTCAGGAAATAAACAAACGTCAATAGGAACCATGATGGGGTTGATATGACTCATAGTTCATTTTTTTCATTAAAATATTTTCATTTTAGTTAAAAACACACATCAAATAGCCAAAACTATTAAAATGATCTTGGATTATTTTTAAAATTTTGGAAAATGATCCATATCTCATTTCTCATATGAAGGTATTAAACAAAATTCAATTTGATATATGATGTGGTCAAAATAACTCAATGTACATGTATTAAATAAAAAAGTTCCATTTTTTTAAAACACAATTCAGACTTCCAAAACCAATAAAACGAGCTCGAATTGGTTTCAAACATTATGTAAATGATCCGTAGATCAATTTTAATATGTAGGAGTTTACTACACTTCAATCTGATACACAATGTTGTATACATTACTCAATGTTCATTTTTTTCAATACAAAAGTTCCATTTTATTTTAAAACACACATAAAATATGAAAAATTAAGAAAATGAGCTCAGATTGTTTTAAAACCCTGGGAAAATAATACGTAATTCCCTTTTCACATGTAAGAATTGACCTCACATCAATATAACACATGATGTGGTAGATATGAATCTAATTGCACGATATCAACACAAACATGCCATTTTAGTTTAGAACACACATCAAATACCCAAAATCTAGTTAAAAAGATCATACTTTTTTCGAAAAAAATTGAAATGATACATAATTCATTCTTTATATGTATGAATTGACCTCACATCAACATGGAAAATGATTTTGTTGATATGACTGTAAGTTCAGGTTTTTTATATAATAGTGTCATTTTAGTTTAAAATACACATCAAATCACCCAAACTAAGAAAATAATCTCATATTGTTTTCAAAATTTCAAAAAATTACACATAATTAATTTTTCACTTCTAGAAATTGACCTCACATAAATATGACACTTGATGTGGTCAATATGTTTTGAATTACGTGTTATCAATACGAAAGTTCCTATTCTGTCTAAAACATGTATCAAATTTACAAAGCTAATAAAATGCGCCCAAATTATTTTCAAACTTTAGGAAAATAATACATAAGTCATTTTTCACATGTAGGAACTGACCATACATCAATATGACACATGATGTTATTGATATAACTCAGGGTATGAGTTTTTAATACAATATTTCCATTTTAGTTTAAAAATCATTAAATAGCCAAAACTGAGAGAATAAACATAGATTTTTTTTCCAAATTTATTAACAAGATCAATTATTAATGTTTCACATATAGGAAATTATTAAACATAAATTTTACACACAGTGTTACTAATATGAGTTGAAGTGTATATTTCCAATAGAAGAGTCCGATTTTAGTTTAAAACACATATCAAATAGATAAAAATGAGAAAATGAGGATGGTCTACTTTCAGAATTTAGAAAAACAATCCATATTTCATTTTTCAGATGTAGGAATTTACTACACATCAGTATGAAATACAATGTGTTATATAGGACTTAAATTAATTTTTTTCAATATAAAAGTGGAATTTAGAATAAAACAGACATTAAATAACCAAAACAAAAAATAAGAACAAATTATTTTCAAACATTAGAACAATGATGCATAACTATTTTTTCACACCATGCCATTAACCTCACATCAATCCAATACAAGATTTAGTATATTTGAATCAAAGTGCATGTTTCTAATACAAAAGTAACATTTTAGTTTAATGAACACAACAAATAGAAAAAACTGAGTTAATAGGGGTGTATTGTTTTCAAACATTATTAAAATTTTCTATAATACATTTTTCACTTATAGGAATTGAACTTGCATTAATGTGACACATGACTTGGTCCATATGACATGAAGTGTGTGTTTTTAATTCAAAAGTTCCATTTTAGTTTAAAATAAAAGTCAAATAGGTAAAACTAATAAAATTCTCTTGAATTGATTTCCAACATTAAGAAGAAAATCCATATTTAATTTGTGACATGTATGAATAGACCAAAAATCAATTTGAGATACAATGTGATTGATATGACTCAAATTTTGTTTTCGGAATACAAAAGTTTCATTTTAGTTTAAAACATCCCTCAAATACACAAAACTAACCCAACAAGATTGAATAGTTTTCAAACATAAGGAAAATGGTATATTGTTATTTTTTGATGTGTAAGAATCAACTGGACTTCTATCTGACACATGATGTGATTAAATGTGTGTTGAGGATGTGATTAAATGTTTGTGTTTTCAAAATAAACATGTCATTTTAGTTTAAAAGTCATATGACTAGACAAAACCAAGAAATCAAGATTATATTGTTTTAAAAAATTAGGAAAATGATCCCTGATTTTTTTGACAAATATTAATTTTCTGCACATCAATATGATGGATTATTTGGTTGGTATGAATTGAAGTTCATATTTTCATTATCTATTTGTGATTTTAGTTTAAATCATGAATCAAATTGTAATGCCCCGACCCCAGTTACCCAGAGTCGGTGCATTATTACATAACATTGGCATGATCACAAAGGATCATGTCTTGAAAGACCGATTAGTTTAGTAGTCTTGGAAACACTAGATATATTCATAAGTCTTACATTACATCATAAAGTAAAAAAACTACAAAAATATCTTGTATTCATGTAGAGACTCGAAGCTTGACATACATGGACATTACATTACTTTTGTGGAATACTTAGTACATTACAAAAACACACACACAAGGACCGTAATAGTTTAATGTCTTTGGAAACTCGGAATATAATCTTCTAATCATGGTGAAAGATCTTCAACATCTCCCATAAAGATATTCACTTTTTTTCTTACCTAAAACCTTTATTTATATCCTGGGGAAAAGAAAACATAAAAGGGTGAGCACAAATGCTCAGTAAGGGTAAATAAAAGAAATATCAATCACATCATATTCATAAGAACATAACAATTTGGAATTCTTACCCTGCAAAAGAGATCATAAATTCATAACATTGGATAAATAATGGTAGTGAAATGCAATCCCAATAATCATAACATAAAACATGAAACATTGTGTCATACACACATAATCCTAGAGAATCATTTCTTAGTAGTCAAGACTCATTTCCAAGACTATCTTAGCGGACAAAGCCCATTTCTGAACCGAGTTCACTCCTTGTTTCAGTCCTGTTTCACTGAATCAGTTTAACCCGCCGTTCCAGCCATGTCTCTCTCATGAGATATAAAATCTTTACCCAATGAATTGGAGGGAGATATAGGTCCCACCCATCTCTTAATGATACCATTCTTATGTGTTCCACAAAATCATAAACCATACATCATAGCATAACCCATGTAATAAAAATGGGAATCTTAAACATCGTGACATCATAAAAAAATTCATATAAGATAAAGGAATTCATAAAAATATTTCCATCACGACATAATAATATCAATGTAATAATAGGGATAGAAACAGAACCCTATATTATCTTAGATGAAAATAATTATGATAAAACTCTTGAACTCCATTCTTGAGGAAAATATCATTTCTACTTCAAAAACATTTTTCCTTTCATAACATGTCAAAAAATTTTAAAATAAAAGAAGTTTATTAAAAAAAACTTGAAATCTTGTAAGGGAAGCTTCTTGGAAATAATGTTTTATAAATCCATTCATGCCGTATAAGTTAAAAGAAAACATTTTTCTCGTACTTTTTTCGAAAAAGTCAAAAAGTAGCTCGTACGAAAAATGACAAAAGATTCCTTTCATATCTTTTACTAAAAACTCACCGAAGGGTAAAATTGGATATAAACTATTGTAGAAGGATATAAATATTACATATTGAAAAAACATGGATGGGGATGATAAAATACACCCCAGTAAATTCCAAAGTATAAACAATCTCGGATAAAAATGAGATTGTGATATTTCCCTTACCTTAGGTCCGATTTGCTTCGTAAGTGTCCGAACCTCCTGTATAATGATTTAAATAATGTTATTGAATTATTCCAGAATCATAATTATTGTTATGATATAATATATGGTTCACTTATGAATTTATATTACTCGTTATTTTGTAAATTCCATGTTAAAGAGCGTTTTTGGTAAAATTGTTTCATTTGTCGTCCGTGTTTTGACTTGTAATTATTCATATGATTACATAGATCATAATTAAATAATTATAGAATATAAAAAATGATATATATATATATATATATATATATAATATTCAGAATATACATATATATAATAAATCAGTAAATAGAAAGAAATACACCGTTCATGGAGACGGTAGGCCGTACGTATGCATGAACGCTGTTTTCGTTTCCTTATTGAGTTGAATGGAATTAAGTAGATGACATACATATATATACACATAAATCCAGTATCATTATTATGTCATATATTTCATGATTACTTATTATATATACTTTATAATCATTCATGAATGGTTAACGTGGAGAATGAATCTCATCCCGTCGTGGAGACGGTAGTCCGTACGTACACACGAGCGGTGATATCGTTTTCATGATCGTGGAATTGTATTGAAGTGTATGTATAATATTTAAGAATAAATATCACTTTACAATAATCATATATAGTTATTATTTACACCATTATACCCATCCAAGTAAGGTGGTGGTGGAAAATAGATTACACCACGACGTGGAGATGGTATTCTGTACGTACGCACGCGCGGTGATTTCGTTTTCCGTAGGATGGATAGATGGTGAAATAGGTTTGTTTCATACTTATAATAACATATCATTATATTAGTGATATTTATGTTATTACTTCATAATTAAACAACCTAAGAAGAATAAGTGGAAGAAGAAATAAAGTTGAAAGAATCAGTAATGGACATTACCTCTTCTTTGAAGTATCTCTTTGAGATCTCCTTTTAGGGCACTAAAATTGGTCTTTGAGGAAGACCAGAACCTCTAAGATGTTTCTATGGAAGTGGAGAAGATAATTTTTCCGGGTTTGGCCGATCTTGAAGGCTCAAAGTGGTGTGAGGAAGAGGGGGAGGAGGTGTCCTTTTATAAGGGAGGAGAGGGGTACCTTTGGAATAACTACAACTATTATTTTATTATAAAGTCAAATTCGGTTTTAAATAGCTCCAAATTGATTTATTTCGAAGATAATGTGGGGATGGGTCGAAATAATATCATCCAATAGAATTTAGACAAGTTTAGGTTCCTATTTTAACCTTATCATTTAGATTTAACATTAAGTTAAATAATTTTACTTTTACCGTGTCTTCTTGTGTTCTTACACTATAAGGTTAATAAACTTACAATAACAAGCCAAAATAAGCCCAAGTTGTTTATTATTAATATATATGACCTTATATAAGTCATTTTTCTGAGCCTTATACTTTTAGGAATAAAATAACAATTAATAATATAATATTTCTTTTAAAAACTATTTTATGTCAATTTTGACACTATTTAGTAATTGATTTTTGTGAAAATAATAACAGAATTATTAGTTCGAAAAAGGTTAATTAAATCAATATGAACATGTTATATTAACCTATAAAATTAGTGTAATTCATAAAAAGTCTCAAATTACATTTATTTTGGTATTTATAACATCAATTATGTCAATATTTCATTAATAAGATAATCACTACATCATCTTTGTGTCATAATAAATGATAATTATTTAATCCCTAAAAATTATAAATAAATTCATATGATGTAGATAATTGTATTATATTTCTGGAGACTATTCATGTTCTAAGTTTCATGAATTTTATCACTAAATTAAAATTATTATACTTATAAGATTTAAGAAAGTGACATGTTGTCACATTCTTTGGTTTTAATAATAATTAAAATTATTTTCATGGCAAAAAGTCCATTAAATGAATCTAATCCGACCCTTAAGGGATATGGGTCTACTTTTAGTCATCCAATAGTATTTTGACATGTTTTAGGGTAATTTTACAATATTATATTTACCCTTAATTACCCGATTTACCTTTAACTATGGTAAATAAAATTTACCGTAGTTACTATTCATAATTCCCAAAAATAAAAAGTAGCTTATTAACATAATTTGGATCCACTGATTGCAAATATGGAATCCAGTTTTCCAAATTAAATACACAAAAGTTTCAGAAATTAAATTAAAATTAATCCTGTTGTCGAAAGAAGATGAGTTTTTCTTTAAAACATTGCAAAAGATTGAATTGATTTATCCTACGAATTCAAGGTAGAATCAATGCTAATGACATAAATTATATTAAATGGTAAAAATATATTCTATTTATACTTTAAAACCATTAAATATTATAATTTAACCATATAAATTATTGCGATGAAAAAAGTTGTTTTTAATTAAAATATAGCGTGTTTTTACTATTCATCAAAATATGAAAGTTACCAGAATAATATGAAAAATTTATCCAAAGTAAATTTTTATTTCATGATTCAAAAGAAGAATTTTATTTTGTCAAATTGAACTTATAAACATGTCAAAAACTAGATTTAATGTGGGTGCGCCATCAAAAGGTGGCAAAAATGCATTTTTTTATAAATACTTATTTTACCAGAAAATTTTCTTTTGTTCTTATACCATGTTTTAGAAAATGTGTAAGAATAATAATAATGTTATAAGATTCAAAATTTAGTTAATACTATTCATAACGGCTAGTTAATAATAATATTATAATAATATATCGTTGTTTAGTAAAACCCGGTATTGCGTACAACACACACTATCGAGGAAGGTCATGATTGCGTGTAATGCAAGCCATGTTAGGGTTGCGTGTTGTGAAAGAATCCTTCGTTGTTTCGTATAACAGAATCCAACCATATTTCATTTATACATTG
Source organism: Viscum album (assembly GCA_963277665.1). Classification (NCBI taxonomy): domain Eukaryota; kingdom Viridiplantae; phylum Streptophyta; class Magnoliopsida; order Santalales; family Viscaceae; genus Viscum; species Viscum album. The sequence continues at coordinate 359,062,967 of OY728121.1, forward strand.
AATATATATATATATATACTCAATGTTGCATAGAATAACTATTATCAAAATTGTGTGTAACACGATCCAAGAATAGTGTTGCGTATACTTCAAGATAATACGGTGTTGCGTATAGTGCAAGGTAATCTTTGTGTAGCATACAACACAAGACATTAATGAAATTAAAAAAATATTTTTCATAAAATCTCGGGGTGTTACACTTCAAATCCCCTCATACTATCCCTGTAGGTCATTTATAAATTACTTCTTCACATCCTGGGAAAAATAAAACATTGAAAGGGGTGAGCTCAGATGCTCAGTAAGGATAACAATATAGCAGAAGCTTTCATAGATAAGCATAAAAACTTAAAGCAATTTATAACTAAAACAAAATCCTTTTAAACTTGAACTTTAGCATAATATGGCAAAGATAAAATGAAATAATTCCATTTACTTATTCACATGGATATTCTACTATTCGAACAATCACATGCAATATCAATAACCACTTTCATAATGATGGAATGCATAATGCCAGACTGTCATAACCACATAGCCAAGGCCTCGTGCCAAGACTACAAATAATATTTTTCCAAGGCCTTGTTCCAAGACACAAGTTTGTCTCATGAGACCTACCAATGCATCGAGGATCTATAGAGGGCTCCACCCATCACTTATTAAGTCCAATGCATTCCTCATATGAACAGGTTTAAACATAACATAAATATTCGTATTAAAACTAGCATACGAAATGTCAATACTTTAACCACAAACCATGAATGGTATAAAAATAGCGCATCCACAGTCAAACATAACTCATTCGATATAATATGGAAGATTGTATTGTATCACATTAACCTCAATAAATAATAATGAAGGATATTGAAATAGATGAAAATAATCATCAAAACTATTTTAGAGATATATCCCCATTTTTCTTGAAATCATTTAAAAGTCACACTATTTGTCAAGAATCCATTTAAAAATTTATTTTTAAATCAAAGTGTCCCATACCACTTTGAAACTTTCAAAAGTAGTTTTAATTTTAAAACTTTAATGTCTATATAAATAAATCCTTAAAACCATTTTTTAAAACATGGACATTAATGAGCAAGATTCAGAAGAATAGGTCTTTAAAACATTTAAAAATGGTATTTTAGTTAGAGTTTCTAACCAAAAGATAGAAACTTGAATACAAATAATTGAGGTAATCAAAACTTTGTAATATCATGAGAATAAAGGGATTCATGATATACTATGTCAAAGTAAATTATATACACCACATAAATGTGATTTGGAGTATAACAACAAATAAGTCTCAATGGAATGTAAATTGAGATGAAATATCTCATAAAGGCTGTATCCTTAGGTTAAGGATAAATCAACGACATAGTTATGCGTGACAAATATAAATACACTAAATATGATTGGATATTCCATGTAAATCAGTCAAAGTATATTCACACATAATCTTATAAAAACAACACCAATGAATTGGATGTTTAACTCAACAAATGGAGAATGAGTTAAAATTACTCTTATCAAATTCATATCGATGACTTGAGAAATTATCAATTGAGTGATTATGTGTATCAAAATTATATCCACATAAAAGGGGAGTGGAAATTATGACATAATCAAATGAATAGTTATTCCACACATAATCTTGGAGTAATATAATCAATGAAATATGCGTAAAGCCAAATGAGTGGAAATTGAAATTTCAAATTCCCATATCGATTAGGTAACTTATGAAACATACACCCATGAAATAAGGATCATACCATGATGATTTAAATATCCATAAATAAAATTATATTACATAATGAATACAATCATGGGCAATACACACACCACATGCAATAAATAAGTGGAGAACAATGGAATTCTCACAGAATTAAAAGTGAGATAAGAAACCCCTTACCTTGTACTTTTCCTTGGTTGGGGGTAGGTTAAACTCCTGTATAATGTTGAGATAATTGTTATTAAATTATTCATGCATCATATACATTAATATGATATCATATATGATCTTTTAACATTTCTTTGTTAATAATATCTTAGAATTATCGTCGTTTCTGGTGTTAACTTACTCGTTTTCTTTTATATGTTTTGTTACGTAAGACATGGTTGTCATGGATACGTTGTATCTTATTCATATCCATAATGATATAAATTTCTTAAACATTATTTTTAAATCATCAAATGATAATTATACTTGAATGGATATGATGGAGAATGAATCTCATTGCGTTCGTGGAGACGGTAGTCCGTACGTACGCATGAGCAACAATATCATTCTTTTGATATTAAAATAATATATAATTGGATGGTTTATCATATATAAAGAATCATTATCATGTTATATTTATTATTTATATGAGTTACACATCATTATTATACCCACACAAAAAAAATATATTGAATAACAATTACACCACAATGTGGAGACGGTAAGTCGTACGTACGCACGTATGGTGACATGTTATTCAAAGGGTGGATAGAATACTGAATATGGTTGTACCAAATTTATAATAACATCACAGTATATATAAGATACTGTATTTATTATTTTAGAATGGTAAAAAGAGAAAGAAGAAGTGGAAGAAGAAAAGAACTTGAAAAGGGGTGGTGAAAACATTAACTCTTCTACGGGTTCTTCCTTTTGATTTGATCAAAAGGGCTCCGTAGGTTGGCTTTATGATACAACTAAGGCCTCTAGGATGTGGTGAGGGACTTTTATATAGTATTTGGGAAGGGTTTTTCTGAACAAAAAGGCTTTGAAGTTGTGAATAAAAGAGAGGAAGGAGTGCCCTTTTATAAGAGGTGTGAGGGGCACCTTTAGAAAAGCTAGAAATATTAATTTATAATAAATTCATATTCGGTTTCTAATGGCTCCAAAGTTGATTATTCAAAGTTTAAGGTAGGGATAGGTCGAAAACCATTCAACCAATAGAATTTAGATAGGTTAGGGTTACTATATTAACCTTATCTTTTAGTTTTAACTCTTAGTTAATTAGTGTGACATTTTCCATGTCACTTTGTATTTTTATATTATATAGTTAATAAAATTACTATATACATCCAAGATATCACCATAGTGGTCCATTAATGATATAACTATCATTATATAAGTCTCTTGGCCGAACCGTAGATTTTTAGGAATTTAATATTAATTAATAATATAATATTTGTCTTAAAAACGCTTTTATGTCAATTTTGACACTATTCAATAGTTGATTTTTGTGAAACTCATAACAGAATGATTAATTCTAAAAAAGTAAACTAAATCAATCTTAATATGTCATATTATCCTAGAAAATTATTTTAATTCATTAAAAGTCTTAAATTATATTTATTTGGGTATTTATAATATCAATTATTTTAATTTTTCACTATTATGGTAATTACAGCATCATCATTGTGTCATAAATATATTAAATTATTTAATGTCTAAAAATTATAAATAAAATATCATTATTTAGAAAAATCTTATTATCTTTCTAATTAATATTTACAATCGAATATATCTTATGTATAACCTTATATTAAATATGTTTTAGTAAATAAACTTTGATTTAAACTCTTTTAACTCTTCTTTGAATTAAATAATAATAAATGTCCTAATCTAATCCAAGTGGACCTAAATGATAATATTTTATTCCTAAGATTGTTTTTGGTCGAGATAAACTTGTCCAATTAAATTAGGACATGTGTTAGGGTAATATTAATATCATTTTTACCCTTAATTACCCTATTTACTTTTAACCGTGGTAAATAAAAGTAAAAAATTACTATTCACAAAATATTATTTTCATCTCATTGAACCACATTTTACTTCTTGATATTAACCATTTATCTCAGATTTTCGAAATTCCATTCACAGAAGCGGTAAAATTAAGTGTTATGAAAAAATCAGTTTTTTAAACTACCACTTAGTAGTTTCACTATTCATCAAAAATTGAAGTTTTTCAGAACAATTCCAAAATTTCACCCTAAGCTATAATTGATATTCTGAATTAAAAAATGATGTCTATTTTAAAAAATTCTAAACATATAAGTTGCATTAATTAATTTTATAATTAATTCCCACTTTCACAACGAATAGCATGTTTTTAAGAAACAATATATATCAAAAGATTGACAATTGTTTAGGTCCAATTTAAAAGTGAAATTAATTATAATGAACACCATTGGATAAAATGGTAAAAATATATTCTAATTATACTTTAAAACCACTCAATAATATAATTTATAACTATAAATTATTTTTATTTAAAAATCTGTTTTTAATTTAAATTTAGTAATTTTCACTATTCATCAAAATATAAGTGTTATCTGAAAAGTCCCAAAATTTCACCCTAGGATAAATTCGATATTCCGAATCCAAAAATGAAGTCCATTTTGAGAGATAGAATTTATAAAATTTTAAAAATTAGGTATTACTATTCATAACGGCTAGTTTGATTGGTTGTGGTGTGTTAGAATCTCGAAGTTGCGTACAATGCACGCCATTGCATAATTCGAAGGGAAACGTACTGTGGAAGCTTGGGGTGTTACATTCTCCTCTCCTTCCATAAATTGTGTCCTCTCAATTTTTAAAATTGTTCTTGAGAATATAATGGAAAGTCCCACGTCAGAAAAAGAGTCAATAAAACTATCACTTTAAAAGAAAGGAAGAGAGGTATAAAGGTCACCCAAGATAACCCATACTAGGATTCCATGTAAGAAAAAATGGATATGGATGATAAAATAAGTGTTCAGTTCTGATGGATAGGGATAGAAAACATGATCAGGAGAAAGTTAACAATAAGAAAATCACAAACTTGTGTTGGTACAAACGGTCCTTAGTCTCCCAGTAGGAAAAGTAAATAGACAACATTTTTTTGTTTTAAGTTACATTACATAAGGACGATGAATTCATTTATGATATTGACTAAGAACATAAAGAGATATACTTACTTTTTAAGTAGAGTTTCATTCTTTAATAACTTTTTACCACTAACTCATTTTTTTGAACAATGAGTATTCAAGAAGACTTGGTCACAATGGAAGAGATAGAATAAACTTCTATAGAAATACATGATCCACGTAGGATAAACTATATATTTACCTTGTCTTTAGAGATTAATCAAAACCAAAATGGTTAGTATCAGATCTAATGATCCCCCAAATGTATATTCCATTAAAGAAAAAAATACTAATCTTAATTTCCAAAATTAAACCAATAATACCCCAAAGATAAATAAATACCATTCAATAATCAATTGTCTTTAAAATCCTTCAATATAATCAAAACTAATATTGAAAACAAAAACATATTAATAATGTAGTGTTCCACGTTAAATTGTATCTTCAAATGTCATTAATTACTCTTAATGTCACATACTTAAAAGTAATTAACCTAATCATTTCCATAAACAACCCAAATCACTATAAATCCATAATAAAAACATAGATAAAAATCCACCATTAATCTTCAAATGAAATCCCATACTATTCTATTTTCCTTTGGCATATAGTGTTCACAATGAAGCGAACAACTTCCAAAATAACATCTATCATTTAATCACCAAATCATTTTCCTATACCAAGGGTATTCATTTAATAAGACATAAGAACCCAAATCAACATATTATTGATCGATAAAATCATTTAACTAAAAATAATTAGTCACGCTATCCAGGGACTTCACGTAGTCCAGTGGTAGGCGATAAATCCCAATCGCACTTTGGTTATGGGTTCGATTCCCATAGCTTTGTCTGATGTGACAGGTTGTTACACGGTCTGCGTGTTGTCCTTTTTCAAAAACTATATTTTATAATATTACCAAAAAGAAATAAATTCCTCAAAATAACCATAACATAATTTAACCACAAATCTTATCTCATAACATGCTTTTTAATTCCAAATTATGATAACTTATAATTTCCTCAAACCCAACGATCATATAGAACCAAATGATTATTTATAACTATACCCACAAGAGAAGAGATAATTCTTCCTCAAACATCATTCTCACATGGAAAACTGCGGGGTTACAAATACAATAGAAAATTATTCCAAAGTAAACCCATCAAAAAGGAGCACTAATACTTTTTAAACATTTCTCCAACCATTTATTTCCACATATCTTCTTCTTTGACCATGAAAATATCCTATAGAATAGGGCATTCACTTGGGTAATGGCCAGGTCCCCTACATTTACGACAAATGACTGTAAATGGACTCTTGGGACCAATTTTATCTTCTTCCATAGTACTCTTCATTTTTCTTCGGCAATTCTTCACTTTATGTCCTTCCATCCAACATGTAAAGCATTTCTATGTCCCATTGAGACACTTTCCTGGGTGTCTCCTTCCACATTTCCTGCATGATGGAAATTGAGGATTCCTTTCTTCATGGTCTCCACTGCTGGAGATCTTATCATTCATCACCTTTCTCTTATTTTTTGAGTCCAGGAATTGGTTAATATATATATTGTTGATCATATTTTTGGAAAATTGATTTGGCATAAAGACGATATCTTTTACGCCTATCAACATTCCATTTTTTTGCTCATTGCCACCACCATTCCCAACTTTTACATCATTCTCAAAGTCACTATGACTTCCTTGGAATCCAGCCATTGACTAAAACCAGAAATCATTGTGTGAGTAACAGTAGTCATAAAATCATTTAGAGATTAACATGTCACCATATTCTCAATTTGAAACACATTAGGATTAACCAAGGTCATTTACTCTCATCTTATATATATAATACTTCAAATCGGTTTTTAAAGAAAATGTAAATTATCTTAAGCATATCCCTCGGGAGTGTCGTAACCAAGAGTGCAGCAAGGCCCGTTGTCGTGCACCAGTTCCTGTTTGAGTCTAGCTCAAAGTGGTGTTTTCAGGTATTACCCCTAGGTACATCTGTGCCAGAGCCGCCTCTAACTGCTCATATCCAGACACAGATGTATTGCTTAGAAAACTCACAAAATCTCTACAATACCAAAATTCAAGAAAGTTCTTCTATACTATTCCTCAAAGATCATCTTAGGTCTACGTGCTCTAATCAGAGTTTATCTAAATCTAGCTTCCAAGGTTTGTACTAATCTTCCTCTAATACCAACTGTAACGCCCCGACCCCAGTTACCCAGAGTCGGTGCATTATTACATAACATTGGCATGATCACAAAGCATCAAGTCTCAAAAGACCGATTAGTTTAGTAGTCTTGGAAACACTAGATATATTCATAAGTCTTACATTACATCATATGGTAAAAAAACTACAAAAATATCTTGTCTTCATATCCCCTCATACTATCCCTGCAGGTCATTCATAAATTACTTTTTCACATCCTAGGAAAAATAAAACATTGAAATGGGTGAGCTCAGATGCTCAGTAAGGATAACAATATAGCAGAAGCTTTCATAGATAAGCATAAACACTTAAAGAAATTTATAACTAAAACAAAAGCCTTTTAAACTTGAACTTCAGCATAATATGACAATTATAAAATGAAATAATTCCATTTACTTATTCACATGGATATTCTACTAGTCGAAAAATCACATGAAATATCAATAACCACTTTCATAATGATGGAATGCATAATGCCAGACTATCATAACCACATAGCCAAGGCCTCGTTCCAAGACTACAAATAATATTTTGCCAAGGCCTTGTGCCAAGACACTAGTTTGTCTCATGAGACCTACCGATGCATCGAGGAGCTATAGCGGGCTCCACCCGTCACTTATTATGTCCAATGAATTCCTCATATGAACAGGTTTAAACATAACATAAACATTCGTATTAAAACTAACATACGAAATGTCAATACTTTAACCACAAACAATGAGTGGTATAAAAATAGAACATCCACAGTAAAACATAACTCATTTGATACAATATGGAAGATTGTATTGTATCACATTAGCCTCAATCAAGAATAATGAAGGATGTTGACATAGATGAAAATAATCATCAAAACTATTTGAGAGATATATCCCCATTTTTCTTGAAATCATTTAAAAGTCACACTATTTGTCAAGAAGCTGTTTAGAAATTGATTTTTGAATCAAAGTGTCCCATACCACATTGAAACTTTCAAAAGGAGTTTTAATTTTAAAACTTTAATGTCTATATAAATAAATCCTTAAAACCATTTTTTAAAACATGGGCATTAATGAGCAATATTTAGAATAATAGGTCTTTAAAACATTTAAAAATGGTATTTTAGTTAGAGTTTCTAAACAAAAGAGAGACACTTGAATACAAATAACTGAGGTAATCAAAACTTTGTAATATCATGAGAATAAAGGGATTCATGATATACTATGTCAAAGTACATTATATACACCACATAAAAGTGATTTGGTGTGTAACAACAAATAAGTCTCAATGAAATGTAAATTGAGATGAAATATCTCATAAAGGCTGTATCCTTAAGTTAAGGATAAATAAACAACATAGTTATCTGTGACAAATATAAATACACTAAATATGATTGGATATTCAGTGTAAATCAGTCAAAGGATATTCACACATAATCTTATAAAAAGACCACCAATGAATTGGATGTTTAACCCAACAAATGGAGAATGAGTTAAAATTACTCTTATCAAATTCATATCGATGACTACAGAAATTATAAATGGAGTGATTATTTGTATCAAAAGTATATCCACAGAAAAGGGGAGTGGGAATTATGACATAAGCAAATAAATAGTTATTCCACACATAATCTTGGAGTAATATAATCAATGAAATATGCGTAAATTCAAATGAGTGGAAATTGAAATGTCAAATTCCCATATCGATTAGGTAACTTATGAAACATACACCCACGAAAGAAGGATCATACAATGATGATGTAAATATCCATAAATAAAATTATATTACCCAATGAATACAATCATGGGAAGTACACACACGACATGCAATAAATAAGTGGTGAACAATGTAATTCTCATGGAATTAAAAGTGAGATAAGAAACCCCTTACCTTGTAATTTTCCTTGGTTGGGGGTAGGTTAACCTCCTTTATAATGTTTAAATAATTGTTATTAAATTATTCATGAATCATATACATTAATATGATATCATATGTGATCTTTTAACATTTCTTTGATAATAATATCTTAGAATTATCGTCGTTTTGGGTGTTAACTTACTCGTTTTCTTTTATATGTTTTGTTACATAAGACATGTTTGTCATGGATAGGCTGTATCTTATTCATATCCAGAATGATATAATGTTCTTAAAAATTATTTTTAAATCATCAAATGATAATTATACTTGAATGGATATGATGGAGAATGAATCTCATCGCGTTCGTGGAGATGGTAGTCCGTACGTACGCACGAGCGACAATATCATTATTCTGATATTAAAATAATATATAATTGGATGGTATATCATATATAAAGAATCATTATCATGTTATATTTATTATTTACATGAGTTACACATCATTATTATACCCACCCAAATAATAATATATTGAATAACAATTACACCATGACGTGGAGACGGTAAGCCGTACGTACGCACGTATGGTAAAATGTTATTCAAAGGGTGGATATAATACTGAATATGGTTGTACCATATTTATAATAACATCACAGTATATATAATATACTGCAATTATTATTTTATAATGTTAAAACAAAGAAAGAAGAAGTGGAATAAGAAAGGAACTTGAAAAGGGGTGGTGGAAACATTACCTCTTCTTCGGGTTCTTCCTTTTGATTTGATCAAAAGGGCTCATTAGGTTGCCTTTCTGATCAAAATAATGCCTCTAGGTTGTAGTGAGGGAATTTGAGAGAGTATTTGGGCAGGGGTTGGCCGAACCAAAAGGGTTTTAAGGTGTCAAGAAAATAGAAGTAGGAGTGCCCTTTTATAAGAGGGGTGTGGGGCACCTTTGGAAAAGCTAGAAATATTAATTTATAATAAATTCATATTCAGTTTCTAATATCTCCAAATATGATTATTAAAATTTTAAGGTGGGGATAGGTTGGAAAACATTCAACCAATAGAATTTAGACTGGTTTGGGTTACTATATTAACCTTATCTTTTAGTTTTAACTCTTAGTTAATTAGTTTGACATTTACCATGTCACTTTGTATTTTTATATTATACAGTTAATAAAATTACTATATACATCCAAGAGACCCCCAAGTGGTACATTAATTATATACCTATCTTTATATAAGTATCTTGGCCGATCCTTAGATTTTTAGGAATTTAATATCAATTAATAATATAATATTTGTTTTAAAAACTCTTTTATGTCAATTTTGACACTATTGAATAGTTGATTTTTGTGAAACTCATAACAGAATTATTACTTCGAACAAAGTCGATTAAATCAATCCTAATATGTCATATTATCCTATAAAATTAGTTTAATTCATTAAAAGTCTTAAATTATATTTATTTGGGTATTTATAATATCAATTATTTTAATTTTTCACTATTATGGTAATTACTGTATCATCATTTTGTCATAAATATATTAAATTATTTAATGTCCAAAAATTATAAATAAAATATAATTATGTAGGAAATCTTATTATATTTCTAATTAATATTTACAATCGAATTTATCTTATGTATAACCCTATATTAAAAATGTTTTAGTAAATAAAATTTGATTTTATCTCTTTTAACTCTTCTTTGAATTAAATAATAATAAATGTCCTAATCTAATCCAAGTGGACCTAATTGATAATATTTTATTCCTAAGGTTTTTTTTGGTCGAGATAAACTTTTCCAATAGAATTAGGACATGTTTTATGGTAATATTAATATCATTTTTACCCTTAATTACCCAATTTACTTTTAACCGTGGTAAATAAAAGTAAAAAGTTATTGTTCACGAAAAATTATTTTCATCTCATTAAACAACATTTTACTTCTTGATATTAACCGTGTCTCTCAGATTTTTGAAATTCCATTTACAGAAGCGGTAAAATTAAGTTTTATGAAAAATTCAGTTTTTTTTTAACTACCACTTAGTAGTTTCACTATTCATCAAAAATTGAAGTTTTTCAGAACAATGCCAAAATTTCACCCTAAGCTATAATTGGTATTCCGAATTCAAAAATGATGTCTATTTTACAAAATTCTAAACATATAAGTTTCATTAATTAATTTTATAATTAATTCCAGCTGTCACAACAAATAGCTTTTTTTAAAGGAACAATATATATCAAAAGATTGACAATTGTTTAGGTCCAATTTCAAAGTGAAATTAATTCTAATGAACACCATTGGATTAAATGGTAAATATATATTCTTATTATAATTTAAAACCACTCAAAAAGTAGGTATTACTATTCATAATGGATAGTTTGATTGGTTGTGGTGTGTTAGAATCTCGAAGTTGCGTACAATGCACGCCATTGCATTGTTCGAAGGGAAACGTACCGTGGAAGCTTGGGGTGTTACACAAATAGCCCAATCTATGAAAAAGATCTCATATTGTTTTCTAATTATTTTATTTATAATAACTTAATTAATATCCTTATCATTTTTTTCTTACACTTTTTTAGTAAAGTTTCACAGTGATAATGCTTAAAGAAGAATAAGATATGGTGTCATTATTGAAGGATTGTTCTAAAAAAGAATGTCCTCTTAAATTAGAACCCATAAATGATGAGTTTTTTATCACCAAAGGTGAGAGTAAATTCAAGAGGACCTAATATTGAGGACATAATGAAATGGCGTGATGTTTATGAATGAACTACAACTCAATCTGATACATGGTTCTCTTGGTATAACCCAAAATATATGTTTTTAGTTTAAAACTAAAATTTTGTGTTTAATTTATATCTTTATAGTATTACTAAAAATAGATTTTTTTCCTATATAGGTGAATTATTTTTCATATTCAAGGTTACTTTATTCAGAAACTAATAGCATGAATAGAGTTTTGGGGCCAAAGATAAAGGATCATTGTTTTTTTTATTGTTTGTGATATTTTTAATTACTCGTTTAATTTTACAATGTAATGTATGAAATGTATATAATATAGTGTTTTTTTTATATTCCTTTTGAAAATTTTATTTGAATGAAATTATGAATTTTCTCTTGTATTTGGTATGGTATTTTCTATTTTTCTACTCTAGTATGTTTTAGTTTTAACAATACACAATAGTAGTATGCCCCTGTATAAGTGATAAAAAAGTGCTCATAAAGGGATAATTTCTCTATGCTAATAAAATCACTGATAATGTGATCCTTTATTAGCACTAGAAAAATCACTGATAAATACATCATTTATTAGTGATTTTTGTAGCATTGATAATGGTTTTCTTTTATCACTGGGTTTTTTAGTGCTGATAAACTATCCCATTTTTTTCTCTTTTTAAGAAATGATAAAAGCCTAGGGTTTTTAATGGATCTTTGATTGTTATCACTTTTTTGTGATTGAAATGTCCCATTTTAGCACTATTTAAGTCCTTATTTGTGTTATTGAAGAAAAAGAACACTGGTAAACATTATAAGTTTCATAACAGGTCATGATAGTAGGCTACTCATACCAGAATCAATTGTTTGTGTGCACTCAAGCACAAAAAACATAGGCGTAAGGAACAGAGGAACTCCCCATGATTGAACCCCCCTAATGTCAATACCAAGTCCCTAGAACTACATACCTAAGAAGTAGAGTAACATCTAATTAGTGATACCCTAGATAATAAAATGGATATGTACTTGTAAAAAACTTTCCACTTAAGTACCCAAGGCTTCCCATGTGACGCATTTATCAAGTCAATTTAAAAAGGATTCAAATTTCACCAACAATTCCAAGAAACAATTTTTTATTCCAAAAACATGCTGTGAAAAAAAAAATCAATTCATTACACAATTCTTTGAAAAGAAAATTTCTTTTATGAAAATAATGGGAAAACATATTTTATCACAAACCCATTTACTCACACAAATCATCCAAGAAAACTTATTTGTAAAAAAATTTATAAAATGAAGATTGAATACTATTCATCCAACATAGGCTAGACACAAGACCACATAACTCAAAATTGTGTAATACAAAACCTTCAACAAGATCCAAAAACACCAAGAGGAATGTATAAAAAATATATAGACGCCCTAGATATGATTTCAAAATCTCAAAATCGAATTACATAAACAAAATGGTCATTTGAAAGGATAGATCAAAACATACCTCAAAAAATCATATGACACACTACAACCAACACAAGGAATTATCCCCAAAATATGATCCCATATTTAATCTTGAATGAATTAAAGAAATATCATAAATCCACAACCATAACCTAACATTTCTTCCTAAACAACTTCAACTGAAAATTAGAATGACCTCTTGCTAAAAGATAAGAAATGAAACTGAGCCGGAGAACGAGTGTTAAACTAAGATATCTGAGGAATGAGGAGACAAATAATCACTTGAACAAGCCTGGGTTTCATGATTTGGAATAATAAAATTGAATTAATTTATATTCAGTCTTGCAGTGTTGATGATTTACAGGGCACAATGGGTTTATGTTGTAAATGAGAAATTTACAATGTAAATTCTCCATAACTCTCATACACCCAAAAAAATATGTCACGATTGTTTAATTTATCATGGGAAGCATATTTATGTAATAAAAAGTATTTATAGTATAAATATTTTTATGCTGAAAACTAATTCCATGGATTTCGGCCCATGGCCCATTTACAATATAAATTAGGCATTTACAACGTAGATGTTCCCTATAGAGAGTGCCCAACCTAGGTTCTAAAGAAACTCAAAAAAGGAACTTACACTCCTTGAAATAAAAATTACCACTATTAAACCTTGAATAGAGTGTACCTTTTAAACAACATGTTATAATGTCCCCACTATAGGACTTACGATCCTTAATAAGTCGTGTGTATTAAAGAATTATATAGGAGGTAAGGCCACCACTCCATCACTGATGATTCAACCTCCCAAGTCTCAATAGAATTTGATCTATGTCACTATAACACTCTTCCCTATGGAATATACGTCCCATAAAAGACTTTAACATGGGTATCAATGATATACACTAGTCAATCCACAACCAAAAAAATGGCTCCAACTCAATCTCTTTCTAATTGAGAACATGAGTGGGGGCCGGATGGTATGTCTTGAGATGAGATATCCACAAGAAATCCTAGTTACCTATCAACTAATAAGGAAATTATAACCAATAAGAAACTTTCCAAAACCACATAGTAACCTCAAATAGTCCAACATATCACATAGCTAGCTACCCCTATTCCCCAAGCCGATGGTGACACAATCAAGGAGAAACAATAATGAAAACTCGGTCACCAATAGAAAACACCAAAGGGTGATGCCGACAATTCATATATGATTTCTATCGACATTGAGATATAACTAAACACTGATGAATATCTTTAATCCCTGCTGACATCTCATGAATGAGACTTAGTACCATAAGGGATTCATCACCAACCTCCACCCAACAAAGCGGTGAATTACATGAGAGACAATACAAATCGTCTAAGGGATCTATTTTGATTAAGGTTTGATATAATTTGTTATAATAAAACTAAACTAGTCCCATATGGTTATCCCATGATCTACTAAAATACAAGGTGCAAGAACAAAGAATATCCTCCATGATCTAAATAGAATTTTATGTTTAGCTGTCTGTCTATGGATGATAAGATTTACTCAACCCAACCTGAGTCCCCATGACCTCCTGGAGACTCTTCTAGGATAGAAAACTAAAACTAGTACCTCTATCTATGACAATGGATGGGGGAACCCATTGGATGTACATGATCCCCTCCACATAAAACTTATAAATATATTAAACACCCATGATGCACCTGAGTAGAATGAAATTATATGATTTTGTCAACCGATCAACCACCATCTAGGTAGATTTTTTCCCTATCGGAGTCCATAGTATTCCAACAAAAATTCAAATGGACACCTCATACCATTTAAAAACTTACAATAGAAGAGTCTTGAGATGAATTAATGGTTTCAAATGCCTATTGGTTGGTTTAACAATGGGAAACATAACTTAGAATCTCTAACTTCATACCCGACAACCAAAATCCCTTTCTCATATCCTATTAAATATTCATCATTATCATGTGAATGTACGATGAAGAGATATAAAAATCATGCATGACTGAATTTACCACAGATACTATGATGGAATAAAATCCCTAAATAAGAGAATAACATCAGAAGGGATATAATTTCAAGAAATGTTCTCCCAACCATTTATGGTTTCCCTGATTCCTTTGAACTCGTCATCTTGATGTTGATCCTGTAGAATATACTAAATGGTAGAATTTGACAGTTGAACAATATTTAGAGCCATACCCTAAAAAACCCTATATTTCAAGATTAAATTGAGATAAGATCCCCATAATGTTAAATTCTTCCTTCGATTTGAAGACAACATGAGGAGGATCTTTCTACTGATAGAATATATGATGACATTCCCTTTCCTTGAGGTGTAGGCGATGTCTAAATCAAATTTATGAATATATTACACCCCTCAACTCTATTTAAGATTCATGTCCTTATAAGGAAAAATATATCTCAATCTAATATGACCATAAAAATTATGAACCTATATCCAAAAAGATTGTTTCATCAGCTCCTAATCCCATTTATAACTACGGTGAGATCAAAATCATGAGTGGGGTAATTTATTACATGAGAATGAAGATGATGAGAGTCTTAGGGAATAATGTGATCATCTTACATTATAACACATCCCATACGATCAACAACATAATCATTGTATACAACATACCCATTACTAAGGTCAAGTAAGATCAAAATAGGAGTTGATGTCAAAAGCTAATTCAACTCTTGAAAATAAGTATATCATTTTTCCTCCCATACTAATTTCACCCCTTTCTTAGTAAGTGCAGTCATAACTGATTCCAACCTCAATAATTACTTAAATAACTATTGATAGTATCCAAAAATACGTAAATATATCTAAATATTGAATATGTTATATGGATCATTCCATGAAAAGATTGCATTTACCGCCTTTTATTGAATTAAAATACATGATCATAAATCACATTTCCCAATATCATTTTTTATTGAATCAAGAAATTGAATTTTCCAATCAATATATAAAGACAGTGAATCTTAAATATTTATAAAACCATATTCATATGGTGTTCATGTATGTGCTCATATCTTAAATAAACCAAGATATCATCCATGAATAAAATGACAAGGTGTTGAGATACTGATAGAATAGATGGTTCATTGAATCCATAAAAAATGAAAGATCTTTATTCAGAATAAAATCCATATTATGATATTAAAAATGGACCCACATTATTCTAAGAGTGATATTATTAATATAATACTCTCTAACCCAAATTTGATGATAACTCAACACAAGATCTATTTTTGAGATGTATTTCACCACTTTAACAAATCAAAAAAATGAAAAATATTGGGAAAATGATACTTATTCTTAACAGCTATCATATTCAACTTTTTTATTGTACATTAAAAATTTACGTGAAACATCATACTTCTGTGAAAAATGTGGTGGGGCTTCCCATGGTGAAACAATGGGGTGAACACAACCTTTCACCGTCATGTCATCAAACTAGATCATGATCTCTTTTTGTTTCTCTGGGGCCCTTAAATAAGGGGGCATCAAGATCTGATACATTCCCAACCCCAGAACAACAATAATCTCTACCTCCATATCTGGAGGAATCCTAGAGTGGTTTTCAAGGAATTCATCTGGGAAATCCCTAAAAAAAGGAAGATTATTATTAGAAGAAACATCACCAATCACAACTATAATGGATGAAAACAACATACTAATGTCTAGGTGAGGTGGTATTACATGAATAGACCTTCGGTCTCACTCTCACTAAAAACACTTGAGATCCCCCATTAGTGTATAATAACTAAACACATAGATAATAACAATCATTCTTAACAAGATGAACAACAAGCTATTTCGTACCTATAAAATCCCTAGTATTTATTACACATTAATTCAAGATTTATTACATAAGAATGCATATAATAAAACCCATAATATCAATAATTATAGTATATTTGGTTGATTATGAACATTTAATAAAAAATTAAAATGTGGGTCACATCGGAATTATTGAAAACTACCTTGATATGATCAAAATTATTCATCATTCTTAAAGCTGAAAGGGATAACCTGGGGACAAACATGAGAAATGGGTTAGATATAAAGCCTAATAAGGGAATAGAAATTGCATAATAAGGATAAATTATTTAATGATAGAAAATAGGAATTTAAATGGAACAAAAAATGAGTGATAATCATAATCATGAACAATGAGGTAAGATATATCATGGTAATATAAAGGCAGTAAGGGAAATGTGGAAACAACTTTAAATATGACATCATAATCCTAAGTCAAGGTTAACCACCAATAAATCATTACATAATTTTATTCAGATAACCTCCCACACACCGTACATGGAATCCCTTGAGACTAAAACATTATCCAATTCACTGGAGTGCTATCTAGGTGCACCCATTTTAACCATATCATGTACGTGCATAAGTGTACCATATCGATCACATAACATAAGAACATATTTCATCATATTTAATCCCATGATTAAGGATTGTGTTTTACATAAAAGGATGTCCTAAATAAACTATTTACAGGTAAAAATAGTTGAATACCCTTTAGTTGAAATTGTTTTGGGTATACACCTAAAAAATGTTTGGCATAAAAAATCATAGCGACATTTCTTCAGTGTAACGATAGTATATAAAGACATATAAAATGGTTTAATTAGAGATAAATGATCCTCTAATAAGTTATAATTAAAAAATAATGTATTTGGATATTCAATAAAATAATCCAATATGAAAATTTTGGAATTTATTTTCATAATACAAGGAGGGTTCTTGAATAAAAACATGGAATGGAAAAATCATAGGATAATTTTGGCAGCATAAAGGGGGTAAATTATAAAAAATGGAAGGGATTAATGAGAGTGAAATGGATCACTCATCACTTTGAAATCATAAGGGACATAAGAAGGATGTATAATATCATATCCCACCCAAATTAATTAGAAGAAAAGGTGAAATGAAAAAATATAGTTCTTGATTAATGAGTAGAAAGATAGGATCCCTTAATAATTTTTAGCACTATAACAACATAGTTAAATGTTATAATGATAGGGGATATATTATATATAATTATTAGTATATCAATTTTATAGTATTTTAATATTAAAAAATTCATGAAAACATAACCAATTGATATTCAAAGGCTAAATACAATAAAGGTGCTTGAATTAAAAAAATATAGAGAGGTCCCTTACCTTGAGAGGGCGATTCCAAAACCTTGGGATATGATTCATGAGATCTTGGGGAACCTTGGGAAGACTCTAAATATGGGAGGGATGAGTAAGGATATTATACAAGGTTTTTGAGTGATGTGGAATGGGATACTAGGTGTGTTTATATAGGAAAATATAGGTGAGTTACTTTTTATTTCCCAAACATAGGATTTGGACTCTATACAATAAAATAATCCAAACCACAAATCAACCCATAGATTTTCTAAATTTTTATGAAAAATAATAATTTTTTTCATTATTTTATATGTGAAAGGTCTAAACACAATAAAATATTACCCTTGGTGGTGTGGAAGTGAGTACATTACACCAAGAAATTACTTTAAAACCTTAAAAAGATAATATAGGTTTTGTAGGATTCATAAAGGATTTATAAAATAATTCAAATATCCTAAAATTGAAATTATTAAAAGGTGGAAACACCAATTTGTTCTCAGAAACAAATTATATCATTTAGAACATTAATTTTGGGACATTATGATTCCATAATACATAAGGTATACTTATATCGTATTTAAATTTTACTTAAATATTCGATTATCTTGGAAAATGATTAAAAAATAATTACTTGATAATTTTGACATTCTAATTGAAAAAATAATATTTATTTTATCAAATTTTATTTCAAAATTTCAAAAAATTTACTTGTAAAGAAAGAACCAACATTTTCTTAGAATTGTTGGTTTTTTGTTAATTACTTTTTACAAACCATTAGAACAATTACATTTGAATTCATAACAGTTATATATCATTTAATTATAACAATATTATTTAATAAAATTATTTTATAAAAATATAATAATTTTGTAAATTTCTAAATTCATCCTGATAGAATTTATTTATTGAGATTTCGTGTTATACAAAAATATAATTTGTGTTTTATTATATCAAAATTTAAATTTTATCAAAATCATCTCTTAATAATATATATATATATATATATAAATTTAATCCATATTATATTGAAAATATATTTTATATATATTCATACAATTAGTATTACTTTATTTATGTTACTTAAATTATTTTTACTCTTAATTGACTTATTTTCATTTCAACACGAGAATAAATATTTACTAATATTACTATTCATATTATCCAAAAAAGAAAGTTCAAATTATTTCTTAATGTTAATTATGATTATTCTAAATATGTAAACCATTTTGTAAAATTAAATTCTTATTGGTGGAATAATTTAATTTAAAATAATACCCTCAAGCATGGTCGAAATCATTTTTTCAAAAAAAATCATTTTTCAAGGAAAATAAAATATTTTTTTAACTCTATAATATTTAATATTAACTATATGAATTTAAATTAATAATTATATATTTATGATCCAAAAATTAAATTTAAAACATTTCCCTTTAAGTTTTGTTTTTAATTAATTTAAATGGAGAAACATTGTACATCTGAAAGGATGTTTTAAAAAAAATGTGTTTTCAAGCGTAAAAATAAACATATAATAAAATCTAGTATATAGATAAATTAAATGTAATTAATTAGATAATATATAACTAACTAATACTTCTATTAATTTGAAATAAAAATAAAATAATAATGTTATAGTTAAATTAATTAATTTATCAAATGAAATGATAGTTTTACAAAAAATGGTATTTTCTCTATTCACTAAAAATAATATTTTTCACAAAAATAAATAAATAACATTTTTGAATAAAACATATTTTTGAAGACTAAAATGACGTTAGTAAAAATAGAGTGATTATTTAATAATAAATTATAAATAGATTTATGTTTATTAGGACATATATATTTATATATTTCATAATGAAGTTAATCATATTTATACATCCAAATTTAATTGTTAGGTTATAATAATAATATTTAAATAATAATTATTTGTCTGAGTTCGGTTTTTCATATCACATATACTATCAAATATAATTTTTTTAAAAAAACATAGGGTGTTACATTCTTCCCAGCTTTAAAAAATTAAATTCTCATGGTATGAACTTGATATTGGGAAGAATTATTTAAAAAAATTAAAATATATTTATTGAAAACTCACATTTTAAAAAATGATTAATAACACATCCACTTGAAAAAAGAGAAGTGGAATTACGAATTTCATCACATAACATGGTTTCTAAGTAGGATAACATTAGTGTTAATTGAAAATATAGACCTATAAGAAAAGAAACTAATTCACAATAAGTAATAGAGAGTGATATAGAACATGGTTTTGAAAAATTCAATAACCATAAAACCGTACATCTATGATCGGTGAAAATACCATCAATTCCTCAAAAAATGATCATAATATGAATTTTTTTATTTCAATATTCTTTTCCTAGAGTTAATAAATTCCATTAAAATATAGACTAAGAACTTAAAGAAATATAATTTCTTAAAAATTATTATTTTAGTCTTTAATAAATTTACACTACAATCTCATCTTATTCTCCATATGATGAGTACTAAATATGGATTTTTTTTGTGACTAACTCACTATAATATGCTTGTAATGGATCAAATAATCTTCCAAATAATAACAAGATATTCCTCCTATATTTAATAAATACAAAATAGTTAGCATAAATTTAGATAACCGTAATAATTAATAAACGTTAATACCTTAATGTCAAAAATATAAAAAAATACCAAATTTTTAACATAGAAAATTCCTCAAACAAATACCCCTATATCCCAAATAACACCAATAACCTAAACATTGAAGAATGTTGTGACATCAAATGTTTTATCTTACCTTTTAGTTTACAACTTTTAAAAGAATAATAGAATTATTCTCAAATAATCCTTTATATTAAACCTAATGCGTATATATACCTCAACCCAACAATAAATCTTGTGAAATATCATTATTCGCCTCAAAATAAAAAAAAATGATCCTGTAACATGTTTCAAAATATATCCTTAAACAAGCTTAACTTCCATAACATTAATCTCCAAAAGTTGTATAAATTCTTTTAAACATAAGATTTGACATAGAAATACCATCCCAAGATTCCTTATATTTATCCCAACTGAAAAAAATATTGAGGGTTATCAATGTCAAAATCACATGTTTTCTAAAAATATCACCTTATAATTCTATCACTTTTATATGTTGTCAATACCATACAACATATGTTTCAAATATTTAACGAAAAACTACTATAGAAAAATCTGTAGATGTTTCATGATTCTTATATCCATAATTTCATTTATATACTACTTATACAACATAATTCACAAATGATAATACATAAACAATTAAATACGTATACATCAATGATTTCCATATCATAAGTACTTCCTTAGTCTTACAAGAGATCAGATCACCAAGGATTGATCATTTTTGTTTTCTTTATGAACTAGATAAATAAATGGTTCCCTTTATTACAACGATAATTAAACAAAGAACATAACAAAAGAAAATAAATTTCTTTGTTGATACATATTAAAAAATCTTCATAACCTGTTGAAGGAAAACTTCTAAAAGGGTGAACTCAGATTCTTAGTAAGAGTTACAAAAAACCAAAATATGAATCAATAATAATTGAATCATAATAAATAATTCATACTCAACATAGAAAGGTAAATAACTAAAAAATACATTCTATTTAATAAATAAACCGAGAATTAAAATGCATCCATAGATTTTGTCATATTGAAAATATCATTGATAGTAATAACTAAATACTGACTGAAGGAAATTCTTAATTATTTGATGTGCTATATCTAGAACATAAAACACTATCATAAAGTCCTTTCAGAATATGATTTAAGTCTGTGGGTAGAAACACATCTGATTTTTCATGGGTACAAACACACATGGTTTATCGCCAATTTTTTTGTCCCATGAGACTCGTCGATGCATCGAGGGGATATATAATGTCGAGCACCACCTATCAATGCAACTCAAAATAATTCATCATACATAGTTTTAATTCATTTACAATATGAATTATGAAAATATTTGTATTGAGTATAGGATATTTATTTTTCAATATTTCCTTATTTAAAATTACATTCAAAGTAAAAATAATACATAAAAATGATATAAATCAAAGAAATTAATCACATCCATTGTAAAATAAATATGGATATTTAATGAAATTTTACAAGATTTATTATCATAAATAAAAGGTTTAGTATATACATGAAGGAAATGAAAATAAGTTTATAACATCAAAAATAAGCCTCGACGAACAAAAATTCTAACGAAGTCCTATAAATGGATCATATCATTAATAAAATGATAGGATTATGTGTATTCCCTATAAATAAAAATAAAAAAAGTGTAAATAAAACATAATATAACAAATATTCATTTTACTTATAACCTTATCAGGTCATAATCACTTAAATAGATGTTTAAATTAATGAATGAAAATTGAGTTATGAAATCACTTACCACTTTGTAATTAGTCGAATCGTATGCCCTACAAAATTAATGATAATCAAATGAAACATTGAATACCATGATGATAATGAGACTAATTATATTGTATATTAAATCACAATATGTACACCACACACAAGGAATAATGATTGAATAATGAATATACCCCACATAAGTAAAAGTGAGATGAGAAAACCTTTACCTTATGTCTGAAAGAGTTCTTCACATGTAATTAATGTCCTAGATAATAAAATTAGATTAATAAATTACTAAATTAAGAACCTATTGAACATATATTTTATTTATTATTATTTTATTAAGTCTATTTATGGCCATTCAGATGAGTTATAATGTTTAATTTTGTTGTTCCAAGTGAGTTTGTTTCGTAGTTTTATGATCGATTCCATTGTGTATAATTGTTGGAGCTCTTACCAAATCGTTGAAAAAATAAAATATTGAACTTTTTTAGTATTTTTGAACAAAAATATGTTTAAATGGTCTTAAATATCATCTAGTAATATAATATGACGTTGAATCATTTGATAAATAATTGATGGTTTTTTTTTAATTTATTTTGGTGATTTTTACGACAATCACAAACTTGTATCATTTTATTTTATATTTTCTTTACACGAATCTTCTAGAAATCAATATAAATTGTAATATGTATATTTATATCTTATTTAACCATAATAATGGTTTTATTACTAGAATTTTAGGGGGTAATAGAAAAATAAAACTCATCGTCCACAAAGGCGGTGAATCGACCCATCACGAATGATGTTATCATTTTTAGAATAAAAGGGGGAGGAAAGAGATTTGATTATGGTTATTCCATTAACATAGTAAAATAAGAACATATATAATATACTCGAGTTATTATTACACTTTGTGTATGGTTATTTTGTCGGTAAAATAGAAAAAAAAATAAAACCAAAGGGAAAGAAGGAGGATTTTACCTCTTGAATATCGTTTTCTTGGGAACTTTCTTAAGACACGTGGATTTGGTATTTTGGTAAGACCAGAAGATATTGAATGTGTGTAATATTCTTAGACAGGTTATTGGGAATAATTTAGACAATATTCAATTATTATAAGGTATTAGGAGAATGGTTGGTGACGTGTGGTATTTATAGGGGAGGGGAGGGTTGTTTTTTATTATTTTATTCATTTTTTTGTTATTTTGGATCAAGACTACGAATAGTTTTAGTTCTTGTGGATTATTAAAATAAATAGTTTTTATGAGTTATAAATAATTGGATATTATCCCATCCATACATCATCAATGAGTAAAAAAATCATTTATTTACTTATAATGTTAAATGTCGTAAATTACCGTATTTCACTATTCACAAAAAAGTCAACTATTTTAGAAAAATACCAAAACCTCAGCCTAATAATTTTTTGAGGTGTATATTTAAAAAATTGACAATATTTTAGGAAAATAATTTTATAAATTATAGAAATTTAATTTCTATTTAAAATCAGCATTTATTCAAAAAATACTGATTTTAATATTATAACCGATTTTAGGACACTTTGAAAAATTAATTATGGAATCATTAAATTGTATTATAATTATAATACAATAAAATTTAATTTATGAATATATTTTATGAAATTAAATTTTATTTTATATCATTATATTATTTATAAAATTTAAAATAAACATTTACATTTCACAAAAATACCAACACTTAATTTATCATTTTTAAAACATTTATTTAATTATTCTATGAAATAAATATATCATATTTATTATTATGAGATGCCTAAATTTTATTAATACTATCATTGTATATGTTATTATTTTAATGGCCACATTACTATTCCTAATGGTCACATTACTATTCTAACAGTCATGTTAATAGTGAATAGTATGTCTCCGTTCATTTCAGCTTGGTGTTTCATGTAATGTAAGATATCAAATAAATTAAATTTATTTAAAAATATACATAACATAAAATATTGGGGTGTTATATTATTCCCTCCATGTAAAATTTAATATTCAAAACTTTTCCTGAATATTTCCTTCAAAACATATGACGTTTGTTCTTCATCATAGTATCCTTGGGTTCCCATGATGCTTCTGGCCTTTTATTATTTCTCCAATTAACTTCTACCAGTATTGTAATCTGATTTTTCAATACTTTCTCTCCAGTGTAAAGAATTTTAATAGGCTATTTTCATAAAAAAAATCATGTTCCAATTCTATTTCTTCATAGGTGAGTACATGCCTTGGTCCAAACATGTACTTATAGTAACATGCAAAACACATCATGAACTTTGGAGAGACTTTGTGGGATTTATAATCAGTAAGATATAGATCTAATTATTTCTAGAATTTCAAATGGTCTGATGTACCTAGTGATAAGTTTCCCTTTCTTACCAAACCCAATGACACCCTTCTATGGAGATACATTTAGAATGACATGATCTCTCACGTGAAATTTCAAATCCTTTCTTTGACTATTACCATAACTTTTTTGCCTACTTTTGGAATACTTGATAATAGATAGAATAGTTTTAACTTTTTGATTGTCTCCTTAATAATTTTTGGGCATATAAGTTTCCTCTCACCAACTTCATCCCAACAAGTTGGAGTATTCCACCCATTTCTATATAATTCGTTATATGGTGCCATTTGAATACATGAATGAAAAATATTATTATAGGAAAAATCTTGAAAAGGTAATTAATGATCCCACAAACCATTAAAGTAAATTGATCATGATATAAATATTTATTCAAATGCTTGAATAGCCCTTTGAAATTGCCTGTTGGTTTAAGGGTGATAAGAAGTATTCAAATGAAGCTCAGTATCTAGAGCCTTCAGAAGACACTTGAAGAATTTTGAGGTAAAATGGGGATATCAATTATAAAAAATCAATATAGGTTCAAATTTATGCCAAAAAACATCATTAATATATAGTGTTACCAGGATATCAATATGAAAATCTTGTCTTATATGTAGACAATGTGCCAATTTTGTGACATGATCAACAATAATGCATAACTTATCACCCATTCTAGGGGTATTTGGAAATCTAGCGATGAAGTATATAGTAATTTCAACCCACTTACACAAAGTAATAGGTAAAGGTTTCTTGAATTCTCTAGGATTCTGTCTCTAAACCATAACTTGTTAAAAAACATGACATTTTGGCACATAGTTAGCAATTTCTCACTTCATATTATCCCACCAAAAAATTTCCTTTATATCTCTATACAACTTGGTACTACCATGGTGCATAGAGGAATTTATGCTATGAGAATCTTCTAGTAATTACATTTTTAGATTAGGTATTGATGTAACCCATAAAAACATTCCAAATTTCATAATTACATCTTCATACACAATGTATTCCAATATTCCATCCTTAACATAGTTAATTGTCTTTTGAAAATTTTCGTCATCATAGTGAGATATTTTTAGGTTTACAATAAATATGGTTTCATGAAAAATTTTAAATGGAGTGATGTTTCTCCATGCTTTATTATTCATGTATCCATATTTTCTAAATCCATGGACATACGATCATTCTCAATACTCATTTTGGTTAGAATCCCATGATCTTTCCTGTTCAATGAATCTGAATCTTTATTTTCTTTACCTGGGTGGCAGTGCATTGAGAAATCAAAATGTTTGTAAAACTTGAGCCATCATATTTTCCACATGTTTTGTTCTTTCTATATAAATATGTATCTCAATATATTGTGATCTATATATATCTCACATCATTCACCATTGATGTAGTGTATCCATATCTTCATAAAAAATGAAATGGATGATTACTCAAGATCATGAGTTGGATAATTTTGGTCATGAATATTCAATTACCTCGATGCATATACAATAACATTATCATGTTTCATAAGGACACAAACTGGTCCTTTCTTCGATGAATCCCTCTATATGAAAAACCCATAATTTCATAATGGTAGAGTCAAAATCTATCAATTGAATAATATTATCTTCAATTGTTCAAAAAAATCACATTCTTTTTTCCATACAATCTAAACCCCAAAACATGTGATCATGTTCAATAGGTTATAAAATTAGGAAAAATTCTGAATGAAACATCGATTGTAACCTACTAAACCAATGGAACTACATACCTAAGTTATGTTCAATGATGTTGGTCATTCTTGTATATCCTTGTATACCCATTCCTTCTAATTGTCTTAAGAATGATCCACAAGTGATTCTATTGGTATCCATTACATTTATAATACACCATAACATCATCAATGAATACTATAAAAATTCATTAAGATGTTCCTTGAATACTCTATTCATTAGATCCATGAAAACCGAGGGTGAGTTAGTCAATCCAAAAGGTTTTACTATAAACTCGTAATGTCTATAACTCATATGAAAAGTTTTCATTACAATATATTCCTTCTTTAATCATAATTTATGATACCCATAATGAAGATCCATCATCATAAAATATTTATCTCCATGAAGTTGATCAAATAAATCATCAATGCGAGCCAAAGGATACTTTTTATTTACTTTCATAGCTCTAATTTATCAATATTCAACTCATGGCCTCATATATCCATATTTCTTCTTAATAAAGAGAACAAGGGATCCATATAGAGAAACACTAGGGAGAATAAATTCTTTATATCTCAACTCCTATAGGTTTTTATATATATTTACCAATTCCACAATATCTATTCTAGATGTAGTCTTTGATATTGGTCTTGCATCAAGTTTTAAATCAACAGTAATATCAACTTCAAGCTCTGGGGGGTCTAGGTTATTCCTTTAGAAATACATTAATTTATTTCTATACAATTATTAATCCTATATTTAAAAATTACTTTTTTTTAACCCTATATGTTTTTTCTATTCCTCCCTAATAATTTCATTCAGTATAGCTACTGGGGGTGGATCAAATTAAGAATCATATTTTGAATATTATTCTCTAGAGATAATAAATTCTATATCTTCCTCTCAAAACATTATTTCATTATTTTTTCAATAAATCTCCACATCTTATTTTGTAATATAGTCCCCACGAAGGATTATTTCAAATTCATACATAATTATGGTGATAATTTCTGAAAATAATTAACATTTATGTGTCCAAATGGGGAAATCCCATAACATTTTTTGTTTTAATGATACTTTGCTTATTGGTTTTGACAAAAAACTCTTTTATTAAATCAAAATAGACATGTATAGTTTTCTTTGTAAACATGGAAGATATAAAATAGTGTGATTATCTCAAATCAAAAAAAATCATTTTCTATATTGTAATATAGGATCAATGTACCTACTCCAACATCATTGAGTACTTCTACGTTAGTTGTCAGGATTGCCTAAGCTTTCCCACCCCCCACCTTAGCGTCTTTTGTGATAGATTCCCTTAGAACATGGGACATTAGATTGAATAATGCAGCATTTATTTATGTTTGAAGTGTTGAACATTATTTATTTTTTTCTTCCCCTTTCTTTCATTAGATCAATGACACTTTTCTCCACACTTATAACAAACTCTCATTCATTTAAATCATTTACCATGATGATTTATTCTATAATATTCATATAACATTAATTGCTTCATTCCTCTATTATTCAATGATGCTTTACCATTTTCATGGTTATCAAAAGAATTATTCTTTTCTTGATTTCCGTCGAATATATAGGATCTAGAAAATTCCATCTACATTCTGATGGCACATAATATTATTTCATCATATGATGAAAATTATTGATTAGTCAATTCACATATGAGACATAACTTAATACCTTCAAAGAAATGATCAATAATTTTTTTTTCAGAATCACATTTTTATTCTATAGCATAACTAGATAGTCCTGTGTAGAAATCCTCATACTCTAATACACTATGCAATGTCTCATAATTTCTGTATAATTTTTATAATTATATGGAATTATTATGACACTAAAAATTGACAGCACATGATTCTGAGGCCTGGAGTGCTTAGAATCATATGTCGAAAAAATCAATCACTAAATAACGAGCATGAGAAGTTTTCCTAAAAAAGTGGAATAACTCTTAAATGGGTTCCTGAGTTATAAATATGAGGACACCATTGTGTTTAGGATGGAGGGTTTACCCTTGGCGTGACTTAATTTTAGTCGGCGTATGCCTCCAGTGTAAAAACCCAAAAATGGCGTAACCGTAAATAAAATAAATAAATGAAATTATTTTATTTTCCAAATGCTTATAACTCATGAATGGTGAATCATATTAGAAGTCCGAGACTTCCTCTGAACTCATAAGGGTATGCTTTATTTAGGAAGATCATAACATTGGCTGGCATAGGCCCACAATGGAAGTTAGTTTTCGGCTGTAAATAGAATAATTAAGTAACAATTATTTTGTTGTCAAATCCTTATAAATCCTAAATGGTAACATGGATTGGAAATCATAGAGTACCATTGATCTCGTGAGGGTGTTTTCCCATGAGACAGAGCCTAACCATGACCGGCATAGGTCGAGGGTGACTGTTAATAATTTTTGAACATTGTTAATGTATGTTCAGTAAATGTGAGATCAATGATTTCTATATTTCAAACCAGTGCTCGGATTAAAAATATGAGGGTAACATTGAATTAGCAGTTCTAGGATTATCTTAGGTGAAGCATAAATTCAAACAATAAGGGTTGGATGAAAAAGATAAATTTGGGACTTTACAAAAAAAATTTATAACTCCATGAGTTATTTTATTCTCTTCTCACCGTTGAGCGGTGGATGGTGGGATCGCAGTGTAACATCACGATTGAATAGGAGTCATTTAATGAAACAACCCTTGGGTTGTGTAACCATGATCTTTGTTGAATTAATGGAACATTAATTGGGGTTCTTTAATGAACCGCATTAATAAAACACAACGTTTGTCGTTCTTATTCTTCTATTTAAACAGACCTATGACATTGGTTTTGTGGATCGATGTGAGGAAGCTCTAATGAAACTCTGATAGAAACCTGATCCAACGAATAATGAGAAAAGAAAAAACACTAATGAACATCCTTGAATGCAGACCCTTTTTCCTCATCTGCATCATCTCCCAACGAGTTCCCGGTAGGGGGATTTTTTAGCTTAATTCCTCCCTCTTCTCTATTCTTGAATATTATCAAGAACGCAGACCAACCATACAATGTTTTTATCCTCATTTAATTATTTAATTTGATAGGATGATATGGGTTTTCTTTAAGGGGTTTTAATGGATAATATTCCTCCCCATGTTATAATGCTAATGCGGAGGGCACGGGCCGAACCGAACAAGGCCCAGACGCTCTGTCGATCTTTTTTTATGTGTTCTCCGTGGGTGACCAAGAAACACAGTGGAAAGGAAAAATAGAGGGTTGTGTAGTGATGGTAGAGTCCTGGGAGGCCCATAGGCATAGTTGGAAAAGAAAACAGACTTCTGGAGCTTCACTGGAGGCCCACAAAATCTCCGCCGGCAAGGCGGTGCCGACAACTGAAGAGGCGGCGGCCGGCTCTCGCCGACCGTGAGTAGGGGACGGTTCTCGAAGGCACCATGGAAGAAAAAGGGGGTGTTCATCCATCATAGGATGCGTTGAAGTGGGAAGCGTACCACGGAATCACGCCGCAGTGGAGGGAGGACCTACACCTGCTGGTCCCGCTATTGACAGGTCCACGTGGACCGGTCAGGTGGAGTCGCGCCAAATTGCGCCTCTGATGGAGGAGATGAACGGACCTAGTCTATTAAATAGGGGAGTGGACCTTGATTCCCTACTAGTATGCTTCGTTCATCTGGGTGGGTCGGGCTGGAGTCATGGCCCAGCGGGCCGAGCCTGTGTCTAGCAGGGTGAGCCTGTGGTCCGGCCAGTTCGGTCTGGACCCAATGGGCCAGAACGGGCCCAGCCAGACTGGGATGGGCCCAGCGGGCCGGATCAGGCCCCGTCAAACTGGGGTGGGCTCAGCCAGTTCATTTCAGGCCAAATGGACTGGGTCGGGTCAGTCCGACCGGGTCAGACCAGACCCAGACCCTTTTAGGCCAAGTTTCGCATAAAGGGGTGTATCCTCTAAAACAGATTTCCATCTGACAAACCATCTATGGAACTAGAAAACTTTACACGAGGCGGTACTTTTACGATAATCTACTTGGATTTTGGGGAAAAGTTTAGTATGATTGAGTTGGATCAGACTCGAATCCAACTGGGCCTCTGGCAATAAAATTACTATAACTTATAGACCGAGAATCCGATTGGCGCATCATCTATTGTGTTGGAACCCTTTTGACATGGTGGTTCATTGGGTTACTTCTTCGTGGAACTTCACGATGGTTGAGGTATGACTGATATACTGAGGAGTGGTTTCTCCCTAACTCAAGCGCACTAAGTTCTGGAATCTTGAGGTTAGCTGTAAATAGGCATACGACCCTTTGTGGATCAACATCAGAACGACCCTGTGTGGATAAGCAGTAGTGCTACCTGATGAGGACCGGCCTTAGAGAGGCCCGTCGCAGATCAGAAGCTTACCAACCTATGTGGATTGGTGACTTACGACCCTCTGTAGATTGTCGACTTACGATCCTGTGTGGATCGATGACTTACGACCCTCTGTGGATCAGTAGTAGCATGACTTGATGAGGACCATCCTTAGAGTGGACCGTCATGGATCATCAACATACGACCCTATGTGGATTGACGAATTACGACCCTTTGTGGATCAGCAGTAGCACAACCTGATGAGGACCAGCCTTAGAGTGGCCCGTCGTGGATCAGTGACTTACGATCCTATGTGGATTGCTGACTTACGACCCTGTGTGGATCTGTGACTTATGACCCTGATTGGATCAGTGACAGAGCAACTTCTTCATGGTTTAGAAGTGAAACATCCCAATGGAATAAGATTTATTAGATCTATGAATAATGATAATTATTATTCTTCTTCTTTATGTTAAATACCTAGTGTGAGATGTCTTTTAATTTTTACTTTGTGACTAAGATCATGCATTGTGGTTTTTCCTTCGTCGAATTTTGAGAGAGCTTTGGGGGTCTCGGGTTCCTTATTGGGTATTTTTATACTCACCCCTACCCGAGCTTCAACTGCACCTTATTGTGTTAGATGCAGATGATGAGAAGCTTTGACCAAATCTTGGGAGCTAGGAAAAGACAATGTACGGATGTGACTGGTTAGCGTGTAGAGCTGCAGAGACGAGTTGTACCGACCCTTCAGATAAGATCCTTGGAAGACAATCTCAGGAGCTTTATTCCCTTTTCATGTACCTTCTTTCTTGTTGGGCTTGTATACATGCTCCTTTAATTTCAATACTTACATTTACACTCAGTGGTGGTTTTAATTTGTGGTTGTATCTTTCTTATTCTGTTGTGTTTTACTTGCGCACATTGTGCTCCATCTGTGTGTTTATAGGTTTTGAGTCAATGACTTCCAATTTTAGGGATAAGCCTTTCTAGTGCTAGTCACCAACCTCTGGCCTATGGAATGAGGGCTTGGGTTAGTCACAGCATGGGCCCTGGGGGACAGGTTATGACAAATTGGTATGAGAGGGTGGCAGGTTATACCAGAAGAAATAAGAGTCTACATTTTTCAATGGGGGCAATAGTGTTTAGTGTCTTGAGTTTGGATTTCCATCCAGGGAGTCCAGTGTTGGTGCACTAGCCAATGTATCTATACACTTAGACCCTAAATTATGTTTTCCAACTCGATATATGAAAACAGAAGTTCCATGTGTTTTGAAAGTATTTTTCTATTGATATCTTCTGAGTCAGCTCACCAGGTATAACTTATTGACTGTGGTTCATCTTCATTCTCTTTCAAGATGCCTCCACGCAGACAGCCATCCGGGATTCCAATGTGTGACCATGAGGATGGTCCACAGTGTAATGAGGCTTCAGTACAAGGATAGTTGCCCGAGATGGTACATTTGGGTAGTGTCCCAATGATTTCACTACATGATGGTCATCAGTTACAAGCGGCACTACCAGTAGAGGTAACATGTAGGCTCAGTGCCTTACATGAGTTTCCTTCACAGATACCCCTCAGGATACGAGGAGATCCTAACTCACTGGCGGATTAGGACTGTCTTGAGGTGGTGACCGAGTTTTCATCTAGCTAGGGTACCATTAGATCAGATGGGGGTCCTATAAGTGAGAATTCTATGTGGCTCAGTAGGGTAATGACATGGTATAGATTACCCCAATCTTACGATGAGGTGACTTTTTCTATGGACAGATATTTAGAACCTTCCTCAGAGAAGGGGGTCTCTTTCCATGTAAAGATAAGGGGTTTTGTTCCCAATAGCTTCTACAATTTTGACAAGATGACATGTAATAAATTGAGTATTCATTGAGGTGTACCGACCATTTGAGATACTCGATGAATAGGATACGACCAATGCTTCAAAAATCGAACCTCTAAGAGAGACATGTTTAGGGACATCTGAGACAACACATTTCTTCTGTTCATTCCTATTTATGTTAGGGTTCTAGAGAGAACCTTTTTGGTTGAAAATTCTTCGGCTGAGTAGATGCAGCCAATGAATGTTAGTAGTGGGAAAGCAAGAAACTGATGTCGGTATCAAAGACATAGACATGTAAAAGGTTTTGAGATGAGGAAGTGACATGGATAGATGAATCTGTAGGGAATAATATGTAAAAGGGGAGCTAGGAGAGCCACATAAGGTGGTGTATATTTCGACATGTTATAACCACGACCCCAATGTGGTCCCCACCAGACTTAGGGTCCTGAAGGACAGGGGAAGGGAGTAGCCGTATGCGGTCAAGGAGTATGACAGTGTGATCTAACCCATGAGGAGAGAGTTTCAGTTGGAACCACTTTGTTGAAACATAGAGGCCTTATGAAATTAGTTTGGGTATGGACATGTCATCCATAGATCATGATCTGATTGGCTATTTTAGGAAAAAATATTTTGGTATATCTATGGCATTGGAATGGGATTTTCCTTGGTTGGTGAAAACGGAAACTTAGGCAGCACGGGATAAACTCATGCATAGAAGGGTCCAACCGATCACTCTTGAGTCGTCCAACCTTACCCTCGTGGAAGTAGGTGTTTTGAGTTTTTAGTTCCCAACAGTAATGGCAGAGTTTGGGAACATCCTTTCAAAAGATGTTTCCAGGATTACCTCCCCATAGGGAGCGGTACATCTGCGTCGGTTGTACCCCAGGATGGAACCAATATCTACAATATCATATCAGATGGCTCTCGCGGAGCTTCGGGAGCTGAGATTATAGTTGGTTGAATGGTTTACTATCTACTCTGATCACAAGAGTCTCAGGTATATCTTCTTATAGAAGGACCTAAACCCGAGACAACAGTGATGGATGGAGTTCCTCCAGGGTTATGACTTTGAGATAATCTACACTCCTGGTAAGGTAAACATTGTAAAAGATTCACTTAGTAGGTTATTGGGTCTACACCTGCTAAGTGTGGTGACAGAGAAATTATCCGCGTTGCAATTATCCTTCATGGATAGTGATGGAGTAGCTTACCTCAAGTCTATGACAGTCACTCCCCCACCTCTTTAGCGAGTCAGGGAGGCACAGCTTGGGGAAATTGATTGTGAGACCTGGCGTTATCAGATATCCTCAAGACAGGCTCCGAAATAAATTTCTGAAGGTTGGGAGCATGTCATCCTCTTCAGAGGAAGCACCACTGTACCAATGCTGCTACGGGAGGAGGTGTTGAGGGATTTCCACACATCCCCTTTGGCGGTACATCCTGGTGTAGTGTAGATATACCAGGACCTCAAACATCAGTACTGATGTCCATTTATGAAGAAAGTAGTGGCAGTGTTCATTTCGCGATGCCTCACTTGTTAACAAGTGAAGGTTGAGCACCAGGTTCATGTAGGCTTGACACAGCCACTTGATGTTCCAGAATGGAAGTGGGATGGAATATCTTTGGAATTCATGATTGAGGTACCATATACATCAATGGGTAATGATTCCATTTGGGTGATCGTTGACCGACTCACCAAGTTGGCCCACTTCCTACCCATCTGAGAGCAGGTATCAGTAGAGGGCCTGGGATGCCTCTATATATAGGAGATTGTATGACTTCACGGGTTCCCATTGACAATATTCATAGATTGTGATGCTAGTTTTACATCCCGGTTGTGGAAGGGATTATAAGAGGTGTTTGGGACTTAGCTTCGCTTGAGAACCACTTTTCACCCTCAGACATATGGTCAGATGTAGCAGAACATACAGACGTTTGAGGACATGCTCAGTACTTGCGTCCTTGATTTTGACCACAGTTGGGAGGATTACTTTCCCTTGGTGGAGTTAGCATACAGAAACAACTATCACTCCCCCCATATACATGGAACCATTTTTTTCTGTGTATGGGTTTCCATATAGATTACCACTATGATGAAGAGACCCAGGGGAGTCAACACTTATGGGTCCAGAGTTGGTACATGAAACCGATGAGAAGGTGCAGATAATCCTGAAACAGATGAAGACTGCACAGAGCAGGAAAACGTTTTATACCAATAGGAGATAAAGACCCTTGGAGTTTTAGGATGGAGACCATGTTTTCCTTTCGGTCTCATCTCGACAGAGTTTGCAGAGATTTGGCTGGAGAAGCAAGTTATCTCTAAGGTTCATTAATCCTTTTGAGTTTCTAACTGGAGCTGGAGAGATGACCTACTGCCTATCTCTTCGCACACATATGCACCTGGTGCATGATGTTTTTCACGTGTTACAGCTGATGAGGTACGTTCATGATCCATCACACATCATTAACTATGGAAATCTAGACATTGACGATGGGGTGACATTTTCATAGTTCCTGGTGGAGATAGAGGATTGATATGACCAGGTCCTTCATGAATAGTTTGCTCCAATGGTGCGTATTCGGTGGTAGCACGAGTATCTCTAGAAGATAAAAATGGATCAGGAGGCTTAGATTCATTCTCAAAACCCCCACCTCTTTTATTTTCCTCTGTTTTGGATTTCAGGAATTTTATATCCCTAAGGTGGGGAGAAAGTAATATCCCATAATTTTCGTATAATTTTATTAATTATATGAAATTATTAGGATACTGCCAAAATTGATGGTATGTGATTCCGATGACCCGAGTGACTGGAATGTTCCATTGAAAAAAAGTTAATATTTTAATAGGGATCATGAGGAGTTATCCTGAAAATATGGAATAACTCTTAAATGGTTTCCTAGTTAAGAAATCTAAGGGAACCATGGTGTTCAAGAGGGTGGGTTTACCCTAGGCTTTACTGAAGTTTATTCGGCGCAGGCCTCCGGTGAGAAAACCCAAAAATGGCATGACCGAAAATTAAATAAGTAAATAAAATTATTTTATTTTTCAAATGCTTCTAACTCACAAACAATGACTCAGATTAAAAATTAGATACCAGCACTGAACTCATAATGGTATGATTTTCTTAGGGAGATCCTAACATTGTCTGGTGCGGGCCAACATTGGGAGTTAGTTTTTGGTCATATATAAAATAATTAAGTAACAATTATTTTATGGTAAAATCATTATAACTCTTAAACGGTAACTCATATTATAAATCTAAGAGTACCATTGATCTTGTGAGGGAGTTTTCCCCTTAGGCAAAGCCTAACCTCAACTGGCATGGGTAGAGGGTGACAATTAATAATTTTCAAAATTTTGTAAGGTATGTTCAGTAAACTTGTGGGAAAATATTTCTACCTTTTGAACTGGAGTTCAAATAAAAAATTTGAGGATACCGTTGAATTTTTAGCATCGTGATTTTCTTAGGTGAAGCTTAACTTTTACTACCAAGGGTCGGATGTGAAAGTTAATTTTTGGACTTTACAAATAAAACTCAATTAGTTATTTTATTCTTTTCGCACTGTTGAGAGGCGGATCATGGGACCGCGGTGTAACATCAATCTTGAATGAGATTCATTTAATGGTATGACCCTTGGATTTCATAAATTTGACATTTTGTGAATTAATGAAACATTAATTATGGTTCATTATTTAACCACAATAAAAAAATTTCAATGTGTGTGGTTCCTTTTCTTATATTTTAACAATATTAGGGCATGGGTTTTGGGGATCGATGTGAGGAAGATCTGACGAAACGCCAATGGAAACATGCTCCAACGAAGAACAATGAAAAAATTAATGCCAATGAGAATCCTCTAATGTGAACCCCTCTTCTTCATCTATAGTGTCTTCCAACGAGTTCTAGGCAAGAGATTTATGAGCTTAATTCCTCCCTCTTTTCCATTCTTGAATATTATCAAGAACGTGGACCAACCGCGCAACAAGTTAATCCGTGTTTCTTTCTTTAATCCAAGAGGATGATGTGGAGATAATTTAAGTGGTTTCAATGAATAATATACCTTCCCATGTTATAATGCTAATGCAGAGGGTGCAGGCCGAACCGAAAAAGGCCCAGACCCTCGGCTGAACTTGTTCTTGATGCGTTCTTTGTGGGCGACCAAGCATCACATTGACAAGGAAAAAAAAGAGGGCCACATAGTGATGGAAGTTTCCAGGGAGGCCCTTAAGCATAGTGGAAAAATATAATGGACCTCCAATTTTTCACTGGATTCCCTTGAAAGCTCGACAAGCACGGTGATGCCAACAATAGGGGCAGGCATTGGCCGGATCACGCAGGTTGCGAGGAGGTGGCGGTGCCTAAAGGCCCCACACTAGACAAAGGGGGAGGCCAACCATCACCGGATGTGTTAAAGTGGGTGGTGATACACAGCAGCCCTCCAGGAGGAGGGCCACAGCTCTGAGCCGTGGCGGAGGGCGGACTCGCGCACGCGGCTTCCGCTGTTGACTGGTCCACGCAGACAGGTCAGTTGGAATGGTGACAACTGGTGATGATGATGGAGGATTTTAATGGACAGAGTCCATTCAGGAGGGGATCAGACCCCCACAACCTACTGGTGGGCCATGCGCAGCCATCTTTCTAGATTGGGCTAGCAACCTGGCAGGCCACGCCCAGTCGTGTAGGCCTACCTGGTCCCACAACCCAGTGGGTCGAGCCCATGGTCCAACAAGTTCGATCTAGGCCTAGCTGGATCAGGTCAGGACCAGCTAGTTCATGAAAGGTCCATTGGACTGGTTTGGGTCGGTTTGACCGGGTCGGACGGGACTCGAACCCTTTTAGGACCAATTTCTCTTAAAGGGGTGTATCTTCTAAATCAGATGTTTGTTTGACGAACCTTCTATGGTGTTGGAACCCTTCGGCCATGGTTGTCCTTCTGAGATAATCCAAATGGGATTTAGAGAATGTTGGAGTATGGCCAGGTTGGATCAGGCTCAAATCCAACCAGACCCCCTAGCACTAAAATGCCTTTAACTTATAGACTAGATGTCTGATTGATGCTTTGTATGTTGCATTGGAACCCTTATGACATGGAAGTTCATCGGGTTACTTCTTCATGGGATTTCGTGGTGGTTGAGGTATGATCGATATCATGGGTATCAGTTTCTTGAAAACTCAAGTGCACTACGTGTGGGAATCTTGTGGCTGGCTATCATGAGACATATGACCCTTTATGGATCAACATCAAAATTACCCTATGTTGGTCAGCCGTAGCGTGGACTAACGAAGAGTAGCCTTAGATTAGCCTATCAAGGATCAACAAATTATGAACCTATGTGTATCGGTGACTTATGACCCAGTGTGGATCGAAAACTTATGATCCTGTGTGGATCAATGTCTTACAAACCTCTATGGATCAATAGTAGTGCGACCTGACAAGGGATATCCTTAGAGAAGCCCCTCATGAATTAGCAACTTACAACCTTTGTGGATCGATGACTTATGACCCAGTGTGGATCCGCAGTTGTGTGACCCAAAGAGGACCAGCCATAGAGTGTCCCGTCATGGATCAGAGACTTACAACCCTGTGTAGATTGACGACTTACGACCTTATGTGGATCTGTGACTTATGACCCTATGTGGATCGGTGATAGAGTGACTTCTTCATGGTTCATCATTGGAACTTCTCAGTGGAATAATATGTACTAGATTTAAGACTAATCATCATTTTTCATGTTCTTTACGTTATATAACTAGTGTGAGTTGTCTTTTTATTTGTACTTTGTGCTTGAGATCATGCTTTTTGGGTTTTCCTTTTTGGAATTATGAGAGGCCTTTGAAGGTTTTGGGGTCCCTACTGGGTACTATTATACTCACCTTTGCATGGGCTTCACCCAAACCTTATTGTGTCTGGTGGTGATGATAATCATATTTGACCGAGACTTGGGAGATAGGACTGGACAGTGTATTGAGGTGACTGATTGGTGAGGAGAGCCACAGAGATGAGTTATACACATCCTTCTGGTATGATCCTTAGCAGATGATCTCAGGAGCTATTTTACCTTCTTTTCCAACTGGGCTTGTTTACTGGCCCCTTTAATTTCAGTACCTTATTTTACACTCAGTGGTGGTTTTTAGTTGTGGTTGTATCTTTCTTCTTCCATTGTGTTTTACTTGTGTACAGTGTGCCCTATCTGTGTGTGTATAGGTTTTGAGGTAATGCCTTCCCATTTTAGGGATGAGCCTATCTAGTACTAGTCTCTAACCCCTGGATTATGGATGGAGGGCTTGGGGTAGTCATAGCATGGGCCCTAGGGGACGGGTCATGACACACTATCTTATTCCTTTTTCTATAAGAAAATGAATTTTCTCTTAATTTCTATTCATTGATCATGATGGAAGTATTTATTGAATAATGTTTCCTTAATTACTTTCCCTTCCATGATTTCTATTTCACATTCCTCCTTAGTATTCTGGATCAGAGATGATAATTGATCATCATCACCCCTCAGGTAATATAATTATTGTACTACCTTTTCCCTTTCATCAGATCCTACATCAAAAAATATCTTTTCAAGGGACTTGATCCATTTCTTAGCTACCACTAGATTAGTAGTCCCACTAATTGGTTGGGGCTTCTCCCACATGAAAACATCCAACATAGGTGTAGTATGTTTATCCTTAATAACCTAAGTAAGCTATCCTAATATGGGAATGATCTTTGCACCTCTGACAACAACTATGTTTACTTGATCAGCAGGGAAATCTATTCATTATCAATAGATATTGATTCCATTTATTCCATTAGGTACCATCACTAAATAATTACACACACTGAGTTAGCTTATATTCATTATGAGTATTGAGCCAAATATTCACTATAATGAATTATCATAACTCTCAGGTTTTTTTAATATCTAGTTTCCAAGGTTTCTACTAAACCTTCTCTAATACCAACTGTAAAACCCCCGACCCTAGTGGCCCAGGGTAGGTGGTTATTTTATTATAATGGAATTGATATAAGAGATCACATCAAATAATTATTATGGGTTACACACACTATAAACATGAATCAATAATACGTAAAGAATAATCTATAAGGCATATTCAATGTGGTAAGGTAATTAACTAAAAAACATGTTCCATTTTATCAATAAAATTATAATGAAAATTCATATATATATATATTCATGATAAAAATCTCAGGGAAATAAATAAATTAATAGCGAATGAAAGAAATGATTAATTATTGGGCGTCATGTATTTGGA
This sequence comes from Viscum album, assembly GCA_963277665.1. Classification (NCBI taxonomy): domain Eukaryota; kingdom Viridiplantae; phylum Streptophyta; class Magnoliopsida; order Santalales; family Viscaceae; genus Viscum; species Viscum album. The sequence continues at coordinate 359,103,232 of OY728121.1, forward strand.
ACTAGAACCACTACTATCAAGACCTTTCACAAGGCAGTTTATGTCTGTTGGTAGAAACCTATCTGACTATGCTTTGAAAAAAACGTGAAGGGTTAGTCAAAAAAATTTGTGTCTCATTATATTTTTCAACTCATCAAGGGGATATCTAATTCAAATCCCCATCCACAAATATAAGTCCAAATCATTATTCATTCATAGAATTAATTCATGAACAATACAACTTATCAAAATATCCATATTGATAAGAGGATAGGGATTTATCAATATTCCCCAGTTAAAATATCATTCAAAGTAAACGAAGTTTGTAAAAATGGTTATGGATAAAAAATAATCATATTCATGATATAAGAAATTTTTATATTTAATAAAATATTAAATTGTAGATTATCAAAAAAAAAATTTAGTACATACACCAGGGAAATGAAAATAGGTGCATAACATTAAAAATATGCCTTAATGACGGAAAAATGAGATGAAGTCCCTACAAGGATCATATCATTTATAAAATGAATGAATTATTTGTATTTACATTAAATAAACATAAATTTTTTAAAATAAATAATTATATCCTGAAAATTAATTTTACACATAACCTTAGCATGAAATAATCAATGAAATAGAAGGTTAACCCAATGAATGAAAATTGAGTTAATAAATCCCTTACCACTTTATATTCAGTCGAATTGTATGCCACATAAAATCAGTGATCGTCAAATGAAACATTCAATACAATGAATATAAAGAGAGTAATGATATGATATATTAATGGGAAGTTTGTTAACCATTCATAAGATATAAGGTATGAATAAGGAATATATCTCACAGATGTAAAAGTGAGATGAGAAAACCCCTACCTTATGTCCGAAAGTGTTCCATAATTGTACTTAATGTCCTATATAATCAAATTTGATTCATGAATTACGTAATTAGGAACCTATTATTCATATATTTTGTTTATTATTATTTTATTAATTTTATTTAAGGCTATTCTGGTGTGTTATAATGTTTAAGTTCATTGTTTTGGGAGCATTCATTTCATAGTTTTACGGTCAGTTCCTTGAGTCTAATTATGGGAGTTCTTATTATATTGAAGAAAAAATCCAGAACTAAATAATTTAGTAATAATAAAATTCCAAAATGTTAAAAGGTCTCATATATTATTTGGTTAAATCGTATGAGGATGAATCATTAGATAAAACATTGAATAAACTGGTTTATGTTATTTGGGTAGTTTTTATAACCATCACAAGCTTGTACCATTTTATTCAATATTGTTTTTATATGTTGGTTACAGAATATGATATAAATTATAATATGTATATTAAAACATTATTTAACCATAATAATTGATTTATGACCATCCTTGAATGTGGTAATGGAAAATGGAAACACATCATCCATGAAGGTGGTGGATCGACACATCAGGAACGATGCTTCCATTGTTAGAATAAAAGGAGGGGAGAAGAGATTTGATGATGAATATTCCATTAAAACAATAAAACTATATTACATATATGATAAATGGGTTATAATTCCACTTTTCATAATGAGAGTTGAGTATAAAATAAGAAAATAAAATAAAATAAAAGATAAATAAGGTGGATTTTACCTCTTGAATATCACCTCCTTGGGAAACTCCTTAAGACACATGGATTTGGAATTTTGGTAAGAACAGTTGGCCTTGGATGTGGGGAAATGGATTTGGAAGGGAATTTGGTAGAATTTATACAATATTAATGTCTCATAAGGTGTGAGGAGGAGTGGTGAGGGGTTGTAGTTATAGGTGGAGCAGAGAGATGTTTTTATTATTTTATTCATTTTCTTATTAGTATGGCCAAAGACTGTCAATAGTGTTTATTTTTTTGGCTAAATATAGTAAACAGTTAATTTTATTTCAAAATAATGGGTGCTTACCTCTTACATACGTGATCCATGAATAAAAATTTTATTTATTTACTTATAATCTTAAATACCATAAATTATTGTATTTCCCAATTCACCAAAAGTTCAAATATTTTAGAGAAATACCAAAAATTAACCCTAACCATATTTTTATGTTTAGATTAAAAAAATGGACTCCATTTTATGAAAATGATTTTATAAATATGAAAAAATTAATTTCTAATTAAAATAATTATATGTTCAAAAATACCAATTTTAATATGATAAACGATTTCACAAAACATTAAAAAATTTGTTATGGTCTAATAAAATTATATTATAATTATAATAAAAAAAATATAAATTTATGAATATATTTTATTCAAATAAATCTTAATTTAAATCATTATATTTATTATAAAATTGAAAATAAACATTTACGTTTCACAAAAAAACCAACACTTTCTTTGTCATTTTTAAAACATTTATTTATTGATTTTATAATATATTTATATTATATTGTCATTAATGAGATACTTATATTTTATTTTTAATTTAATAGAGGAGGTAATTATTATAATGGGCATATTACTATTCCTAACAGCCACAAAACTATTCCAATGTTCATTTTAATATTTTATATTATATCATAGTATGTTCAATTTTAGTATTGTATGCAACATAAGATATCAAATAAGTTGAATTTATCTAAGAATATACAACCATAAAATGACTGGTTGTTATAGATAACAACCATATTCTCTAGTTATAATACATTGAACAAAAAAAATTGTTGTATGATGTAATTTATTCCCTTCTATTATACTCTTGTTTTTTTATGGAAACTAGCTCTTTCATTCCCTATTTTTTCACACTTAAATCACTTTAGAGATTCCTTGTGGAATTTCCCTTGGTTCCCCTTTCCACATTATTATCACACAGGATATCAAATATTATTTCCTTTATCAGCTTTATCATATGAAATTCCTTGAGACTTTTTCCTCTTCTTCTTTTACGTATTTGGAAATTCAACTATGTGTGAGTGATTAATTTTGATTTTTTATAGCTAGTTTTTTATAATAACAGGGAGTATTACATGTGCTCCCATAATGTTGGGTATCTCATTTGAGAATTCATCACATTTCCCATAACATTGGTTGTTGACTCAGTTCATCCTATTTCAATCCATTGACTCAAATATAGGAAAAAATTAGGGATGATTACATTTAAACTATTGATCACATAAATTGGAAACAATTAACATTACAAAATACCAAATAAATGACATATATTCATTTACATATGAGTTTCTAGGATTAAATATAAGTTATCCATGATATATTTCCTTACATAGATTTTTTTATTATTGTTCTCTTAATAATTATTCATAATAAAATTATGAATTTACCAAATAATATCCCCTAGGAGTGTCGAACAAACTTTGAAAGAATCCACAATGTCATGCACTAGTTCCCAATCAAGATTATCTCAATACGGTGTCTTTAGGACTGTCACCCTTAGGTACATCAATAACAAATCCACTACCACTTATAGTACCCAAAATGGATATATTTTATAGAAAACTAATTACTCTATATTTTACCAAAACATAGGGATGTTTTACTATACATAGTGTTATATTTAAGGCAGTCTCTATAGTTTTCTAATCTTAATCCAAGAACTAACTATACTTTAATTTTATGCAAACTATGAAAACCCTAGTTTTTATTACACGTTAATTCGTGATTTATAACATAATAAAGCACAAAATATAGTCCATAAGATCAATAAGTATAGTTTATTCAAGTAATTGGGTACTTTTATGAAAAATTTAATTATGGGGTACATCGATATTAATGAAAATTACCATAACATGGTAATAATTTTAAATCATTCATAAAACTATATAGGATAACCTATGGACATACGTAGGAGTAATCTATAAAGATAAGTAAGGGAATAAAAAATGATAACATGAAGAAAGTATTACATGATAGACAATTGTCATTTAAATTGAAGATAAAATGGGTTAGAATCATAAACATGAACAAGGAGGCTTGATATAACATGGTTACATAAATGCAACATGAGATATTTGGAAACAAATTTAAACATTAAATAATAGGAATAAGTCAAGGTTAACCACCAGAAAATCATAACATAAGACAAAAACATGGCATCTCATGAAATAAAAACATTACCAAATGCATTGGAGTTATATCTGGGAACACCTGTTACAGTCATATCATTTATTTGAATAATTGTTCCTAATAGAACATATAACATAAAAACATATTTCATCATATTTAATCCCACAATTAAGGATTTTTGGTAACATACATGGAATTAAAAAATAAATTAATTATTGGTAAAACTAGGTCAATACCCTTGATTTAAAATGGGAATGGGTATACACCACAATTGATTGGCATGGAAAATCATACAAGCATTTCAGCAATTTAATGACAGTAAAGATTCATTAAATTGTTCAATGAGGGAGAAGTGGGTATCTAACCACTTGGTCGAAATAATTAAAGTATAAGGTATATGTAATAACATAATCCAACATGAAAATTTATGAATTTAATAGGTATAAGACAAGGAGAGTGCTTGGATAAAATCTTGGCATGAAAATATCATAGGATAATTTCTGCAACATAAAGGGGGTACATTATGAATCATGGAAGGGATTAATGAGCATGGAAGGGATATCTAAGAACATGGAAATCATAAGGGAAGTAATTTGGGTATATAAACCATATCCCACCAATGAAATTAGAATCTATAGTGAATTACATAAATAAGGTGTTTGAATAAATAAGTGAAAGATAGAATCCTTTAATAAATTTCATCATAATAACAGCTTGGGTAAATTCTATAATGAGAGGGGATAAATAATATATAATCATTAGGACATAAATTGGATCATATAGTAATATTTATAATGTCATGAAAACAAAACAATTGAGATTGAAATGGCTAAATACAAATAAGGCACTTGAAGTGAAATGAAGGGAGAGAGGTCCCTTACCTTGAAAAGGTTGTTCAAAAATCATGGAATGAAATTCTTGAAAGATTGGGGGAACCTTTTTAGGAATATAGAGAGGGTAAAATAGAGTAAATATGTGATTAATGTTTTTTAGTAAAATTTATTGGGATATTGGGTGGTTTATATAGAAAAATATAGGGGGTTCTTTATTATTTCCCAAACATAGGTTTTGGACTCCATAAAATATAATTAAAAAATGAAATCATTCCAATGGTTTTTACCAAATATGATTTTTAGTAATTATTTTATAAGGATAAGGGTGGAACTCATTAAAATATTACCCTCGGTGATGTGTAATTGATTCCTGTTCACGAAGAGATGATTTTAAAAACTTTAAAAATAATAATATAGGTTTTGAAGGATTCTTAAAAGCTTTATAAAATTTATAAAATAACCTATAATTTACATTATTTGTAAGGGGAAATTTTTATTTGGTCTAAAAAACCATTTATAGAATTTATTACACCACTTTTAGGTCATTATGATTTCATAATACACACTTTATAATTATATCATATTTAATTTTTATTAAAAAAATATAATATCTTTGAAAATTAAGAAAAAATAATTTTTGGATAACATCATCATTTTGATTCAAAAAATAATATCTTTTATTCAAAATAATTTGATAAATATATGAATTTTTACTTTGAAAACAAAAAATCTTCATTTTCTAGAAATGATGGTTTTTTGCCAATAATAGTTTTTGAACCCTTATAACAATTACATTTGAGTACAAGAAAATAACATTATCAATTAAATTTAATAAAAATTATTTAATATTATTATTTTCTAAAAAATATCATTTATTTTAAAAATTCATGAATTAATTAACAAGGAATGTATTAATTGAAATTTCATTTTATACAAAAGTACAATGTTTGTTTTATATTATTGAAATTTAATTTTTAATAAAATCATTGATTAATTATTTATAAAGGAAAAAAAATAATTTTTATAATCAAAATAAAATATACATATTCATACTATTAGTGTTACTTTGTTTGTAGTTCTTGTTAAATTATTTTTATCCTTTATTAACCTATTTTATATTCACCAAGGTAATAAATATTTAGTACAATTTTAATTTATATTATCCAAAAAATAAGTTGAATTTATGACCTAATAATAATTATGATATTTTAAAGTATTTAATAAATTTTTTCAGTATAAATTCATATAGGTCGATGAATTAAAATTAAAAAAAACCCCACAAGCGTTATAGAAAGCGGTTTTTGGAAAAAAATGATTTTTAAAGAAAAAGATGATTTGACTTTATCTCTATAGCAAGTAATCTTCACTATATAAATTAAAATTTATAATTATATATATATATGATATATAATTTTAATTTAATAAATACCCCAATATGGGTTATTTTTATTTAATTGAAAATGTGAAATATTATGCATTTCAAAATTGTTTTCAAAACAATGTGTTTTTAAGTCCAAAAATAAACGTATACGAAAATCTAATATAAATATGATTCAAATTTAATTAATTGGATTAAATATATCTATACAATATTTATGTTTATTTTAAATATAACTAAAATAATAATCAGACTTTTATGTTACAGAATTTATCAAAAGAAATGATTTCTTTACAAAACAAATTGGTATTTTTCCTATTCAGTGAAAAATATATATATATTTGAAAAATCCCAAAATATCGCCAAATTTTAATTTTGATATGATGATATAGAACATGATTATAATTTTTTAAGATAAATTTTCAAAATGGTCTAGAAATTAATTATAATAGTCTTTCAGAAAAAAATAAAAATCATTTTTTGAAGAAAATGTATTTTTGATGAAGAAATATTACATTACTAAAAATTGAGTGATTATCAACTAAAAATTATAAATATATTTATATTGAGTTATAAATATATATTTATATATTTTATATATTAGTTGTTCCTATTAATAAATTCAAATGTAATATCTAGGTGATAATGTGATTATTTAAATAATCATTGTTTGTGTGGGTTTAGTGTTGTGTATTGCATACACTATCAAACATTATTTTCTATTTTAAATACTCAGGGTGCTGCAATACTAATGATGTCGTCGAATAGATCCTGATTGAGAACCAATAAATTTAAGATCAATTCCATGTCAGTTATCGATAAAGAATAATATAGTCACCAAAACCCCTTATCTTACCTATTTTCAAGAGGTTTCACTAATTATATAAAAAAGGACATGGGCTCTATTGGACATTTTTGTACATCTAAAAAATGGTAAGATATCAAAGACTAGAAGGAACCAATATAGTGACCTAGCCTTTTCTTACATTACAATTACATCATTATAAAGATAAAAAACATAATAGTATTACCCATATAGGATCCAAAGTTTTAGTGTCTTGGAAAAAATAGGTTCGTACATAACATTTACAACATCAAGCATAATTATTTATTTAATTCATTCTTCCCTAGCATCTTATTGGAACTTGACCTATACTTAGTACATGTAGTCACCTGAGGTTATACATCAAAAAGGGGTGACCTAAATGCCTAGTAAGAGGATAGATTTGAACAATATGACAATGGTTGAGTATAATCATAACATAGGTAAAGTATCCGGAGCATGGGAGTAATCATTAATACAAGGCTTGAAATGTGGCAATGCATAAAAATGAAACATCACGTATTAGTGGTTAACTACCACACATAGTTGTGAAAAAATATATAATCTTATCCATAAATAATTTAACTTCAAATCATTAGATTTATAACTTTACCCAATGCATTGGAGCGCTGTATAATTCTGGGAACTCCCGTCATATTCAAACATTCATATTGAGCTATAAAATTCTCGGTGCACCCGTCACATCATAACATTATCATTGTCATGCATGCCACATAGGACATATATAAAAAATGGACCTAACAAACCCTTGTAATGGAATAGATTTCATATCATAATAACACATCCATAAACTTTGGGTTCCCAAAAGAAAGTGGGAATAACATACTTGATACAACAACCATCAACCTTGGGTGAGAAATAAAAGGTTGGTTTATGAAGGAAGAGTTCTTTTAGAAAAAATATGTTTTACATAAACTCTAGTGTAAAAAATTTATATCCCAGAAAAGGTAAGATAATTATGAATAAGTTATTTTTAAATAGTGACCATACCAAAAATGGAGTAAAAGATGGGGAACCTGAAAAAAGAAAGTTGTGTTCCAAAATTTCCCCTTACCTTGTATCTGAACGCTTTCTTCGCTTTAATGACCGGTATAACCACATTATATTAATTAATTATAAATTCCAGAACCTTTTTTTACAATAATATGTTTCATTATGGTTTCATTAAGTTACTTTATGGGCCTCTGGATGAGTTATAGGGTTTAAAATCATTATTTAGGAATGTTTGTTTGTATGGTTTTCATGACTGGTTCACTTGTATTCATAAATGGATGTTCATGTAGAACATGGATAAAAATATATAAATGATGTTAAATGTTATTAGTTATATTTCATGATTTTAAATGTTCTTATAATTTATTATATTATATACCATGTGGATGAATCACTAGATAGGATCTTAATGATGATCGTTTGGGTAAATTTGGTGGCTTTTCGTCCACAACGAACTTGTTTCTTTAAATCATTTAGTAATATGTACATAATTTAGTTCTTGAACATTAAATAAGATATAATACATATAAAATAATATGTTTCAACCATAAAAATGGATTCATGACTAGATCTGATGGCATAAAATAAAATTTGAAAACATGTCATTGTTGAAGGTGATAAATTAACACCACATGAACAACGTTTTCCATTCGAAAATAAAAAAGAAGGGTAAAAGGGGGTTGGATGATATAATATCCCATTAGTATAATAAAATTATATTATATTTATTATACATGAGTTACCATATCATTTTTAATATGATAGGTTGGGAGATAATAAGAAAAGGACTTGAAATTGAAAGGAAATTAAAGGAAAGAGAGAGAGAGAGGAATTGCCTCTTGAATCCTCCTCTTGAGATCCTCCTTAAGGAAGCTAGTCTTGGTCTCTTAATGAGACCAAAAGATCTAGAACGTGGCAGATGGGATACAGGTTGATTCTTGGGTAGATTTTAGACCAGTATGGAAGCTTTATTGGTGTGGTTAGAAATGGGGAGGGAGAGGGGTTATTCATACATGATGAGGGGGTGTTTTTTAGAATAGAATATTAAATAAAATAATATATCAAATGTTAGACTTATTAATAGAAGTTTTTTGACATCACAAATCATATATTAATATAATATAATTATTTTTAGACTTTGAATCATCTTTATAATTCGAATTAATTAATTTATTAAAAGGAATGTAAAAGAAAGAGAAAAAGATACTTTGAGGAATAACATTTTGACTTTACACTTTGGAAAGTTATTTTTAGGTTTAGAAATCTAATTTATTGTATTTTAAGGAACCATTTATAAAATTAAATAAAAAATGTCCGAATATAAAGTTCTAGAAATTTTATGTCATCATTACATCATGAATGATGCAATTTATAATGCACATGTTATGTGAAAAACTGTATTTTTTCTATTCACCTGAAAATTGAAGTATTTCCAAAAAAATAACAATAATTAAACTCATCCATTTTTTGATGTTTAGAATCCAAAAATGAAGTCCATTTTTCGAAAATAATTTTCTAAATATTATTAATTTAATATTTAATTAAAATCATAATTTACTTGAAAAATATAATTTATAAAATTTAAACTAATTTTATAATTCTTTCGAAAATTAAATAAGGTCTTATAGAATTGCCTTCAAACTAGAAGAAATAAAAAAATTTAATTTATGAACACATTTTATGAAAATAAATTTTAATTAAAATTAATTAATTATTTATTATTAATTATTTATGACTTACAAAAATTCCAATATTTTTACTAAGGTCAAATTGTAACTTATATGATACCTAAAGTTTATTTAATCATTAAAAGGTAAGGTTACTATTACATTTGATGATTTAATATTCATAAGGGTAATATTACTATCTATAAGGGTAGGTAACTATTCATAACGGTATGTTACTATTTACCAAAAAAAATTGTTCTATTAGGCTCGAAAAATCATCCTGAACTAAACCGTGTATGTCTGATTGTCGAAATTCAAAACACAGAAGTGGAAAAATTATATCTGGTGATCACATTGTATTTCGTATCATGAAATTTCATTATGCATCCTAATGTGATCATACTATAAGTTTTAATTATAAGAACAAAATTTCATTGATAAAACTTTGGGTCGTTATATTTTTCCCTCATAATGAAATTTCGCCCTAAAAATTTCATTTTATTCAAACATGTGAGGGTACTTCTCCTTCACCACCTCCTCCAGTTCCCAAGTAGTTTCTTCAAACTTATGTGACCTCCAAAACACTTTGAAATGGTGGGTTGTCTTGTGGCGTAGAACCTTATTTCTCTGGTCCAAAATCTTCACTGGCTGCTCCCCATAAAAGAGATCATCATCCAGCTATACCAACTCTGAGTTCAATACATGTGAGGGATCTTGTATGTACATCATCATGAGTGATTTGTGAAACACATTATCAAATTGATCCATATTTGGTAGAAGTTCAAGATGATAGGCCACGGCTCCCATGCGTTCAAGGATCTCAAAGGGGCCAATTTACCTTATTCCTTGCTTCCCTTTCTTTCCAAACCGCATGACTGTCTTCTATGGTGATATTATAAGGAAGAATTTATCTCTGACATCGAACTCCAAGTCCCTTCTACTGTTTTCTGCATAGCTCTTTTGCTGACATTGAGTATCTTTTATATGTTTCTCAATGAATTGAACCTCCACTGTCATCTCTTGCATAAGGTCAGGTCCAAGTATATTTCATTCTCCAACTTCATCCTAATAGGTTTGAGTTCTACCTCACTTTCCATACAAGGCTTCATATATGGCCATTTGAATACTTGAGTGGAATCTATTGTTATATGAGAACTCAACCAATGGGAGATGTAAATCCCATCCACCTTTGAATTCTAGAGAGAAGGTTCTTAACTTATCATCAACTATTTGAACAATACTTTTAGATTGGCCATCAGTTTTGGGGTGAAAGGCCATGTTGAAATTTTATTCAGTACTCAATGCATGTTGAAGACTTCACCAGAATTTAGATGTGAACCTTGGATCATGATCAGAGACAATTGAGAGTGGAATACCATGCAGTCTCACTACTTCATTTACATATATCGTTGAATGTTGTTCAAGATAGAGTTCGTCTTAAATAGCGATAAAATGGGTAGTCTAGGTGAGTCATCCAACCACAACCCATATTGCATTATTTCCCATCATCGCATTCGAGAGACCCATGACAAACTCAATAGTGACATTCTACCATTTCCATATGGGTATAGGAAATGGATTCATCAACCCTTAGAACTTTTGTTTATCTACTCTAACTTACTGACATACTAAGAACCTTGAGATATAGTCCGCAATAAGCTTCTTCATGTTACCCCAGCAGAAGTGTTCATGGAGATCTCGGTGCATCTTGGTGATACCAGGATGGATAGAGAATGTTGAGATATGTGCATTTTCTAATATCTCCTTCTTTATCCCCTATGATTTTGTCACACAAAGTCACGTTCAAAACTGAATCACACCATCATCATCGATATGGAACTATTGTAGCTTCCCTTCCTTTACTACATTCACCCCTTTTTCTAACTCCAGATCACCCCTTTGTGCCTATTTAATCATCTCTTTTATTGATGGTTGTGCAATCATTTGGGAAAGGTAGGATGTATCCCTTTCCCTTATGATATCCAAATCCATCGTTTTCATATCCAAGAAGATAATGTCTTTCACAATCCATAACATGGATAGATTATAAGGTTCTTTTCTTCGTAGAGAATAAACTACCTTGTTCTCCTTTCTAGGATGATAGTGAATAGAATAATTGTAGCCCTTAATTATCTCTAACCAAATCCTTTAACACATGTGGATCTCCTTTTGTTCGAATATATACTTTATGCTCTAGTGTTCGGTGTATATGTCACATTCTCATCATAAAGGTAGTGCCACAAGATTTTAACTGCAAAAATCAAGGCTGTCATCTCTAGATCATGCATCAGGTAGTTCTGCTCGTGGATCTTCAATTGCCATGAGGCATAGGCTATTACATTATAATTTTTCATGAGTACACAACCCAGGAATTTCATTGAAGCATCATTATATATCACAAAACATTCTCCTCTTTTTAGTAATGTGTGTATAGGTGTAGTGACCAGCCATCTCTTTAGCTCCTTGAATCTTACCTCACATTCTTTCGTCCGGACATACTTTACACCTTTCCTTGTCAAATTATTTAGTGGGCTTGACAATCATGAGAAATTTCTCACTTAACGTCAGTAGTACCCAGCTAATCCAAGAGAACTACATATTTCTGTGACACTAGAGGGCCTTGGCCATTCCTCGATCACCTTTGTTTTATAGGGGTCCACAGAAATTCCCTCACTTGTGATCACATGTCCCAAGAGTGTTATTTGCTTCATAAAAAAGTCAAACTTACTGAAATTGGCGTACAAAATTTCTTTTATCAATGTCACCAACACAAGTCTTAGATGTTCTTCATGTTCCTCCATGCTCTTGGAGTAGATAATATCAATGATAAACACTAACACAGATTTTTCAATGTAATGTCTAAAGACTATAATCATCAAATCCTTGAATATTTAAGGTCATTTAGTAAGTCCGAAGGGCATCACCAGAACATCATACTCCCCATACCTTGTATAGAAGACAAACCTCTGAATATCTTACCTCCTCACCTTAAGTTGATGATATCCAGAATAAAGATCCACCGTGGAGAAGTATTGAGATCCTCTTAACAGATCAAACAAGTCATCAATCCTTAGAATAAAATTTTTGTTCTTTATAGTGATCTTGTTGAGTTACCAATAATCGATACACAGCTGCATTGTTTCATCCTTCTTTTTAACAAAGATCACTGGTTCACCCCAAGGTGATGCACTAGGGAATATGAACCATTTGTCCAAATTCTCTTGTAGATTCTTCTTTAACTCCTCTAGTTCAATAGGAACCATCATATAGGAATAGTTTGAGATAGGAGTAGCTTCGGGTATGAGTTTTATTGAGAACATTACCTCACGATCTGGGGGAAGTCCTGATAACTCTTCAGGAAATACATCACTGTATTCCCCCACAATGGGAATTTTTGTGAGGTTGGCACTTTATTTGACTCAACCATTTGGGAGAGGTATGATTCTTTATATGTAATCAATATCCACATAGTTGAATGATTTTTTGAAGGAGATTCATGATCTTATTTTATTTTTAGAGGTGCATGTGATGGTTTGAAATATGAAAAGATATTTCCTTTTCCCGACAGTTAATACATGCACTATATAACAAGAGCCAATCCATTCCCATTATAGTGTTGAATTCCACCAGGGGAAGTATTATGAAATTCTTTGGAAGAATCTTCCCACATACAAAAATAGGGGAATATTCAAACACATGGTTTTAAATTATTTCACAACTTAGTATTTTTACAAATATCTCTACTTAAAGGTTTCAGGGCTTTCATTTTATAGTTCTAGAAAACGTGCAAGATATAATGGAATGTGCAGAACCAGAATCAAATAAGACTTTTTCCAATATTTTGTGAATAGGAAGTGTACCTTCTATGACTTGATTATCCTGATCCACTTCCACAGTAGCAATGGAAAAATACTTCCCTTATTCCATTGTATTTGGTGGCTGGTAACACTGATTACCCTTGAGGAATCGAGGTTCAGTGCACTTGCTTGAATAGTGCTCTTGCTCCCTATAGTTATAGCATAGAACCATGGTTGGTTCTCTCCTTTCTACCACCAAATTATCCTTATTTCTCATGTCTTTTAAACACTCTTTAGCATGGTTTATATCTTTCCAACACATGAATCATTTCTCCATCCCTTTGAGGCAATTCCCATGATGCAACTTCCCACATTTTTGTCATACGAGTCGTTGAAATTTCTTCTGACCATTAGAATTAGATCCCCAAGCTTGAAACTCTATCTTTATTTTCCTATCCCCATAGCCATGGGAGCATTCTCAAAAACTCCATATTCCCTTTGAGAGCATATAGAACAACTTATTTATAATTACCAAAGTCTCTAATTTCAAGATCATTTGAAAGGTGTGGTTTTAATCCATTAAAGAATCTATCATTTTTTCTATCATTGTTGATAACAAAACTCGAATCATACCTTGACAGACTTGTGAAATTCACTTCTTATGTTGTGATAGATTCTAATTATTTTTTCATGAGCTCGATGGATTCTCTCTCCATATTCATATGAAGTGTTTGTGGGAAATACATATTAATAAACATGATCTTAATGTCTTCACATTCCATCTATTCAATTTCATCCCTCGTCTTGCTATTCTTAATCAAATCCCACCATTGATCGGCCTCCCTATCTAGATGATAAACTTCTAGTGTCACCTTATCTCTATCTCAAAACAATGAAGCATAGAAAATATATTTTCCATGGATATGACCCATTATTCCACAACTAGTGGATCAGAAGATCCACTAAACGTCGGTGGTCATTGCTACATAAAACACTCGACAGCCAGTTGCTCCCTCTTAGGTGAAGGAGGACATTACCCATTATTCATTTTATTATTCATAACCATAAATATTTGGGTAATCATCACCATGATGTTTTGAACTCCATCTCCCAAATCATTGGGGATATCATTTGGGAAATCATTTCATTGGCTCTCGCATGAGTTGTTGGCCTGGTTTCTCCTAGTTCCCTCCATTTTTTAAAATAGAAAAGGTTAGAAAAAAATAAGTCAAAAATTCATGAATAAAATATTCATTTTTATGGTTTACACTAAAATAATAACTTATAGGATCCCTATGTAAAGCTTATTATGTGCATAGTTTTACTTAGTCTCATGCTAGAGGTTTTCTCTAGGGTTCACTAATCTAAATTCCCAAATTAACTAAACCTTGCCTCTGATACCAACTGTATTGACCAAGCCTTTTCATTCATTTCTATTACATAATTATAAAGATAAAAAACATAATATTATTACACATAGAGGATGAAAAGGTTTACTATATTGGGAAAACTGGGACCATATATAACATTTACCATATCAAACATAATCATTTATTTAATTTCTTCTTCTCTTGATTTTTATTGGTACTTGACCTCTCCTTAGTACATGTAGTCAACTAGGGATATACATCAAAAATGGGTGAGATAAATTCCCACTAAAAGTATAGATAATAAAAATATAACAATGAGTGATCATAATCATAACATAGTCAATGTATCATGAGCATGATAGGAATCATTAATAAAAGACTTGAAATGTGGAAATTCATAAAAATGAAACATCATGTCTTAGTGGTTAAAAACCACAAATACTTATGAACAAATATAGAATCTTGTTAACACATAATTTCACTTTTACTCATGAGATTCGTCACTTTAACTAATGCATTATAGATTTTTATAATTCTGGGTGCACCTATCACATTCAAACATTCATATTGCGATATATAATTCTGGGTGCACCCACCACATCATAACATTATCATTATCTTGCATTCCAAAGAGAACATATATAAAATATGATCATAACTAACCCATGTAAAGGAATTGGTTTCATATCATAAGAACACATTCATAAACATTGGGTTCTGAAAAGATGGTGGGAATAATATACTTGATACAATAGCCATCAACCTTGAGTGAGAAATAAAAGGTGTGTTTATGAAAGAAGGGTTCTTTGGGAAACAATTTGTTTGAAATAATATCCAGTGGAAAAAATGTGTATCCCATAATAGTTAATACAATGATAAGAAAATGATTTTTAATGAGTTAACACACCAAAAAATGGAGTGAAAGAGAGAGAACCTGAAGAAAGAAAGTTGGGTTCAAGAATTTCCCCTACCATGTATCTGAACGCTTTCTTCACTTTAATGTCCTATATAACCCCAATAGATTAATTAATTATAAAATAAAGAACCTTTTGTACATGAATATGGTTTATTATGGTTTCATTAATTTATTTTATGGTCCTTTGGTTGAGTTATAGAATTTAAAAACATTTTTATATAATGTTCGTTTTTATGGTTTTCTTGACCGGTTCACTTGTATTCATAAATGGAAGTTCATGTAGAACATGGGTAAACATATAGAAATAATGTTACATGTTATTAATTATCTTAAAGAATTTTAAATTATCTTATAATTTATCATATTATATACCATGTGGATGAATAATTAGATAGGATCATAAAGATGATTGTTTGGGTTAATTTGGCAGTTTCTTGTCCACAAAAAACTTGTTTCTTTTAATCATTTAGTAAAATGTATATAATTTAGTTCCAAAATATTAAATAAGATATAATACATATAACATAATCTGGTTCAACAGTAAAAATGTTTTCATGTCCATATTTGAAAACATGTTGTTTTGAATGTGATAAATTAACACCACACGAACATCGTTTTCCTTTCAAAAATAAAATGAAGGGGAGAAGGGGGTTAGATGCTATAATATCCCATTAATATCCTAACATTCCATTATTTTTTTGATACTGAAGTTACCATACCATTTGGATAATGATATGTGGGGAGAGAATAAGAAATTAACATGATGTTTAAATGTAATTATTGGAAAAAAGAGAGAGTGGAATTACCTCTTGAATCCCCATCTTGAGATCCTCTTTACGAAAGCTAGTCTTGGTCTCTTTATGAGACCAGAAGATCTTGGACATGGGATATGGGATATGGATGATTCTTGGTCAGAGTTTACAAAAGCCTTAAAACTTTAGCCGTATGTTTTGGCAAGGGGATGGAGAGGGGTTATTTTTACATGGGGTGGGAGTGTTTTTAGAATAAAATATTAAATAAAATAATATAGCAAATGTTAGACTTGTAATAGTAGTTTTTTAAAATAATATATAATATATTAATATAATATAATTCGTTTTAGAATTTAAATCACCTTTATTATTTGAATTCATTAATTTATTAAAATGAAAGTGAAAGAAAGAGAAAAAGATATTTTAAGGAATGACCATTTCACTTAAGGATTTAGAAAGTTATTTTTAGGTGTGGAAATTTAGTTTATTTTATTTTAAGGAACCATTTATGAAATTAAATATAATATGGAAAAATATAAAGTTCTAGAAAGTTTATGTC
Source organism: Viscum album (assembly GCA_963277665.1). Lineage (NCBI taxonomy): Eukaryota > Viridiplantae > Streptophyta > Magnoliopsida > Santalales > Viscaceae > Viscum > Viscum album. Next base: position 359,120,372 of record OY728121.1, read on the forward strand.
ATCATTACATCATGAATTCTGCAATTTATGATACACCAGTTACATGAAAAACTATATTTTTACTGTTCACCCAAAAATTGATGTATTTCAATAAAATCCTAAAACATCACCCAATCCTTTTTTCGACATATAGAATCCAAAAAATGAAGTCCATTTTTCAAAAATAATTTTATAAATATGATTAATTTAAAATATAATTAAAATCATAATTCACTTGAAAAATACAGTTTTTAAAATTAAAACTAATTTTTTAATGCTTTCAAAAATTACATAAGGTGTTATAAATTATCTTAAAACTAGAAGACATAAAAATTTTAATTTAAGAAAAAATTTTATGAAAAAAAACATTTAAATTAATTAATTAATCACAGTAAATGATTTATGACTTACAAAAATACTAATATTTTTACTAAGGTCAAATTGTCACCTATAAGATGCCTAAAGTTTATTTAATCTTTAAAGGGTAAGGTTACTATTAATTTCTCTGATTTAATATTCATAAGGTTCATATTGATATTCATAAGGGCTGATTACTATTCATAAGGGTATGTTACTAATCCCCAAAAATTATGTCTGTTCTATTAGACTCCAAAAATCATTCTGAACACAATCATGTATATCGGATTTTGGAAATTCCAAACATAGAAGTGGAAAATTTATATTTAGTGATCACATTGTATATAGTATCATGAAATTTCGTTTTTATTCCTAATGTGATTATACTATATGGCATAATTGGAAGAATGAATTTCATTGATAAAACTTTGGGTCATTATAACCAACATCAATTAATGTACATTTTATAGAACATTCAATAAATATTGTACCTCTTACTTCCACTGGACCAACATCAACCTACATCGAAAACACAACCACTTAATAATTTTTCTTCACTCATGACACTTGTAGTTGGATCCTTATAGTCTTTGATGATTTTCACTACAACATAGTGTCCATTTGATTTAATGATCCTTGAATATGACAAGCCATAAACATAACCAATAAGAACTTGTTTAAATTATCATTGAGTCCCTAAGTATTTCACATCCTCACAGGGGTGGGATAAGAATGTTGAGTGTGATCAACATTTCCACACCAATAGAAATTTAGGGGAGTACTTATGGGTACGACTAATGGTGCATAGGAGGATCAATACTCAGAAACACCTACACTAACCCAAAAATCATCATGCTAATTCCTCTTCTCTCCATATTCACTACTAAATCTACCACTAGGTGGAAGTTAATGAGCATATTATAAAATATTATCTTTCATGTTCATATATGAAATAATCTCCCTATAAAATATCTATTCATAAATGGATAACTTCAATATAAATAATAATGAGATAATATCTGGTCAAAAAACTTACAGATGCTTCTGAGCTATTTTCTAATCATTACACAACACCTATAGATAAAAACAAAATATCTTTACCAAAATACTGTTCAAATATAATATTGAATTCTCTATATATTTAAAATATATTAAATATAGATACTTTTATATCAAAAGATACCCTATGAAGAAATTTTAAATGAAGTGGGTCTTAAAATCCTTCCAATCCAAGCCCACATGCATTTTTTCTTGTAACATGTAATCCCACAATCACCTACTAGGGAACCTGAGGATAAACTTCACACACTTCACACTGATATCATCAGGTGTATACAATAATTTTAATTCCTGATAAATCTTTTCCAGCCAGTCATCCACCTCTTGAGGATCATTCGTACCATTAAATGATGGTGGGTTATTTTGTATGAACTCTCATGATTAATCCATATCTCGACCAGCTCTAAGATATGCCTTAACCACTTTCTTCCAAATTCATCATAAATATTTGATCAACAAAATGAATGGATCATGTGATATCCTCTTTATGAAATTGATTCAGAGGGGGATTCCCTTAAGGAGCATCTCCCATTTCACCCTCTTGTGGAACCGTTGGAATAATTCTCATAGGTATATTGCTACACACTGAAATCATAATGAAATTATCAAAAAAGGATAATATCACTGTCATGACCTGTCCTCGGGGCCAGTGTCATGACTACCCCAAGCTCGCCTTCCATAGGCCAGGGGCTGGTGACTATCACCAAGATGTAATTTACAATAAAAAGGGAAGGCTTTGCCTTTGTAAATTAAACAAACACCACAGAGCAAGCAAGCGGTAGAAGTAAACACTAAGTAAAACCGGGTACAACAGTAAGTGCAGAAAAGTATGTGGGCCAGAATAGAAACCCAAACTGAATGTAAAGTACAAATGGAAAAGGAAAACAACAACTGAAAGTAAAGCCGCAACCTCGAACCGTACACTGAAAGTCCCACCTGAAGGGTGGGTACAGATAGCCTCCACAGCTCCTCGGTTCCAGCCGTCCACTCCGAGTACGCCCCGCCCAGTGGTCCACCTCCGGGTACCGTCCTGCTCCTCGTGCCTCTACCACGATTAGCATCGTCCGTCCTCTGCAACCAACACAATGTGGTGCGGGCATAGCCCGTGCAGGGGTGAGTATAAGCTACTCAGTAGGGACCCTGAGACCCCCGATGGTCTCCCAGAATCCACAAAGGATAATCCACAAAGGAAAGATACAATCATTAAGTAACATCCGAAACTTCTTAGGTACATGCCCATATATATACCTAAGTCATCAATTCCAGTTCAGCTCCAACATCCGAGCTCAAGTACAACATAGTCCACACATGAAATCACAACCCGATCTACACAGGAAAGCATAACGTAATCCACACAGGATATAAAGTCAACTTATCGAAGATAAGGATTGAAAGTTAAGATTCAGCTCACACAGGTATACTTCTTCGTAAGATGATAGAGATGATCAGACGTAGGTACTGGTTCATCTAAGCCGTCGGACCCACATAGGATCGATAGGTACTAAACCCCGAAATGACCCACAAAGGATCGATAGGTAACTAACCCCCGCAATGACCCACACAGGATCGGACCCACAAAGGATCTGTAGGCGCTGGCCCACATAGGACCGTTGAGCGCTGACCCACACAGTATCAGACCCACACAGGATTGGTAGCACTGATCCACGTAGGATCGTCGAGTGTTGTAGTCATCGCCGTCGAATCCACGGAGGACTCCTGCACAGTCGTCATCGTCGTCGCAGTCGCAGCCAGGTCTAGGGTTCCCGCACACAGCAAGCTCGTTCAGGAGGGTCTGCTCCACGAGTCGAACGACTGATACATCAACTGATACATAGTCCGGAGTTGATGTATCCAAAAGTTCTGTTTCGTCAATAGGAACTCAACATCACAGACGGCGCGTCAATCAGACGCCCGGTCTGAGAGTTATTGGCTTTTTTGTCCTAGGGGCCCGGTTGGTTTTTAAGTCAAAACCAACCCGACTGTACTCCAACTGCATCCAAACCTCGATCGGAGTAATCCAAAATGTCCGTCTCACTTAGAGGAATCCAACAAAGTTGACAGCAAGTCAATCGGACGTTCGGAGCTCAAGTTATAAGCATTTCCGCTCTGAGGTCCCGGTTGGTATCTTGTACGAACCAACCCGGACGAATCCAAAGTACTCCAAAACCTTGAGTGCAATATACCTTAGCCACCGTCTCGGTCCAAGGATCGCTACGCAACCGACGGTGCGTCGATCGGGGGTCCGTAGCCCAAGTTATGGGCAACAGACCGAAAAGTCCGGTATTAGGGGGGTTTGGGCCCAGTCCGACCCGGCCCGGTACCCCCTGGGTCAGCCCGAACCGGGTCAACCCAACCCGGGTCCGGGTCTGGCCCGCTTGGGCACGGCCCGGCCTGCGCGCGGCCCAGCCTGGTGGCCCGGTCTGGCAGACCGGCCGAGGCAGCTGGCCCTGGCACGCTGGCGCCAGCAGGTGGCTCGGCCGTTTGGCCGAGTGGATGAGGGGGGGGGGGGGGCGCTGCCCCCCTATGTGTAACTGCGACCCCCATTATGGGGCCGCTCATGTCTGTCCAGCCGGGGGTTTGAACCCCCAGCTCTTCCCCTTTCCGGCCGGCCTGCTCTGGCCGACCGACTTCTGCCGCCACGGGACCGGCAAGGCCTATCCCCCCTATTCCGACGCCAGCGGCCCGATTCTGGCTGCCGGTTCCCTTACTCTACCGCGGCTTAAGTCATGGCCTTGTGTTGCCCGACGAGATGCGACGACACCGCGCCCTTCCGGTGCGGCCCTGCTCCGGCCGTGGTGTCTTCGAGTTTTTCCGGCGCGGCGCGATGGCGCCGCGGCTTGGTTCCATTTTCAAATGTGTAGCACGACGGCGCTGCGCATCCTTGCCGCTCGTTCCCGTGAGGTGCGTTGGCACCGCGTCACTTTCCTTCGAATCGCAACAACAAAAATAATAAGGGAGTAGTGTCGGCCGTGTTTGTGTGGTCCGGGCCCCTCCCATTAAATGATATCAAGCGGTCCAAATGAACGAGGATAGATGATGGAGAAATTCACAAATAAAAATACATAAAACCCCTACCTCAACGTTGTCATTGAACGAGAGTTCGTTGCGGAATTAACCGTTTCAGAATAAGAGGATCGTTGTGGAAGAAAACTTCATTGGCGTCGCGAAGAAAACGATTCATCGGTGTCGCGTCGTCAATCTCATAGGAATCCAGCGTTCTTCACGTTCTTCGCGTTCTTTGTCGAAGAAGAAGAAGAAGTTCCTCAACTTTTCTCCCAAGACTCACACAACAAGGTTCCAACCCAAATAAAATAAGTTCATCACTTATTTTATTAACATAACATAAGCATTTGAATTTCAAACATTCACATTTATCTCACTTAATTAATTAACATAAGTTGTCAAAAATTAATGGTGAGTTGAGGGGGGTTAGAGAATATGAAGGGGTGGGGTTCGTGTGGGCCCCACCAGCCTCATAACCTCTCATGGGAAGTTGGGTGGTTACCCAACTTCCACCCCAAGGTTAAACACTTAGAAAGATAAATAATATTTTTCGTTTCAATTTAATTTTTAACTTCCAAAAATTTAAACAACTACACCCGTGAAAACGCAACTCTGGAAAAGGTGTTCCTAAGAAATTACCAGCATTGTGGTTCCATCAGTGCCCTCATAATTCGATTCCGAGCACCGATTCAAAAGTTAGGAATTCCCACTCGTTTGTTTACTGAACGTACCCGACCTAAACTTCGGATAGAAATTCCGGGCACATTGGGCCTCGGAATCAAGTTCCGTCAGAAACCGCGTTCTTGTAAAATCTCAAAGAAAATTAAGAAAAAAAATTCCTTGAATTTTAAGGGTCTTTACATTACTCCCACTTCAGGGCTTTACGTCCCTGTAAAGTTACATCGAAAACTAGGGAAACAAATGTGGGTACTGAGTACGCATTTGAGCCTCCCGCTCCCAAGTGCTCTCCTGGAGGTTCTCATGCTGCCATATGATGCGCACTAGAGGAGTCGACCATCCACGTAGGACCTGCTCCTGTCGATCCTCGATCTCCACTGGAACCTCCACAAAAGTCGCCTCATCATCAATGTCCAGCTCACCATGGTCAATGATATGCGTTGGGTCGTGCACGTATCTCCTCAGCTGAGATACATGGAAGACGTCGTGCACCTGGTGCAACTGAGGTGGTAGAGCTATGTGATAAGCCACCTCACTTATCCTGCTGAGGACCTGGAATGGTCTGATGAAGCACGGAGACAACTTTATGCCTCGTCCAAATCTCTGTAATCCACATCGAGGTGATACCCGCAAGAAGACGTGGTTGCCATCCTCGAACTCTAGTGGCCTCCGCCTCCTATCAGCAAAAGACTTCTGCCGGCTCTGAGCTGTCCTCATCTGCTCCTGGATGACTTGGACCTTCTCTGTTGTGGCCTGGACTATCTCAGGTCCCACAAGTGCTGACTCCCCAGGGTCTGTCCAGCATAGAGGGGACCTGCAAGGTCGGTCGTATAATTCCTCGTATGGTGCCGTCCCGATGGTGGAATGGTAGCTGTTGTTGTACGAGAACTCCACCAAGGGTAGGTGATCCTCCCAGCTGCGACCAATGTCGAGGATACATGCACGGAGCATGTCCTCGAGAGTCTGAATGGTCCTCTCCATCTGACCATCAGTCTGAGGGTGAAAGGCAGTGCTCAGACGTAGCTGCGTCCCGAACGCCTCCTGCAACCCCTTCCAAAGCCGGTATGTAAAGCGAGCATCTCGATCTGAGACGATAGATGATGGCACACCATGTAGTTGTACAATCTCTTGAACGTAGAGACGTCCCAAGATCTCCACTGAGCCCTGCTCTCTGATGGGTAAGAAGTGAGCTGACTTGGTGAGTCGGTCAACAATCACCCATATGGAGTTGTGACCTCTGGAAGTACGTGGAAGTCCAGTCACGAAGTCCATAGATATCCCATCCCACTTCCACTCCAGGACCTCCTAGGGTTGTACCAAGCCTGCTGGTACCTGGTTCTCTGCCTTCACCTGCTGGCAGGTGAGGTATCGAGAAATGAACTCTGCCATAGCCTTATTTATTCTCGGCCACCAGTGCTATCGTTTGAGATCCTGGTACATCTTCGCCACCCCAAGATGTACCGCCAAAGGGGAAGTGTGAAACTCTATCAGCACCTCCTCTCATAAAGCAACTGGTACCAAGGTATGTCCTCTGAAAAAGACGACGTTCTCTCCTGCCACAGAGAATCCATCAGGTTCATGTCCTGAGGATATCTGTGCACGCTGCGTCTCATAGTCGATGTCCCCATGCTGTGCCTCTCTGACCCGCTGCAGTAGTGGAGGAATGACTGTGAGTGACTGAAGGAAGGCTGCTTCATTGCTATCCACGAAGGATATCTGCAAAGAGGCTAGCTGCTCTACTGCCTCCCCTAGTAGCTGAATGCCCGTCTTTCTGCTGAGGGCATCGTCTACTAAGTTCCTCTTTCCAGGAGTATAGACTATCTCAAAGTAATAGTCCTGGAGGAACACGAGCCATCGTTGCTGTCTCAGGTTCAGGTCCTTCTACGAGAAGAAGTACCTGAGACTATGGTGGTAAGAATACACTGTAAATCACTCGCCCATCAGATAGTGTCACCACATCTTTAGAGCGAAGACCACTGCTGCTAACTCCAGGTCATGGGTAGAGTAGTTATGCTCATGCTGCCTCAACTATCATGATCCATAGGTCATCACGGCCCACTCCTGCATCAGGACACATCTGAGTCTGGTCCCTAATGCATCATAGTAAACCACGTACCCAACTCCATCCTCCAGAAGCCTCAAGATAGGTGTGCGGGTCAATCTCTATCTCAGCTTCTGGAAGCTCTACTGACATCTGTCTGACCACACAAAGGGTTTCCCCTTCTTCGTCAAAGCTAAGAGTGGTGCCGCAACTCCGGGGAAGTCTGGCACAAATCTCCGGTAATACCCAGCTAGTCCCAATATAACACCCCAACCCCAGTTACCCAGATTCGGTGCATTATTTTAATACATTGGCATGATTACAAGGAATCAAGTCCTGAAGGACCGATCAGTTTAGCAGTCTTGAAAAAATAGATCACATAAATTAATGTTTCATTTGCAGTTTAAGACGTACAAAACAAAATAAATAATCTTTATGAACGCCATTATTCCCTTGTCTTAACCATTCATATCAATCACATTACACTTCTTGGAATCCTGGGAAAAATAAAACATAGAAAGGGGTGAGCTCAAATGCTCAGTAAGGGTAAGCAATATAGCGGAAACTTTAAAAAATAAGCATATACATTTAAGGCAATGTATAAAACTAAAACAAAAGCCTTTTAAACTTGAACTTCAGCATAATATGGCAGAAATAAAATGAAATAATGCCATTTACTTATTCACATGGATATTCTACTAATCAAATAATCACATGCAATATCACTAACCACATTCATAATGATTGAATTCATGATGTCGAACTTTAATTTCTGTTTCAAGGCCCCGTGCCAAGACCTAAGGGATAACTATAACCAGAACCCAACCCAGAGAGCCTCTGTAACTAGACTCCATCCCTGAGTGCCTCTAATAACCGGACACCAACCCGGAGTGCTTCTAATAACCAGACACCAACCCGAAGTGCCTCTAATAACCGGACACCAACCCGGAGTGCCTCTAATAACGGGACACCAACCCGGAGGGCTTACTTTTACTGGTCCCCAACCCGGAACATACTATTCCAACACATTCATCTTAAGAAGAGGATGAAATATAACATAAACATTCGTATTAAAACTAACATACAAATTGTAAAAACATTAATCATAAACCATTAATGGTATAAAAATTACACATCCATAGTAAAACATATCACAAAATCTTCAATACAATACAAAATTTTTGTATCATAATAAATCAACTTCAAATAAGTTTAAAATCCATCAAAGGATTTTGACATAGATGAAATCAAAAATATTTGAGGGAAATATCTCTTTTCTCTAAATCAATGAAAAGTCACACATTTATAAAGGAAGTAATTTAAAAGAGATTTTTGAATCAAAGTGTCCCATACCACTTTGAACCTTTGTAAAATAAATATCATTTCAAATACTTCATGTCCATATAAATAAATCCTTAAAATCATTTTGAAAACATGGACATTAATTAAAAATATTTAGAAAGATAAATCTTTAAAATATTTAAAATTATGATCTTGATAAAGAGTACCTTTCACAAATTCTTAAAATATTCATTTTGAAATCATTTAAAAGTCACATAATTATAAAATAAAACATTTACACTGAAAATATTCTTATAAGCTTGTAAGGGAAGCTTTGAAGATTTTATAATAGCGGTAAATAGCCTCACCCACCGTATAAGTTAAAAAACATTCTTACCTTAATCCTGTTGAAAAGGTTAAAAAGCTCCTTGTTTGGAATACGACATAAAGATTCCTTTATAAAACTCTTATAAAAAGTCAAACAAGGGTATAAATGACTTTAACCCATATTCTTGTAAATGGTGAAAATTTTTTGAAATAAATTTTGAAGAAACATGGATGTGGATGATAAAGAAATCCCAGTAGATTATTACGTATAAACAACCTCGGATAATGGAGAGATTGTGAAATAAACCCTTACCAATTTGGTAACTTACGAAACGTACAACCCATGAAAGAGGTATCATACAATGAATATGTAAATACACATAAATTAAAGTTTATTACACAAACAATATAATTATGGGAAGTATATACACCGCAGAAAAGGTAATGGTGGCAATATGGCATGAATCTCACGGGAATAAGGAGTGATATGAAAACCCCTTACCTTGCACTTTCCTTTATCGAGGGTACGTTTAACCTCCTATATTAAGATCATAGTATGTTATTAAATTATAACAAAACCATATTAATATTTATGATATCATACATGATTCATTTATGACTTTATATTACCCATTTAACAATAATTTCCATGTTAAGTTAACATTTCGGGTAATAGTCACTTTCTTTATCGTACATGTTTTAACTTTTCACTCTTGGTTGTATCACATAGATCATGATTTAAATACTTCCAGAATATAAAACATGATAAATATATCATATATATTTAGAATATAAAAATTTATAATAGACATATATATGAAATGGAAAACACTGTTTATGGAGACAGTAGTCCGTACGTATGCATAAACGTTGTTTCTATTTTTATATAGTATTGAACGGAAGTAGGTGAATAAGATATATATAAGTACATAAATACTTATATATATATATATATATCTCTAGTAGCATTATTAGGTCAAATATTAAATACTTATTTGTAATATACATTTTTATAATCGTCGATAAATGGTGAACTTTGAAATGAATCTCATCGCGTCGTGGAGACAGTAATCCGTACATACGCACGAGCGAAAATAGCATTATTTTGATATAAAAATAACATATAATTGGATTTTATATCATATATAAAAAATCATTATCATGTTATACATTTTATTTACATGAATTACAAATCATTATTCTACCCATCCAAATAATAATATATTGAATAACAATTACACCACGACGTGGAGACGGAAAGTCGTACGTACGCACGTATGGTGACATGTCATTAAAAGGATGGATAGAATAATGAATATGGTTGTACCATTTTTATAATAATATTATAGTATATATTAGATACTTTATTCATTATTTTAGAATGGTAATAAGAAAAAAATAAGAAGTGGAAGATGAAAGGAACTTGAAAAAGGGTGGTGAAATCATTACCTCTTCTTCGGGTTCTTCCTTTTGATTTGATCAAAAGGGCTCCTTAGGATGGCTTTCTGACTAAAGGAAGGCCTCTAGGATGAATTGGGGGAAGTTTAGAGAGTATTTGGGCAGGGTTTGGATGAACCAAAAGGCTTTGAAGGTGTGAATTAATGAGAAGAGGGAGTGCCCTTTTATAAGAGGGGTGATGGGCTCTTTAGAAAAAACTTAATGTATTAATTTATAATAAATTCATATTAGGTTTATAATGGATCCAAAGTGTATTATTTAAATGTTAAGGTGGGTATGGGTCGAAAACCACTCAACAAATAGAATTTAGACTGGTTTGGGTTATTATATTAACCTTATCTTTAAGTATTAACTCTTTGTTAATTAGTTTCACTTTTACAATGTCTCTTTGTATTTTTATATATATGGTTACTAAACTTACTATACATATCCAAGAGACCCCCAAGTGGTCCATTAATGATATAAACATTGATATATAAGTCTCTTGGCCGAACCATATATTTTTAGGAATTTAATATCAATTAATAATATAATATTTGTTTTAAAAACCCTTTTTTGTCAAATTTGACACTATTCAATAATTGATTTTTTTAAAAATAATAACAGAATTATTACTTCTAAAAAAGTTAATTAAATCAATCATAATATGTCATATTATCCTAGAAAAATTAGTTTAATTCATTTAAAGTCCCAAATTATATTTATTTGGGTATTTATAATATCAATTATTTTAAATTTTCACTATTACGGTAATTACTACATCACCATTGTGTCATGAATAAATTAACTTATTTAATGTCTAAAAATTATAAATAAAATACCATTATCTCTGAAATTTTCTTATATTTCTAATTAATATTTATAGTCGAAAATCAAACATATATAACCCTATGTAAAAATTGTTTTTCTAAAAGATATATGTTTGTGTCATTTTTGTATTCATTTTAACATAATTAAAATAAAGTGTTCCTATCACTTAAAAGTGGCACCATGGGGTCCAAAAATCGACACAAAGATGGCCATAGTTGGAAATTTATCCACCAATAAGGTTAGGACACGTTTTAGGATAATTTAGTATTATTATAATATTATTTTGTAACCCTTATTTACCAGATTTACCCTTTAACCATGGTAAATAAAATATTTACTGAAAAAATTATTCAAAATGTATAAAAATAAAAGTTACCTATTTACACAATTTGGACATCCTGATTCCAAATATGGAATCCATTTATCAAAATTCAAAACACAGAAGTGGAAGAAATTAATTTAAAATTAATTCCCGCTGTCAAAACAAAAAGCGTGTTTTTAAGATATAATAACTATCAAAATATTGATACTTGTTTATGTTCGTTTTAATTTTTAAATTATGTCCAATGACCAACATTGTATTAAATGGTAAAAATAAATTATAAATATAATTTAAAACCACTCAAATTCATAATATATCATTATTAATTATTTTGATTAAAAACGTTTTTTTTAAATTAAAATTTAGTAATTTTTACTATTCATCAAAATATTAAAGTTATCCAAAAAGTACCAAAATTTCACCTTAGGCTAAATTCGATACTCCGAATCCAAAAATAAAGTCCATTTTGAGAGATAAAATTTATAAAATTTCAAAAAGTAGGTATTACTATTCATAACGGCTAGTTTGATTAGTTGTGGTGTGTTAGAACTCGAAGTTGTGTACAACACACGTTACTGTATTTTTCAAAGACAAGTGTACCATGGAAGCTCGGGGTGTTACATTCTCCGCTCCCTCAAAAAATTGCGTCCTCTCAATTTGATATTGTTCTTTGAAAATAAAGGTTGAAAATAGAAAATATCTTTGTGGAAAAAAACCCACATCAGAAATTTGGTTAATAAAATTTAGTCTTAACAAGATGAAAAGAGAAATGAAAGGGTCACTACAAAATTATGATCTCGATTAGGAGGACATTGGTGAAAATTATAGACATGTAACTGGAGGAAAAACGTAAATATTTATAGGTACTGATTGAGTTCATCAATCACAAACAAGTTTAAAATTTAGGTCCTTAAATTCATCAATCTATGATGATTTAAAATACCCTCAGTTCAACAAAACATAAGGTATTAGGATAACACATTTTTGACGTTTCAAAATATCTTAGTTGAAATCCCACATCGAAGAATGAATTAATGAGGCCTCTATTTAAAATAAATAGTGGAAAGTATGAAGATTACTAAAAATAACACATACTAGGGTTCCATGTAGGAAAATATTGATATGGAAGAGAAATCTAACCATCAATTATCTGATGGAGAGTGGTAGAGAACATGGCTATGAAAAGGCCAACAATCCCAAAGCCATAACTTAGTGATGATCTATGTTACCATCTAGGACAACATTTTTGTTCTATGTTCCTTTTCTTAATGTTGAGGAATTTATTTATGAGATTGGCTATGATCATAAGGAGATATACTTACTTTATAATTAGAGTTTTATCCATTAATAAATTTCTACCAAAAACTTAGCTTTCACCCCAAAACATAATACAACTCAAAAATACTGTATTTATCCTAATCGTATAGGGTTCCAAATATAATGAATTAATATTTCCCATATCAGACCCTTTATGTAAAGAAACTACATTATACCATCCAGGAACTTCATGTAGCACAATGGTTGGCGATAAATCCCAATTTCACTATGGTTGTGGGTTTGATTACCGTAGCTTTGTCTGACACGACGGGTCGTCACACGGTCTGCGTGTTGTACTTTTATAAAAATACAAAAAACTAACCATTCAAACTTAATCCATTCCAACCATTAGATTTATCTACAATAATATTATCCAAACTCACAGTCCAAAATTTACAAGGAAGTTAAACATAATGATGATCCTTTTTGCCAGGTAATAACATGTGAACGCCTTCCTCATATATTCTTTTAAAACACTCAACATCCTGAATTACCAAAATCAACCATCTCTTATTCCAAAATCACTACCTCAATATTAAGACCATATTAAGGTTTCTCTTTCCTTCAACCATGTAAATTCTAAAAAAAAATTAACTCGCTGTAGAGTCACTTTTCTTAGTACCTTAAAATCTCAAATCCTTAATTAAATAGTACTGCAGTACAATCCTTATTTATTTCCAGAACATCATTGATACAACACTTAAATGAAATAATTCTAAAATAACAACATAAGAACACTAGTCATTCCTCTTCATCTGTGGTAGTATCATAACTAGATTATTGTCCAATAGCATCATTTGCGGCATAGTCTGATGACTGGGACATTGGTTCGTGTAGTGTCCAAACTCCTTGCAAAAGAATCATTGTATATTTGAAACCTTTTTCTTACCCTTGCAATCACATACTTTGTTCCGCTTTTCTTCCACACTTATAAAAACTCCCATTCCTTTCAGGTAAGTTCCAGGGTGTTTCTTCCCACAGTTATCACATATGGGAAAATTCTTCTTTTCCCTCTTCCCATTATCCATCTTTCTCTTTTCCATACTTTTCTTATCTTTCTTCCCTTCAATGCCATAGGACTCCGAGAATTATTTACTCATCTTATCAACACATGATACTATTTCTTCATATGATGATAATACGTGGGACACTATTTCCCTACTAAATTCTGGCTTAGGACCACAAAAGATATGATCCTTCTTACTCTTTGGATCATACGTATTACGGGAGTTCACATTCCTTCTACTGGGCACCATTTCTATACAATAACATAAAGTAGTTCAGTTTATGAATTTCAATGAATAATTACCAAACTTGTAAAATACCTAACACAAATTGAACAGTTTATTGATATATTCCATAATCATAAAAATGTTTTCTTTTACTAAGTATATACTCATAAGCCCTTCATAATGGTTTGTAAAGAAAATGAGAATTATCCTATGAATATCCCCTGGGAGTGTCGTAACCAAGAGTGCAGCAAGGCCCGTTGTCGTGCACCAGTTCCCGTTCGAGTCTAGCTCAAAGCGGTGTTTTCGGGTTTTACCCCAAGGTACATCTGTGTCAGAGCCGCCTCTACCTGCTCGTATCCATACAGGGATGTATTGCTCAGAAAACTCACAAAATCTCTACAATACCAAAATTCTAGGAAGTTCTTCTATACTAATCCTCAAAGTCTATCTTAGGGCTATGTGATCTAATCATAGTTTATCTAAATCTAGTTTCCAAGGTTATTGCTAAACTTCCTCTGATACCAACTATAACACCCCGACCCCAGTTACCCAGAGTCGGTGCATTATTTGAATACATTGGCATTATTACAAGGAATCAAGTCCCAAAGGACCGATCAGTTTAGTAGTCTTGAAAAAATAGATCACATACATGAATGTTACATTTTCACTTTAAGACATAAAAACTACATAAATAATCTTTATGAACGCCATTATTCCCTTTTCTTAACCATGCATATCAATCACATTACACTTCTTGGAATCCTGGTAAAAATAAAACATAGAAAGGGGTGATCTCAAATGCTCAGTAAGGGTAAGCAATACAGCGGAAACTTTCAAAAATAAGCATATACATTTATGGAAATGTATAAAACTAAAACAAAATCCTTTTAAACATGAACTTCAGCATAATATGGCAGAAATAGAATGAAATAATTCCATTTACTTATTCACACGAATATTCTAATAATCTAATAATCACATTCAATATCACTAACCACTTTCATAATGATGGAATTCATGATGTCAAACTTTAATTTCTATTTCAAGGCCTTGTGCCAAGACCTAAAGGATAACTGTAACCAAAACCCAACCCAGAGAGCCTCTATAACCGGACTCCATCCCTGAGTGCCTCTAATAACCGGACACCAACCCAGAGTGCCTCTAATAACCGGACACCAACCCGGAGGGATTACTTTTACTGGTCCCCAACCCGGAATATACTAGTCCAGCACATTCATCTTAAGAAGAGGATGAAATATAACATAAAAATTCGTATTAAAACTAACATACAAAATGTCAAAACTTTAATCATAAACCATTAATGGTATAAAAATTACACATCCACAGTAAAACATATCACAAAATTTTCAATACAATACAAAAGTTTTGTATCATAATAAATCAACTTCAAATAATATTAAAATACATCAATGGATGTTGACATAGATGAAATCAAAACTATTTGAGAGAAATATCTCTTTTCTCAAAATCATTGAAAAGTCACACATTTATAAAGGAAGTAATTTAAAAGTGATTTTTGAATCAAAGTGTCCCATACCACTTTGAAACTTTTGAAAAGAAATATCATTTCAAAGACTTCATGTCCATATAAATAAATCCATAAAATCATTTTGAAAACATGGACATTAATTAAAAAGATTTAGAAAGATAAATCTTTAAAACATTTAAAATTATGATCTTGATAAAGAGTACCTTTCCCAAATTCTTAAAATATTCATTTTGAAATCATTTAAAAGTCACATAATTATAAAATAAAACATTTAAATTGATAATATTCTTATAATATTGTAAGGGAAGCTTTGACAATTTTATAATGGCGGTAAATAGCCGCACCCGCCGTATAAGTTAAAAAAACATTCTTACCTTAATCCTGTCGAAAAGGTTAAAAAGCACCTTGTTTGGAATACGATGGAAAGATTCCTTTATAAAACTCTTATAAAAAGTCAAAAAAGGGTATAAAGGACTTTAACCCATATTCTTGTAAATGGTGAAATTTTTTTGAAATACATTTTGAAGAAACATGGATGTGGATGATAAAGAAATCCCAGTAGATTATTACGTATAAACAACCTTGGATAATGGAGAGATTGTGAAATAAACCCTTACCAATTTGGTAACTTATGAAAAGTAAAACCCATGAAAGAGGTATCATACAATGAATATGTAAATACACATAAATTAAATTTTATTACAGAAAGAATATAATTATGGGCAGTACATACACCACAGAAAAGGTAATGGTGGCAATATGGCATGAATCTCACGAGAATAAGGAGTGAGATGAAAACCCCTTACCTTGCACTTTCCATTAGTCGACGGTAAGTTTAACCTCCTGTACGAAGATTGTAGTATGTTATTAAATTATACCAGAACCATATTAATATTTATGATATCATACATGATTTATTTATGACTTTATATAACCCATTTAATAATAATTTCCATGTTAAGTTTACATTTCGGGTAATAATCACTTTCTTTATCATACGTGTTTTAACTTGTCACTCTTGGTTGTATCACATAGATCATGATTTAAATACTTCTATAATATAAAACTTGATAAATATATCATATATATTTAGAATATAAATATGTATAATAGACTTATATTTGAAATGGAAAACACCGTTTATGGAGACGGCAGTCTATACGTACGCATAAATGTTGTTTCTGTTTTTATATAGTATTGAACGAAATTAGGTGAATAAGATATATGTAAGTACATAAATACTTATATATATATATATATATATATATCTCCAGTAGAATTATTATGTCATATATTAAATACTTATTAGTAATATATATTTTTATAATCGTCGATGAATGGTGAACATGGAAATGAATCTCATCGCGTCGTGGAGACGGTAATCTGTACGTACGCACGAGCGAAAATATCATTATTTTGATATTAAAATAATATATAATTGGATGTTATATCATATATAAAGAATAATTATCATGTTATATTTATTATTTACATGAATTAAAAATCATTATTATACCCATCCAAATAATAATATATTGAATAACAATTACACCACGACATGGAGACGGTAAGCCGTACGTACACACGTATGGTGACATGTCATTCAAAGGATGGATAGAATACTGAATATGGTTGTACCATTTTTATAAAAATATTACAGTATATAGTAGATACTGGATTCATTATTTTATAATGGTAATAAAAAAGAAATAAGAAGTGGAAGAAGAAAGGAACTTGAAAAAGGGTGGTGAAATCATTACCTCTTCTTCGGGTTCTTCCTTTTGATTTGATCAAAAGGGCTCCCTAGGATGGCTTTCTGACTAAAGTAAGGCCTCTAGGATTTATTGACGGAAGTTGAGAGAGTATTTGGGTAGGGTTTGGCTGAACCAAAATACTTTGATAGTGTGAATTAATGAGAAGAGGGAGTGTCATTTTATAAGAGGGGTGAGGGGCTCTTTAGGAAAAACATAAAGTATTAATTTATAATAAATTCATATTAGGTTTCTAATGGCTCAAAAGTAGATTATTTAAAGATTAAGGTGGTTATGGGTCGAAAACCACTCAACAAATAGAATTTAGATAGGATTGGGTTATTATATTAACCTTATCTTTAAGTATTAACTCTTTGTTAATTAGTTTCACTTTTACAATGTCTCTTTGTATTTTCATTTTATATGGTTAATAAACTTACTATATATATCCAAGAGACCCCCAAGTGGTACATTAATTATATACCCATAATGATATAAGTCTCTTGGAAAAACCTTAGATTTTTAGAATTTAATATCAATTAATAATAGAATATTTGTTTTAAAAACTCTTTTAGGTCAATTTTGACACTGTTCAATAATTGATTTTTGTAAAAATCATAACAGAATGATTACATCGAACAAAGTTAATTAGATCAATCCTAATATTTCATATTATCCTATAAAATTAATTTAATTCATTTAAAGTCTCAAATTATATTTATTTGGGTATTTATAATATCAATTATTTTAATTTTCACTATTATGGTAATTACTACGTCTCCATTGTGTCATGATTAAATTAACTTATTTAAAGTATAAAAATTATAAATAAAATACAATTATCTAGGAAATCTTCTTATATTTCTAATTAATATTTATAGTCGAAAATCCAACATATATAACCCTATGTAAAAATTGATTTTCTAAAAGATATATGCTTGTGTCATTTTTGTACTCATTTTAACTTAATTAAAATAAAGTGTCCCTATAACTTACAAGTGACACCATGGGGTCCCAAAATCGACCCAAAATCGACCATGGTCGGACATGTATCCACCAATAAGGTTAGGACACGTTTTAGGGTAATTTAGTGTTAATATAATATTATTTTTTAAACCTTATTTACCAGATTTACCCTTTAACCATGGTAAATAAAATATTTACCGAAAAAATTATTCAAAATGTCTAAAAATAGAAGTTACCTATTTACACAATTTGGATATCATGATTCCAAATATGGAATCCATTTTTCCAGATTCAAAACACAGAAGTGGCAGAAATTAATTTTAAATTAATTCCTGCTGTCAAAACAAAAAGCGTGTTTTTAAGATATAATAACTATCAAAAGATTAATACTTGTTTATGTTCGGTTTAATTGTGAAATTATGTCCAATGACTAACATTGTATTAAATGATCAAATTATATTCTAAATATACTTTAAAACCACTCAAATTCATAATTTATGACTATTAATTATTTCGATTGAAAAAATTGTTTTTAATTAAAATTTAGTAATTTTTACTATTCATAAAAATATTAAAGCTATCCAAAAAGTACCAAAATTTCACCTTAGGCTAAATCCGATACTCTGAATCCAAAAATGAAGTCCATTTTGAGAGATAAAATTTATAAAATTTCAAAAAGTAGGCATTACTATTCATAATGGCCAATTTGATTGGTTGTGGTGTGTTAGAACTCGATGTTGTATACAACAAATGCTACTGTATTTTTCAAAGAGTAGCTTACCGTGGAAGCTCGGGGTGTTACACCCAAGAAACTCTGACCCTACGTCACGCTCCCGGGTGGCTCCAAATCTAGCACTGCCTCGATCTTCGCAGGATCCACCGCAACTCCCGCCTCAGAGATGACGTGTCTCAAGAAGTGGACCTCGCGTATCCAGAACAGACACTTCGAGAGCTTACCATAAAGCTGGTTCTCTTGGAGTGTGTCTAGTACAACCCGTAAGTGGTAGGCGTGCTCCTCCTCAGTCGTCGAGTAAATCAAAATGTCATCGATGAAGACCACGACAAATCGATTGAGGTATGGCTGAACGATCCTGTTCATGAGGTCCATGGACACTGCTGGAGCATTGGTTACACCGAATGGCATAACCAAGAACTCATAGTGGTCGTACCGACATCAGTAGGACATCTTTTGCATGTCCTCATCCTGAACTCTGAGCTGGTGATAGCCTGATCTAAGGACTATCTTCGAGAACCACCGTGCTCCCATGAGCTGATCGAAGAGGTGATCAATCCTCAGTAGCGGATACTTGTTCCTCACTGTCACCTGGTTCAGGCGACGATAGTCGACAAAAAATCCCAAGCTCCCGTCTGCCTTCTTGGTGAACAATATCGGGGAAGCCCAGGGTGAAACACTGGGTCGGATGAATCCATTGCCCTGTAAGTCCTCCAACTATACCCATAGCTCTCGATGCTTGGCAGGGGCCATCCGATATGCTGGGGTGGATATCGGGGCAGTCCCGGGGTATAGATCAATATAAAAGTATACCTCTCGGTGAGGAGGTAGTCCTGGAACGTCGTCGGGGAAAACATCCGCATACTGATCCACCACTGCTGGAAAACCAGGAATCTACACGTCAACTGCTCTTAGGATGAGGCTAGCCAACTGATGAGTGATGGGCTATCCTCTCCTCTGCGTGAGTCCATCCTGTGTTGCGAAGGCTCCCTTCTCGCCAGTGAAGGTGAACCTGCTCCCGTCGGTGCGTACACATCGTACCTTAAGCCTAATACAGTCGATATGAGCATGGACTGTAGATAACCAATACATGCCCAAGATGACGTCGTAAGGCCTTGACGCCGATACAAGAAGATCCCAGCCAAAGCTCTCGCCTCCTAGAGTAAGCTCACACTGCCGGCACTAGTGCGTAATCGTCGAGTCTGCTCCTGTAGGAGTCCCTAACCATAAGGATCGATCCAACGACTCTGTCGGAATCTCCGAGGTCCATACAAGGGCAGCGGCTATGAAAGAATGACTCGCTCTTGTGTCAATAAGAACTGCAGAAAGGGTGGAATAGACAAAGATAGTATCTCGAATCATCTAAGGCGCACCGTGGTCGTAGGCCTCCGCTGCCTGAAGATGTGCATATCTCTGTCCGCCAGCTCCCTGTGGTTAGGGTGGACCTCTTGGTGGTGGTGGTGGTAGAGCCTCAAAGCGTCGACCACCACATGCTGCTCAACTAGCTCCTCTGCATCGTCCGTCTGCTCCCTGCGGACCGCCATGGTCGACCCTCTGCCTCTGCCTGGGTGTTCCCTCAATCGTCTGTTGCTCCTCTGCACGGTGGGTCGGGCAGTCACGAGCCATGTGACCCTACCCGCCGCATGTGTAGCACTGTCGACCTCTCGAAAGACTGGCTCTGCGCTGTGTGCCCTGCACTGCTGAGCCACTGTCCTGAGGTCGTCTGCCTGAGGGTCTGGTCTACCTGGACCCATGAGTCATCCATCGACTACCTGCTGCAGAAGACTCTGCTACGTGTCGCCCTGCGGTAGGTCTCGCCGCTGATGTAGGCTCAGTAAGGAAGATCTTGATCAGAAGGGCTCACTCTAGTACTCTTGTCTGAGATGGAATGTTGAGGGAGATCTGTGATGCCCTGATCTCCTGCCTCAATCCCTGCTCGAAGGTCCGGGCCTGGAAGAATGGGTCCCGTACCATGTCCATCGAGTAGCGTGAGAGATTGGTAAATCTTGCCGAGTACTGGGCGACCATCAAGCTGCCCTGCCGCAGCTGAAGAAGCTCCTGGATGCGCACTGCACGGAGGGTGGATGGAGCGAACTCCGAGCGGAACAAGCTCTCAAAGTCCGTCTAGAGGAGGGATGCCTCATCTTGCACCTAGAGCATCCAGATCCACCATCTGCCTGCTTCCACGTGCAGTAGGCTTGCTGCGAGGATCACCATGTGGTCTGCTGGTGTCCTCACTAACCTGAAAACCCGTACAACTGCCTCCAGCCAATCCTTGACTACCTGAGGGTTCGTCTCCCCACGGAACCTGGGCAGTCGCTGGTGCTGAAACTCATGCAGTGCACTAAGGCGACGTGAATCGTCAGCGTCTGGGGCTGGTAGCATCGGTGGCTCGGCGGGTAGAGGTACCGTCGGTGCCTCTGCTATCAAAGGGCCCTATACCGAGGCTGTCACGAACCAGCCCGAGTCGACCCTGAACCGGTCATCCAGGCCAGCCCGCGACAAGTCCCGAGAGGCGTTCCCGATCCTCCTGGGATGGTGACAAGCACCAAGGGCATCAATAGAGTACACAAGGGAACGATTTCGCCCATATATAAACAATCAAACAAACCGCGGAAATAAATGGACAGCCCAAAATGAATTTATATAAAAATTGAACTAAATATTATTTGTACAAGAAACTAAAATTAGAACAAAACCAACAACTCAACTGAACAATCCCGATGAAAAAAATAACTCCATGTGACACTTTTGGTCACTCTCCAACAAAATGATAAAAAGTCGCCCAAGGTGATCGAACTAATGATGAAACCTGCACAAGGGCTAAAAAAAGAAGAAGACTATAGGCGTGAGTATTAAAACTCAGTAGGTTAGCCTGGTATTCTATTCCCAATGCACATTAATTTAAAATAAAAGAAACACCAATTTATAGTTTTAAATTCAAGATTTGAATGTATGGTTTTCAAATGAGGTTCCAAGCTATAATAATTATCAGACAAAAACATGCATGTTTAATAAACAAAAATGCAAGTAACAATTATTTTCAAAGAGGTGAAACTTCAAAATGAAAATAGTTTTCAAGAGGGCTGCTTTAAAGAATTTTAAAATTCAAATAAATAACTTATACTACTGAATTTACCAACCAAACAAACCGTATGCCGACGGTGAGTACAAAATAGTCAATGAGCACTAGTCACAGGAATACCCCTAGGCACTAGTTAGTTGTGAGCCCCAGGTACCTCGTATCTCGGTGAAAGTAACCATAATAAATATCTGTTCTCGTGCACGAGCCACTAGTAGGGAACATACCCATAACCTAGTAGTCCCCAATCATCATCATCATCATAGTTTAGTTAGTGTTGTCATCGTCAAACTTGCTACATGAAACAGGGGCCAACCCCCACAGAATCACTAGCATACTAGTACACGTCCGCCCACCTAGATACCCGGGATTCCCTTTAGTGCTCAATCAAGTTACACATATTATCAAATCCACATTTCATATCCCCATTCCATTACAAAACCATATAAACACAAACAGCCCATAATCATTCTTCACATTTCTTACACTAATCAACAAACCGCTAAATATTTTGGTAAAACAATTTCATGAAGTGTATTGAGGTTTTGCATATAAAACTCTTTCAAAAACACTCTTTAAATTATAAACACACATCATAACCAAACCAATCATATTTGTCATCCCAATAAACATTTAATAAAATCATTTAATGGACCATAAAACAATCCCAATTTCACAAATTGATATATAAAAGTAAAACACTCCTTCCTTTCTAGGAAATGCCCAACGAGCCTTTAATTATTTTCTCAAAACTATCCTTTGACGAAGGTAGGAATTTTAATTCTATTAAGGATCTGTATAAACACAATTTACAGCAGAAAACCACATTCATAAATCTCTTATAATACTCAGGTTACATATTCAAAACACAACCATTTTCATAAAGATATGAAACAGTCCATTTTTGGGCAACTCGGGCCAAAATATGTTGTAAATCAAAACCCACTTGATTGTAAAAACGAATACAAATAGGAAATCCATATAAGTACCCAAAAATACCATTTATAATTATTCCAATTTCTTTATAAATCCAAACAAATAACTTTTAAATCATACATCACACATAAAAGCCAACCGGGCAATTTACCGAACACATGACATGCCCTTTTTAAACAAAACAATTTATTTTAAGTACATGAAAAGGAATAAAACACCAATTGAAAGCCATATTTTCATTAAAGATACTGTAACATGTTAAAAATACCATAGAACAGATTATAATCCTCACAAAATATTTGCAAAAGATAACGGAACATTTAAACAAACACTTGTTGAGAACTTTTATGAAAAAACAACACTACCGTTCACAAACCAATGATTAAACAACCACTTTGAACACCAATAAAATTATTCAAAGGATGAAAAATAATAATAAACATTTATATCTGGTGTTAAATATAATAAAATGATGAAACTTAAATAATAATGTCATGTGCAAGGGGTATCCTACCTCAAATCTTTGGCGTAATTGAAACGCACACCCGAAATCACCCGTCGCGGGTTTATAAACCATAAAACTATAAAGATCAGACCTAAACAAACATAAAACCCATCAAAAAACATGGTATAACAAAACACTAGGTCTATCAATACTAGGGGATAAAATAAATCCACGAAATAATGAAAGGAGGGGGAAGAGGAAGGAGAAAGGAGAAGGAATCTCACCTTTCACCCTAGAAAACTCTTCGTCTTCCATTAGATCTGCAACCCTATAGAGAATGTAATGGCTTGAAAATTTTTGGAGAGCCTCCTAAGGTCTTGACGAACCAAGGGAAGAAAATTGGTGGCCAAAATAATACGAATTGACTGAGTTATGGGTGAAACAATTTACATTATCAATTCTGGACGTTTTGAGGAAACCAGAGAACAGTCACCCTAATAAGCGACACATATGAGCTCCAAATAGGTAAAATCGATTATGAGGGATAATATAGGGTTAGTTTATTCGAGGGGGAGGTGGAATCACCGAAAAAGAGTAAAAAATGAAAAAGATATAAACAAAACAAATTATTTGTTTTTAAACAGGAAATGGGCCAATGGGCTGGCCCAATACCTAAATGAGTAACCCAAATTCACCCGGACTATGAATTTATAATGGGTCCAAAAGGATAAATAAATTTTAATATATCAGTATAGGACAAGTGGGAAGTTTAATGGGTGAAAAAGGATGAAAAACAAAAGAGTTATAAAAGAAACAAATTCGGTTTTGAAAACTGGGAATGGGCTCACGGTTGGCCCAAATCATGAAGTAACCACCCTTTCTTCAAAAACTACTAAACAAACAATGGGGATACCAAATTAGGGTGGTTAGACATATATGAAACATCAAAACTCAAGATATATCTCATCAAATACCCATGAAAAGGATCGGTATTTCTAATGGTCCGGATCAATACAATGACAGAAAAGAAAAAAAAACTGTGTGTGACAATTCTCCCCACCATTAAAGCTTTCCGCCCCCGGAAAGCCATAACAATTTCCGTCTGAAAAAAAAAACAACACATTCGGATTCTAGAATTTAATACCCACCATTAATAATCAACTAGAACTATAAATGTTCTTAGGATGAAAATCCAGGAGACCCATGGTGGGTCTCCCCACCATTAGAAACCAACTAGCAATGAATAGACAAGAATTGAACATGAGCTAGAGTTGGGACTCACTCACACAAGCCCAAAAAAAACCCTCCTAAAAAATCTACTATACCAAGTTAATAGGGTTAAAACATGAACATATAAACCACCCACTTTTGAATGGAGGGGACAATAACTTGGTCGACACATTCAGCACAATTCTGGACCCTCGTCACTTGGGGATGGGGGGGAAGGGGACCTAATAATTTGGCCACTGAAACAACAAAAGAAACAAAGAAACTACCTAAAACTCTCCCCCTATGAATAGGTAACACCACGACTGCACCTGATTTTTATAGGCGGTCCACACAGGGACATTGATTGAAAACCAACATCCATGAAGGAATAACCATAGACATTGTGTGAGGGGTTAAGTCAACCACGCTTGTTGCGACAAAGAGAAATTCATAGAAATGAGGAACCAAAACATTGACATAGTAACTAACTTACCAAAACAGAGGAGTAAGGATCTTAATCTATCACTCCACACCTCTATTGATTTTCTGACTGCGTGAAAAGCTTCACTCCGAGGCCTATGGCTGGAGCCCTGATTCTTGAAGCATTTGCTGCACCGCAGTCAGGTGATAAGGATCACACCACTCAAAAAAAACCACACTTGATCACCAAAAAAAAACCTTAATCTAAATAGGAACTCATAGATACATATCAGAATTTTATCTCACTCCAAACGAGGGGCATAATGGACAAAGAATACGATGAAACACATCAACATCACGAAACACAACTGCTCTGTCCAAAAGAATTATCATGACCTATAAACACTTTTAATATATCCCAAACAGCTCTCTATTCCAACAAACAAGTTTAGGCATCATCAAAATAGGTGGATTTAAAATTTTAAAGGAATCCTTAGGTTGATCAGCAGGAAAGATTTCCAATGCAAGAACTATCCATGGCCACATCACAACATCAAACACATTTTTAGAAACCCAATGAAAATTACTCCAAAACCACGACACCAACAAGATATCATCTCAAGATACAACAAGAGTATGAATTGTAGATCACAAAGAAGCTTACTGAATAAACAACTCTTCTACAACATAGAAAAATCAAGCCACATAACCATTGGTTTTAAAAAAAGGCCACAATTTTCAGCTCAAAACAATTTTGAAAAATCAAACTAACTTGGTGGGTTTCCACATTCACCAATGGTGTTTCATCTAGTCTCACCCACATGCACATTTCCATGCCACCCCTGGCACCCAACCACCATACCATATAGGCCATACTTCCAGATATAAATAAAACCATGCATGTGAGCACCCATGAAAACACCAAAGGCTAAAATTAAACATCATAATTCAAAAAAAAACAATTTACCTTAAAAAGGAACACCAACCACCAAGTGAAAAACCCTTTTCATATTTCACAAAAAAAAAACCACAATTCATTATGAACCATTTTCTTAAAAACCTACCCATTTTCATTTTTAAAAAAACTTTTTAAATAACCAAGCCACTCCAAAAAACCCCTAACTGTTTTTTTAAAAAAAATCAGCAATGTATATTTTTATAATCTGAGGTCCATTGAGACCTATACCATTTGTAGTAAAACACCAACCGATCAAAACCAATTGCCAAAACTAATTTATCCAATTCCAAAACTTTTTAACATCCTAAAATACCCCATTTAAAAAAATATCCAGAATCACTTTAAAATTATTCACATTTTCAAAACATTTTATTTCAACAAACCACAATTTTAGATTATGGATAATCCAATCCCTTTAAATCATTTCTGCTTCCCTCCATTTTTTTCCACAAAAACACAACCTTCCAAAACCATTCTTATATTTAATTATTGAAAACCCCATTTTTTCACTTTTCAAAATATAATCCTTACAATAAAACCCATTTCCACAATTCTCACACAAGGATTTTAAAAACAAAAATTAAGAATTCATGAAAGGTTCAAGAGACCCAAAAAAAGGGAACTAGTGTCGGTGGGTGACTTGACCAAATGGTTGGCGGCCATATGCCAAACACAACACCAACACAGAGAGACTTATTAGGACCATTCCCCAGCTCCACATGGCTTGCCAGGCCCTGTGAGCTCATGGAGGCCATTAGTTAGACTCCCCTTGTCATATCCCAACACCAAAAAAAATCAACCAGAACAAAGGACACTAATAAAACTGGAATCCCTTGGAAACCTGAGGATTAGAACAAGAAAGAGTTCGCAACGCTCTTCATGCACTTACCCCTCAAGTCCCAACAATCCTACTCCATCTACCTTGACATCCCCAAAATAACAAGGGAGCTCTAAAAGAAAGGTCTGATAAGAGCCAACCTCCTTTGATACCATTTTGTCACGAACCAGCCCGAGTCGACCCTGAACCGGTCACCCAGGCCAGCCCGCGACAAGTCCCGAGAGGCGTTCCCGATCCTCCTGAGATGGTGACAAGCACCAAGGGCATCAATAGAGTACACAAGGGAATGATTTCGCCCATATATAAACAATCAAACAAACCGCGGAAATAAATGGACAGCCCAAAATGAATTTATATAAAAATTGAACTAAATATTATTTGTACAAGAAACTAAAATTAGAACAAAACCAACTACTCAACTGAACAATCCCGATGAAAAAAATAACTCCATGTGACACTTCTGGTCACTCTCCAACAAAATGATAAAAAGTCGCCCAAGGTGATCGAACTAATGATGAAACCTGCACAAGGGCTAAAAAAGAAGAAGACTATAGGCGTGAGTGTTAAAACTCAGTAGGTTAGCCTGGTATTCTATTCCCAATGCACATTACTTTAAAATAAAAGAAACACCAATTTATAGTTTTAAATTCAAGATTTGAATGTATGGTTTTCAAATGAGGTTCCAAGCTATAATAATTATCAGACAAAAACATGCATGTTTAATAAACAAAAATGCAAGTAACAATTATTTTCAAAGAGGTGATACTTCAAAATGCAAATAGTTTTAAAGAGGGCTGCTTTAAAGAATTTTAAAATTCAAATAAATAACTTATACTACTGAATTTACCAACCAAACAAACCGTATGCCGACGGTGAGTACAAAATAGTCAATGAGCACTAGTCACAGGAATACCCCTAGGCACTAGTTAGTTGTGAGCCCCAGGTACCTCGTATCTCGGTGAAAGTAACCATAATAAATATCCGTTCTCGTGCACGAGCCACTAGTAGGGAACATACCCATAACCTAGTAGTCCCCAATCATCATCATCATCATAGTTTAGTTAGTGTTGTCATCGTCAAACTTGCTACGTGAAACAGGGGCCAACCCCCACAGAATCACTAGAATACTAGTACACGTCCGCCCACCTAGATACCCGGGATTCCCTTTAGTGCTCAATCAAGTTACACATATTATCAAATCCAAATTTCACATCCCCATTCCATTACAAAACCTTATAAACACAAACAGCCCATAATCATTCTTCACATTTCTTACACTAATCAACAAACCGCTAAATATTTTGGTAAAACAATTTCATGAAGTGTATTGAGGCTTTGCATATAAAACTCTTTCAAAAACACTCTTTAAATTATAAACACACATCATAACCAAACCAAATCATATTTTTCAGGCCAATAAACATTTAATAAAATCATTTAATGGACCATAAAACAATCCCAATTTCACAAATTGATATATAAAAGTAAAACACTCCTTCCTTTCTAGGAAATGCCAAACGGGCCTTTAATTATTTTCTCAAAACTATCCTTTGACGAAGGTAGGAATTTTAATTCTATTAAGGATCTGTATAAACACAATTTACAGCAGAAAACCACATTCATAAATCTCTTATAATACTCAGGTTACATATTCAAAACACAACCATTTTCATAAAGATATGAAACAGTCCATTTTTGGGCAACTCGGGCCAAAATATGTTGTAAATCAAAACCCACTTGATTGTAAAAACGAATACAAATAGGAAATCCATATAAGTATCCAAAAATACCATTTATAATTATTCCAATTCCTTTATAAATCCAAACAAATAACTTTTAAATCATACATCACACATAAAATCCAACCGGGCAATTTACCGAACACATGACATGCCCTTTTTAAACAAAACAATTTATTTTAAGTACATGAAAAGGAATAAAACACCAATTGAAAGCCATATTTTCATTAAAGATACTGTAACATGTTAAAAATACCATATAACAGATTATAATCCTCACAAAATATTTGCAAAAGATAACGGAACATTTAAACAAACACTTGTTGAGAACTTTTATGACAAAACAACACTACCGTTCACAAACCAATGATTAAACAACCACTTTGAACACCAATAAAATTATTCAAAGGATGAAAAACAATAATAAACATATATATCTGGTGTTAAATATAATAAAATGATGAAACTTAAATAATAATGTCATGTGCAAGGGGTATCCTACCTCAAATCTTTGGCGTAATTGAAACGCACACCCGAAATCACCCGTCGCGGGTTTATAAACCATAAAACTATAAAGATCAGACCTAAACAAACATAAAACCCATCAAAAAACATGGTATAACAAAACCCTAGGTCTATCAATACTAGGGGATAAAATAAATCCACGAAATAATGAAAGGAGGGGGAAGAGGAAGGAGAAAGGAGAAGGAATCTCACCTTTCACCCTAGAAAACTCTTCGTCTTCCATTAGATCTGCAACCCTATAGAAAATGGAATGGCTTGAAAATTTTTTGAGAGCCTCCTAAGGTCTTGAAGAACCATGGGAAGAAAATTGGTGGCCAAAATAATACTAATTTACTTAGTTATGGGTGAAACAATTTAACTTATCAATTCTGGACGTTTTGAGGAAACCAGAGAACAATCACCCTAATAAGCGACCCATATGAGCTCCAAAGAGGTAAAATCGATTATGAGGGCTAGGATAGGGTTATTTTCTTCGATGGGGAGGTGGAATCACCGAAAAAGAGTAAAAAATGAAAAAGATATAAACAAAACAAATTATTTTTGTTTAAACATGAAATGGGCCAATGGGCTGGCCCAATACCTAAATGAGTAACCCAAATTCACCCGGCCTATGAATTTATAATGGGTCCAAAAGGATAAATAAGTTTTAATATATCAGTATAGGACAAGTGGGAAGTTTAATGGGTGAAAAAGGATGAAAAACAAAAGAGTTATAAAAGAAATAAATTCGGTTTTTAAAACTGGGAATGGGCTCACGGTTGGCCCAAATCATGAAGTAACCACCCTTTCTTCAAAAACTACTAAACAAACAATGGGGATACCAAATTAGGGTGGTTAGACATATATGAAACATCAAAACTCAAGATATATCTCATCAAATACCCATGAAAAGGATCGGTATTTCTAATGGGCCGGATCAATACAATGACAGAAAAGAAAAAAAACTGTGTGTGACAATTCTCCCCACCATTAAAGCTTTCCACCCCCGGAAAGCCATAACAATTTCCTGCTGAAAAAAAAACAACACATTCGGATTCCAGAATTTACTACCCACCATTAATAATCAACTATAACTAGAAATGTTCTTAGGATGAAAATCCAGGAGACCCATGGTGGGTCTCCCCACCATTAGAAACCAACTAGCAATGAATAGACAAGAATTGAACATGAGCTAGAGTTGAGACTCACTCACACAAGCCCAAAAAAACCCTCCTAAAAAACTACTATACCAAGTTAATAGGGTTACAACATGAACATATATACCACCCACTTTTGAATGGAGGGGACAATAACTTGGTCGACACATTCAGCACAATTCTGGACCCTCGTCACTTGGGGATGGGAGGGAAGGGGACCTAATAATTTGGCCACTGAAACAATAAAAGAAACAAAGAAACTACCAAAAACTCTCCCCCTATGAATAGGTAACACCACGACTGCACCTGATTTTTATAGGCGGTCCACACAGGGACATTGATTGAAAACCCACATCCATGAAGGAATAACCATAGACATTGTGTGAGGGGTTAAGTCCACCACGCTTGTTGCGACAAAGAGAAATTCATAGAAATGAGGAACCAAAACATTGACATAGTAACTAACTTACAAAAACAGAGGAGTAAGGATCTTAATCTATCACTCCACACCTCTTTTGATTTTCTGACTGCGTGAAAAGCTTCACTCCGAGGCCTATGGCTGGAGCCCTGATTCTTGAAGCATTTGCTGCACCGCAGTCAGGTGATAAGGATCACACCACTCAAAAAAAACCACACTTGATCACCAAACAAAAACCTTAATCTAAATAGGAACTCATAGATACATATCAGAATTTTATCT
The DNA here is from genome assembly GCA_963277665.1 of Viscum album. NCBI lineage: Eukaryota > Viridiplantae > Streptophyta > Magnoliopsida > Santalales > Viscaceae > Viscum > Viscum album. Next base: position 359,151,184 of record OY728121.1, read on the forward strand.
CACTCCAAACGAGGGGCATAATGGACAAGGAATACGATGAAACACATCAACATCACCAAACACAACTGCTCTGTCCAAAATAATTATCATGACCTATAAACACTTTTAATATATCCCAAACAGCTCTCTATTCCAACAAACAAGTTGAGGCATCATCAAAATAGGTGGATTTAAAATTTTAAAGGAATCCTTAGGTTGATCAGCAGGAAAGATTTCCAATGCAAGAACTATCCATGGCCACATCACAACATCAAACACATTTTTAGAAACCCAATGAAAATTACTCCAAAACCAAGACACCAACAAGATATCATCTCAAGATACAACAAGAGTATGAATTGTAGATCACAAAGAAGCTTACTGAATAAACAACTCTTCTACAACATAGAAAAATCAAGCCACATAACCAATGGTTTTAAAAAAAGGCCACAATTTTCAGCTCAAAACAATTTTAAAAAATCAAACTAACTTGGTGGGTTTCCACATTCACCAATGGTGTTTCATCTAGTCTCACCCACATGCACATTTCCATGCCACCCCTGGCACCCAACCACCATACCATATAGGCCATACTTCCAGATATAAATAAAACCATGCATGTGAGCACCCATGAAATCACCAAAGGCTAAAATTAAACATCATAATTCAAAAAAACTATTTACCTTAAAAAGGAACACCAACCACCAAGTGAAAAACCCTTTTCATATTTCACAAAAAAAACCACAATTCATTATGAACCATTTTCTTAAAAACCTACCCATTTTCATTTTTAAAAAAACTTTTTAAATAACCAAGCCACTCCAAACAACCCCTTCCCGTTTTTTTTAAAAAAAATCAGTAATGTATATTTTTATAATCTAAGGTCCATTGAGACCAATACCATTTGTAGTAAAACACCAACCGATCAAAACCAATTGCCAAAACTAATTTATCCAATTCCAAAACTTTTTAACATCCTAAAATACCCCATTTAAAAAAATATCCAGAATCACTTTAAAATTATTCACAATTTCAAAACATTTTATTTCAACAAACCACAATTTTAGATTATGGATAATCCAATCCCTTTAAATCATTTCTGCTTCCCTCCATTTTTTTTCCAAAAAAACACAACCTTCCAAAACCATTCTTATATTTAATTATTGAAAACCCCATTTTTTCACTTTTAAAAATATAATCCTTACATTAAAACCCATTTCCACAATTCTCACACAAGGATTTTAAAAACAAAAATTAAGAATTCATGAAAGGTTCAAGAGACCCAAAAAAAGGGAACTAGTGTCGGTGGGTGACTTGACCATATGGTTGGCGGCCATATGCCAAACACAACACCAACACAGAGAGACTTATTAGGACCATTCCCCAGCTCCACATGGCTTTCCAGGCCCTGTGAGCTCATGGAGGCCATTAGTTAGACTCCCCTTGTCATATCCCAACACCAAAAAAAATCAACCAGAACAAAGGACACTAATAAAACTGGACTCCCTTGGAAACTTGAGGATTAGAACAAGAAAGAGTTCGCAACGCTCTTCATGCACTTACCCCTCAAGTCCCAACAATCCTACTCCATCTACCTTGACATCCCCAAAATAACAAGGGCGCTCTAAAAGAAAGGTCTGCTAAGAGCCAACCTCCTTCGATACCATTTTGTCACGAACCAGCCCGAGTCGACCCTGAACCGGTCACCCAGGCCAGCCCGCGACAAGTCCCGAGAGGCGTTCTCGATCCTCCCGGGATGGTGACAAGCACCAAGGGCATCAATAGAGTACACAAGGGAACGATTTCGCCCATATATAAACAATCAAACAAACCTCGGAAATAAATGGACAGCCCAAAATGAATTTATATAAAAATTGAACTAAATATTATTTGTACAAGAAACTAAAATTAGAACAAAACCAACAACTCAACTGAACAATCCCGATGAAAAAAATAACTCCATGTGACACTTCTGGTCACTCTCCAACAAAATGATAAAAAGTCTCCCAAGTTGATCGAACTAATGATGAAACCTGCACAAGGGCTAAAAAAAGAATAAGACTGTAGGCGTGAGTATTAAAACTCAGTAGGTTAGCCTGGTATTCTATTCCCAATGCACATTACTTTAAAATAAAAGAAACACCAATTTATAGTTTTAAATTCAAGATTTGAATGTATGGTTTTCAAATGAGGTTCCAAGCTATAATAATTATCAGACAAAAACATGCATGTTTAATAAACAAAAATGCAAGTAACAATTATTTTCAAAGAGGTGAAACTTCAAAATGCAAATAGTTTTCAAGAGGGCTGCTTTAAAGAATTTTAAAATTCAAATAAATAACTTATACTACTGAATTTACCAACCAAACAAACCATATGCCGACGGTGAGTACAAAATAGTCAATGAGCACTAGTCACAGGAATACCCCGAGGCACTAGTTAGTTGTGAGCCCCAGGTACCTCGTATCTCGGTGAAAGTAACCATAATAAATATCTGTTCTCGTGCACGAGCCACTAGTAGGGAACATACCCATAACCTAGTAGTCCCCAATCATCATCATCATCATAGTTTAGTTAGTGTTGTCATCGTCAAACTTGCTACGTGAAACAGGGGCCAACCCCCACAGAATCACTAGCATACTAGTACACGTCCGCCCACCTAGATACCCGGGATTCCCTTTAGTGCTCAATCAAGTTACACATATTATCAAATCCACATTTCACATCCCCATTCCATTAAAAAACCATATAAACACAAACAGCCCATAATCATTCTTCACATTTCTTACACTAATCAACAAACCGCTAAATATTTTGGTAAAACAATTTCATGAAGTGTATTGAGGCTTTGCATATAAAACTCTTTCAAAAACACTCTTTAAATTATAAACACACATCATAACCAAACCAAATCATATTTTTCAGCCCAATAAACATTTAATAAAATCATTTAATGGACCATAAAACAATCCCAATTTCACAAATTGATATATAAAAGTAAAACACTCCTTCCTTTCTAGGAAATGCCAAACGGGCCTTTAATTATTTTCTCAAAACTATCCTTTGACGAAGGTAGGAATTTTAATTCTATTAAGGATCTGTATAAACACAATTTACAGCAGAAAACCACATTCATAAATCTCTTATAATACTCAGGTTACATATTCAAAACACAACCATTTTCATAAAGATATGAAACAGTCCATTTTTGGGCAACTCGGGCCAAAATATGTTGTAAATCAAAACCCACTTGATTGTAAAAACGAATACAAATAGGAAATCCATATAAGTACCCAAAAATACCATTTATAATTATTCCAATTCCTTTATAAATCCAAACAAATAACTTTTAAATCATACATCACACATAAAAGCCAACCGGGAAATTTACCGAACACATGACATGCCCTTTTTAAACAAAACAATTTATTTTAAGTACATGAAAAGGAATAAAACACCAATTGAAAGACATATTTTCATTAAAGATACTGTAACATGTTAAAAATACCATAGAACAGATTATAAGCCTCACAAAATATTTGCAAAAGATAACGGAACATTTAAACAAACACTTGTTGAGAACTTTTATGACAAAACAACACTACCGTTCACAAACCAATGATTAAACAACCACTTTGAACACCAATAAAATTATTCAAAGGATGAAAAACAATAATAAACATATATATCTGGTGTTAAATATAATAAAATGATGAAACTTAAATAATAATGTTATGTGCAAGGGGTATCCTACCTCAAATCTTTGGCGTAATTGAAACGCACACCCGAAATCCCCAGTCGCGGGTTTATAAACCATAAAACTATAAAGATCAGACCTAAACAAACATAAAACCCATCAAAAAACATGTTATAAAAAAACCCTAGGTCGATCAATACTAGGGGATAAAATAAATCCACGAAATAATGAAAGGAGGGGGAAGAGGAAGGAGAAAGGAGAAGGAATCTCACCTTTCACCCTAGAAAACTCTTCGTCTTCCATTAGATCTGCAACCCTATAGAGAATGGAATGGCTTGAAATTTTTTGGAGAGCCTCCTAAGGTCTTGAAGAACCAAGGGAAGAAAATTGGTGGCCAAAATAAAACGAATTTACTGAGTTATGGGTGAAACAATTTACCTTATCAATTCTGGACGTTTTGAGGAAACCAGAGAACAATCACCCTAATACGCGACCCATATGAGCTCCAAAGAGGTAAACTCGATTATGAGGGCTAAGATAGGGTTATTTTCTTCTATGGGGAGGTGGAATCACCGAAAAAGAGTAAAAAATGAAAAAGATATAAACAAAAAATTTATTTTTTTAAACAGGAAATGGGCCAATGGGCTGGACCAATACCTAAATGAGTAACCCAAATTCACCCGGCCTATGAATTTATAATGGGTCCAAAAGGATAAATAAGTTTTAATATATCAGTATAGGACAAGTGGGAAGTTTAATGGGTGAAAAAGGATGAAAAACAAAAGAGTTATAAAAGAAACAAATTCGGTTTTTAAAACTGGGAATGGGCTCACGGTTGGCCCAAATCATGAAGTAACCACCCTTTCTTCAAAAACTACTAAAAAAACAATGGGGATACCAAATTAGGGTGGTTAGACATATATGAAACATCAAAACTCAAGATATATCTCATCAAATACCCATGAAAAGGATCGGTATTTCTAATGGGCCGGATCAATACAATGACAGAAAAGAAAAAAAACCGTGTGTGACAGAGGCCTCGTCGCTCGGTAGGCTGTTGTCGCGCACAACTCTCGGAACCCTAGTTGGCTACCATCGTGGGGCTATCTTGAAAAGAAATAGGTGTTCCATGGTAAAATAGTATACCTGGTTAGCTGAAACAAAGTAATCACAAATAAAACTTGAAACACATATGCAATCAATGTTTTTGTGCATTAAGTCGGAAATCAGAAGTCAGGGTCCTGGTGTACGAATACGTCGGCCGCCGCACCAACACTGGACTCCATGGACTGATAACCACACTCAACACCCTTAACACTATTGCTTCACATAGAAAGAAGATCAGAGTCCAAAGTTCTGTGGTAGAACTGAACCTCCCTCTGATACCAATTTGTCAAGACCTATCCATGGGGCCCGTGCCATGACTACCTCAAGCCCGCCTTCCATAGGCCAGGGGCTGGCGACTAGCACCAAGGCGTAATTCCCGATAAAAAGGGAAGGCATTGCCTTTTTAAAGTAAACAAACACCACAGATCAAGCAAGCAGTAGAAGTAAACACTATGTAAAACTGTGTACAACTGTAAGTGTGGAAAAGTATGTGGGCCAGAATAAAAACCCAAACTGAAAGTAAAGTAAAACTGGAAAGGGAAAAAAGCAACTGAAAGTAAAGCCGCATCCTCGAACCATCCACTGGAAGTCCCACCTGAAGGGTGGGTACATAGATCCTCCACAGCTCCTCGGGTCCAGCCGTCCGCTCCAAGTACGCCCCGCCCAGTGGTCCACCTCCGGGTACCGTCCTGCTCCTCGTGCCTCTACCACGATCAGCGTCGTCTGTTGTCTATAACCAACACAACGTGGTGCGGGAATATCCCGTGCAGGGGTGAGTATAATCTACTCAGTAGGGACCCCGAGACCCCCGATGGTCTACCAGAATCCACAAAGGATAATCCACAAAGGAAAGATACAATCACGAAGTAACATCCGACACTGCTTAGGTATATGCCCATACATATATCGAATTCATCAATTCCAGTTCAGCTCCAACATCCGAGCTCAAGTACAACTTAGTCCACATAGGAAATCACAACCCGATCCACACAGGAAAGCATAACGTAATCCACACAGGATATACAGTCAACTTATCGAAGATAAGGATTGAAAGTTAAGATTCAGCTCACACAGGTATACTTCTTCATAGGATGATAGAGATGATCAGATGTAGGTATTGATTCATCTAACCCGTCAGACCCACATAGGATCGATAGGTACGAATCCCCGCAATGACCCACAATGGATCGATAGGTAACTAACCCCCGCAATGACCCACACAGGATCAGACCCACAAAGGATCTGTAGGCGCTGGCCCACACATGACTGCTGAGCGCTGACCCACACAGGATCGGACCCACACAGGATCGGTAGCACTGATTCACGTAGGATCGCAGAGTGTTGTAGTCATTGCCGTCAAATCCACGGAGGATTCCTGCACAGTCGTCATCGTCGTCGCAGTCGCAACCAGCTCTAGGGTTCCCGCACACAGAAACCTCGTTCGAGAGGGTTCGCTCCACGAGCCGAAGGTCTAATACATCAACTGACACATAATATGGAGTTGATGTATCCAAAAGTTCCGTTTCGTCAACAGGAACTCAATGTCACAGACGGCGCGTCAATCAGACGCCCGGTCTGAGAGTAATTTGCTTTTTCGTCCCAGTGGCCCGGTTGATTTTTAAGTCAAAACTAACCCGACCGTACTCCAACAGCATCCAAACCACGAGTGGAGTAAGCTAAAAGGTCCATCTCCCTTAGAGGAATCCAACAAAGTCGACGGCACGTCAATCGGACGTCCGGAGCTCAAGTTATAAGCATTTCCGCTCCGGGGGCCCGGTTGGTTTCATGTACGAACCAACCCGGACGAACACAAAGTACTCCAAAACCTTGAGTGAAAAATACCGAAACGACGGTCTCGATCCAAGGATCACTACGCAACTGACGGTGCATCGATCAGGGGTCCCTTGGGCGTGGCCCGGCCTGGCCGGCGTGGTCTGGAATACTGGCCGGGGCAGCCGGCCCTGGCGCGCTGGCGCCAGCATGTGGCTCGACCGTTTGGTCGAGCGGATGAGGGGGGGGGGGGGGGCGCTGCCCCCCTGTGTGTAACCGCGACCTCCATTATGGGGCCAATCACGTCTGGCCAGCTGGGGGTTTGAACCCCTGGATCTTCCCCTGTCCATCTGGTCAGCTTCTGCAACCACGGGACCGGCAAGGCCGGTCCACCCTATTCCGACGCCGGTGGCCCGATTCCAGCCACCGGTTCCCTTGCTCCGCCGCGGCATAATCCGCGAGCTTGGTCTGCCAGGCGCGGCGCGACGGCGCCGTGCCCTTCCTCCATGGCCCCACACCGGTCGTGGTGTCTTCAGGTTTTTCCGGCGTGGCGCGATGGAATCGCGGCTTGGTTCAATTTTCAAATGCGCGGTGCGATGACGCTGCGCATCCTTGCCGCTCGTTACCGCGTGGTGCGATGACACCACGTCACTTTACTTCGAATCTCAACAACACAAATAATAAGGGAGGAGGGTTGGCCGTGTTTGTGCGGTCAGGTTCCCTCCCGTTAAATGATATCAAGCGGTCCAAATGAACGAGGATAGATGACGGAGAAATTCACAAATAAAAACACATAAAACCCCTACCTCAACGTTGTCATTGAACGAGAGTTCATCGCGGAATTAACCATCGCGGAAGAAGAGGATCGTCGTGGAAGAATACTTTGTTGGCGTCGCGGAGAAAATGATTCGTCAGTGTCGCATTGTCGATCTCCGAGGAATCTAGCATTCTTCGCGTTCTTCGCCTTCTTCGTCGAAGAAGAAGAAGAAGTTCCTCAACTTTTCTCCGAAGACTCAGACAACAAGGTTCCAACCCAAATAAAATAAGTTCATCACTTATTTTACTAACATAAAATAAGCATTTGAATTTCAAACATTCACATTTAACTCACTTTATTAATTAAAAGAAGTTGTCAAAAATTAATTGTGAGTTGAGGGGGGTTAGAGAATATGAAGGGGTGGGGTTCGTGTGGGCCCCGCCGGCCTCATAAACTGTCATGGGAAGTTGGGTGGTTACCCAACATCCACCCCAAGGTTAAACACTTAGAAAGATAAATAAAATTTTTCGTTTAAATTTTATTGTTAACTTCCACAAATTTAAACAACTACACCCATGAAAACGCAACTCTGGAAAAGGTGTTCCTAAGCAATTACTGGCGCTGTGGTTCCATCGGTGCCCTCGGAATTCGATTCTGAGCATCGGTTCAAAGGTTAGGAATTCCCGCTCATTCGTTTACTGAACGTACCCGAGCTAAACTTCGGATATAAATTCCGGGCACACCGGGCCTCGGAATCAAGTGCCGTCAGAAACCGCGTTCTTGTAAAATCCCAAAGAAAATTAAGAAAAAAATTTCCTTGAATTTTACCGGTCTTTACAATCACTTTAAATCAGAGAACCATATAAATAAACATATATTTAAGATCAAACTCAATAGTGTAGAAACACATCCAAGCATTCCATGGTGACTGGAGTCTCGTCACATTTTAAGATAGCCATACACTAACCACAAACTACCTATCAAGTCATGATAGTCCTATATCTTATCTACCAACAACCCAAGACTATGAATAAAATTTATATGATAAAACTTTTTGATGATACAACCCATGATACCATCTAAAATCAGTACCTGAACCGATTCTCTAGAGCACTGAAGATCATTTACAAACCTCGCATGTTGGCGACTAGAACACATGCATCAAGATAACAACCAGTAGAACTGTTTTCACCCCAAGTAATACAATCCAAAAGACATATATACATATAATAGAAATAAATACTGGAATAAATATATTCTACAATAAAATAGAAATAAATATAGATACATAACTAGAAAATCACATAATCTAATGGTAAATGTATAATAAAATTAGAAGGACAACCCAAATCCAAAAACCACTACACCATCTAATATTTGGGAAATATCTCATCATATCACCACAATTTTTCCATACCCATATGATATAAACATCCCCAGTTCACTAAGGAGCCTTTCTTTTTCTTATATTGAAAGGAAATACCATTTCAACACACCGTCGGTTGGGTGTGTATGGTGTGAGCTAATAAGACATTGTATGAATAAACCTTGGTGTTATATATCAAGAATGTGTTAACATAATCCCAATATTTTCAATTTTCTAAAAACATGGAATGAAAAGTAGCTATTTTACATCATAAAATCCTCTATTCCAAAATTCTAATATAGGCCTGGTAAAATATTTTCAAAGCATAAATCCTCATTTATCGAATAATGTATATGAAATATATTATAATACAACACAAAACACAATTATAAATGGGACAAGGATCCCAATAGTACAATGTAGTAGACTAATCATACCATAATAAATGACTATTTCACACTAATGTCCTCAAAACATAGGATTGTGGAGAAGAGGAACACTCCATGAGAGAACCCCCAAATAATTTCCATACTAATTCTCTAGAACAATAGGCCTTTGTAGTTGTGTAACACCCCATGAGTGAACCCCATTACAATAAAATAGATGAGTCCCTATAATAAAATTCCTCTAATTTATCAAAGGCATCAGATATTCTATTTTTATCAAATCAATTCCAAAGGTATTCATATTACAAAATCAATTTCAAATGACCCTTTATTAAATCAAGAAAACATTTAAAACCCATATTGTAATACATTTCACAATAGATTGAAAACGCCTTATTCATTTACCAAAACAAAGGATAATCTATATTTTATCACATACCTGTTTATGCGCATAGGTCATGCATACCAATTTATATACAAAATAATTTATAAGATCGTGATTAATTATGATTTATCCAATGTAGGATAGAGAGGGGACCACCCACCCCAAAATAGAGTCACACACTACCTGCAATAGAATATAAAAACATCTGAGGGAATTAAAGATCATATATGGAGGTCCTATCATTGATTCCCATATATCTAAATCATATTACATAAAAAAGAAGTCAGAATAGTGGATTGATCAAAATGTACGTCATGGAACTCACACGCCTCACCATAACCAACATAAGCGATGAACCCAAGAAGAAGATCCCACAATGAATATGTAAGGGATTGAAGAAAAATAATAATTTTATGATCAATGATAAGAAAATGATACCTAAATACACTATTAAAATAATGTAAATAAATAAGGAGAAATTCCACTTACCCAAAGAGAAGTAATGAAACCAAGTTGTAGAAAAATATTTGAATTAAAAAATATTGAAGAGGAGGAGACAACCAAATTTCCTGGAAGGGAATAGGGTTCAAGGGAATAAAAATCCAAATTAATTTGGATTCAATATTACAATGAATAAAACCTTCTATACATGAGGATTTTATATCTTAAATAATGGATTTAATTCATAAATCCATCATAACTCACATATGTTGAAAAATTCCTTTCCTTTGGTTAATTTATCTATGTAACCATATTTATAATGTAAAAAAGGATTTATGGTGTAAATGTATTTTTCCTATAAAACATTTTCATGTATTATTCCCAAATAATCATTTATGCCATAAAGTAGGCATTAATGATGTTAATATGCCTTTCTGTCAGTGCCCAACTCCGGTTCTATAGAAACTCCCAAATTATCTTTACTCTCCTCAAAACACAAACTAACACTCATAAACATAAAGAAGAATATACCTTTTAACTAGGAAGTTACACATGTATCCTAAAAACCATGTTTATTTTATTTCATTGGAACAAGTACACGAGATTTCTCACCAAAGGAATTAAATGTATAATAATCTTATAAGACTCAATACATACATGAATTCACACATTATATCTAAAAATATGAAATATTATACAATAATGTTTGTGAGAACATTATTATTTATTATAATAAATATTTTATTTTATTCATTGAACCATTCTTCAAATCTTGGGGTAATTAAAACATAACAAAATGTGAGATTAGATTCTTAGTAAGGTAAATTGTAAAAAAATATATCATAAAGTAAATAAAACATGAATAATATGTCCAAGAAAAACAATAAACAAATAATCAATATAACTAATACCATAAAATGGAACTTATTCCATGGATAACAAAGATACATAAATAATCACATGGATAATAATAACTACAGTCAAAATGATATAATTCATAACATAGAACATCATAATCATACCATCAAGGCCTTATCCCAAGACAACAAACATAAAAGGGTAATTCTTTAGCAAAAATCCCAAAAAAATTTGTCTCATGATACCTGTCGATGCTTTATTGGGTTATAGAGGGCCATATGCATTACATACTATGTCCAATTCATTTATCATATTAAATGGTTGAAACAAAATCAATATAAAAATTCATATTTAAAAGATAACATATTTGATGTTAATATTTTACTCGATAAATAAACATAATATTTTATCATATAGAATAATATGGATAAATGGTAACATCCCCAAACCATCTTAATATTCCCAAAATAATGTTGACATAGATAAATATAATTCAAAATTATTACTGGAATATTTATTGTAGAAGTACCGTTTTCATTTTGAAATCACATATTCAAAATATATAAATTTCCCAATTATGAAGGGAAAATATTCTTGAAAAGAAAAATTTAATCTTTTAATAAAATATTCAATTAATTGTATGGTCATGAAAGTAGGATGTTTAATTCATTCTATATAAGTTTACAAAAAATATTCCATTCACACTTTTGCAAAAACCTATCAAAAAGAACTTCATTTGAAAATTAATAAAAGGATTCCCTAAAATAATTTTTTTAAAAAATATATATCATGGGTAAAAATATATTTCATAAATCATTTTATAATAGTAAATATATTTTTTAAAAAAATTTAAATAACACTTTTTCATGGAAGAATAATATTTCCAACCAAGTATAAAAATTGAGTCAATTTTACTTAAAAATGTATTTTAGTATCATGGGTATTTAAAGAGAAGAAATTTTTTAATTTATAATAAAAAAGTGAATAAAATTTATAGGGTTTATTATATAAATATAAAATAATTCCCTCATCTCAGATTCGAACATAAATAATCACGAATATTAATGGAATTGTGAAATAAACACTTTCCTAAAGAATAAATTACATTAAATGTTCTTTTAACATCATATAAAGTAAATTTAAATTTTTTATAATTATATAATAAAACTATATAAATTCTTATAATAACATATATTATCAGATTTTAACATTTTCACCCATTTTTTGATAATTATTTATTAAATTTGTTATTTATAATTGTTAATTGTTTCATTTTTCTTGTTTATTTCATTTCGATGGTTTCAATCCTTGTAATTTTATCATGGTTGAATCATATATAGAATTTAAATAATTATATAAATATAATATATATTTATTATATGTATAGTTACAGTTATCTATAAAAGTTAAAGGAATAAAAATCAATTACACAACTCATGGGGACGGTAGGTCGTACGTACGCATGAATGTTGTTTTCACTTTTATAAGGTTGAAACCAGATAAAGGTAAATAATAAATAAGCTTTATAGAATCATTATTATTTCATTTATATCATATTTATTCATTAAATATGTCCTTATTACCATCCATTTAAGACAAAAATGAAAAATCGAATCTCATCGAATCTTGGAGAAGGTTGTCCACACATACACACGAGCAACGTTATCATTTTTCAATTGATTGGAAGTTAAGAAAATATATGTGATATTATAAGTATTAATAATAAATATGATATAAATATAATATATAAAAATTAAACCCCCTATAAAACGAATCCAAAAAACATGGTGATGAAAAATGTATTGTATCACTAAGTGGAGATAGTAAGCCGTACATACACTTGAGTGATACTTTCACTTCCCATTATATGGAATAACATATGGATTTAGGGTATTATATTAACATAAAAAATCTTATGATATGGGAGATAATTTTTATTTTATTTCATCATATTTGAATTATATCCTATGGAGGTAGAAGAAGAAATAAAAAAACGTCTCGTTAAGTATTATACCTCTTCGTCGGACAACTTATTTAGGTTTATACCAAAAGCCTTCCTAGTATGGTTTTATGATCAGCCCAAGGAATCTATGTTGATGAGAGGAATTTAAGGAAGTTATTTTTTAGTTATTTTATAATCCAAAAGGAACTTGTTGTGTAGTGAGGAGAGGATATGGGGTATCCATTTTTATATGGGAAGAGGACACACTTGGAATTTTAAAAAAGAATAAAATATATTAATATCTTACTCAAGGAAAATGGATCCCAAATGGAAAATTTAATAATATTAGATAATATATGGTCTAAATATTCCCAGAAAATAGAAATTATTCATGTTTATAGGTCATTTTAACCATTAATGTTTTAGTTTGACCCCTAGTGAATTAGTTTTAACCTTAACATTAGTAATATATTTTTATTTTATTTACAATAAATTATGAAAAAAAATTAATTTGAACATATTAACTAATATGAATTATTATAATTCTAAATATGGAATCTATTTTATGAAATTCATATCACATAATTTGAATATATTAATTTGAAACTAAAATAAATAAATTCAATGAAAAATAGTTTTCCAAAATAATGATCTTTTATGTGAAATAATGTTTTTATACCAATGTAGAGTATTAAATATATTTCCAGGACCTTACATGGATTAAAAAATAATATAATTGACCTAATGTTTCTTTTAAACCATTTTAAAACTAAATGGTACATTGTAATTCTTGTAATGAAAATACAATTGATTGTGAAATCAATATTTTTCAAAATTCATTGAAAATCATGCTTTTTAGATAATTTTATGAAATTCAATGAATGATAATTTTGAAATTATGAACTCAAAAAAATATCATTTTTTTCAAATTACAAATATAAAATTTTGATTTTTTTTAAATAAGACCATAAAATGACTGAAAACACAATTTGGATAGAAATTAGTATTTTTTTCATTTGACTAAAGAATTACTTATTATTCCTATAATGAATATATTTCTATAAAATATAATTAAAAATATATAAAAAATTATAATAGAATTTCTTTTCTGGTTACATTCTTACTTCATAAAAATATGGATAGTCTTTTTATAGTAAGAAAGATCCACTTCCACTTATATTTCATTATAGGAGATAACATGCGTTATCTCTATCATATGCTTCCCTAATAATGAGATATAAACACATCATGTAATTTAGAGAGGCTTAGTGGAATTTCAAATAGATGCCACAAAACTAAAATTCTTTCTATAATTTTGAAAGGATATATGCACATGGGGATCATTTTTCCCTTATTACTGAACCTTATAACACCCTTCCATGGATATATTTTTGGAAAACAAGATCTACTACTTGAAATTCCAAATCATTACGTCAATTATTGGCATAATTATTTTTACATATTTGAGATACATTAATATGAGACTGAATAGTATTTTACTTTTTCATCTTCTCCTAAAAAATTATTAGGCCTACAATCATCCTTTTACAAAATACATTCCAACAAGTTCATGTATGACATCTCTCTCCATATAATTCTTCATGTCATTCTATTTGGATACTCAAATGGAAGATGTGTTTAAAGGTAAACTTTACCAAAAAAAATAATGATCCCACATATCATGAATGTCAGGTTATAATGGCCTCAACATGCCTTCCAATGATTGAATAATCCTTTTGGACTGCCCATCAGTTTGAGGAAGATAAGCATTACTCAAATAAAGATAGGTATCAAGAGCCTTCAGAAATTTTTTCTTAAATTTAGATGTAAATAATGGATCATGATAATACATAATTGAAATAGGTGCACCCTAAAGACTTTTAACTTCAGTAATATAATGTCTTTTAATTCCCTATAACGTTATATTATCTCTTATTGAGATGAAATGTGAAGATTTGGTATGTTTATCAATAATAACCCATATTGAAACAGGCTTTCCAGGAGAAGTTAGTAATTTGGTGAAAGACAACATAGTAATGTAATTTGTTTCCACATATTAATGTTATAGGTTTCATGTATCCTCTAGGATGCTATCTCTCAGTCTTCAATTGTTGAAAATCCAGGAATCTTGATACATAATCAAATTTTTTTTGCTTCATGTTATCCCACAAATTTTTTTCAAATATCGATACATTTTAGTGTTACCATGATCCATGAAAAAATAAAATCTATGATAGTCATATAATAATTCCCTTTTTAGCTCTGGTGTAGATATAACATGTAGCCTCTTTCTTATTTTATATTTCCTTCTTCATATATGATGTCTTCCAATTTCCCTTCATTCCCTGCTTCAATTTTATTTTGAATGTTCTCATAATCAGGCTGAGATATTTTTATATTTTCTAATAAATATGTTTTGGGAATGATTTCAGAATGGTGTGATTTTAACCTTCCTTAATTATTAAAAATTCTATCTTTACTAAATCAATGAACATAGAATCCCTATCAACCCTCATTTTGGAAAGGACTCCATGATCTTTCTAGATCAATTCATCCTGTACCTTATTTGAATTTATTAGGTGGTAGTTTATTGAGTAATCATAATCCATGAGAAGCTCAATCCATATCTTTTACCTTATGTTGATCACTTTATAAAAAAAATTACATCAAACACTTGTGATCTGTATATTTCTACAATATTTTTCCATAGATATAATGTATTTATATATTCCTAGAAAATATTGTGTTTACTAAATCAATATCATGAGTTGGATAGTTTATTTTTGATTTTTTAACTACCTTGATTCATAGTCAATGACTTTATCGTTATACATAATGATATATCAAAGTCCCTTCTTTGTTGTGTCACAATATATGACAAATCCATCATTTCCTGATGGTAGATTCATGATCAGAGCATTCACTAATATCCTCTTCAATTATCCAAATCATTTCCCACATTCTGTTGTCCTTGTAAACGTAAAACCTTAAAGATAATGCTTGGTTAATGGGTTATCCATTTGGAATTTTTTTTGAAACAATTAGTGATAGTAACATTCCAATCAAATGAAAATGCATACCTTAGTTTTGATTGTTGGTGTGTCCCTTCATTGAAAACTATTTTCGTCAAAAGATCAACTAATACTCTATCTTTGGAAACAATATGACCAAGAAAATAAACTTTTTGAATCTAGAATTCACACTTATGATATTTAACATAAAACCATTTTCTCCTAACTTTCTAAATAATTATCCTAAATTGGTTATTATGGTCCAAATAGTTATTATATTACACTAATATAGGATCAAAAAAATATAACAAAAATAATTATCAATATATTCCTTGAATACTCCGTTCATTAGATTGAAAAAAATATAGGGTAAATTAGTCAATGAGAGGTAGATGATAGAAGTTATTTATCATAATTGCATATATTTCCTTAGAATCAATGCCCACCCTTATAGATCCATCTTTTTTATTAATACAAAGAATAGGGCTTCCCCAAGGTGAAACAATAGTGTGAATAAATAACTTACCACAAAAATATTCTAGTTCTTATATTAAATACACTAATTCCATTGTGAATATTCTATAGGAAATATTTAATAAAGGCCTGACATTAGAGATTAAAAAAATACAAAACCAGACATTACACTCCATTGGATGTCTTGGTATTTTTTTGTAAATAAATCAATGTATTATTATACAATAGGTACATCCTCAATTTGAATACTACGTGTTCCATTCATAGTTTGTGTCTGATATTCTTCCCTAAGAATCTCATTCAGAAGTGCAATTGTGGGTGAGTATATATATGACTTAGATGATGAAGTCTCCACTCAAAATATAATAAAATTCACATATTCATCCGGATTCATAATTTCACTCTATTTTTAATAAATTTTTTAATTATATTTATAAATTCATTATATACTTTGGATTATATCAAAATAAACCATTTGTTTAATAATTTTCAAAAATAGTTCACATTTATGTGTCAAAATGGGAATGGACTGAGGAATGCTTACTATGGTGAAATTTAATCTAGGAATATTAACTGATAAATCCCTTATTAAGGTTCTAGGAAAATATATCATATTCTTGGAAAAGATGGAAAATATAAAAGATTATCAAGATCGATAATAAAATAAAGATTAACTAAATTTGAATATAGAATTAAAGTACCCTATACCACATCTTGTGAACTTCAACCTCAGTCGGTGTGATCACATAAGCATCAAATTTCACTCTTGTAAATTGATAATGTAAATTCCCTTGATTCCTAGGAAAAACATTTTCAAAGTTCCCCATATCCTTAAAGTAGAATCATTGGACATTGGCGTTCTTCTTTAATGCATTTTCAATCTAGAACCTGGTATCTTTTCTACCCACACTTCAAGAAAACTCCCATTCCTACCAATCATGATTTATATTGTTTTATTTCAAATTTATTACATGTTCAAAATTCCAACCATCCCTTTTCCCCTTTGGTTGTATTTTCCATTCCATAGTTCTCAACCACCCTTTTCTTATCTTTTTTTCCTTCAAAGTAAAAAGACTTGAAAAATTATTTCTATACATTGATATCATGTGACACTATGTCCTCGTATGATGAGAAGGTATGGAAGAATATTTCTCATTGAAGTATTAGCTTCACCCCATAATTTTTTTAATATTACTCTTTGGATTACATAAATACTTTTCAATATTTCTTGATAACCTTGTAAATTTATCTTTATATGTGGAGACATTTTCATCTTCATTTTTTCAAAGACTCATGAATAGTCATTCCATATGTTCCCATTGATCATTAGGAAAATATTTTTCAATGAAAAGTACATTAAAATCCTTCTATTATATTTTTTGTATTTATTAATCATCTTAGTGTTTTTAATCAATGATCATCATTGATTTTCATCCCCCGTGAGATGATAAACTACCAGGATAACCTTTTACCTTATATTAGTTCCTAATGAAATAAATATAATTCCAAAAAAATTTATCCATTGCTCAACTATAAATAGACTAGTTGTCCAATTTCATGATAGAGGTTGTCGAAAAAATATTTTTTCCAACATTGTTGCACCATATTGTGAATTATTCGGTTTCTTTATACGAGCAATGTTATTGGTCATAACTAGATTCAACCACCCCAATATAGTTATAATTTTTTCATTCCCTATACCAACTTCAATTCTAGATATAGTATTAATATTTTGACCTGGAGGAAGATCCCCACATAGATTTAAGGAAGTTTTACAGTTTCATTCCTTTCGCTAGGTTCCATTTATAAAAAATGTAATACACTAGATTATATCATAACATTATAAATCAAAATGTATAATTACAAATCTAGTGAACACATGAAATAATTTGAAAATTTATTAATAGATAATATTAGAATTATATGATTTGTATCATTTGGAACATTCTAAAATTTTTCAAACATTTCATAATGCTTTGTAATGAAAATATTAATTAACCCATGAATGTCCTTATATAGTGTCAAACTAGGTGAATTGTAAGGGAGCAATCACTGTACACAAGAATTATGGCAAATATATACATTACCAACACTTTCTAGGGTTACTATTTCTATATGAATCTATTTCAAAATCACATCAACTTTGAGTATCTATAATGTTTTTTATTATTATGAAAACTAAAAAATCTATACCCAGGACAATATGACATTGTTAAACAATTAAAAATATCCTTATTTTGATAGGGTTATGTTCCATAATTTATGTTTTATTTATTCTCGTTCCAAAGGTTTATACTAAACTTGATTTTATACCAACAGTAACACCCTAACTATAATATCCTAGATACAGTGGTTATTTTACTACATTGTAACAAGTATATGAGGTCTCACCCCGATTGACTTAATAGTTTAATAATCTTGGGAGACTAGACACATACATCATTTATAACATTACTTCTAGAGATCTTCAATTTAATATCACAATTCTTCTGGTAACTTTATTATATCTTCTAATAAGTATCTAATTTTATTCAAATATCCCTTAATTGTTCCCTATGGAAAGGGAAACAAATTTAAGGTTGAGCTCATACTCTCTGTAAGCTATTATAAAGAAAATAAAACATGAATAATATGGCTAAATAAACAATAATAAAATATTGAAAATAAAAAATACCATAAAAAGGGTCATAAATCAATGGATAACATAACACCATAAATAATTACATGGATAATGAAAAGTAGTTTCATAATGATAAAATGAAAAATTTCAGTCATTGAAAACTTACCGTTAATGACATAGGCCAAAAAAACATACACAATTGTGTTAGGAATAAAACAAATACCCAAATTGGTTTTCCTTTTGAGACCCAAAAATGTGTTGAGGGGTTATATAGGGCCCCCTACATCACTTACAATGTTCAATTCATTCATCAAATGACATGGGTGTAACATAATCAATGTATATATTCGTATTGAAAATATAACATTTGAAATGTTAATATTTTCCCCAATCAACAAACATAATAATATTCCATATAGAATCGTATGGAGAAAAGGTTACATCCCCATTAAGGAATAATATTCACCAAAGAATTTGGACATAGATAAATATACTTAAAAATCATCATTGAGACGTTTCTTACATAAAATACCATTTTCATTTTTAAATCACTTACCCAAAATACTGAAATTTCCAAAATATTAAGAGAAATTTTTTCTTTGAAAATAAATGCTAAAACTTCTAAACAAGGCTTCAAAATATGGAGTAGTCCTTATGGTATAAAATTCTATTCTTTTCATATAAGTTATATAACATTCCTTTCACACTACAATAAAAAATGTCAAAAAATACCACTTTTAGAAAATGACAAAAAGATTCCATTGAAAATATTTTTCAAAAATTAAAACAAGGGTAAAAATTTCTTTCAAAATCATTTTATCCTACTGAAAATTAATTTTTTTTGGACATGAAATTTGTGAAGGGTGAATTTTCCATCATAAATAGTTTCTCCGAGTTTCCTAAAAAAACACTTTTCGATGGGATAACCTACCCATCACAAAACACATAAAAAATAAAAAATATTAATATTAATAAAATTTAAAATAATAATAATAATAATAAGAAATAATAATAATAATAAATTAATATTAACATAATAATAATAATAATCAATATATATATATATAATAATAAAATAATAAAAAAATTAAATTTAATAAAATAATAAATAAAAATAATAAGAAATCAAAAAAATAAAAAAATAATAAATATGAAAGTAATAAAATAATAAAAAATAAAAAACTCACAACAATATAAAAAACACACTCTATAGTAATGTAAATATATAATATTAAAAAAATATTCAAATGTTTTAACATAAAACATAAATGCATCACCGAGAGGGAGGGTCCTCTAGAGGAGCTAGAGGAGATGGTGGAGGAACTCCATCCCCAAACCATGAGTTAGACGTCACATGTACTCCATCATCTACTAGTGTAGCTGCTACAACCATCGATACATCTTCTCCTACAATTATTGATGTTGTTGATGGAGCTCTTCCTACTCCCTATTCATACCCTATATATGCTCACCCTGATCTCACAGCTACTCCGGATACTGTGCAGTAGATGATGATGACTCCTCTAGAGCTGCATGTTGATATCTCAGTGGTACCATAATAACTCTTAGATGTCAATAAAGTGATGATACCAACAACTCGGCCTTTCTCGATGGCATACTAGGTCACCTGAATCTATCCTCTGTCATGAAATAATTGTTGTAGTAGTCTAATCATCAGTCTCAATGAGACTCTCAGTCAATGTCTGAGACATCCTAGCCCCATATGACTCCTTCAATTGTAATTTAAAACTAAAATATTTAAAAAAGATTTTGTAGTAAAGTTTAAAACTCAAAAATAAATCATACTGATCACAATCTTATGTTAGTGATCACCACTAATCGCTCCAATGATTGGATAATTGTACATCCTTCTATAAATGTAAAAATCCATAATATTGAGCTATTCGACTGCATATAAGAATATAAAATAAACATTTTACATTTAATGTTTTACAAATTAATTTGACATGTCCCCACTTGTATCCCCTAATTTTTTCAACCTACAGATGATATCCTCTTAAAAATTCCACTAATCTAGTGTGAACATAATCCATCCCAAACATAAGATGATATATTGTGTGTGTAGTAGGACTTATCAAACTCCGTGATTCCTACTTTCATCATTTCTTTCCTCCTCAGATTGTGCAATAATTAATAGAAAAAATCATTCATATACCCCCATGTCTCCCAGATAGATTCATTCATTCTCTCATCGATGAGATACCACAAACCCTACAAATAATTTATAATATCATTTTATTAATTTAATAAATTTCAAAATAAATATTATGTATTTACGTACTATCCTATGATCAAACATGTGGTGATGAACATCAATGAGAATCTAATCCCCTGTTACCCATGCTCTAGAAAAATAATTTCTCAATAAATCACTCCCTTATCCAAGAGTTATATGTGAAAAGATGTGAAAAAAGAACAAATAATCAAACAAAAAGAATATAAATAAATTAATGATAATTTCTGAAAACTCACTAAAATACACAAGTAAACATACCTCTGCACGTGTGGATCGAAGCCAAGATGTGGATGTCTTTTGGGGATAGGGTCATGAGTCATCAGTCCTGCAATACCATGACCACAATAAGTAGTTACTGAACTACCAGCAGTCTGACGCACATATGATCCAACATCATGCACATCCTCAAGTAGATCAGGCTCCTGCAACTCACGAAACAAATTTGAGTCCATCAAAAACAACAAATAACTATTTTTAGAAAAATTTGAAAGAAATATATATATATATATATATATATATATATATGATTAAAACCAGCATGTAACTATGTTAATATTCATCTTGATCCTCATCTTTGAATCTGACAATGCCAATATCTTCATATTTCTCCTCAATATCATCTATTTACATAAGAGTTTCAGTTTCATCATCTCTTTTAATTTCAAATTCACTTATTACATAAAAAACATCATCCCCACCAGTGACCCTTAACTATGTGGAGTCATCATTGATATTTGGGTCTGTTCATGGAAAATATTGATATATAGGTGTTTCTTGAAAATTTTCAATTCCTTCCATTTCAGTGGAACCACAATTATTTTGAATAAACTGATGTTCCCCAGATTATTTTTTTATAATGCTCCACAAATCAATTAACTCTCAATATGTAATTTCTCAGACCTCTGTTGTCCATCACATTGGGAAAATATAGTGTTTAAGGGGGTTTGGGTGTTCTTGGTGGATTATTTCAATAGTTTCATTGTTTTCCTATTTTTTTAATGGTATCTCATCGAATGGTTGGTTGGACTTGTGAGTTAAAATAGTGACTCACACCAGTGGTCACAACTGTAGGTCACTAGTGGTTACTCGCACTATTAGGTTGACAAAGGTGATTCGGGATGGTGACTCGTGATGGTGAGTCGTCCATCGGCAGTTCTAAATGGTGAGTCATACACTGATAGCTTGAAATGATGATTCATCCTTTGGTAGCTCAAAACGGTGAGTTAGGACAGGTGACTCACCCAATGGTGACTCATCCACTAGTTTCCCATCCAATGGTGAGTCACCCAATGTTTCCTCATCCACAAATAGCTCCCACTGATGACTCATCAACCAATGACTATTTTTTAATAGTTTATCAATGTTCTATAATTCTAAAAAAATTCTAGATTCTCCCCTTTAACATTTACCTTAGAATAAAATGAGTTTAATCCCATATTTAATCAATTTTTTCCCATTTTGAAGCGTATCTATATTATAAAAACCTGATGCTACCATTTGCATCCAAACCACAGGATCTTGGTCAAGATCTCCCTTTAATGGCCCTCAAAAACCATTCCTTTTGCTGATTTAAGATCTTTCCTTTCTAAATTTGAGATCCACTCTTCCGTGTGATGACTTGTTTTATCTTGGTGCACCCCAAAAATTTCTTCCCTAGGTAGTCGTACATTGTGTTGTAGCCTTTGGATCAAATTTTCCCTAGGGTTTCTCCCTAATTCCTTGGCACCCCCTGTTTTGGCACAACAAGGATGTGTTGATCATCTTTTCTTCAAGGTGGTAATTCCTTCACATACATTTTATTTTTTTATCAGGATGGGTGTGTGTATGAATGTATCTTTATAGATATATGAGAATACCAAATAAATAAAGATAATTTAATTAGTTTAAGATCAACATGTGGGGCCGGGAAAAGTGACTTATGTTCTTCTTTGTTGTCTAATGATGTTGTAAATTGCGGGGCCTATATGCCCACTGAAAATAATTATCGTTCTGTGTATTTGTTTGTGAACTGAATAGATTGTTGGTTAGATGTTTGTTCCCTATTAATCCACTTTATATGAAACTGATTAAACATGTACACTTGGCTAATAAATGGATTCCCTATGATCAAACCATTTCTATAATAACCCAGAAGTTAACAAGTGGTATTAAAGAATAAATCCTTGTTAAATATGAATTTTGTTTTTTGTTTTGTGTGGTGTCCTAGTCATGGGAATGGCTAGGTGATGTGGGGTGGTTTAGGTGGTGTAATGGAATATCATTTAGATATAATGTTTGATTGTGGACTGGATGGGTAGTGTTATGAAACTGGTCTACCAAGAATGGTTTTGGTGATATGTGTTGCCAAGTGTGACTATGATTTAGGGGATTGTTATGGTTGAAATGATCAATTGGTAGGCCTGAAATTGAATAATTATGATGGAAGTGGTTGGTATGGGTAATTATCATAGATTTTTCCATGATTAGTATTCCTAAAGCTTCACATTGTGTCCTAGGATCAGTTTTGTTATGGAATGAATTGCTGTTAAACGGAGAGTAAATGCAAAGTGTGTTAAACTAATAATATCTTTACCTTAGGAAATGACTATGGTGGTGTTGTCCCTTCTACTATATTTATTATTTCAAGTTATTCTTAGTAGTTTCCTATGTAGTGATGTAATGAATAAATGAATAGTTAATAAAGAATGAGAATTCGTTAATATAATTGTTTGGGGGTATGTTTGGAGTTATGACTTGTTGTGTGGTTGTGAATTTAGAATTATCAGTAGTGGTGGTATTGTGAGTTGGGTTTTGGTTGAAACCCTATAAGTGGGGCTTAAGTGCTTGGTATTATATATATACCTTTATTTTGCTTTGTGATTTCTTTATGCACCCCACCCTAGTTGAGAACCGTGTTCCGAAAACTCCCATTTTCATGTGGGAGGGTGTCTATACCAAACATCATGGTGGGAGGATGGATGGTTGTACACCCACTCTTCCTTTATCCCCCTTTAAGGTCATGATAACCAAATATTTTTTGAGTAGGTTGTGATTCGTGAGGCCTAGGTGTGTGCAGGTGAGTTGTGTTTCCCAGGTGCCTTTGGGATAATATGTGTTGTGTTTCCTAGGTTTGTTCAAGATGAGATGTAGTTGTGAGGGCCATGTGTGTGTGGGCAGGATGTGATGTGTTATGGGTCCCAGGTCTGTGTGGGGTAGCCATAGATGTGAGGAATAGGTGTGTACGGGTGGGATGTGATGTGGTTTGTGGCCCAAGTGTCTATGGGTGAGATGAGGTCGTGAGGCCCAAGCATGTGCATATGGGTTGTTACATGGATCTTTTAGAAGAGTTAGGAGTGCAAAGACGTTTGTTTTTAGGGCGTGAGAGCAGCTATTCAGTGGGAAAGTGGCACGGGGAACCCACTTATCAATGTGCTTACTATATTAATTTACTTGACTTATGTTACTTGGTGAGTGTGCCCTGGTGATGTGGGTATGACTAGATTAACTTGTTCAATGTTGTTGGTTTTTCTATTTTTATCATCGGATCATTATTATGCTTCTCCCACTTGTGCACGAAGGACTTTGGTTTTCCATCAGAGTATCCTTGTATTCTCACCCTATGTTATGAAATTGATATCAGGTTTCTAGGAGGACAACAGGGACCATGCTGGGCATTACTAGCTTAAACATTGGGACAGTTACTGTGTCACTACATATAATTATTTTGTATATTGAATTTGGATATTTTCATTTTATTTTTAATATTTTTATTTTAAACATGAATGTGGGATGAATTTTGGATTTCTTTTATTTATATTTTATGGAGTTGTTTTGAGGTTGATACATCTTATCTCTAGATCTTGGTTATTATAAAAGGGTAATTCTTCCAGTTTTTTGAGAATTGTAAACCCTTGGTGTGGGTCTCCACCCTGAGGCTTACTAGAGGTGGGTCTGGAGGGTCATTATCTTTATTTCTCTATTTCTAGATCAGGAGGGGAATATTTGGAAGGAGGGTGTTGTTGCACTTTAAGTATCCCAAAAATTTTCATGAAAAATTTGATGTGACTGATGATCCAAGAAAAATGGTACAGTTACTGCAAGAAGGATTTTCTATTTAATATCAATGATTTCATGGAACTCATAAACACAAAAGCCACTATCAATATCCAACCACTAAAATTTAAACATTATTACATAATTCTATCCCAGATAAAACAGTTCCATTTTTTCTTCTAGTATGCCGTAAAAGTCAACTTCACTTTATCTGTGATGAGATCATCTCAAGAAAACACCACTTTTCATTGTTTTTTTGATTCCCCATATTCAAGTGTATTAAATAAAAAACCATTCACCACACATGAATTATAATATTTAATAACTTTTGATGGTGGGATACTCGATACACATAATCGATTATCAATTTTATCAGCTTGTTGAGATACTGATTTTTTTTAAAATAATTATCAATATAATAAGTACTAAATTTATTTTAAATATTATACTGTAAACAATATATTTTAATAGCTTCTAAAACTACTAGGAAAAAAGTATTTTGTCAACATTCTTCAAGAGAAGATACATTAATTGGTGGAAACTATTTATTGATATGATTACCATATAATCTATAAATAAAATAATATTAATTTACTATAACATATTTTATAGAATAAGTGATAGGATAACTCACAATACAAATGGTTTCATTTCTTCACAGTTGACAAGAATGTATGTATGAGCCCTATGATGTTCATCTTTTTAAAGCCATCATTCATGAACTCCACCAAATCCAAGATGAGGATGATTAAAAGCTAATAATTTATTTCCTATTTCATCATCAACATTTCCCTAATTTCGGCCCATGTGGGTATGTTTTTAGGGATATTAATATTAAAATTAACGAGAGATTAAAAAAGAAATGTGTTCCTGAAAATATGCTTTTGTATTTGATCCATCAACAGATTCATTGTTACAAACCATTTTCTTCAATTTTTATATTCATCTCTCAAATGGGTATCTCCATCAGAACTGTACCAGACCTCTTCATTTTTATTCATGTGGAAAATGTAATATAAAATATTCCGTTGAATCAAAGAACACCAATGGGAATATTTTTTCCTATTAATATTAAATTAAAACAACTTCTACTTGTAGTCAACTTACTGTATTGTAGTCTGTTGTCTCCACACAAATGTGTTGTAAAAAATATGATATTTCTATTAGCGAATCACAAACCACAGAATACAAAGAACCCCTAAATCCAATCGTTAGATGTATTTCCATTATAACATGACAATAATTACTTTTTTATCAGGTAATTTTACCTTTTATGGCATATTTATCCAAATTGGAATCATAATCATTTGGATGCCTCAAATATGACATCCAATTCAAAAAATAATGTTTTTTGGAAACTTTATAAGCATATTTTGGCTTCATTATCTTATGGGATATGTCACTTTCAAAATTTTCAAGTTATGATCGCCTGTAAATTTGGACAATATCCAATCATACCTTTACATTATCTTTATTGTTACCTAGTGTGTCCATAACTATATATAATATATTTTCAAAATAGTTCATATCAATATGTATGATGTCCAATATGTGACGAAACAACAAATTAGACCAATATGGTATATACCAAAAAATTATTTGTTTTATCCAATTATGTTCTTTCCCAAAGCTATAAATTTCTTGTTGGTTTATAGTTGGTCCAAATGTAATGAAAGGCAATGAAGAGACAATGAATTTTAACTCAATACCTGATATTTGTTTTGTAGTTCCATCTCTTTCAATTGTTATTTCTATGAAATGATATATGTTCCTCATAAAAGGATGATCATTCAGAAGAAATCATTGATGATAGTCGATGAAATAAGGTTTTCTTCCATTCAAAATAATAAACAATTTTATACCTCTCATATAATAAAGTCATGATTTTGGAAAAAGTGAACTCCAACCAGATAAGATGTCCTATGTTGGGAAGTCACAAGTTTTCCACAATAATGTAGCTATTAGTAGGAAATTAAGTTTCGCAACAAGATCATACTTAGAGACACCATTACTCCACAATTAATTTAACTCATCAAAAAATGGCTTCAAATAAACATCGAGATTCTTTTTCAGATGTGCTAGAATTAATATGTTCAAAAATATATATGGATCATTCATCAACATCCAAGGAGGTAAATTTTACGATGTTATAAAAATGGTCCAATAAAAATATTGACTGTCGTAAGAACCAAATGGGAAGAAAGTTCTTGGAGAAATTCATAATCACATATTTCAATCTTTTAAAGAAAAAGATGGATGTAATTGGTCAAAATATTTCCACGAATTGGAATCATATGTATGGTTTAAGCCTTTAATAGTTGAAATATTGGTTTTGTTCCATGAAATCAATGACATTATGTTCTGAGACAAAAATAAATTCTGTAGTGTGAGTATAATTGGGAAATACCACAGTTGTTTTATAAGAATAAATCCAGATACCCTAATTGAGACTCTTTGTATGTCGATTTTCCACATGTAGGAAAACGAACACACTAATCATTTTAAATATAATATTAGATGAAATCATTTGAACATGCATGAATCTTTTGATAATCAGGAACCAAATTAAAATCAAGCCTCTGACTCACATAAAAATATACAGGCAACAAATTTCCTTTGCATAAAAGTTCTTTAACCAAATAGAATATCGAATAAAAATAGTTCTTTGAAATTCCGTTATACAATTTAATAGATATAAATTTTACAACCATTTCAAAAAAAATTATCTTGTAACTAGGATATAAGGATTCATCCTTAGACTTCAAAAACTCATAAAATTGGGATCTTTAAAATACCAGAGTGGAATCAATACTAACCAATATTTCATTTTATTGAAAAGATAGACCATCCACATCCTATACAAAATTTTGAAACTGTGATGGATTTGAATCCAAATTATTTATATCATTTCCAGAACTACGTTCATCATGTTGATACCAAAAAATATAATCATTTCAAAAAACAAATCACAATTGATGACCCCTAACATTTTCAGATGTGTCAAACCTCATCATATCACATTTCTTATGTGGACACTTAATTTTCCCATCTGAAAAAAGTTTTGGTTTTGATTAGAAAAATTATAAAAAAATATTCAACACCCTCAACATATTCAGGATTTACACCAGAACCGTTTGAATTTATTTAACTATTTATTGAATCTCGATCATGTAATAAAGATTTATTTCAACTTCATTTCTCTATATTACTCTAAATAATTTAATACGAATAATTTTTTATGATAAAGTTAATATAAGAAAAAGATGATCCAAATAAGAAGAAAATTAAAACAATCATAATTTACTTGTATGTATTGTCAATTTTGCCTATTTTTCATATATTTTTACCAATTGCCGTTACTTTTTATTAATTATGCAGATTAAATGTTCATTTCTATTGATCATTACTAATTATCATTAATTTTTACTAATTTTTTGATACAAATTATTGCTAATATTAACATGTTTTTTAGTAAATTAATAAATATTATTATAAATTAATATAAAGTATTAAAATATATTGTAAATCATTAAAAATGTGTAAATCATTGTATTTTCAATCGTCTTGCTGTTATAAATTACTAATTTGTGCCAACCACGCATGTAAAAATTCCTTATTAATCATGGCCTGAAAATTGATCACCAGTTTTATTTTCATCTCTCTAGTAATTTATAATAATTTCTATTATTTCATAATGATTTATTGTAAGTTGTTTAAAATTTATATCAATCCATACTAATTTATAATAATTTATAATAATTACCACTAGTTATTACAAAATACCATTAATTATTATGAAATACCACTAATTATTAATAAATACTACATATTAGCACTTATTTTTTCTATTTTATATTAATTTATTACAAAATTTTGCTAATTATTGATTATGTTTGTTAATTATATTTCATTATAGCTAATTATTACTTATTTATGCAAATTATCACTTATTATTACTAATATTTATTACATTATTTCAATTTTTTAATAATTATTTCTTATTTTAAATAATTACATTATTTTAACCTTAATTTTTACTATTTACCACTAATTATTACTAATTACCTCTATTTATTACTAATTACTCTAATTATTACAAATTGTTAATAATTATTAATAATTATTATTAATTATTATTAATAATTAATATATATTACTAATTATTACTAAATATTAACAATTATTACAATTTATTACAATTTATTACTATTTATTACTATTTATTACTATTTTGTGCTAGTTATTACTATTTACCACTAATTATTACTAATTACTTCTAAAAATTACTATTTATTAATATTTATTACTATTTATAAATATTTATTCCAAATTACCTCTAATTATTCTTTATTATAACTTATTATCCCAAATTACCACTAATTATTCTTAATTATTCATAATAACATCTAATTATTACTAATTTTTGATAATTTTTACGAATTACTGCAAATTATTTCCAATTACTACCAATTATTATGAATTACCTCTAATTGTTACTAATTGCCACTAATTATTACTAATTACTGCTAATTATTACAAATTATTACAAATTATTACCAATTATTACAATTTATTTCTAATTATTACTAATTATTACTAATTATTACTAATTACTAGTATTTAATACTATTTACGACTAATTACTACTAATTAATGCTAATTATCACTATTTTCTGCTAATTGTTACTAATTATTACTAATTATTAGTAATTATAATAGTTATTTTTAATTATGAGTAATTATTACTATTTATAGCTATTTATTGCAATTTACCACTATTTATTAATATTTACTATTATTTATTAGTATTTAGTGCTATTTATTACTATTTATCACTAATTATTACTATTTACTGTTAATTATTACTATTTGCAGGTAATTATTACAATTTACCACTAATTATTTCTATTTATTGCTAATTATTACTATTTACAGCTAATTATTACTAATTACTGTGTATTATTACTATTTATTACTATTCATTACTAATTATTAACATTTATTACTAATTATTATTATATATCAATAATTATAACTAATTACTAATATTTATTATTAATTATTGATATTTATTAATATTTTCTACTATTTTTTAAAATTTATTACTAATTACATATAATTACTTGTAATTATAGCTAATTAGTACAATTACAGCTCATTATTACTGTTTATTATTATTTATTTCTATTTAATACTAATTATTAGTAATTATTACTAATTATTAATATTTATTTGTATTTATCAGTATTTATTACTAGTTATTGAAAATTATTACTGTTTTTTAATATATATTAATATTTATAACTAATTTTTATTAATTATTAATTATTATTAATATTTATTACTATTTATTACTATTTATAACTATTTCTTACTAGTTGTTACTAATTATTACTAATTATTACTAATTATTGATAATTATTTCTAATTATTTCTAATATTATTTCTAATTATTACTAATTATTACCCATTATTTGAATTTACCACTAATTAGTACCATTTATCTCTATTTATTAATATTTAACAATGTTTATTATTATTTACTGATAATTATTAATATTCACTACTAATTATTACTATTTACTGCTAATTATTACTATTTACCGCTAATTGTTATTAATTACTGCTAATTATTACTATTTATTACTAATTATTAATTATTACCACTATTTGTTACAATTTATTACTATTGATTTATATTTATTAACGTTTGTTAATATTTCATAATATTTATTACTAATTACTGCTAATTACTGCTAATTACTACTAATTACCACTAATTATTACAATTTACCTTTAATTATTACTATTTATTATTATTTATTACTACTTTTTACAATTTATTACTAATTATTACTAATTATTACTAATTCTTCATACTTATGACCAATATTAATATTTCTTACAAATTATTATTAATTATTACTGATTTATTACTATTTATTACTATTTTTTGTCTTTATTACTAAGTACTACTAATTATTACTAATTATTAGTAATTAGTACTAGTTATTAGTAATTATTTCTAATTATTACTAATTATTTCTAATTATTAATAATTATTACTAATTATTAATATTTTTTAGTAATTATTAATATTTATTACTATTTTTAAAAATTATTACTAATTACTGCTAATTACAATTATTATTAATAATTAGCACAAATTACCGCTAATTTTCACTAATTATAACTAATTATAACAAATTATTACTAGTTATTAAAATTTGTTAGTATTTATTAATAATTATTACTAATTATTACTGTTTATTACTATTTATTACTATTTATTACTATTTTTCGATAATTATTACCATTTACCTCTAATTATTACTAATTATTACTATTTATCACTAATTCTTAATAATTGTTAGTAATTACTACTAATCACCGCTAATTATTACTATTTATTACTATTTATTACTATTGAAACCAAATTATTACAAATTAATACAAATTATTAATATTTATTAATATTTATTAATATTTATGACAATTTATTACTATTTGTTGCTAATAAATGCTTATTAATGCTAATTATTACTAATTGTCGTAAATTAGTACTAATTATTACTATTTATGACTATTTATTTTTATTTATTTTTATTTATCACTATTTGTTGCTAATTATTACTAATTATTACAAATTATTACTAATTATTCATATTTATTATTATTTATTAATATTTATAAATATTTATTACCAATTACGACTAATTATTTCTAACTAATACTAATTAACAATAACCAATACTAATTAATAATAATTAATACTAATTATAAGTAATTATTACTAATTTCTATTAATTAATACTAATGACACATAATTGTTATTAATTAATGATAATCGAACCTAATTATTACAAATTAATACCATTTAATTTTAAATAAAAAAATATGTCTTAATGAAACAACATATTTTTAAAAATAAATAATGCAAAATAAAACTATATAATTCTAATTTAATTTAATTACAAAAAATTAACAATAATTATAACTATTATAAAATAATATGAATTCACTAAAAAAATAAATGTAACAGATTGATGCCTTAAAATTGAATCTTTCATAGGATGCAATGCTTGAAAATTGTTATCATGTAAAATTTTAAATATTGAAAAAATTGAAGAGAAAAATACGAGAGTAGTGAGGGAGTGAGGAGTTGAGAGAGTTTTGAAAAGGAAAAAAATCGGATGGGGTATATATAGGTTAGATTATTTGCGATGGGACCCATCACAAATAATAACCCACCCTATTAATTGTGAGTGGTGGTTAAGAAGGTATTTTTGACGGTTCCCCTCGCAAAATCCTACCTTCTGACATAGTATATGCAACAGGAGGAAAATATCATTGCAAATACTAAAAACCAATAATGAGTATTTGCGTTGTGAGGTTATAGCTGTCACAAATACCCTTCCCATGGTTTGGTGCGCACCGTGCACTAAACATTTTGCGACGAGATACCTATTGTCATCCCAAATAATTTGTTATCTGCAATGGGAACAAGGTCATGTCGCAAATAGTGCTTCCCAAAGGACTATTTTGGATGGGACCCTTCACCGTCGCAAATAGTCTATCACAAATTACAGTTTTCCCAAAATGTGGGAATAATAAAAACGTTCTTTAAAACATTTTAAAGAAAATATGGGTATAGATGAAAAATATTTTCAAGTGAGTATAAAAATAGAGTTTTTTTTCTTCAAAAAACAATATTTCATCATCTTCAGTACATAAAGAGTGTAAGATGAAAGGAAAACTTTAAATTTACAGAAATAACTAGAGGAGAAGGAAAATTATTGGGTTTATGATAGAAAGTTCAAATTATTCCCCCAGTTGAGACTTAAATAGAAACAATCCTAAATAATGATGAGATTATGAAATAAACCCTTACCACATGCCCAACTTGCGTAGTAAGTGATTTTTTCCTCCTGTATAATTTAATTAAATTTTTTATACTAATATAATATAACTATATAGATACATATAACATCTTATCTGATCCCATTATTACATTTTAATACCAATTTATTAATAATTATTTATTAATTTTGTCATTTATGAGTGTTAATTGTTTCGTTTTTCCTTAATGTTTTGGTTCTATAGTTTCTGTCCTCGTACTTTGATCATGGTTACATCATATTAAAAAATTTAATCATGTTATAAATATAATATATATTTATATTTCTCCATAAAAGGTAGATGATGAAAAATGAATTACACCGTTCAAGGAGACAGTGGGACATAAGTACGAATGAAAGTTGTTTTCAGTTTTAGAAAGATGGTACAAAATAAATGGAAATAATAATTCCGCTTTATACAATCATTTTTATTTCATAAATATAAAATATGTCCCTTAAATCTTTCCTTATCACTAATCATGTAAGGTGGAAATGAAAAACAAATCACATCGCTTATTGGAGGTGGTAGTCCACACGTACGCACGAGCGACATTATCGTTTTTTAATAGATTGGAAGGAAAGAAACTATATATATTACATTATAATTTAAAAAGATTAATTATGTAATAAATATCATATATAAACATTTAACTGGTCATAATACAGATTTATTAAATATGGAAATGAAAAATGAATTGTATCATTATGTGGAGACGGTATGTCGTACGTACGCATGAGCAATACTTTCACTTCCCATTTGATGGAAGAGGAGATGGATATAAGGTATGACATTAACATAAAGAATATATTTATATCAACGATACTGGTGTTTTTATTTCATCAAATTTAAATTAGGTTTTAAGGAGGTGGAATAAGAAATTAAATGAAAATGTTGTGTAAAGAACTATACCTCTTCTTTGGAAAACCTCATTAGGTTTATACATGAATCCTTCCTAAGATGATTTTATTAACAAATGATGAGATCTATGTCATGTATAGGAATTTACGGAAGGTATATTTCTAGGTATTTTTTGAAACAAAATGCTCTTTATGTGTGGAAAGGAGAGTAGAAGGGGCTTCATTTTATAAGCGGGGGAGAGGACACAGATGGAAATTAAAAAAAAACAAAATATATTAAAGTATTAGTCAATACAAATGGCACTATAATATACTATTTATGAATATAAGATGATATATGGTCAAAATAATGACATAAAATAGAAATTAGAAAAAATTTAGCTTATTTAAACACTTCTCTCTTTATATTAACCCCCGATAAATAGGTTTTAACAATAAATGTGGTAACTGATTTTTACTATTTTTACTATTTTTACTATTCATTATGGAAATAAATTTAGTGAGAAATATTAAATAATTTTAATTATTATTATTAAAAATATTTAATCCTTTTTATCAAATTCAAATCATAGAAGTTGAAAATTTTAATATGAAACTAAACTCAAAAATGCGATGAAAAATGGTTTTTCAGGAAAATGTATTTTTATGCATAAAAATGTATTTATAATAAGGTAAAGTATATAAATAATTTATAATCATATAATAGGATTAACAAATAAATAATCTAACTAATTTTTCTTTCAAATAGTTTTAAAACTAAATGGGACCTTGTAAATGCTTGAAACAAA
Source organism: Viscum album (assembly GCA_963277665.1). Taxonomy (NCBI): domain Eukaryota; kingdom Viridiplantae; phylum Streptophyta; class Magnoliopsida; order Santalales; family Viscaceae; genus Viscum; species Viscum album. The sequence continues at coordinate 359,185,810 of OY728121.1, forward strand.
AAACAGTTCATAATAAAATTGGTATTTTTCACTATTCACTGAAAAATAAAACTTTTCAAAGAATAATTAAAAATTATTCCCTAGTTAATTTTTACGTGGAAAATTCAATAATGATGTAAATTATTTGAAATTAAAAGTCTATAATTTTAAAATCAACAATTAAAAAACTGTATAATGCATTGAAATCCAATTTGGTTAAAACAAATCATTATTTATTTTGATTGAAAAATAACATAATATTATTATAATGAATATATAACTATAAAATATATTTAATATGGAATGAAAAATATTTAATTTAACATTACCATATTTTTATAGTTCAATTATTTTTTCCTCTACCTTTTATATTCAGAATAGTGAAAATGGCATTTTTTTCATTATGCGGATAACCCCCTCTATGACACAATGTGCATTGTTTCCCTTCACCACATTAGAAGGAAAATCCTAATTTGGATTTCATTATATAAGGATTAAATTTATGATATTTTTTATTTTATGAATTGATAAACCGTATTAATCCTTTTTCCCATTCTACGGAAAATATATTCATCATCCATGTGTGCATGTGGACTCCTGCATCAATGTAATGGTCGATTTCGAATTTTCTTTTCATAATAACCTAACATGTATGGTCCTGATAATGGGTTTAATGGATAAATATGATTTTTATGTGATTATTTAAAGATAAATTCGAAAACCTATTAATTATATGAGAAATAAATAGCTATTTTAAATTCCATAGTACAAAAGATATTTCTAAGTGGAAAAAATTGATTTCCTCACATAAGGTAATAACATCATTTATGTTGTCTTATTATTCCAAATGTTCCCAATTTTTATATATCACAGAAATAAATATTAAATAATATCATTAATTTTCTGTTATAATGATATTACAAATACATCACTTCATAATCATCCATTAATTATGGTATGTTCTTGTTTGGGTTGGTCTTCCCACATACTTGAACAACACTATAATTTTTTTTCATGGGTGACTATGGGAATTTAATTTATGGAAATATTTTATATAAATAATTTAATAATTATTTTTTGGGCTTTTAATGGTAATAAATAAATTTAATTAATTTTTTAATAAAACACCCTTTGTTTGTTATGAATCATTGAAACATGCTCATCTAAAAAATCGTCTTAAACGGTCAGAAAAGAAACAACAAGAAAATGAAATTTCAACAATATAAATTATTTTAAAACCTAAATTCTATAACCTTGTATGATCTTATCATGATGAAATTTTGGATAAAAATAAAGAAGAACATTATTATTACGAAACTAGTTCAAAACAATCAAGATCACTCACACCTGATATCAAATATAGATAAAAAATAACTAATATACAAATAGAGAATAATTAAAAGATGGGTTTATAAAAGGATATATTTATGAAAAAAATATTTTAAATAGGTTATTAATTTATTTGTGTTGTTTATATAGGATCATAGAGTTTATTTGACTAAGCGGGAAAACTTGTTAAGGCTTTCTCTGTATAATTTTTAACTATGTGGGACATGTTTGATATTATGCACCATACATATTTTTATATATTTTATTCACTACCCAATTTCTTTCAAATATGAAAATTTATTAAATATCCTGATATTTCAATTTATTTTTCATGATCTTCCACTCATGTTCATTGATTCATACACTACCAATTCCATAAGAGTTTCATCAACCCAATTTCTAATTCATTCGGTCGTAATATTTTTTACTGAAATATAACATTAATGATTTAATTAATTCTTACATTCCTTTATTTTTTTATTAAATTTTTTATTTTGGGAAATTAATTCTCATAATTAAAGACCACTTTTTTGATAACTTTTTTTCCAAAATTAAATTGAAACATTGGTAATAATAACTCCCATTATTACCAATGATTCTATTCTCCCATGTCCGTAATTTCCTTCCATAAAATGATCTACTATCTTTATGAGAAAGCTAAATATATTATTTTATAGCATTATCATAACTATATATACTAATTTATAAAAGGAAAATTTAATACTCTTTTTACTATGTGGGTTTTCAAACAGAATTATTTCATAATATTTAGAAGGATTTTCTATTCTTTCAAAATAAAATGTTCTATCTTCCACTACACATTTTTTTGGATTAAATTTTTGTATTTTCAATTATATTTTATTTTTAACATTGAATAATAAGTAATTCAATATTTTTCTCTTTCCCTTCGCAGAAATGTTTTTCAATGCAACACATACTTCATCTTTTATAACAACATTTTCAAAGGATTTGTGGAAACTTTTTTATTTTCGTTTTTATTTACCCTCCAAGGTTTATTTTTCATGGAGTAATATTTTTTATCATCCTCTATATGTTATTATGATATTATTCTTTTTTGAAATGGTTATTTTTGATATACTATGATTTCTTAATTTTACTTTTTTTTTGTTTTTTGAAAGGCTTAAGAAACCCATTATTGTTCCATTTTTATTTATGATATGATGATTTTTTGTTTTCATGTGTCACATATATGTATGGATTATTTATGGTTGAGATCCTATATAGGCATCCAATTCATTGGTTGAGGATTTATTTATCATAAGACAATAATGTTAATCTTGGTCACTTTTTTTACAATATAAAGAATAACATTTTTTCATGACATAAAGCATGAACATTTTTTTGTTCACAACATTAAACCTGAGAAGAATTGTAGCAGGAACTATAGAAGTACTGTAGAAGACACTAATTGGTACTACAGTAGTTGGAACTATTCATCTGTTTGGGCTTTCGGGCCACCGATTTGGGACTCGGGTCCTTTAAGGGCTTCGGGCCAGTAAGACTTTCCGGCCACCTCAAGGCATTCGGGCCACCTAAAATTGAGCTTAAATTATAAGAAAGACTCTACAAGGACCAGAATCTAGATGGGAATTCAGATCATGCGCATTCCCCAGAGCATAACCTAAGAGGATTTTTTAGAAAGAGAGGGTATGACATTGCCATTGGGACCAGCCTGTGCTTGCACAGGAAGCGTATCCGAACAGCCATGCGAAGGTGGAGAGCTAATATCACAATGAAGAAACTAGGAGGAGGAGTTCCATGTATAGTCATTATATTTTCTAAGACTTAGAGGTCATGTAGTCTCTAAGCCTACAGGACTTGTAAGGGTTACCACCCATCCCTTGAAATGGGGGTTATAAAAAATCAATAAAAAAATTCCTTCTAGCCATTTGGGTTATTTTTAAAGTGATTTTTACTTTACTAATCCATATTCTTATGATTTTAATCCATATATCCTATTTATTATCTATATATTTCACACTATTTTTCTAAGTTTTATGTTTTTCATTTGAAAATTTAGGTACTTATATTATGAATTCTGGAAACTCTTATTATTCTATGTTATTTTTAATAAGATATTCCACCCCAGGTAATGTTTTATAATAAAACTATGATCTAAACCTTGATAGCTTGTTGATAAATATTCCCTCACTCAACATTCATTATCACCCCTTTATTATGTTTACATTCCATAGGTTATGAATATAATAAGATTTTTTGATATCCAGAATAGTTTTTTAAGTGAATAATTTGTTTGAGATGTTCAAGATATATTACGGATTAATTAGATTCTCTCATAGGGGTAAATATTTTTATTTGTTAAAAGGGAATGTGATTTGTTAGTAAATGTTTTTCAAAAATGTATAAAACTATAAATATAAGTGGTCATCAGAATATATTGTAATGAAAAATTTTCTTTATGTTGTTACACCCACACTCTAGTAAACCAATTCCATTTCTTACATTATTATATTGGTATAAGATACATGGGATCACACAGTGCATGAACAATCATTTTTTTAGTCTTAGAAAAATAGATACATACTTGATTCCAATATTACATTTTAAATATAAGAACATAGCCTAAGAAAAATTCTTGTATCATTAAAATAATTCATATTACCTTCTTTTAATTATGGGTAAAGAAAAAAATAAAGGGTGATCTCATATACTCAGTCACGGTTATGTAAAAAATAATCATTCATGATAAAATAATACATAATCAATAAGTAAGAGTGGATAATCAATTCAAATTCCATTAAATCAACAAGAAGAGTTCAATGAAATTCCATGGGTAATATGAACAAAGAAATCACAAGGATAATTGAAAATTAATTTGGAATAATTGAAATGAATAATTATTCACATCCATGATTAGGACCACTCAACCCAGTTATAATGAATCATATTATCAATATCCCTTAATCAAGACACCATTAATAATAAATGAGTAGGTGTATACTAGATACCCAATTAATACGGTATTCCTTCTATATAAACTAATGATAATTTTTGACGCATTGCAGATTATCTTTAACTATTCCCCACCCATCACATTCATACCCTATGAATTCCACATATTTTTAATGGTCAATACATTAAAATTAATTATAAGTAAAAAATTATCTATATTAAATCAATAATACGGAACATAAATATTTTCCCAGTAAATGAAATAACTTACTTAATATGATACTTTACACTTATACCAAATATAGAAATAATATACAGTTGAAACATCATCAAAGTAATATAAATGATATTTATTTAATCCATATTATTAAAAATATGGACATGATAGTGAAAAATAATTCCCACTGAATAATGAAGAGTGACAGAAAAAGTGACCAAAATGATGAAAATAATTTCAAAATAAGGTATAATCAACTATCACTAATGGGAGTCCTTCGACTCTTCATAAATAAAGGTTTTTAGTAAAACCAATCCTTTCTAAAAAGAAATATAATCAATACATCAAAACATGTTCTTGTAAAATCATATAATAATAGTTTTCTAAGTCACTTTTCAAAATTCCTTTCATTCCATTAATAAAATAATACCCTATTCATTAGAAATAATTTTAAATAAAAATTCAAAAAATATTTAGAAAAATTTTTTATTTGAAAAAAAAGTCAAAATTTTTAATGTAATATTCAATTAAAATAGTAGTCATAACTGTGGTAATAGAAATTTTTATGATGTACGTTAAAACAAATATTCTATTCAAACCATTCGAAAAAATCACCTTCTTTAGAAAAGGAAAAGAATATTCATTTTGAAATTATTTTTAGAATTCGAAACATTGATAAAACCAAGAATAATAAATATTTTTTAAATAGTAAGAAACACTCTTGAAATTATTTTAAATTATTATTACATGGATGGAATAGACATTAAATAAAACCTCAAAACATGATTTTTAAAATAAACCCCCATACATGTAATTTATATATTGATTATTGATCCAAAAAAAGAATAAATGGAATATAAAAATTTAAATCCCAATATAACCCACAGAGAATAAATTTCAAGGGATTTAAAATATTAGAATCATATACTTTTTCCAAAGGAAATATTAACATAAATAATCCAAAAAAATAGATTGTAATAGAAATACCTTTCCTTGGGTATCTACATAGTCATATGTGTTTGATCCTCACACATAATGATTTTATGTTTATTAAATAATTTCTTAAAAACAATTTCACCTTTATACCACCTTTTTAAAAATAGTAATTAGATATTTCTTACTAATATTGACCATTTTATTATTGTTCAGTTAATTTATACAAAATTACTTTAGTATATTAGTGGTGGATAAAGGTATCATGAAATGGTTCCATAATATCTACAATGTATATATCATCATGAATTTAATTTTTATTAATTATATACTATTATAGAATCATGCATAATTTTTTTATTAAAATAATGAAGCACATCATATCCTAAAGGTGGCAGTCCCACTTTAGGAAATATAGATGATTATGATTGTTTTTTAGTAGAGGTTTTCAAAATCATAGATAAACCTTTAAGTAAAATTTTCATCCTATTATATAATGATGATTGTGAAAAGCATATACAATGTCAATATTTTGTGGATTTGTTTTCAAATTTCCTCTATATATTTTATTTAGAGGTGAGTTTCATTAAACTGCAGCTATATGCATTAAAAATTCAAAACATCCCTCGACCTCCCAAAATCCTCAAAACCCTCTCACCCAACACCCTATCTCTATGTCGACATCGATGAAACCCCCTCTACTATACAAATACCCTCTCGCCCTCAATGCCACTAATACCCTCTTCTCCTCAACATTGTTGACACCCCTTCATATAATTGATACTATATCCCCCTCTCCCAACACCCTATACCCATCACTCAAAATCCTATCCCCCGAGAAGCCGTCACCCTCTCCACCTCGATGCCACCAGAGGCTGGACCCCCTTTGTTATACTATAAACACATCCCAATATTGAACCTACCACATAGATATCCTCTCCCCTCACTTATATATTTGATTTTCCCTATTTTTTTTATGAATTTCATATATGTTAAATTATTTAATGTGTGGATGAAAAATAAATTTTGTGTGGTTATTTCCCCAAATCGATATCTATATTAGTATATAACACTAAGTAGTGGTTGTTGGGTACTTTAAAATTTTAATCTTACTGGTGTTTTATATACCAAGGACTAAAATTTTCAGTGTTGGGATCTTTGCACCTCAATCCCTCGTATGTTAGGTACTATGACATGATTTCTTAAAATGAACATAATTATAAATATATTTTTATATCTAATTTTACTTTTTTATATATATTAGTTTAAATTTAGATAAAATATTTAACATTAATTAAAAAGAATAAATTTACAATTAAATTTTACCTGATCTTCAATAATGTGGAATGGTACTTTAAACATTATTTTTAAATCAATACAACATGGTCTATTTTATAATTTTATAAATTGATTTTTTTTGTAATATTACATCATATCTTTATTCACATTATTCATACAAAATATTCATGTGTGTAGACTTGGTTTGATTAATGCATGTTAGAGTAAGGAAAAATATTTAAGTTGAAAATAAATGATAGTTTTTATTTTGATTTTGAAGAGTGGACTAGTGGGTAGTACATGTGTTTACATTGAGATGGGTAACAATTGGTTACTTTGGCCATAATTTATATTATTAATTTTTTGTATCATTTTGGCCACAATTTTAGTTATTCAATTTTTTGTGTGGAAGTCTTGTACATATGGATATATATTGGATTACCTCATATAATAAGTCATATTGGTATGATGTCAGTTTGAGGATGTTTTTTTATTTATTTGAAAATCGACCTATGTATTGAAGAATACAATGGCCATGTCTTAACGGAAAATTCATACGATGGTTGGAGAGAGATGAAGTATTTGAGAAATTGAAAATGAAGAAATTTCCTAAACATTGTGTGTGTTGGATTTGGCATGGGGAATTGAATGTTAAATAAATTATTAGTAGTCATGTATACAATCAAAATGAAAAAGTTAATGCCCCGATAGTGCATAATAAAATTAAAAACTTTATAAAATACACTTTAATAATTTTATGGAAACATCATCAATAATATAAAACATCAGTTGATTCAGTTGTTCACATTGTGGATATTAATGATATTTTCATTACTGAAAGTCAACATGATCAAGATGATAACATATAATTTGTTGATACTGAGGAAAATAATACAATGGAAATCCGAACTGATCAAAAAACATAGTATTCTAAATTAGTTATATATGGAAATATGGAATTTTATGAAGTGTGAGTTAAAAATTTAAGATTCTATTTTCTGTTGAAGCTATACTACACCAAATGTTTTATGTGGAATTTCAAAAAAATCAATTCCCATGATATTGGAATTATTGTGTTTTTTATTTACTACAACTAATATCATTGTATTATTTTATGTGATGGATAATATTATTATCAATATTGGAATTAATAATACAAAGATAAAAAAATGCCCCAATGATTGTATACTTTGTTGGAACTAATATTCGAAGAGAGAAACATGAAACGATACTATACATATAGATTGAAATAAAAAAATGATGTCTTTTTGAATATGTGTATTACCATAATGAAAAATAAAATGAAAATTTTGATAAATATTTTACGTTAGATTCCACTAAAAAAATTGTTACAATGATTTTGTATGTCATCTAGAACCACTAAATATATGAAGTGGTCAGCCTTGCATAATAATAATGATGAGTTCATGTTAAATCAAAGAGACAAAACTGAATGGATGAAATTTGATTCATTACAAAAATATTTCTATTTTTATCCTACAAATATTTTATTGGGATTGGAATCTGATTGATTCAATCATTATGGGAATTTAAGTAGAAGAAACAACAATTGGCAAGTTGTTTTGATCCCTTAAATTCGACCTCCCTAGGTGTGTATGCAACATAATTCTTTAAACATATTAAGGATTTTTACTTTTAAAAAAATACATGTAGATGACATTGATTTCTTCCTTAAACCACTTATTCAAAAATTATAGGAGTTATAGAATTGTGGAGTATAAACATATGATGCCACTACTACACAAATGTTTAATATGCATGTGTACCTTTTCTAGACCATTAGTGAATTTCCCAGACTATGAAATTTATCTAGTTGGAATAAATTAATGTTTCTTAATATTATAGTTTTTTACAATAACACATTGATATTAAATGATATATTTCTATTTAAGTAAAATTAATTTCTCTAATAGATTGTGTTACACACAACCCTGAGTCTATGTGAACCATAATTATGTATCTAGTTATTCCCTAGAAATTGGATTATAGGGTATGAATAAGACTAAATATATTATGAAAATTTTATATTTCAAAAATATATAAAACTAATTTATTGGTTATGAATTGATTATAAAATAATATAAAAATCCTTTAAAAGTAAAAGATATGATTTCTAATTTTTTTGTGAACAATGTGTTTTTATATTAAAAAAATAAATTAATCCCTTTTGTTGAATGATTTTAGTGAAATATACATATTATATATCTAATAAAATATTAAAGAATCTTCTATGTATTTTTATTGGGATGAGATATGAATATATATCCATTTTTATGCCTAAAAATGTATTTATCTAAAAACTAATTTTCTCCACATTTTTACACTTATTTTAAAATTAATTTCTGACACTAATATAAATTCAATATTGAAAACATGAATAAATTATTATAATCATGAGGGTTAAATGTTTTAAACCATCCACTTTTAATTTTGATCATTATAAATAGTAACCAGAGTAAATTTTTATCTCTATAGTTAGGGTAAAATGGGTAAAATAGTGTCAAATATTTGTGATAGGTCATTAAGGTATATACAACACTTTATTTACCCTATTGAATGAGTTTATTTGGTATATATTCATCCATTTCTCGAATATATAGAATATTGGTGCCATTTTTCATTGATTATGACCTTTATATTAATTTAAGAAAAGAACAAATAAAAAATGTCACTATCACGACATTAATATCTCAATTTTTTTTAAATAGTATTAAAAGAGGATATGTAAATTTATAATTTTTTATTTAAAAAATAAATTATTTATTTATCAGAGTGATTTATTTTTTTAGTGATTTAATAATTACCTTAAACCTTTATGCCATGCCGACACAAAAGTTTCCCAATTATTAAAGAAATAAAATCAATGATTTTAATTATATTAATAGTAATAAAATATATGTGAATAATTATGTTCTATGAATTGTATAGATAAATATAACATAATTTATATGTGTGAAATATTTATATTTGAATTCAGTTTTTTTCATGTTGTTTTCATAGTCAAATTCTTGTGAATAGTTCCTAAAATAACATTAATAGTACTTTCTAATAAAAATACTAAAATAGTAAAATTATGATGAGAAATGGTCAAAAAATTTATTCCTTTATAATTTATGTGTTAATTTCATTCTTATATGTAAAATTATAACCCTTTCATATAATTCATTTTACCATGATTAAGATTAAAATTTGATAACAAAGGGGTTAAACTAAATGATAAGGTTTAAAATATCATCAAAATATTTCTAAATATAATTAGAAGATTATTTTTAGACATTATAATCTTTTTTATAGTATATATGTTTATTTTCAAGCATTTTTTATGAGAATACAATAGTTATATTTCAATCTTTTTGGTAATTCCAAGTTTTTCATATGCCATCCTTATAAAAGGACACCCTCCCCTCTTTTAATTACACCATTCAAAGTAATATATTTCTTCCAAGACCTAATTCGATATAATCCTATATTTCATTACCACTTAATTGATCTTTTGTTCTATCCAAAATACCACCCTTTCAAGGATTAAGTTGTAATCCAATGAAGGTTTCTCAATTAAGAGGTATAACTCTTAACCAAGCATTTTAAATTTCTTTTCTTAATATAAATTCTGTAAATATATGGTATCCATTATAAAGTAATCTATTAATTATAGTAAACATATTAAATTTTAATTATTATGATATGACAACCATTGTCCTCCTCTTTCCCATCTGTTGGAAATGAGAACGTCACTCGTGCGTACCTGTAGACTACCAACTTCACAAAGAGATGTGATTCATTTTTCTCTTTTAATTTACATGGATGGTAATAAAGTTAAATTTAAATAAAATTAAATATATATATATATATATGACATTATAATGTTTTTTAAGGTTAATTATTATTTCATTTTCTTTTGTTCCATCCTTCGAATTGTGAACACAGTGTTTATGCATACATATGGCATACCATGTCCATGAATGATGCAATTCATTCTTCTATATCAAAAATTTATTGATGAATATAAATATTTATATAATGAATATTTTTAATATTTATATCTCAATTAAAATTTTGGAGATAATAGAACCATGATCAAATTATAAGTACCATGATTGCCAAACCGAAACATGAATGATAATGATGAAGTGTTTACATAGGAAATTGATTTTAATTACAAATTATCAATATATGGATGATAAGGTGTCGACATTAAGTCATATATTTTATTATAAATATGATTATGGTTTTTTATTAAATCTATAATAAATCTTTTTTTTATTTCACATGTTGTATAAATGTGTGGGAAGAAATACAAGACATGTGAACTCACCCTTATTCTTATCTTATGCTTTTAGATTTCATCGATTGATATCTCATTTTTACCCTTACTGAGTATCTAAGCTCACCCTATCTTATGTATCCTTTCCCTAGGTTATGAATAATGGTTTGAGTAGTGCCTGTCTATAAATTGTACTATTGGGAATATCTTTATGGGAGGTGTATTATATATATAATGAAATTAAAAGATTGTTTATCTATTCTATTTGGAAAATAAACCATTATGGTCCCTAATAATGTACTTTTGAAATGAATTTAATATTAATATAAGGATATTTAATAATTATGTTTGTAATGTATGGGTTTCTATAGTTTTTATTGTAGTACATGTTTATTAAATATTTAGAGAACAATATCATAGAACATTAGTGGAAATCGTAGGGATAAGTCTAAGGATTGGAAACCATCTGAAATTTTTGGAAATGTCCCTAGATAACCTAGGTTAATCCTAAGGATATATATATTGACAAGAAGGTTTCATGATTTAGAAATCCTATGAATTATATTCCATTATTATTTGATAGCTAACTTTGAATATTATTGTTTTATGTTTACACATTTCTTTTTTGTTTTGGTTATTTATTGTAGAAAGAATAAATCATGATAATAAAAAATGTTATAGATAGAAACTAAATTCAATAGGTGATGAAATGAATAATCTTGTTTCTATGCTCACAAAACATTCATAGGCCATGAATCATGCTGATATTCCAAATGATCGGAGGAGGAAACAACCTACTGATGAGAATTTTAGGAGGAAACATCTACTTTCTTTTTCATAGTCTTCTAATCATCTAGTTGATGAGTGATGGATCATCACTATGGAGAAGATATTTTCTATTATACAATGCTTGGAACATGAAATAAAATTATATCCATTTATTATTTGTAAGGTGATGTATATCAATGGTGGAACCTAATTTAGAATACGGTAAGAGAGGAATAAATTTAATCCATTGAATGACATGACTTTAAGAGGATATTTTTTATTAACTACTTCCCTCTTATTCTTTGTACAAATTTGGAGAAATATTTTCTAGGGAATAATCAAAAGGATGATGAATCCATTAGTACTTATGAGGAAAATCATACAAGAATAGCAATCTAGTTTAATCATTATAGATGATAGGAAAATTGATTGATTCTTTGGTGGAATAAAACCAAGTCTTTGAATGGTGTTTTATATAAGAGACATTATTATGTATAAAGAAATAGTTTGATGTTACCTCAAGGTAAAAATGGAAATTATAAATTCTGACCATTTCCATGTATTAATATGAAATGGAATATTGAGTCTCATGAAAGAATTAATAAATCACATGGTGGAATGAAATTCTATCCATATACATACAAAAAATGTTGGAAGAAACATCTTGTGAATTTCATTAATATAACTATGTTCTACATTAAATGTTTAAATGTGGGTTTTAAGGCCTGTGATTTACGAGAGGTGATGAATATTCTAGTCAAAGAAATGAAGGAAAAATGGTTCTAACCAATGCACAACCCAGGGACCAATGATTCAAATTTAGGGAGTATGATCATTGTTCGAGACATTGCATGAATATAAGGTTTATGATTATTACCATAATCAAAAACCTCATACTCCCAAATATAAATGGAAATATCATATGATTATAATTGCCGAAGTGGGTTATGAGAATGACCTGTGAAAATGTACACTTATCATCCACTCAAGAATAACTAATGTCTTATTTGATTTTGGATCAAACCCATCTTTTACATCTAAGTAATTTCTAAATGGTATTGAATTTCCATCTCAACATGTATATGTTGAGTTGGAAATGAAAAATAACAATGATACGATGGTTGCATCTCATTTTTATACTTACTCACTGATTGGTGTTTATGGGAACATTCTTTTTGAAAATAATTTTATTCTCCCTTTAGTTGAATTTCATGTCATTCAAGGCATGGATTTTATTTCATTATATGGATCCCATATCAATTTTTTAGTAATTTTAGCCACATTTAATATTCCAAATGAACCAATGTTATTTCATCGGTATGAGGATGAATATGATCCTAAAGTGGAAATTACTTCTATCTTGATGGTATGAATTCCCATACATGAAGTGTATTTTTCTAAGATTGTTGGAGGGAAAATAAAAATTTAAGATAAATAAACTTTACATGATATTTTTTGTATTTCCAAAATAAATTCCAAGTATTCCTATGAATCATAATGTAGAGTTTCAATATATCTTATACATGGGGATACACCTATTTCAAAGACTACTTATGAAATGGCCACAATTAGTATGTTGGAATTTAACATGAAACCCCAATAGAATCGTGATATGGGTTTTAATTTCCCTAGTGAATCACCATGGGGTGATTCCCTTGATTATCAAGAACATAACAACATCACTATTAAGAAAAACAGTCATCTACCCCATAGTAATGATTTTTTTGATCAATTACAAGGAGATGAACACCTTTTAAAGATTGAAAATTTTTCTGGATATCATCAATTGAGGGTTAAGAAGGATTATATACCGAATAAAACCATCCATTTGAGGTATGGGAATTTAAAATTTATTGTGAATCTATTAGGACTTAATAATGGACATACAACCTTCATGGATTAAATTAATAGTGTCTTTATAGATTACCTTTCTTAGGTTTAATTAGTGTTTGTAAATGATATATTCTATATTCAAATAGAAAAGAAGAGTATGAATATTATTTTTGAATTATGCTAATGAAACTAAGGATGGATAAGTTTTATAAATTTTTAACTAAGTGTAAACTTTAAATTTAGAACGTTTTATTCATCTGTTATATAATTCAATGTGATGGTATATTGGTGGATTCATCAAAAATGAATGTTTTTGAGAAATTAAAAAAACCAACCATGGTAAATGAAATCCATATTTTTCTTAGGATGGATGAATATTACCAGGGTTTTTGAGATATCTATCATGACTATCGAATCCACTCGGAAAATTGACTCATAAGGAGGTTATATATGTTTGTGTGTTCAGATGACTATGAAGGGAATTTCGGTGAAGTGAAGAGAAGGTTGTTTAGTGAACCTGTACTTACACTAACATATAATATAAAGGGGGTTTTGATCTATATTTATGAATAAAATAAGGTAATGGGATGTTTCCTAATGAAAAATGTCATAGTGATATCATATACTTCATTCCAATTGAGAATACTTGAGAAAACATTATTAACTTCTCACATCCTGACCCAGTTTACACTATAAATATTATGTGGATTGGTTTGTGACAAGGACTCAAGAGTGACTCCCCATATTCCAAAAGAATCATACTAAAATTGTGGTATAAAGGTTGTACATGGAGGAGACTATTCACCTAGGATCCAAACTAAATAAAGAGGGAAAAAATAAATGGAAGGAAAATAGGTAAATCAGTCCAATAATAACAAACATCCAATATCCAAAACTATTATCATATACAAATTATGATGAAAAGATGTTTTAAAAATCAGGATAAGGTATACATATAAACAAGAATACATATGGTACAAGTAAACAAAAAAGTCCAAAGGAAACTCCACTATCATCGCGAGCATTAGCTCAACCCTCTACTATTGTACTAAAACCTATTATAGAATATCAAAAATACATAGTTGTATGATTTACCTAATCCATACCTACATGCTTTAAATTTGTACAGGTAATCAATAACAACCCAAATAGGATGTGAGTAAATCTTACTACCACACATCCAACAATGTCTAATACAGATCTTGTTCGTGGATATAAAATATAACAATGTGAAGGTATATAAAAAATGAGTAGTAAAGTAAATATAAATTTTGTTGGGATCAGGTTTCTCATTGGATGTCTAACAGACTCTACTGACTTTAGCATAATAAAAATATATCTCAACACAAGAATGCACTGCTACAAATAGGGCTTTTATCAGCGCTAAAAATGGCCTTTATCATTGCTAGAAAAGTGCTGATAAATCCAAAAAAGATAAAGGGGGAGTCCCCTTTATCAGCGCTCCAAAAAGCGCTAATAAAGACCCCTTTTATCAGCGCTAAAAAAAAGCGCTGATAAAAAAAAATTAAAAAAAATTACAAAAATTTAAAAAAATTTAAAAAAATACTGCCAATCTCGGGGGGGGGGGGGGGGCTTTCTACAGCGCTTGAGCCCCCCCTTTATCAGCGCTTTCCTGCACCTCCAGCTCCCTCCAGCACTGCCTATACCCTTTATCAGTGCTAGCCCTTTAAATAAACCTTGCTCATGCACCCGTGCCTCCACCCGGATTTGATCTTGAGACCTCCCCCATGCGCACCTAAAGCCTTTGCCACTACCCTATATTGATTTCTTCTCTTATTCATGATATATCTATTTATTTATATATATATATATATAGTTATATTTATTCGTATAGTAATATATATTTATATTAACATATATAGTTATATTAATATATAGATATTGTTATATTAAAATATATATATATAGTTATATTAATATATACATATAGTTATATTAATATATGTATAGTTATATTTATATATAGTAGTTATATAAATATTATTATATTGGTATTTTAAATAAAATGGATATTAGTTATTATTTAAATAAAGAAAATATATTTTATATGTAAATATGTTTAATTATTTATTTAAAAAATTTAATTTTTAGGTATGAATATATAAAACAATTGTACATATAGTTATATATTTGATTATAAATAGAAGTGCATTATAAAAAAGGATGAAATTTCAAATACATAATATCAATATGAATGTAATAACTTGGAATAAATTCAGTCCCCGCCAAAAAAATCCAATAATACCCCCTTAAACGAGGCTGAAAATCCACAAAATGTTAAAAAAATCTGGGTACCCCGACAAAAAACTCAGTTTTGGAGGCCTTTTGGGCCTTTTCTGGCCTCTAAAAACGCTTGAACAAGGTCCCCCCTAGGTCACAATGATGTAGAGATCGTCGCAGGCTTTGATTTGATATGTGGTAGAGATCAAAAGGACACCCGGATCAAAAGTTGTGGCCGTTTGAAGTTTGAGTTGTGTTTTCAACATATTTTGGATCTTTTTTTAATTTGTTTTATTTTTTATTCTTCAAATTGTTATTAAATGACTATTACTCCATAATAATTATCAAATTATTAATTAAAAATATTTTTTTAATTTTTTAAGAATCCATTTTCACTAAATATCTTATATATAAAGTATATTAAGTGTAAATGTACATTTATACTTATATAAAATATATTTAAAAATTATATATTATTTTTTTATCAATATAACTATATAACTATATAACTATATTAATATATTTTGTTAATTTTTTTTTGAAGTCGACCCTTTATCAGTGCTACTAAACAAGTGCTGATAAAGGGGGGGTCTTTATCAGCCCTAAAAAAGCGCTGATAAAGCCCCCCCCCCCTTTATTAGCGCTTTTTCGTTAGCGCTGATAAAGGGGTGGCGCTGGCCATGCCCAGTTTTGTGGTAGTGATGATAACTTAGGAATATGGCCCATGGGTGGAAGCCCAGGGGGTCCTTGTATAACAATAGTCCTGTGGAATCCAAGGAGAACCCAAGGAATCCATACATAATGTTGATCATGAAATATTGTAAATTTAAATAACAGACATTATACTAAACATATATATCAAGTTAATATGGAGGAACATATCTCATAATAAAAAGAAAAAGGAAAGTTAATAAGAATAATGTTTAATAATTTCATAAAATAAATACAACGAACACCATGTCTAGTAATTTATATAAATTTTGATAGGGAACATCACGCCCAATAATGAAGAATTTCATGTCAATGATTTCCATAAATAATAAAGAACATTATTTCCAAAAAAATAACAAATAATAAGGAATGTCATGAATATTACTTCAATAAATAATTTGGAATTCCATGTCCATTAATTTCAATAAATCGATGAGGAGACCCATCTCCAACACTGCTTAACCATCTATAGACATGAACATCACATTTAATAATTTAACATAGTCCATGTTGAGTATCCATGAAAATTCACAATAAAATGATAAGAAATACAATATATTCAATTTAATAATTAATTTCATACAACTAGATCATTTAATTTGTGAACAATTAAAAATCCATGGGAAATAGGCATTCTAATTTAAAATCGTCATGAAGAAATCCATTATTTCATCTATAAACCCATTGAATTAAATCTATTGACCAATTAATCTATAATGAAAAGGCCCAAGTGACTGTATTCAACTATTTGAAAAATAATTTATCTCAATTACAACTTCTTACACACAAATTTATACTCCACTCAAATTATTAATTTATAAATCCACATTCCTTATTAAATTTAATTAACTCATTTATTATAATTTTATCATTCCCATATAGGAAATCAACCCAAAAACATATAAATGGTGTTTTAGTCAAGTATAAGTGATTAATATTGTGGATAAATAATTGGACATACCCAAGGGGTGATCCATATCGAGGTTATAACCCTCCAACAATGCAAATGTTTTTAGGGATGGGTCAAGGTCATAGTCCAGACAATTATTTCAAGGAATTTAACAATTTAAAAGTAACACCTTGAAATTATATTGATATAAAAAATAAGAACACTTTGAAAACAAGATATAAATGTAGGGAAAAGAAATTTACCACCTACCTAATTCTTAGGAAGCTACAATCATCCTTTATCGTCCGTTTCTTCATGCTAGAGTGATAGAAATCAGAAGAATAAATAAACACCCTAAAAATAGGGAAAATGATATTAGATGAAATTAAAATCCAACATAGAAGTCAAAAAGTTTTAAATAATAAATAGGAAACATAAAATTATATAGATGGATTGAATTCAATTCATGATAGTCAAATCAGAGCTCATATGGGAGAGACCCATGAAATCTTAAGAGTGGAAATGGAGGAGGTCTCCCAAAATGACCACTATTTTGAATTTTAGGATACGAAAATGGGAAGAAAGTTTTCATAAAATTAGGGTTAAATTGTTTATTTTACTATTTTAATGGAGAAATAGTTTAGTCATATAGTTTGGATAACCATTCACCATATTTTTATCTCATAATATCCATGAGCCACACCCTATACAGTTCATGGTAATGGTTAAGGAAACTATACGACGATTGTGCCTTTGGCACTGCATCACCCTCATACCCCACACGAGAGAGGGGAAGAGTTAGAAAAAATATTCCAAAGACATGTTTTTAAAACTATAATTTACTAAAATTTCATTCATGACGGTGAGACCTTAGGTTCATGGATTTAGAAATTATGTCCAACCCCTATAGGGTGGCACAATTTATATGCATGATTAGCACAAACCATGTGCTAACCCTGGACATCACTTTTGTTTTCAAAAAACAATGATTTCAAAAAAAATATGCTCTCAAAACATATATGTAATCTTCAGAAACATTTTGGGATCTAAACCCCATCAGAAAATAACAATTTAAAGAGTAATAACTCTTGTAATTCCATTTTGAATATTAGTGTTACATTCGGACTGTCCACTAAAAAAATTAAAATTCCATTATAATTTTCAACCAATCAAAACACGAGATTTACCACCTTGGAAAATTTACCATTTAAATGAACGCATTATGTTTCTAAACTCCCAAAACACCTCCAAGTATCACTCTATGAACATAAATCACACATTACTAAAACTTAATCCAATGAATGTATCTGCCAATGAAGCATTAAGATTGTGATTAACGGATCCCATATAACCCATGGAATCATCATGTCATCATCTATTTATTTAACTAGAATCTAGTAATCCCCACCATAGGTTCTAGCCATTAATAAAAAATTATGAGTCACAGTAGAAGAACTATTAAAATTCCACTTTGAAACATGAAATCATCATCATAAAGAACCTCCCTAATGGTTATTAATTTAGTTGAATGGTTAAATTCCAATTGACAAAGCATAGCCTGGTCACACAAACCCTTACTGAAAAGCCTAGGAATTACCCTTCCACGACACTCTTCTAAACCCAATGATTTACCAGATGTGACTCATCACTGATCATACACACATTCTTTATACATCATAAGTCAAACCACCTTTTGATTAATATTTTAAAAAATTACCATCTTAATATATAAAAAATAAAAAAAACAATGATTTGATACCTTTATTATAAGGAACAATGAATTTTTTTGAACACACTCCCCGAATACCATACCATACATCCAATGACATCTCTTATCCAAACCATATCCTTTCCCAAACCGTCACTATTTAATCACACCGTCACTGTTGGATACCTTATCCAACACCCATGGATAATAACTAGCCATCTTGGGTATGAATCCCACACTCATACTCAATCATGTTTGTATTCAAAACTATACCTAGAATTTACTCATAAATCCATTCATACATTATTCTATTTTTCCAATATCATCCTAAAACAACCATCACATAACTGATATGAGGGTCCCAAAAACCCTTCTCACATGATGTTCACCCTCCAACTTTTGACGTCCCACTCCCCACCTTAGGATCATCCATGTTGTCTCACCAATGAAATTATTTTTATGAAATCTATATCAGATGACCTATCCATCCTTGGATATAAATAATGGCATGGCTAAGGACCACCTCATCCCCTAGAACATATGTAAACATCACCCATCACTTGTTCACAAATTCTAAGAATGGTCCTCTTGGAATTTTCCATGTTTCAACACACAATTAGGGTCACAACCCAAAAACAGCCAATTGTGTAGTCCCTAACTTGTGTCTTACCTAAAATTACACCTTGAGTTCAACTCCAAAGATTTCATCCATCAACATAGAAAAGATATTTATTTATCTCATTTCACAACAAAAAATCTCATAGAATTAATAGAATGATTCCATGATATTAGGCATGATTGTCACCAAACACACAAATATTTCATCGATAGATCTGTGTTTATCTCCTGGCCCATTCTTACATCAAACCAGGGTTTACATGCCTTAACCTACCCATAACACCACATAAACCCACCATGTGTTCCAAGGTCCACCCATGGGTCAACCTTCTCCCGGTATATAGTTCATTTCCTATATATTCCACATAAAGGTCACTTATTTTATATACCCAAATATTTGGTTCACCATGCCCATATACACCACATTTGGAATCATAAATCATTAATCCTTAGTTAAAAACTGACTGATATTTCATATAAAAAATTTACAATGTGCATCTGGAGTGAACAAAACTTTTCATACATAGTGGGCGTACAATCCCATACAACCTATTACAAAACTCAAGTCATGATCCCATTATTCATCCACCAATAAGGCCAACTAAACAGACTATACATAATGTCATACTTTTCATGCAAGGATCTCCCTTGAACTCCTCTTCAATATCACACACCTCACATATTCCATACTTTATCAAAAAAATCCCCTGGATAATGATGTCATTTCAGAAATTATAGCTTCAAATTCACAACCAATGGTAAACTGTGGAAGGCACCCAAACATTCCTACCTATGAAAACTATCCTTCATAACGAGTGGTCTGTGTGCTTCCTTGAAAACCATAGGCATCACCATGCCTATATATTAAATCCCATGAACCTTCCATGCAGTAGAGTTGAAACAAGATTACTACCAAGATCATCACCAAAAAGAAATATGTAAACCCAAAATAAACTCTCTGGTAGGTTTAACTTGATCAAAACAAATTTAGATGAATCACTAGGGTCAAATTCAGTCAGAAAAAGTGTAATGAAATTTTCTACAGAGAATCAACCTACCACGACCTGATCATTTACTAGAATCCTGATAAGGGAGTTCTCTCTAATGGGCCACAAATATATTATTTAAATACAAATATAGTACACTAATTGGGTATCCACATATAGTAATAAACCATAGAGATTAAAATCACTATAAACCATCTGATTACCTAGAGGTGTGTTTCAATATTTAAGAGTCCTACCAACCTCAACTAGTCAATAACAAACACCTAAATTTCCCTGTAACATTGTTCAAGAGAATTCTAAATTCTTATCCCCAAGGGATCTACCTTAACCAACTATACCATTACTTTAATATAATTCATTGATTCAAAAATTGTTACCTGGCTAATAGGTATCTAGGAAAATTTCCTAACACCTATGTTCTATCTACAACTAAAAATAATCCAATTAAGGCTCAAAGATAACATCCATATTCCCATTCAAAACATATCTCAAGGAAAAACTAATACTAACCCTTAAATGAGGTTTCTTAACTATTAAATCCAATAAAATGTTTAACTTAAAATGATTCATGAATTTACATTTTATTATAAACATTAAAGGGATCAGAGATATAAAATTTCAACATCATGTTTTAAGGGAAACAAATTGAACATGTTACATTATTTACTTAATCCATAGTATTATTCTAGGAAAAGTATTTCAAAATTTTCATTCAACCATTTATTTATCCATATGTTCTCACCATTAAATTAGTTAAATAAATGCTTACTCAAAATAAATAGAGAAAATCTCTATCAGTTGTAAATGGAACTTTAATTAACTAATGCATATTATTGGTAAGGCTCAAAGCATTCAAAAGGTATTTTATCGTTTAAGGGGAATCCGTTAAGTATTATTGGGAAAAATATTTATAAGAAACACCATATAGGTTTCTAATGACACATTAAATGACAATATATATTTATTACAAGTATACCCCTATGGGGTTAAGTACTGAGAACATACAATAAATAAATGAAACCTATGAGGGTCCTATCATATCAAACAGGGTTCAATTATATGGAAATCCATTCCCAATTTATAGATTCAATGCATTATATAATAAAATTAGAAACCTGTTTAAGTGAAACCCATTAATAGTCCATTCATTATTATTTTAACCTTCCCTAAGAAAGGTTATCTCATAGGCATAAGATTATAAAACTCACCCGTAAGAGATGAGTGAACCATATAAGGATTCAGTTATATGGTTATTCCTTCCATTGTTATAGAGGTACAAGACATTATAAGTTGTAATCACACACCATTAAACTATCATTCATATTTAATCAATTTTCATAGAATTCATTGGAAACAACTTGAGTTTGTTGAAAACTAACAATTTCCTTACCATTATTAGGATTAAATTTGAAAATAATATCATTTACTTAATTATTCATTAGTAAATTAAATAGAACATCGTAATTAGTATATGAAGAAAAAATCTATTTAGGAATATGTTGACACTCTATTTAACAGGACATACATCATAACTATAACATCATGGAAATATGCCACATTATTAGAGAATAACGATATATAAGGAGGGTAATCACATAAGCATGTTATATTGGTAATATTCCTAAATAAACACACAAACATGGAATACATATATGTATTCTAATGAAATGTGAATAATATTTTTTGAACTGATGTGTGAACACACCTCATCTCTTGCAATATCATGCAAAGAGGTAAATAATATAAATTAGTTTCCAATAAAAATGAATCAAAAAATAAAGGTGAAATGATAATCATTTGTAATAAAAAATATTATGAACAATAGTCTCATCACTAGAAACTTTATATTTCCCTCATGTGTGGGTTTTCTATTCCTAGAAATGAACTATTTACCAAGTCCCAAGTTTTCCTAGTATCCTTGATAAAATAAAAAAATAGCAATATAAGGAAAAAATAAAAAGAAATTCATATAGAACCTTTTCATGTCCCGACCTATTTCACTTCATAAACAGTAACTGGACAAGCTAGACATAAGGCCTCAAGCTCACCTCCACATATTCTAGAGGATGCTCAATAATAGTGGGGATCTAAAGGTGTTACAATGGGGAGACTATTCCCTCTACATTAGTACTAAATATTGTTAAAAAATAAATAACTAAAAGGTAAAAAATATAAATAAATCCAATAATAATAAATTTACAAAATACAGGACCTATATCATATAAAAATGATGATGAGATGATACTATACAAATAGAGAGCATATATACACAGAAACATGAATACATACGATGAAATTATATAAAAATACCAATGATAAACACCATTATCTTCATGAGTACTAGCTGAGTCCTCTACTCCCACACTCCATCCCAACAAAGAAGATCAAAAATCTATAACAGGGTGCTTTCCATGATCCATACCTATATGCATGATATCTATCTGTGGTTAAAATAGTGGCCTAAACAGGGTGTGTGTGAAACTTAGTACACCACCATCAATAGTGTCTAATGAATGTCCAGTATATGAGTATATAATATAAAACAGTGTATGTATATAAAAAATAATCTGTAAAATGGTGTATGTCCAATAATGATGAATTTCACGTGCATAATTTGAATAAATAATAAGTAACACCATGTCAAAAAATATATTAAATAATAGAGAACTCTTTTTTTAACAACAATAAATAATTAGGAACATCAGATAAATTAATTTGAATAAGTCGGAGTGAAATTCCATTTCTAACACCACATAACCATTCATAAAAATTAACAATGAATTTAATAATATAACATAGGTTATGATGAGTACCCATTCTAATTAAAAATACAGGGATAAAAACTCAGTCCATGATATTGAACAACTCAATTTATACCACTAAATCATTTCCTTTATAAAAAACAAGGACATTGGAAATAACTATACCAATTTATAATCATCATGATGAAATCTATTATTTCGTCTATAAACCCATTAAATTATTTATATCAACCAATTAATTTTAAATTATATGGCCCACTTGATTGTATTCATCCATTTGAAAAATCATTTATTTCTATTAAAAATTCCACAACTAAGAGGAAATCACTACTCAAATTATCGATATGTAAAATCAAATTCCCTATTGTAATTCAATTAACTCATTCCTTATCATTTAATCATCACCCATATATGGAATCAACCCAATCATTTCTAAGTGGTGTTTTGGTCAATTACAGGCAATGGATATCATGGATAAATAATTGAACACACCTATGTGGTGATTCCAGTCAAGGTCATGACCCTCCAATAATGGCGACGTGAGTAAGAAGGGGTTTAGGTCATATTTGTGATAATTAATTTAACTAGTTTCACTATTTAGAAGAAACACTCATAATTTGGGTGTTAAAAACAACAAAAACACTTTAAAAACGTGCCAGAATTTTACGGTAACGAAATATATCACCTACCTCATGATTATTAAGATTCAATCATCCATTATCATCATTTTATTTAGACTATATTTAGATGAATTATAATAATATGGAAACACCCTAAAAATAGGGCATATGAGATCACATGGAAATAGCATCCAATATGTCAATAAAAAAGATGAAAATAAATAACAGGAAATGAAGTATTTCTGAGTGGGATCCAACATAATGAATGGAATTTGAATTAAATATTTGAAGGGAGATATACATGAAAATTTATGTGGGGAAATGGACAATCTCTCCCAAAGTGGCTGTTATTTTGTGTTTGAGGAAAATAAAAGGGAAAGAAAATGTTAAAGTCCTGAGAGGTAAATTGGTCACTTTATCCGTTTAAAAGGGGCGCATAATTTGGAAAAAAAAGTTTTTTAAATTTTATTCCAACCAGATAGGTCACACAACCCATTATCCACACCATATAAAGTTCTTGTGCATGGGTAAGGAAAATGTGCGATAAATGTTCCTTTGGCATTGTCTCACCACCACACCCCACACTAGTTAGATGCACGGTTATAAAAATCATGCACAGGCCTTTTGATTCAGCTCCAATTTTTTTTATAGATTATCACATGGTCATACAACCCCAGGGGAAGAGTTTTAAAAATCATGTAACAACCCTATATGTCTACAATGTAGAGGTGAATGGATAACACTAATCGGGTTCTAACAGGGAGCCTCCCTTTTCCTTCCCAAAAACTAGGATTTTGACACTCAGTGCTATTGAAACTTATCTAGACTCCCAAGAAACCTTTTGGGATTTAGAATCCATCCAAAAACAATACTTTAATGATTTAAAACTCTCAAAATTCCATTCTGAATCATTGTTTAATATTTTTCCCATTCACCCAACAAAAATTCAAATTCCTTTAGAATTTTCAACCCATCCAAAACACAGGATCTTACAGAACTCATGATTTTGTGCTGGTGGGGGTAATTTACACATTTAATATAAGGAGGAATTATATATATTGTTAAATGTGTGACATATATAGAGACTATACAAGTTTTAATTATATCATCACATATAAGGAGATGAATATTCTCGAGAGAATATGGTTGGAATTGATTACAGATTACGATTTCTCAACACATTACCACCTTGGGAAAGAAAAAAGGTGGAAGATTTATTGTGAGAAAAATATCATATAATCATATCTATTATTAGGATTGGAATATATCCAATACTTATTGGATTCTAAAAGATGGAACCTAAAATCTTGAGGAATGGGATAGATCTGATTTTTCTCGAATGAAATTTTAACCATATATCCATGTGAGGATTAATGAGGTGTAAAAAGAATATGTGCAATTACAGAAGAAGGCCAGTAATGTTCCCAAGTTTAGTAAGGATTGTTATGGAATGATATAGTTCCTGAAATGAGAATTTGTTCATTCAATATTGTACTTGAATAATTAAATATTAGATGAAACTCATAGTTCTTCATTATCTATTAATCTTGGAAGTACAATGTTGTGTAGATATTTGAAAGAATAGTTTTGGTGGTAAAAAATGAAAATAGATAATATAGAGTTCATATATCGATGATTCATAAATTATCATGTTAAGGTTGAGATTCATAAATATAGGGGGAGTTAACAACAACTACCTATACCTGAATGGAAATTGGAAAAAATTACAATGGATTTCACTATAGAACTCCCTAAAATGTCTAAAGACTATAATTCTGTTTGGGTTCTAGTCGACTGAATTATAATGTTATCACACTTAATCGATATTATATAATATATCTTTCTTGATCAAAATACTAGAATATACATTAAAAAATATGTAAGGTTATATGGAGTACCACATTATATTGTATCTGATTTGGATCCAAGATTTATCATGATGTTTTGGAGAAGTCTTAAATAGGCTCTAGGTATAGAGTTATGTTTGAGTAGTACTTATCATTCATAGATAAATATTTCTTTTGAAAGAACCATTTAGACCCTATAAGATATGTTGTTATCTTTTACTATTAAATTCAATAGTGATTAGGATAAACACCATCCTCTAGTTGAGTTTTATTATTAAAATATATTTCACTCAAGCATTTACCAGATCCTTATAAATATCTATATGATAGGAAGTATATAACTACAACATGTTGGGATGAAGTTTGAGAAACAAAACTATAGTGACCTGATCTAGATAAAGAAACATCATAGAAATTCAACACCATTAAGTTTCTCATAAGAATATCTCAAAGTCAAAAGAAAACTAATGTTGAAAATAATTTATGATATCAAGAGTTTAATTTTGGTGAAAAGTTATTCCTATGAATGTCCCCTTTGAAAGAGGTTATGAGATTTGAAAAAAGGTAAATTTGAACCCAATATATATTAGTACATAATAAATTTTTTATCAAATTGGTCTGATATCTTATTGTTTGGAACTTCCACTGAATCTCTCTCAAGTTTATGATGTGTTCCATGTATCTCTCTTGAAGAAGTACATATATGATCCATCCCGAATACATAACTCATTGGTAGTAACACCAGAGAATGAACTGCCTTAAGAGGAACAAATGGTGTAGATTCTAGATTTTAGACAGAAATTTCTATGAAACAAGTCCACTCAAATGGTCAATATTTTTTTCCAAACCATAAATTAGAGTTTACTACATGGGAACATAAGGATATGATGAAATAGAGATATCCTTAATTT
The DNA here is from genome assembly GCA_963277665.1 of Viscum album. Taxonomy (NCBI): domain Eukaryota; kingdom Viridiplantae; phylum Streptophyta; class Magnoliopsida; order Santalales; family Viscaceae; genus Viscum; species Viscum album. Next base: position 359,212,680 of record OY728121.1, read on the forward strand.
TCTATGTTAGTGTAACATAATTGTGAGGGTAAAATTCATTTTAGGTGTGGTAGAATGAAACACCATGATATTTTAAGAAGTCATTCACTTTAAATAAATGTTATTTCTTTGATAGATTGCGATATAAGAAAACTAGAGTTTAAATGAACATTAAAAATGTATATCGCCATTCCCTAACCAATATATTGGAGGGAATTAACATGACTAAATAAATTAAGAAAAATTTATGGTTTTTACAAGTATAAAATTAATTCATTGTTTATCAATTGAGTATAAATGAATATAAAAAACATTTGACTGTATAAGAGATGTTTTCTTAAAAATGATTTCATGCACACATTATGTTTTTCTATTAATAAATTAAATTTATCATTATTGGGTAATCGTTTTAATAAAATTTATTCAATATAAATTAAATAAAATGTTTTATAATTCATATAATATTTATTATACGCATGATATAGCAATGTATATCCAGTTTTATTCTTAAAAATTTATTTTTTCTAAAAAATAGGGTTTTTGCTATTCATGAATGTTTTTTAAAACGAATTTTTTCAACTTGTAGAAATTGAATTCTAAAAAATTTATTCCTTTTTTTGGAATTAGTAGGATCAATTTTTTAAAATAGTAAACTTTTACATTTAGAAATTATAAAGAGAAACTGTAGAAAATTCTTATCATCTCGGTAAGGGTAAAACATGTAAAATATGGATAAAACATTATGATAAGGCATTAAAATTTATATAACACTTTTTTATATCCTATTGGATGAGTGGAGTTCGTAAATTTCTTCCCATTCCCAAAATATATGGCCATTTGGTTCCATTTTTCATTGATTAAGACCTTTATATCAATTTAAAAAGGAATAAATATAAAATGTCACAATCTTGACTTTGATATCACTTAAATTTTTATTTGTGGACAAAAAGAAGACATGAACTATTTTTATTTTTTATTTTAAATCTAAATTAATTTTTTATCATAAATGTTTTTATTGATTTAATAATTACCTTAAATTCTTATACATCACAGACATAATATTTATTCAATTAATAGATAAATGTAATAAATTATTTTAAAAATATTAAAAATAATGCAATTTGGGTGAAAAATTGGGTTATATGAATTTTATAGATTAATATGAAATATTAGCGATGCATGAAATATTTATATTATTATTGTATTATTTTTATGATGTTTTCAAAGACAAATTATGTGAATAGTTCATAAAAATAAATTAATAATATTTTATGATAATAGTATACATTAAAATATTTAAAAAAATAAAAAACATGAAATAGGACATGTAGGATGGTAAAGTTTATTAAAAATCATTCATTGTTCATTTATTAGTCAATTAATACTTTATAAGTAAAATTATAACCCTTTAATTTTAAAAATTCATTACCATAGTTAAAATTAAAATTGGTTAACCAAGGGTTGAAACCAAATGATAAGGTTAAAGATGAAATGAAAATTTATATAAATTCCATTTTTTTATAACAGTTCTATCTTAAATTCATGTTCTTAGAATCTATCACAATTTTAAAAGCATTTTTATAGAGAATTAATTTATTATATGTTATTCTTTTTAGTAATCCCATGTATATCCTTTCCCTCCCTTATAAAAGGACACACCTTCTATATTTTATTTACACCAGTTTGTGAAAAATTTATCATCCAATACACACAATAATATACTCATATATTCCTTTAACACATTATAGATCTTTCGTCCTTTCCAAATGTCCACCCATTCAAGGCTTAAGTGTGTACCAAAGAAGGTCTCATGACGAAGTGGTATAACTATTAACTAAGTGTTTTCAATTTCATTTATTATTTTAACTTCTATAAATATATTTTAAAAATTATGAAAAAATAACATAAGTATCTGAAATATACTTAATTTTTATTTTGATTATGTGACAACCATTATCCACCATTTCCCTTTACATTGTAAAACAATAACATCTCTCACGCATATGTGTGGACTATTCCCTTCACAAAGCCATGTGATTCGTTTTTTACATCCAATTTATATAGATGGTAAAAAGGGTAAATATAATTAATATATGTGATATATATATTATATAATAATGATTTTATAAATTTTAATTGTTTTTGCCTTTTTTCCATCGGTCGATGAGTGAACAAAACGTCCATGCATACATACGGTCTACAATCTCCATGAATGGTGTAAGAAACTTTTATATCTCTACCATTTATGGATGAATCTAGATATATATATATATATATATATATATGATGAATATAAATTATATTTATATCATGATTAAAATTATTGACATTATGTAACCATGATCAATTTATAAGGGCCTTGATTATCGAACCGAAGCACGCATGAGAAATGAAGCAAGTATCACCCTTAATAGTGATTTTAATAACAAATTATTCCTAAAATGGTGGTAATATTTCATAATTAAATAATATATTTCAGGATAAATATGATTATGGTTCTTGAAAACATGTATAATAAATCTATATTTATTATACAGGAGGTTTGAATGTGTATTAATAAATATGATACTTGAGCTAGGGGATTTATGTTTCAATCCCATTTTAACCGGGATTGTTTATGCATGAATTTTCATTGAGAAAATTATGTAATCCCTATTAGATAAAGAAAATTCATATTCTTATAATTTGGATATTTATGAATATTATATTTTCCCCTTTAATTTTTATATCTTTATGAACTCAAAATACTAAAAGAATGTTTTTATGGAAAATAGTCATCATGTCTCTCTTCTATCGAAATTCCTTTCTTCCCATGACCATGTTTTCTATAAAATGTTTAAAAAAATGTTTTACTAATATACTACGATTATTTTAAGTCATTTTAAAAATGGTTTACTTTTTATAAAAATGTTTCAAAGGAATATCCTTATCATTTTCTTGATGATGTAATTTAGTCTTTTTAACCAAAATGTGAATAGAATCTTAGTTTTAACATACTTGACATGAATCATTTTTTGTCATGACAACTCAATGATTTAATGATTTATTTATATTTTTTCCATGTATATTTTCAATTAAAATGTATTCAATAGTATTTTAGGAATATTTGTATTTTAAATAAATTATTTTATAATTAAAAGGGTATTTTCCTCAAAAAATATTATAGTGATTGTTTTAATAGAATTTTCACATATGAAAACATCCTTTTATGTTAATTATATTTTACTAAGGATATGATCCAATGATACCATCCTTATTATTTTTATGTATGGTTTATGATTATCATGGTGTGATGTTTATGGAACCCTTTTATTTTCGATGGATTATTCTATGAAGAATCTAAAAGATCTTTATGAAACTCATTTTCTTTGCATGGGTTGTGATATGATGATATGAAGAGTGCTTATTGATCTTTTGGAACACACACACACACACACACATATATACGTGGTTTTAATTATGTGATTGATGGGATCAAAATTATATATACCTTGAATTTATTATATAATATTTAATATCTCATGAGATAATTATTGGAAAAAAGTTTATGTGTGTTGATCCACTATGGGAAGAAAGTTGATTTGCTTGATATAATGTGGGAAACAAGTTGATGTGCTTGATCAATTTTGGGAAACATGCAATGATTCTTAATCTGTTATGATATGGTAAACAAGTTTTGATACCTAATACACTATAATTTGATGGTCTTTGTAATTAACCTTCATATATTAAATGGTTTATATACCAATGATGGTTCTAAACTTTTATGACACGAATTTTTGGTTTATGACTGATTTATGATGATTTCTCACTCATATGATTCATGTATTTTGAAATGATAAAGTTTTATGTTTTTATGCATGTTTATGATCCGTGATAGATTGATCATGAACATTTTATATAATTTTCATAATCTCATAACTTATTATTATTATATAATTTCATATAACAATCAATAGATATCCCTCAACTTTTCCCTTATAGAGAATCTGAACTAACCCATTCTTATGTTTTCATTCCTCAAGATATAATGAATGTTTTAAGTATGGTTTGTCTATATATATTACTATATGGAAGATAATTATCCTAGGTGTTGAATATATTTCATGAAATAAAATATGTTTTGTATTTAATCTCCAAATTCACTAAACCTTTTTGGTCTAAGGGAGTGTATTTTGAGAAATATATTGAATATTGTTATAAAAGATGTAATATTTATGTATGGGATGTATATATTTCTATAATATCATTGATTTTGTGCCTCAGGCGTTACCTTATATCAGAAAGTGGTTTTTTATGTGTCATAATAGCTTTCTTTATACATATCATAGATTTAAATTTAATAATTCATGTTTCAATGAAATAAAATGATTTTAGGCTTCCATAAAAAATATTATTAGGATCATATATATTTTCACAATTTTCAAATGATGTAGCAAGGTCTTAAAAATATTTTTAACTGAATGAAAATGTAAAAAATATAGAACACAATGAATTTCAATCAGGAAACAACAATGGAATAAAAAGTGAATATTTTTCAAATATCCATATTATGAATTTGATTTGTTGCATCATAATCTTGATGTTATTTACATTGAGGAGAATTTGTGTGATAATGTGATGTTTACATTTCTTAATGACTAGGGAGAATCAAATGATCATTTAAATTCTTTTAACAACTTACATGTAATCAATATCAAATGTGATTTATGGAAAAATGATAATGGGAAGTATCCAAAATTTATTTTCACAATGAAAAATAATTAAAAAGATGTTTTTATTCAATGATTTTAAAAATTAGAAAATTCATGATGGATTTTCAAGAAATATTTCAATAAATAAAGATTTAAATCAATATAAAATAATTGTATTGAAAATTCCTGAATCATATGTATTGATGGTGCAGTTTCTAGCTTTGGATATGCATAATTTGTTACTTGAAAATATAACTGTCATTCTTATTTTCGTACTCTTTAAACATATTTGGGAGAATACATTAAACCCTAGTAAATTGGTAAAATCTTAAGCAATAATTTTACAAACTCTATATCCTTTTGAGTTGTCTTTTCCTCCCATCATTTTTCACTATGATGATTCATCCGATGGTGTATTTTTACAATGAAGATAAAATTGGAGGGACCATACATTATGAGTGGATATATACCATGGAAATGTATTTTATTTTGATATTGTTTTCATAAAAAACTAATTTTCATAGTAAATAATTTTTAAAAAATATTTATTAATAATTTAAATTTTTTAATTAGGTATCTTGACCATTTTAAACTTTATATGAAAAATAAATCTCCTCTTTGTGGTTCTATTGGAAAAGGTTACCTTAATGAAGAGAATTTAACCTTATATTCAATGTATTTTCATTCGATAGTGATAATATTTAATAGAGTGGTACATCTTGATGATAATCCTGGTCAATTGGGGGATAATAATGAGTCATCATGTTTCCAAATTTAGGTTGTGAAGTTGTAAAAGTATCTTCATTTTAATTTCTAGATATACAGTTAAGAAAGATATATCGATTTGTGATACTGAATACTAATATTTTTTTATCCATATTTTGAATAATTAGGATAAAAATGAAAATAGTTCTTAGGGGAAAAACTCAAAATGAGATAGAGATAACAAAAAAAAATTCCAAATAAATTTTCGAATGGTTTTCATTCCATATAAGTTCTTAATAAAAAGTTTATTTTTAATATGTAAAAATGCATCTAAGTTATTTAACAATTTTTTATGAAAATTTTTACAGGTAATGAATTTTTATAATAAAGATAAATTATCTGATGATTTGATGTTTTTAGTTTGAGGGCCTTTAAAAAATTCTATAATATTCTAATAATATTTTATTTATAGTTTCATGTTTTATACTGTTGACTATGACGATGGTTTGAATCCCAAAAAAAAGTTGTATATTGACAGTTTTTTTGTCATAGTTACTATAAAAATTTGGTTGATATAATATAGTTAAATTATCTTGTGAAATTTACCGTAGTGTAATTTAAATGTAACAAGGTTAGTTTTAGTAGGGATATAAATAAAGATTCATTCCAATTAACTTATGTCAATTTTTCTCGAGTGATTGGTACAATCGATTGGGAAGAACACAATCCATATATTGTAGATTTCCAAGAAACAATGGTATATTATATTGACAATATAGTAGATGATGGGTGGGTTGGTGTTGTTCACTTGAAACCAAGAGACATATACAATATGTGTGATGAAGGTGAAGTAATATATGATAGAAAACACAATTAAAACACTAGAATTAATTTTTTTAACATAAAGAAATTGAAAATTTCACACTTATAAGGGAGACATAAGAAGAATAATAATGAATAGAAGAATAATAAATAATGTTTATAGTGGAACCTGATAAAAACATGACATTACGGGAATACAATTTTTTATCTTTTTTATATTAATAAATATAGGTAAATTTTTTTATATTAATAAATGCAGGGATGATTTTTAATATTAATAAGTGCATGTATGTTTTTTAGTGGGAATTCCGTGATGGAATATGTTTAGTGATAGTACCTACTTTACGTCACATGATTATAATTCTCCCTCTATAACACATGTTATAGTTCATCGCATACCTTACACACTTTTTTGACACGATTTCATCTTATCCTAATACAAATTCATCTAAAAATATTACTTCTAACGATGATTTCAAGAAATAAGATGAGACACCTATGATGGAGCTTCCTGGTAATATTCTCAAAAGTCAGTTTCCATCATGAGGTTATTGGAGGGTCACAATCATAAGTATGTAATTCAATGTGGAAACATTATTTTATTAAATATTGATACAAACTATTTAATTTTAAATGAAAGAGATGTAAATAATAAAAGACGTAGTAAAACATAAGAAGTTATGGTGTTTGGAATTTCACTAATGTAAAGTTAGTTGTTAATTTGGATGAATAGGTGATACCCAATAAAGATTAAATGGTTATTTTTGGGCAGTTCCTAGTGTCTTTATCATAGGAGCTGTAATACCTACCTATTTCACATTTATATTGGTGACTAGTTCCATTATCCAATAAAAAAGTATTTTTATTATCAAATAAATTACTATCATTATTATGTATTCATATATGATTAAGTTATATATTTTTAATTAATTTGTTAATAATTTAATGCATTTTTTGTATTTATTTGTAGATACAGTTCTATTTTGATGTGATTGATTACATTTTATGCACATGGAACTTAAAAAATTTAAGAAAATAATTGAATGATTTCAGGTAGAGATTATGTAATTAATTCAATAACACATATATATCATTTTTAAGGTTGTATGAGAATGTACCTGAATGCACGCCTAAGAAAAAATGAAAAATATTCATTTACCAGCATCATTCCAAGTATTACAAATAATTTTATTGAATTTTAGTAGATTAATTAAAATATTTTAATAATATGTCATGTTTTACTAATATATAATTTCTTTAGCTTCTTATTAAAATAGTTTTTTTATCAATCTATGAAACAGATTCCACACACTATTATCTCATTGAGTTTCATAATGAAACAACATGGAAAAGTTCTATTTAATTTAATATAATTGATATCTAAAAATATTCTAGTGGTTATGTATTTCAAAATATTATAAATGAAATTTTTTAAACTATGTGAAGGAGTTAGGACATTATGTCATAAATATAGATTTTGGGTTTGATGTTCCCAAGAAATAAAAATGTATGTTGTGTCAACAACCCTACAAAAAACATAGGGGTACAAAATTATAATTATTACTTGGTGTTACTAAATTACATTAAAATAAATTATTATTCAATTTATAATGTAAATTCAAAAAAACATGGTATTATAAACTATCCTACTTAATTTAATTATCCTCAAAGAATTCCATGGATTGAGTTCATGGAAAATATAATTCTAGTCACATCGTGGGGAGGGGTTGTGGGATATCTCCATCGAGGGAGTTTGGTAGGTTACATATATCTTAATTTATGAAGTTAGTTGAAGATGGATTATATTTTTTCATGATCCTTTTACAAAAAAGTAAATTGACACAGTGATGAATAATGTTAAATATCATGCATCACTTATAGATATGTAGAATGATTGGGTCTTAGAATTGGAGAGTGTTTTGGCTCTTGTGTCTAAGAAGATAACATGAAGAATTTCTACATAAATAAAAATACTCATTGAGGGTATAGGTGCAATAAATTTCATAAATATAAACTTGTATTTTTTTATTTTTTTCAGTTTTTTTGTTCTGTAAATCTTCAAAGTCATATGAATTTCAATATTTATTCAGTATCCCCCATAATAATATATCTTCAATTATTTTAATAATACACATCCTAAACTATTGATAATTTTAATAAAATGACGGATTGTATCATCATTTGAATTTTTATTTACCATTATCATATACTATATAAGGAATTTGTAAGACAATATACATAATTCATCATATTATTGAGTCTTGTTGTATCTTTTTACTCCGTAAAGTCATGTCTTCTAATAATAAGATATCATAGCCTGTAATACATTTTCCTTACACACATATCATAAATATGATATTATAACAATGTATCAAATGATCCATAAATATCACCAATAATTCCTTATATTCTATATGAAAATATTCAAAACCACTTCAATTAGAATCATTATAATTAATTAATAATTATTGAATAGATAAACCTGAGAGAAAAATCTAGATAACATCAAAACAATTGGAAATATAAAAATTATGTGTAAATGGGGTATCGTAACATAAGAGGTGTAATGATTATATCTTATATTATTATTATAAGATACTAGTTTTCCTTACTATAGAATTTCATGTCTCTTAGAATCTTCAGTTTTTTAATTCTATTCATCACAATTGATTTCCTGTCATCGATATACTATCTCAATTCTCTACCATTAATCAAAAAAAAAATTTGTTCTTCCTGGTGCATCTTATAGTGAACAAATATTGTAAAATGAATTTTTTATATTACACATACTCTATGAGGACACTAATACATTTAATATAATGTAGACTACATTCCTTTTAGTGTGATTAAAGTCTATTTATCTTCCAATAAACGTGTAGAACCAAATATTTCAGGTAGTGTTATCCCCTACATTCTTCTCGATTCATTAAACACTAACTGCATATAGTTTCATGATTTCAAAGGAATTTTATCTAAATTTCTATTTTAAAATTCTAGTGTTTCATTTTTCATGTTGCAACCATGTCTTGTTCTCTTATAATAATAGTTTCCAAAAAAGTATAAGTGTAAACACTGAAAGTATTAATGCAACTTCCATCAAATATAATAACCATTTTACAAAATACATCATACAAATATAAGTCAATTACCCTAACGTATGACTTATTTCCATTATATAAGACTCATTGGATTGTGAAATAATAAACACCACTTCAAATTTAAGTGAATGAAATTATGGATCATAATAATCAATTCCGAAAGCATGAAAGTAATCTATAGACTCCATATAAGTAAATTCACTACATTTACCCATACATGTATATGTATTCTTATTAAAAAAAATTTAATACCACTATAATTGAAAGATTGAATTATTCAGAATATAATATTTATTTCATCTGAGTATGAAGAATAATTTCACAGTAAAATTCCTAAACATAAAAGTCCTAACTTAGGAGATTTTTGAACAACTAAACTAATTCAATTTTTGTTTTCCAAATTTGTTTTCTAACCCAAATAACCTTTTCCAAGTAGCAATTCTCCCTATGAAATGTGATTAATAAAATAAATAAATTCTATAATAAAAATAAATAATTATTGGTGAATAATAATTAAATAAAAAAATATAAACCATGAATAATAGCGAATATAACATAAAAATATATTATTCAAGCAAATAAAAATAGTGAATAAAATTATAATAAATAAATAATAATAATCAGAATACAATAATAATTAAATCAAAATTAGTGTGTATAATTATCAAAACATAAATTAATCAATAAAGGGCCACTCAATATAATGATTCAATGTTTCAATTGTAAAGAGTTTTGGAATTATGAAAATAAATGCACCAACTAATGAGATAATAAGAACAATCAATGACAATAATATTTAAAGCCAAATGATAAGGGAATAATTTAGGCAATCACTACCATCAAAGTGGGTCATGATAGAGAATAGGTGAAAATTACACATGTTATCCTATCAAGAATGATGAACATCTTATTTGAACTCAATTCTTCGCACTCCATCATGTCTTATAAGTTTGATAAGATTATTTATTCACAAACTCTAATGTTAGATATTGATTTATTTGGGAAACACTAATTATTCTGATGATTATATCCCTAGTATATAACTTATCTGTACTTAATGCTTGTGGATTGATAATTCTGATAAATCATATTATTATTCCCTTAAATGAATTTGAGAAGATATTTTTCATTGTTTGGCTCTCTCTATATCGGTCTATTTATAATTACTAGATCCTTGTGAGGGGTTAAATAGAGTAGTGAGTTTCTTGTATCATATAGTGGATCATTATATTTTATGAAAATTTCATGGGTAACAGTTATTCATTGTTCTTCTATTACTTAAACTGAATTTAGATCAAAATCATATATCGTTTTAATTGCACTTCATTTATTATTCATTCAATATTATCATTATAGATGCATTCTTAACTAAATAAAACATATGAACTAAATGAGGGAAGTGTTGAAGGAGGTGATTGGTAGCATCATGATTGAGTTATAGTAGGCGAGGGGCATGTGTCTTAGTGTAGTTACCAGAATTGATGTTTGTGTTGACATTTTTTGAAACATGATGTTTATAAAATATGGATTCATTTCATGTTTTATTATATGTAATGAAATTTTTGTTAATGTATGGATGTTATTATATCTATTATATTATATTGGTTTACTATTTTTTGTATAAACTTACGGTGTACTATTTTTTGGGTGGATTAGATGACCATGAGTTTTTTTAAACTAAATAACAAGTAGAAATTTTAACTATTACTATTAAATTTTAAAAAAATTAACCACTATGAATAAAATAGTGATGGTTAAAGTTGTCGAAAAATATGGCAATTTTCAATATTTAGTGGTGGATTAAACGGCCACAAATTTCTGCAACAGGAAAAATTGCTGCTAGTTAAAACAAAAATTTGCTAAATATAAATTTTATCATCAAGAAAAGAAATATTCATTTAAAAAGTAAATAACCATTACAATTATAGTGGAATAATAATTCATGATAGTTTTAAAAACCCATGATGGATCCTTTTTAAGGCATATAAAACCACCGCTACCAACTATTTTTCATGTAGTGTCTACAAGCACACATGAACGATGTCATAATTTTCCAAAGCATGGAAGAGTGTGAAGGTAGATCATATATTACAATTCATGAATAATAATTATTTCATTAATTTCATATATATTTCATTAATTAAACCATTATAAGAATCAAATTAATGTGGTGATTAAAAAAAATTCACTACAATGTAGAGATAGAAATCTGTACGTACGCATGAGTGATGTTTCCTATTTCCATAGAATAGAAATGAGGTGAAAAATGGTTTCTTCATAATATTAGTAATATATAATTATATTGATGATACGTGATTCATTATTTTTTGATAGATAAAACATAATTAGAAGAATTTTTATAAGAAATAAACATTGAAAGAGTCAGTTAAGACAATTACCTCTTCAAGATAGAATTCCTTTGGATTTTAAATTAATATTTAATAGAATGGTATTATTATAAGGCTAGGAAGTGATGATTGAAGGAAAGGAAGATATGAATATTTTTGGGATGGTCTTGGTTGAGCTATTTGGATATATTTTTTTGAATAATGTAAGAAAATAGATGCACTTTTACAAGTGAGGAGAGGGTCACATATGGAATTACATAAAATATTTTAAAATGTTGAAGTCGTTTTCTTGTGAAATTAGTTCCAAATCATCATATATTTAATGATTATAAGTGTATGGTCAAACTACAACAAAACGATTAAGTTTAAGAAAGTGTTTTGTGTTATATTGAATCCTTGTACCTTTATTTTTAACCCTTTTATTCCATTCTATCCTTAACTGAGGTGATAAATATTTTCTATGGTTACTATTCATTATGAAAAAAATAAGTTGACCTTGTCAAATAATATTAACTATATTCATTCAAAATATGGAATCCATTTTAAACAATTAAAATCCAATATGTTGGCGAAATTACATTAAATATATGATTATAGAAGGCAATGAAAACCTTTTTTTGAATAAATATTTGTTTTCAGAGTAAAAATATTATTACCCTAAAATCAATTATAGCTTAGAATCTAGTGGTCAATATTCACTACTACAAAATAGGACTTTAACATCACTAGACTTTATGAGTGAAGAAAACACTGATAAATGGTTCATTTTATCAGCGCTAAAAAAGTGCAGATAAAAGGTACCCTATATCAACACTCATAAAGGGTATCCCTTATGAACACTTTTCTTTGGTAATGATAAAAGGGACCCTTTATCAACTCTTTATTTTTAGCACTGATAAAAGTCCCAAATAAAATTAAACAATTAAACAAATAAAAATTAAAAATGAGTAATTAAGAAAAATATTAATAATTTTAATAATTAAATAATTATTGATCAAAAAATAAGAAATTTAATATACATATATATAGATTATAAATATTAATAAATATTATATGATAAATATAGATATATAAAATGAATTAATTTTAATAATTAACCAAAAAATGAAAAATTAATAAATTGTCATGATTAAACAAAAATTAAAAATGAATAAATAACAAAACTATTATTAAAATAGTAATGAAACAAATATTAATAAAAATTAATGAGTTCAATATATATATTTATATATTAATTTTAAATAGTAATAAATAATATATATTATATATAAATATATAAAATGAATAAAATGCACTAATTACTTAATCTGCTGCCGTTACATTACGACGACCACTACATTGTCGTCCGCTGCGGCTATAATGCCCACCGCTGCTACAATACCCACCGCTGGTATAGTACTACTACAGTACAGTAAGCCCAACGGGTTTTGAACCCCCAACCTCATGTAGTTTTACGGGGTTGCTTTACCACAAAGCTAAACCCATACCGTGGATATGTTTTAATACTTTCTATTTGTATTCATATTCAATATATATCGACATTTTTTAAATTAATTATTTTTCATTAATAAAACATATCCAATTATTTAATATTTTTAAAGTTTACTCGGTTTTAATTATTCAATTTCACTCATTTTTAATAATCATTCATTTAAGATTAAATGTTCATTAATAATGATAATAATATATTTTTAAATATTTAAAAATAAATATATTTATTAATGTGTATTTACTATATTTATTAGATAATATATTAATAATTATAAATAAATAAATATTATTTTTAAAAAAGTTATTTAAAAAATTATAAATAAAAAAATATATATTTAATTATAAATTTATTATAAATTTATTTAAATAATGAATTTATTTACTATATTTATATTTATATTTGTATATATTTATTATATATATATATATATTTAATTATATAAATATATATAATGATATAAGTATTTAAATATTATTTTTTGAAAAAATATTTTTATAATTGTAAAAAATAAGTATATATTCAAATAATTATATATTTAAATAATTAATAAATTTACCATTCATATATATATATATATATATATATTAAATTCTCCATGGTGTTAGTCGAGTGGTTCACCGATTCAGCCATCATGTTGTTTGGGGAAACTCGAAGAGGCTTGAGTCCCGCCAGACTCAGACATTGTTCATATTATGAACATGGATATTCAACACCATTTGCTTAGTAGGGAAATATGCAGCACACTCTAGCTTGGTGGATCCACTAATGGGCCCAGGCATGGGACCCATACACATGTTTGTAGTTGTGGTTTGGATTAGTGGTAGGACCCTGTAATTTTACATCACAGGTTGGGGGTTCAAACCCCAAGGAGCATAGTGACTTTAGTATTAGCGAGTATTATTATAGTTGTAGGCAACACTGTAGTAGCAGCAGGTTCTGTAGTGGGTAATATCGAAAGGGAGACATTATTTCACCCCTGGTACTATAGTAGTACCATTCATAGAATGTGAATTTGGCCCAAATATCAGGAATAGAGGCTATGTAATGGGATTCATGCCTACTGGGATTTCAGGTAAAAAATTTATAATGTAATAAACTGACTGGTCGGGTGGGTGATCCCTTGGTGGGGATATGACTTGCCTTTCGGGCCTACGTGTGTGAGATGTGTGTGTGTTTGAATATAATTTTACCCCCTAGAACGTAATATATATATATATATATATTAAAAATAAATATATATATATATATGTAATGATATAAATATATAGAAACCCAATATTTTACAATACATATCCTCTTAAATAAATTCAATTTATTAGATAACTTATGTTTTATAAAATACCAAGCTTTAACGAATTGTTATATACTATTTAAAATTAACATGGCCATTGGAAAAATAATGCAACTGTTGGAAATGGTAATGTGACAATTATGAATAACAGTGTTACCGTTAGAAAAATAACCTCACCAATGAAAGTTTTAATAAAATTTAGGTAGTTTTTAAATTAAAATATGATATATTTTCATCATATAATATGTAAATAAATGTTTTAAAAATGATCAATTAAGTGTTCGTATTTCTGGGAAACATAAATATTTAGTTACAATTTTATAATTAATATAATGATTTAAAATAAAATATATCATCTTAAAATATATACATAAATTAATATTTTGTTTTCTTATGATTATATCTTAATTTTATGAGACCTTAATTAATTTTTCAAAGTGTGATAAAATCTATTATAATTTCAAAATCAATATTTTTTGAATAAATGATGATTTTAATTAGAAACCAATTTACCATATTTAGAAAAATATTTTTAAAATTGTCTTCCTTTTTTTTAAATCAAAATGTTTATAATGGTTATAATTATTTTTTCTAAATTAGTTGATTTTTTATGAATAGTGAAATACACTAATTTAAGGTTTTTAAAATTATAAGTAAATAAATAATTTTTTGAATCATGAATGATTTTAGTGTCCATTATCATGAAATCACATTCAATAGTTAATATACTTGGTTGCAATAATCATCACTATTGATAGTCTTGAGGTGAAATAACAATCAAAT
Organism: Viscum album; assembly: GCA_963277665.1. NCBI lineage: Eukaryota > Viridiplantae > Streptophyta > Magnoliopsida > Santalales > Viscaceae > Viscum > Viscum album. The sequence continues at coordinate 359,227,892 of OY728121.1, forward strand.
TAATAAAATATTGAAAAATCACTCATCTCTGCCACTATAAATGCCACCTCTTCCTCTCACACCTTCTAATATTTAGATCTTGCATATATTCTACCCAATTACTATCCCTAATTTCTTCCCCAAGTCATGGTCTTTCTTGTCTCATGAAAATACCAATACCAAGTTCCTTAAAGGGGTTCTGAAGGAGATGTTATACAAGAGGTAAAATCCTATTTCATTATATCTTTTTTTAATTCCCATTATTATATTAGAAGTTCCTCACCTCTTCTACCCAAACATGATTGATAACTATAATATCTTACATATACAACAATTTAATTATATTAATTGAACTTCCATAATCAATCCCATTCTCCCCCACCCCCCTTTATCCTAAAAATGAAAACATCATCCATGATGTGTTGATTTACCACCATCGTGGACAATGTGTTTAAAATTTTCATTACCCCCTTCAAGGATGGTCATAAAACCATTATGATGGTTATATATGATTTTATCATACATATTATAATATATATATTGTTAGGTAACAAATTTATAAACATTATATTAAATGAAAATATATATGTTCATGACGGTCGTAAAAACATACAAAATAAATTAAATCATTTTCATTGATGTTTTATCTAATGAATTTTCTTCATAACATATTAACAAAGGATATGTAAGATTATATTAAATTTTAGAAGTTAATTAACGACATATAATTTCAATTATGTATAATTAATACCATGTTACATGAATATCTAAACTTTTATACAAGAGAATCGATCATGAAATCCCATAAATTGAACACTCCGGGAATGAAAAAATTGAATTTTATAACTCCTAAAAAGGACATAACTGAAATTTAAAAAATGATAATAAATAAAATATATGTATAAAATGTGCTAAATTATGAAATTTATGAATAAAATTTTATTATCTAAGATATTATATATAAGTAGATATTACTTTCAGACATAAGGTAAGAGACTTCCTGTCAATTTCCATTCTATTGGGACTTAATTGGTATTCTACTCCTAATCTTTTTCATGTGATGTATCTACCACCCCTTTGAGGTCATTAATAATTTGAAATTATATTTCTCTTAAATATCCATATTTCTTTTATAATGAATATGATTACTATTTAATCCATATACAATTTTTACATATGAGGTTTATTTTTAATGTTGTTTTAACTAGAGAAATAGTAATAAATCTATATCGTCTTATAAATATGGATATTTTGATAAGGAATATTGTTATTGAATTAAATATATGTACTAAGAATTATTTGGAATTCAATTTATGTATGGGCCTAACATTATATATCCCTATGATGCATTGACAGGTCTAATGAGACAAAATGGTTGGTGACAAACCCTTCGAATTTATTTCCCAGTAGAATCAGATGGGTTTCTACCCACAGACATAAACCGCCCTATGAAAGGTCTTGATGTTAGTAGTTCATTTTCCATATACATTATTCCCCATAATTAATAATTCTATTTATTCAGTATTTATTTATTACTTTCCATGAAGTTTTCAGTACGAAAAAATCAATGGGTACATTTTCATTCTCTGTTTATTAATGGCATCTGATTTTAAATTATTTATCATCCCACAATGATTATTCATTATTGATTATTCTTCTCTTATTATAGATTTAGGTGACCCTTAATTAGTTTTTTATCTCTCCCTCTTATTTATTTTCCATCACTAGTTTATGAAGAAGAAATATTTTAATAAGTGTCAAAGATGTAGTTGATTTTCCATTGTTATGTTTTATGTTTAATTATCAATGTAACAAGGGAACCATGTATGTAGTTTGTTCTTCAATACTAATAAATTGATCAATCCTTGGTGATGTGATCTATTTCATCTACATCCCTATAATAAAATAACCATTGACTCTAGGTTACTGGGGTCAGAGTTGTTACAGTTGGTGTCAGAGGAAGTTTATTTGAATCCTTGGGAACTAGATGTTATGTAAAAATTTCTATTATAATAATTCTTTATAGTGATTTTTTAGCTCAATGATTGTGATTATTATGAAATAACATAGTCTGTTTCATTATTTATTTATGGATCTTAATGAAAGAAATGGAATCAATACCCCCGTACAGTGTTGGGATTCCCATACAGAGCTTTTTAACAAGGTTAGTATTGGATTTGAGAAGATGATAACCAAAATATGATAAATTCCTCAGTTTATGATGAATAACCAAACTAAAACTATTAGTAATAATTTTATGTGGTTTAAACCTCCATATTTTAGTGTGACTACTAATATAGTGACAATTAAGGGGTGGATCATGTCCTTTGAGAAGATATTTCTGGAATTGGCATGTGATAAAAGGGAAAACATAGTATTATATATATACTGCCTCAAGGGAAATACTGATCAATAGGCTTCATTGATCCAATATACTAAGTAGGATGATTAAATAGAAGATATTTAATGGAAATATTTTAATGAATCATTCTTTGTAAAATATTTTCCTCCTGAGCAATGAATCATAATGAAGAAAAAATACTTAACATAAAATAGAAGGAAGAAGAGAGTATTGCTAAGTATGAGGTTTCCTAGACCCGACTAGATAGTTATGCTATAGATTATATACATGATTCAGAAAATAAAATTGATCATTTATTTGATGGTCTTAAGCCAATTCACTGAAGGGAACTAACTTCTCAAATATTTTCCTCATTTTATGATATACTATTAATTTCCATAAAAATGGAGTAGTAATTTTATAGATCAAATAGGTTTAAGGGAAATATAGTAAATAATAGGCCTTCTAATAACCATGGAAAATGTGAATTATCAAATAAGAATAGATGAATTAAGAAATTTCCATTATGTGAAAATTAGTGAAAGAATAATCCTAGGAAATGCTTGAAATGCCTGGGAGTTTATTATTAGTGTGGATAAAAGGGTAATCAAGATAATGAATGTAAGGGGATGAAAAAATAAATGATGTTAAATGATTCAACTATAATGAAATGGGGAACTATTCAAATAAATTTCCCTTTCATGAAGGGAATATACCATAGAAGATTCCAATGGTAGAGATGACTAAGCTTATGTGATCACCACAACTGAAGTAGAAGTACCATATGATGTGGTAGAAGGTACATTAATATTATCTTCAAATTAACCAATAGTTTATTTTTTTCTAGATCATCACACACTTTTATATATTCCCAATTTTCCAAAAAAACAATACATTACCCTTTTGATTTAATAAGGGAGTTCTTAGTTAAAACTCCTAAGAGATTCCCATCACCAAAAAAATATGTTGATCAATCCCATTTATAACACATAAATGTTATTTAGTTGATCAACTTACCATCATAACTATGGTTGAATTTTATATAATACTCAATATATAATTACATTATAAAAATTATGTTAAAATTTATTATAATAAGAAGTAAATTATGATTGTTGAGGATTATTTTGAATCCCTTGTCTTTATAATTGAAACAACATCATCTAATTTTTATCTATATCTACCCCTAGTATCACAAATAAATGAAATTATTAATTAGAATTATAAAAAAACAAATATGTATGTGGAAAGTAATCATCAAATTGAGGATATAAAAATTTTACATGAATACATTTTTGTATTTCTTGAGGAATTACCTAAAAAAACTGGAGTGTGAAGTTTAGTTTAATATTGATTTAATCTCTAATAGAAGACCAATATCAAAGACTCTTTACTGAATGGAAACTATGGAATTAGTATCTTTTAATAAATAACTAAATTATTTGAGTAATAATATATTTATTCACAGAGGTTTTTCTCCATGGGGATCCACTATTCTCTTTTTTAAGAATAAATTTCGATTCTCGAAGTTTTTCATTGACTATAGAGAAATAAATGCTATCATAATAAATAAAAAGTATCATCTTTCTCATTTTGATGATTTATTTGATCAACATCATAGAGCTAAATATTTTTTGAATATTTTCCTTAGTTTAAGGAATCATAAAATTAAATTATATAAGTAATATATAATAAAGAAAACTTTTCATATCAGTTATGACCATTAAATGTTTACAGTAATGCCATTTGGATAGACTATTTGACCCTACTTTTCATGGATCTAATGAATAGAGTATTCATGTAAGATCTTGAAAATTTTATTGTAATATTAATTTATGATATTATAGTGTATTCTAAAATATATAAATACTATGAAAATCACTTTTATATTATTCTTCATCTCTCAGAAGAAAGATGTTATATGGAAAATTTAGAGTGTGAGTTCCAACTTTAGGAAATTTCTTTTCTTAGCTATATTATCTCTAAGAATATAATCTCAGTTGATCTTGTAGAGGTATGATACATCCAAGAATTTACTACTCTATTAAATAAAACTGAAGGACATAGTTTCATTGGTTTAATATGTTACTATAAATGTTTTGTTCAGAAATTTTTCTGATTTGATTATCCATTAACCAAGTTTAAACACAAAGGGGTTAATTTTATTTAGAGAAAATAATTTTAATTTTTTCTAGAATAATTAAAGATAATATTACTCAAAGATCCAATTTAGAATCTACCATCAATAAATAACGGATTTTTGATATACAGTGATGCATCAAAGAACAAATTTGGTTGTGTCCATATGAAAAATGATAATGATATTGTATATGAATCAAGGAAGTTTAACATTCACGAAAAAATGATCAAACTCATGATTTTGAGTGAGTAGTCGTAATATTTACTCTAAATATATGGATACAATATCTCTATGGACAATTATTTGAGATATATATAGATAAAAAGAGTTTAAAATATATCTTTACATAGAGATAACTCAACATGAGGTAAAGCAGATGGCTCGAGTTACTCAAATATTTTAATTTCCCAACACACTACCACCAAATAAAATCAAATATGTTAGCATATGAATTAATTGGGGAAGTTCAGGGAATTCTGAACCAAATGAGGATTGATAAAGATCCAATGTTCTTTGGATTTAGTAATGATTTATATGGTAATTATCACACCTTTACAAATTATTTCTAAATAATCTATAATGGGGAAGATAAAAAGTTCTCAATATGATTATTAGAATTTTCAAAATAATATTAAATCCATAGGTTATTGAATATTGTAAGACTTCATGTATGAGGATTTAATTATTGAACCTGGGAAAAAGTTTCATTTTATATTAATATCTGAGCTTGAAATGGAACTATTAGATGATTCTCATGACTCAAATTTATCTATACATCCTGGTAGTACTAAGATGTGTTGGGATATGAAGGAAGATTTTTTTGTAGGATAATATGAAGTGGTAAATTGATGACTATATGTCAAGATTATTATATTTTAAATGAGTGAAGTCTAAGAAACAACATCCTTGAGGTTTCATGAAACCTCTATCTGTTACTATGTGGAAGTGGTATGACATTACTTTGGACTACATAATCGGACTACAAAATCCCCTAGAATTAATGATAAAATATGGGTTATTATTGATAACCTTACAAAATCGACACATTTTCTTTTTATAAGAGAATATTTACCTCTTGAGATCCTAGAAAGACTCTATATTTATGATGTTGTAAGTATTCATGGTTCAAAATTATTGATTGTGTCTGATCAAGATCCACATTTTATATCAAAATTTTGGAAGCGTCTATAGAAGGATTTGGATACATATCTTAATTTTAGTACTACTTATCAACCTCAAACTGACTCGTAGTTTGAAAAGAATATTAATAAATTAGAAGACATGTTGTGATAATGATCACTTGACTTTCATGATATATGTGATCAGTATTTACCTTCAGTAGATTTTTCCTACAATAATAGTTTATATTCTAGTATTAAAATGTTTCCATATGAAGCATTATATGCCAAGAGATTTCATACTCCAACTTATTGGGATGAATTTGGTAAGATGAAAAATATAGTTTGAGAACTCATTTATGAGATAGTGACAATGGTAAAGACTATTTAGGCTCATATTAAATTGAATCAAAGTAAAAAAATAATAATTATGCTCACAATCTAAGAATGGATTTGGAATTTAAAGTGGGTGATCTTCACATTCTGAAATTATCTTCATGGAAGGGTGTCACATGGTTTGGTAAGAAAGGGAAGTTGAGCCCTAGGTACATCAGAACAATTAAATTTCTAGAAATAATTAGGGATATAGATTACTAACTATTAGATCCACCAAGTCTCTCAAATTTTCAAGATGTTTTTAACATATCATTATTAAAGAAGTAAATTCTAGACCCAACACATGTACTCACCTATGAATAAATAGAATTTGAACTTGATTTCTCTTAATGAAATGATTCTATATAGATTCTTACTCACAAGTGCAAGTATTCAGAAATCAGATGAATTAATTGGTAATGGTTATTTTGGGAAACCATAAAATGAAAGAAGCAACATGGGAACCTGATTATATTTTGAAGAAGAATCACACATATCTGTTTAGAAGAAAATAATCATTAAAAATTTTGAGGATGAAAATTCCAAAGGATGGAGGTATATACCACCCCAATATTTTATGGTACATATATTCTTAAATAAATTCAATTTATTTGATATCTTATTTTGTATGAAACATGATTATTAAATGAACCATGATATACTATTAGATATTAACATGACTATTTGAATAGTATTGTGACCATTATAAATAGTAATGTAACCATTTGAAATTGTAATGTGGACATTATAATGATATCCTCTCTAATGAAAGTATAAATAAAATGTAGGTATCATGTAAATGAAAATATGATATATTTATATCATATAATATGTAAATAAATGTTTTAGAAATGATCAATTAGGTGTTGGTATTTTTGAGAAATATAAATATTTAATTATATTTTATAATTAATATAATAATTTATTTTATTTTTAATAAAATAGATTCATAAATTAATATTTTATTCTTATGATTATAATATAATTTTTAGATGCCTTAATCAATTTTAAAAAGTTTCATAAAATCGGTTATAATTTTAAAATTTGTATTTTTTGAATGAATGATGGTTTTAATTATAAATAAAATATTTCATATTTAGAAAACTATTTTAAAAAAATTGAGCAGATTTTTTAAATCTACACATAGAAAAATGGCATGGGTGATTTTTTTTGAATTTTCCTAAAACATTTGAATTTTTGTTGAACAATGAAATACAATAATTTAAAATATTAAACATTATAAGTAGATAAATAAATTTTTGATTCATGGATGAGTCATGGATGATGTAAGTGGACATTATATAAAACATATAAGAACTTTAACTATAATGTTTCCCAATAATTATAACTATTGATAGTCTTGAGACAAAATAATAATGAAATGAATAAAATAATCAAAAAACACCCCTCTCATCCACTATAAATACCACCCATCGCCACATTCTGAGTTTGGATTTTACTTATATTCTACCAAATTTATCTCCGAAACATCTTCCCCACATCTTATTATTTCTAATATCAAAAATGGACCAATACCAAGTCCCTTAAGGAGGTTCTCAAATAGATGCTATACAAGAGTTAAAATCCTCTTTCATTCCCATTTATTTTCTTTTAATTTAATTTCTTTTATTATACTCTCCTTAACTCTCTAATAAAAACATTATTGATAACTAAAATATATTATATATACTATAATTTTATTATTTTAATGGAATATCAAATATCAAATCTCTTCTCCTCACTCTTTTGTTATAAAAATCGAAACATCATCTGTGATGTGTCCATTTACCGCCATTATAGACAATGTGTTCTAATTTTCCATTACCACCTTCAAGGATGGTCATAAAACTATTATTATGGTTAAATAAGATTTTACTATACATATTATAAGTTATATAATGTTCTATAGCCAATTTATAAACATTATATTAAATAAAATGATATATGTTCATGATAGTCGTAAAAACTACCAAAATAAACTGAATCATTTTCATTAATGTTTTATCTAATAAATCATCATCATACTATATATCCAAATGATGTATAAAACCTTTTAAACTTATAAAATTTCATTAAAGACATATAATTTCAATTATGGATAATTAATCCAATTTAACATGAGCATCCATAATAATATACAAGTCAATCGATCTTGAAAACAATGAAAACACACAATCTTGGAACGATGAATTTGAAAATTATAACTCATAAAAAAGTTCATACCTGAACATACAAAAATTATAAGAAATCAAGTTAATAAAGAAATTTTTTTGAATTATGTAATTAATTACTCTAATATGATTATCCCAGACATTAAGTACAAGTGTAGAACACTTTCAGACATTAGGTAAGTGACTTCGTCTCAATTTCCATTTCATTGAGAATTACTTGGTATTGAGCACCTAATTATTTTTAGGCAGTGTATCTACTAACCCTTGGATAAAATTTTTCATTTTAAATTATTTTCCTCTTAAATATCTATATTTCATATATCGTAGACATGATTACTAACTAAGTTGTATACCATTATAACATACAATGATTATTTGGAATTTTATTTTAATTGGGGAAATATTGATAAATATATATCCTCTTCTCAATATAGATATTTTGATAAGTCATATTGTTCATAGATTAAATCTATTTATGTGTAATTCTTTGGGATTATATTGATTGGTGGGGCCTAGAATAATATAGCTCCTCAATGCATCGATTGGTCTCATGAGACAAAATATTTGGTGAAAAAACATTCACATTTGTTTTTAAGAAGAATTAGATGGGTTTCTACCCATACAAATAAACTATCTAGAGAAAGGTATTGACATTAGTGGTTTATTTTCTAGATACATTATGTCCAATAATAAATCATTTTCTTCATTTAGTTATTAATTTCCATGATATTTCCACTATGAAAAAATCTATGGTTTCATTTTCATCCCAAGGTTATTGATGGATTGTGATATTAAATTATTTATCTTTATATAATGATTATTCCTTATTGACTTTTCTTCACTTATTATTGATTAATCTAACCTTTATAGAGAATTTTATCTCACCCTTTTATTTGTTTTTCTACCATATGTTTTTAAGATTAAATCGTTGAATAAGTGTTAAGTAATTAGTCTTTTCTTTTGTTAGGTTCTATGTTTAATTAAAAAATTTAGAAGGTAACCATATTGGTATCTAGTTCTTTAGGACTACTAAACTGGACGATCCTTGGTGGTAAAATCTCTTATATCTATGCAATTGTAATAAAATAACCCCCCAACTCTGAGTTATTGGGGTCATGGTTTTTACAAAATATATTTATAATTACGAAAATATAATAAATATATTTAAATAATGAATGTATTTAATATATTTATATTTATATATATTTATTAAATATATATAATGATATAAATATATTTATAATTATAAATAAATAATTATGAATATATTTAAAATATATATTTATAACGATATATTTACTATTTTTATAAAATTATGTAATTATAATTTTAAATACTAAATATAATATTTTTTAAAAGTATTTACATAACTATAAGTAAATAATTATATATTTAAATAATTATAATAATCTATATATAAATATATAAATATATAAATATATTAAAAAAATATTTATAATTAAAATTATATATCCTTTATCATCTTGGATTTAGATGCCTTTTATCATCTATAAAAAAGCACTAATAAAATGAATATTATCAGTGGGAAATAATTTAGCATTCATAAAAGGTATCTATATTAGGGATTTTTTGGATGTTCTAATTAAAGTGTCCCAAATATATTTAAACAACCATAACCAATCGTGATATCTAAAACATTTTATGGAATTATCCTATTTTCAACACTCCTCCTCATCAGATCCAATCTCAAATAAATTCTCTAATAAATAGAAGGTTCAAATAAAATGATTGAATAAATCACGAATAGAATGAATCTGTGTTTTGATAGAATCCATGATTTTTAAATTTCTCTTCTTTCTCTATGATGACTCAAAATTAAATCCAAAGTAGGTGATTTTGTCCTCCTCTTTACTCATTGATTACTTGTTTGGTGATATATTTTTGTGTTTTTTTTCATTATCTCTGGATATTCATTATCCATACCTACTTTCCCTTATAGAATTAATTTTTAATTGGGGGTTTCAATGAATTTCGGTTTCTATTGACCATTTAAGGGATATTCTTACTTCAATGTATCATATTGAGACTTTAACACACTGATTTCATCCGTTCTAGTATGTGGCTCTATTCACATTCCTTTAAACAAGGAACCTTGAATTATTAAATATTTTAAATACATGTTGTACCTCAAATTAATTATATTAAAATTATCAGTGATTGAGTTATGGGTTTATTAGTGTTTTTTATATGGTTTCATTAACATCAAATGAGTTTTTTTATTAATTTTAAAAATTTTGAACTTCTTTACATGGAAACAACACACTAAAAGTGTTTGTTAAAATTACACCCATGGATTTTATTGAATTAATCTACAAATATTTCATTGAAGTATTTTTTTATGAATTATAATAAATTACTATTATGTTTTGATCAAGGATTTTTATTAATTAGACTGTGTTGGGCTATTTATACCATTTCTCATTACATTAGCAAATAACATGGATGTATTGTTTCTTTTCATTGAATTTTTGATGTATTTTATCATATTTCCAAAGGCCATATGCTATGTGTGATATTTTTCCCAATTAGATTAATTTTTTTTATTATATAAATTCTTGAAGTTTAGCCCCTTATTGATTCACAAGTAAAAAAGTTGTTTGTTATTGTAATATGAATTAATTGTCGGTCACTAAGATCATTATATTATTTATGTAATTATGAAGTGGTTTGTTCATTAATGTTTGTTTGATGGTGTGTGTGAGATTATGTTGGTTGAACTATTTTAATAACTATTTTTATTTTATTGAGATATGTTATATCGTAGTCTTTTCCTCCACTTAAAAGTAAGTAGAAACCTTAGTTAGCTTGGTGAAAGATCTATAGAAGAGTATTTCACAAGTTTATGATCACACTTTGGCTAGATCCAGTGAAAATTGTTCTATGAAGCACCTATACAATAGCCAAATTGGGATGTTGCACCGCGGAATGCACTATGTTGCACCATGGCGCAGGGTGGCATTGCACGCGTTGTTGCCCGAAATTAATTTTTTTTGTTTTTGTTTTTTTTTCAACCTATTTTAACAATCCAAACAAAAATTTATTAAAATAAGTTATTAAAACACTTTTTTGAAATTAAATTAACAACAATCCTCCCCCATTTCATCTGAAACACCGATCGGGTGTCATAATTAAGCACCACCAGCAACCCTATCACCTTCTTTACACCCCTATCACAATCTAATTATGATGATTTGTTATTTGAATTACATAATTTTTTTTATTTACTTCATTTTAGTTACATTTATTAAAAAAAATACAAAGTGGTTTTTAAATTTTGAGTTTTCAATAAATAAGGATTAGTCTATGGAAAATGATTTCCTTGTGATTCTTTGCCTTGAAAAGAAAAAAAATGAATATTTTAATAAAGGATTCAAAATGCTTCTTTAAATATTATTCATTTTTAATGATCAATTTCCATAAAATCCGATATTTTTCTTTTCTAAATATAATCAAATCATATTCATCATATCTATTTGAAACTAAATTTCTTGTTTATTGATAAATGGAATTATTATTTTATATCAAGAATGGTTTTGTAACAGTATTTTTGCCCATATGGGGTGATGATCACAAGGTGTAAAATGTAATAATGAAATATGTATATTAATAACATTTAAACTCAATATTTAAAACAAAATTATAGTTTACTAAAAGTTCTAAATATATCATAATATAAATATATACCAAATAATAATTTTCTTTTCTGGAACAAAATTATAAGACATGTGAATATTCAGGTTACTTTATAAAAATAAAGTGAGGTATCATAACCCAAACATATAATAGCTATATTCCTTTATGGATATTTCAATGATTCTAAGTGTTTAAAATTTCTATGTTTGAACTTAAATAAATGAAAGAATGCAAATCTCTTAAGACAAGATGTCCAAACATTAATTTCATAGAATAAATAATTTTTAAAAAAGTGAACATGTTTAATAGAATTTATACAATAAACCAAGTATACATATATAATGTGAACCACACGCATGACGTGGTTTCCATATAACCACACCCAATATCAAGAAAAACCATTATTTGGTCCTCATATGTCTAAATTCCCATTGAAAATGCTTAGTTTTATCCATTTATGTGATATATCATTTCTCATTCATTATTTATAAACAACTGAAATAATCCCATGATCTTCTAAACACCAAAAAAGTAAAAACTAGAAATTTGGTGAAAATTCATGGTTTGTTCCTTGCCAAACAAAAACCAAATCCATTATTTTCCTCATAGATCATGTACTATAGAACCTCCAATTTGACTCACACTTAGATAAATTCAAATCAAAACTAATCCTAATATCACACAAATACATTGTCTTACACCTCACGGTATATTGACAAAAAGTTGTCAATTACATGAATTTTTGTGAGACCTTCTTGATTATGATTCGTGAATAAATTTTATAGAATATGAAAATTTTCATTTTGTGGATTCTTCAGTGATATTTGATGAAATTGGTTATTCATGAATGAATAGTACCTTTATTGAATTTTCAAATAAGTCAATGGGAATTTTGATGTTTTGGTGGGTAGTCCAAGACAATCATTTTAGGATTTATATTTTTAATTTACTAGTTTCTTCAAAAAAAATTATTATTGATGACAACTTTATAGAATGTTTATGATATGTTTTATAATCCTGGTTTTCATAAGACTGGGTAGTGGACTAATTACAATTTTTTAAGGTCATTCCAATTTTAAATTTTAATTTTGGAAAAGGAAACATAGTATTTAATTTCAAAGTGTGTTTTGAAATGAAAAAAATGAGGTTTTCTTTTTAAATGAACTAAAATGGATTCGGTGTTCTAAAACACATAATGTGATTTGAAAGTGAACCTCTAATGGTTAAAAAATTTCAATGTGTACATATTTCAATTGAAATTATTTTAAACATTTAATTTATCTTTAATGGTTTTCAAATATAGTTTTAAATTTTTTTCACTTGATGCTAATAGTTTATATATAAAAGTGGATTTTTATCCCAAAAAGTGTTTGGAAAAATTTTTGTCGAATTTGATGTGGAATTAGAAAAATAGATTTCGAGAAGTGTTTAAAAAATTCAAAAAATATCCTTTTGAATTTTGAAAGTTTTTGTAGATGAAATAGTAAATTTTAAATTATGATTTGGAAATTTTAAATTTTTTAAGGAAGAAAATTTCATCATCATCAAGATTCATCTCCCAAATATTTATTATTTAATTTTTTTTCTCAGAACCATCCCCCATATCATATATATTTCTTTAAATACTTTGAAAATTAGTCATCCAAAGATTTTATCGATACTCTGTACGGTCGGACTACTACTCATACTTGTTCATGTGATATAGGTGTAAAAGGGATGGGGTATGTGTATCAAGTAATAAAATGAAATAATAACATTTAAGTATATTAAGATGTTTATGATGATAGTTTTATATAACTTTATCCATTGGATGAATTCAGAGGATAACAAATACCATTGTGTATTAATTCTTTTCTTAAAATAATTTACCCATATCCTTTATAACATACTAAAAGTATTTTAAATTATCAAATGTTGGGTTCCCCTTATTAGAATTATCTATAAATTTTACCACTGATAATGAATATCATATGAGTATTTAATTATTTATTGTAAAAAATGAATATTTTTTGAAGCTAATATGATGGATATTAATTGAAAATAAATGAAAGATAATCATTTGACAAAATTCTTTGAATATGGAGTTTAAGATTTCATAAATTTTGTAATAAAGCAATAATATGACACTTATCAATTACTTTATATGTTTTTACACTGTTGTTAATCAATAAAAATTAGTCTAGGAGGGCTGGAAGAACATTTGATTTTTCACAGAATGTATCTGATCTATAAATTTTGTACTAAAAATGGGGAATAATTAAACATGCACACTGATTGGTATGATATTTTGGTTCATGGATCATTTAATATGAATACAAGTGTAAATGATAATGAATATAAAATGGAAGAAATGAAAATGGTTATTGAATATGGAATTCTTGATTGAAAAAGTTGTTTTAGAAGTTAAGTAGTTGTGCTAAGAGGCTTTTGCATATTGTTTTTACTAAATACATAACATTGTCAGCTATGTTGAAGTTATATAATTTGAATGTTTCTAGTAGATTGAGAAACCACATCTTTACAGAACTACTTGGTCTCCTGAATGATATGCCACCAAAAGAAAATGAACTTCCATATTGAACATATGATAATAAAATAATTCATTGTTAAATGGGAATTATTTCTAAAAAATACATGCTTGTTCAAATGATTTCATATTGTTTCACAAGGACCATTAATCACTCATAAAATTCCCTAAGTGTAGAATGAATAAATATAAGAAAAATGAACCAAGTCCTTCAAATTTTTTATGCTATTTTTCTATCATTACTTTGTTTATAAGACTATATGGATGTCCAGAAATCTTGAGAAAAGTAACATGTCATGAAAATACATGAATTAATTATAGGAACCTATGTCTTCCAACTGATTCTCATCATTTAAATAAGATTCATTACAAGTAAGATGAATTTGGAAATGATCCCAGAAACATTAATATTGCATTATCTAAAAATAGAATAAATCTTTTTGGTGTGAAAAGTATTACTCAATGTACAAGCCTCATCATGTTGGTATATTATAACTTACCTCCATGGATATAAATGAAGTAGAAATAAATTATTTTGTCACTACATATATCTAAACCAAAGAAACCTAATAATTATATTGATGTCAATTTGTCTCCATTGAAGAGTTAACATTAAGGGACATGTTTTTCTAGACAATAAATAAATTTCCTTATTATGTAATATTCTCATGCTATATCATTAAAGAAATGTTGGGTAGTTCCATTTGTAAGGAATTCACACACTCGTTTTAGTTGAAACATTCCTTGAAGACTATGTTTTTAGGACATCATTAATTCTTACCTCAACAACAAAAATACTAATCTTGGATGACAACATTTGATGAGAATACCGCATAAGGAACAACACTATCTCCACTAATTGGGGATCAACTATTCTATAAAGTAAAAGATATTGATACTATTTCCAATAATCCATTTTTGAAAAACCTTAAGAAATAATATTAGAATAAGAGATCAGTTTTCTTTTAATTAATATTTTATATTTTTTGTTAATAAGACATTTTACTAAGGTCATTATTGTAGAAAAATTATTTTTATAGTGTTATTCACATTTAAGTAAATGTTTCTAGAAAAATAAAATATGGAATAATGGCAAGGTTGGACATTATTAACACGGGAATAAGGAAAGAGTTGGCACAAGGGAAGGGTAAAGGGTGGAATTTTCTTCCTACAATAGCTTACACTCTATCGAGACAAGGAAAATTGTCATTGTTTTATTTTACTTAATGGTCTAAAATTTCCAGAGGGTTATTCATTAAATATCAGCAATGTCATTTCCATGAATAATTTGATACTATAGGGACTAAAATCACTCAAATTCCATTTTAGTAAACATGATTTGATGCTCATTGGTTTCCATTACATTCTATATTAAAATTTATAACACACATTTACCAGACTCTACTTATTTTTCAAATCCATATGGATTAAAGGTATATACCCAGGGAAGTTTACAATCATTAATAAGAAGTTCGTACTAATATTATTTGAATTAGAGATGTTCTTACCCCCATAATTATTTGATATATTGGTTTAACTTATGATTCACATGGTTAGATTGGTTCAACTATTTAGTCATATCCATTACATATGGTTCTGACACATTGAATGGAATATGATGATTTTGAAAGCGTATGTTAGGAATCAAAGACAGATATAAGGTTTAAATGTAGAATGATATATTTTTTTAATATTTTTTTTTAATTCAATACCGATTTACTATCTTATATTGACAACATTAGTCTCCAAAATTCTCATTGTAGGGAATGCCTTATGGGTGAACAGATTTCCAGAAAAATGTTCAAAAATGACCATCACATAGTGGGAAAAAGTGGACCACTAAATTTTGTATAATAGTGAATATGTTGATCTATATGTTAAATACCATAAATAAATACATATTTATTTAAATACTTTAACAAATAATGGATGGATATCGAATAATCCAAATAAATAGTTCATAGGATGGTTTCAAGATCAAATTTATAAGGAGTTATTTAATAATAAAAATTCAATTAATGAATGAATTTGATGGATTTCCAAGGGAACAAATGAAAATGTTATATATTACACTATTTTTGTAATCAATGGTTATACATTCTTTACAAAAAAAATTCTGCAGTAAGATGAAAAATAGTGGATTTGTGTTTATAGAGGTAGTGATGAAAAGTTATGGTTCCAAGGATAGAAATATAATTTATGAGAATCTGTCATTTTTCAGAATTATCAAACAAATATATGACTTGCATTAAAAAAATCAAGTGAAGATTTTCCATTGAAAATTAGTTTACAATATGATTGAACTGAAAGTTGATGAAATGGGATTCTGGATGGTGAATTTTTGTTTGGAATGTGAAAAGGATGATCCATTTATAATAGAATCACATGTAGTTCAAGTATTTTATGTCTTAGATCGAACAACCCGAAATTTTCCGATTGTCATGATGGAGAACAAAACATCTGTAGTTACATATGAAAATTCAATAATGGATGAATCTTTCATAGGGATATAACAATCATTTCATGTCATTATCAATTTATATAATGTATTATATGTTAGAGGGAACCACAAATAGGGTATTGGGATTCTTGATAGAGGAGACAAATCACATCATCCTTTTAAAAAATAGAGTTCAATGAGAGGGTTATAGTTTTTTTAGTATAATATGATTTTCCCACAATGTTATTTTGTGTATACTATATTAACAGAATCTAAATTAAATGTTTGACTTATCATGTCGACAAACAATGTATTCTACACCTGAAGATGTTACCAATCTATGGGTAGAGAAAATTTTTTATAAAAAAACTAAAGAGTTATTAGGGGATCGACCTCATGTTGATAGAAAAAAATGACTCAACATCATTCTGTTGAATAAAATTATCAAGGAAGTAAGTAAGGGTATACAATTTTAGGTTTCATGGAATCATGTTGGACACCATGTTGTCCCCAAATAGTTAATGTTTATTAGTTATGTTGGGGTAAAATGTGGATGAATGTGTCAATTGATATAGATTTGTGGAACCACATCCAGCATATAAGGAAGGAAACCCTTTGAGAATATATGAAGGAAATGTTATGATATACTATCATTGTTTTAATAAAAAAATTATTATGAAACTTCGATAAATTTTCATTATTTTTTACGAAGTTCATTTATTTTTGAGGATTTCTATAACAAATATTTATTAATGACAATTGTAAAATTGTTCCAGACTCTTCTTACCAGGATACATCATAGGGATGCTAAGGGGATGTTAAATCCCCACACACCAGTTAGTTATGCACACATTATAAAGTTGAAAAAATGGAATGTTTTCATCATTCATTATAATGATAAATCATTGTTGGTGAATTTTAGTTGATAATATATTATTAGAAATTATTTATGTTATCCAATTTTATTCCAAATTTTTAATTTATGAAAGAATAAAAGTGTTCTAAAAATAAATAACATTCATCAAAACCAATATACCCCTATCACAAAGCAAGGATAGAGTATGCTTCACTAGAGAAGAAGATGTTATGTATTTTAAATAAACAATAAAATTTTTATTCTATATGAAACAACATATGTTCTTTCGACTCTATGATTATTTATGAATCAGTATCCACTTCCATCCCCCATCAAGTGTTGTGGGAAAAGGATTGTGTAAATAAGGGGGTAAACTAGTTGATGAAATCACAAAAGTTGTATAGAAAACATGTGTATCACACAATAGTAATTCCTTATAATTTATAGCAGTATGAAATAAATATATCTATTTATATTCATTTGTTTTGTATGTGTTTTAGAACTATGAATTGTAAGTGACCATAGCAGAATACAAACTTCTTTTAGTATCTTCTAAGTGGTCGAAACAATATGGACACGTTAGAGGATTTGGATTTGGAGTGACTTCTCAAACATATTTCGAGACAAAAAACCCACATGAAGATTCATATAAGATTATGAAATAATTGAAATAAAAATTATATGCTTTGAAACATGTTATTGTTAGGTCTGGTTTGGCAGACCAATATATGAGAAATGATCAAAGTAAACTAGTGGTGGAATAAAGATCCATATAAGGAGATCCAAATGACCCTGTTGTCTTTGAGGCTACTAATTCCACACAACTACCTACCTTAACTGAGGTAATCCATTTTTACATTAATATTTCTCTTATATTTTTATCAAACAATATTTGATAACTTTATATGACTAAAATTATACATGGTAAAGTTGTATGTGACTTCTATCTATCAACCCCACAAACTGCATTCCTACAATGGGTATGGTGTATAATATTCTGAAATACAAGGTACCCCATGATAAACTCCCAAAATATCAAATTTTAGTAAGTATTTAGATAGATCAGGAGCCGACCATTAAGTTTCCTATTCTACTTGACGATCTGAATATTATAATGATCAATGATTATATTGGAACATTCGTAGCAAGGCTATATAATATTATAAATATAAATGTAGAAATTATTTAAAAAATCATTTGAAAACCCTATAATAGTTGATGAAAAGATGAATTGTTTCTGATACTTTCATTGGGGTTCCCCACCTCACATGTTGATGTGTGATAACATCACTTTCGGTTACACCATGTTCCCACATTCTAAAAGTGTGTGGCATTCATTTCTTTTAATGGTGATGTATTATCCTTGATCAAAATAGGATGATGAGATGTTGGTTCCTCCTTCCATGGATTTCACCTTGGAACTTATCACCTAATATGGATATACCCCATAGATTAATTCATTTTTGTGTAACTTGTTCTTGATACCTTCTCTTTTTGAATGCTAGTTAATTACGTTGCTTCTATCTGGATATTCTATAGGGTCATGATGGGGAAGAAACCATCAGTCAGAAGAGTAGTCATGTTGGGCATTACTGGCATGTCTGGACATTGGGAACATTGGTCATCTTCTTTCTTTCTCATAGGATGGAAACTCATAGAGGCATCTTAAGTGCATAACTCAAGGAATCCCATGTCAATCATGAGGTCTTTAATTCCAAAGGAATATCTTCCAATCTTTCTCCTCAAGCATCCATTGTTTAGCATGAGGTAGCTGAGACCTTAGGTGAATATTATAAAAGGATTTCACCTTAGGCGTCCCATGCTTAGCATGAGGTAGTATTATAAGACATTTCTCGTGTTTAATGTCCCAAAGAGATGGAGTGGATTGATTATAACACAGTATGATGGTGGATCAGTGAGCTGTGTCCCTAGGAGGGAGCACCTGGAAGGATTACCGATTGATGGATCAATATTCTAGTGGAGGTGGACCCATAAGGTGTGTCCCATTAAGGGAATATGTAACATTGTGAACCCTGATATGGACACATATGGATGTAGATCATGGAGGTGGACACCTAAGACAGAGCACCATGGTTTGTTTTTGGTTAGGATTAAACCTTAGTGAGGCATCCTACATAACCTTTTTAAAAGGTATCAATCATAACCCATGTAGTTCAATGAATGGTATGTGGACTATTCATATAAGGTTTCCATTGTGTGAGGTTTTCTCTTGGTTAGATGGTGTGGGGATTACACATCTGGTGCTACTAAGATTAGTAATGAAGTGGAAGGGACTTACACATAGGAGAGGTCATGGTAGTTGGCATGATCTTGATTAGTTGTAGAGGAACAGATAAAATTAGGGTACATATGGATGAAGTGGATGGAGCAGATGGAATGGGTGGTGTGGATGGAATGGATGGAATGTTGGGGTGTTGGTTTTAGACATCATGGAGTCTTTCTACACATCCCAGTTAGATGGGAATCATATCCCACATAGTTCGGAATGGGACATTGGAAATTACGCCTAAAAGGAAGGCCAAAGTGGTTGGTAATTATGCATAGAATCTTCTCATGGGAAGGTTAAGACTGGGGCTTATTCTAGGAGGGATTCTTATTTAGGTAATTAGTGGATGTCAAGATCTCTACCAACCTCTATGGCCAGGTGAGTCATTATCAGTGTGAGAAATAAGAGGAGGTGGTAGACCTGATGCTCTTACTGTGAAATAAGCATCAACAAGTGATGGTTTGGGGATTATTCATGGAAGATACCCTAAAGGATGTAATTCCATGTGATTCATACATGGAGCATCCTATGTAGGGTGTTTTGGGCTTACATTTGAAAGTTGTCTGTGAGAGTGTTCATGTACTCCAAGGAAGGAAGAGGTGGTATCCCACTATGATCCTACATAGTGAATCCATTGTTCATTTTATGGTGTAAAACTATAGTTTTAAAAAATATTCTAAGGAAGTTGGTTATAGAAAATTCTATGTCATGCAACTTGGACGTGGGTGACTCACTAATCACCCGTTGGGCTTACATAACTACATTATATTCACCTTTGGGGGGGAATGGATTTAGTAATGATAGGTTTTAAGAGTGGGGTGGAGAGGTCGATCATAAGTCACACATTAGCTTCCCTATTCTAAGAAGAAAATGGGATTATTAAACCTAGGATGAGAAGAAAAATGTACGGAAACATGTGGACTAGGGATACATTGAAAAAAAATATATTGGGGGCAGTATATGGGAACCGTCACGGGGTAGTTTCGTCACCTTATCCCAATTCATGAAGGTAGTGGAAACCTTGCTAGTGCCTCCCCCGCTGGTGGGGGAGGTACATTTGTTGTCAATCAAAAAATAGAGTCTCCATTATCCCTCTCTTCCATACTGGAGTTTCTTTTCCCATTTCTATCTTGATCCCTATAATGTAAGGTCCAAAATTTCTATGAAGGATGAATAAATCTTTCATTGTAACTTGTGGAGTTTAATGAAGATTTGATGATTCTCAATCTTTTCCCGATTTCTCTATTTTCATAGAGAAGGCCTTTGGTGGAAACCTTCAATATATTCATTTTTGGTTTGTGGGATCTATATGATATGATTACATTTGGTTTTCATGAAAATTAGAACTTCATGATCTACTTCATGTTAGAGGAAAACCTAATCAAAGCATGGTCGAGAATGCCTCACAGGTGTAATGGGATCTGATTCCTTCTACATAGATAGACATACAAATATAGTATGAAGTGGGACTCCCCGTCGGTGGCTCTTTGTGTAAGCTTCTCTAACCTTCCCCTTCCGTTTTAGAATCCATAGATTATAAGGTTGCTAGGGAACCTCATAGGTAGGTTCTTATGCTCTAATACCCAAACCAAATCAGTATGTCATCCTGTGAATCCACGTTTGTGTGAAAAACATGATGTTTCTCAAAATCCAATTGACTTTATATGGATTTCTATAGGAGTGGAAGTACTTTGTTGGTAGAAGGTGGTGTGTGAGTCTTGAGTGGAATTTTATTTTGTTTTCAAGTGGTTAAGCCATTCATCGTTTTTCTATAGACATGGATCAAGATAACAGGGTTAGCATAAATCTGTGACTAGTCTTGAGAATGGTCCCTCTGGTCAGGGATAAGAAGGTGTTTAAGTTGAGGATGAGGTGGTTCATAGTAAACCACAGGCTAGGTTGAGTCATATACTACATAAGGATGTGTATTTGGGAAGCAAGAGGTTGAGAAGATCTGATTATGCTTCTGTCCTGTCAATTAAGGACAATCTAACAAATATGGGAGCTCAACCATCACATCCTGAACTGAAAGTTTATGACATTTGTATTAGGTTTTTTTCCCAAGGAGTTCTCTGTAACACAAAAAATATATATTTAAAACATCTTTCTAGCTTCCAAGAAGATGAGATGAATAAAATTCATGATGAGCATGCTAATGGTGAGTGCACTCTTATGTGGCGAGGGTTCCTGAATCCTGACTCTGAACCATAGGATGGGGGTCTCAATTTAGATGTTTAATAAGACAATGAAATAAAAGATAGTGAGGATACAGTCCCTGAGGTTGAAATAGAATCATTCAGTCACTCCATAGACGGGCGAAAGGGCATCCGTAAAGAGAGGAATGATTACTCCTTTTTTCCTCTCCCTATGGAGGCATGGTTAGTGAAATAGTTCAATACCGTGTAGTTGGACAACTAGTTTAAGTTAGATGCTTTTCTTGATAAATTCTTGGAACTACTTATGATTTCAGAAGAAGAAGTGGTTGAACAGGTTTTGTCTCTCAATGCTACTGGAGAAGAAGCCACTAAAGTGATGGGGAGATCATTAAGGATTACTCTCAATGAGGAGAAGAATGCTTCGATAGATAAGAAGGTCCTGATCATAGTTGGGGCCTCAATAATTGGTGGATCATCATTGAGGTGTATATATAGTCCTAGGACAAACTTGAATTTAATTTCAAAGATCTTTTAATGGATATACCGAACACTTAGGTTAGTTAAATCTCATGGAAACTTTTTTTGGAGAATAATTCTTGTAGGATGAAATCGTTCTTTAATTACTATGTTATTTCAGTTTTTTTTACCATTGGTTACTCAGTTTTCCCTAAAAAGTGTTTAGAAAATTAAAATTTAATTTTCAGTAACTAGGGGCATAGGAAACATGTCATGAGGGACTAGAAAATCACTTTGTGCAAGCTTGGAGTTATGTGTGAAAGTGGTGTGTACAAGGAATGGATGTTGTGAAAATGTGGTTATATGAAATGGTTCTTTTCCGTGAATTTAATATAGGGAGCTTCAATGAATGGTTCCTCACATGATAGGGGGCTTCTGCGCAAGGTTAGGCCAACACTCAACATTGGAGTGTTGTGCACAAGGTATGCATTCTACATAAAAGGATCCCTTACATGCCCCCTAACATAGGCTGAATGAGGTTGGATGGGGATTATATGATTGTGGGTACACTCAAGGTAGGACCCATAAGTAACCTTCTGTGCAACACCTCTACCTTGATGGTTCCATCCTTTCATGATGTCATGGAAGAACAGTCTTATGTGTGGAAGAGTAGTGGTAAACCTTCCATAGGATAACCCTACAGAAGTTGTGGGGTGGGGATGATTCAATATATATCTGAATCCCTCCATGATGGTGCACAATATCCTGGTCACAAAAGTCTTCATACGGGAAGCTACGTCCTTTTCCATGGTGGGCGAGCATGCAAGGTTTGGTTTCACATTGCATTGGGTGTATAAGATTTTTACACATAAATTGTATTATTTAACATATCTTGAACCTCTTATATACACATTCCTTATCAACATGAGTGGAATGTGTAAAATGAATGCAAGATACATCACATTGATAGTACAAGATTCTTCCATATAGATTTCAATATTGTACGAAAATCTTGAGACTTGCACGCACCTTTCTTGGAGTACTCAAGATATTCCATCGAGTTAGATTATGGATTTTGTTACCCAAATCTCAACATTTGTGGCTTCATGAAGAATTTGAAACCAAAAAATGCCCCTTCCTCAAAATCTGACCTTAAAGTTTACCAGAAAGTCAGGTTCTAAGGGAAATTCCAATTCTTGTGTTGATTCATGTGGGAGAAATAAAAACAAATCCATGGGTGTGTAAAACCCCTTAAGCACATGAGGAAGGCCATGTCCACAGCTATAAATAACTTTGGGGGTCTATGTACGACACCATGACTTTCTGCATGCTATAGATTTGTTTCCCTCATGCCTATAAGATCAATCTTCCTGCATAGAAAACTGATCTTTGACTGCTTCTTCCACGTAGCTTCTACTTCATACATGTTTTAGAATTTGTAGAAAAAACCTATTTTTTTACATCCACATATGATCTTTCACAAAAAATCTCATATTTTGTGCATACTCTCCAATATTATGCACTTCCTCATTATATTTTCTGACACATTCAAAGATATTTAGAACTCATTCACGATGGATGATCAATACAACGATACATAGAATGAATATATTGTTGTAGCTCATAGAGATATAATTACTAGAAACAAACTTATTCTTCAAACCAGAAGAGTTGTATCTGAAAATATGGTTCTTCTTGACATGTTGACATAGTCAAATAGGGATTATCCTCTGAGAGATTGCCTCTCACTGTGGAACTTTTGGCTGTCAGACCAAGTAATCTTCCCATCATTTGGAGTTGATTCAGTGGGGTTGTGGTTCACATGTTAAGATAATATTAAAATTTAGAAAATCAATTTTCATCTTCATTCCACTAGATATAAGAGGTATTTCATCAACTGTGATTTGAATTGGCATACCAGGATTGTCATAGGGGATCAGATAGAGGCGGAAGAGTTCATAGCTCCTTATGCTACTACTTTCCAGAGTAGTATCAGAGACAACAACAAGGGTTGGTAGAAGGATTGATACTTTTGGTCTGGTGATAACTTCACCAGAAAGTGGGCATAGGCATACTAGTAGTTCAATATGTTCCTGGAATATAGGGTCGATCTGTGCAGTATCAAGCTATATGAAGTGGTATGAGCATTGCTGTTTCATTTTTACAATCAACAGGAGCTTGTGTCATGGGTCATTCGCTAATGGTCCCTATATAAAGGCACATTTTGTATCCACTATGGGTAAGATTAAATTATTCTATGGGAAATACACTAAATTAGTGGCATTCTATTGGAGGGGTTTTAGTAGGTTGAATTTTGTCGACCTGAGAATAGCTGGGAGAACAGGGAGAGAACCCCAATCACATGACAATATATTTTGGATGCAGTGACAGAGAATTTGAAATTCATTACTAATTTCTAAATGGATATCTTTTTCTAGGTAAGGTTCGACTTATTCCTTAGGAAGGACCCATGGGTGAGTATTCCGGGTCATGTGATCCACTATCCAGCCACATCATAGAATGGGAAGGAAGGATCATACCAGTTTATCTAGGAATAAAGAAATTATTAGAATTGAGTGTATAATATAGTGGGAGGCTGGGACCCTCTAGATTACTATGTCGTATTACTTTCCACTTTTATCAGAGCGTGGATTATTTTATTAAGGGACAAAAATATGGGGAAATTTCTGGGGATGTTGGTGATCCTAGAAGTCGGTAACATGGCCATCCACGAAGTACTCATGTTGGCCAGACTGTATAGAATACTTGGTCACATTATAAGGGGGAACACACCTAGAAGGATATGTGAGCCATTCCACTTTTTATAAAGTTGTATGTTAGTGCATATTAGGGGCTATGAATTCTATAATACCATTCTTCCTCTAGATATCAGTTTGTTCCCATCACTTTTGAACATAGAAGGGGCCCAACCAATGACACATGACAAGGAAGAGATCATACATTAGACCGGAAACCACACAAACATTAAATTTCACCCCTTCACAACTCTGGTAGGTCCAATGGTGGACAACCAAAAAGAATAATGGGATCCAAGGGAGTTCCGACAAATATTTAGAGTTGGAGTAATGGTGTCCCAAATTGATGGAATGTTTTTCTGTGATTCATACTTGCCGCCTTTTTTTCAACAGGTCCAATGAATAACTAAGAGAGTCTACATGGGGGTCCATGAAGATAAGAAACTCTATATCCTTTCCCAACTATAGTGCATACTAGATAAAACATGATTCTGTGAAACGATCATGATCTCTCCAACCAACATTGATGTAGGATTTTTGATGGAATATGCTAGAAACTGGGTGTTAGAATATCTATAGACAATCCTACGAATGCATGTTAGGGTAATTGAACCGACGAGCGGGGAGAAACAGAAGTTAGGGAGGAGACGTGAGATCCCCTAAGAAGAAATTTAGGAATTTTGGGAGACTCGAGTTGGAACTATAGTAGCAGGGATGTCACAAGGTGTGGATACAAAGATGCTTCCGAGATGAGACTGATCTCGAAAGTGACCTCAAGGACAAGAAAAAGAGGGTCCTAGGAAAAAGTTTACATGCCTTCAACAACTAGCCACCAATTCTATCTTTCTATCTCTTTAGTCTTCTTGGAAGATTCTGCGAATTTCACTATTGATAGAGGACCATTTGTGGAAGATTAAGAGGGATAGTATTGAATTTCTAGATTTCAGGCGCATTTAGGTAGCAGATAGGGTGGAATTTCATCAGAGAAATAAATAATTGACATCCATTTATGTTTATGCATGCTAGTGGGGGCAGTATGAAGCACCCTACACACTAGTAAAGTGGATTCTCGGTGAAAATCTGGATAGGTTGGAGAAACATACCAAGGAAGAAACTGATGAAGAATAAGAAATGGATTCTGGTGATAGGTAATCCATGTGAGTGGCTTCACATCAAGGGAATCCCCATGTAAGTAGTAAGATAGTGTTCTCTGAATAATACTGACCGAGTACCTCAAGTTAATACTTATATCTATCACATATATATATATATAATTGAAATTTCCATTTTATAATAAAGATTCAATAACTGATTATTTTCTTGATCATGAGCACCTCAGTACTACCCAAGGGGACCCATTATTAGTGCTGAAGGTGTGCCAACCGGTATAGAGGAGCACATCCTGGGGCATGCACCCAAGAATGATGCGGGTAGTTATGGCCTAACCAAGGAAGTCAGAGTGAAAAAATCAGAACCCCTAGTCCATCCCCTATTCTATGGGGGGCCATACCTAGGCATCCTCATTGTGGAATCCACTACTAGTGAGGTGGTGTTCCTGAGACAGAACATCATCCAGCTTACTCCACCTCATGGTTCAAGAAAATATTTTACTATCCAACCATAATATATATTTTCACGGATATTTTTCAGCAATGTGTTGGCTTATCCCATGAATCTTCTAAAAAAATGATGCAAATGAGAACTGGTGTCGATCATAGAAATACCCAGTGATGAAGGGCCTCCTAAGGTGGAAGGCCCCACTGTGACTTAGGATCTCGACTTGGTGTAACTTAGCTCTTATAATTCCTTGCTTTCTCAAAGTCATACTTATAATTTTACAATTAGATTGAATGAGGTTATCTTATTCCATGTAGTTCTCGGAACAATCCAAGCATAGGTAGAAGATTTGGATGGAGAATACATGGGATCTCTTTTTAATTTCCATACCTATTCATGAGCAGATTGTCCAATATGATCAGACCATAGCCCCAGATGATCAAGAGGTTTCATGTGAATGTGATTCCTCTGGTGGGTTAGAACTTGAGGCTGGTGGAGAAGGTTCTACTGAGGAAGAATCTTGCGAGGAAGGCCTTCCCCATAACCTGGATCCCCATCCATTAAAGAGGATGTTAGTGGAGGACCCTACTGTTGATCTCCCTACAACATTTCCAGAGTATAAGCCTGCAGATCCTGAAGAGTTGGATGAATCCAATCACGATGTATCCAATGATAATCGCACCATTTGTTTCATGGAACATAAGTGCGTCCAATTATTCATTGATCTGTCTCTTATGATGAAACTAGTGGGTTGTATGGGTTCCCTTCTCTAATAGATGTGAAAAATATGTTCCAAAGGTGAGGATGCTCGAGGTATTCATGCGATAGTCCAAGAATTTCTTGATGAAAATATTAGTGAAGGAAGTGAACAATTTGATGTCTCCAAGTTCCTTGATAAGTACAAAAACATGTAAATGATTCAATAATTCAACCAAGATATTCAGAATTTGGTGGAGTGAGCGGGTGAACATGCTAGATTCCTGAGAACTCAATCAGAGGTCATCAGAAAACTAAGGGCTCAACTGGAGGAGGCCGAGAACCAACTGAAGAAGGTAACTACACAAATTGTTTATATCAAGGTTAAGTGTGGTCAGGCATAGATAAGAGATGATATTATTTATTTGGAAGCTTGTGATGAGGAATCAGAGCTCAGAGGAGGTAGTAAACCATAGAGGACACTTTCCAAAGGATGGAATAGTTAAAGCACTCGATCACCAGAACAATGCCATATGGGATTTTTTTCCATGAATCCTAAGAGGATGTAGTATGTTGATGGATCATTCTATGCATGAACTAGTATTTTTCATTTTTAAACTCATAGTTTTCACGGACACATTTCTCTTCATTTCTTAATTATCTCACATAAATCATATTTGTGAGACAACTAAGGATTAATCCCTAATCTCGCATGGGTCACGCCTGGTGTGTGAAATAAGGGATGATAACATAATTATTCTCTTTTTATGAGTGTGTTAGATAACCATTCAATGATCATGGTTTGTAACTACGGACTAACCGTTGAGAGTGTTCAGAGTGAGAGAGGATATGGCTAGAATATAGGGTTCTCAGAACAACTGACTTGCCTCTCCCAACGTGTTCTAGAGCACGAACCACATAACACCATGGGAATTAAAATATTCCTGATCAATAGGGAATGATATGTGAGAATCATTATTCCCAAAATATGGAACACAAGGATTGTGGCATGGTGACACATGAAAACTGATGACTGTGTTTGAATCACAACATTGGTACCATTTGGATTAAATGGGGACAAACACAAGATGGTCAACTACTGACCATGTTCAAAATGGTACCTGTCTCGGAATGTCTTCAGTATTTTTCTGATATATTGGACTATAATGGTTGGTGAGACAAAATGTGATGAGAATAGGCCTTAATGGTGTACCATGAAATATATAAAAGGATGATGATCCCAAAAAGAGTCACACAAGACATGGAAATGGAGTAACGGAATGTCTGAATGGATTCCAACACTATTGGAATTATGCCATTATCACTTAGAAAACATAGGTGAAAGAGTATTGGTAAAAATAAGATCAAAACCATTTTCTAAGGCAACATCATCTCAAATTTTTCGCACTTATTGAAAATGTGAACAATGTGGTAGAACTCCATCACCAGATAACATGACCTCTCAGGTGAGGTCTTGGCATGTTTTACAGTTTCACATTATGCAATAAGAAAAATAATTTTTTTTAACATCATACATTGAGGAAGGTGTATGGTATAGTTTAAAGTCATGTGATCAAGATGCACCTCATAGTTTAATGTCATGTTTCTAGGACACCATGAAAATTTTATGTTTGTGTGACTTGGAAAAGTTAATGATATCCCAAATGAAAATGTGTAGTATGATGTATTGGAAAACCCAACTTGAATGTTGGATATAGAGGCCCATAACCACACTACATATTCCTAGGGTAATTCACACATAGTTTAATTTCATGACTTCTTAGATATAGGGTTCTAGTTTAAAGTCATTGAGTTTGGACTGAGGGTTCATCTAGGAGGCTTGACCATGTCAGGTCACACCTTACCAGAACTACTACGCCCACATGATTCATAATTGATGTGGGAAACAAGGAACAATGTGGGGTTTTCCTATCGTGTGGATGTAAACAGTAGGGGTTACCCCAAGGTTAATGAAACTCCACTAAGATACAGATAAATGGAAAGTAGGTAATTTGAGAATTTTCAAGATCTAGATCAGGGGTGAATGACATGTATGGATCAATTGTTGATCATGTTCAAAACACAAATACAAAAACCATGTTAGTTAAGAATGGCGAAAGAAAATGAAATATCAACTATTGATCATGTTTGAAGAAACAATATTAGAAATACATTACTAGATACCCATTAGGGTGTTGAACTAGTCTGGGAGGTGAGACAAAAATGGAATGGGACCAAGCTATTAGGGGTTCCATCGGGGTTTTAAAGGTGATAGAAATCCAAATCATGAAAGATTGTACGTGTGTAACGGAGTGTATCAGATAGTGGAATCCTAACCCAGGAAGTTAAAACAGTTTAACATCATATTTCTTAGACTATGGAAAACAATTTAAAATCATGTTTCTTGGACTGTGTAAAAAAGTTGAAAGTTATTTTCTTGGAATATGGAAAATAGTTTAAAGTTGTGTCACTTGGACTATGCCTAATATTTTATGGTCAAGTTTCTTGGACTATGGGAACCATTTAATGTTGTGTTTCCTAGACTATCATGGGAAATATTAAGTCTTAGGGTATAAAATGGTTATGCGGGTTGTAAAACAATATGCGGATTAGGCTAAAGAGGATTGTGTTCCACACACACACACATTAAGACAAACTAGTTCATAATGTCAGGATCATAATTGAGGCCGAGGGGCCGGTGAATTAATATATTTGTGGCTGGGACCAAATAAAAAAAGTTATAGGAACCACTATGTATCCCATAAGAATGATAATCAAGCCATACATAGTTATGTAACACAGTGTGGTAAGATACCAACATTAGTTAGGGTAGCCCTCTTTAGTAAGAGAAATGAGACATCCCACAATTATCATGGGGTATCCCATGTCCCGGGTGTAGGGTAAAATTTATTAATCATCCCATAACTATCACATGAGGCATCCCAATTTTATACAGTGTAATACTATAATTTAACATCAAGAATTAAGGATGTTAGGATATGCAGTTTAAGGTCAGAAAACTCAGACTATAGGGGATTCAAATAGTTTAAGGTCATAATGGTTTGACTTGTTACAAATTGTTTAAGGTTGTATTTCTTGAACCATTGATGATTAGTGAATTCATAGATGTTCAGGCGGTGTGGGGGTTATGAACTGATGTGAATGATCATTGGAGTATTTTTACCACATGAAGCATTCATGATGCTAGTTGTTCATAGTTTAAAGTCATATAATCTAGACCATAGGTGAAATCAATTTAGAGTTGTGATTTATGGACTGGTAAAAGTTCAATTTACCTTATATTTTTGTGGCATATGAGAGGAATAACCCAATGTGAATGAGACCGAGATGATCTTATACCAATCGTACACCTTGAAATAGACTGCATAAAATTTACGGTCCTATAACTGAACCATTACCAAGGAAAATGGCCTGAGGTTTTGATAAATTTATGGATTCACCCAAAGACCAAATGTATGGTTGTCACTACATAGCCCATAAGGATGGTAATCAAGACACTTACAGTTCTGAAACACAGTGTGGTTGTAGACCAACTCTTTTGGGGGGAAACCTCTCTGGAAAGGATATTGAGACATCCCATGATTATCACAAGGCATTATAAAGTTGCCTAGTCCAGGTTCACATTTTAACATCGCGCGTTAAAGATGTTAGATCTTAGTTTAAGGTCATGGAGTTTAAACCTTGAGGGGGACTATCACTAGTAGGTATGTGTGGGGTATTCTTTAATATG
Source organism: Viscum album (assembly GCA_963277665.1). Lineage (NCBI taxonomy): Eukaryota > Viridiplantae > Streptophyta > Magnoliopsida > Santalales > Viscaceae > Viscum > Viscum album. The sequence goes on from OY728121.1 coordinate 359,259,152, forward strand.
GTCTCCATGAATAAGGGCCAAGGATTCCCAACCCCACATATCACATCCCTAAGAAAATCCACTTATAGTTTAAAGTTGTGGTGCTTGGACTAATTAGAGACTTTAACTTTGTATGATGGGGATGATGATAGATATGTAGTTTAATGTCATGAAACAAGGTTGATGGTCACTTCATGTGAAATAACTAACATCATGGATGAGACCATTAATGGAGATCTGGGCATTTGTATATATCCCATAAGGATGGGAATAAAGACACACATAGTTATTGATGAAGTTCTCTCATAGTAGGTCTGACCTATACACAAGAAGGGGGAATTTTTTTGTTTTTTGTTTACTTATTTGGTCCCCATTTTTCCAAGAGGAAGTAACAAGATGGAAAACCCAAGAGTTTCTACGTTTCATATGTATACATGAATCAATATATACATAGTTATTGAATATGGAATGGTAGATGACCGATGATGGAATCAATGTACTCTATGGTGAGAACATCATGGTGTTATGTCGTTTCTCATCATGCTTCTAGGATGTTAATTGTTACAAAGTTTAACATCCTAAAACTAGGACATGGATTCTACATAGTTTATCATTGTGTTTCTAGGAATATTATTTTTAGTCATTTTAATGTCGTGAAAATTGGATTTTGGTGCTATGTAGTTTATCATCTTGTGGCTAGGATGATAGAGGCACAGTTTAAGGTCATGTGATAGGACCAGTCCATGCAGTATAGTATCATCCATTAGGGATGTTAACTCCTAGATTAAGTTCGTAGAGTTTAGAATAATTATTGTAGCATCTATACCAAAAGGTATATGATAGAATGAGAAGAGTAACCCTAACTTGAATGAGGGACTAGGAGGCCCATGCCGCACGACACATTCTTGGGGAGGCTTGCACACCATTTAATGTCCTGATTCCAAGACATCGACTCTTTGTTTAAAGTCATGAATCTTGAACCTAGATACCCTATATAAAAAGTTCATATTGAAAAAATTAGCATTATTAAGTGGATTAATGTGATCCCCATCCATGGGGACCAAATAGTATGCACCATTAGGATAAACCTTGTGAATTATGAATGGTCCTTCTGACTTGGGATCCAACATTGGTGGATTTATATAGGGTATCATTGGAATTATGAGAACCAATATTGTGTCACCCTGGAGGAAAGAGTGGGGGGAAAATTTATTGTAAAACACAATGACTATCATATTACAGAGCCTCTATAGATTATGAAAGGCTGAAAGCATGTTTTCTTCTAGAGCTTACAGCTTAGATAGATGAACCTCTGTCATTTTTTCTAGTATCTTATAGTCATAGACAGCTATTCAGAGCAATGGAAACTATATCTTGATGTGTATAACTTCCTATGTTCCATACACCATTGAATATGGTGTCACATAGGTGAAATTGGGGGTAATTTTATGATAAGACTAGAGAGTGTGTTTAGACCATTTGGACAACTCTTCTTGTTCTATCCCACCATCTTCAGAAGAACATTATAGAGGGTTTTGTTGAATTCCTCAATCTCTCCATTCTCCTATGAATGTTAGTGGTATGTATGGTTGGACAAGATTTTGTACTTGGAATACATATCATTTTTATCTAAGTTTTCCAGAAGTTGGTGTCATTTTCCATGAGAATTATATGATGGACTCTAAATTGGTGGATGATATTAGAGCTCATAATTCAACAATTGATTAGGCCATGACTTCCTTAGTAGGGATTGGTTCTACCCACTGGAAAAATAAATTTGCATCGGTCAGAATGAACCTGCACTGACGAGCTGTCACAAGTGGATATGGTCCCACGACATCAAGTCCCCACAATGAAAAGGTCCAAGATTACTTGGTAGTATATAGTATCTCCTAAGGTCAATTCCAAAAATTGGCATGGATCTAACAAGTGGTTAACATCTTAAAAAACTCAATATAGTCAAGGATCATGGTGGGAAAGAAGTAGCCGAAACGAAAAATTTGGTGGGAGAGCTTCAACCCTAACTAAAAATCATGATAGGACCCAACATGAAATTATGTCATAACCTAGGAAATATCATCTCTTTTGAAACAAAGAGGATAATTCCATGAAACCCATGTCTATAGAGAGACTTATCAAATTTGATCCCACTATAGAAGGTGAACTATGTCGTGTGTTGATTGATTCAATCACGTTTGACCTTTTCTGGAGGGAGGACGTCATTATGGAGGTACTCAATGAAAGGAGTTTTCCAATCAGAGATTTCCTCTTCTATAGGGGGATTCAAAGGTCCCAATGTCGAGTCATCAGTGGTCAGGTGGTTTACATACTAGACATCATCTTTATATGTGGAGAAATGATAGATGAATCACTGATGTGCCACATGAATTCATAGGTCATCTTGGCCCGACTTTGCAAGAGATTCAGTTAGATTGGACAAGGAATCATCTCGACCATTATATGACCGGGGTATATGATTCACCTCTAGCTGAGAAGGGAACATGTCCATCTACTGTTGAGTGCACTTTAGTAAGTCCACAGGCTCTGGCTTACTGATGACATAGTCATTATTGATCTTTTTGATGATTAATTTTGAGTCTTAATTCACATGTAAGTGGGGGACATCAATTTCAGGAGCTATCTCAAGACATATAATGAGAACTAGATACATTCCTTGATTATTGGTGCAGATTTCTGATAATAGTAATAGGCGGGGAAAATAGCATATTCTAGAGTGATGAGGATGACCCCCAAGCCTACTCTTTTGATCTTGGGATCATTAATTCTTCTAATTATTGGGATTCAAGAGGGACGATAAAAATTTATATCCCAACATGGTATAGACTGATCCACTTATAGGATAGCTTCATCTAAGAAATCAAAAACCATATATAGGTTCTTCTTTGGGGTCTGGATGGGAATCCATAAATTCTATGGATTCTTGACCCTTGAAAGCTTTTTGTAGAATGAACCTGATGTCAAACTACAGAAAAATCACTTCCTAGTGCACTATCCATCCTTTAAACAATGGGGAATTCATGATATAATTTTATGGATCCACATGGGACACATGTTGTATCTCATTATCCTTCAAATAATTCTAGAACATCTACATTGTGAAAACCAGTGTGAGAAAAATCATATAGATAGGATAGTAACTAGATTCTGTATTGAGGATCATGTGACTGAGATTGTTTAAAATTTTATATGTCCCTTCATTGTTGTTCTCATTGAGGAGGGTGTTGAAAGACCATTCCAAGGTGATAATAGAAAGGATCAATGTCATCCCCGAGATGGGTGGCATTAGGACTGAAGGCTATATCAGATACTTCTTGATATCCTGAAAATTAGTCTTACACTCTTCATCCCATTAGTATACAATACAATTCATCATTAGCCTAGAAAAATTATTCATCTTTATGAGTAGATTTTTTAGGAATATTAATATGTAGGATATGTTTCCTTGAAGTCCTCTGAGCTCTAGAAGGTTTCTTGGAGGAGGAATCAAGATGATGGCCTTGATATTATCAGGACCAATATTAATGCCTCTATATATGATGAAAAGGATGAGATAATTCCAAAAGGTTACCCCAAAAGAAAATTTCATGGGGTTTATCTTAAAGTTTTGGGAGACAAAGTATCTGAACACTTAACCAATATCTCTAATATGGTCTGATTATGGTGATATTTATCCACCAATTTATCCAAGTATCATTTCACTGGTGCCCTAAGGATCGGTTTAGAGATCTTATGAATGACTCACTGATAAGTGGTTCCTACATTCATTAGAATGAATGGATTTAATTTATAATAGAAAGGAACTTGCGGTGATTTGAAGGCACCAAACTCATAATCTCAGAGGGACATCCAGATTTAGTAGTACCCAAAATATCCATCAATGATGAAGAGATCCTAAAACCCAGTTGTGGGAAAAATCAATAGTTCTATCACTGGAAAGGTAAAATCATCCTTTAGACAATTACACTTGTGATCCCGAAAGTTGATACAGACTATGATCTACCTATTCTTTTTCCTAAGTAGAATAATGTTAGCTGGCCACATGGTGTACTGAACTTCCATGATGAAGATGGATTTGATGAGCTTGTCAACTTCGACCTCAGCCATAGCACCATGAGAGGGGTGAATTTTCCTTGGGGTTTGGTTGAACACGTGATGACTCACTAGAATACCAAGATGGGTGATGGTGACTTCAGGGTCTTGTATTTGAATCTCATCATAATTACATGATAATATATCATGATGTTACATCTGGAAGTCCATGTACTATTACTATTCCACTAGTTACATGGCTTCAATGATCAACATCGACCTCAGATCTACTTTGGTACCATGTTTGACATGAACCAAAAAATCAACGGTGGTGGATAAAACCTCTTCAAAAGTGGGAGGAACATCTTCATTTTCTTCTTCATTTTCTAATATTGGGGGATCAATGGGAGGAGATGGGTCTCCTAGACCGACTAATTCCTATGGAACATTGGTGCCTATTTGGGTGGTGGTGAAATCTTTACTAGGAGATACCAACTCTACTAAAACTATGGAAATATAGGTTGTCATGGTAATTTCATCGGGCCTTCAACTGTGGGGTTTATTCTTAATTTCAAAGAAATGGTGATGGGTCATCTTGTTTTGGATACTCCCATCATGGTAGAACATGTGAGTATAATGCATAGTTGTAGCTGTTAGGCCAAAATCCGGATACTTAATAGGGTTAACGTGTTTTGGTATCACCCAAGCCTAGTCTATGTTGGATTATGAGGTAATATTCTAAAGTTATTTTCCCTTAGGGATGTGATACCCTTCTCTTCTAGAAATCAAATGTTTTCCCCAATTCTGGAATTGTGTCCTCTAACTATTGAATCAAGAGGTTGAATGTGTCATCCAAATCTATCTATGAGCAATCTATGATGGTGGTGTGCTCAACCTCATCATTTTAAACTAGATTGTACTGTATCTTCTAATAACCAATGTCCATATAGAAATATTTATTGGAGTTGAAGTGGGAAACATCACCTAAGAGCATGAAAACCAGACCCTTGAGGGAGTACTTAAGGCATTGGGGTTATGAGGAGGTAATTTCTGCATGAGAATGGATGCACGACCTACCCATCAATGTGGTGTAGGAAGAGTCCTGTGCTACAACCATGAATTTAGCATTTGATACCAAACCACCAAACTGGGTCTTCAAAAGGATCCTTCCACATGGTCTCTGATCAGTATTATCATAACCCTAAATCTTAATTTCAGAGGGACTAAGATATTATTCATTCAATACTATCCAATAGAGTGTCTGTGTTGGGATTAGATTGGTCTCATAGCCTATTTCCACTAGATAGTGAAGGGTTTCCACCCCATTAAACTGGATGGTGATTACATCGAGTGGATATGCCCCTGAATGAAGGATAAATCACCCTTTTTTTGAGAATGTGATGACAGATTAACGTTCTTCTCACTTGACTTACCCAATGTAGAAGTTATCTATGGACACTTTTTCTATTTAAAACTATATGGGGATTCTAAAATATCATATGAGGGACTCAAACATTTCTTTCAAAAGGTGGAGGTTTACAAGGATCGAGAGTTTTATAAGAATGATATAAAGGTTCTTCAAAACATCATGCTTCCATGCCAGATGAACTTTCCTACCCACAAGGGTTTCTATTTGGCCAGAGGCATGACAATCATAGCTGGATGAACCACTATATTCCAAATGGTCCTAGAAATATCTTGTGGCTCACCAGATAAACTTCCTAGAACCAACACTAGAAAAATATTGGCTATATGAGGTTGGTATTTTGTTATACAGGGTCGGTCTTGGTGTGGTCTTGGTTGTTCTACTAGGTCATTTTGCATGGTCAGTGATGGTGGTGAGTCTAACAGAACAAGATAGGAGGACTGTCCTTATCGATCTCCACACAACACATGTTTTTTTGTTTTGGTAGCATGCAGAACACGACTCAAAACACCTGGTTGATTTTCATGACCGTGAATTATTATTCTATGACATCAAACAGAGGCACTAGAAGGACTTTCCTAACATTTATCATCCCTGAAACCATGTAAGGATACACTAACATGATGATATTTATAGAGGAATAATTTAGTTCATCATCAGAGGAATCATCCTATACTATGTTGACCATGGGTGCAATTCCCATCTCTAGAGGCATGACTTCACTGAAGTATGAAAGAAATCTTTGGAAAAATTTGGGGAATTTACATTACCTTGTGTCCTTGGGACATACTCTTCTAAGATGTGGAAGGCTGAGAGGTGGATGAAAAAGTGGCATCCAGAGAAGGTGAAAGGACTTCAGGAGGCTCAAGTAGGACTAAGAGGGTGAGGATGATGCCATGAGAATGATAAACTACCCCATGAGCCAACTAGTCATCATAATTCTGAGTCATGTGATTGGAAACCTATTTCTATTCACCAAAACCAATGTTGTCTCTATTGGGCTCAGTGAAGATATGTGGCACCTATACCGAGACATGGTCCAACCTGACTAAGTTATTGTAAACATAGTCTTGGAGCCAATATTTGAACAAATATCATTTTATGATGGTATTTTCAAAGAATTTGTGGTGAGGGAAGTGGTCAGGGTGATTCACAAGCTCTAACTCATGGGGGGGGGGTTTGTACTATGGAAGCTTCATAACCCCTATTACAAGGAAATACAGAAGTAATTAGGTACATGAGATTCTATGATGTTGTAGGTATGGTTTCTGAAATATTGTAATGGAGCTATGGGAGCATGACCCTGACAAGGGGTGGGCGCCAGACTGGGGGTCAAATCAACATTATCTCATATAGGTAGAAGTTCTTTATGAGGAGTTTCCTACTAATTCTAGGCTATGAGAGTCTGAGACTGATGAGGTTTTTATACATGATGAGGATTGCTTGTTGTGGCTTTTAGTGCAATTTTTATAGCAGCCATGGGGCCTCTATTTGTACAATGATGATAGTTTCTACTTTAACAAATCTTCTCAAACTATATGGAAGAGGAAATAGACATTACTATTTGGAATGTTTCCAGGCTTCCTCTAGGTGATGAGTCTTATCATAGAAATTCTGAAATCCTCCTTATAATTTCAGATTAATGAAGGTATGTAACAGTTCAGTTTTGACGTTCCCCACGCACAACATCAAAAAATGCTCTTAGTTCAATGACATGTTGAGAGAGTACATGTGGCCCTTCAATCAGGAATCAAAATATGTGATGTGCTCATTTGATTGTTTCATGCACTCCTAGAGGTCTCTAATACCTTTATTGTTCATAGTGGAGTAGAAATGGTTGAGAAACTGTATTTGGATGTCTTCCCAACAAGTGATGGACCCTATGGATAACTGGTTGTACCATACAAATGTCGGACCATACAATGTCTGAAAAAAACATCAGAGATAGTCTTCTTCATATTTCTATGGGGTTCTGAACAAGGGTTTGTACCTTGAGTTTAAGTTTTCCGATTTCTTCAAAAGGTCACCCATCCCATTGATGGTTTGATGGTAGGATTCCAAAAATTAGGGGGTTCTCACATGTCATCCATCCAATCTGGCTATAGATTTCCATCACATGGGATTTCCACCTATCATGTCTCAAGGGTTTTGATTTGAGCAATAAGAGTGAATTTATCATCATGGTGAGGGTACCTATATTCATGATGATTTCTAAAACCTAAGGGATTAAAAGGTTCATCAAACCCATAAGTAGTCTTAGAAGTTCTTGGAGCGTCCTGATTCAGGTCCCGAGGGAGGTTATCAAGCTACATAGGTAGAGAAGGTGACACGTACGATGATCATTATCCATAAACTATGGCATCTCCTTTGTTTAGTTTTTTGGGATCATCTGGCTCAACTATGAGCATTTCTACAAGAAGTAATTATAGCTTATGTTACTACCCCAGTAGAGGTGGGACATGATCTTGTCCAGAAGCACCATAATTTGGGCACCACTCAGTTAGAAACTCATCAATTATTCTATTTTGATTCTTGGCCTGATTTTTCAAGGTGATGATATTATGATAAACCACTATCTTTTGCGTAATATTAATGGATCCAAGGGCCAATGGTGTCCCTTTCCCTTATTGGGATTCCGATCAGTGGGTAATGATGTAGAGGGATCCCTAAGGCAGAGTATCTACCTTTGTAGGTGAGTGTTAACACCTGTATGAGGGTCCTCCTTATAATGTGATCTCCTTGTGAGCAGTTTCTCCCTATCAGATCCTACGCCAGTGGTACCATCGATTGGTAACCCTAGATCATCCATATTAACCATTATATTACCTAGGAAATATCCTCAATTTCACCTAGTGAATTAGGATGTTGCAGGATAGGAATTATGTGAATAGAAGTGTAATTTCCCAATACATGGATCTACACATGTATAGATTCTTATTAAATGATTATGTGGAGCATTGTGATGCTATGGACACTTCTATTTTGGAGGGTATGATATTAGTCGACTGAAAAATGATGTTGATCCACTAGGAGTGTTTCCAACTCAACCTTGATGAATTTTTGATCGAATTCATGAATTTTCTCCCAGATCATTGGATAGACCAACTGAAAGTCATAATGTTGAAAGCATGTCACCCAAATTTTCCAATGGAAGCTGGTGACTAGGTCCTAGGTGAGGGACTCCAGAATGTCGATGTTGGGAATCAAATTTTCCTAGAAAACCACCAACATCTGGTCAGGGGATAGAGTGTCCCATGGGATTCCTTGTTCTGAAGAGGTTCTTGAGACATGGTGGGCACAAGCATCAATCAGTGATGGATGAGGAATTATTGGAAGCATGAATGTAGATTGGTGTCGCGGTGAACTCGTTGGTGGAGGAGCTGCTGCCTGAGCTACCTGATCACTACCCATTGGGACGTATCTCGGGGGCGGTCCCAACTGCATCATCACATAATTATATAAATGGGTGATTACCACCACCTCATGTGTGTGGGAAGTAATAGTCATCTGCAAGTCTACTAGATGCTCTTCCTCTATCATACATTATAATAACTCTATGTGATATCGAATAGAGGTAAATAGATAAATAGGTGATGAAAATGACCACTACATCATGAGACAGTAGATGGGAAAGAAATATTACTCCACCTAAATTTACCTATAAAGGGTTCGGGAATTTGGTGGATGTTACCCTCTAAGAAGAAGAAATTCACTTGTCGGGCTCCTGCCACAGACTTTGATGAAGATAACTAGAGGGAATGCTCCAACATTGAATTTCATTATGCTTTCGATTCTGAGAAACAAACATCATTGAAAATAACATGAAGATTCAATTAATTATTTCTTCAGCTGTGGAGATTCACCCTTCTACCTTGGGATGGTTCTTCAAGGTAGAGAGGCTCTTTGACGCAAGTTTATCCTCCATATTGGTGGGTGATGATGCAGGGAGTACCTACACTTTGATTGGATGAGATACATAGAGGAACTCTATATCGGCTTCTATTTGTGCGTGTTGGACATCCCCTTTGATATATGCAGGAGTGGGTAGGACCTCCACTCCAAGGGGTTGAAGTTTAAGTGGGGCCTTTATATTGATGAAAATGTATATAAAGAGGATCTCCATGTTGGATACTGAAAGTTTGAGGAGGACCACCCATGTGGCTGGTTGAAACATGGGGAGGCCCTCCATGCTGACCAGTTAAAGATTGGGTAGGACCTAAAATCTAGTTGGTTATGGCATGAGGAGGACCTTCATATTTATAGCCGATGCAGCAAGGAGGACCTCCTCATTGATTGATGCTGGAGTAGGGAAGTCCTCCTCTTGTGGTAGGAATCCCGTAATGATAAAATTTTCATTGGAGGTATGTGACATGGGGAGGACCTATGCATCAGGAACCATGAGTATGGAGAGGACCTACACACTCGATATCGATCATGTAGGGAGACCCTTCACTTTGAATGATACTGGGAATATGGGGAGAACCTCCATGTTGATTTTCAGAGCAAGGAGGGCCTCAAATTTTGTTGGTGATAGTATGGGGAGGACTTCATCGCCAGATCTTATCTTCAGAGACTGGTCTATAATGGATTCTGGTGATTCTAGTGGTTAATAGAGTCAACCCAACCTTCTTATAGGGTTTTTGGGCCTTATTCCCAACTGGGAACTAAAGGGTCGGTGCTCTACAGTGGCAAGGATCTGGTAGAATCAGTCAGTTGTTGAAGGAGCCACTTGAGCTGTGGATGATGATTCCACTTGTCATGTGTCCTCTAGAGCATGCACCCAACATTATATTTGGTTCATTTGGACTAGGGAAAACAAAATATGGGGATATTCCACCTATTACATGGCATGGAGAACCAGTTTCTATGGGTTATGACAAGGCCTGGTGAGATCCCTCTTGGATTACTCCTATTGGCTAGTTGCTATTGAGGTGATTCAGGTGTCCCCTACCTCCTCGATATAAGGGACCAAGTTTTAGGATTACTTTGGGGAGAGGATCAAGAATCAGTTCTTCATTGGAGTGGGGAGAAATGTATCCTTGCATGACCCTTGGGGGAGCCAGTTTTGGCTAGGCAGAATAGCCTCTAGGTCTTAGTGAGCCATATCACTCATGGTAATGACTCCCTCCTACTAGTATTGTTGTAAAATGGAATCCACCAACCTCATCTCAATGAATTATGAAGGTTATATGGGGTGTAGGAACCCGGTATCCATGGTTGGAGATAATGTCATGATTGATATGGAGTTATGAATAATTTTGATTTTTACATTTCCCCTACCCCTACATCAGAGGGAGTTTGGTAGTTGGTTTCCTATAGCATGGGTCCTATAAACTAGGAAGATTCAGCTATTAATATAAATACTAGGAAAGAAATTCCCAATTCCCCAACATCATCAAATCTGACATGGTTGGATAGAGAGATCCACACTGACGATGTCGCAGACCGGAATTCCTAGAGTTTAACTACCACAATTTATAGTGAGTTCTACGCTAAGACCACTGTTTTCTTAGTGGATTAGGGAATTAGATAATTAGATCTAGTAAAATTCTTATTTGTTGGTGTCTCAAACACTACTAGTCCCCATGCTGGGTAATATAATTTCACATTAGGTTCATCATTTCTATATCCAATGATTTCATCAGGTTTCCTCGTATCACATGTTTATGGGTGCTAGCATCGCTTTCTATTACACCAAATTATCACTTTCCATAGGTGGGTGACATTCATTGATTTCAATGCCAATTTCAGATCCATGGTTGAAATGGAATAATGGGATGTCAGTTTCTCTATCTCAGGATTCCTCCATGGAACTCATATTTTAATATGGGTCTCTCTAATAGATTTATTCATTTTAATGAAACTAATTCCAAATACTATCTCTTTGTGGATGCCAAATAATTATTTTTCTTCTATATTTACATTCTAAAGGGTATTGATAGGGAAGAAAACTTCAGTCTAGAGTTTAGTCACATTTGTAATTGATGGAATTTCTGGACAATGGGAACATTGTTCACCTGTGTTCTTCCTCATAGGAGGGAATCTCATAGCGGTGTCTTATGTACGTAGACCAATGAATCCTATTTCGATCATGAGATATCTTATGCCAAAAAATATCTTCCAATGATTTCACCTCAAACATCCCATGTTTATCATGAGGTAGATGACGTCATAGGCACACACCATCCAAGGCATTCACCTCAGGTATTCTATGTTTAGTATGAGGTAGTAGTATGATACATGTCACAGGGTTAATGTCCCATGGAGAGGGAGTGGATTGATCTGAATTCCTTGTGAAGGCATATCAATGATGTGATTACCTTGGATGGATATCCAAGAAGGTTTTCTGATGGAAAGATCAATACATCAGTGGATTCACACCTAGGAGGTGTGTCCCAAAATGGGAATCTTTCACATCGTGAAGGCTGATCTGGACACCTCTGGAGGTGGATCTTGGAGGTGCACCCCTAGAAAGGAGCACTGAGGTTTACCAATGGTTGGGATTGACCTTTGAAGAGGCATCCTATTTACTAAGGTTAGAAGGTGGGGATCAAAACCCAAGTAGTTTGATGGATTCTCTGGGGTTGAAGCATAGAAGCATTCCTTCATAAGAGAATTTCAATTGGATGGATAGTGATTGGATTACACATGGGAGTTGCTCGAGTGCTACCTGGATCAATAATGAAGTGGATGATGCTTACACATTAGAGAGTCCTAAATGGAGGTTAGATCATACTGGGATGTGAAGAACCTAGTATAATCAATGTGCATGTGGCTTAATTTAGTGGAGTGGATAGAGTGGATTTAATTAATGGATTATATGGAATAGATGTAACATTTGGGTATTGGGTTTGGACCTCAAGGGGGCTTCCTATGTATCCTACTTAGTTGGGAATAAAATCCCACATTGTTCAGAATGGGGCATTAGGGATTACACCTGAAAATTAATCCAGTCTAGTTGGGGATTACACATAGAAGCTGTCCATGGTAAGGTGAAAAATGTGTCTTATTCAAGGAGGGAGGACCATTGGGGGTTGAGATAATGTTATGATCTTCAACAACCTCTACGATTGTGTGATTTATGCTTGGTGTGGGAAACCAGAATTGAAAGTATACCTGATGCTTGTGTCATGAAAGAAGTATTTATAGGTGATGGGGTGGGAATTATGTATGGAATATTCCATGGAGGATGTCATTCCATTTTAGTCATACGTGCATCATCCTATGTAGGGTGTGGGGGAATTACATATAAAAGATTCCCCCATAGTGGTCATGTTCTCCATGGAGGGATGAGGTGGCTCCCATGATGATATGACATGTGGAATATCATGTGCATTACATGGAGTAATACTACATATTAACATCACGTGATAAAGGCATTGGTGCTAGGAAATTTCACGTCATGCAAAAAAATGCGGGGCACTCACTCCTCACGCCTTAGGCTTAAAAAACTGTATATCATGGTCCTTTGGGATGGGAATGGATTTAGACCCCCAATGGTGTAATGATGGGGAGGAGTGTCCGATCCTGAGGTTTATGTTAGAGTGTCTATGATGAGGAAAAAGGGATTAACATAACTATGTTGAGAAGAAAAATGTATGGAAATTCATACACTAGGGAAAAAGGGATATCTATTGAGGGACTACAAAATCACTACATGTAAGCTTAGAGGGATACACACAATAGGTGTGTGCAAGGCATACAGGTTTCATGAAAGGGGTACTCAGACAAGGTTCTTTATATTGAAGGAAATTTATAGAGATTTAAAGAAGGGGTGCATGCAAGACTGGGGGATTGTGAACAACTTTGGAGTGTTGTGTGGAAGGTTGAGGTTACATTCCAGAGGATCCCATGTGTGCATCTAATTTAGGATGAAAAAATTTGGGAGAGGATTACACAACTATGTTTCCACAGAAGCTCTGTCTAACACATGGTAGAGAGGTGGTTCAACTTTGTGTAGATCACCCTGAAGAAGGGGGTGGGGTGGAATTCAATATATTGATGAAGCCTTCAACAATGTTGTGCAAGATCATAGTCTTGGAAGAGGTATTTTTCATTGTTTCACCATTATAAGTGGAGGGAGAGTGAAAAAGGTTTGTTTTGACATCACATTGGGTTCCTAAGAGTCTTATGGGCTGATTTTCTTGTTTCACATAGAATTAACCTCTTACGTGCACCTCCCTTAGTGCTTTGAGTTTCCCACATGGAAGGGAAATAAGACACATCACATTAGTTGTTCAAGAGTCATTAGTATAGAATTTAATCTTTTCAGATAATATAGAATCTTTTGAACAACATACATTGACTTCACAAAATGATACATTAATTTTGATTATGGATTCGATTGGACAAAGATGGAAATTTTTGGATTTGTGGATTATTCGTAACCAACATTACTGAAGTGAGTTATGGTTTTACAAATAGAAAAAGTGATGGTGAAACAAAAGGTCAAATTAAAAAAATATAATGAATCGACCAAGAAATAAAAAGGTTATTATTAGATTAACATCTACATAGTTCCAGATCAACATTTCTTGAAATTATAAGTTCATTTTGAGAAAAACATTAAAGATAAAAATATATCTTACATTCCATATGAAGAAGAAATTTATGGTATTTTTAAGTTATAAATATTTTTTCTTGAGATTATAAATGAGATTCTCAAGTTTTAATGTATGGGATTCTACATTGTGAATACATACATACATTACATTTTTATTATAATTATTCCCAAAAAATTGATCTAATATTTTCATTAATGTTATTTACTATTCATATTGTCTATAAATGTTTATATTATTATTATATAATGTGAAAATAGTGTGAATCGTGTTTTGGATTCACTAATCCCTATATAATTTATGAGGAAACCCTATTTTTTGTGAAGGATGAAACTGATTAGACGAAAGATGATCTATTTGATGTGTTTCAAAAAAAAATAGAAGACATGCTATTATTTATTACAACAATGTAGGGGTAAAACTCTACAATCTGATCATATAAAATATCGTTATATTTTTTTGCATTAATTATTTTTTTTTTGATTTTTAGGAAACATTGGATTCTAATAGAAATCATTTTTGATACCCTAAATATTTTTTTTAACCAATACATGGATATCCAACATACAAAAAACAACTGATGTGTATTTTGAAATTGTAATACATTGCAATCAATATTTTATTGATGAAATTCTAATTATAGTTTTTATTATTGTTTTGATATGTTTTTTATGATAACAGGGTCTCTAAATATTGGCTAATTCATGGAATTATGTCCATGAATGAACATAAAAATATCATGCATTACTTCAAATGGAAAAAAAAATCAGGTATATGAATAAATATTTTACTATCAAACCATATTTCAAAACAGTTTACTTTTTTGGTTAACGATTATGTAATTCCTAAAGAAAGATATTGGAAACTATTATGCGTAATAGGTTTGTAAATATTTGAGAGAGATAAAAACCCATGAGAATACCATCATCCAAAGATAGGTAATTTCCAAATATAATTACAATTTCATTAAAAATATTTCTTAATCATTTGTTTTTCTGTATTTTCTCAAAAAAAACATGATTTATGATAGCCTTTTGTACTGAAAAGAATAAGTGATTTTTTAGAGATGAGTGGGAATCATACATGGGATTGGAATGATTTTTCAACATCAAATTTAGGTGATTGATTTCTCTGTTTGTGATCTAGTATGGGTTATAACCATAGAAATATATTTTGGGTGTTATGAATTAGAATTTGAATGCTTATATATTAGTTTTGATATTTTTCTCAAGGAGATGTTTAATCAAGAAAGTAAATTTTTTTAGAAGAACTAGCCAACAAATAATAAAATTGTTTAGTGGTTCTGGAGGAGGATGTTGAGGAGAAGTTGGTGGTAAAGACTGTGGTGGAAGAGGATACGAAGCACTGGCCTACAAATAATAAAATTGTTGGGAAATGAGTTTAATGGGGATCATACTAAGGTTGTGTTTGAGAATGTTTTTTGAAAAGTTTTCACAAAACATGAAACTTAAGATAAGCGACATTGTGAATGTGTTTTGGGTTTCTTATTAAAAGAATGTTTTTTAGTAGTTGTTTAAGTGATTTTATACAAGAATTTAAGTGGAGAATTTTATTAGGAAAAAAATTATTTTTTCAATTCGATTACCAGAGGATAAATTTTCAATTAGCACATTCCATGTATTATCAAATATTATTGAAGTACGAATGTAACCCCTAACCAAGAACATACTGAACAATAAAAAAACAGATGTTGTTTCTTAACCATGGGATCTCTCCACATCAAAAAAGGGACTTAGTTTAATATAATAACCAAAATAAGAACTTATTTGATATTATTATATATATATTTACACTATGAATATAGGGATTCATAATATATAAATTACATAATAGAGTTAACATCAATTTTCTTTAGAAATTATATAAGGAGAATATTAGTAAGAAAACACATGCAAATGAATGTATACAGGAATAAAAACACAAATGGAAGGATAGTTTCTTGATCCAAAACCTCTAAAAAAATGAAATATTAAATTTCATTTACTAAATCGTGAAATTTAATAAAATTAATAATAAAATGGTTTCTCTTTGGTGGGTGGTGGAATTATTTGGGCTATTTGATCATCAGTTAGTTTCATGATATATTATCACAAATGATTGTGAAATCATTAAAAGTAACTCATTATGTTTATATTAGTGAAATGGATTAACTAAAATTTATTGTTTTGAATTTACGTGATGTGAAATTAAATCATCCCACCATTATATCAAATAAAATCTCACAATCATTACACGGGTACATGGGTTTAACATATCCTTCTTATGCAAATAGATTTTTTTTCATTGGCTCACCATCAAAAAATGTATCTCCTGGTTCATCACTAATATGTATAAGTACATTCATTATGTAAAATGATCCATGTTCACAATATCATTAATATCAAACTCATCGTAGTTATCGATAAAAAATACATGAGAATAGGGATATTCCTATTTTGATGAACAAATAATGGTGATGTTATGTTAGAGATTATCATCACCCAAAATATTGAAAAGGATATACTAATTTATATAACAATCTTAGAATACTTAATGGATGTTCTTGATTTTATTGTAATTTGGATGTAAATAAGAAGAAAAATTTTTTATCTGTGAGTTTTCACCAACCCAAAAGGATAAAAGTTTTTATGGATTTTTTTTGTAATATGTGAATGTTATGTTATTTCCAAGTAGTTAAATATATCATATTGTTAGGATTGAGTTTCTAAAATATCTTATTTTTTTGCCAGTTAAGATTACCTAAATTCCTTATATTTTAGGCTCATATTATTTAGACTAATTATAATATAGTTTAATGATATATAACTAGAACAAAAAGCATTTTAGTTAGCTTTATCCTCTTTTTTTCTAATTGTTTAGTCAACTTCCACATCATTTTTAGTAAATAATTATTTTTTATATTTTCATATAGATCATGAAAACATGGATTGTTTAACAAGGATTATTCACCCCTTTATTATGATCATGAAAATTCGAATCGCTTCTACGTATTTAGTTAATTTTACGCCATTTTATCTATTATTTTTATGTCAATTTCCTTTTATTTTTTTCAAATAATTATCATTTTTTCTAAAATATTTTGGGATGTCATATTTTTCCTTCAATAATATATAAAATGATAAAAAATAGACAACATGCTACTTTTGGATAAGTCATTTCAGGAAGCATAGGGTTTCCTCTCCCATCTAAATTGAACATTTTTTTTCTTTTCTAGATTGGTATAGATGGTTAAAAGAAAAACGCACATCACATACTCAATCAGACGCACCTCAATCCAATACAATCGGTTATCAGTTCTAATTAAAAAATAATTTTAATTTTATAATTTAGATTTTTGTTCAAAACACGTAACATATACTCTATAATTAGCATAGATATTCTTCATGATCATAACTATATTCACCTCCAAAAATATTTTATCAAAGAAATTAAGTGAGTTAAAATAAAACATTATTGGTCGGTCCTTTCTGAATATTTAAAAAACACCTTATCCAATATAGGATTTCTAATCATTACATTTTCATAGTAAAATAATTTTTCATAGATGTAATGTATTATTTCATATTTTTTTAATTTATTTTTTTAGTGTTAATAACATAAGAATTTTTTTGATATACATGTGTATTATTTACTTTGAGTTGGGGTGGTTCTTTTTATGTTGCTCAAGCTTGTGAGAGATTGGACTTCGCGGATACAAGTGAGGAAACGAAAACAAGGAAATGGGTTGAGAATTTATAAAACCATCCAGAAAAGGTGAATTCATAATATTAATTTAATTTTTTCATCATTTATGTATTATTTTTATGTTAATTTCCTATTAAATTTTTTTATAATACCTATTTAGTTTTTTCATAGATCTTTTGGGAATTCATATTTTGATTTCAACTATGTAATACAAGTTTGAAAATAAATAACACCTTTATTTCTGATGGTAGAGGAAACCCTGTTCCTCTATAAACATGAAGTTTTTTAGGGAGCATAGAGTTTCTATTCCATCATAATATAAAATGTTTTATATTTTTTAGATATTTGAATATTTTTGAAATAAAAACACATATCACATACTCTATCATTGTCACATTAATTCGAAAAATGTGTGATTAGTATGAATCAGACTGTATGTTTTTAGTTTATAATTTTCGTTTTAGTTCAAAACATACATAACATACTCAAAACTTATAAAAAATATTAATATTTTTCTTATACTTTATGAAAATAATCCATAATGCAACTGTGATGTGAAGGAATCAGAATCACCTCAATCATATGAATAGTGAGCCTGATATGACTTGAACTATGTGTTTTTATTTAAAATGGACTTTAATTTTCGTAAAAAAGACCATTGACATACTAAAAACTGAGGAAATGTTCTTGGATTGTCATGATAATTTAGGATAATGACTGATAAGTCATTTTTCATGTGTATGAATTTATATCACATCAAACCAACACATGATGTGACCATAATGACATATTGTTCATGTTTCATGTCAATAATGACTTTTTTTTTTCAAAAAAGGCCTGTGATATACTCAAAAACTAAGTATACACATTCATACTATTTTTATAATTTAGTAAAATGATCCATTAGAAATTTGATATGTATAGGAATTATCCTCACCTCAAATATGGGGCACTGTGTGATATGTATGACTCCATGTGAATCTTTTTATTTTAAATTGACATTAATTTTAGTAAAAAGTTTAGCCAACATACTGAAAATGAAGAAAACTCATTCAAATTGTTTATATAATTTAGGAAAATGACACATATGTCATTTTTTACATGTAGGAATTATCCTCACCTCAATACAATATAATATGTTCCTGGTATGAATTAAAGTGTATGTTATTAGTTAAAAATTGACATTTTAGTTCAAAAAGTGTAAATCACTAAAAGCTAGGTAAATTCACTTAGATTTTCTTGATTTTTTTAAATCATTCATAAATAATTTATGATATTTATTAATTAGTTCCATGTCAAACCGACATATGATGTGTCTATTATGACTCAAAGTGCATGTTCCCTGTTTAAAATAACATTTTTATAAAAAAGAAAAGTGACACAATCAAAAATGAAAAAATGAATTCAATTTTTTTTGATAATTTTGTACAATGATCCATAATTCATTTGAGATTTTAAGGAAATATCCACACCACAATCAAATGTATGGTGTGACTAGTGTAGCTAAAGTGCATGTTTTTATTTAAAATTAACATTACATTTAGTAAAAAAGAAAACTAACCAACTCAAAATCAAGAAAATGAAATTTTACTATTTTAATAATTTATTAAAATTTTACATAAGTAATTTTGGATGTATAGGAATTAAAATCACCTCAATACTATACATGATTTACCTAGTATGAATCAAGGTGTCCATTGTCAGTTTAAAATTAACATTTTTGTTCAAAAAGTTTCAATCAATAAAAACTGAGAAAACAAAATCATAATATCTTGATAATTTAGTAAAATTATTTAGAATTAATTTTTGACATGTAGTATTCATTCTCACATCACACAGATACATGATGTGATCGATAAGACTCATGGTGCGTGTTTCTTGTTTAAAATGGAAATTTTGTAAAAAAGACGAGTGGCATACTCAAAACCAAGTAAATGGATTCATATTAATTTTATACATTATAAAAATTTTCCATAAGTCATTAGATATGTGTATAAATAATTCCCATATCAATCTAATAGAGATGTTCTAGTTATGACTCATAGTGTTCGTTGTCAGTTTAAAATTGACATTTTAGTTCAAAGCGTGCCACCCACAGAAAACCAAGAAAACATGCTCATATTTTCTTGGTAATTTAGTACAATGATTCATAATTTATTTATGAAATTAATGAATTATAATCACTTAAAAATGAGACATGATGTGGTAAGTATGACTCAAAGTGCATGTTACATATTTAAAATGACAATTTATTAAAATGGACAAGTGACATTCTCAAAACTAAGAAAATGAATTCTTACTATTTTATTTAATTTTTAAAAATATTAATATGTCATTAGGGACATGTAGGAATCATCCAAACCAAAATACGATGTATGTTTTGATCGGTATGACTCCATATGCATCTTTTTATATAAAATTGACATTAATTTTAGTAAAAAAGACAACTGACTTACTTAGAACCATGAAAATGCATTTAGGATGTTTTTATACATTATTAAAACTATATATATGTCATCTAGGATGTGTATTAATCATTTTCACCTTAATCTGATACATTGAGTTAAAGATGTGACTCAAAGTGTTTGTTATCAGTTTAAAATTGAGATTTTTGTTCAAAAAATTTCACTCACCGAAAACAAAGAAAATGCGCTTCAATTGAATTGATAATTTTATAAAATAATTCATTATTCATTTGGGACATGTAGGAAATATCCTCACATAAACTGGATATATTATGTGACCTATATGACTCAAAGTGTATGTTTCTATTTTAAAATGTTATGTTAATAAAAAAGACATGTGACATCTCAAAAATAAGAAAATGAATTCATATTATTTTGATACTTTAGGAAAATTATCAATAATTCATTTAGGATAAGTAGGAATCTTTTGAACCTAAATATGATACACAGTATGACCGGTATGACTCTAAGTGAGTATATTTATTTAAAATCGACATCAATTTTAGAAAAAAAGACAACCGACAAACTTAAAACTGAGAAATTGAGTTCAGATTTTTTGGATACTTTAGAAATAAAATCCATAAGTAATTTGTGACATGTATGAATCCACTACACCTCAATCCAACACAATATGTGTCAGGTATCATTTAATGTTTTTATTATTAGTTTAATATTGAATTTGTAGTTCAAAAAGTGCCACTCACTGAAAACTGAGAATATGTGCTTAGATTTTATTGAATATTTTTGAAAAATATTTATAAGTCATTATTGATGTGTAGGAATCATTATCACATAAAAATGACACATTATGTGTTCGGTATGACTCAATGTATGTGTTTCCACTTTAAAATGACAATTTAGTAAAAAATGCAACTAATGTACTCAAAAATGATAAAATAAACTCAGATTGTTTTTATACATTAGTAAAATGACCAGTAAGTCATTGAGACATGTAGGAAATATATGAAACTCAACTCAATGATTATTGTGACAGATATGACTCTATGTGTGTTTTTTTATTTAAAGTTTACAATAATTTTATTAAAATAGACATGAGAGATACCTAAAACTAAGAAAACCCATTCAAATTATTTTGATACATTATAAAAATGATCTATAAATCATTTGGGACATATTTGAATAATTCAAACATCAATATGATGTATGGTGGGACCAATATGACTCTACGTGTGTCTATTTATTTAAAATTGGCATTAATTTTAGTAAAAAGGAAGCTGACCTACTCAAAACCAAGAAAATGTATTTGTATTTTTATAAATTAATAAAATAATATATATGTCATTTTGGATGTCTAGGAATCAACCTCACCTCAATCCAATACAATACAATCCTGGAATGACTCAAAGTGATTTTTATGAGTTTAAAATTGACATTTTAGTAAAAAGAAGTGTCGTTTTCTAAAATCCTGGTACACATAATTGTATTATCTTGATAATTTTGTATAATGATTCATAAGTCATTTTTAATGTGAAGGTATCAGTATCATGTAAAAATGACACATGATGTGACTGGTATTACTCAAAGTGTGTGTTTCCAGTTTAAAATCATCAATTTAGTAAAAAGATAAATGACATACTCAAATCTGAGAGAAAAAATTCATATTATTTTAATACTTTATGAAAATGATAAATTATTCATTTGGGACTTTTATGAGTCATAAAAAACTCAATCTGATGCACAGTGTCACCAATATGACTCTATGTGCATATTCTTATCTAAATTTGAAATTAATTTTAGTAAAAAAGACCACTGGAATGCTCAAAACTATGAAAAGACATTTATATTGTTTTGATACAATAGGAATATGATAAAAATTTCCTTTTGATGTGTAGGAATCAACCAAACCTCAACATGATACCCTATTTTCCTGGTATAACTAAAAGTGTCAGTTATCAGTTTAAAATTGACATTTTATTTCAAAAAAAACACTCACTGGAAAACAATAAAACTTGCTCGAATTGTCTTAATAATTTTGGAAAATTATTTAAAATTTATCTTTAATGTGTAGGAATTAGTCTCCCATAAAAGTGACACACGATGTGACCAGTATGACTCAATTGACTAATCATATTTATCTTATACTTATTTAGTTAATTTTTGTAGAGACAATAGATGAAGATGAACATGAAATAGTGTGATGTGAAAGAATCAAAATGAAACTCAATCTAATACAAAGTGTTTCTGGTATAACTGAAAATTTAGTTTGAAATAAAAAATTTGTTTTTAATTTAATTCCTTATATTATTACATGTATAAGAATTATTTTCTTATATAGAGGTGTAATTTTTCTCGAGTAGGGGTGGTTTGTTCAACAATAGCATGATTTGGGGTCATGGAAAATAAGACACATTGATTTTTTGGAATGTATGTGATAATTTGTAATTACAAATGTAATTTTATAAACTAGTGTTTGAAAAGTATTTAATATAGATTTTCCCCTAGTATATGATTTATTAAATTTTATTTTATTTAATATCTATATTGGTACCTAATTTTACTAGTTTTGGGTGTTTTTTCTAGTGTTGTAGTGTTCTATCATAATACATTATAATATTCCCCTTTATCAGTGCTACTAAGTGAACTGATAATGGATGTCTTTATCATCACTACTAAATTCACTAATAAAGGAGGCCCTTATTAGAAGTTCTGAAAGCAATAAAAAAAGCTCCATGATTTTAATCACACTTTGATGGTCGGCGCTTTTGTATCACTACAAAATGCCAATTTTAGCACCGTTTGAGGAATGTTCTCTAGTAGGGGTTGGATTATGTTGAATAAAAGGACACTTATTTTTATTTCATACTAATAAAAAACTGAAATATATTTCATAAATACATGATTAAAAGAAAAGGACTAAAAATGTTTTTTATTTGAACAAAATCATTACTTCTATTTACAAAATGATATATATACTTCTAGGTTAAACATTATATTTTTATATGATTTATATTAATTATTTAATATATATTTTATCTATATTTTTATAAATCATTCATGTTATTTTTATATCATTATTATATCAAAAAAGTGACAATTTTGTGAAATCAGTTTTTACACTATTCACCTAAAAATAATATATTTCTAAAAAAGATAAAAAAATTCCCTTAGAAAAAATTGACATGATGAATTCAAAAGTGAAATTAATTTATTTATATTAAATTTATAAATTTGTTTAGCTAATTTTTTAATCACATTATTTAATAAACCCATGTTCAATATGATATAGTTTCTTTAGAAAGAAAAATTGCATACTATATTTGAATATCAGGTGTTACATTCTTCCATCTTTTAAAATTTTCATCCTCAAAATTTCTAGGATGTAACCTCATTAATAGATGTGGGAAGTTCTTCATCAATGATTATTCAGGTTCCCATGATTCCTCTTTTATTTTATGATTTCTCAAAATAACCTTCACCAATCAAGTCATTCGATTTTCCAACACATGTTCTCCAGTGTAAAAAATTTGGATGGGATCTTCATTGTATGTTATAAGAGGTACTAATTGTATTTTATTTCGAAGTGAGAACATGTAGTTCCTCAATAAGAATATATAGAACACATGATGAAATTTAAATAATCTAAGTGGTATTTCCAAATGGTAATCCACACCTCAAATTATTTCTGTAATTTCAAATGGCTTGATGTACTTGAGGCCTAGTTTCCCTATCTCACTAGAACTTCTAACACCCTAACATGGATATAACTTCAATAAGTCATGATATCCCACTTGAAATTATAAATTCATTCTTTGGTTGTCCAAAAAAATCATTTTCCATCTTTGAGAGGCCTCTATATGACCCTTAATTGTTCTTACTTTCACCATTATCTCCTCAACAAGTTCTTGGAAAAAAATCTTCATTTCACCACCTTCATCCCAATATGTTTCTATACGAAATCATTTCACAAAAAATTATTTATAAGATTCGATTTTAATCCTCTAATGGAAGCTATTATTATATTATAATTCCAAAAAAGGAAAATATTTGTCCCACATGGCTTGAAAGTGATGTGATCAGGACCTCAATAAGCCTTCTAATGTATGAATACTATTTTTAGACTATACATCTATCTAAGGATGATATGTAGGGTAAAAAATTAGCGTAGTGCTGAGAGACTTGTAAGTAATTTTATTGAATTTCAATGTAAACCATGGGTCATGATCATATACAATCGAAATAATTGCACCATTAATTCTCATAACTTCATTAATATGTATTCATATTAGGCACACAATTGGTAGATATTACCTTATAGTGAGGAAACAAGTAGACTTTGTAAGAAAATAAAAAACTCAAATGGCACCAATTTTTGTTGGATTCTTTTGAATTCTAGGGATAAATTCCATAATAACATCATCCCATTTATAGAAAAAAATAGTTGTAGACTTTATAAATACTTTAAGATGTTGTCTCTCAGCCTTTAACTATTGAAGAAATAGAAATATTAATGGATATTTGGAAATAACATATTTGATATTATCCCAAAAAAGTTCCTTTAAATCCTCATTCATTTTGTTTCACTCATGGTGTATAGAGAAATTTGAGAAATGAGATTAATTTAATTATTGTATTTTTATCTCAAGCATGATGAAATAGATATAATCTTTCAAATTACAATATATAATCTTCATAGATGAAGTCTAAAAATATCCTATCATTTAAATTTTCATTTTCAATTGAAATTTTTTATAATAAGGATAGAAAATTTATATTTTATCCAATAAGGATGGGTTGTACATCAATTTTAATTGATGTGACGTTTCACCATCCTTAATGATTATCATATACAAATTTACTAAATATATTAATATAATATATTTTCTTATCCATATTTTAGTCAAAACTCAATGATCTTTCTTACTCAACACAACTTCTACTTTATTTTCCATCCCAAGGTGGTAGTGTACTAAGAAATCATAATCCTTGAGTAATTTTGGAAATAACCTTTATCTTTTGTTGAGCTATTTCTATGAGAAGATGTATTTCAAAGTTTTGAGATACGTATATATTTCACATTTTCACCACAATGGTAATGCCTCCATATCAGCAATGCAAAGATTACTTATACCAACACAAGAACTTGGGTTGGATAATTTTATTCATGTATCTTTAATAGTCTTAATGCGTATAAATTGACTCTATCATTACCCATAAGGACATATCCAATTCCCTTCATTGATGTATCACTATATATCACAAATCCTCACCTTTCTAATATTTATGTTAATAATGGTGGATTGGCCAATATCCTCTTTAATTAATCAGAACATTCTCTATATTATTTTTACTATATGAACTTAACCCATTTACTTTTAAAATTGGTTAACAAGTTTTTTAATCAAGAAAATGTTTAAAAAAACATCCATAGTAACCTTATAATCAAAAGAATCTACATACCTCAGTTATATGTGATAACATCAGACATTCCATCACTGCCTTTCCCTTTGAAGGATAGACTTTTCTTCCATACTTAGAGAAAATATGGCCCTGAAAATAAATTTCATTAAAATATAAATCAATTGTTTAAAAATTTTAATATAGATCATTTTCTCTATGATTCTTAAGAATGATTCTAAAATGAATCTTATACTAATCCTATCCTTTATAGTTTATCAAGATATATTCAACTAATACTAGAATGAAATGATCTATATATTCCTTGAATACACTCTTAATCATATACATAAAAAACATTGGTTCAATTATTTGATCCAAAGGGAATTAATATAAATTTATATTGTCCATACCTCGAATGAAATTTCATATTTGGAATATATTCCTTGATTACTTATAGTTTATGATACCAATAATGAAGATAAATATTTAAAAATATTAATATACTTGTATTTGGTGAAAAAATTCATCAATATAGGGAATAATATACTTGTTCATTATATAAATGAAATTGATTTCTCTGTAATATATCCCCAACATCATAGACCCATACTTCTTCTTAACAAAATGTAATTTGGGATCCCCATGTTGATATACTAGAATGTATAAATCCCCTATCACAAAACTCCTATTGTTGTTTCTTTAGTTCCACTAATTCAATGATGGCTATAATGTATTGAGAATTAGATATAGATTTTGTATCAGAGATGAGAACAATAGTAAACTCAACTTCTTTCTCCAGAGGATGTCCGTGTAGTTCTCTAGGAAACACATCTTTGTCTTCCTACACAATATGTACATCTCCTATTATAGGGAAACATTTTCCTTTCATTATTTTATTAGCTCTTATTATCCAAGAATTCTATTAAGAAGTGCTAATGGAGACACATATAGACATGATTCAAATGATTTTCTCTCCCTTACAAAGATAAGGCGTTACAATTCTACATTATAAATCTTAATCTTTTTATCTTGGAAATAAGTTTTTTCATTATAATTTGAAATCCAATGAAAACCAAGGATTATATCAAATTCAACCATATGATTAATAATCACGAACAAATAAAAAATGTGGAATATGAAACAATATACATTATTAGAGCTAGTGAAGAGCACTAAAAAGGGATTTTATTTACCAGTGCTAGTTTTCTTAGCATTGATAAAGGATTACCTTTATCATCACTTTTAATGCTAAAAAAAGGTTCCTTTAATAATTCTTTTTTTAGTACGGATAAAGTAAACCCTTTATTAGTGATTTTTTACCACTGATAAAGTTCCCAATCACATTTCCATGTCCCACATCAAACTATTGAATGTGTGGATGCTTTTTTATATATGTGTCTACCACAAGTCAATCTCTAAAGTATGTTATGGGTATGATTTCCCACATACACTCTTCACACACATTCATATGGGACTATGGGCTTAGGTGGGTAATGAACAACACTTTCCTTCCAACCGTTTATCCCACCATCATATGGCCGGGTTAGACCACTTACCCCACAATCCATGCCCATACATCTGGGCCTATACACGGCATGTCCTACCATTTCTAATATATACTAATAATTTTTTTTAAAAAAATAAAAGTATTACAAATATTGAAAAAATTATTAATTAAATAATTATTCATAAATTATATATATATATATATAATTATTAATAAACATTATATATATTAAATATTGAAATATAAAATGAATAAATTGAAATAATTAGACAATTAAAAATTAAAATGTGTAAATTTAAAAAATATTAAAAATTTATTGAATTAAATAATTATTTCTAAATATAATATACATATTTTTGATAGATATTACAAAATAGTATATATTAAATATATAAATATATATATATATTTAATAAATTCATATAATTAAATAAATAACTATTAAAAATTAGTAAATTAGAAAATATTATAAAATTAATTAATTAAATAATTTATTAAAATGAATAAATTTAATTTACACAGACACATATATATTATAAATATTAATAAAGATTATATATTAAATATATATATATATATAATAAATAAATTTTAATAATTAAACAAAAAAATTAAAAATGGATGAAAAAAATAAAAAAAAAAAATTTATAAAACAATTATTAATAGAAATGAATAAATTTAATATATATACACACACACACATATATATAATAATTAAAAATATTAATTTATAATATATATTAATTATAAATATATAAAATGAATAAAATTTAATAATTAAAAAAATATTAGCGTCTTATTAAATTTTTAAGGTGTTTATACATAATTAATCATCTACACATTTAATATTTTTAATGTATAAATATTTACATATATATTTATATATATAGTATCTTATAAAATATGATTAATATAATACAAAATATTTATGATTACATTAAATAATTCATATTTTTATTGAAGAATGACTTATAATTAAAAAATAATATTAATTGAAAAAATTGAATTATTATATTGAGTAATGGAAATTTAATAGAATGTTCTTTGATTTTTCAATTTAACATATATTAAATATGTTTTTCATTAATTTCACAAATAAATATATGTAATTAATGAATTTTCATATACAATGCTAACACACAATTATTTATGTAACTAATGAAATCTTATATAGAAACACTTGCATCGAATATTTATGTAATTTATTCAAATTTTAATATTCAAATAAAAAATTAATTTAGAAACTTGATATTTCTAATATATTTTTTTAGTCAGTTAATTTTATTTACTTATTTTTTATATTATTACAATTATATTTATTTATTCATTTTTAATATTTTTAGTTTTTTGAATTAAATTATTTTATAATATTTATTTCCATAAATTTATTTATTTTGTTTTAATATTTTCAATATCTATTCATATTTGGAATTCATTTTCCCACCACATCGGTGGATGGTGTCATGATGCTATGACCTCTGGATATGGATGCATCTTCGATGGAATCCCTTAAGGCGATGGTGGTTCTGGATGTGTCTCTAATAGAACCCTTGATGGCGGTAGAGGCTAGTTCATAGGATGTGTATTTGGTGGAAGCTTCTTCTCTACAGGTGGTGGATGGTTCGTATGCTGAAGACAAAGTTTTTTTTAAGACTACTGGCTCAGATCCAAATAATTTGTGCCATGACCAGTATAAGGAAAATTTTTCCTATGCTAAAGCTATGGTTGCAGGGACATCAAAGCTAACGCCTACAATTGACTCTAATGGAGTTTATCCCCTGGATCGATAGCCCCTACTTTCCTTCCAGGAGCCTTGTGTAATGAGGAATTTGTGTCGAATCATCGTATCTTTGATGATATATGGGGGGACCTTAGATCTTCATCATAAAAAATCACAAAGACGGGTGAAACTAATTTGTTTGAATCCATTCAAGGATTCATCATAGAAAAGGCAATGGATTGTAGTAATTCAATTATTGTGAATTTATCATTGTGAGAAAGAGAGCATTGTTGGATTCTGTCAGATCTTAAGAAAAGCCTTCTTGAAATATGGGTCTTGGTTGGTTGGAAGATTGCATCATTGGGAAGGGGATTTTTTCATATTTTCTTTCCAAGTGTGGCTATAAAATCCAAGGCATGGGGGATTGATGGTATGAACCTGGAGCCTATTTTCCTCAAGATATAGGATTGGGACCCCTCCATCAATCTGTAAAATACAAAAAACATGATTTCTAATATTTGGCTTTGAATTCATGGTTTGAGTTGTTTCCTATGGAACCCCCAGATATTATTGGAAATTAATTTAGCTATAGGTGTTCCAAATAAGATGGGAAAGGATATGAAAAAAAAGATATAGTCATTTTGATCTTTTTCTTGTGGAGGTATACTTATCATGTCCTCGGATGAAAAATAGTGGTTCTTTTGGTTGATGATTTTCAGTTTGGTTTGACTATTGATTATGAAAAAGTGTCTGATTTTTCTATGGGATATCAGAACATGGGATATACATTTATTAAATGGAGAAAATGATTTGTTTGCAACTCATGTGGGGTGATAGGTCATTCATATAATATTTTTAGGCACGCTTAGTCCAATGGATCCTCTTCAAATGATAAGGATACCCATGATGATATAAGACAATAGGGTAATCTTGTTCCTGGCATTCAGTGTCAAGAGTATGATACTCCATTGGTGGATACTGAGTAGGCACCTGCTCATATCCTGGAAATTAACCTAAAACACAAGTTTCATGAGGAAGGAGATATGATATATCACAATACTGATATTATAGAGGGTGATCAATCTAATTACCCAAATAAATTAGGCTGGGAAGAGGAAGGGGTTGTAAATCATGATGGAATTCATTTGCAGAACCATGGTTCAAAGAAATTAGGGTAAGATGCTATTAGTGGGAATGAGTAGAATGTAGGGAATGTTGGTCAAAAATCCACTGATAATTGTAATGGGAAAGAAATATATAGGCATCCATAGTCTATCATAGACAGAATGGAGCTGATTGAACGTGATATTAGGGTGCAAGTTGCAAAAGATGATGCTTCAAGATTCATTAATGTCTCTATAGATCATCCTCTCCCACTTTTGGAACTAGAATGGGATTGGAATAAAATAAAGACTTCGAGGCGAGGTCGGCATCCGAAAAACCATGGATTAGGATGTGGTTGGGATGACTGTGCTGCAAGTTAGCGTGGTTGATATACTATGTCTTCTTCCATGGATCTCACTCTCGAGCAGGTCGAAATCCTAGAAAAGTAATATGTTATCTTCAATCAGTAGAACACATAGTTGGAATGGGAATATCCTGATTATACTACTAATCATGGATTATGGGGATGATCTTGGTTTAACCCATTTGTAGATTTCTTTCCTCGATTTTGGATTTTTTTGTTGACCCTCTCCCTTCTCCACATTATGTAATTTCATTGATTTTTCAATAAATTTTGGTAGCAGTGGGTTCGCATGTCCCTTGAATCCTTTTGGTATTTATTTAATTAATCAAATCCATTTTTTAATATTTTTCAAGTGTGCTCATTTTCAATTATTCAATTTCATTCATTTGTAATATGCCTCAACTATATATTATATATTCCTTAATAATGTTAAAAATATATTTTTAAATTAATATTTTTATCATTATAAATAAATAGATATTATTTTTGTAAAAAGGTATTATTATAATTATAAATAATTAAGTATACATTTAAATAATTATTAAATTATAATAAATATATTTAAATAATTAATATAATTACTATATATATATTTATATAAAGCAATACGAAAATATAAAATGACATAAATATATTTACAATTATAAAATTATAATAATTATATTGAAATAATTAATATATTAACTATATTTATGTTAATATATCACATAAATATTTTATGATATAAATAAGTTTATAATTATTAATAAGTAATTATAAAAATATTTACAAAAATATTTATTTATTAATATATTTAAAAATATAAATTTACAATATTTATAAAATTATATATTTTTAATTATAAATAAATAAATATAATTTTTAAAAAAGTATTCATATATGTATAAATAAGTAATTATATATTTTATAAATCATGAAATTATAATATAGATAATTAAATAATGAATATATTTAAGGGATTTATAATTATAATTTTATATATATTATATATATATTAGTAAATAACTATATGTAAGGAATTAAATACATATTAGATACGAATATTTATAAACATATTTTTAAATATATTTATTTAAAATTATAATTATAAATCATTATCTAAATAAATCCAACTTTGTTAGCACTAATTTTATGGCTATGATAAAGATACATTTTTCAGTGCTTGTTTAGTGATGAAAATGATATCTCTTTATTAGTGCTAAAGAATCGGTTATAAAAGTAATATTTTTGAGTGATACAGTTTATAACTAATAAATATTACTTTAATCACTGATTCTTTAGCACAAATAATGATATATTTGTATCAATGCTTCAAAAGAATCGATAAAGTGGTCTTTTATAAGCACTTTTATTTATCACTAATAAAACCCCTCTTTATCATCTCTTTTTTGGAAGTGATGATAATACCCTCCCCATTATTTTAAAAAGTACCCTAACTGAACAAATTTGTGTTGCACTGGTCAAGATCTCACAGATGTCTAGTGTTGTCGGCACTCTCCATCAACCTTATCTTGGATGGTTTATTCTTCAAATATAATGTATGTTTTTTCCTCATCCTCCCTTATTGCTTGGTTGTTTGGGTTTAGTGAAGTCAGATAGTGCATTTTTATCTCGTATTTATGGTCTTGTGGTTCCATGTTTATGGTATCTACTCATTCTATTTCATTTTATCCTCCATCCATTTTCTTGTTTATCCTCCCTCACTACTTCACTCTATTATCGAAACCCTAGTTGGGTTCATGTTATAAAATTTTAATGTATCAATCTTTAGTGTGTCCATGTTACATTTAAGATCAATGTATCACCATTTTTAGGGAGTTTTTTCATATATGCATATTCCTGGAAGTTGATTCCATGTTTCCCCTATTTTAAAAACATACCTTGGATGACTTAATTTTTATCAGATATTTATATTATGATTATGTTTATTTTGGGGGAAATAGTTAGTTTTTCATAGAAACTAAAAAGGGTAATCTTTTTCCTTTTGTTTGAAAAGGGATGTTTTCATGTCCTATAATTAAATAAAATTTATATTTGGTTTTAAGTTTTTAATATATATTATTTAATGAATGAACATTTTCTTTAGTAATTTAGAATATTTGAAATTGGTTTAGTCTGGTTTATGATTTAGTATAATGTTTTGTTTTACGTTTGACATGTGATTTAATTTTGGATTTTTGTTACATAAAAAAATAGGTTTTATATGATGGGTTTACTTCTACAGTTATCTGTAATTTAGGGATTTGATCATTCATGTGATTTTGATGATGCTTCATACTAGTTTTAATTGAATGAAATAAAATATGGTTTTAAAATATATTTTGGAATTAAATTTCAATTTTAAAGAGGTTTCACATTACAATGGATTTTAAATGTTTATTCCAAATAATTGTTCCAAAGGCTAGTTTGGTACATTAAAAAGAGAATTCTGAATTATATCGTTTTAACAATGTTTTCAACTGTTAAATTATCAAAAAAATACTATTTTTATTTCTATATATTTTTTTTCTTGTGTATATCTAAATTCTATGATATAAATGTATAGTGATTTTGATAACTATTACTTTTCAGTATAAAGGATACTTAAATTCATGATTATATGATTCTTATTATGCAACTTAATATTTTTAAAAAATTATTTGAAATCGGTTGTATCATGATTTAAATTAAAAATTGGCCTTTTTAAGTGAGGAAAATGAATTATTATTGAATATAGTATCATTCTATCAATATTGAACAAATTATTTCCATATATACATAAATTTTTATCCAATTATATTTTTGAATGTGTTGTTAAGTGTTTATAAATTAAATTTATGTCTTCATATCATGTTTGGTATGTTTTATTCACAAAAAAATGTCTTAAGGCTTAAGGTTGATTTTTTTTGTTTCAATGTTTTTCATGGAAATAAATGAGTTTCCTTAAATTTTATTTATTTTAATGTTTATTTGAATATTTTTTCTAGATATTAAAAAGATATATTAAAATCAAGGTATGTGATCACTTGTGATCCATTTCTCCAATGAACCATCTTTATTGGTTTTTTATTTTCCCAAATGGATTTAACAATGCATGAACAAGAAGTCTTATTTTTCCTCGATGTACCCCACTGATGCTCCACCCAATATCTCTTTCCTTGAGCCATTATTTGTTCACATCATCTCTCTCCTTCAAGTTCATTAAATTTTAACTAAAATAAAATATTCTTGTTTTTTATATAAAATATAATTCTTCTTAACTTATATGCCATGTACACAATATTAATTTTATTTTGATCTATTTTTTATCATTATTAATAGTTTCAGGGTCCATTATAACTAATCTTTTATTAAATTTTTACTAATGTAAAGTATTTTGGGGTTTTTGATAAAATTAAATAGATTTTTTTTATATTGTAGGATACATGAAACATATCTAAGATTTATAACTCTATTTTTTAAATAGGGATTCATTAATGGGTTTTATTACAAATATATTTGTTGGTATTCAAATAATACATGGTATTTACTAATCTAAAAAAAGGAGGGCAAGATGGAATCCAAATTCACATCTGTC
Source organism: Viscum album (assembly GCA_963277665.1). NCBI lineage: Eukaryota > Viridiplantae > Streptophyta > Magnoliopsida > Santalales > Viscaceae > Viscum > Viscum album. Next base: position 359,292,947 of record OY728121.1, read on the forward strand.
ATCAATAACAGTTTAATCAATTGGTTTCATGAGATTCCAAGCTCCTTGATCCTATGTCAAAATCAGGTGATTTCAAGACCATGTAATTTTAAGAACCCGGGTTTTGCTGTGAAGGACTTTGGAATATTCTCGATGATATTCCAGAGCAGCGCCTTCAGACGGCGTGCGATTCCGAGCCCCGGAGTGGCCGGAATTAAATTTTCAGTGCGTTCACACTGGAAACGCCAAATAAATGGTATAACTCCTAAGCGGTGCACCGGATCAGGGATCCGAGTGTCCTAATGGGTCATAAATTGGTTGTTTACCCTAGGAACGACATAAAACTTGTCAGCGCAGGACGTTTGGACCCCTCGCCCGCTTCTGGAACGTTAAACGGATTAAATAAATTAATTAATTCGTTTAATGGCGAAACACTAGTATCTCTTAAACGGTGGCTCGGATTGGAAAAACGAGGGCACCGTTGAGTTTGGAGCGCGCCGTTTACCCTAGGAGGGGTGTAAGTTTTGCGGGCGCGGCCCATTTGTGAAAAATGGCCCCAGGGGCGTTTTCGTAATTTGGCGGCTTCAGACGCTAAGTGTAATAACTTTTGAAAGGGGTCTCGGATTAAAATTCTGAGACAACCGTTGTGCTTGGGAGGTGGTGTTTACCCTAAGGGAGCCTTAACCGTGACCCCGTCGGGTGTTCGGGTTCGGGCCGACGGGCGGGTGGTTAAGAGTTTTCTATTTAAACGCTTAACACACCACCTCCCTCTTCTCCTTCCCCTTCCCCCTTGGCAGCCCCTCCTCTCCTTCTCCTCCTCCACCTCCGGTGAGGTGGCTCCGGCGAGGTAGCTCCGGCAAGGAAGCGGTTCGGCGGCGATGCTCCGGGTAACGCCCACGAGGTAGGATCTTGTTGCGTTTTTTTTCTTTCCCGTACCTCATTTGAACCTAAATTTTACGTTCGAATTGTAGTTGGATTTTGGAACAAACCACATAAAATGCGTATTAGAGTTTTTCCTCTTTCCATCACTTGTTTCGGTTCGTAAATTCGAGGTACGAGGAGGCCGTAGCGGTCCGGCGCAGTTTACGGAAATTTTGGGGCGTTCCGGCTAGCCAGGGCGGCGGTCCGGCGAGCGGCAGGCGGTCCTGGCGGAGGCGGTGGCTTCGGCAGTGGCAGACGACGGGTGTTCAATGGAGGAGGTAGCCGGGTGCCTCGGCCGGGCGCAGCAAGGCGCGGCACCGTCGGCGTAGGCTGGCACGAAGGCGGGGCGGGGTCGTACCGCGTGACCCCGTGCGGCGACAGAGACCCGCGGTCGGCGGGTCTCCGCGGAGGATCGCGACCGGCCTCATGGCCGTTCGGCACGGCGTGGAATCATAGTCCACGGCCAGGCCTTGCGGATGAGCTGCGGGCCAGCCAGCGCGGACCGGTCCAGACCGGTCGGACCGGCCGGACCCGGCCGGTCCTATCCAGGGGGGAGGAGTTCGCCCCTCCGACTTCGGACACCCGTCATGTTCGCCACGGGTGTCCGTTTTGCGTGTTTTCTGCGGCGGCGTGGAACTGACGCAGAGGCGGTCTTTTTGAGATGGTTTCGGTAATTTTTAATTCCCAAAACGATAGGCCTTGGAGGCGCGACACGTCTTTAAGTGGACGAGCGTTTTTCCCGAGATCCTTTTTTTGGGCGGCGCGGATGCATCCGACGTCCGTTTTGAGCGCCGTCAGTGGCGTTGTGACCCTGGCACTGAGGCAGAGGTTTCCAGGGTGGTTTTGGATGTTGAGGTTGGAGTTTTGGTGTGGGCCCCACGGCCCGTCTTTTGAGCTGTGTGCAGGTTTTAGCGACTTTTTCACCGGACGTCCGATCGGATGTTTTTCTGAGGGCATCGCATTGGTGCAATCCCCCCACTGTAATTCCGCACGTTGGTGTGGGGCCCACGAGGGTCGTATGGGCGTCGATCGTGATTTTCCATTTTAATCACCGGGCGACCGTTTTGGAAAAGTGAATAGTCCATCTTGTGTACTTTTTCGAGAGGATCGCAACGGTGTGATCTGTTCGTTGAGTTTTGGGACCAGGATGTGGGTCCCATGTGGCGCCGCTCGTGTGCGGTGCGCTGGAACGCATCTTTTTCTCCGGGTACCCGTTCCACACCAATAAGCAGTCAATTTGACATGCTTTTCCGAGAGCTTTGTGATGGCGCAGTCCGATCGACCTTTTTCGGGGACGTGGTTTGGGACCCACCCGACCTGGCTACGGTGAATAGTACCTTTTTCACTGGGTGTCCATTTTGGGTGATTGATTACTCAATCCCGTGTGTTTTTTCGAGGGGATCATAGTGTCTTGATCCGTTAGATCAGTTTCGAGATCTTGGGGTGGGCCCTACACGGGTTTGGTCACGGTGAATTGTACCTTTTTCACCTGTTGACCGTTTTGGGCGAGTGAGTAGTCTAACTCGCGTGTTTTCCTGCAAGGATTACAACGGTGTGATCTGTTTGGCTGTACGGAGCCTCTTGCATGATCTTGTTAAATGTGGAAGCATGGAAGGTGCTCCAGTGGTGGTTCGCCCTACCTTTTTTGTAATGGACCCTTAGCGTGTGATCGCGCACTCTTGGGAGAGTGATATAAATGGTTCATGAAATGTGGTTGGATGTGCCTCGGCCGATGAGGTGGTAGGTTGGAGTTGTTATGTCATGCCTTCGCATTGACGTTGGTTGTCGTGTGCATGATAGCCTATGGGATGAAATGAGGTATACTCTGGGAGTATACGGGAGCACTTGGAGGTATGTGTGGTTTGCACCTGAGATGTTTGTGCGCTCAGTTGGGGTTGACATGGGGCCACACGTCGTGTGGGACCCATGTGCGTGCCCTGTTCTACTTTGCGTACTTTGACCTCTCACGACGTAGAGGGTCCCTCTGTGCTCGTTTTTTTGACTAGTAGGGTGGAGTTTTTCCCCTGGCTCTGTGCTCGTTTGTTTGACCAGCAGGGTTGAGTGGTCTCCCCCTGGTTTCGCTCTCAATAGATCGCCCGGTAGCGGTGCTAGTGGAACCCCGTGATGGAACATGCGCTGAACCCCTTCGGGGTGAGTAGTTCTGGAGTTGGTGGTTGCACGATACCCACTCCGTGTTCGGTTGGCCAGTGTTGTACCCTCCAGTAGAGATGGCCAGAGCATTTCTGAGTTTTACCCTCCAGAGGGGCTGAGCAGTGGGTTACTCATCGACTTCTACGAGTTTACCCTCCAGTAGGGCTGGGAAATGGGTTTCTCACTGACTTCTAGGGTTTTACCCTCCAGCAGAGACTGGGCAGTGGGTCACCCGACACTCATAGGGTCTACCCTCTAGCAGAGACTGGGTAGTGGGTCGCCCGATGCTCTTAGGGTCTACCCTCCAGTAGAGACTCGGCAGTGGGTCGCCCGACGCTCTTAGGGTCTACCCTCCAGCAGAGACTAGGCAGTGCGTCACCCGATGCACTTAGGGTCTACCCTCCAGCAGAGACTGGGCAGTGGGTCACCCGACGACCTCTTAGGGTCAACCCTCCAGCAGGGCTGGGCAGTGGGTCGCCTGATGATGTATTAAGGTCTACCCTCCAGCGGGGTAGGGCAGTGGGTCTTCTGATGATGTATTACGGTTTACCCTCCAGTAGGTCTGGGTAGTGGGTCACCTAATATCATATTATGAATTACCCTCCAGCAGGGCTGGGTAGTGGGACACCCGTTGACATTCCAGACTCAGACCTATCTACTAGGCTAGTCTGTGGCTTTCCTCCATGATCACCGGAGTGGGACCCTTGGTTGTACGGGTCAGTGATGTAATGGCTTTGACATTGAGAATGCCTCTCGACCGCGGGGCAGGGACGAGTTGTGGTTTGACGTTCCCCCAGAACTCTCAAGTACGAGGGGCACTTTCCCCACCGAGATGCATTCCTGTGACGCGATCTAAAACCATGCGGGCGATTCAGTGCCGCGCAAAGAGGATAGTGTCGAGGTGTGGTGATTGGGCCCCTTGGCTTGAGGTTCGGGGCAGACGTGTGGGATGTTGGGCATCGATGGTGTTACTTCTAGGACTGTTGGTTACACCTTTCTTGAGCTGAGCTACGAGATGGAGATCCCCTTACGAGCTTTTTTGGTCTTCTTGTAGAGCATATATATATGTATATACCTTGTTCGAGTACCCGCTTCTTGGGATTGGTTACTCTCCCTCCAGGAGAGGCGAAGACGTGCAGGGTATGCCACGTGATTTCCATGTCTAGCTTCTCGTGGTGGGACGAGTCTACTCTCCTGCTATAGGTAGAGAAGACTCGATGGGAAGTTCATCTTCTCACCATTTCCTGCTCCCTGTGTCTGGATGAGTCTACCTCCATTCTCTTGTTGGGTTTAGCTGGACTCTTTAATGTACTCTCTGTTGTACCCCTTTACTTTCCTTTTCGCTCTACTTCTCACCCTTCGGTACCTCCTTTTGTTGCTCCCTCGAGCCTTCGGGGTATCCTACTGAGTATTTTTATACTCACCCCTGCTTGGGCTTTGCCCACACTTGGTGTGCCCTTTCAGACGACGGACAAGTGGAGCATGACTTCAGTGGAGCGTAGGAGCTTGGGATCTTGGACCGAGTGCGGTGGTCGTGGCTAGGTTCTAGTTGGGAGACCCATCAGTTTTTTCATTTTGTTTACCTATTTCCGGGTTGTGGCACTTCTTGGTTGGGCGCGTGTTTTGCCCATTTTCTTTTTAGTTTGTACTTTGTACTTGTAGAGGTCGATGCACTCTGTGGTTTATTTATAGCAGTTGTTCTTTTTACTCTTCTTGTTCTTTCTTTTTACTCTGCACTTTTTCATTGAGTGTACTGCATGTGGGTGTGTACAGGTACTTAGGAAAAGGCCTCCCCTAGTTTTTGTGCCTTCGGCGCTGGTCGCCAGCCCCTGGCCTATGGAGGCGGGCTTGGGGTAGTTTCGGCTCAAGTCCGGGTAGGGTCGGGTCGTGACAAAGTGCTATCAGAGGTGGTTCATTCCTTGTAATGTTGTGCGGATGTCCCTAAAAGAGGAATTGGTAGGGATTTAGGGCAACAGTGTTAACGTGTCTCGAGAGCGGCTCTCAGGCTAGGGAGTCCAGTGATGGTACGGCAGCCGACGTATCCATTCACCAGGACCTTGATAACCTGATTGTCGACTCGGCATGCTGAGGCACTTGTTTTAGGGAAATTTGTTTGTGCATCACATAGGATTGAGTCTTTGAATGTCCTTCTTGAGTCAGCTCCCCATCGTTGTTGTTGTGGTATATACATATATTCTCATCTGACTGCGACACTCCTTGATAATATTCTGGATGTCTCCGCAAAGACAGCCAGCCCAGATACCAGCTTTGGTGTGTGACGACGACCTTGTGAGCTATGAGGCCTCAGTCCAGAACCCATCATGCGAGCCCTTTCTCTAGGTGGGCTGGTAGCAGCACCCCCACCTGTTGAGCAGCAGGCAGTTTCAGCAAAGTAGGTTGAGCTTGAGCGCAGTTTGAGCGCGCTCCGTGAGTTCCAGCGGTAGGGACCGCTGGGATTCAGTGCTGAGCTAGACCCTCAGGCAACCGAGGTTTGGCTCGAGTCAGTGGTTATCCTTTTTGGGCTTGTACAGACGCTGACATGTCAGAGAGTGGCTTTGGCAGACACCCTTTTTCGTGGAGCAGTTTAGCGTTGGTGGAGTCTGGTGACTCAGTTTCTTGAAGAGTCGTCGCTTTCGTGGGACGACTTATAGTTGTCGTTTTGAGAGGAGTTTTTCCCCTCCTGCTTTCACTTCTTTCGGATTCAGGAGCTCCTGCAGTTTCAGTAGGGAGGGATGATGGTAGCCAAGTAAGTGGCTAGTTTTGCAGACCGTGCATGCTTTTACCCGGGCTTGGTCCATGACGACAACATCCGAGCACGGAAGTTTGAGCAGGGTCTCCACCGAGAGATTCGTGCTGTCATAGTACCCTTGGAAATTTCCACATATGCCGGGGTTCTAGATAATTTGCTGCTGACAGAGGGATTCCTGTCATTTTTTGCGGTTGGTAGTGGTAGTTGGCGCGACGGAGCCAGGACGTCTGCCGTAGCTAGCAGGCACCGGAGGACAGGACCTCGATGCGGGTGGCCTTCCCACTGCCGGTTTCGAAGATGTGGTCGTATACCACAGTGGCGCTGGAGGGCACCAGGGCAGCCCATAGAGCATCGGTGCTATGCTTCTGACGGGCGAGGTCACTCGGCACGAGACTGCCCGACCCGAGTTGCTGAGAGCTACGGGCAGGCAGTAGGCACACCACCACGGCAGAGGCAGCGCCGTGATCGAAGTTGTGGCCAGAGAGGTGGTGCTAGCAGAGGAGTGGGAGGAGCTGGAGGTGGGGGATGACGTTACGAGATCTCCCCGTCACCACTAGGCGGTCCACGTCAGGCTCCGAGAGCTGACGGTTGGGACCGAGGACAACCGCAAGCTTTGGATGTCTACGATCCTCCAGAGCATGGGATGGTGATAGGTACCCCTTGCGACTCTTCTACTTTTTGCAGTAGAATTGTTAGACTCTTCCTGTGAAATTGTTTCCTCCCTCCTCATTGTTTTAGGTGTTACTAGGGTGACGCAGGGCGTCGGGTGTAACCCTGTGTTGGTAAGGAAAAAGGCGTGGGACCTTTTTCCTTTAGTCGATGGTGTCGACTCCTTCGCCTTTCGAGCGTGTAAGAGAGCATCGACTGTGGAACCTTGTGTGGCCAGATATACTTGGGTGTTTCACCATATGGATATTCTAAAGGAGGGAATCACCAGGCCTTGTGTCAGGTGCATGTGGGGATTCCAGTCACGGCTTGTAACGTAGAGGTTTGACCGGGGAGGTGAGCTACCCCTGAGGGCCTTCGGGCCGTTTGAGACCGTGCAAAGGGATGGCGAGGTACCCTACCGCCTTGCCCTAACCCCAAAGTCTGGAGTGGGTCCACGACATCGGCATGGGCCGACCTAGCATGGACAGATCAGTCCTTTGGTCTGTGTGCGGTGACGTAGAGCTGTGCGTGGGTTCTTCTGGGTAAGGGAAAGCCAGGTGTCAGCTTAGTACCCTGTGTTGTTCCCTGGTTTTGCTTTTCGAGGACGAAAATATTTAAGGAGGGAATGATGTAAGAACCCAGTTTTTGTTGTGAAAGACTTTGGAATATTCTTGATGATATTCTAGAGCAGCGCCTTCAGACAGCGTGCGATTCCGAGCCCCGGAGTGGCCGGAATTAAATTTTCAGTGCGTTCACATTGGAAATGCCAAATAAATGGTATAACTCCTATGCGGTGCACCGGATCAGGGATCTTAGTATACGGATGGGTCCGGAATGGGTTTTTTACCCTAGGAACGACATAAAACTTGTCGGCGCGGGACGTTTGGAGCCCTCGCCCGCTTCTGGAACGTTAAACGGATTAAATAAATTAATTAATTCATTTAATAGAGAAACGCTATTATCTCTTTAAAGGTGGCTCGAATTGGAAAACTGAGGGCACCATTGAGTTCAGAGCATTCCTTTTACCCTAGGAGGGGTGTAAGTTTTGTGGGCGCAGCCTGTTTGTGAAAAATGGCCCCAGGGGCGTTTTCGTAATTTGGAGGCTTCGGATGCTAAGTGTAATAACTTTTGAACGGGGTCTCTGATTAAAATTCCGAGACCACCGTTGTGCTCGGGAGGTGGTGTTTACCCTAAGGGAGGCTTAACCGTGACCCTGTCGAGAGTTCGGGTTCGGGCCGACGAGCGGGTGGTTAAGCGTTTTCTATTTAAACGCTTTACACACCCACCTCCCTCTTCTCCTTCCCCTTCCCCCCTGGCATATCTTCCTCTCCCTCCCCTCCTCCACCTCTGGCGAGGCGGATCTGGCAAGGCAGCTCTGGCAAGGCGGCGGTTCGGCGGCGAAGCTCCGGGCAACGCCCACGAGGTAGGATCTTGTTGCGTTTTTTTTCTTTCTTGCCCCTCCTTTGAACCTAAATTTTACATTCTAATTGTTGTTGGATTTTCGAACAAACCACATAAATGCGTTTTAGTGTTTTTCCTCTTTCCATCGCTTGTTTCGGTTCATAAATCTGAGGTACGAGGAGGCCACATCGGTCCGGCGAAGTTTACGGAAATTTTGGGGCGTTCCGGCGAGCGGCAGGCGGTCCTGGTGGAGGCGGTGGCTTCCGCAGCGGTGGACAGAGGGTGTTCAGCAGAGGAGGCAACCGGGTGCCTCGGCCAGGCGCAGCAAGGCACGGTGCCGTCAGAGCAGGCTGGCGCGACGGCGGGGCGGGGTCGCACCGCGCGACCCCGCGCGGCGACAGAGACTCGCGGTCGACGGGTCTCCGCGGAGGATCGCGACCGGCCTCATGGCTGGTCGGCGCGGCGTGGACTCGGAGTCCGCAGCTGGGCCATGCGTATGAGCCGCGGGCCGGCCAGCACGGACCGGTCCAGACTGGCAGGACCCGGCCGGTCCTGTCTAGGGGGGAGGAGTTCGCCCCTCCGACTTCGGACACCCGTCATGTTCGCCACGGGTGTCCATTTTGCATACCGGCTGCGGCGGTGCGGACCTAACGCAGAGGCGGTCTTTTTGATATGGTTTCAGGAATTTTTAATTCCCGAAATGATAGGCCTCGGAGGTGCGACGTGTCTTTAGGTGGACGAGCGTTTTTCCCGAGATACTTGTTTTGGACGGCGCAGACGCATCATACGTCCGTTTTGAGCACCGTCAGTGGCGTTGTGACCCTGGCACTAAGGCGGAGGTTTCCAGGGCAGTTCCAGATGTTGAGGTTGGAGATGTGGCGTGGGCCCCATGGCCCGTCTTTTGAGCTGTGTGCAGCTTTTATCGACTTTTTCATCGGACGTCCGTTCGGGGCGTGCGAGCAATCGATGTTGGATGTTTTTCCGAGGGCATCACATTGGTGCAATCCGCCCGCTGTAATTCCGCACGATGGTACGGGGCCCACGGGGGTCGTATGGGCGTCGACCGTGATTTTCCATTTTAATCACCAGGCGACCGTTTTGGACAAGTGAATAGTCCATCTTGTGTACTTTTTCGAGAGGATCTCAATGGTGCGATCTGTTCGTTGAGTTTTGGGACCGGGATGCGGGTCCCACGTGGCGTCGCTCGTGTGCGGTGCGCCGGAACGCATTTTTTTTTCTCCGGGTAACCGTTCCACGCAAGTAAACAGTCAATTTGACGTGATTTTCCGAGAGATTTGTGATGGCGCAGTCCGCCCGAACTTTTTCGGGGACGTGGTGTGGGACCCACCCGACCTGGCTACGGTGAATAGTACCTTTTTCACTTGGTGTCCATTTTGGGCGATTAATTACTCAATCCCGTGTTTTTTTCCGAGGGGATCGCAGTGGCGTGATCTGTTGGTTCAGTTTCGGGATCATGGGGTGGGCCCTACACGGGTTTGGTCACGGTGAATAGTACCCTTTTCACCTGTTGACCGTTTCGGGCGAGTGAGTTGTCTAACTCGCGTGTTTTTTTGCAAGGATTACAAAGGTGTGATCCGTTTGGCTGTACGGAGCTTCTTGCGTGATCTTGTTAAATGTGAAAGCATGGAAGGTGCTCTAGTGGTGGATCGCCCTACCTTGTTTGTAGTGGACCCTTGGCATTTGATCGCGCACTCTTGGGAGAGTTATATAAATGGTTCATGAGATGTGGTTGGCTGTGCCTCAGCCGATGAGGTGGTAGGTTGGAGTTGTTACGTCACGCCTTCGCATTGACGTTGGGTGCCGTGTGCACGATAGCCTACGGGCTGGAACGAGGTATACTCTGGGAGTATACGGGAGCACTTGGAGGTACATTTGGTTTGTACCTGAGACGTTTGTGCGCTCAGTTGGGGTTGAAGTGGGGCCACATGTCGTGTGGGCTCCATGTGCGTGCCGTGTTCTGCTTTGCGTACTTTGACCTCTCGCGACGTAGAGGGTCCCTCTGTGCTCGTTTTTTTGAACAGCAAGGTGGAGTTTTTCCCCTGGATCTATGCTCGTTTGTTTGAACAGCAGGGTTGAGTGGTCTCCCCCTGGTTTCATTCTCGATAGATCGGCCAGTAGCGGAGCTAGTGGAACCCTGTGATGTAACAGACGCTGAACCCCTTTGGGGTGAGTTGTTCTATAGTTGGGTGGTTGCATGATACCCACTCCGTGTTCAGTTTTCCAGTGTTGTACCCTCCAGTAGAGATGGCCAGAGCAGTTCTGAGTTTTACCCTCCAGCGGGGCTGGGCAGTGGGTTACTCATCGACTTCTATGAGTTTACCCTCCAGCAGGGCTGGGAAGTGGGTTGCTCACTGAACACTAGGGTTTTACCCTCCAGTAGAGACTGGGCAGTGGGTCACCCGATGCTCTTAGGGTCTACCCTCCAGCAGAGACTGGGCAGTGGGTCGCCCGACGCTCTTAGGGTCTACCCTCCAGCAGAGACTGGGCAGTGGGTCGCCCGACACACTTAGGGCCTGCCCTCCACCAGAGACTGGGTAGTGGGTCACCCGACGACCTCTTAGGGTCTACCATCTAGCAGGGCAGGGAAGTGGGTCGCCTCTCGACTTATTCGAGGTCTACCCTCCAGCGGGGCTGGGCAGTGGGTCGCCTGATGATGTATTAAGGTCTACCCTCCAGCGGGGCTGTGCCGTTGGTCGCCTGATGATGTATTACGGTTTACCCTCTAGCAGGGTTGGGCAGTGGGTCACCCGATATCATATTATGAATTACCCTCCAGCAGGGCTGGGCAGTGGGACACCCGCTGACATTCTAGACTCAGACCTATCTACTAGGCTAGTCTGTGGCTTTCCTCCATGATCACCAGAGCGGGACCCTTGGTTGTACGGGTCAGTAATGGAATGACTTTGACTTTGAGAATACCTCTCAACTGCGGGGCAGTGACGAGTTATGGTTTGACGTTCCCCCAGAACTCTCAAGTACGAGGGGGCACTTTCCCGACCGAGACGCGTTCTTGTGATGCGATCTAAAACCGTGCGGGCAAGTCAGTGTCGCCCAAAGCGGATAGTGTCGAGGTGTGGTGATTGATCCCCTTGGCTTGCGGTTCGGGGTAGACGTGCGGGATGTTGGGCATCAATGGTGTTACTTCTGGGACTGTTGGTTACACCTTTCTTGGGCGGAGCTACGGGATGGTGATCCCCTTACGAGCTTTTTTTGGATTCTTGTAGAGAATATATATATGTATATACCTTTTTCGAGTACCCGCTTCTTGGGCTTGGTTACTCTCCCTCCAAGAGAGGTGAAGACGCGCGGGGTATGCCATGTGCTTTCCGTGTCTAGCTTCTCGTGGTGGGATGAGTCTACTCTCCTTCTATACGTAGCGAAGACTCGACAGGAAGTTCATCTTCTCACCGTTTCCAGATCCTTGTGTCTGGACGAGTCTACCTCCTTTCTATTGTTGGGTTGAGCTGGACTCTTTATTGTACTCTCTGTTGTACCCCTTTACTTTCCTGTTCGCTCTACTGCTCACCCTTCAGTACCTTCTTTTGTTGCTCCCTCGAGCCTTCGGGGTATCCTACTGAGTATTTTTATACTCACCCCTGCTTGGGCTTTGCCCGCACTTGGTGTGCCCTTGCAGACGATGGACAAGTGGAACGTGACTTTAGTGGAGCGTAGGAGCTTGGGAGCTTGGACCGAGTGCGGTGGTCGTGGCCGGGTTCCAGGTGAGAGACCCGTCAGTTGTTTCTTTTTGTTTACCTGTTGTCGGGTTGTGGCACTTCTTGGTTGGGTGCGTGTTTTTCCCATTTTCTTTTCAGTTTTTACTTTTTACTTGTAGAGGTTGATGTACTATGTGGTTTATTTATAGCAGTTGTTCTTTTTTACTCTGCTTGTTCTTTCTTTTTACTCTACACTTTTTCATTGAGTGTTCTGCGTGTGGGTGTGTACATGTACTTAGGAAAAGGCCTCCCCAAGTTGTTGTGCCTTCAGCACTGGACGCCAGCCCCTGGCCTATGGAGGCGGGCTTGGGGTAGTTGCGGCTCGAGCTCGGGTAGGGTCGGGTCGTGACAGTAATTTTGCAGGGATGATTTTTTTAAACATATTTTTAAAGCCAAGTTGTAATTAAATGCCAAAAAATAAATATAATTTCAAAGGGAACTATTTGAACTAATGATAAATAATTTTTTTCAATGATATTTATTAGTGATTAATATATTAATTCAAGTATGTAAGTTATTTAGTTAAGTAAGAAATTCATTTTACTAACATTATTAATAAGATATTTTATAATTATACAAGAAATAATGATTTGAAAGACCTTGATTTATGATGTAATGTGTATTAGAACCTGGTAAATGGTAATAACTGAAATAGGAAATGATTATGTTTTATGTGGCTACCCATAATTGGATAGATGTCATAATTAAAGGATATAAGGACTAAGAGTTGACCAACACTTGTCAATGGTAAAATGTCCCATATGATTTCAATTTCTCCCACCATTTTATGGATCATTGAATTAACCATATGTGACACTTTTCAACTGATAAGTGATAATCATTTGTGATTTATTACTCCTTTAAAGCTCCGTGTATAATATAAATGAAACACAACCCACTCCACCACATACCAAGTGAAGAAATAAATAACCATCAACTCCAACCACTTTTTGAACTCCCACATAGAAATTTTATAGAAAATTTCCAATAATTACCACCTTTTTTTCATTGGATGATAAGAACTTGGGAAATTCAGCCTCAGACCAAAGGACATTTCCTTTTCATGAAGGAATTGATGGATTTATTTTAATTTTGAAACTACAACTGCTATCTAAGAATGAGTTTGTGTAAGAAAATCCATATGAGCCATATAATGGTCACACAAATCAAGGATCTATTTGTCGGGATTGTTGGATTTGGTGGCCTAGAACCGAATACTTTGTAATTTATTCATTAATAAAAGCATTATCACATATTGATTGTTATTCTATGTGAAAATGCATGTGATAATGTCCTAAGGATAGCTGTTGCATTAAAGGGTCATAGGAGATCCCTGCAATGATGAGAACCCAGAAGTTCCATAACACTATTCTTGAATATATGTTATATGGCTGGATGATATTATTTGAGGGGAAAAATAATACAGGTCATTAGGGATGAGGACTCATAAAACTTTGAGGAAACTTCTCATGGTGTGCGCCCTTGGTAATATGCAGGAGGATGTTATGATAACGAGGCCCTCCATTAGGAAATCCACATTTCATAGTGTCATTGGATGTTCTTATTTGTGGACGTGGGTATTGGTCCTTAGACTTTAAGATTATTATTAATGGGTATTACAACTCACTCACTTAAATTTATTGACGAAAACTGTGACGACACACTGATCATAGTGAGGTAGGATACGTTGGGTGCATCACGAGTAATACTGCATTAATATATAATGCAAAAATGGATTTTTCCATTCTATTCCATAATAGAAGTATATATCTCAGACCCTTTGATGGAATTGATATAGTCTAAAAAAATCCATGACCATGGTAAGGTATGGGTGAGTTCAATTCCGGGAAGTCAAATAAAGAATAATCAAGCACATGGGTTGATGGCACTAGAATGCAACCTGCTTGATTAGAGATATCAAGAAAAAGGGATTATATTACATGGCAAGTGTTCGTATGAGGTGACACGTCATTGCAGTGTTAACTTCATTCTCTATTGGTGCCTTGGTGTGTTGCTAGACGGTAACCATGAAATTTAGGCAGGCTCAGCCTAATTCCATTGGGAAAGAGGCCTAGAGGTTCACACAATAAGTGTGTCCATGTATCTCTGCTAAATATTAATTTAACAAGTTAAATAAAGATTATTCCCAACTGTGGTTTAATAATTATTTATGGATGCCTGGTCACATTTATTTCGACACTAGTTATTCGAGAGAATATATTGTGGGAGAAATAATAAGTTTATTAGTGAGTAATGCAGTTACATTTATTTAAGAAATAAATATCCATTACTCAAGGTCTAATAAATTTGGTGGAGGAAATAAAGGAAAAAAAGTACACGCCGTGTATATTAAATATACACATTGTGTAGTTTTATGGAAAATGAGTATACGTCATGTATTAATGATTACACGCTATGTAGTTTTTCCAGTTGGGATTTTGAGGATATAATATTGTTTTATTAAATGATATTTATTATAATTAGCGGGGGAGCATGTCAAGAAATTTATAATTCGACATGGGGGTTTTCAATAAGAGTTAATGAAATAAATAAAATGCGTAACCTTTTTATTTATTGTCATAACACTATAACCTCAAACCAGATTATAAATATCCACACAACCCCAACACTTTATTCAAGATAAACATTGAGCACGACAATTCTATGGAATTATTTGAAGCCCAAGAGAATTCCATCCTCCAAGAATGCTCTCAAGACCGAGAGATCAAGGCGATTGAAGGCGGACATCGCAAGTGAAGGTTCTTCGGCACTAGCACCCAGAGATCCCTTCGACGATGTCCAGAGATACATGGCACACGTGTGGATCACCGCTATAGGAATCCTACACTTGGATTCTACGATGCAACAATGGATCACCGAATCGTGACCGGACACATCTACAAAGAAATAATTCCACCAAGGTAATTATTGTGAATTAATTAAATTAATTATAACCAACCTATGATGATCCTATCTCTATGGTTCCGGGATTCCCTCTTTTTTTCATTCTTCATTCTATTACGAAGATCCGGCATTTTATATCATGATGGATCTCAGTTTGAACGTTGTTTAACGCTAAAATTAAAGTTGGGAAAACCCACTAACTTGCTTCCGCTGTGCCCGGAAACTACAGGTGGTATCAGAGGGGTCATATTGTTGATTATAATTATTTTGTTTTTCATTTATGTTTTGCGCATTTAGTAATTTAGTTGTTTCAATTCAAGTTTAATCGTTCTGGAAATATGAATCTCGAGATCTGTTCCTCATCCATCGTTTCTCAGTCACCTCACAGAAACAAATTCTTTGTTTAATTTTGATTAAAATCAAATAGAGCAACTCATCTGGATGATCCAAATTTTTATGGTCGTACAACACCAGAATACATGGCATGTATTCGAAAGTACACACAGTGTAGTCTATATTCTTGCATCGGACCGATCTACCAAATCAGTCCGTGTATTGGATCATATCTAAGTTATTAATGACACCGGGTGTTGACCAGGAATAGGTGGTACATGGTTTTCGGATTACATGTCGTGTGGTCCAATGAACATGGCGTGTAGTCCCTTCGGGTTAGGGTTAGACCGTGTACCCTGTACACGACTTACCCGGATGGAAACCACGTAACACGGAAACTACACAGTGTGTGTCCCACTGAACATGTCGTGTACTCTGAAAATTTCCGAAGTACATTAACATGCCATGTCCACGGGCATGTACTTCGGATGGATGGTGAACAAAAGTACACGCCGTGTAGTCAGAACTACACGCCGTGTACTCGTTCAAATTATGCAATGAATGAGAATTCACCAGGTTTCCTCCAAGGTACACGTTACGTACAAGGATAATTTTAATTGAATTTATTTATTTAAAATTATGATGGATGAGAATCTCAAGGAAATTTAGAAAAAAGGTTTAAGATAAAAGGATTGATTAATTAAAGATAATTAATTAATTCGAGCATGATTTATCTTAAACAAGAACGATTAAAGAATTGAACGCTGGTTTTATTTATGCGTAAATATCGTTGCATGTATGGATGATCATGAGCTAGACCGAGACCTTTGTATGTGAATAGTTTCTTTTAATTTATTTATTTAAATTAAATTTGTTTTCCTGCGAGACATCTCCTCATTAATATGTAGAGCATGCACGCCCAAGGATTCTTTTATGTAAAAACCCCATTTTACCCCTCACCTGCCTATGAGATAAATGCATATGTAATGGATGGAGCTCCGAAGCTAGTGGAGGCATCTCAAGTCAAGAGCCATGGTGAACTTAATCCAAGGAGATACAAAGGTGGACAGGTGGAAAGTTGTAAACACGAACCCACAAGGTTCAAGGTGTTTCTCCCCTAAGTCTTGGGTTAGTTTATCAACCGCTAGATAAACTAACGAATTGAACAAGCTCATGATCATACCATTTATTTTATTTCTATCAGTTTCATGGTTTATTTATTGTGGGTGTGTTTTCACGATGACACAATTAAGGAATTAAACAAGAATGCAAGATGGAACTAAAATAAAACCGTCTTATGCGTAAATATTATCTTAGACATGGTTAATAACTTAATTATATCCCACTTAATATTAACAAGCATGTAATAAAAGATAATAAATTGGAAATTTATGTATAAGGATAAAATTCCTCAAAGAAATATTAATTCGTTATAGCCTTCCATAATCATGGTTAGAATCGAACCATAGTTCAAAGTGCTTGACCAACCCTAGTTTGGGTGCTTTCAATTATCGGGGAATTCTAATTCATGGTTTTTGGTTGACTTAACTTGGTTCGCATCAAGGATTGACTTCCACAGCAGGACTTAGTGTGGCTAAGAGGCAAAGGTTGAGGAAATCCAAAATAAAAGGATTTCAGGATTAGGGATTCCACTCAGTGGATCAAGGATCTGTGAGTTAAATGCAATTGGAATTTGGAATGCCTACCTAAAAACCCTTCAAGTTTCTTGAACAACCCTAATTGGGGTAATACGAAGGTAAATATGGATCCTTTCCACTAGAATATTCAGGAAACAGAATATTCAAATGTCATTGGTGAGGGATATTGGATTTTGATAAAATAGTGGGAGACTACTATGTTTTAATTTATTTATTTGTCTCATTTTTGAAATAAATTACTAAACCTTTGCTCATATTAATTTGTAGAAATAGAAAGAAAATGACTTCAAACATATAATTGCACACCATACTCGAGCAGGAAAACCTTCTCACCGACACCAATTTGCAAGAGTGGCAGAGGCATTTACGCATCATCCATCACCATGAAAGGAAATTGTATGTGCTGGAAGAGCCTATTTTAGTTGCACCTAGGAAAGAGGCCAGTGATGAGGAAATATCTCTCTATGAGAAACACCTGTATGATGCCACAGATGTTCAGTGTTTCATGCTATCAGCCATGTCTAATTATCTGTTGAAGCAACATGAAAACATGGATGCGTATATCATGATGTCTCACCTTAAGGATCTCTACCAAGAGAAGGAAATAAAAGAGAGATATGAGATCTCCAATGCTTTGTTTACAACTAATCTTGGAGAGTCTTCACCATCTGGGCCTCATGTAGTCAAGATTATTGGCTATATTGAACACCTGGACATCTTAGGGATTAAATTCCTGGATGAGTTGCGTATAGATCTCATCCTATCATCACTGCCCAAGACCTTCACTAGATTCATTGTAAATTATAACATGAGTAGCAATGAGAAAAGTCTATCCGAGCTTCTGACCTTGATTCGCCAGGTAGACAAGGAAATGGGGCGTGACAAACCCATCGTCCTTATGGTGAACAAGAAAAGGAAGGACACGGAAAATGAGACAAAGACTTATAAACGGTCTGAAGCCCCCGAGCTCCATCCCTCCATGAAGGGGAAGATCCAGAGGTAGGGCAAGGAATGGGAGGAGATGTTTTTTTCATGTGGAATGTAGGGCCACTGGATGAGTAACTGCACCCAGAATCTTGGGGACGCTAAAGGTGCATTCATTATCAAGTGTAATCTTTCCATTTCTACACATTGGGTATTAGATACAGCTTGTGGGGCTCACATCTATATTCAAATTCAGGAACCAAGTAGATTTAGAATGATTTCCAGAGGAGAAGTGGATCTTAGAGTTTCTGATGGCACAAGGCTGGCTGCGTTGGCTATTGGCGATTACCACCTCTCATTTCCAATTGGAATGATTTTGGTTTTACATAACTGTTATTATGTTCCTAGTGTTACCAAGAACATAATTTCTATATCTTGTTTGGATATTGATGGATTTATTTTCATGTTTGTAAATAAGGGTTGTCTCTTTTATAATAACAACATAAGTTATGGTATGGCACATTTAAATAATGGTTTGTATGTATTAAATTACGAAAACCAAGTGTAGGAAATTGATAACAAAACAAACTCACATGACTCATACATCACCCAGTTGTGGCATCTCAGTCTTGGTCATGTAAATGAGAAGCGCTTGAAAAATCTATAATAATATGGCTATTTAGACTCTACTGAGATAAAACCACTTGATTGATGTCACGCTTGTTTACAAGAAAAAATGAACAAGCTACCTTTTGGTGGACACGGTGAAAGGGCCACAAAGCTTCTTGGATTGGTACACACGGATGTGTGTGGACTATTTACAATATAATCTAGAGGTGGATATTCTTACTTCATTACTTTTATTGATGATTTGGGTAGATATGGATATGTCTACTTAATCAAGTATAAGTCAGAGTCCTTTAAAAAATTTAAGGAATTCATGAATGAAGTGGAGAATTAGCTTGGTAAGAAGATAAAGAAGCTTCGATCAGATCGAGGTGGAGAATGTCTGAACCATGAGTTCATCGATATTCTACGGGAGTCTGGGATTCTATCTCAACTCACTCCTCCTTATACACCACAGTGGAATGGGGTTAGTGAAATGAGGAACTGCACCTTGTTGGACATGGTGAGGTCGATGATGAGTCTTGCGGATCTTCCATTATCCTTTTGGGGATATGCATTACAAACTGCAACATACACATTAAACCGAGTACTAACTAAGGGAAAAAAATGTAATTCCCTCCGAGTTATGGAATGGAAAGAAACCCATTTTTTTGCATTCACGTGTATGGGGATGTGAGGAGTTTGTTAAGGCCTTCTCAGGCAACAAACTAGCACCCAAGGGCACGAAGTGTATCTTTATAAGCTATACTAAGGAAACGAAACGATATTACGTATATAACCCTCAAGAAAAGAAAGTGATTGTCGCTAGACAAGACGTCTTTCTTGAGATGGATCACATCCTCAAAAAGGATAGTGGGGGAAAGATTGACTTCGATGAAGTTAATGCTCAAGATACACAAGATTTAGTATAGGAAAAATTTCCACAGGTCCATGTGGAAGAGGTTCTAGAAACCCAAGTACTACATCGGACCTCAAGAGAAGTAAGGGAACTGGAGAGATTTGGATTCCTAGTCACCGAGGATGGTGAATCATTATTTTTGGACAATGATGAGACTCTCTCCTACAAGGAAGTAGTAGAAAGCTCAGAAGCTGCAAGATGGCTAGAAGCTATGAATTCTGAGATGGATTCCATTTATCAGAACCAAGTTTGGGTTCTGGTCAATGAGCTAGTTAATGTAAGGCCTCTTGTATTCAAATGGGTATTCAAGAGAAAACTAGACACTAAAGGTTAAGTTAGCACCTATAAAGTAAGTATAGTGTCTAAAATATTTATACAGCATCAAGGAATTGACTATGACGAAACCTTCTCACCAGTTTCCATGTTTAAATCCATAAGAAGCATACTTTCCATAGTAGATTACCGTGACTATGATATTTGGAAAATGGATTTCAAAACAGCATTCCTTAACGGGAACCTTTAGGAAGATGTCTATATGACACAACCAAAAGGGTTTGTGACACCAGGTGAAGCCAAACGGGTTTGAATGTTAGAAAAATCCATTTATGGATTGAAGCAAGAATCTTGGTCATGGAATATTCAATTTGATGAAGCCATAATGGATTTTGGTTTCATTAAGAATGAATGTGATCCATGTGTTTATATGCGGTTTAATGGGAATGTGATCGTTATCCTAGTAGTATATGTTGACGACATATTACTTATTGGAAACAATGTACCAGTACTACAGTCAGTTAAGGACTAGTTGAAAAAGTTTTTCTCCATGACGGACTTAGGAGAAGAAACCTACATTCCAGGGATCAAGATCATTCATAATATATCCAAGAGGCTGTTTGGACTAAGTCAAGGTACATACTTTAACCAGATACTAAAGATATTTAGTATGGAACAATCCACGAGGGGATTAGTTCCAGCATCACATAGACTAAATCTTTCTATGAAAATGTGTCCTCAGACACAACAAGAGAAGGATAGAAAGAGTAAGATCCCATATCCTTTGGTTATAGGATCCATCATGTATGCCATGTTATGTACCAGGTTTGATGTTGCCTATGCACTGAGTATGGTAGAAAGATATCAAGCAGATCCAGGAGAATAGCATTGGACTGCTGTTAAGACTACCCTTAAGTATCTGAGAAGAACTAAGGATATGTTCATGTTGTATGGAGGATATGAGGAGCTTGTCATCAGAGGGTATGCTGATGCTGGTTTTCATATATATTAGAACGATCTGAAGTCGCAATCCGGATATGTTTTCTGTCTCAATGGAGGAGCTGTGAGTTGGAAGAGTTCAAAGCAGCCAGTTGTCACCAATTCTACAGTGGAGTCTGAATATATAGCGGCTTCTAATACAACTAAGGAAGCCTTCTGGATTCAGATCTTTTTCCAGGAGATTGATGTTGTGCCTAGCAGTAAAGATCCCATTTCATTGTATTGTGATAATGTTGTAGTGGTGGCTCTTGAAAAAGAACCAAGGTCACACCAACGGACAAAGAACATACTTTGGAAGTATCACCTCTTGAGGGATTTCTATCAAAGGGGTGAAGTTGCAGGGAGTAGAGTGTCCACGGAATAGAACATGGCAGACCCCATGACTAAAGGCCTATCTCTGCAGAAGCATGAATATCATGTGAGAGCTAGCGGGTTAAAGTTTGTTAGTAGTTGGCTCTAGTCCAAGTGGGAGTCTGTTGGAGTTGGTGGCCTAAAACCAACTACTTAGTACTTTTTTCGTTAATAAAAGCCTTATCACATCTTGATTGTTCTTCTACGTGACAATGCATGTGATAATGTCCTAAGGACAGCTGTTGTATTAAAGGATCATAGCGGATCCCTGCTACGATGAGAACCCAGAAGTTCCATAACACTGTTCTTTAATATATTTTCTATGGCCAAATGATATTATTTGAGGGGCACAAATAATATAGGTAATTAGTGGTGAGGACTCATAAAACTCTAAGGCACCTTCTCATGGTGTGAACCCTTGGTAATATCCAAGAGGATATTATGAGAACGAGGCCCGCCAGTAGGAAATCCACATTTCATAGGGTCATTGGATGTTTCTATCTGCGGACATGTGTATTGGTCCTTAGACATTAATATTATTATTAATAGGTATTACAACTCGCGCACTTAGATGTATTGATGAAAACTATTATGACAGACTATTCGCAGTGAGGTAGGATACGTTGGCTGTGTCACGAGTAATACTGCATTAATAGATAACGTGAGAAAGGATTTCTCCCTTTTGTTCCATAACAGAAGTAAATATCTCAGGCCCTTTGATGGAATTGATATAGCCTAAATAAATCCATGGCCATGGTATGTAATGGGTGAGTTCAATTCCAAGAAGTCAAAGAAAGAATAATCGAGCACATGGGTCGATGGAACTAGCATGAAACCCGCTTGATTAGAGATATTGAGACAAAGGGATTATAATACACGGTAAGCATTCATATGAGGTGACACATCATTGCGGCAATAACTTCTTTCTCTATGGGTGCCTTGGCATGTTACTAGACTCTAACCTTGGACTTTAGGTAAGCTCCGCCTACTTCCACTGAGAAAGAGGCCTAGAGGTTCACATACTAAGTGTGTCCATGTATCTCAGTTAAATATTAATTTAACAAGTTAAAAAAATATTATTCCTGACTATGGTTTAATAATTATTAAAGGATTCCTAATCACATTTATTTCAATACTAGTTATTCGAGAGAATATATTGTGGGTGAAATAATATGTTTATTTGCGAGTAATGCAGTTACATTTATTTAAGAAATAAATAGACATTACTCATGATCTAATAAATGTGGTGGGTGAAATAAAGGAAAGTAAAAGTACACACCGTGTATATTAAATATACACGTCATGTAGTTTTATGGAAAACGAGTATATGTCGTGTATTAATGATTACACGCTGTGTAGTTTTTCGAGTTGGGATTTTGAGGATATAATATTGTTTTATTAAATGATATTTTTTATAATCAGCGTCGGCGCATGACAAGGAAATAATAATTTGACATGGGGGTTTTCAATAAGAGTTAATGAAATAAATAAAATTCGTAAAGCATTTATTTATTTTCATAACTCTATAACGTCAAACCCGATTTTAAATATCATAACAACCCCAACACTTTATTCAAGAGAATCGTTTGCACAACAATTATGAAGAATTTTTTCAATCACAAGAGAACTCCTTCCTCCAAGCATGCTCTCAAGACAGAGAGATCAAGGCGATCGAAGGAGGACATCACAAGTGAAGGTTCTTCCTCGCTAGCAGCTAGTGATCCCTTCGGCGATGTTTGGAGATATGTGGTACACGTGTGGATCACCGCTTGAGGAATCCTACACTTGGATTATACGACACAACAACGGATCACCAAATCATGACCAGACACATCAATAAAGAAATAATTCCACCAAGGTAATTCTTGTGAATTAATTAAACTAATTATAACCAACATATGATGATCCTATCTCAATGGTTCCGAGATTCCCTCTTTTGTTTCTCATTATTCGTTCTATTGCAACAATTCGGCATTTTATATCGTGATGGATCTCAGTTTGAACATTTTTTAACGCTAAAATTAAAGTTGGGAAAACCCACCAACTAGCTTCCGCTGCTCCCAGAACCTACAGGGATTAGAATATTTTTAATACTTTTTATAGCTTTAAGAGAAAAACTGAGAAATGTTATCTAGTACCTCACCAACTCTTAGCCTGAATACTTATAAATTTAAGCATACAACTATCATCCTCATCACTTCATCTCCTAAAAAGTAATTGTTTCATTATTTTTCTTGAGACACACACCCCATCTATTCTGGACATGAACATATGTTTTTTGAACTACTCTGAGCAGTGGTCATACTATACTATGTACCGTTGACAATTTTGGATGAATATAGAGAATATCACCTACCACCTGTGAAGTAATTTTATTACTTATTTTCAATTACCCATTTTCTTCAAAGCATACTGACCTTATTTGGAACAATAAAATGTTGGATACCCCTTATAAAAGTTATCTACCAATTTCTCCATTGATTATGAATATATTATGTTCATTTATTTATTTATTTTAAAAAAATGAATATATTATGAACATACTAGGATGGATACGAATCAAAAACATTATCATGATAATCATATGAAAAAATAGTTTGAAGATGGAGTAAACAAGATCATAAAGTATACAATATAGAATGAATACGAACCTTGTTAAATAATGTTTCTATTTTTACACATTTTTATTGAAGAGAAATTAATTTCTAAGATTTTTAAGAACATTTTTTTTGTCACAGAATAGATCAGAGCTATAAATATTTGATTAAACACATGAAAAAACTGAATGTACAGACCGATTGGGATGATATTGTGGTTTATGGATCAATTTATATGAATACCAGTTTAACTTACAATGAAGATCACATAGATGAAATGATAATGGATATTGAAGATGAAATTATTTATTTTCCAAAGTTGTTTGAAATGTTTATTTTGTATATTAAGAGACCATTATATACGAGTTATACTAAATACAAGACATTGTCAATGTTGGAACCAAGGCATTTCATAGCTTGAAATGGTGTCTATTTTATGTTTCTTTCAATCCACATTGTCTTAATCCAAGTGTTTTGAAGGAAATTGATCTTATATTATATTATGGATTGTTGAAGGTGGCATAATTTCCATGGTTTGGAAAAATATTTGGGTTCAAAATTAGGTGGAAGGATAATGCTTTGAGAAAGGTTGTTTCCAAGGATTATAACTTCTCAAATATGGTAATGACATCAGTTTTATGATGATTGGGTTTCACAAAGGGAGAGCTTTGTGAAGATGCAGAGCATCATAAATATGTGATGGAAATATGGTTTTCTCTATAACTATGTCAAGCTTCATGAATATATTAAATTTCACTAGAGATTTCTGAATAGAAGATATTTGTGAGCATCACTGAAGAGTTTCTTTAAATGTTCATTGGGAGCATCAGATCATCAGAAAAGGATATGACTATAAATAGGAATCCACACCAACTTCATTTGATACAAAGATAATTGGATAAATGAATTAATTACATACTTTTCATTAATTCTATGAATATCATGAATTCAAAATTTAATACGAGCATGAGAATCACAGAAAGACTAGTAATGTCTTAGTAGATGCCAATGCTTTTATGTTATGGGTGTTTAATGAAGAAATGGAGTTTCATGAAAATTTAGTGTTCAATGAAGGTTTTGAGCTTTGTAATGGCAGTGTGATCCATGAATGATGTGGTATTAACGAATTTTGGGAGCTTCATGAAAGTGTGTGGCTTAATGAAGTCTAGTATTTCATTAAAACATAAATGGGGTTTGAGAGTTATGTGCTTAAAAAATAGTAGTGTTGAAAATCTGGTTCTAGTGAACAGTTCTTTCAAGTGCCTTAACTCTATAATATTGTGCAAGAAGAGTCTCCTTCTCCATAAGGTAAAATACTTAAATGAAAATATACTAAGGCAACATTCATGCCATTAAACTCATTAAGATTTCACCCAAATATTTGAGGTAGGGGGAGTTGATGGATGTGTTCCAAGGGAGGAAGAGTTTTATCTCTAAAATTATTTTAAAGGTAGCATGCCTATGTAGATCCTTTGGTTTGAGTAATATAGCCTTTTATGCCTTTTTATGTGTCTAAAGTTCTTGGGTATGATTTGGTAAGCGTTTCAGAGAGTTTGGAATGGTTATGAATATTTTTGGAGGTTTTTCCAAGGTCTCACTGTTTGAGCACAATTGGGGGAAACAGTGAGGGATCTCCAGGTAACCATGAATGGGGAGATAGTGGTATTTGAACAGTATGTGCAAAATTTTCCAAACTCGGAAAGACACCTGTGTGGGATCCCTTCTCTTGAGGTGGGGGCATGTGCACTATTAGCGCACAGTTTTCCAAACCGTGTGGGATAACCATGCGACCACTTAATGAAGGGATTTTTAATTCTGGGTTCACAAAGGCTGAACCTATTTCACTAAAAACATCCCCCCACTCGAGCCTCACTTAGTATTTTCATCTCTCTAGGGTTTTAGGGGCTCTCACACTCATTTTGGGAGTGATTATAAGGGGTTTCAAGGTGGTTTGAAGGTGGTTTCTCTCGAGTAAGTCTCTTCTATTGGTTTCTCTTTGGTTTTCTCTAGATCTACTCTTCCCCATTTCTTGGATTTCTAGATCAACATCCATTTAATGTAGATATATGGTTTATCCCAAAGTGATGATTTTGGGGCTTTTTATGATAGGGAATAGGATCTAGAGTGGTTTTTGTGGTGCGTTCTCTGGATTTTTGGTGCGGTTGTGCATGGGTGGAATTCTCCGAAACCCTAAAGGTAGGTTTCTTATCTATCAACTCCACTTGGTTAGAACTAGTGTTTTTTTATAATTAATTTATTTTTCTTGAAATTAATTTTGATAATGTTGTGTGAATGTTGTTTCAAGTCCATTTGGTGATGACTTGGTGGATTTTTGGAAAAATGGGTTATTGTTGCAAAGGAGCTTTGTTGTGTAATTTAAAAATATTGATTTTAAAACTATTAGTGGTTGATTATGAGAAATTTTTTAGGAATGATAGTTCTCAACTAATATGTTTTTTCTTTAAATGTTTTTGGGCATGGAATATTGGTAAATGGTTGTTTTCACTAGATGGGTGATTTATTGAAGTGAATTGGCATGTGATGGGAATGATGGTGTGCTTTTGTGTGTACTTGCTGCTTTGAGCATGTTGGTTGATTAAGTGTAATATATTGTGTTGATTGTGTGGAAGTGGGTGGTATGTCTCACTATAAAAGTTGATGGATAGTGTTCGGAGGAACCACCATTATGGATATTATTCGGGAAGCACCTCTAATTGGAAATGTAGTGAATAGGTTGGACGGAAGCTCCACCATTTTGGTTTCCTTGTTGTGTGTTTCTTTGAAATATGTGATTTTTTGGGCTATTGTGAAATGTAGAAATGTATTATGGAATGGTTGTCTATTTTTTCCTTGAGTTTCATGGTTTGAGTAAAGGTGGATTGGCAAGGGTGTGTTTGGATTATTAGTAACTGTTGAACTATTTAATGTTTTTTATAAACTATTTTATATAAATGTTATAATGGTTTTATCCTTGTGTAATTTGTAGGGAAGTAATTTAGGGAAATTATAATAAGTATTATTACTCACCATTTCTTTGGAACTTGGGTGCTTTTGCAGATATTGTGGTCTGGGACACTAACAAGAGTAAATCATCTCATTTTTCTAGTGGTTCGACATGATACTTCAGTGATGTTGTGGTGCTTGGAGAATGGAGCTTTGTGTGGAGATATGGATGGTGTCCAAGTTCTGTTGAAGCCTTTTTTTAGTCTTCCTGTTCGTAATATTATTTTGTCTTGGTTGTATTTGGCATGTAGGATTATTATGGATTAGTTGGTCATCTTTTGGTAATTCATGGGTATGGTTTTTTTGTCAACATGCATCATGTATTTTGTTTATAGTGGATTTTTTGACTAATTGGTTGAATCTCAAGGTAAAATAATTCCCCAATTTATTCTCTAAGACCTTAGCATTTATTTCCTACCTTTGGCGCCTTGGTAACATCACTTAAGGCCAAGTTTCATTCCCCCGCCCTATCAAGCCAATGAGATGGGGTGGGATGTTATATCCTGGAATAGAGTGAATGTGTTTGAACTTCAATATTCAACAATAACTACTAAATCTTACTTGATTTAGGTATGACTGTTACACTATAATCATATGATCCTTGGACTATCCCTTAGTGGTGAACCAAGTAAAACAGTGGTGTTTTCTTTCTACATGTGATTGTTTAATAACTGCACAATACAATCAGATATGTTTTACTTTTTCCGACCAATGTGGGGAAAATATCAATTATTTTTAAAGTAAAATTTAACTCCCAGATTCACCGCTCCCCTTGCAGGCTGTTCTCAGGTCCTATATTCATCTTTGATGAAGTAATATAAGTTGTAAGTCGGAAGCGGATGGAGTAACACTTTCTTTACAAAACTACATTTTCTCTTTAATGATATGATACAAGAATAAAATGAACTTCTTTTTAGAAAATATATTAATATATGAATTATAAATTCATTGGGAATTATCTCTAAAAAATATGTGTTTGTCCAAATTATTTCATATTGTTTCATAAGGACCACGAATCACTCATAAAATACCCCTAGTATGTTGTGGATCGATACAAGAAAGTTTAATCAAGTACATCAAAAGTTGTATGGTTATTTCCTATCATTCCATGGTTTATATGACTATAAAGATTTCCAGAATCTTTGAGTCAATTAACCTATAATTCATATAAAAGAATTAAATATGGGAAACTATATCATGCAGTATAATCTCTTAAGTGAATGAAAATTGATTAAAAGTATCCGGAATTTGGAAATAATCTAAGAGCCATGTAGATTGAGTTATCTACAAATGGAATAAATATTTTTGGTGTATAGATTAGTACTCACAGTATAAGTAAATTTCACCGGTTATAACATTAAAGGAATTTTTGGGTGTCCCATTTTTAAACAATTCACACACTTTATTTTTTTGAACCATTTCTCAAAGACATAGGACGCCATTTTTTTACCATGATGACATAGATTCATATCAAGTATGAAAAAAATCGATGGGAATACCGAAAAAGGTACAACACCGTCTCAACTAATGGGTGATTAAATATTTGATAAAGTAAAATATATTGACACTGTTTTTGGTAAACCATTTTTGAAATACATTGTAAAACTAGGATGGAAAAAAGAGATCAACATTATTTGAATCACCGTATAATAATTGTATGTATGTTAGAAATTTTAATAATGTCATGCATGTAGAAAAACTAAATTTTATAGAGTTATTATCTTGAAACTAAATGTTCCTCAGAAAAAAAATATGTAATTAAGGCTAGGTTGGACATGATTGACCTTGGGATAAGGGAATAGTTGGAACCAATAAAGGGTAATGGAGGAATTTTTTTCCTTTATCAGCTTACACTCTATCCATACATAAAGAATTTAATATTTTTAGTTTCCTTAATGGTGTAAAAATTTGATAGGGGTATTCATAAAATATCAAGAATGTCGTATCAATAACTAATTTGATGTTATACGGACTAAAACCCCATGAATTTTATTTTTTGAAGAAATATTTTTTGTTTGTCACTTTACATTGCATTTTTTCCAAAAAAATATGACATACATTAACTAGGCTTTATTTTTTTCCAAAATCCATATGCAGTAATGTTGTTGAATCAGTGAGGCTTCCAATCACGAATATGGAGGTTTCAATCCTATTTTATGAATTAGAGACATTCTTCCCACCATAATTATTTGATATAATAGTACTCCTGATGGTTCAATTGGTAAGAGAGGTAAAACTATGTGGTCTCATTCGTTAGAAATGGATGTACCCCATAAAATGGGATATGAATATTTTGAATGGGTATGTCATGAATCAAAGTCATCAAGCTAGTTGTATTGTAGAATTATATTTTATCAAAGAAGCTATTGAATTCTTTATAGATTACCTAATTGATTTTGACAGCATTGGTCTCCAAAAGTCTCATCATAGTATACCATTTATGGGTGAAGGTGTGTATAGAATAGATGTTTTTACAATTACTATCAGAAAGGGGGAGTGAGTGCACTGTTACATTTTACATAATAGTGAATATGTTTATCCTTACATTGTAGAAAAAAAATAAATATATAGAGATTTGAATCCATGAAGGGATTAGGGGTGGATATCAAATACACCTAATCACCAATTTATAGGATGGTTTTGAGATCATATTTATTAAGAGTTATTTGAAAATCCAAAATCAATTTCTAGTTGACCTCGATGGATATCTTGGGGACCAAATGAAAATGTTATATGTTACACTATTTTTTTAATTAATGGTTATATGTTCTATACAAAAGAAGATGATAATGATAGTACAATGAAAAATAGTAAATTTATGCTAGAGATTGAAGGGATGAACATATCGAGTTCTATGGATGAAAATCTAATTTATGAAAATTTATCATATTTCAACATTATCAATCAAATATACATGTTGGGTTATACAATATTTTCATGACCAATTTTCCATTACTAATCGGTTGAAAATAAGAGTGTACTGAAATTTGATGAAATTATCTTTGTTAAGGTGCATTTTAGTGTGTAATGGGAAAAGGATGACCCATTCATAAAGGAATAAGATGAATTGAAAATATGATATTTCTCAAATACAGTAAATAAGAATTAGTTGATCTCCCTACTTGAAACTAAAACAATTGTAGGGTTAGATGGAAAATCAATTGAGGATGAACTATTCATTGGGAGATCACAATCAGTTCATTGTTTTCCTAATGTAGACAATTAATTGTACTTTATGGGGGACCACAAATAGGGGGTTTTGATTCTTGATATAGAATCTAAATCCCTTCAAAATCTCAAAAAAAAAAGTGTTTAATGAGAAGTTTAAAGGGTTTTTTAATATAATATGATTTTACTTATAATAGTATGTTCTTAAAATTTTATTAACATAATATAAATTAAATTTCTGACTACTCATACATAAAATGTATTTTGTACATGATGATGTTACCTATTTCGAAGGATTACATGATGTTGATTATGAAACTGTAGAATTATTAGGGGATCAACAACAAGTTGATGAAAAAAATATTGATATAGAATCACAGTATAGAATAAAATTATCATGGAAATAATAAATGGTATAAAATTTCAGGTTTGATGTAATAAACATGACCAACCAGTTGACCCCAACAAGACAATGATCATTAATTATGTTGGGGTCCCAAAGGGGATGAATGTGCATATTGATATAGATTCATGGCATCGGGTACAACCTGTGGTTAAGGAAATAATAAAGACCCATACTTTACATACATTGATATTACATCAATGTTGAAGTATATTCTTTAAAGAGTAGAACAATTCCATGATAGGACTGTATAGGTATAGTGTCTTCAGAAACAAGGAAACATAAACAACTGGTTTATAAGACAACTTTATTTTCTCCAACTTATTTCCTCATAACTAGACCGCTTTTAAAATAACTTACTAAATATAATTCTTCATGATCTAGGGAAAAGAAACATATGAAAGGGTGAGCTCAAAATTACAATAAGGTTATATAATCAAACAATTAATCATATAATATACATAAGTAATAAGAACATAACATTTGAAAATATTCTCCTTCATATGAAAGACCGTGATATCATGGCTTGGGATAAAAGTTCATAAGAATTCATGCAAGTAATCCCCAAAGTCATAACATAATGTATGACGTTTTTTCCATACACATAATCATAGAAAATAATTTAATATTGGTTAAGGGTCATTTCAAATACCATCGTAGCAGAAAAAGTCTATTACTGAACCGAGTTCACTCCTCATTCCAACACTATATTACTGAACAATATTTAGTTGAAATTCTAGTCATGTATTTATCATGAGATATAAATAATTACACAACTAATAGGAGGGATAAATAGGTTCCACCCATCTCATAATTAAATAATTCTTGCATGTTCCATAAAAACATAAATCATTTAGCATAGCATGATGCTGGGAATAAAATGGGTTTTTTAAATATCATTCCATCATAACATAATCCATGTAAAACAAATGGATTCAATAAATATAATTACATAAAAAAAACAATAAAATAAAATTACTAATAGTGATAGAAACATAACCCTATTTAAAACATTTCATCTTAGATGGAAATAGTTTCGATGTAACACATGAAATTAATTCATGGGGAAAATATCCTTTCTTCTTAAAAACATTTATTTTATCAAAACGCCATGATGTTTTATAAGAAAATAATTTCATTGAAAATGAAAATGAAAAATGATAAGGGATGATTCTATGAAATAAGGTGTCATAGAATCATAAAAATTCATTCACACCGTATAAGTCAAAAAAACATTATCCTCATACTTTTTCTAGAAAAGTTAAAAATTACCTTATACAGAAAATAAAAAAAGATTCATTTCATACCGTTTAATAATAATTCACCAGTGGGTAAAATATAATTTTAATAACTGTGTAAAATATAATTATAAGAACTGTGTAAAACTAATATTACATATTTAACAAACATGGGTGTGGATGAAAAATATACCCCATAAAATAATTAGGCATAAACAATATCGAATAATAATGAAATTGAGAAACTATCCCTTTACAATTATAATATGTCAAATTGAATGCCTAATAAAATAAAGAAAACTATATTCATATAATAAAATTCATAATAAGAATTATAAAAACATTCATGGGTAGTATAAACACCACTCAAAAGAAATAGGTGGTGTATGATGCAAATGTCCCGAAAAAACAAAAGTTATAAAAATAATCCCTTACCTTAGGTATGATTTCCATTGTATGTATCCAAAACTCATGTACATTGATTTAAATAATTTAATTTACTTATTACATAATTATAGTAATTTTTATGATATCATATATGATAATATTATCATCTATTTTTCAATTACATTTCATTTTTACTAATTATTCATATATTAACTACTTTGTATTATTCTTCATGTTTGTAAAGACCTGAATTTCCATTTAATATTTTTTAATATATGGGAATTTTATAAGTCTGTGGAAATCTAAGACGCATGATTCCAAGGACCGGTGTGCCTGGAATGAATTTCTGTACTTTTTTTAGGTACGTTTAGTAAACGTGCGAGCGTGTTATTGTTACATTTGAACCGGTGCTCAGAATTGAATTCTGAGGGCACCATTGAACTCACAACGAAGATATTCACTTAATAAGACTTTCACCTCGACGACAGTTGGTCAGGGGTAAAAGTTATTTTTTGGGTTTTTCGTGAAAGAATAAAATTAAATAAAATTGTGTAACATTTTATTTTATTTTTCTTTGGAACACCCTTGTGGATGTTGAGAGGTGGGGACCACCTGAACCAAAACCTCTCAACATAGGTTATGGTGGTGGGGACCACCCGAGGCTAAACATCCAATTAGAGGTTATGGAAGGTGGGACCACCTAAACTAAAACCTTTCATAGGTTATGGTGGTGGGAACCACTCGAGGCTAAAACCCCCTTGAACTCCCTCTTAAATGTGGGGAAGCCACTTGAACTTCCCCACATTAATTATTCCAACACCTATTGATTAATAGTGAAAATTAAAATTATATTAATAACCTAATTTAATTTATATTGGCTATTCTTTTTTTCGGAGAAGAGTTGGAAAAGCACTTGGAGTAAGTTTACCCTCTCCAATGAAGAAAACCTCCCAACAAAGAATGACCACTGGAGATCGACGTATGAGGAAACCGACCCTGAGTCGGATCAGAAGCACCTTGAGGAGGCAACCAATATAGGATGTCTTCAATTGATGACCTTAATTCCCTCCTCATCGACGTCAACAAAAAAATTGAGGTTGGTTGGATGTTTTATTTTTTCCACTTCCTGTTCTTGACAATTCTTCATGAATCAAGGAAGAAATTATAACTGCTTGATACCACCCTAATGCGGAGAGTGCGGGCTAAAAAAACATGTCCTGTCCTCTCTGCAAATATTGGTTCTTTTGTGTGTTCTTCACAATGGTGACAGAGACCGGTGACGGCGGTAGCACTAGAGGTACTCGAGAACCGCAACGAAGGCAATGAATGAAGGGCGGTCGGTCAAGACAGCTACTGACGAAGGCACAGAACTCCACCGCCTCGTGGAACTCTGCTGTTCGTGGCCACACCACCCACGGTCTCCACCCTATGCGGCCCCCGTGCCCCATGGCACTCCGCCGTCCGTGGACAAGCCGCCCCCGGCGCTTCGTCATCCTCAGCCTCCGTCGCCACTGTCCACCACCTCCCGCGGCCTCCGAGCCCCGTGGAGCTCTGCCCTCCAGCGGCTCCCACATCCTCCATTCTCCTTCGTGCTCAGCCGTCTGTGAACACTATCGCCCGTGGCCTCCACGCCCCGTGGAACTCCGCCGTCCGGCGACCCCCGCGCTGCGCCCCGCTGTGCTCCTCCGTCTACCGCCACCACCGCCCGTGGCCTCTGCGCCCTCATGGCGCCCCACCATCTGGTGGCCTCAAAGGCCTCATGATGTCCAGTGGTCTCTGCGGTCTCCACCGCCCCACGGCTCCCATGGCCACCCGCGGCCTTCACGGCCCACGCGACCTCAACGTCGCCCAGGTCGGGCCACCCATCGTGGGCCGGATCACCCAGCACAGGACAAGCCGCCCAGTGCGGGCTGGGCTAGACTCAGCATGGGTTGGGACAGACCCAGCGGGTTGATCCAGGTTGACCTAGATCAGGTCATCCCAGGCCGGGTCGGGCCGGGTCAAACCGGACCAGGACCCACTTCGACTCATTTATGCATTTCAGAAATATCTTTGGCACCGGGCGTCCGTTTGATAAACCATCTATGGAGTCAGAAACCTTTGAGAGAGACGGTCCATTTGGTATACCCCACTAAGTATTTGGAAAAATTTGGGGAATGTACGGGTTGTATCGATCACAAATCCTATCGGCCCTCAGCATAAAAAGGCCAATGACTTACAGACTGGGTGTGTGATTGACGCACCATGTATTGCATGGAGACCCCTATGTCACGGTGTTACTTTGAGATAATTCCTCATGAGACTTCATGGAAGATGGAGTATCGACCCAAGGATTGTTGAGAAAACCCTCACGGAGACAAGTTAGCGTAGTGCAGGAACCCAGTAGCTGGCTGTGATGTGAATAATGAAGAGCAATCCTGTGTGGGTCAACACCGAGAGATCGTGTGTGGGTTGGCACCGAGTGATCCTGTGTGGGTCAGCACCGAGTGATCCTGTGAGGGACAGCACCTAGATATCATATGTGTGTCATCACCGATCGATCCTGTGTGGTTCAGCACTGAGAAATCCTTTGTGGGTTTGCCTCTCAACAGAGAAAGACGATTCGGTAGTTACATCTAGTCACATCTACTACTATACATAAGTTATACCTAGTGTGAACTGAGTTTGTACCTGTGTGGTACTTTCCTTTTTGGTAATACCTTGGTGGTATTCTTTTGTTTGGTGTACCTGTGTGGTACTTTCCTTTGTGGTATTACTTCCTTTGTGGAACAGTTGAGCTAGCGGCTTTGGAGTTGGACTCTGTGTTTTCCTCATGATTGAGATGATTTTACTTGATAAATTAGGTATATGTATGGGCATATAACTATGTAGGGATGTTAGTTTAATTCATGATTTTTGGTTTATCCTTTTTGGATTTTGTGAGAGGTTGAGGGTCTCAGGGTCCCTACTGAGTATCATTATACTCACCCCTGCTTGGGCTATGCCCACATCTTTTTGTGTTTGGTGCAGACGATGAACAATGCTGACTGAGGATGAGGGTACCATGACAGGAGGTAGCTCACAAGTGGACATTAGACGAGGAGTACCACAAAAATGACCTGATCGAGAACTGTACATACCCTTCAGGTTGGATCCCAGGCGGGCATTCACAGGAGCAGTTTTCAATTATTCTTGTACTTGTCTATTTTCTTGTACTTTATAGTTGGGCTTGTATCCTTTCCTTTCAGTGTGAACTCTTTTGTTATACATTTTACTTGTTGTTCGTATCCTGCTATGTGATTGGTTTTGTGTTTTTACAGGTTATAAAGGCAATGTCTTCCATGTTTTTGGGAATACGCCTTTCGGTGCTAGTCGCCATCCCCTGGCCAATGAAAGGCATGCTTGGGGTAGTCACGACACAGGCCCTGGGGAACGGGTCATGAAAAATTGGTTTGAGAGTAGTCGGTTCTACTGAAGAACATTGGACTCTGATCTTTTAACGACAATAGTGTTTATTTTAGTGAGTGTGGTTATCTGTTTAGGGAATCCATTGTTGGTGTGGCGGTCGACGTTTCCATACACCAGGACCCTGACTTCTGATTTCTGACTTAGTGCACGAAAACACTGATTGCATGTGTGTTTCCAAGAGTCTTCTTTGTGAACTCTTTGAGTGTGCTCACTAGGTATAACTTATTAACCATTTCACACTTGTATCTTTTTAGGATGCCTCCACATAGACATCTAGCTAGGGTTATGAGAATATTACGCACCGAATGCCCACCGAGTGATGAGGCCTCGGTGTAGGTCCCTCTTTCAGTAGAGGCACCGCAGTACCATTACTCGTAGGGCCATTGATGACACCATCCCCAGCAACAGAGGGAGAACGACGCTTGAGTTTATTGCATGAGTTCCAGTTCCAGAGGCCACCTTGGTTTAGGGGAGAGATGGACCCACAGGCAGTTGAGGATTGGCTGGAGGTTGTAGTGAGAGTCTTTTGACTGGTAGGGACACCAACCGATCTCATGGTGATTCTTTCCTCCAGTCATCTACAGGCAGTAGTAGGCAGATGGTGGTGCTTGATGCTCCAGGCTCATGATGAGGTGACACTTCTCTGGGTAGACTTCGAGAGCCTGTTTTGAGCAGATTTCGTCCCAGCGACTCTTCGCGCAGTGCGCATTCAGGAGCTACTTCATCTGCTGCAGGGAAGCATGAATGTGGCTCAGTACTCAATGAGGTTCACTGACCTCTCACACTACTTCACAGATATGGTGCAAGACCCATTCCTTAGATCCCGGACCTTTGAGCATGGACTCAAGAGGGAGAATAGGGCTTCGATGATCTCACTTAACAATCCGACACAGGCGAGGATGTTAGATAGAGCCCTTTTAGTGGAGAGTTTCCATGTTGAGCGGTCACTAACAATGAGACCCACTGCCATTTGTCATGTAGCAGAGTCATATGCAGTTGGCAGTAGATAGATTTCGTAGAGCTCCAAGAGGACCAGACCTACAGGTGGATGACCATAGGATTCAGAGTCAGTTGTGTGGGGCACCTGAGGAAAAGCCAATCATCTGAGGAGCAGGAAGCATCACATATGCGGTGGGTAGAGTCACATGGCTCATGACCTTCAAACCCATTATACGGATGATCAGCAGATGGTCGAAGGACCGCCCAAGTAGAGACAAAGATTCAACTGAGGAGGTCTGCTGGGAGCAGGTAGACGTGGAAGAGGAGCTAGTCGTGCAGTTGGCAGTGGGTGAAGATTCCAGATGTTACGGCCACCACCACAAAGAGGTCTATAAAGAACCTAAAATTTCATGTATTTTTTTTTAATTCTTTGTAATTTTATGAGTCTGCAATTTTTGATAGCACATGATTCTGAGGCCCAGTGTGCCAGGAATCTATTTTTTTGAAGTTTTATTTGGGTATATTCAGTAAACGTATGTGAGGGTTTTTATATCTCTTGAACCGGTGCTCGAAATTAAAATCATAGGGCACCGATTAAATCGTAGCACCGGTATTCACCTAAGGGGACCTTTACCGTAGTTGTGTTTTATAGGGAGGAGAAGTTAATTTTTGGGGTTTGGTATCAAAATTAAATAAAAATATGAGTTAGATATTTTTATTTGGTGGGTGATTATAATCTCCAAAAGGAAGTTGGAGGTGCGGCCCACATCCCACATAACCTCCCAAGAGAGGATTATGTGTGGTGGGGCCCACATGAACCCAAACCCTTTCACCTCCCCTCAACTCCCTTAAACTCCCCATTACCACCCCCCATAATTAATTTGACACTTCCCCTCATTAAGGTGGAGCCTTTCCACCTCCCTTCCTTAAATTATGCCAACTTAATTTATTAATTAATTGGATTAACTTTTTAAATGAATTTAAATTGTTTTGCCAACATTAAAAGAAGGAATTTCCTTCATTTCATTTGTTTGGCATAAAATTTTTTTGTTGGGACTTGATAGGATTTCAATGGAAGTGTTCCTCTCTGCGAAGAACGCTCCACGACTCAAAGAACAGGAAGCAATTTCTCTCCACTTATTTTTCAGCTGGAACCAGATTGTGAGGAACGCCTTCATCCTTTCTTCTTCCTTTGCGTCAAGGGAGAAGACACCACTCATGAGGAACACCATCTACAAAAACAACTCTTCCTCTAACATTGACGGGATGACATCGTTCTCCGTGATACCGTCTTCTGTGACGCCTAACTACAGCGGCGCTCGTCTTCCGCGGCTGGTCGATAGATCAACCTCCATTACAAGGTAGGGGTTATGTTAAATTTTAATTGAATAAAATCATTCTCTTTTCTTATTTGAAAACCATTAATTGTCTTTGGCCTTTTGATATCGCCTAACGTGGAGGGCGTGAGCCGAACAAAGACGGCCCGATGACCCTCCAGATTTTTCTTGTTTATTTTTTATGGAGACGATCGGTGGTGGTGATGACAACGGTGGCCGTGCATCGGCCGCTAGAAAGATAACTGCGGCCCACAACTACGGGCTAGTCAGGCTGAAGAACCGGCCGGATGTAGCCAGCCGGGTTGGTAAACCAGGGCACCCACAAGTGTCGTGCGGAGGAGGAGTGGCCTGCATCCGCGGGCCGCCTGCTGGACGAACCGGCCGGCTGTAGCCCACCGGGCTAGGAATACCATAGTGCCTTTGGGTGTCGCGCTGCAGATGAATCGTGGACCACCTTTGCGGGCTGCTCGCGTTGGGGAAGACCATCCAGCTTCAGCCGACCGAGAAGGATGGGAGGCGCCACTTGCCACCGCCGGTTCGGGAAACCGGGGGGCCGCGCCACCCGCACCGCTCGACCAGCCAGGCCAAGCCACGATAAGCCACGGGCTGGGCCGTGCCACACTGGGCTGGGCCGCACCACGTCGGGCTGGGCCTCGCCATGCCTGGTTGGGCCACGCCATGCCGGGTCGGGCCGTGCAACACCGGGCCGGGCTGCGCCCCGCCGGGCCTGGCCGAGCCCCCCCGGGCTGGGTCGGGCTACGTTCCACTGGGCCAGGCCGACCCCTCAGCCAGGTCGGACCCACCGAACTGAGTCGAGCCGACCCGCCAGCCCACTGGGCTTGACGGGCCGGGCCCGTTTTGCTAAATCGTGAATACCATCTAGACCGTGAGTCTGATTGACGCACTGTCTATGGCACTGGGATCCTCACAAGGAGGTGTTCATTTTGCGATAATCTTAGTGAGTTTTGGACGTCTTTAGAAAATTTCCGGGTTTGGATCGAGCGTAAATCCAACCGCGCCCCAAGAACGGAAAAGCCAGTATCTCTTAGACCGGGCGTCCGTTTGACGAATAGTCAGCAGCGTTGGTAATATCATTGAGAAACGGTCCCCTGATTACACCCCATGGGAGTTCATGGTATAATTGAGTTACGGTTGGGTTGGTTCGTACACAAAACCAACTGGGCCTCCAGGACTAAAATGTTAATAAATCACAAACCGAGCATTAGATTGACACGTCGTTTATTGATTTGAGACCCCTATGATGAGGCAGTCCTTTTAGATACTTCTACATGATATATCATAACACATGGAGTATCGGATTGTGGAACATGGAGCAGACCCTCCCGGTTACGAGTGAGCAGATTACAGAGACCTAGTAGCTGGCTGAGACTTGATGACTGCTAATCGATCGACTCAGAGTGATTCGGATGGCCCAGTGGGGAGCACTTGGTTGTAGCAGCAGAACCACGGCGGAGGAGTGCTTGGTTTTATCGTCAGACCTGTGGTACTTGATAGAAAGAGTACCTCTGTAGGCTATGAGGGGGAGCGCTTGGTTGTAGCGGGATACCCTTGGTGGGAAGCACTTGGTTGTAGCAGCAGGTCCACAATACTCGAAAGGTGGAGTACTTCAGCAGTCTAAACTTAGTGGGAAGCTCTTGGTTGTAGCAGCAGTCCCACTATACTCTACAGAGGAGGAGTTCTCCAGCATTTGTGGTTTCAACATCGTGAATAAAAAACCTGGTTGAGCTGAGTCAATGACCTTTGTTTTTTCCTCATGATTGAGATGGGTTACTTGATAACTTAGGTATATGTATGGGAATATACCTAAGTAATGGTTATCCATTGAAATTTTACTTTGTGGTTTATCCTGTTAATAATTTGTGAGACCTTGAGGGTCTCAGGG
Source organism: Viscum album (assembly GCA_963277665.1). NCBI lineage: Eukaryota > Viridiplantae > Streptophyta > Magnoliopsida > Santalales > Viscaceae > Viscum > Viscum album. The sequence continues at coordinate 359,331,919 of OY728121.1, forward strand.
TCCCTAATGAGTATCGTTATACTCACCCCTGCACGGGCTACGCCCGCACCTTGTTGTGTTGGATGCAGACGACAGACATTGCTAATGGAGGCCGAGAGCACAAGGACATGACGGTACCCGGAGGTGGACTTTACGACGTTTTGGTTCACGGTGGAGTCTAACGGAAGTGGAGTGCTGAGGAGACCATCTGTACCTTCCATTCAAGTAGGAACATGGAGGAAGATCTAGGAGCTGCTTTCACCTTTCAGCAGTTTGTCTTTTCAGTTGTATTTTATTTCAGTTGCAGCTATATCTTTTTGTCGGTCTTGTATTTCCAGCCCATTTGTACTTTCAACACACTTGTTATATATCTTTTCTTAGTGTTTTCTTCTGCCTGTACTCTGGTTGTGTGTGTTTACGTTTTATAAAGGCACTGCCTTCCCAGCCTTTGGGAAATACTTCTTTGGTGCTAGTCGTCAGCCCCGTTCATATGGAAGATGGGCTTAGGGTAGTCACGATGTGGGCCCCAGGGGACGGGTCATGAAAATTTGGTATCAGAGGATTTCGGTTCTACCGTAGATCTTAAGACTCTGATATTTTCATTCTGTGAAGCAACAGTGTTAAGGGTACTAAGTGTGGTTTTCAGTTCAGGGAGTCTAGTGTTGGTGTGGGCGACCGACGTATCCATACACAAAGACCCTGACTTCTGATTTCTGACTAAGTGCATGAATACACTGATTGAGTGTGTGTTTTACAAAAGTTTTCTTTAAATCAGCTCAAAAGAGTTCAGCTCACCAGGTATAGTATTTTGACCGTGTCACATCTGTTTCTTTCTGGATGCCTCCCCGTAGACAACCGGCTAGAGCCTCGAGAGTTGTATGTACTGACAGGACACCGAGTGATGAGGCCTCAGTATGAGGCCCTCTTCCAATGGAGGCCCCAACGGTACCACTTCCCATTGGGCCATCGATTCCACCAGCCCCAGCAGCAGAGAGTGCAAGACACTTGAGCGCGCTGCATGAGTTCCAGCGCCAGAGGCCATCCAGTTTCATGGGAGAGACGGACCCGCAGGCGGCTAAGAATTGGCTGGAGGATGTGGTGAGTGTCTTTATACTGGTAGAGACACCGGCAAACATTAATGGTGATCCTTGATACTAGCCTCCTTTATGTAGCAACAGGCAGATGGTGGAGCCTGATGCCCCAGATGCATGATGAGGCGACACAACTCTGGGTAGACTCCGAGAGCCTCTTCCAGGCGGAGTTTATCCCAGCCACCCTTGGAGCGGTGCGGATACAGGAGCTACTTCATCTGCAGTAGGGCGGCATGACAGTAGTGCAATAATCAGTGAGGTTCACAGACCTATCACGCTACTCTAAAGATATGGTGTGGGACCCATTTTTCATGGCCCAAACCTTCAAGAAGGGGCTCTGGCGAGAGATTAGAGCTTCAATTATTTCTCACATCATCCTGACATAGACAGGAGTGTTGGAGCGAGCCCTCCTAGTGGAGAGATTCCTTTCTAAGCAATCTCCATAAGTGGGACCCACAATTAGTCGATATGTAGCGGATTCTTCTGCAGTTGGTAGTAGAAAGATGACGCAGAGCTCCAAGAGGACCAGACCCAAAGGTTGTCGACCGCATGACTCAGGATCGTGTGTGTGAGGCACCGGGGTGGAGACAGACATAACAGGAGCGGACAGTGTTACTCCTGTGGCAGGATTGGTCACATGGCACGTGACTGTCTGACCGGCCATGCAGACGATCGGCAGATAAATGAAAGACCTCCTAGGAAGAGGTAGAGGTTCTATCGAGACGGTCCACAAGGAGCAAAAGACCGTATCAGAGGAGTTGATAGTGCAGCTGGTGGTGGACCACGCTTCCAGGTGTTGCCACCACCACCACCAGGAGTTCCACCCCAACCACAGGGAACAGGTGGACATGGGAGATCACAGCTTCAGGCAGCTGAAGCATACGACTATGGTGCTCCGGAAGCAGGTGGATAGGAGCGGGACAAGTTCTAGGTACGGAGACCTTTGTTCTTGGTGCTTCTAGCTTCCTTGATGTTTTAACTTATGGTTGTTATGTGTATTTTTTACTTTATGTTGGAGTAATAAAAGACACTTTTTCTTGTGAAATTTGTTTTCTTGCCTTTTTTGTGGTCAATACTGAGAGGTTCCAGTAAAAACTGTTGACCTGACCCTCACTTTTCAGATTTCTACGGGAGGAGACCCAGTGACCACACACTGATGCTGATAGTGTCACTCAACCCTTGGAGGCGAGAGTGACAGTTGGATATCTTGGTATTAGATTTTAGGCCTTACGATGTCTTCCCTGGCATGAAATAGTACAGTTCATGTTAGTATTGATGGTATTAGGAAAAGGACGTGGTTCATCCAGGGGATGAGATCAGATTTCTCTTTTCGTCAAAGGATAAATTTTAGCAGCTCTTGTAGGACGTAGGAGAAGATGGGTGTAGACGAGTTCTATTGAATTGGCTAGTATCAAACATAGTTCATTGGGTAAAGGCTTTACAGTCAACTCTGACCACCAGTGTCTTAGGTATATCTTCTCTTAGAAGGATCTAAATTTGAGACAGCGGCGATGACTTGAATTCCTCCAGGACTGTGACTCCAAGATATTCTATACTCCTGGGAAGGGGAATGTCATAGTAGATTCTATCAGCAGGAGATCAGGCATTCAAATACTATGAGAGATGATAGAGTAGTTGGCTGTATTGCAGATATCCTTTGTGGATAGAAATGGAGCATTCCTTCACCATTCTCTCACGATCACTCCGCCACTTCTTCAGCGAGTGAGGGAGGCGCACCACAGGGAGCTATACAACGACGATGGGGCGACTCTCACAGAGGTTTCATTAGATATTGAAGATCGACAGGATCGGGTCCTGCGTGGAAGTTCGACTCCTCTGGTGCGCGTTCGCTGGCAGCACGAGAACCTCCAGGGGAGCACATGGGAGCGGGAGGCTCAGATGCGTGCTCAGTACCCCCTTTAGCTTCCCTAGTGTGTGTTGTAATTTAATGGGGATGTAAAGCCATGAGGTTGGGGTAATGTAAAGACCTAGAAATTTCAAGGAATTTTTTTAATTATTTTGAATTTTACAACTCTGTAGTTTCTGACGACACCTGATTTCGAGGCCCGGTGTGCCCGGAATCAATTTTTTTGAATTTTTGTTTGGGTACGTTCAGTAAACATACGTGCGGGTTTTTATATCTTTTGAACTGGTGATCAGAATTGAAATCATAGGGCACTGATGAACTCAGAGCACCGGTATTCTCCTAAGGGGACCTTTACCGTAGTTGCATTTTATAGGGAGGAGAAGTTAATATTTTGGGTTTTTTATTAAAATTAAATACAAGTATGAGTTAGATATTTTTATTTGGTGGGTGGTTATAATCTTCAAAAGGATGTTGGAGGTGGGGCCCACATCCCACATAACCTCCCATGAGAGGATTATGTGTGGTGGGGCCCACAAAAACCCAAACCCTTTTACCTCCCCTCAACTCTCTTAAACTCCCCTTTACCACCCCCCTTAATTAATTTGACACCTCCCCTCATTAAGGTGGACCCTTTCCACCTCCCTTCTTTACATTATGCCAATTTAATTTATTAATTAATTGGCTTAAATTTTTAAATAAATTTTAAATTGTTTTTCCAACATTAAAAGAATGAATGTCCTTCATTTCATTTGGTTGGCATAAACTTGTTTTGTAGGGACTTGAGAGGATTTAGAAGGAAGTGTTACTCTCCACGAAGAACGCTTCACGACTTGAAGAACGCGAAGCAATTTCTCTCCACATCTTTTACAACAGGAACAAGATCATGAGAAATGCCTTCATCCTTTCTTCTTCCTCCACGTCAAGGAATAAGACACCGCTCGAGAGGAACACCATCTACGACAACGACTCTTCCTCCAATGTTGACGGGACGACACTGTTCTCCACGAGGCCGTATTCTGTGATGCCCGACTACAGCGACCCTCGTCTTTCGTGGTTCGTCAACGAACGAACCTCAATTACGAGGTAAGGGTTATGTTCAATTTTAATTGAATAAAATTGTTCTTTGTTCTTCATTGAAAACCATGAATTGTCTTCAGCCTTTTGATATCACCTAACGCGAAGGAAGCGGGCCAAACAAACACAGCCCGAGGACCATCTATATTTGTCTTGTTTATTTTTTACGGCAACGATCGGGGGCGGCGACGCCAGCGGAGACCATGCATCAGCTGCTTGAAAGAAAACCACGGCCCACAACCGTAGTCCACTTGGGCTGAAGAACTGGCTTGCCGTAGCCGAGCGGGTTGGTGAACTGCAGCACCTGCAGGTGCCGCACAGAGGAGGAGCGGCCCGCATCCGCGAGCCGCCTGCTGGACGAACCGGCCGGCCGTAGCCGGCCGAGCTGGGACGACCGCGGCCCTCCCATTCTTGCCGCTCATTCCGGGGAAGACCGGTAGGCTTCGGCTGACCAGGAAGGAGGGGCAGCGCTGCTTGGCACCACGGGTTCGGGAAACCGAGGGGTCGCGCCCACCGCATCGCTCGGCCAGCCGGGCCGGGCCGCGCCACTCTGGGCCAGGTCACGCTCGTTCGGGCTAGGCCGCACCACGCTGGGCTGGGCCTCTCCACGCCAGGTCAGGCCGCGCCCCGCCGGGTTTGGCCGCGCCCCACCAAGTCGGGCCATACCGCCCCGGGCCGCGCCGGTCCGTGTTCCACCGTGCCAGGCCCGTTTCACTAAATCGTGAATATCATCTAGACCACACGTCCGATAGACGCACCATCTGTGGCACTGGGATTCTCACGATGCTTCAGTCCTTTTGCGATACTCTTAGTGAGTTTTTTAAGACTTTAGAAAACGGCCGGGTTTGGATCGAGCGTAAATCCAACCGGGCCCCGAGAATGGAAAAGCCAGTATCTCTCAGACCGGACGTTCGTTTCACGAACCGTCAGTGGCATTGGTAATACCATCGAGAAACGGTCCCTTGAGTACACCCCATGGGAGTTTAGGGTATAATTGATTTACGGTCGGGTTGGTTCGTACACAAAACCAACTTGGCCCCTTGGACTAAAATGCTAATCATTTACAGACTGAGCGTTCGATTGACGCATTGTTTGTTTCGTTGAGACCCCTATGACGATGTGGTCCTTTGAGGTACTTCTACACGAGACTTCATGAAACTTGGAGTATCTTCTTGTGGAACATGGATCAAATCCTCCCAGTTACGAGTGAGCAGATTGCAGATACCTAGTAGCTGGATGAGACTTGACGACTGCTGATCGATCGAATTAGTGTGATTCGGATGGCCCTGTGTGGAGCAATTGGTTGTAGAAGCAGACCCACAGTGGAGGAGTGTATGGTTGTAGTGGAAGACCCATGGTACGCGACAAAAGGAGTAACACTGTAGGCTATGAGGGGGAGCACTTGGTTGTAGTGACAGACCTAGGTTGGGATGTGCTTGGTTGTAGTAGCATGCCCACAGTACTTGACAGGTGGAGTACTTCAGTAGTATAAGGTTAGTGGTAAGCACTTGGTTATAGTGGAAGGCCCACTGTACTCGACAGAGGAGGTGTTCTCCAGCAACCGTGGTTTCAAAATCGTGAATAATAATTATGGTTGAGCTAAGTCAATGACCTTTGTGTTTTCCTCTTAATTGAGATGGGTTACTTGATAACTTAGGTACATGTATGGGAATATACCTATGTAATGGTTATCCGTTGAAATCTTACTTTGTGGTTTATCCTGGTTAGATTTTTTGAGACCTTGAGGGTCTTGGGGTACCTACTGAGTATCCTTATACTCAATCCTACACGGGATATGCACGCACCTCGTTGTGTTGGATGCATACGACAGACAGTGCTGACGGAGGCCGAGAGCGCCAGGATGGGATGGTACCCAGTGGTGTACTTTATGATGTTTCAGTTCACGGTGGAGTCTGACGGACGTGGAGTGCTGAAGAGACCATATGTACCTACCCTTCAGGTAGGAACCCGGAGGATGATCTAGGAGCTGCTTTCACCTTTCAGTTGTTTGTCTTTTCAGTTGTATTTTCTTTCAATTATAGTTGTACCTTTTTGTTGGGCTTGTATTTCCATCCCCTTTCTACTTTCAGCACACTTGTTATACAACTTTTCTTAGTTTTTTCTTCTTCCTGTACTCTTGTTGTGTATGTTTATGTTTCATAAAGGCAACGTCTTCCCAGACTTAGGGAAATACGCATTTGGTGCTAGTCGCCAGCCCCTGGCCTATGGAAGGAGGGCTTGGGGTAATCACGATGCGGGCCCCGAGGGACGGGTCGTGACAAGGTCGACCCTGGCCGCAGGAAGAAGGTGGACATGGGTGAGCTTAGATCTAGGAAACTGAGGCCTATGATCAGGGTGCTCTGGAGATGATACAAGGTACGATCTATGTCTACTTTACCTTAGATGTAGTACTTATAGACAGAGGTTCCAGTCATTCTATTATTTCCACTGCCCTCATTCGGAGCTCGGAGATTCTAATGGAGCCATAGGATCGATCCTTGTGGCTAGAGACTCCTACTGGAGAAGATTGATGATTACGCACTGGTGTCGGTAGTGTGAGCTTACTCTAGGAAGTGAGAGCTTTGGTTGGGATCTCCTAGTAGCATCGTCAAGGAATTACGACGTCATCTTGGGTATGGACTAGTTATCTATAGTCTATGCTCAAATTGACTGTATTAGGCGCAAAGTATGGTGTGTCTGCATGGATGTGACCAGGTTTACCTTCACCGGTGAGAATGGAGCCTTTGTAGCACATGATGGACCTACCCAGAGGAGAGTGCAGCTGATCACTCATCCGTTGGCTAACCTTATCCTCAGAGTAGTTGATGTAGAGAGTCCGAGTTATCCTCTAGTGGTGGACCAATACGCAGATGTCTTCCTTGATGAGGTATCGGGTCTACCTCCTCATAGAGAGGTGAAATTTTACATTGACTTATACCCCAGGATGGCAATGATATTCACACCAACATTTCAGATGGCTCTTACGGAGCTTTGTGAGCTGCGGGTACAACTAGAGGACTTACAGGGGAAAGGGTTCGTTCTCCCCAGTGTTTATCCTTGGGAAGCCTCGATTTTGTTCGGAAAGAAGGTGGATGGGAGCCTGAGACTTCTTTTTGACTATCAGAACCTGAACTAGGTGACCATGAAGAACAAGTGCCCACTTCTAAGGATTAACAACCTCTTTGATCAGCTGAACGGAGAATAGTGTTTCTCAAAGTTAGACGTCAGATCAGGCTACCACCAACTGAGAGTACAAGATGAGGATGTGTAGAAGACAACTTTCAGATGTCAGTATGGAACCTACGAGTTCTTGGTTATTCCATTCGGCGATACCAATGCTCTATAAGTGTTCATGAGACTCATGAACTAGATCTTTTAGCCATACCTTGATTGCTTTGTAGTAGTCTTCATCGAAGACATTCTGACATACTCGACTACTGAGAAGGATCATGCTTATCATTTGCGGGAAGTACTGGACACACTCTGAGAGTACCATCTTTATGGTAAGCTCTTGAAGTTATGGTTCTGAGCCAGATAGGTTCACTTTCTATGACATTTCATATCGAAGGCTGGAGTTGCAGTAGATCTAGTGAATATTGATGCGGTACTTTCTTGGGAGCCACCCAGGACTGTGATTGAGGTATAGAGTTTTCTGGGTTTGGCTGGATACTACCAGAGGTTTGTGCCAGATTTCTCCAGAGTTGTAGCACCACTATCAGCATTGACAAAGAAGGGGAAGAAACCCTTTGTGTGATCAGAGAGATGCCAGTGGAGTTTTCAGGAGTAGAGGATGATGTTTACTAGTGCCCCCATCTTGAGGCTTCTAGAGGATGACATAGGGTACGTAGTCTACTGCGATGCATCAGGGACTAGACTCAGATGTGTCCCGATATAGGAGAAAGCATTGATCACTTATGGTTCTCGACAGCTGAGACAACACAAGAAAAACTACGCTACCCATGACCTGGAGTTAGCAGTAGTGGTCTTCGCCTTGAAGATATGGAGTCACTATCTGATGGGAAAATGTTTTACAGACTACTCTGATCACAATATTCTTAGGTATATCTTCTCTCAGAAGGAACTGAACTTGAGACAGTGATGTTGGATTGAGTTTCTCCCGGACTATGACTTTGAGATTGTATATACTCATGGGAAGGGTAATGTTGTATCATATGCACTCAGCTGGAGATCTGGTATACAACTGCTAGGTGAGGCGACAGGGCAGCTGGCAGCTTTGCAGATATCCTTTATAGATCGGAATGGATAAGCTTTTCTTCAGTCTCTTATAGTCACTCCCCCACTTCTTCAGCGAGACAGGGAGATGCAATGTGGGGACACTGACTAGGAGACGCGATGTGCTCAGATATCCACAAGACATGCACATGATGGATTTTTTGAAGGTGGGGAGCATGCCATTCTCTTCGAGGACATACCATGGTACCAATGTCACTTCAGGAGGAAGAGTTGAGGGAGTTCCACACATCACCTCTAGCAGTGAATCCAGAAGTTGTGAAGATGTACCAGGACCTCCGACGACAGCACTGGTGGCCGGGAATGAAGAAAAAATTAGCTGAGGTTGTCTCTCACTGCCTCACTTGTCTGCATGTGAAGGCAGAGCATCAAGTACCAGCAGGCTTGGTTCAGCCATTAGAGGTCCCAGAGTGGATGTGGCATGGGATATCCACGAACATTGTGATATCACATCCACCTACATCCAGAGCTCAGGATTCTATCTAGGTGATCGTCGAACGGCTCACCATGTCGGCCCACTTTCTACTGATCATAGAAAAGGTTTCAATTGAGAGCTTGGGACACCTCTATGTGCAGGAGATTGTAAGGTTACATGGAGTACCCTCGACAATTATCTCTAATCGTGATACATGTTTTACTTTCTGGCTATGGAAGTGGTTTCAGGAGGCTTTCGGGATGCAGCTTCGTTTGAGCACCGCCTTCCACCCTCAGACGGATAGTCAGACTGAGCAGACCATTCAGACCCTCGAGGACATGTTGCGTTATTGCATCTTCGACTTCAGTCGCAGTTGGTAGGATCACATTCCTTTGGTGGAGTTTTCATACAATAACAGCTATCACACCACCATTGGGATGGAACCTTTTGATGCATTGTACGGGAAACCTTGCAGATCATCTTTGTGCTAGACAGACCCAGGGGACTCAGAACTAGTGGGACTAGTGATGGTATGGGATTCCATAGAGAGAGTGCATATCATTCAGGTGTGGATTAAGACTATATAGAGTAGGTAGAAGACTTATGCCGATAGGACACGGAGACCTCTGAAGTTCGAGGATTGTGACCATGTTTTTCTACGGGTCTCACCTCGATGAGGATTACATAGATTTGTCCAAGGAAGCAAGTTATCTATGAGGTTCATCGGACCTTTTCAGGTCCTCGACAGAGTTGGTGAGGTGGCATACCGCTCAGCTCTTCCACCTCAGTTGCACCGGGTGCATGATGTCTTCTATGTATCCCAGTTGAGGAGATACATCCAGGACCCTTCTCACATCATCGACCACAGTGAGGTGGATGTCGATGATGGGGTGGCTTTTAAAAGAGGATCCAGTAGAGTTTGAGGATCTATAGGAGCAGGTCCTTCGTGGTAGGTCGATACCTCAGGTGTGTGTTCATTGGCAGAACGATACCCTCCAGGAGATCACATGGGAGGAGGAGGCTCAGATGCGTGCTCAGTACCCCCACTTGTTCCTTTAGTTTGATTTGTGGCTTATGGGGACATAAAGCCCTGAGGTGGGGAGAATTTAAAGTCCCGTAATTTCCATGTAATTTATTTTAAAGTATGGGTATTTTACGAGTCCAAAAAAATTGACGGTGCATGATTCTGAGGCTTGGTGTGCCCAAAATGCATTTCTAAACTTTTTTTCAGGTACGTTTAGTAAATGTGTGAGGGGGTTTTTGTAAATTTTGAACCGGTGCTAGGAATTGAATTCCAAGGGCACTGTTGAACTCACGGTGCTTGTATTTTCTTATGAAGACTTTAACCTTGATGGCAGTTGGTCAAGGGTGAAAGTTTATTTTTAGTTTTTCATGAAAGAATAAAATAAAATAAAATTGTGTACCATTTTATTTTATTTGTCTTTGGAACTCCCATGTGGATGTTGAGAGGTGGGGACCACCTGAACTAAAACCTCTCAATATAGGTTACGGTGGTGGGTACCACCCGAGCCTAAATCTCCCATGAGAGGTTATGTAGGTTGGGACCACCTGAACTAAAATCAATAATAGGTTATGGTGGTGGGGACCACCCGAGGCTAAAACCCCCATGAACTCCCTCTTAAATGTGGGGAATCCTCTTGTACATACCAACATTAATTATGCCAAAACATCTTGATTAATGGTGCCAATTCAAATTAAATTAATAACCTAATTTAATTTATATTGGCTAGTCTTTCATTAGGATAAGTGTTGGAATAGGACTAGGAGGAACTTTACCCTCACTAATGAAGAACACCTCCCAATGAAGAACGACCACTAGAGATCGAAGAACAAGAAAACAGACCCCTAGTCAGATAAGAAACACCTTGCCGAGGCAACCAACGTAGGACATCTTCAATCAATGACTGTCCATCCTTCCTCATCGACGTCAACAAACAAATTGAGGTAGGGGGATGTTTGAATTTCCCCCCTTCTCGTTCTTGACAATTATTCGTGAATCAAGGAGGAAATTATAACTTATTTATACCGCCCTAACCCGGAGAGTGCGGGCCAAAGAAACATGGACCGTCCTCTATACAAATCTTGGTTATTTTGTGTGTACTTCGCAATGGTGATGGAAACCAGTGTCGGCGGTTGGCACCAGAGGAACTCGAGAACCGTGACGAAGGCAATGAATGAAGGGTGGCCAGTCAAGCCGACCACCGATGAAGGCACGACACTTCCCCGCCCTATGACTCTCCCCAGTCTATGGCCCCGCCACCTGCGGCCTCCACTGTCTGCAGCCTCCGTGCCCCACGGTGCTCTGCCGTCTGCGGCCCCACCACCTGCAGTGCTCCGCCGAACGCGGCCTCCACCATCCGCGGCCCCCACTACCCATGGCCTCCGTACCCTGCGGTACTACGCCGTCCAGCGGCCCCAGCGGAGTCCGCGCCCCGTGCTACTCCACCGTCCAGCGGCCCCCGCGGCCTCCGCACCCCATGGTGCTCCACCGTCTGCGACCACTGCCGCCCGCGGCCTATGCGCCACGTGGCGCTCTGCCGTCCAATGACCCCTGCGGCCTCGGTGCCCCGCTGCGCTCCACCATCCATGGCCCCCGCCGCCCGTGCCCTCTGGGCCCTCGCTGCGCACCGCCATCCGGTGGCCCCCACGGCCTAATGCTGCCCAACAAAATTTCTAGCCTCTTTCACCCCGTGGCACCCACAGCCCCCTGCAGCCTTTGCAGCCCACGTGGAATCTGCGCTGCCCTGCACCACCCAGGCCACGCCGCCCATCATGGGCCAGACCGTCCAGCATAGGTCAGGCCGCCCAGCGCGGGCCAGGCCGAACTCAGTGTGGGACAGGCCGGGTCAACCCAGACCATTTCATCACATTCCGGGTCTTTCTGACCAGGTCGTACCACACCCAGACTCACTTCAACCCATTTACACATTTTCAGCTATATCTTTGGCACCGGGCGTCTATTTAATGAACCTTCTGCGGTGCTAGAAATCTTGGAGTGAGGCGTTCCCTTTGGTTTACCCCATTGGAGATTTGGATAAATTTTGGGAATGGATGGGTTGGATCAAGCAAAAATCCAACCGGGCCCTCGGGACAAAAATGCTTATAACTTAGAGACCGGGCGTCCAATTGACGCGTCGTCTGTTGCGTTGAGACCCCTATGTAATGGTGGTCCTTTGAGATAATTCCTCGTGAGATTTCATTGAATATGTAGTATCAACCAAAGGCTTGTGGAGTGAATCCTCTCGAAGAAAAGTGAGCGTAGTGCAGGAACTCAGTAACTGACTGTGACGTCTAAAATGAAGAGAGATCCTGTGTGGGTTAGCACTGAGCTATCCTGTGTGGGTCAGCATCTAGCGATCCTGTGTGGGTCAGCACTGACCGATCCTATGTGAGTCAGCACAAAGCGATCTTGTGTGGGTCTACCTTTCAACAGAGTGAGATGATTCAGTAGTTACATGTAATCATCTCTTCTATTGTACTTAAGTTATACCTGGTGTGAGCTGAGTCTGTACCTGTGTGGTACTTTCCTTCTTGGTAATACCTTGGTGGTATTATTCTGCATGGCGTACCTATTTGGTATTTGACTTAGTGGTATTACTTCCCTTTTGGAACAGTGGAGCTTGGGGCTTTGGAGTTAGACTATGTGTTTTCCTCATTATTGATATGGGTTTACTTGATAACTTAAGTATATGTATGGGCATATACCTAAGTAGGGTTGTCAGTTGACTTCATGATTTGTGGTTTATTCTTTGTGGATTTTGGGAGACCATGAGGGTCTTGAGGTTCTTACTGAGTATCGTTATACTAACCCCTACATGGGCTATGCCCTCACCTGGTTGTGTTTGGTGCAGACGACGGACAACGCGGACTACGGACAAGGGTACCATGAATGGAGGTAGCTCGGAGGTGGACATTAGACGAGGTGTACCCCAGAGATGACCTGACCGAGAGTTGTACCTACCCATCAGGTAGGATACTTGGTGGGTGTTCACAAGAGCAGTTTTAAGTTAATCTTGTACTTTTCTGTTTTCTTGTACTTTACCGTTGGGCTTCTATTCTAGCCCCTTTTCCTTTCAGTACACACTCTTTTGTTATAAAGTTTACTTGTTGTTCATATCTTGCAGTGTTCTTGGTTGTGTGTGTTTACAGTTAATAAAGGAAATGCCTTCCTAGTTTTAGGGAATACAGATTTTGGTGCTAGTCACCAACCCCTGGCCTATGGAAGGCGGGTTTGGGGTTGTCACGACACGGGCCTCGGGGAACGGGTCGTGACAATGTTCTATCGAATAAATTATGTTTCACCTTAGTAGGTCATAGTTATATCATTAAAAAAATTATTAATATAATACATACCATATTTATTTAGTTTATAAATTTATATAATCATCATTTTATGAAGATCATGTAGAATGAATCACATCGCATCCTGGAGACGGTAGGTCGTACATACACACGAGATATGATATCTTTCCTAAACTTCTTGAATGGTTTCGAATTGGATGTTTTATAACAGTAGAGAAATAATATCATGTTTTAATAAAAATATATAGTTATTATTTCAATCATTATGCCCATCCAACTAAGGTGGTGGTGAAAAATAGAATACACCACGACATGGAGACGGTAAGCCATACGTACACACGAGTGGTTATTTCATTTTTCATATGATGGATAGAATGTGGAATATTAGAATTTTATATTTATAATAACTGATAAGTATATGAGTGATACTGATGTTTTTATATTATAATGAAGTAATAAATGAAAATGATGTAGAATAAGAAATAAGATTGATTGAATTAGTGGAAGAGATTACATCTTTCTCAACATAATTCCTCAAAATCTCTTCTTAGAGCACAACAGTTGTTCTTTGAAGAAGACTAGAACTTATAAAATGATACTAGGTAATTTTGAGAAGGAAAATGGACATGGTTTGGAAGAGATTCAAGGATCAATGTTAAATGAAGTTGTGAGGAAAGAGGTGCCTTTTTATAATTGAGGTGAGGGGTTGTTTTGAAAACTCCATAAATAATAATTTATATTAAAATGAAACCCTACCAAAAAACCGCCAAAATGTCCAAATTTAGAATATGAGATTATATAGAGTTGTAATCTCATCAGACAAGAAATTTTTAGAAAAGATTTCTGTCAATTTAAACCTTATCTTTTTAATTGAAACTTAGTTATTCTTTTTAATTTTTAACTCGGGTAACAAATAATTCATTATTAAAGGGTAAAATAGTTACTTATTTGTTGTAAAATATACCATAAATAAATAAATTAGAATATTTTCTACCATATAATAATAATTATATATTTCTAAAAAATGTTTTATGATTTTTAAATAATTTAATAAAACATTATTTTCATAAATAACTAATAGTGTCAATTTTGAAACTTTTCAATTCATTGATTTTTAAAATACTAAGATAACAAGTTAAATTTTAAAAAAATTTATTATATTACCACAATGTAAATTTAATCTTTAAAATTCATTATAATGATTAACTATCCTGAATTATATTTATTTTAAAAAATTTCAATAACATTTTTTTGTTATCTCTATTAATAAGATAATTAATACATCAATTTTCTCTAATTATTTAATAAAATTATTTGGTGAATAAAAAGTAAAAATAAGATACTTAGACAAATATAAATCTTCTAGCTTTCAGAAGAATATTTTTATAGGAATTTATCTTCTGAAAAATCCAACTTTAAATTATGAAGGTGATAACATTGACATCACTTTAAATAAAATAATTTAAGTGTCATAATCCCTTACATAAGGATCAAAATGGTCAATAACTCGAACCATGGATTATTATGGTCATGATATACTCTAATAATAAGATTTTTAAAAGTGGTCGGGGATTTTAATGGGTAATATTGTATTAATAAAAACAATATTATTGATTTTTCATTAATTATATAATTTCGGCATCATTAATGTATAATCCATTAATGTAATTATTTATTTTATAAAACTTAAAAATAAATTACCATGATAAAGAAAATCATTTTACCTTTAAAAGGAGTATTTATAATAGAATTAATACTTTTTATAACATTATTTAAAAAATGATTTAGTTATTAAAATTTGAGTGAGATATATTTAACTTTTTTTTAAATAAAATAAATTAAATGTCATAATCTCATCCAAGTGGATTCAAATGGATACCATTTTTACCCAAGGATGATTTAGGTATAAACACACTAATCAAATGATTTTAATTCAAGTGTTAGTGTAATTTTATAATAGTATTCTTACCCTTAATTACCTAGTTTACCCTTTAATGTATTAATAAAAATTAAATAAGTTACTTTTCATAATTCCAAGAAAATCTATTTACATAATTTGTTTCTACAGATTAAAAAAATAGAGTCCATTTTTCAAAATTCAAAAGCCATAAGATTCATAAATTAATTAAAAATTAATTTCGTTGTTAGAAAGAGAGAACGAATTTTGAAAATTAAAAAAATTTAAAATGATTAAAATGTTTTTACTTCTAAATTCAATATAAAATTAATTCTAATGAAATAAATTTTTTTGAATGATAAAAATAAATTCTATTTATACGTTAAAATGATTCTATATTATTATTTAACTATATAAATTATTTGGATGAAAAAGGCTGTTTTCACATAAAATTTAGTGTATTTTTACTATTCATCGAAACTTGAAAGTTATAAGAAAAATGTCGAAATAATTTCCAAAGTAAATTTATATATCCCGATTCAAAAGAAAATGTTTATTTTTTCATATAAAAATTATTAATGTGTCAAAATATTAATTTAAAATTGGTTTTCCACTAAATGGTGGAAAATTTCCCTTTTGAAAAAATATAGGTTTTTATACATAAAATCGGGTTTATTCATATCCTATGAAAAAAATATCCATTTGATGAATATAAAAATATTTTATTAAGAATATAACATATATATTTCCTTAATTTAATTTACTAATATTCATTCATATAAAAAATATACAAATATATAATAGATTCATATTTTTTTACATTTTCATAAGTTAGTTATATTTATTCCCACTCACCTAATGGCTAGTTTATAATGGTTATTTTAAATTAAGATAATATCATGGTTTTTTTAAACTCAAGATTGAATGAAATTCAATCTATTAAAGAATTTAAATTAATTAAAGAAAATATTTCATAAAAAACATCTAGGTGTTTCATTATAACCCCCTTAAACTGAATTTCTTCCTCGAAATTCTTCACTTGGAAACAAATAGGTGAGGATTAATCTCCCTCATAATATCTTTATATTCCCACATATCTTCCTCAAATTGGGGGTTTTTCCATAAAAAATTAACCAAGAGAGTTCTCTTATTTCATAGAACTTTGTCGCTATGATCCAAAATCTCTACCGGCTTCTTTTCAAAAGAATAATCTTTCTCCAAGGGTATTAATTATGAGATTAGTACATGTGAAGGAACATGTATGTAATTTCTCAAGAGAGATGCGTGGAACATATCATGAACTTATAAGAGATTTGGTGGAAGCTCCAATTGTTAAGATACCTTCCTAACACGATCGAGAATTTCAAAAAGACCTATATACATAGGGATCAACTTTCCCTTGTTTTGAAATCTCATCACTCTTTTATAGAGAGATATTTATAGAAACACATTGTTACCCACATCAAAGTCTAGTTCTTTTATTCATTTTTCAACGTAACCTTTTTTCTGACTCTGAGATTCTCTTATGTTTTGTTTAATATATCTGACCTTTTCTTCTATTTTATCAATAAGATTAGGTCCTAATAGTTTTATTTCCCCAACTTCATCCCCTAAAGTTGGAGTTCTACACTTTTTTCCATAGAGGGATTCATACGTAGCCATCTGAATAATGGAGTGAAACCTGTTTTTGTAAGAAAATTCAACCAAAGCTGGGTGTTGATCCCAACCACCTTTAAAATCCATATATAAATCTCCAAAAAAGTCATCCAGAGATTGAATTATAGTCTCATACTAACCGTCTTTATGAGAATGATAAGTACTGTTGAAACTTAACTCTGTATCCAGCATCTATATATTACTTTTCTAGGACATCAAGGTAAACATTATACCCCAATTATATATTATTGAATTTGGTACTCTTTGTAATCTTACCACTTATTTTACATATATCATGGCAATATTATCAAGATATAAATCCTCTCTAATAGCAATGAAGTGTGCCGAATTTGTAAGGCATTCAACTATAACCCTGATAGCATTATTTCCTTTGGATGTTTTCAGAAGTCAAACGGAAAGTCCATAGTGATGTTTTCCCATTTCCATTTTGGTATGGGTAATGGTTTTAACATCCCCTTAGAGTCATGTCTCATAACCTTAACAAGATAAAAAACAAGCACCAAGAGACATATTCGATGACATATCTTTTCATTACAACCCACTAGAAATACTATTTCAGGTCCCTGTACATCATTGTACTTCCTAGGTGAATCGATAATGAAGAACTATGAGCCTCACCCAATAAATCCATAATGAATTCTAGTATGGGGGAATACAAACCCAATTCACAATCCTTATTATTCCATCACAAGAAAGGTTGAATTCAAGATCATTTCTCACATTCCTTTATAGATCCACATCTTTCTTCTATGCCTCCTTAATCATCACTTGTGTAGATGGTTGAAAATTCATTTGTGAAAGATAAAATTTCTCTTCATCCATTAAAATTTTAAGATACAACATTTTCAAATCCATAAATATTGGATATTTTGTGATCCTCATCATGGATAGGCTAGCATGGTCTTGTCAACTCATAGCATATTCCACCTTGTTCACTTTCTCAGGGTGGTAATGTATTGAGGAATCGTAATATTTTATCAACTCCATCCATCATCTTTGATGAATATTCAGATCATTTTGTATAAAAATATAATTTAAACTTTTATGATCAGTATGAATATCAAAACTTTCACCATACTTATAATGCCTCCATATCTTTAATGAAAATATTACCAAAACTAACTCAAAATCATTAGATGGGTAATTTTTATCAGGGATTTTAAACTATCGTGGGACATAAGCTATCACCATATCATTTTCATGAGAACACAACCTAGCCACTTTTTTGGATTTGTCAGTGTAGATTAGAAACCTTTCTATGCTACATGGTAGTGTGATCTTCGGTGCACTCCCTAACCTTCTTTTGATATCTACAAAATTCTATTCATATTCCTCAGTCTAGACGAACTGAACTCTTTTTCAAGTCAACATGATGAGGGGATTATAAAGTCATGAACAATATTTCTCAAAATGTCGATAATATAAAACCAAACCAAGAAAACCTCAGATCTCAGTTACAATTTTTTGTATCATCCAACATTTAATAACTTATTTTTTTACTAAATCCACATATATCCTCTCTCTTGAGATTATGGGAAATAAAAATTAAAATTTATGAAGCCAAAATTCAAACTTGGTAAATTTTTCATAAATCATATCCTATATCAGGGTCTTCAGTAAAATTCCCAAGTGATCATCATGATCTTCTATACTCTTTGAATAGTTAAGAATATGTTTCATAAAGACTACCAAAAAATGACCAAGATAGTCTCTAAATACTATATTCCTTAGATCCATGAAGATAGTTGGGGAATTTGTAAGACCAAAAGGCATCACTATAAATTCATAGTGTACATTCCTAGTAAAAAATGTTCTCATTGGTATATCCTCCATCATGAAACATAATTTATGATATATTGAATGAAGATAAATATTGTATAAGTATTGAACTTCACGTAGTTGGTCGAATAAGTCTTTATTGAGGGGAAGAGAATATTTGTTCTTATAGTGATCTTGTTATTTTCTCAATAATCAACGCAGAGTCTCATTGATTGATCTTTCTTCTTAATAAAAAGAATAGGTTCACCCCAAGGTGACACACTAGGGAAAATAAATCCCTTGTCAAGAATCTCTTATAGTTGCTTATTTAACTCAAACTAGTCAATTGGGGCCATTCTATAGGGTGTATTTGAAATGTTAATAGCACCGTCTATGAGTTCTATTGAAAACTCTACTTCAAGATTTAGTGGAAGACCTAGTAATTATTATATAAAGACATCATCAAACTCCATTACAATTTGTGTATTATTAATTGTGATATTCCCCTAATAATTTGAGATAAATAACTATCATTTATAGGGATCAAGTCCTATAAGTGGGAATAAATTTTCACTGGAAGTTTATACTCATCCTTGCATCGCTAGATGTCATAGATTTATTTGGAATATAAAATTTGACTTACCTTCCCTAGAAATTGATACGAGATCCATATAGATAAAGAAAATCCATGCTTATAATGACATAAAATTCCATTATAGGAAATATCACCATATTTTTAGGAATCAGATTCCCACAAACATCAATCGGAGAAGAATTATAAACTTTTTATGAGAACTTGGTTCTATTAAAAGTTGTAATAACTAACTCAACATCTAATTGTTTTGGAAAAACAAATATAACATTAGAAAATTCATTAGAAATAAAAGAGTGTGTGTATACAGAATCAAATAAAACATTTTCTACATTAGAGTGTATGGTATTTTTACAATTCACCACTTCATTATCATACTCCACATTACTGATAGAGATCACTTGTAACTAGACTCTATCTTTATCCTTAAGAGTTTGATGACATCGATCATCATCAATAACCCTTGGATTAGGGAATTGATTGTGTTGGGACCACTTTGTGTTTGAAGATTGTATTTGTTGTCAACAGTTGTCAATGCTGGTCAAAATGAATAAGGACATGCAAGAAGAACTCCAAAGTTAATGGAGATCGGATGAAGTGAGGTTTCCTGGAGAATTGTTATGGAATCATAGCATTGGATGTCATACTTGAGAAATTCTCTAGTAAGATCAATTCATTTGATTGTTGTGCTGATCCTAAGTTCAAGGAACTTGTGTCAAAGGTGACACATTGTTTACAACAATGAAGAATGGAGAAGTATCATTTTTGGGGATGATTGGAGCAGAATGGTGAAGTATCATCTATCTAAGGATGGTTGAAGAAGACCATGAAATTGTTCATGATAGAAATACATGCAAGAGATTAATTGAAGAATTAAATCATATGATCTGCATGAAGTGTAGAATGATGGCTGAAGTAGAAGAGAGAATGTGAATGGGCTTGGCATTCTGAGGTAGCCATGCATTTCACATTATATCCAAATCAGACGATGCATTGCTGGTATGTATTTCACACATATCATGAGTTAGGAGAACTCGTGATGCAAGCCTTATGAAGTAAAGGGGGAGAAATGATGATGCCAGCCATATAATGTTTTGATTGGAAGGAATGATGCTGCTGGAAGATTGGGAAGTTTCAGTTCCCATTACAACTCTGATGATGCTAAAGCTGATCTATCAAAAGATAAATATCACGATAGTGGGATTCGTGATAAGTACAGAAGAATGGCTATGGGAAGCAGTGAAGAGAGAAAATTACAAAGAAATGGGCAATCTGGGGACAGCAGAACATCGAAAAATGACAAAGGCATGGAGTGCACAGAAATTTAGGCAGGTTGTGTGAAAAAATAAAGTGGTTTGTGAAATAGAAGCGGGTTGCGTGAAATATCAGCAGGATGCACGAAATATCAGTGGGATACGCGAAAAAGAATGTTGTGCGCGTAATATCAGCGGGTTGCGCGAAATATGAAGGTTTCATGAAATATTGGCATGGTGTGCGAAATAGGGGAATGAAATTTTCGCGCAAACGGTCTTTTGAGATCAGAATCTTGAAAATTGGAAAAGGAATGACATGCGTGAAAGATTGAAGCAGTGCACGAAATTTGATATCGTAGGAAAGATTGGGTTTGTGCACAATTATAAATGTAGTGTGGAATTTTGCGCGAAATTGGTGCTTCATGCTTAGAATGTTGAAAAATGGAAAATACATGAGTTGCGTGAAATACTAGAGCATTGCACGAAATATGAAGTTGCATTAAAGAGTTTTTACGTGCATGAAGAGGGTTTTACGTGCCGATGAGCGGTTTTCGCTCCAGGTCAAAAATGACTATAAATATGAGGTGAAACCTTCTCATTTGGAGAGACTAGACACATAGACAAATCCCGATCTCTGACGTGTAGAAAAAGTTAAGTATAGAGTATTGCGGGAAAAGAAGAAGTGTTACGCGAAAAAGAAGAAGTTTTGCACGAAAAAGGGAAGTTCTGCACGAAATAGAGGGGTTGTGTGAAAAGGGGTTTTCACGCCAAAATGTGTTTTTACGCACAAGGCTTGAATTTTACGCAAAACTCACCTAAAATTTTGCGCAAAAAATTTGAGGGTCCCTTAGGCCTTCGATAGGTGCATAGCACTCTCGAAGCAGATTTGCGAAGAAGAAAGAACTGTGAACCATTCGGTTTCACAAAGAGAAGTTGAACCGCACTCACGCGACTGGTGTTTAACACTATCGTTGTGCATTGTGAAGTGAGGAAGAAAAATATGTGCAACTGAATTCATATCTGCACCAAGGAAGAAGGTAGTATACCAATACACTCTTGTGTTGGTATTGAGAATTGAAGAAAGAGATTAGAACAATGTAATTATACCGTGTCAAAGAAAATGAAGAGAAGAAGAAGAATAGAGTATGCCCAACTGAAGGCTAACAATTATTCAGGGCAGTTTAATTCTGATGATTCTAAGATGATCTGGTCTTCATTGTTCTGATAATCACAAAGGGAGTTTGTGATTCCAGCAGATTGAAGAAGAAGCGATCTCAGTGTAGCTGGTTTTGCACTGAAGAAGAAGGGGAAGAAGATTGTGCAGCTTTCCGGTTTTCTACAGAGAAAGAAGTGGTTGTTTACCTGCATGCTGCTAGGAAGGTAGTAATTGAATAGAGGAAGAACAATGTAGCACTGTGACATTCAATAGGTCTCAACAGGTGAAATATTCTTTTGGTGTTGCAAACTCTTTTAACAGAGAGAAGATTGTCTTTATAGGTAGTATAAAGAACCATCTAGAGGATGCAAGAGACTGTCTTCATAGGCAGTATAATGAACCAGCTAGAGGCTGCATGTTGGACTAGGATTTCACCAGTCCAGGGAAGAGGATTGTTTCCTACCCCCCTCTAAAGTGTAGGGACTCACACTGGCTAGAGGATTGTTTTACTAGCCACTCTATTGTAACAACATTTTACATTATAGTGGAGAATCCATGCACTTATCATCCCCATGCATGGAAAGGACGTAGCTACTCTTATTGAGTGGTGAACCTTGTAAAACTATAGTGTGCATATCTTTACTGCTTTCTATTATTGCATGCGACAGGGAAAATAGAATAAGAGAATCAAGATCCTAACAGGTCTAGAGGTACAGGGATAAAAGTTGGAATTGGTTTAAAAAGTCCCCAACACTGATTCACCCCCCCTCTCAGTGTTAGGCATATCCCAAACTGGTCCTGTCAATTGGTATCAAAGGGATAGGTTTACCTATTTTGGATTCAATAAAGTGATGTTATTCTCTTTTGAAGACTTGAGTTCGTTTCCTGAGTCAAAAATGAAGAGCAGTGCTGAAAAAGATTCAGTTACATCTGATCAGAAGGCTATATCTACCAAGACCATGATGAACAGGAAAAAGAAAGAGAAGATAAAGTTTAAGAAGAATTCCCTCTTATATAAAGAGGAGGATGTATCTGGTTCTCCATATCTGGCTAATATTTAGGACACACAAGTCATGGAAAGTTATGAGAAGGTGGCCTAAGTCCCCACCAAGAAGATGGACAACCTTCCTACCTCAATTGATCAAGAGGTATGTGTTTGTACATTTGGAAATTATTCTCATGATGAAAATTCAAGCATAAGTGGTGATGAACAATCTACAACATCTCAAGAAATATCAGTTGATGGATTAAGAATGATTCTGCAAGGTATTCCTGAAGAGAGTGCATCTCTAGTTTGTGGAGTATTTCAATGCATGCAAGAAAATATCACTCACCTGGAAGAAGAAACTGATTCTTTGGAGAAAGGCTTACAAGAAAAAATTGTTGAATGTCTAAAGATCTCCAGACAGGTTGGAGCCTTTGAAGAAACAAAGAGGGGGTTTGAAGAAAGTTCTTCAAAGTGGCTCAAAGATGTTGATGAAAATGATGGAGTCAACAAGACTCTGGAAGAGAAGATCCATGCACTTGAAGATGAGCTGGAAAGGGGTAATAAAGTCAAGAAGTTATATTTGGAAGAAAACTCCAAGAAGATCAAAGAACTTGACTCTTTGTTACAATGCAAAGTAAAGATGCATGAAGATGATGTTGAAAGATTAAAGAGGGCTTGTGAAGAGAAGATGAATATGATTTAAGACTGGAAAGTCATCCTCAATATGAGATGTATAGAATTTGAAGCTCAGTTGGCCAATCTTGAGAAGACACATATTGAGTCTCCACAAAAGAAGGAAACAATTGCTGCTCGTACTCAATGCTCACTGGAGGTTAATTTTGTCAAAAGACCTCTAACGTGTGATAAGAAGATCATGGATTCACTCATTGATCTATCAAAAGTAGATGAGAAAGTAAAGGTACCATCCATACCAACTTGTACTAATGTTTCTAAAATTGTTTCTATAAAATGTGCAGGTTGGAAAAAAAATTCTAAAAAGGTATGGATGAAGAAAGGTGAGATGAAACTGACCACCATGGCTATGGTGGATAAGGGAAAGAGTGTGGAAGATATGTCCCCACAGAAAGCACATTTTACCAAGAATAAGACTCGGCGACCTTATCAAGGAGATGACAACAAGTCAAGGTTTGTTGGTCAATGATGGTGCTGTTATAGATTTGGGAATTGTGCACTGGATTGTTGGTACAATACCATAAATATAAAAGCGCAGAGAAAGATCATCTCAAGGGGGAGAAATACAAAGAAGAAGAAGCAACATCCACAGATTCAGAAACATCTATATAAAACAAACAGATTTGGAATTTTAGATAACATTTGTGATGTATGAAATAGGAGTGGTCATATGAATGGTGCATGTTCATATAAGAAAAGAAGACCACAGAAGCTGGGCAAGAATGAAGAAGCACCCTTGGAAAGAAATCAGATGAATTATGTGAAAACAAATTCTCCCAAGAATATTTCAAGAAGGAAATATGAGAAGTCCTTGGATTCTAAATCCAAGAAGGTGAAGGGTGGTGAATTCAAAATAATTATTGAAATGGAATCCACTCAGAAGAATCCATGTAGAAGATCAAATTTTGATGCCTCAGTCCCTAATGATATACTGGTGATTTGGCCAGATGATTTGGAAAGAATGAGGAAAATAGAATATGCATAGGTTAATGCTAGTACTAAAAACAAAAAGAAGATTCTTCATGAAGACAAAGAAGTTCTGTTTGTAAGGTGCAACAAGGCTGGTCATATTGTCAGAAAGTGCTTTGAATTTATTCCAGCCCAACAATAATTAATGAAGAGGGTGAAAGTTGAACTGGGAGATTCTGGTGCCTAGAAATCTCTTGAAGAAATAAGATCCACACACAAAGAGATAGAAGAAGTATCGAGATCCACACAACCACATTCAAAATTAATGATCAAATGTCATAGTGTGAGGAGTGGATCAAATGGAGCATCTTGGTTGAGAAAATCCTCTCAGCCATCCAGCTCACATTGAAGAAGCATGGAGGATCCACCTTATTCCCTTAAATATATGTTTATTGTATTTGTTCTGATTATAGAGGGAATTGAAGGTGAAGCAAGATCTCATGGGGAGAACCTGAGATTCAGTATGACTCAAAGTGGGTGTTTTTAGTTTAAAATAAAATTAGAGTAAAAATAAAAAGTAAAAAACTCAAAAACGATAAAAACAACTTAAAATAATTTTGATACTGTATAAAAATTCTCAATAATTGAATTTTGAATATTAGAATTAGCTTCACATCAATATAATGCACGGTGTGATTGGTACGACTCAATGTGCGTGTTTTTAGTTTAAAAAGACATTTTAGTAAAAATCACAAGTTACATAGTCAAAACTATGAAAGAATAATTCATATTAGCTGGATAATTTATAAAATATATCAATACATAATTATTGATGCATACAAATTAGTCATACCTAAATAGGTTGCACGGTGTGAAAAGTATGTCTCCAAGTGTGTCTTTTTCTTTTGAATGATTTTATATTTTAGGAAAATAATCCATAAGTCATTTTTGGAATATAGGAATCAGCTTCACCTCAATACAACTCAATGTGTGTCTAATATTGCTCAAATTATGTGGTTTGAGTTTAAAATTTACATTTTATTAAAAATTAAAATTGACATACTCAAACAAGATAAAATAAATTCATATTGTTCTGATACTTTATTAAAAATATACCTTATCCATTTTTGATATGTATGAATCAGTCACACCTCAATCTGGTTCATGGTGTTCCCTGCAATAATCAAATAGTCCGTTATCATTTTAAAATTGACATTTTTGGTGAAAATGTGAGCCACTCACTGAAAACTAATCCAAAACACTAGGATTGTCTTGTTAATTTAGGATAATGATTCATATGTCATTTGTGGAATCTAGGAAGCTTTCTCACATCAAATAGGGCCCCAATGTAACTGGTATGACATTATGTGTGTGTTATCATTTTAAAATGATTATTTATAAAAAAATTGACATAATAAAAACTAATAAAACACATTTATATTGTTATGATACTTTAGGAAAACAATACACAATTCATTTTTTATGTATAGGAATCATATACATGCTAATCGAATGCACAATGTGATCAATTTTAATCAATGTGCACATTTTCAATTTAAAACAAATTTTAATTAAAAACCAAAAGTCACATACTAAATACCAAGAAAACACATTTGGATTGTTTTGATACTTCAAAACAATACTCTATAAGTCATTTTTGACATGTAGGAATCAACTTCACCTCAACATGATGCATAATGTTATTGGTATGATTCGAAGTGTGTCTTTTTATTTAAAATAGATTTTTTGAAAAAAAGAAAAGTGACTTACTCAAAACAAATTAAATTCATTCAATTTTTTTGATACTTTTGGAAAATGATCCATAAGACATTAGTTATGTGATGGGATTATCCTAAACCAAATTGAATATATTATTTTCCAAATATGACTCAAAGTATGTGTTTTTATTTTAAAATCGAAACATACTTTTACATTTATTTAATTATAGTATTACAAGAATTATAATTGTTTTTTTGTATATGCACATTCTTTTTATTGAGTTGTAACATTCCTACTTTTTAGAGAGGTGAAAACATGTTGTATGCTGTTCACAAACTCTCATTTTATGTTAATAAAATGCTAAAGAGGTTGGAGTTGTTTTGGAGTTTCTTTGGAACATTTAGATCATGATGATTTGGATACTGGAGAGGCAGATTCATCCACATGGTTAGTGCATGGTTAGTGATAACCGTCTGACTCAACTATGTGGATAACTCAGTTCACAAAATAAGATGCACGGTTTTCCATATCCTTTTCACCCAAGCTTCATGCCGATGTGGTTTCTGAAGATATTTTTATAGATCCATTTCAATTGATATGTGGATGGTTAGTCAAACTATTCACCAAGCCCATGGGTGGGGGTTCCTTGGTAAATATTTAGCACATGGTTGGTGCAAAATTTTGCTAACTATGTAGTCCAACTAAGGGACCCCTTCATGAAGGGTTAAATTACCATTTTTACCTTGAAATATTTGTAAACCTAAAGTCCTTATTTTCTTCTACATTGGATAGCCCCTCTCCGACATGAACTATACTCTTTAATCTAAGCTATAATTTCTAGTATCTCGTCCTCCGAATCTTTATATTCTTCAATTTTGGGAAAATTTGATCTGCAATTTTAATCCCTCTAATCCAATGGCTTATATTATTTTTATGTCTACCCATATCTTATTCTATTTTTAGTGTGAACTCATATGGGCTATTTTTAGGTAATTTATTTGTTCATCTATTTTCATGTCTTATAGATTGATTCAAGGGACAAAAATTGACAAGGAGAGTGCTACAAGCCTAAAGAAAGTGGTCTATCTCTTTTTCAACAATTATCATTGCATTTATATTATGTGTCTTTATGACATTCATAGGACTTCTATGGTATCTATTTAATAAATCCTATTTAATTAAATTAAATGTATTTGTATTCTTAACCCAGTCCTAGATAATAGTGAATCAATGCTGTGGGTTGATAGCCTTGATAGGATCTCCTCCTATGGTTGTTCCCATTCATAAAGGCATAAATTCACCTTTTCCATAAATTTTTAAATAACCGTTTGAGGCGTGGTTTCCATGGTAATAAATATCATGGAATATAAAATGGTCTAAGGGAATGATTGGCCATGCGTTAGGCCCCTACGATTTATGTAATATCCTACCATGATTTAAATAAAGTAATTAACCAAATTTATTGAATAGTTAGGATTATAACTCCTTGTTGAAATGGAATGAGTTCTTATTAACTAAACCAAACCTTCATACTTAACTGAGGGTGAAACAAGGATTCGAATTAATGTATTCCTTAGAATCGATCACCATTCATTATAATTAAGACCTATTATGGATTATAAATACATCAGGAGTGATATACAGATCCTTTCTAGGATTCCATAGGTGGCTCTCTGAGATTATTAGATACCTACTTGTGAGTGATACCAGTTCTCTAAGGGAGTCATAATGGCTGGGATGGGAAGAAATATGCTTAAACCATTCCACAGATGATACTTGGTCCCCTCTATGACATACCTAGGATGCGCTCAGAGGGTCTTACATTACACCACACAAAGAGTGATACTTTGGATTCCTTTTTGGATCACCTTGAATAGGCTATTACAGTGTAGGTATTTGTTGTGTTCCTTGTGAGAAACTTGGTTTTATTAATATGGTTTGACTTGGAAGGACCTATGATGCTGTTTATTTAAATTCTAGTGATTCCATCTAAAAAATTATAGTTTTTCAAACCTATTAAATAAAAGTACACATATGCAAACCCAAATCACATGATTGGGCCCGGTCCAATTTTTATACTTATTTGTGATGACCAATTTATACACCATATCATACATTAACCGATTAAACTTGGTTCAATTAAATTAATATTAGGCCAATATAGGTAGTTTCATTTGATTATCCCTAAGTAACCTGGTCTAAGATGTTTTATTTATTTATTTTTTTACATTACTATGTAAATTTACACTGCTCATATTATATCCATAGCGTAGATTGTTCTAGAATACTTTAGTTGTGGCCTACTTATTATTTCTCACTCTATGCTTAGGCTACCCTTGGTACATAAGAAGACTTCATGATTACAAGTGTAGATAAAGGGAAGAATCAAGATTCTGATGTTTGATTTTGAGTTCATGGATGGAGTACGAGAATAGAGGACAGAGCCTTTGAACATGATGTTACTAGAGGTAGATTTTTTCATTTTTTGTATTTTTTAAATCATATGGTATATTAATATTTCCCTTATATCTCCTCAACCTAATATATATATAGCTACATGTAATTACTATCACCATTTTCTATATATTGATTATTCATCTTTCACATGTTTATTTATTTGAATGATTCATTATTATTTTGGTTCTGTTTTCTTATTTAATCTTTTGTTGTTTACCATTTATTATTTACCACTGTTTTACTCTATAACTCATGAGGGAATAGTATCCCCATGGACACACCATCGTCCCTCACTGCTAGTTGGTATCCTCTAGCTTTTGCGGAGGCACACTTGAGGACATGTGACTAATTGTCCTTTGGATTATCTGAGTGGCTTCTATGGTGGGATGTTACAAAGTGGTATACAAAAATATTTTTTCCATTTATAATACTTTTTGGATATTGTAATGAGGATAGGGTGTATAATAATTTTTTAATATTCTTATTTCTGAGAGTAGCTAACACATATATAGGGGAAAACAAAATTATATAGTATGGGTATTTGTTGGTATTAGATTGTCCCTATTACAGTTGTAAAATTGTCACCATTGTGTGATGCACATGTTCTGTGACATGATTATTATTTCTTTGATATTATTATATGATGGATCTTTTCCTTGGCCCAGTATTTCTATGAGGTATCATTTCATGCATCATACTAATTTCATTAGAACTTATATGCCTTGTTTTTTTTCATTCCATGTTAACCTTTGGCATGCATATCTTATTTAATATATTTAGGGAAATGAAAATTTTACATGGATATGTACTAATGTTTCTTGTAGGGATAAAAAAAAATAATACTAATTAAAGTTTATTCATCAATATAAATAGTTTTTCCCACATTCATTGTTGATGACACCTTAATTAACCAATTTTTTCACCTTTGATCCATGAAAATTGGTTCTATGGATTGAATCATTAGATTGTTTTATTGTTAAATAAATTTAAATATTTAAATGAAAACAGTTACTACTAAATGGGGATTCCAATTGTAAAAATGTGTGTTTTTTCTATAACTTATAATTGGGCCACCATATACTAG
This sequence comes from Viscum album, assembly GCA_963277665.1. Classification (NCBI taxonomy): domain Eukaryota; kingdom Viridiplantae; phylum Streptophyta; class Magnoliopsida; order Santalales; family Viscaceae; genus Viscum; species Viscum album. Next base: position 359,361,102 of record OY728121.1, read on the forward strand.
AACCTCAATTCTGTGACATGATTTGTTAACCCTCACTCATCCTTAGTAGTGGGAAATGGGTAGTGTCTCATGTGGTTTGTTGTGATCCTTAATATCACATATATGTCACTCTATGAGAAGAAAGATAAGTATGAATCATTTATAGAAAGGATTTTTATATGTCATTTCAACCATAATTGTTTTTTATCTATTGTTAAATCTGAAATGAATAATGAGTTTGGAAATTGAACTGATATGTACCCCTGAAATCCTCAATTCCTATTCTAGGTGGGTCGAGATAACCGTACTCCATAGGTGGTGGGCCCAGGGCCACTAGTGTTAAATTTTGTAGTTCCACTATAAAATCCTCCTATTGATCCTTCACTGGCATCCAATTATCAATTTTGAGATAGATTTATTTTCTTCAGGCAGTCTGTATTGGTAGCTATGCAACCTTCCCCTACCTTGGCAAGTTGACATGGAAATTCTAGAGGTATCATCATCTACCCTTCTCGGGGGATGGTGGTCCTCAGGCCACTCTGTCTTAGCTAGATTCAATGTTATCCATCTTAATTAATATAAATATTCCTCTATAGATGAGGTTCATTGATTCTATCTATATGCTTTGTGACTCCACCATGCATTAGAGGGAGATCATTTGTTATGCTTATTTCCATTAATCGATGGTCTGGGTGGACATCCAGATAGCCTTCTATGACTACTTCTTTCTGAAAACAATGATAAAGGACCATAATATAGATTTTATTCACATAAAACATATTTATATCTAAGTGATGGGGTATTCAAGTTTTTTTACTCAGCTTCAAAATTTAGCACCGACTCTGGCTAGTGAAAAACTGACGACTGTGAAGTGGTTCATGGACAAGCTTGTGTATTCTATATGCTTGTAGGTGAACATTTTATAGATGAAAACAATTTATTATATAATGAAATATTCCCTCATAATTGAACATAACATAAGGGAATCCTATAATGCAAACTAGATAAGTTCATCATTGTGATAGGGAGACAGTTCATCTTTCTATTGGAAATGTTGTTTTGAGTCTAATCATGGGGGAAGTTCCAGTCAGATGATAAACACTGATAGTAATATGTCATGTCACCATTGTTGTATGTTATTCCATAATAAGCACTAATATATGAGGAAACTGATTGAGTGTTAAACATGTGGTAGTATAGGCCACCTTGAACATTTCTACCGAATATTCTATCTTTTTCGTAGGGATAAGGGATATGTACTAAATCCTCATTTAGGTACAAGATCACTATCTCCAAGATAGGCTAGGAGTTGGTCTATTTCTAGTCGATAATTCTGAGGAGGTGGTCATGGTTGAGGTTGTCATACTTTAGAGGTTCAACACTTGTAGAGTGGACTTTCACAGGTTAGTTAGGTTTCATCATTGGGCTGCAGATCAGGCCATATCAATCTAGTGAAACCTACACTTATGGAACAGAGTCTAGGGACATCAATAGTATGAGGTAAAATTATTGTATACCATACATTAGTTTCATCCTTATTTGTTATAGGTACTTATCACACTTTCCTATATACGGAAATTATGGAATGTATGGGTATGGTAATGATGTACTTAAACAATATCATCGATCTAGACACACCATTAGAGATTTTAAATGAGAGTGTGTTTCATTTTATGGAGTTCTACCTTGAGATAGGTGGGTACCATTTATTATGGGGTTTTGTTTTCCTCAATATGAACATCTTTGTAATCATTCTCGATATGGGATGGTTGGTTCCACACCAATCCCATATTGTTTTCTATCACTATAGTTTGTCTTTTACATCACACAAGGGTAGTCGTTATGTTCCTAAGGGAAAATGGGATTTCCAAGTGAGTCGAGTTTGACCTGAATATCATGGGCTAGGCAGAGTTACAACCCATAGGGCTAGATTATTTTTGAGTGACCAGGGAACACAACATAAATAATTACCTCCTATGGTGGATCATTTCTGGGACATCTTCTTGAGAGACTTCTTCATTTTACCTCCCATGTGGGAGGTGGAGTTCACCATCAGGATAGTTCTAGGAGCGACACTAGTGTCCATTCCTCCTTATAGGATGACACCAACAAAATTCATAGAACTCAAGAAGTAGTTGGGAGACTTAGAGGAAGAGGTTTTTATATGACCCAATACTTTCACATGGGGTTATCCTATTCTTTTTCCATCATGGTGGATGGAACCCTTAGGTTGTGCAAGGATTATTGATGTTTGAACCAACATACTGTTAAGAAATTCTATCCACTACCTCGTATTGACAACCTCTTTGACTAGCTCCATGGAGTGGATATTTTATCTAAGATCAATTTGAGTTTAGAATACCATATGGTATGTATGCGACCATCATACAAAATTCCAGATTATATGTGGCTTGAACATATACCCTATCATGTTGTGCAGCCATACAAATGCACCTACAATTTTACTAGCTCTAATGAATCTTATTTTTCACCCACATCTAGATTCATTCATGGTAGTCATATTAGATGAAATCATGGTGTATTCTCATAATTGAAAATACCATCCCAAAAATCATGATATCATGCAAGATGCATTGAAAAATGACCATCTATATGCTATTCATAGAACATTCCACTTACTCATCAATAAGGTTTACTTCTTAGGTCATGTTCTTTAAAAGGTGAATGTATCTATTGACTTAGAGAAGATGAGTGATGTTGTTTCATTGGAGCATAGTTTCTTGGGTATAGATGGCTATTACAGACATTTCATTCATGATTTATCACTCCTTGAAATTACTATTACAAGTTTTACTATAAATGGTGTGATGTTCTTGTGTGATGAAGCATTTGAGACATAAATTTATGAGTAAAAATGGAAATTAGTTTAAACCCTGATATTGAATTTTCTAGAGCTTGGAAGAAGCTATAATATTGATTTTGATTCTTCAAAAATCAGGCTAGGAGAATATCTAATGTTGGGAGATTGGGTTATATCATACAGGTCCCACAGGTTGAGACCTATTGATCTGAATAACCATATTCTTGATCACAATCTATTATATATTTTTCATTCTTTAATCCATTGAAGTAATTATCTTTTTGGGAAATATTTTTGTTTTATATATATCATAAAATCCTCAAATACATTTCCACAAAATGTGACTAGAATTTGAGATAGCATAGCTGGGTAGAATACCTACAATTACTTGAATTTGACTTTACATATAAAATCAGATAGGGTCATACACTAGATGACGTACTGATCTAGAAGACTCAAATATAATCTGAGAATAAGGCTATTAGTGATTGGTAGTTGATCAATCTATTTTCTAAGTTTCACCAAGATGTTCAGTAACGTCATGGGAAATCTATTTTAGTATCTTTAGTAGTGAAATATTCCCTTTAGCAATGTGTTCGAGTGATATAGATCTTTCAGCTAGAGATCCTAGTTCTAAGGGAGAGTGTCCTAGGTGATGAACCATATTTTGGTTAGGTTATCGATAACATCAAGATTATGCACATCCATGGTTGTATCTGGGTTCCTTCAGACATAGAGGAAGAGTTGAGGTTGGAATATTACACCTCTGTTAGGGATGTTCACCCTGCGCTTACCAATATATAATGTTACATATATCATTTTGTATTGGTGGCTAGTTATGAAGAGTAATATTGCAGGTTTTATCACTCGGTTCTCTACTTGTCATCATATGATGGATAAGCACTAATGGGTTGCTATAATAATACATCATATATCCATTCCTATGTAGAAATTGAATTATATCTCTATGGATTTCATTTCGATATTGCTAAGATTCCCTTTGGATGATTATGAGTTATGGTTGGTCGTCAATATATTTACCAATGTCACACAATTCCTACCTATCTGAGATACCTTCTAAGTTGATGGGCTCAAATAACTTTATATTCGAAAGATTTTACACCTTCACAGTGTTCCTAGTTCTATTGTATCAGGTATAGATCTGGGTTTTTTTCACAGTTCTGGTAGGTTTTATATAAATTATTGTGTTCATGGGTGAAACAAAGTATAACATATCACATCCAAACCGACAGGAAGTCCAAAAGGATGATATGGGTTCTATAAGACTTGATTCAGGAATGTGTCTTTGATTTTGGAGGTTCATGGAAAAAATATAACACTTGTTGAGTTTTCCAAAAATAATAGATTTTAGGAAGTGATTTAGATGGATCCTTATGTAGCCCTTTATAATAGGCCATTCGGTTCACCCTAGTACTTGTTAGAGGTAGGTGAGGAAGCACTACTGGGTTCTCATCTAATTTATAGATCTTGAGAGAAATTACAACTAATTCATAAGAATATTCTTATAGGCCAGCACCATAATAAGTATTATACAGATTGTAACTATTTAACCTTGGAGATTGAGGTGGTATATTGGTTATTTCCATGACTATCTCTTGGACTGGGTAATATAAGTCTTTAGATACAGGGAAATATATTAGTTTGTTTTGTTCGACCATTCAGGATCATGGATAGAGTTGGGCCAGTATCATATTGGTTATAGTTACCTCATAGGCATCATTCCATGAATGATGTATTCCATCTTTTATTTCTTCAAAATTGTCCCTCAAACCTGTCTCATTCATTTGATCCCATTGATATAGAGATGTAGGTTGATGAGTCCTTTATGAAGAAGCTAATACATATCATTGATCAGAGAATGAAGTGTCTCTGAGGCATTTTAGTTCCACTAATGTGGGTCCTATGGATGCACAACCATGTACAGGATGAGAATAGGGAGTGGGAGGATAAATATTGTGCTCAGTGGTTGGATGTTTTCTAATATGATGATTTACCACCCTCAAAATGGAAACTAAAGGACGAGTTGTCTTAAGGAGTGGATGTTGTAATGTCCCCAATTTTCATAGTGGTACAGAACCTTTGTATACTATTTAAAACCTCTATATTTGTGTTTATAATGTGCTTAACAGGATTATAAGTGGTTTAGGAGAGTTTTAGGATCATTCAAAACATAGGTCTCTAAAAATTGGAGTGGAAGGTTTAACAGCATGGTTTGAGCATGATTACAACTAACTGTGTGACTCAATCGTGTGGGGGACCTCAGTACACTGAATGAGGGTACATATTTTTCCATATGTTTATAACCCAAGATGCGCACCTATGTCGTCAATCCACACATTTTGGAAGATCCATTTTTCATGGGCTATAAATGTTTAGTCAAATTGAGAGCCTAGCTCATGCGAGGGGTTACCGTGGGAAGGGTTGGTCACAATGTTGGCTCATGGTTTGGCTAACTATGTAGCCAAACCATTTGACCCCATCAATAAAGGAAAAAATAACCCTTTTACCCCTAGATTTTTTAACCCTCATGCTACTCTTTTCTCCTCCAATGAACTACCCATCTCCCATGTGAGCCCTCCTCTTCTAGATAATCTAGTATTTTGGGTATCTCCGCCTTCTGATCTCTATTTCCCTCTCTATCAGTTGAATTGGATCAAAAATAGTAATTTCTCTAAGACATTTTCTTAAATTTTACATTTATCATACCAACTATTGTATTATTTTTAGTGTGAGATCATATGCACTATTTTTAGGTCATTAATTCATTCTTCTATTTTCATCCATTATAACTAGATTCAAGGGATAACACTAGATAACGATAATGTTATGTGCCTAAGGTAGGTGTTCTGTCTCATTCCCTTAAGTGTCATTGGATTTATATTATAGACCTTTTCTCTGCATGTCAGACTCCTCTTGTGTCCCTTCCAAAATAATTCTTTAATTAAATTAAATTTATTTCTATTATTAACCCTGTCCTAGGTAATGAAGAATCAATAATGTTAGTTTATTTCCTTGATTTGATTCAAACTTATGTGTGTGATATTCCTTGAATTAAAAAATGATCAGTTTCCATAAATTATAAAATCATATTTTGAGGTGTGGTTTCCCAAGTTATAAATATCATGGAAATTAAAATGATCTAAGGGAATGATTTTCCATGTGTTAGGACCCTATTCTTTATTCCATAGTCTTCCTTAATTTAATTAAATAAATTAGAAAAAATGATTAAAGTGTTATGATTGTTATGTCTTACTGAAATGTTATGTGCTCTTGATATCCAAACCATACTATCATGCTACGCTGAGTGTGAATAAGGGTCCCTATTTTAGGATTCCCCAGATGGAATCATCAAGAATTATAATTATTACATGTTATGGATTGTGAATATGTTAGGAGAGATCAGTGGATCCTTATGGGATGCCTTAGTTGAACTCATTGGGTGGATTATGTACCTACCTTTGAGTGATACTAATTCCATAGAGGAGTCACTATGGATGGGATTAGTGGAAAGAAAGTTATACCATGCCATGATAGATACTTGGTCCTCTATGTGAGATACATGGTATGGTCTCAGATAGTCATTCTTTACAAAACTCCAATAGTGATACATGGGATACCTTTATAGATTACCTTGTAAGAAATTCTATGGTTTTTGGAATTTGAATTTTTCCTAGTGCGATACGTGAGTTCCATTATATGGATCTATTTGGATGGGCCTAGGATTACACATATTATTATTATAGAGATGCCTTCTAAATAATTCGAGTTCTTCTGACCAATTAAATTAAAGGACACATCTACCAAGCCAAATAACATGATTGGGCTCGGCCCAATCATAATAATTATTTATAATGACCCATTCAAACACCATATCATACATGTAAAGGCCAACCTAAGTTCAGATACATCTAGATTTTGCTGAAGTAGGATGTGTTATTTAGGTATCCATAAGGAACTCAAATAGAGATGTTTTATTTATTTACCTTTTCACATTACTATGTACATGCACACTGCTTGTTTTATATATAGATGTTGGATTGTTCTAAATACCATTGGTGGAGGATTACTAATTATATTTCAAACCCTTCTCAGCCACCATTTCTTCTTTAGCACACATCATGATTCTAGGTATAGATAAAGGTAATAATCTATCTTCAAATTTCAGATTCAGTGTTCTAGGATTGAGTACGAGAGTAGATGATTGATCATATTCTATTGATGCTAGTAGAGGCATATTTTGGACTTTTTTTAAATTTTTTATAGCATGTGGTATATGACTCTTTCCCATGTATCCCATGAAACTCATTTTTTAAAGCTACATGGCATGATTATCCTAATTTTATAGCTATAGATTTTTCAACGTCTATATAATTATTTATTTGGAAGATTATTTATTATTTAGATAATTCTTGTCTATTAATGCCTTCACTATTTCCCATTTATTATTTATCACTGTCTTACACATTAACTCACGAGAGAATATTATCTGCAAATACATATCGTAGTCCCTCCATTCCAGTCAGTATCCTTTGACATACTAGGAGACATGTGGAAATCATGTGGCCAACTATCTCGGGGCACTACTTAGTGTATTCAAGAGTGGGATGCTATATAGATTGGGTGTTTTTTTCAGAAACTAATAGCATAATCAGTGGTTGGGTGCCAAATTTAAAGGAACATTTATGTTTTTATTGTCTATGATATATTGTACTTACTTATTTATTTATACAATCAAATGTTTGATATTTCAATAATACAATATTTTTTATCGTATTTATGTTCTAAATTTTATTTCAATTAATTTTTTTATTTTCTCATATATTTGTGATATATTTCAATTCCTCATTATGTATTCTGATTGGGTTTGATTTTAGCGGTCAACTACAAGACTATTGTTTGGATGAAACTGTGTAGAAGCTAAAATTTACTTTGTGAATATTAAATTAAGATATGGTAAAGGATCCATTTATTAACACTCCTTGTAGCCTTGATAATGTACATTTTATCAGTGCTTTATCGAGCACTAATAGTGGTTCCCTTTATCAGCACTTCATCTGACACTAATAAAGGTTCTATTTATCAGTGCTTCATGTAGAACTAATAATGACACCATTTATGAGATATAAATAAAAAACTAATAAAGATAACCTTTATCAAGGATTTCAGAAATAGATGATCAAATATTCATTTATCAAGTCCTTTTAGAATATATAATAAAGGGTTTCATTATAATTTTTTCTATATAATTGATAATGGTCGATGGATTTTAATATATCCTAGGTAGTCAATTATTTTAATCACTAACAATAAAAATTTTCGGCATTATTAAAATACTTCTTTTAGTGGAGATGTTTGTAAAATAGGGTTTATAAATGTGTCTTAATGGGAAATAACTGACGCATCCTTATTACTATAAGATTTTCACTATGAGCATTGATTCACATAAAACTTCTTTAGGTTATAGGGAAATATGTAAATTTCAGGGAAAAAAGGAAAATATAAAAGAGTGCGAAGATTTAGAATCAAATAATTCATTAGCTAAATTCGATGTTATGATCCCAATACCAACCACTATATATTTGGGTACTTTATCCTTTTCTTTATTAGTCACATATTTTTGTTCTAATCACATTTGAATCTTATGTGGGAGGTCACAATATTCATGGGGTATTGGTTTAAATAATTCATTATCTCTTTACAACTGAAGAAAAAAATATTTGTGGTTTATTTATTTTCCTTCCATTAAAGATCTTTATAAACACAATATTCATAATTTAAAACAAATTACATTCCCATTAAGAATGTACCTTGGTTTATCTTTCAATAATTATCATATATTGTAAATAATATCATCCCTTTCTTCTTTGGAACTTTTTTTCTTGGTACTCAACCAAAATATTCTTTCCTTGATTTCCCTTCATCATATAAGTCCTATAAAATTATCTCTATATTGAAGACATGTGATACTATATCATGATATGAATATTTTTTCGAGAGATGGGTTCCCTTAAGATATTTTTTATTCCTACCAAAGAAACAATGAATCTTTTTTTAGAGTGAATATGTAGTCTACAACATTCTTGGATAATCCTATAATGTTATCCTTGTAATATGTAATAAATTCCTCTCATTCCTACTTTAAAATGAGTAATTTTCATTCCATTTAAGCTCATTGTTCTATAAAAAATTAATTATCAAATAATATCATGTAAAAATTTCCCCATTCCATACATTCTATTTCCTCAAACTCTTTAGTTTTCTAGATCAACAAAAACCATTGATTAGAATCTCTGTTTAGAGAATACATAGTCAATATGACCTTTTCACTTTCATTACATCACTAATCCAGGAATATACTTTTGAGGGACATAATCCATTATTTAGCTACCAATGGATTAGTAGGTCCATTAAAACACAGAGGATTTTATCACATTAAGGAATCCAACATAGGAGGATCTTGATATAGAACAACATACTACTTGATATATTCAAGGTTATTTATAATATCTAAAGACTTTTTCCCTAATACATCCATGATCTACTCAACTCCAACGCTCATAATATTTTCCTGATGAGAAGGAAAATACCTACATTAACTATAGTTGTTGATTCTATTTTTTCCACTAGGTTTATATCTAAATAATCCACAAACTGTGTTAGCTCATAATATCTAGGAATATTAATCTATAAAAAAAGAGTATCTATGATGATAAAATTCCTCAAATAAACATAGAGATTATCATTATTCTCATGTTATCTATGTTCATATAAAACATATTTCCTAGGGTTCTTACTATACTAGTTTCGGGAGAAACAATAACACCCTGACTGTAGAAAACTAGAACTAGTGTTTATATTATTACATTGGTACATGACACATGGGATCCCACCTTATAGGATCAGTTAGTTTTCATTCATTGAAAATTAGATACATACTTTATTTCGATATTATATTGAAAAAAATGAAAACAAATCTTATGAAACATTCTTTAATCCATGAAATAATTCATAATATACTTCATAATATCCATGGGAAAAGAAAAAAAGATTGATCTTAGAGGATCATTAAGGGTTAAATTCAACATATATTATCATGAATTAATAATATATAATCAATATGATAGAGTGGATAATCAGAAAACATTTTATTCAATAAAAAACTTCAAATAAATGAACAATTATGGATAATATGAGTATAAAAATCACATGTATAATGGAAATTGAATTCTTAATTAAGAAAAATATAATTCTATACATTCATGATCAAGGCCTCTCTAAAAAGATATCATGAATATTAACTTTAAGGCCACTTAAGAAAGAAATCATTCTTAATAAATGGATGGGTGTAAAATAGATAACCATAGAATATGGAATGTCTACTACTTTGTCTCATTTGAACCATCGATGAATTGATGTGCTATATATATCCAGGACCTACCCATCACTTTCTTGTATTTTTCATTAAACTTATTTTGAATGATTAATAGAATTCATTGTTAAAATTCCTTGTAATTTACGAGATATCATTTATTAAATCAAGAATACAAAAAATATATTTCCACAGTAAATGAGATAACATTTATAATATTATTCTTTCAACTAGAACCATATAAAGATATGGTATTTTATATTCCACCTCTTTATTACATAAACATTCCTATTAGGACCAAGCTGAGGAGGAAGGTGTTTGTTTTCAAATGTTTCCATTTCTTGTCAAGGAATTTTTATGAAGAATGAAAATAACCTCACTATATATTGGGTGAAATATTCATTGATTTTATTCAAAAGAATTGGATTGACACTTTTAAAATAATTAGACTCACTTTGTTTAGGAAAGGCCAATCATAATGAGAAGAAGTTGGTTAAAGGTAAAGGTTCATATTAGACTCACCTTGGGGTCGGAATGGGAGATTATTATAAGGATGAATTTATCACAATCTAAAAGGAGAGAATTCTCCCCATGCGGAATGTATCTTGCTGGAATTAAATAGTCATTAGATTCACACGGGATCTGATATGAAATAAGTGGTCATATTAGAGTATAAATGACGATGGAAAAATTTAAATGAGAATTTTATTTACTAATTTTCATTTCATAAATAATATTTTAATTGGATAACTTGTGATAAAATATTAGTGAAAGAAAGGGATAGTGAAAACTATTCATATTGATTGTATTCTGAGATGAAAATGATACTGGGAATTATACTAAAAATATCATACCCAAGATAATCATGTCTCAAATAATTTTACACTGAATGGTCTGGATAATAATTTCCAGGACAATCCTACTTAGAAATATCATACTTATGATAATCCAATTCAGGCAGAGAAGGAAAGAAATAGATTGTTGAAGGATTGGAATGTTTTAATAATTTCGACTATAAGTCAGGAACAATAGCAGCTGATCCTAAAACGTATTCAATGTTAGGAAATATAGTAGCTAATACATAAACATGTTAATAGGCATGATAATGACATTGATGGGAAAATAGAAAGAAGGATTATGTGGAATCATTTTTATAAAATAAATAATCTATCGATTAGACTCGGATTCCATTGTATTTATAGAAAAAAATTATTGAGACTGATGGGTGAAAAAGAAGGAAAAATGAGATAAAAAATGTATTCAACCATTTCAAAAGGGTTGAATTACATTAGAGGTCTCCAACAGGGTCAGGATTTTAAGTGAATAAGTTAAAGTGGTGTGTAAGTGGATATTACTGAATGATATATCAAGGGGAGCTTATAATTCAAATTAATGATTGTATTCAGCATCACTGGTGGTATCCATTTCATTATACATTCATATAGTAAATTCATACAGTGTTTTGTTTTGAATAAATCGGATTCAGAAAATCAGACTCATGAATTGAAATTGGACAGGAAATTGAGATGAAAGTCTAAAGTGGAAGTGAATATTGTAAAATAATCTAGAATCTTCATGAAGCATTGAAGATGTCATAAATGCACCCAATATTTTAGGGGAATTCTATTTTTTTTTGAATTTCAGTGAGTGTTAACGGTTTTTGGATTCCCTCTAAAACCACTCAAGGGTCACCTATAAAAGGTAAAACATACAATTTACTTTTCAGATAACCGATGTACTATTCACCACAGAAGAGAGAGAAGCTCTAATTTTTTAGAGAGAAGAAGAGGGTTTCCTTATTGAGATTTTTGGTGAATTTGTTTTGATGGATTAAAGTGAAAGAGAAGAGACAATATCAAAACATTGTCTTTAGCTGATCATCATACTCTATTATTATCATACTTAGTTGATTACCAAATCCAACTTTTCAAATTTTACTGATCATCGCATCAGTCTGGATAATCGGATTTAGGATTTTTTTTCTATGATTTTCAAACTAAGGAAGAAACATATAGAGAGAATATTAAGTTGTTTTTCATACTCAAAATTTAAGTGGTTCCAATTTATCTCTATTATATTTTGTCAAAATCCATTTTTTTAAATTGTTGAGAATCATACTTAGAGGAATCGTATCAGGGAGAATCGTACACAGAGGAATCAGACTAGGAAATCGTATTGGGAAAATAGGACTGGATTTCCCTTAGAAAATTCTAGTAATTTCTTACCATATTCTAGGTAATAAATTATATAATTGTTTTAAATAGAATATGTTTTTTTAATTAAAAATAATCACAGGTAACATGCGTTGTTACCAAAACTTTTTATTACCCTATTTGTGCAAAGAGGTTGCATATGTACTTTTGGATTATCATCAAAGTACTACATGGGTGAAAGTGTATATCCTAATCATTATAATAAAAGTATTTTTTTAAAATGTATTTTTTTTGTATTGGATAATTTCAGTACCATACCAAGTATGTAGCTATTCTTTTTAAATAGTGAACGTGGTAAATATTTGTGTTTATGTATATGTGTGTTGGAATTTATTTAGTAGGAAATAAATACTTAATAATAGGTGAAGTATTTTTCAATTGAAAAGAAACATAAAATAAAAACTATCACTGATTCACCCTCTTTCCCTCTTAGTCATACAATTACACTTACCGGTAACATATATCTAGTATCAAAGCATAGGTACCCTTCCCATATTATTTGCTGATGGAGAATTTGAATTGTGTGAACAATAAAGGTATTCTAGTTTTATATGGAATGAATTACAATATCATGAAATATATAATTTTTCCCTATCCTATATCTATTTTATATTATGTTCTTGAAGCTGCAAGAGAAATTTTTCCTCCTATCGATGTCACAACTCCTTTGACATCTATTGATAAAAAGAATCTAGAGAATTATGGAAGGGATATGAATGCTATATTATAATCACTCTCTGAAACTGAATTACTAAGAGTGAAAGGGTTTTTAATAGCCAAAGGTATATCAGATAAATTAAAAAACATATAATAAGGCAATACAAAAGTGAAGAAATAAAATACATCAAATCTATATATTAAAGTATGAAGAATTGAAGTTAGGTGAGTACGAATATGTTGGGGACTTATTTACCAAAGTAAATAACATTGTGAGTATTATCAGATGTCTTGGTGAAAAGTTATATGATTTTATATTTTTTAAAAATATTTTGAGAATCATTCTTCACAGGTTTGATGAAAAAATTTCTTTATTGGAAGACAAAGATATTGAAACATTATCTCTTGATGATTTTCATAGAATTATCATCAATTATGAAATGAGAAGTGAGAAAGATTTTAAGGGAAAAAAATTTGATAGAAATGTGCCTTTAATGTATTCTTAAAGAGAAAGTTCAAATAATATATTTATTGAAGATGAATATGGTGAATCCTACTCAAAAAATAAAGTATGTAAAAATTATTTTGATATTTTATCCTTGTTTTCAAAAATGTGAAAAAGGTACAGGGAAATAAAAAGGGAAATTTCCATTGAAATATTTTGAATGTGGATGAGTTGGTCACATTTTGGTTAATTGTCCTCAAAAAAAGAAATAAATGTATAGTAATGAAGAAAAAATTAATCTAGGAATATTGTACATGAAACAGGGAGATAAATGAAAATTGACTACCGAAGAAAATTATTCATATCCAAATCAATAAGTTTCTTATCTAAAATTGAAGAATAAGAAGGAACTGATGCTGAATCATAAAAAATTAGTTGAATATGGTATTGAAAATAGTTTTATTGAATCATAGAATGATTAATAATTCATAAGTAGTATTTATGAAGAAGAAAAAACTAATATTGAACAACATTTGAAAGAAGATTTGAAGTACTGTCTGAGAAATATTAAAAGGATTGATAAGAAAAAAAACTTTGGAAGATCAATGTTACCTAAAAATGAAATAAAGAATTTTTTTCTAAAGATAAGGTGAAGCTGGTGAAAGATATTGATGACTTGAATAAATATCTAGAAGATGAAAATAATCATAATGAGCATCTGGAGGTGAAGTTGAAAGGAAAAAAGAAGAAGAGTTCTAACTTTTCCAACAAAAAATTTCTAAAGATAAAATGAAAAGTACAAGTTTCAAAAAGTATTTTCTGAATTTGTGGAAATTTATCTAGTAGAGAAACATAAGAAGGATCATGGAAAGATAACTTCAATTATTGAGAATAAATATGATTTTTTTGAAATGAAGAATGCTGGGAATGTCATATATGTGGTTAGGACAAACAAAATTGGGAATTTAAAACTCTCAAGGAACCCTCAGTCTGAAAAGGTTTTGAAAAAATTTGAGTCCATAAAATCTTTAAAAAATTATAGTTTAATAATGATGAAATGAAAATGAAGTCTCTCATTGATAATATAAAGGTTGGTGGCTCAAAAAAAAAGAGAAGATTGAGGGGGAGAAGCGTATTCATAGTTCTAATCAATATGGAAGTTATTGAGGAAAATAATCCATAAATGGTTGTTGATGGTATTGTGGTGGATTCGGAAAAACATCAAATATGTGTTTTTTTAAAAAAAATTACAATTATTCCATATGTTATGAAAGGCAGAGGTTGGGGGGTACTCAATTCCCTCAAAAGAAGAAGTTTTGGAATGTTGTTTTGAAGAAACTTGAGGAAGGTTGAGTAAAAATTGAAAATAGGTTCCAAACATTGGAAGATATTTTTTAAATATGCGAACAAACAGGACACCTTGGAAAAGGATTTATTGTTTGGTTACCATCATAACAAATGATTCTTAAAATCTTGAGAAGCTGAAGATGAAGAAAAAAAGGAAGAAGAAAAATCTATTGTTGTTGAAACAGCTTTGAGTGATACAAAATGAGGGCAAACTTGGATTCTTGATAGTGGGTGTTCTTCTCATAAGATATGAGATTTAGAATATTTTAAGAATGTGAAATATTTTAAATAAAGAGCAATGAAATTTTCAAAATTTCAAATTACTGATAATCAAAGGTTTTGTATCATCCATCACTCGAAAAGAAAAGTTGAAATCCAAGAGATACTTGTATGTTTATGGGCTAAAATATAGTCTCCTAAATTTTTCAAAATTTTTTAATGAGGGTAAAAATTCTATCCTCAAAAAAAAAATGGGGTTTTTTGAAAAATGATGAAGAAGGATATTGTTACAAGAGTCCAACGAACAAAAGGAAATTTGTTTTTTATTGGTGAAATAAAAAACCCTTGTTACATGAGTATAGTGGAAGAAAATAAACTATGGAATAAAATACTAGGAAAAATTTGTCATGGAAACGTGAACATGTTATCTAAAAGGGATAATGTTATAGACATCTTTGATTTTCCAAGAAAAAGATATTTGTGTTTTACTATTTTTTAGAAATGAAAGAATACAATTTTTATGCAATTTTTTTTAGATTTTTTCAAAACAACCCATGGAGCTAATTCATTAGAATATCTTTGGTCTAATGAGAAAATAGTAAAAAATATAGATACGTACATCATCACTTTAATTGATTATTTTACTCTCATTGCCTATGTTATGTGTATGAAGGATAATTTGTATTCTTTGAAAATAGTAAACTGTTTCAAAAGGAATGGTGAGAAAGAATGTGAGTATTCAGTAAAGAAGTTGAGAACAGATCATGGTGGAGAATATAGAAGTGAATAATTGGAAATTTCTCTAGAGAATATTGGAATTTAGAATTATTATAATTCTCTATATAATCCTAAACAAAATGGGGTTTCTAAAATAATATATAGATGTTTGGTAGAAATGGTAAGAACCATGTTACTTGAACCTGGAATCTCTCATTACTTTTTGAGGGAATATATGACTACTACTATTTATATATAGAACCATTTTTTCTATAGGCCTCATTAAGAAATGAATACATATGAATTTTTCAATGGAAAAACTCAATGTTTGAAACACTTTATGGTTTTTCGGAGTCCATGTATTATAAATAAGAAAGGTGATAACTATGGAAAGGTTGAGAAGAAAGGGGATGATGGAATCTTTCATGGCTATGCTCAGGAAGGAAACACATATAGATGCTTCAAAAAAGTGGTAAAAACAATTTTTGATTTTGTTAATGTGAAAGTAATTGAAATATGTGAGATAGAAAAACATATTTAGGCTAAAAAGAATGTTTATAAAGTTTAAGAAAACAATTCTGATAAGGATACAAACAATTTTATTCCTACTCCAGAAGAAAAATAAGACTCAGCTATTTCCAGTGATAAGGAAGATACTCTAAATTCTCATCATAAGATGAGGAAGAAAGTGTAATATCATAATTTAATTGGTGATCAACATCTGAAGGTTCAAACATGAAGAAAAAAATGCAATTAAACATACTTCTTTGTATTCAAAAGTGGAGTCAAATGATGTGAAAGAATCATTTGAGTATATAGAATGGGGTCAGGACATGAATGAAGTGTAGGATCATATTGAAAAAAATGATACATGATAATTTTTAGCCATTCCTAAAAACGAAAACATTATTGGATCCAAAGTGGTTTTCCATAATAAGATGAAAAAGAAGGTAAAGTGATAAGAAACAAAGATAGATTATTGTCCAAAGGGTATTCAAAAATTTATGGAATTAATTTTTATGTAACCTTTACTCTGGCGGAGGGACTTGAAAGAATCATAATATTTATTTCTATTTCATCATAACAAGGTTACAATATCTTTTAAATTGATATTAAATTTTCATTCATGAATGTTGATTTTGAAGAGAAACCTTATATTGAACAACCCTATGGATTTGTTGTTGGGAAAGCTGAAAGTTATGTGTTCAGATTGAAAAATGATCTTCATATCCTAAAACAAGCTCTGAGGGCATGGTATTCAAAATTGGATACGTTCTTAAGGAAGTTTAATTGAAATAATGGAAGAGTGGATAACAATGTCTACATCATAAAATGGACAATGTATTCCCTCATTTGGATTGTTTGTGATGATGAAATTATATTTATAGGAAATAATGAAAGAAGTTGTGAATGGTTTACTAAAGAAATGAAAAAGGTATTTTAATTTCCATGCAGGGGAAATGAAATACTTTCTTGGGTTACAAATACATCAAAGGAAAGAATATATTTTTTGTTTCTCTAGAAAAGTATTCTAAGGAACTTCTTAAGAGGTTTTGAATCAAAAACTAAAAACCTATTTCCACACCAATATCAGTGAAAAAAGAGTTGTATAAAGATGGATAAGGAAGAGAAGTTGATCAGAAAGAATTTAATAAGTTGATTGGAATTTTATTATATTTGACCGCCTCTAGACCCGACATTGTTTATGTTTTTAACCTATGTTCCACATTTTAGAGTTCTCCAAATTAATAATATTTAGTTGATGGAAAAAAAATTCTCAGATACATAAAAGGCACAAAATAATTATGAATCTGGTAAGGTAGAACAAACAATAATGATTTTTTGTGGGTATTCAGAAGCTGATTGGGAAGGAAATGTTGATGATAGATGATCCTCATTTTTTGGAGTATTCTTTTTGGGAAATAATTGTGTTAATTTGAACTCAATGAAATAGAATATAGTAAATCTAAGTGAGGAAGAAACTGAGTATGTTTCTACCACTCAACCCACTACTCAACTTATGTGGATGAAAACTCAATTGGAAGAAATACTAGTTGAAGTGAAGTTACCATTGCTCTTGGGTTTTAATGATCAATGTACAATCAATATCACGAGGAATTTTTTCTAGTATTCTCATTAAAAACATATTGATACAAAATATAATTTCATCAAATAGAATTTGGTGAAGAATTAATTGAAGATAGAGTACATTACAACATCAGAATATTTTGATGAAATTTTCACAAAACATTTACCTAAAGAATCATTTTCTTGTTTGAGGTTGAACATGGTTGTCTAGCAACTTTATCATCGTGGTTGAGATATGTGTTTATAACCTCTCTAATCTTACCATTGGATTGTATTGTGAGGGGGGGATAATTGTTTCATTAATCAATCCTATTAAAAGGAAAAAAGTAGGAGTTGTGGGTAAGCTATGAATCCAGCATTTTATTATGTGTCAACTATTCTAAATGTATGTTTGAGTGGTTGTAGGAAACGTAATTTCATTTTATTCTAAGTAGGACAGTGAAAATTCAAGGTTGAAGAAGATATGTGGAAGGAAAAGGAAATATGTTTTCATAATCACTACTTTTGGAAAACATGGTTTGCTGTTAATGTTTCATGTTTCCAATAATGAGTTAGCTCATGTAGGTTTATAATTATTGACAAGTGATCCATTTATTGAAGATACGTTTTTTAGTGACTTATGAATTTTGGATGACAACGAAATCAAAAGGCGGATATTGTTCGGGATAAGATGATGAGGAAGTTTTTAGTTTTGAAATATTGTCTTTTGTTATCAAGGAATGTTTTTGAAGAAATTAAAATCACCTCACATTGTATTTGGAGAAAATCATATTGTTGGTTGTTTTCAAAATAAAAAGACTCAAATTTTCAAAATAATCCAACACACATTTTTTATAAAATACATCTTAATGAAAAGAATCCAGTTGATGGAAATGGTTTTGATTAAACTCGCCTTGGGTCCAGAATGGGAGAAGATTATAATGATAAATTGGTCTTTATCTAGAATGAGAGAATCAGTCCCATGGATAATGTTTCTTTATAGAATTAAATGGTCACTAGATTCACTTTGGATCCAATATGAAAGAGGTGACCATAATAGTGTTCACATGACTATGATAAAATATAAATGAGAATATTCCTTGGTGATTATTATTTCATAAATCACATTATAGTTGGAGAACTTATGGTGAAAAATTGGTGAAATAAAGGGGGAGTGAAAAATATTAAGACCTATTATATTTAGAGAAGATAAGGTCGCTAGGAATCGTACCCAAAAGATCATACCCAGGATAATCTTATCCATGATAATCATACCTAGAATGATCTGGATGTTCCTATCTAGGCCAATCATACTTATAAATATCAGTCTCATGATCATCAGATTCTGGCTGAGAAGGAAAGAAATAGGTTGCTGGACGAATAGAAAGTTTAATACTTTCAATTGTTAGTTAGAAACTATATAATATTATCCTCAAACATATTCAATGTCTTGCACAATATAATCCATTCCTCAAATGTATTAAAGGGAAAAATAATGAATTTTATTGAGAAAGATAAAAAAGATTTAAGTGGTTTAATTTTTAATAAAGAAAAAAGTTTCTAATCAGACCCGAACGACATCATATTCAAAAAGGAATTTCTTGAGTCTAATGAATGAAAAGAGAAGGAAAAAATGTGATAAAAAATTTATTTAACCATTTAAAATGGGTTGAAATACATTGTAGGTTTGAAACTAGGTCAATATTTGAAGTAAATAAGAAAAGGTGGTTTGTGAGTAGAGATTTATGAATGAATTATCAGGGGGGCTTGTAATTCAAATGAATGATTGTATTTAGAATTCATAGTGGTTTCCATTTCTTTATACATTTATATAGTGAACTGATATAAAGAATTATTTGAAGAAATCAGATTCAAAGAATCAAACTCAAGATTTTAAATCAAACTGGAAATTGAGATGAAATTATAAAGTGGAAGTAAAGATTATAGAAGAGTCAATAAGCTTTGAGAAGTGTTGATGAAGTCAAAAATGCACTTGAAATTTTAGGGTAAATTATGATTTGGGTGAATTAAAGTGAGTGGGAATTTTTTGGGATTCCCAAAAAAACCACTCAAGGTTCCCCTATAAAAGGTGAAAAGTACATTGTGCTTTTTTGATGACTGATGTACTATTCACTGCAGAAGAGATAGAAGCTCAGAGTTTTAAAAAGAATAAGGGTATTTTTGTATAGATAGTTGTTTTGAAAAATATTTGATAAATTGAAGTGAAATAGAAGAAAATAGAATAAAATATTGTATTTATCTAGTCATCAAACTTAGTGATTATTGTACTCAACTGATTACCATATGTTTCTTGTCAAATTTGGCTAATCATCATATCGAGATGGATAATCGGATTTGGGTTTTTTTATACCGAGGAAGAATTTTACATGGAGAATCATATTGAGTTTTCAATAATTATAATTGAATGGGTGATGATTAATCTCTACTATATTATATCATAATCGTATTTTTGTACTGGTAATAATCTAACCTAGATGAATCGTACTTAGAGGAATTGTATCGTGGAGAAGCGTACTTAGAGGAATCAGACTGGGAAAAGCATTCTGGGAAAATTAGACTGGATTTTCCTTAAAAAATTCCATGATGTTCTTACCATATTCTAGGTAAGAAATTGAAGTTTTTTTAAATGTGAAACATCTATGGAATTGAAAAGAACCACAAGTAACATGCATTGTTACAAAAACATTGCATTACCCTATTATTAATAAGAGAATGCACAAATACTTTAGGATTATCATTAAAGTACTACATGAGTGAAAGGGTATATCCTACTCATTATAATAAAAGGATTGTTTTCTAGTGTATCATGTGTCATCAGTTCATCTCCATAGTATACCAAGTATGTAACTATTCTTATTGAATAGTGATCCTTATAAATATTTGGGTTCCTATGGATGTATGTTTGAATTTCTTTCAAGTGGCAATGGAATATTTAACTGGTGGTGAAGATTTTTCCAATTGATATGAAACATAAAATAAAAATTATCCTTGATTCACCCCTCCCCCTCTCAGTGATACAATTACACTAATTGGGCACTTACAACTGGTATCATAGCATAGGTACCCTTCGCTTATTCTATACTCATTGAAAATTTGAATTGTGTGAACAATAAAGGTATGTAACGACCCAATGTTTTATCAATGGAAATTCCATTCTTGTAATTATGTCATATAATCACATGAAATCACAACACAATGATCTACTAAGGACCATTTTACCTTTAAACATAATTTTGACACTCATATGTTTGAAATTTCAAAAATATAACATTCACGGTTGTGATCAGTAAGATTTTTGGAGTCTAATGGAACAAACATAATTTTTGGTGAATAGTAACCTAACCTTATAAACATAAAATGTCCATATGAATATTAATACGACCCTTATGAATATTAAATAGTCTAAAAGTATTATAACATCATCCATGAATGTATAAAAAATATTTTTGAATCTTGTAAGTGATAATATGATCATAGTTAAAGTATTGGTATTTTTTAAGACATAAATAATTAATATAATTAATTAATTAATTTTAAATAAAATGTATTTTTTTGAAAGGTATTTATAAATTATCAAATTTATGTCTTTTTTTATATAATTTGATAAGACCTTATGTAATTTTTGAAAGCATTTCAAAATCTGATTTAGTTTTAAAATCTGTATATTTCAATTAAATTGGGATTTTATTTAAAAATTAAAATAATCATATTTTAAAAATTATTTTTAAAAAATGGAGTTCATTTTTTTATACTAAATGTCAAAAAATGGTTAGGGTAATTTTTTTTTTGGATTTTTATGAAATACATGAATTTTGGTGAATAGTAAAATACATTAATTTACCGTATACATACATTATAATTTAAATCCACTATTCCTCAAATAATAAGTGATGTAAGCACCTAAATATAGAAATCACATGAACTTATTAATTTTTTGGTCATTGAATCATCACTATATATTTTCTTATGGAAAATAATAAACTAAGGATTATAATATTAAGAAACCCCCCCCCCTCCACTATAAAAACCACCCACACTTCCCTCTTATATTCACTCTTCTAAAGGCTTGGGAATAGCCTAAATTCTACCCAAATATCTTCCCAAGTTCTTCCCTCATTTTTTACATCCCTTATTCTCTTCAAAATAAGAAATCCTCTCCCCTTAAGAAGCTCTCAAAGAAGATTGATTCAAGATGTAAATTCCTCTTTTCATTTCTTTTACTTTCCTTTTATGTTAATTTGATTACTTTTCTATACTTACCTCTCCTCATACGAATGTTATTAAAACTCTAGTACCTAACATGTACTTTAATTTTTTTATGATAAAAGATTATTTTATTACCATATCTCCTTTACCCTTCTTTTATTTTAGTAGTAAAGACACCATCAGAGATGTGATAATTTATCACATTCAAGGATGATGGATTTTCAATTTCTTATATCATACTCAATTCTGGTCATGAATCCATATTCATGGTGGAACCAAACCAAAATATATTTATTATGTCTCATCTATTATTTTTGGAATCTTTTTGTACACATGGTTTTGATTGGTAAAACAAAATGTGTTCTTTGTGATCAAAAAACTGCCAATTAACCCAAAAGGCTGTCACTAAAGTTTTACATAATGATTAATATTCACTCAAAATAAACAATGTAATTTTATAACCATTTTAATTTATGGATGTTCAATAATAAAATATAACTTCAATTCTAGACAATCAGCTTTATCAAACATGTTTATCTATTAATGAAAATAAGTGAACCGATCATTATAACCAAGAAAACAAACGGACCCCAACAATGAAATTGAACAACTTAACTCATCAAAATGGTCATGAATGAACATATAAAATTTATAAAAAAAATGTTTTAAATATATAATAGTTTCTTTAATTTTCAATTAATGAACCTCCTTTTATTATTCATCTCATTAATATCTAGTGGAGAACACCATCAAACTTAATGTAAGGGATCCTATCTATTTCACTTTTGTTCAAGATTGTCCTCTTTATTATTCTCTTTTATGTGTAATTCCTAGTGATGTGGTATGATTACAAACCACCCCCATACATTCTTCATTAGGTTTAAGTGAAGATATACCCATTTCTCTGTCATTATACCCTCTTATGTTTACCTGATACCGTGATGATATTTCGTAAGGGATTCTACCCAAACCTCCTTTCTTCGTTCGAGTTTCATTATCATTATTTTTCCTTTCTTCTGTGGACAATTTTTTGATACGACCATTTATTATGCTTCATGACATGATTGTGGTACCCAATTCTTTCCATGGGTAACCATTATGTTTTTGTAAGATTGATTATGTATGATTATTTATGTGTAAAACACATTCATGAAATATTAATATGGGTTATCCCATATATATATCCAATGCATTGGGTAAAGTTAAGTCTCATGACATGTTTTGTGTGACAGTCTTGGCTGTTAGCCTTGTCTTGTGCTAGTATGTGAAACGATCTTGGCAGTTAGACTTGAGTCGTACTAAATTCATGTTTTATTTTGTTCCTACATTTCTACGAATTCTTTTTTATGTGATTACATGATTATATGTTAAGGTTCCATATGTTTCGTTCCTTTTTATATCATCATGTCATGCGTTCTATTCCTTGTGCTAATGCTTTGTTCTTATTGTTATTACCTTACTAGGCTATTTAGCTCATACCTTTATTCATGTGTCCCCCAGGGTACCCTATACAGATGTTTGAGCATAATGGAAGTTAGGATCTCAATTTTATGATTAAATAAAGAAGAGTTTTTCAGTCCCATGTTTTTAGTTTTATGTACCTAGTCTTCAAAGACAATAGACATCACAATACTTGACTTGTACTCTGATTTAAAATTATTCTTAAACTCATGTAATGTTATGTGAAAAGGCTAGGGTAACTATATTTGGTATCATAGGATGACCTAGAAATTTTTTAGATATTAGGAATAGAGAACTTTATTAAGACCCTAAAGAATGAGATGATGTATAAGAAAACATCCCTAAATATTGGTAAATAGAGAGTAGGTGGTTTATCAAGAAAATACATCCCTGTTGGGATACAAACATGGAGAGGTGGCTCTAGAATAGATTTAACTAGGAGTCCAAACTCCCATAAGGAGTTTCAGGCCTTACCTGGGGTATCCTAGAACACAACAATGAGCCTTGCTGCACTCTTGGTTTGACACTCCCGGGAGATATGATTTGGTAAATTCATGAGCTTAGTACAAACCATTATTAAGGGGAAAAAAATTCCATAAGAATATAAGTTAATTAATAGATCAAGGATAAAATATATGGAAACATATGTAATCACAAGTTAGAAATAATTATCCTTTATATGTTTATCCTCTTCTGTTCATAGTTTCCTTTTTATAGTCAACAGTTAAGTATTAAAGCCCTCTAATTGTATGTTATTTTTCTTAGTTAATGATGGGAAATAGAAGAACACGGTCCAAAAAACAATGTGATAGGGATTGTGAAGATTTCCCCAATGATATGTCTACTATGATGGGAATGGGTTCACAAAACCTCATGAAAATACTTTCTC
This sequence comes from Viscum album, assembly GCA_963277665.1. Lineage (NCBI taxonomy): Eukaryota > Viridiplantae > Streptophyta > Magnoliopsida > Santalales > Viscaceae > Viscum > Viscum album. The sequence goes on from OY728121.1 coordinate 359,385,534, forward strand.
AGTTGCCTCAAGTTATGAATAATAACATGATTTTTTTGGAACATACTCCTCTTATAAGGAAAGAGAATGCTACCATATAATCCTACATGCCAAAAGGCCTCCCATTTTTATCATATATTCTGATCTCATCCACATGGAATATTTGATTATTTCAATTGAAAATATATTTTCTTGTCCTCCAGTTCTCAGAAGAAGAGATAGTTGTACTGGAAGTCTATCGTTTAGATGGGGAAGCTGATCAGTGGTGGACACTGATCAAGAATAAAAATACCAAGAGGAAATTGATTCCATGAAATGGGGGGGGGGGGAATTCAAGAGAATTTTTTTCAATAAATTTTTTCCTTGAACACTCTGACTCAAGTTGGAAAAAGAGTTCCTTGGACTCAAGTAGAAGGAACATGAGTCCATCAGAGCGTATAAGGAAAACTTTACAAAGATTTCAAGGTATGCATTGGCTTTGTCATGAAAACCGAAAGTAAGGTGGATCAAATATTTAGCAGTCTAAATCTATGTTTTTAAAATGTGTTGACGATTTGATACTTTGACAGTGATGTGGGGATTTTCTGTTGTGCCCTCATGGTTGAAATGGAGATTGGAAAATTTTATTGGTCTTGTGGGCCCAGTAATAAGAAGCATAAAACTGAGAACAACATGGGTGGTTCAACAAAAAATCCTATTATGAAAAAATCCTGACTATCCCACTTGTAATATTCAAGGGAAGAAGTATCTTGGGAGCTTTCTAAAGGGAACCAATAATTGATTAAAACGAGGAAGAAGGGGACATCTTGATAAAAACAAACAAAGGTATATGAAGAATCACACTAATGTGGAAGAAGAGAGTAAGTTTTATAATAACCCTCATCCTTTAGTGAAATTGTACAACTGCAAGGAGCATGGGAATTATGGTAATAATTTCTCTAATCCAAGGGATGTTGGAGGGAATCAATAAAACCTCTAAGGCATCAAGGAAGGGATTTTTCTATCAGTACTTCTAAGGTGGATACAGACAAAGATTTGTTGTAGGTATGCTAGTTATTTATTCATTAATAGAGAGCATACTATTTGATTTTGGTTCTATGAATCCTTTCATATCTTTAATATTTAATAAAACTATTCAAACACCACCTTAAAATTTGAAGGATATGTTATTTGTGAGAACATAAAATTGGTCAATTATTTGATCCCAAGTTTATAAAACCTCCCCAGTAAATGTTTATCAACTGAATCTCCCAAAAAATATTGTCATACTACCTTTAGTGGATTTAGATGATATCTTGGTCATGGATTGACTATATTTATACATGGAAAACATCAAATTTTGGGGAAGGGAGATCACTCTTCACATCCCAAAACATCCTCCAATTCTATAAAACTGTAATGAGGAAGATAAATCTCTTTTAGGATCATTGTATCATGAGTGGATATTAATTTCTTATGAGAAAGCATATCTAGATCAAATGGTTTAGACAAATGAGGGAATCATTCTTGAGGACATGAACATCATGAGGGATTACACTGATGAATTCCCTGAAGAGTTTTTTGGCCTCCCTCATGATCAAGAGGTTGAGTTCTCAGTTGAACTGGTTCCTGGATCTCTTCCTATATCAATGAAACCATATAAAATGGCCAATGTAGAGCTGGTAGAGCTAATGAAGCAGTTAGAGTAGAATTCGTCGAAGGGTTTTATACAACCGAGTTCTTCCAAATGGGGTGTGCCAGTCCCCTTCGTCAAAAAGAAGGATGGATCAATGCGCCTCTACATTGATTACTATGAGCTCAATAAAATCACAATAAAGAACAAGTATCCCCTTCCTCGGATATATGACTTGTTCAATCAGCTTCCTGTGGCGAGTTATTTCTCTATGGGGGACCTTCTGTCCGGATATCACCAATTAAAGGAGAGGAAGGAAGATATTCCCAAACTACCTTTAGAATGACGCGTGGACATTATGAGTTCATAGTGATGCCCTTTGGACTAAATACTACACCAGAAATTTTCTTGGATTTAATGAATAGAGTCTATATTTTTTACGTCAATAAATTTGTGGATGTCTTTAATGATGATATTTTGATATAATCCAAGAGCAATGAGGAACATGGGGATCATTTGACTATTTTCTTAAAGACTTTCCAAAGGGAGAAGCTGTATGAAAAGTACAGTAAATTTGAGTTATGGATGGAGGAAGTATCATTATTAGGGAATGTTATTACCAGCAAAGGGATATCTGAAGACTATTACAAGAAAAATGAAACAGAAGTGTGGCCCATACCAACATCTATAATGGATATTTTTATCCTTTTGGGTCTAGCTAGGAATTATTGGCAATTTTTGAATAACATTTCACAATTTTCAAACCCAATGAACAAGAAGACATAAACGGAGTAATGTTTTTATGGAATCAGGAATGTAAAGGCTATTTCAAGGAATTAAAAAGAGGTTTATCATTGTGCCAATACTCACACACCCAACTAGTGGAGAAATATTTTTGGTGTAAAAAGATGCTTTGAAGAAAGTATTAGGGCGTGCACTGATGAATAATGATATAGTGATAGCATGTGCCTCATGGAAGAAAAATTCCATGAGAAAAAATATCCTAATCATGATCTGGAGTTGGCGGCAGTGATCTTTGCATTAAAAATCTGGTGGTATTATTTGTATGGGGAGAGGTGTGAGATATATTCTAACCAAAAGAGTATTAAATATATATTCACACAAAAAGATCTTAATATGTTCCAAAGAAGATGAATAGAGATCATGAAGGATTATGACTTCCCAATGCACTACCATACCGGTGAGGAAAATAAGGTGGCATATGCTCTAAGTAGAAAGGAGAATGCATCTTTATCAATGATGATAATTGAAAAGGATCCGATCTTATAACATTTGTAAAGGATGGAAATTGGAATCATTAAGGGAGGACCATCATCAATACTTTCTAAAATTATTTCTTAACCATGCCTTATGAAGAAAATAAAGGATACTCAATCAAAATATGTGGAAATTCATAAAATAGTGGAAGCTACCAAAAATGGGAAATCCTCTGATTTCAAAATTTCCAAGGATAGAGTTGTAAGATTTGGGTCATGATTATGTGTACCATCTAATATAGAGATAAATAATGATATTTTTTATGTTTCACCTTGCTAGACCTTCTCTATAACCAAGGTAACAAAAAGATGAATTGAGATCTCTGAGAGAACTTTTGGAGGGATAATATGAAGAAGAAGATTTTGAAGTATACATCAAAGTGCCTGGTTTATCAACATGTGAAGGCAGGAAGATAGTTGTATAAGGGGATGATGCAACCACTACCCATACAAATATGGAAGTGGGAGAACATTATCGTAGAATTTTTCACTGCACTTCTAAGGACATTCAGATGAAATAATGCTATATGGGTCGTTGTAGATCGTCTTACCAAGATAGCTCACATTATCACAATTCGATGGGACATCTCAATGGATCAACTTGAATAGATTTAAATCAATGAATTTTTAAGGATTCATGGAGTATCACTATCTATTGTTTCCGATCATGATTCAAGATTCACCTCGATGTTCTAGAAAAGTCTCCAACATGCTCTAAGAACTAAACTGAACTTTAGTACAACCTATCATCCTCAAAATGATGTCCAATCTGAGTGAAATATTTATACACTTGAGGATATGTTGAGATAATTTTCTATGGAATTCAAAGGAAGATGGGAGCAACATCTTCCACTGGTTGAATTCCCCTACAATAACTGTTTTTACTCAAGCATCTTAATGAATCCATTTGAATCCTTTTATGGGAAAAGGTGAAGAACACCGGTGTGTTGAGATGAAGTCGGTGAGAGTAAGCTTCTTGGACTTAAAATGGTCGAATAAATGTTTGAGAAGGTGAAAACCATTCAGAAACATATCAAGGTATTCCAAATTCAACAAGATAGTTATGTCGACAATTTTTGATGAGACCTTGAGTTCAATGATGGATATATTGTATTTCTAAGAATATCTCCATGGTCATGAGGTTTGGGATGAAAGGAAAGTTAAGTCCCAAGTACATCGGCACCTTCGAGATTCTTGATTTTATCGAGGTTGTGGCCTATCGACTAACACTTCCACCTACCATGTCTAAAATATTTGATGTCTTCCATTTATCCCTCTTAAGGAAGTACATCGAAGATCCTTCCAATGTAATCTCTTCAGATGTGGTATAGTTGGAGGACGATCTTTCATATGAGGAGCAGTCAGTGAAGATATTTGATTGTAGAGATAAAGTTCTATTTACAAGACAAATCACCATGTCAATTTACTATGGGGGAACCATAAGTAAGAAGAGGAAACATGGGAATTGGAGGAGGAAATGAAGGAAAAGTACCCCCACCTGTTTATGGCCTAGAATGTAAAACGAAATGTTGGGGGGTAAATTTCATAAGGGGGGAATAATTTTGAAACCCAATGTTTTATCAATGGAAATTCCCATCTTAAAATTATGTCATATAATAAGATGAAATCAAAACACAATGAACTAAAAAGTATTGTGTGTCCTTTAAACATGTATTTGACACTCCTATGTTTGAAATTCCAAAAATTTGACATACACAGTTGCAATCAGTAAGATGTTTGGAGTCTAATGAAACAAACATAATATTTTTTTAATAGTAACCTAACTATATGAATAATAACATACCCTTATGAATTTTAATATGACCCTTATGAATAGTTAATAGTCTGAAAGTATAGTAACCACATCCATGAATGGATTAATAAAATATAGGCATCTTATAAGTGATAATGTGATCATAAAAAAAGTATTGGTATTTCTGTAAGTCATAAATAATTAAATATAATTAATTAATTAATTTAAAATAAAATATATTTTCCTAAAATGTGTTCATAAATTATCAATTTTATGTCTTCTGGTTTTAAGATAATTTTATAAGACCTTATGTAATTTTTGAAAGCATTTTAAAATCAGTTATAATTTTAAAATCTGTATTTTTCATGTAAATTATGATTTTAATTAAAAATTAAACTAATAAAATTTTGAAAATTATTTTTGAAAAATTTAGTTTATTTTTGGATTCTACATATCGAAAAATATTTTTGGTGAATTTTTGGGATTTTTATGAAATAGATGAATTTTTGGTTAATTGTGAAATACATTAATTTAACGTATAAATACATTATAATTTAAAATCCACTTTTAGTTACATCATAAGTGATGTAAGCACAAAAAACTAGAACGAAAAATAAATTATTACTATTTTTTTCATGGAATCATTACTATTTCTAATATTATGGTAAAATAATAAACTAATGATTATAATATTAAGAAACCCCTCCTCCCATCTAGTATAAAAACAACCCAAACTTCCCTCTTCTCTTCACTCATATTATGCCTTGTTACTTGTCTAAATTATTCCCAAATCACTCCCCAACCTCCTCCCCCACTTCCAAAATCCCACAGTCTCTTCAAAATTCCAAATCCTTCCACCTTAAGTGGCTCTCAGAGAAGATTTATTCAAGAGGTAAATTTCTATTAGATTTATTTATTTTCCTTTAATGTTCATTGGTTTACTTTTCTATCCTTACCAATCACCATACAAATGTTATGAAAAATCTATTACCTTACATGTAATATAATTTTGTTACGATAAGGTAATATGTTATTATCATCTCTCTTTTACCCTTCGTTTATTTTTATAATAAAGACACCATCCACGATGTGATAATTTACCACATTCAAGGATGATGGGTTTTCAATTTCTTTTTTCCTCTTAAACTCTGGTCATGAACCCATTTTTATTGTTGAAGCAGAAAAAAACATATGTATTATGTATCATCTATGATTCTGAAATCTTTTTTTACATGTGGTTTTTATTTTCAAAATAAAATGTGTTCTTTGTGATAAAAAACCACCAATTAACCCAAAACATTATCCCCAAAGTTTTACCTAATGATTAATATCCAATGAAAAAACAAATGAATTTTAAACCATGTAAACTTATGGATGTCCAATAACAAAATATTACTTCAATTATGGGAAACCACCATCATCATACATGTTTATCTGTTCATGAAAATAAGAAAACTGACCATAAAAACCATGAAAACAGAAGGACCCGAACAATGTAATGGAACCACTTAACTCATCAAAAAGGTCATGAAGGAAAATAAAAAGATTATAATAAATCTTTTACATATATAATAGGTTATTTAATTATTAATTAATGAACCTAATTTTATTATTCATGTCATTAATATAAAATGGAGAACACCATCAGACTTAAGGTAAGGGTTCCTATCTATTTTCACTTTTTTTCAAGATTTTCATCTATGATATGCCCTTTTATCTATAATTCATAGTGATGGGGTATGATTATGAACCTTCCACATATTTTCCTAATTATTTTTAAATTACTTGAGATCCATTTATCTTTCATTAATCGCACTTATGTACACACGATACCATGCCGATATTCCGTAAGGGAATCAACCCGAACCACATTTACTTCTTTAGGTTTCTTTATAATTATTTTTTCCTAAATGTGGCTATCTATTCTTCTTATGTTCATATTATAAATTATATTTAAATTTTCCAAAATAATATTTCATGTTGCATTCCTCATTCTATTTTTTAGATATACATGTTTCTGTGTGATTCCCTCATCAATAATGTAACACCCTGACCCCAGTTACCCAGAGCCGCTGCATTATTATATAACATTGGCATGATCATAAGAAAGATAAAATCTTGAAAGACCGATTATTTTAGTATCCTTGGAATAACTAGATACATTCAAAAAGTTTACATTACATCATAAAATGAAAAATACAACAATATAGTCTCCATAGTCCACACTCTTATCCCCTTATACTATCCCTGCAGATCATTCATAAATTACTTCTTCACATCCTGGGAAAAATAAAACATAGAAAAGGGGTGAGCTCAAATGCCTAGTAAGGATAACAAAATAGCGGAAACTTTCATAAATAAGAATATACATTTAAGGCAATGTATAACTAAAAAAATCCTTTTAAACCTATACTTCAACATTGTATGGAAAAAATAAAATGAAATAATTCCATTTACTTATTCACATGGATATTCTACTAATAGAATAATCACATGCAATATCAATAACCACTTTCATAATGATGGAATGCATAATTCCATACTATCATAACCACATAGCCAAGGCCTCGTGCCAAGACTACAACTATGATTTTGTCAAGGACTTGTGCCAAGACACTAGTTTGTCTCATGAGACCTACCGATGCATCTAGGAGCTATATCGGGCTCCACCCGTCACTTACTAAGTCCAATTCATTCCTCATATGAAATGTTTTAAACATAACATAAACATTCGTATTAAAACTAGCATATGAAATGTCAATACTTTATCCACAAAACATAAATGGTATAAAAATAGAACATCCACAGTCAAACATAACTCATTCGATACAATATGTAAGATTGTATTCTATCATATTAACCTCAATCGAGAATGATGAAGGATATTGACATAGATGAAAATAATATTCAAAACAATTAGAGTGAAATATCCCCTTTTTCTTGAAATCATTTAAAAGTCGCACTATTTGTCAAGAATCCATTTAAAATAGATCTTAGAATCAAATTTTCCCATACCACTTTGAAACTTTTAAAAGGAATTTTGATTTGAAAACATTAATGTCCATATAAATAAATTCTTAAAAACCATTTTTAAAACATGGTTATTAATGAGAAATATTTAGAATACTCAATCTTTAAAACATTTTAAAATGATATGTTAGTTAGAGTTCCTAACCAAAATAGAGACACTTTAATACAAATAATTTAGGAAATAAAAACTTTGTAATATTATGGGAATAAAGGGATTCATGATATATTTTGTCAAAGTACATTATATACACCATATAAAAGTGATTTGGTGTATAACAATAAAAGAGTCTCAATGGAATGTAAATTGAAATGAAATCTCTCATAAAGGCCGTATCCTTAGGTTAAGGATAAATAAACGACATAATTAAGTGTGAAAAATATAAATACACTCAATATGATTGGATATTCAGTGTAAAAAAATCAAAGGACATTCACACATATTCTTGTAAAAACAACACCAATGAATTGGATGTTTAACTCAACAAATCGAGATTGAGTAAAAATTAATCTTATCAGGTTCATACCGATGACCTGATAATTTATCAATGGAGTGATTATGTGTATCAAAAGTATATTCACAGAAAGGGGTGTAGAAATTATGACTTAATCAAATGAATAGTTATTCTACACATAATCTTTGAGTAAAATAATCAATAAAGTTTGCGTAAAGCCGAATGAGTGGTAATTTGAAATTTCAAATTCCCTTATTGATTTGGTAACTTACAAAAACATACACCCATGAAAGAATGATCATAAAATGATGATTTAAATATAAATGAATTAATTTATATTACACAATTAATAAAAACATGGGCATTACACACACCACATGTAATAAATAAGTGGTGAACAATGGAATTCTCACGGAATTAAAAGTGAGATAAGAAACCCCTTACATTGTACTTTTTCCTTGGTAGACGGTAGTTTAACCACCTGTATAATGGTTAAATAATTGTTATTGAATTATACAAGAATAATTTACATTAATATTATATCATATATGATCTTTTAACATTGATTTATTAATAATATCTTAGTATTATCGTCATTTCGGGTGTTAACTTACTTGTTTTCCTTTATATTCTTTGTTACGTAAGCCATGTTTGTTATGGATAGGTTTTATCTTATTCATATCCTGAATTATATCAAGTCCTTAAACATTATTGTTAATCATCAAATGAGAATTATACTTTAATGGATACGATGGAGAATGAATCTATCGCGTTTGTGGAGACGGTAGTCCGTACGTACGCACGAGCGACAATATCATTATTTTGATGTTAAAATAATATATAATTGGATGGTATATCATATATAAAGAATAATTATCATGTTATATTTATTATTTACATGAATTACACATCATTATTATACCCATCCAAATAATAATTTACTGAATGACAATTACACCACGTCGTGGAGACGGTAAGCCGTACGTACACACGTATGGTGACATTCCATTAAAAGGATGGATAGAATACTGAATATAGTTGTACCATATTCATAATGAAGTCAAAGTATATAGAAGATACTGGAGTTATTATTTTAGAATAGAAATAACAAATAAAGAAGAAGTTGAAGAAAAAAGGAATTTGAAAGAGGGTGGTGAAAACATTACCTCTTCTTCGGGTTCTTCCTTTTGATTTGATCAAAAGGGCTACTTAGGTTGGATTTCTGATCAAACTAATGCCTCTAGGTTGTAGTTAGGGAAGTTTATAGAGTATTTGGGAAGGGTTTGGCCGAGCCAAAAGGCTTTTAATGTGTGAATTAGTGAGAAGGGGGAGTGCCCTTTTATAAGAGGGGTGAGGGGCACCTTTGGAAAAGCTAAACATATTATTTTATAATAAATTCATATTCGGTTTCTAATGTCTCAAAAGTGGATTATTTAAAGTTTAATGTGGGGATTGGTCGAAAAGCACTCAACCAATAGAATTTATACAGGTTTGAGTCATTATATTAACCTTATCTTTAAGTATCAACTCTTAGTTAATTAGTTTCACTTTTACAATGTATCTTTGTATTTTTATATTATATGGTTAATAAACCTACTATATACATCCAAGTGACCCAAAAGTGGTCCATTAATGATAAATCTATCATGATATAAGTATCTTGGAAGAACCTTAGATTTTTAGAAATTGAATATAAATTAATAATATAATATTTGTTTTAAAAAATCTTATATGTCAATTTTGACACTATTGGATATTTTGTTTTTGATAAATTCATAACAGCATTATTACTTCGAACACAATTTATATAATCAATCCTCATATGTAATATTAACCTAGAAAATTAGTTTAATTCATAAAAAGTCTCAAATTACATTTATTTTGATATTTATAATTTCAATTATTTTAATATTTCATTAATTCGGTAATTACTGCATCACCATTGTGTCATAAATAAATTAAATTATTTAATGCATAAAAATTATAAATAAAATACCATTATGTAGGAAATCTTTTTACCTTTCTAATGAATACTTAAAATAGAATTTATCTTATGTATAACCCTATATTAAAAATATTTTAGTGAATAAACTTTGATTTAAACTCTTTTAACTATTCTTTGAATTAAATAATAATAAATGTCCTAATCTAATACAAGTGGACCTAAATGATAATATTTTACTCCTAAGGTTGTTTTTAGTCTAGATACACTTGTACAATAGAATTAGGACATGTGTTAGGGTAATATTAATATCATTTTAACCCTTAATTACCCTATTTACTTTTAACCGTGGTAAATAAAAGTAAAAAGTTACTATTCACCAAAAATTATTTTCATCTCATTGAACCACATTTTACTCTTAGATATTAACCGTGTCTCTCGGATTTTCGAAATTCCACTCACAGAAGTGGTAAAATTAGGTTTTATGAAAATTTCAGTTTTTTAACTACCACTTAGTTGTTTCACTATTCATCAAAAAAATTAAAGTTTCCAGAAAAATACCAAAAATTAGACCTAATATATATTTGATATTATGAATTAAAAAATGATTTCTATTTTACCAAATTCAAAACATATTAGTTTCATTAATTAATTTAAAAATTAATTCCCATCGTCAAAACAAATAGCATGTTTTTAAGAGATAATAAATATCAAAAGATTGACACTTGTTTATGTCTCGTTTAAATGTGAAAATACATCCAATGGAAAATATTATATTAAATGGTAAAAACATATTCTAAATATACTTTAAAACCACTCAAATTAATAATTTATCACTATTAATTGTTTGGATTAAAAAAGTTGTTTTTAATTAACATTTAGTAATTTGAACTATTCATCAAAATATGAAAGTTATCCGAAAAGTTCCAAAATTTCACCCAAAGATAATTTTGATATTACGAATCCAAAAATGAAGTCCATTTAGAAAGATAAAATTTATAAAATTTCAAAAAGTAGGTATTATTATTCATAACGGCTAGTTTGATTGGTTGTGGTGTGTTAGAATCTCGAAGTTGCGTACAATGCACGCCATTACATTATTCAAAGTGAAACATACCGTGGAATCTTGGGGTGTTACATTCTCCCCTCCTTCAATAAATTGCACCCTCACACTTTTTTTCAAAATTGGGCTTGAGAATATAATGGAAAGTCTCACATCAGAAAAAGATTCAATAAAACTATAACTTTTAAAGAAAGGAACAAAGGTATAATGGTCACCCAAGATAACCCATACTAGGATTCCATATAGGAAAACATGGATATGGACGATAAACTAAGTGTTAAGTTATAATGGAGAGGGATAGAAAACATGATCAGGAGAAAGTTAACAATAATAAAATCACAAACTTGTGTTGGGACAAACAATCATTAGTCTCCCAGTAGGAAAAGTAAACAAACAACATTTTTTGTTTTAAGTTACATTACATAAGGACAAGGAATTAATTTATGATATTGACTAAGAAAATAAAGAGATATAAATAATTTTTAAGTAGAGTTTCATTCTTGAATAAATTTTTACAACTAACTCATTTTTTTGAACAATGAGTATTCAAGAAGACTTGGTCACAATGGAAGAGCTAGAATAAACTTCTATAGTAATACATGATCCACATAGGATAAACTATATATTTACCTTGTATTTAGAGATTAATCAAAACCAAAATGGTTAGTATAATATCTGATGATCCCCCAAATGGATATTCCATTAGTGAAAAAAAACACTAATCTTAATTTCTAAAATTAAACCATCAATACCCCAAAGTTAAATAAATTCTAGTTAACAATCATTTGTCCTTAAAATCCTTCAATATAATCCATACTAATATTGAAACCCAAAACATATAAGAATGTAGTCTTCCTTGTTAAATTGTATCTCCAAATGACATTAATTACTCTTAAAGTCACATACATAAAAGTAATTAACCTAAAAATTTCCATAAATAACCCAAATCACTATAAATCCACAATAAGAACATAGATAAAAATACACCATTACTCCTTAAATAAAATCCCATACTATTCTATTTTCCTTGGGCATATAGTGTTTACAACAAAGCGAACAACTTCCAAAATAACATTTATGACTTAATCACCAAATCATTTTCCTATACTAAGGGTGTTCATTTGATAAGACATAAGATCCCAAATCAAATTATTATTGATCAATAAAATAATTTAACTAAAAATAATAGTCACACTAACCAGGGACTTCTCGTAGTCCAGTGTTAGGCAATAAATCCCAGTCGCACTTTGGTTGTGAGTTCGATTCCCACAGATTTGTCCGACGCGACGGGTTGTCACACGGTCTGCGTGTTGTCCTTTTTCAAAAACTATATTTTATAACATTACCCAAATGAGATAAATTCCTCAAAATAACCATAACATAATTTAACCACAAATCTTATCTCATACCTTGCATTTTCATCCCAAATTATAATAACTTATAATTGCCTCAAACCCAACAATCATATAAAACCAAATGGTTATTTATAACTATATCCACAAGAGAAAAGATAATTCTTCCTCAAATATCATTCTCAAATGGAAAACTATAGGGTTAAAAATACAAGAGAAAATTATTCCAAAGTAAACCCATCAACAAGGAGCACTAATACATTTTAAACATTTCTCCAACCATTTATTTCTACATAGCTTCTTTTTTGACCAAGAAAATGTCCTATATAATAGGGAATTCACTCGGGTAATGGACAGGTCCCCTACATTTACGGAAAATGACTGTAAATGGATTCTTGGGACCATTTTTGTCTTCTTCTAAAGTACTCTTCATTTTTCTTCGTCAATTCTTCAAATTATGTCCTTCCTTCCCACACGTAAAGAATTTCTTTGTCCCATTGAGACACTTTCCTGGGCATCTCCTTCCACATTTCTTGCATGATGGAAATTGAGGATTCCTTTCTCCATGGTCTCCACTGCTGGAGCTCTTATCATTCATCACCTTTCTCTTCTTTTTTGAGTCCGGGAATTGGTTAATATATATATTTTTGATCATATTTTTGGATAATTGATTTGGCATGAAGATGATATATTTTATGCATATGAACATTCCATTTGTTTCTCATTGCCACCACCATTCGCACCTTGTACATCATTCTCAAAGTCACTATGACTTCCCTAGAATCCAGCCATTGACTAAAACCAGAAAGCATTGTTTGAGTAATAGTAGTCATAAAATCATTTAGAGATTAACATGTCACCATATTCTCAATTTGAAACAAATTAGGATTAACCAAGGTCATTTACTCTCATCTTATATATATAATACTTCAAATCAGTTTGTAAAGAAAATGTAAATTATCCTATGCATATCCCCCAGGAGTGTCGTAACCAATAGTGCAGCAAGGCCCGTTGTCATGCACCAGTTCCCATTTGAGTCTATCTCAAAGTGGTGCTTTCGGGATTTACCACTAGGTACATCTGTGCCAGAGTCGCCTCTACCTACTCGTATCCAGACAGGGATGTATTTCTCGGAAAGCTCACAAAATCTATACAATACCAAAATTATAGGAAGTTCTTCTATACTAATCCTCAAAGTTCATCTTAGGTCTACATGCTCTAATAAGATTTTATCTAAATCTAGATTCCAAGGTTTGTACTAAACTTCATCTAACACCAACAGTAACACCCCGACCCCAGTTACCCAGAGTCGGTGCATTATTACATAACATTAACATGATCACAAGAAGGATCAAATCTCGAAAGACCGATTAGTTTAGTAGCCTTGGAATAACTAGATACATTCAAAAAGTTTACATAACATCATAAAATGAAAACTACAACAATATAGTCTCCATAGTCCACACTCTTATTCCCTCATACTATTCCTACAGGTCATTCATAAATTACTTCTTCACATCCTAGGAAAAATAAAACATAGAAAAGGGGTGAGCTCAAATGCCCAGTAAGGATAAAAAAATAGCGGAAAATTTCATAAATAAGAATAAACATTTAAGGGAATGTATAACTAAAACAAAAGCCTTTTAAACTTGAACTTCAACATAGTATGGAAGAAATAAATTTAAATAATTCCATTTACTTATTCACATGGATATTCTACTAATCGAATAATCACATGCAATATCAATAACCACTTTCATAATGATGGAATGCATAATTCCAGACTATCATAACCACATAGCCAAGGCCTCGTTCCAAGACTACAAATAAGATTTTGTCAAGGCCTTATGTCAAGACACTGGTTTTTCTCATGATACCTACCGATGCATCGAGGAGCTATAGCGGGTTCCACCAGTCACTTACTATGTCCAATGCATTCCTCATATGAAATGTTATAAACATAACATAAACATTCGTATTAAAACTAGCATAAAAAATGTCAATACTTTATCCACAAACCATGAACGGTATAAAAATAGCACATCCACTGTCAAACATAACTCATCAAATAAAATATGGAAGATTGGATTGTATAATATTAAACTCAATCTAGAATTATGAAGGATATTGACATAGATGAAAATAATCTTCAAAAAAATTAGAGTGAAATATCCCCCTTTTTCTTGAAATCATTTAAAGGTCACACTATTTGTCAAGAATCCATTTAAAATAGATTTTAGAATCAAAGTGTCCCATACCACTTTGAAACTTTTAAAAAGAATTTTTATTTGAAAACGATAATTTCCATATAAATAAATTCTTAAAAACCATTTTTAAAACATGGACATTAATGAGAAACATTTAGAATAATCAATCTTTAAAACAATTTAAAATGATATTTTAGTTAGAGTTCCTAACCAAAAGAGAGAAACTTTAATGTAAATAATTGATGAAATAAAAACTTTGTAATATCATGAGCATAGAGGGATTCATGATATATTTTGTCAAAGTACATTATATACACCATATAAAAGTTATTTGGTGTATAACAATAAAGGAGTCTCAATGGAATGTAAATTCAGATGAAATATCTCATAAAGGCCGTATCCTTAGGTTAAGGATAAATCAATGACATAATTAAGTGTGAAAAATATAAATACACTCAATATGATTGGATATTCAATGTAAAACAATCAAAGTACATTCACACATATTCTTGTAAAAACAACACCAATGAATTGGATGTTTAACTCAACAAATCGAGATTGAGTAAAAATTACTCTTATCAAGTTTATACCGATGACCTGATAATTTATCAATGGAATGATTAGGTGTATCAAAAGTTTATCCACAGAAAGGGGAGTGTAAATTATGACACAATCAAATGAATAGTGACTCTATACATAATCGTGGAGTAAAATAATCAATAAAGTATGCGTAAAGCCGAATGAGTGGAAATTTGAAATTTCTAATTCCCTTATTGATTTGGTAACATACAAACACATACACCCATTAAAGAAGGATCATACAATGATGATGTAAATATACATGAATTAAAGTATATTACACAATGAATACAAACATGGGAAGTATACACACCACATGTAATAAATAAGTGGTGAACAATGGAATTCTCACGGAATTAAAAGTGAGATAAGAAACCCCTTACTTTTTACTTTTTCCTTGGTCGAAGGTAGGTTAACCTCCTGTATAATGGTGAAATAATTGTTATTTAATTATAAAAGAATCATTTACATTAATAAGATATCATATATTCTCTTTTAACATTGATTTGTTAATAATATCTTAGTATTATCATCATTTCAGGTGTTAACTTACTCGTTTTGCTTTATATTATTTGTTACGTAAGACATGTTTGTTATGGATAGGTTGTATCTTATTAATATAAATAATTATATCAAGTTATTAAACATTATATTTAATCATAAAATGAGAATTATACTAGAATGGATACGATGGAGAATGAATCTCATCGTGTTTGTGGAGACGGTAGTCCGTACGTACGCACGAGCGACAATATCATTCTTATGATGTTAAAATAATATATAATTGGATGGTATATCATACAGACAGAATAATAATCATTTTAGATATATTATTTACAATAATTACACATCATTATTATACCCTTCCAAATAATAATTTATTGAATGACAATTACACCACGACGTGGAGACGGTAAGCCGCACGCACGCACGTATGGTGACATGCCATTCAAAGGATGGATAGAATAATAAATATGGTTGTACCATATTTATAATAACATAAAAGTATATAGAAGATACTGGGGTTATTGTTTTAGAATATAAATAACAAAGAAAGAAGAAGTTGAAGAAGAAAAGAACATGAAAGATGGTGGTGAAAACATTACATCTTCTTCGGGTTCTTCCTTTTGATTTGATCAAAATGGATCCTTAGGTTGGATTTCTGATAAAAATAAGGCCTAAAGGTTGTATAGAGGGAAGTTGAGAGAGTATTTGGTCAGGGTTTGTCTGAGCCAAAAGGCTTTTAATATGTGAATTAGTGAGAAGGGGGAGTGCCCTTTTATAAGAGGGGTGAGGGGCACCTTTGGAAAAGCTAAAAATATTATTTTATAATAAATTCGTATTCGGTTTCTAATGGCTCAAAAGTGGATTATTTAAATTTTAAGGTGAGTATGGGTCAAAAACCACTCAACCAATATAATTTAGACATGTTTGGGTCATATATTAACCATATCTTTAAGTATTAACTCTTAGTTAATTAGTTTCACTTTTACAATGTCTCTTTGTATTTTTATATTATATGGTTAATAAACTTACTATATACATCCAAGAGACGTCCAAGTGGTACATTAATGATACAAATTTAATGATATAAGTCTCTTTGAGGAACCTTATATTTTTCGGAATTTAATATAAATTAATAATATAATATTTGTTTTAAAAAAGCTTTTATGTCAATTTGGATACTATTGGGTATTTTGTTTTTGATGAATTCCTAACAGCATTATTACTTCGAAATAAATTTATATAATCAATACTAATATGTCATATTAACCTATAAAATTAGTGTAATTCATAAAAAAGTCTCAAATTACATTTATTTTGATATTTAAAATATAAATTATTTTAATATTTCATTATTTAGGTAATGACTGCATCACCATTGTGTCATAAATAAATTAAATTATTTAATGTCTAAAAATAATAAATAAAATACCATTATGTAGGAAATAGTTTTATCTTTTTAATGAATATTTAAAATCTAATTTATATTATGTATAACCCTATATTAAAAATGTTTTAGTGAATAAACTTTGATTTTAACTCTTTTAACTCTTCTTTGAATTAAATAATAATAAATGTCCTAATCTAATACAAGTGGACCTAAATGATAAAATTTTACTCCTAAGGTTGTTTCTAGTCGAGATACACTTGTCCAATAGAATTAGGGCATGTGTTAGGGTAATATTAATATCATTTTGACCCTCAATTATCCAATTTATTTTTAGCCGTGGTAAATAAAAGTAAAAAGTTACTATTCACCAAAAATTATTTTCATCTCATTGAACCACATTTTACTCCTTGATATTAACCATGTCTCTTAGATTTTCGAAATTCCACTCACAGAAGGGGTAAAATTATGTTTTATGAAAAATTCAGTTTTTTAACTACCACTTAGTGGTTTCACTATTCATCAATAAATGAAAGTTTCCAGAAAAATACCAAAAATTAGGCCTAAGCTATATTTGATATTATGAATTCAAAAATGATGTCTATTTTACCAAATTAAAAACATATCAGTTGCATTAATAAATTTAAAAATTAATTCCCATCGTCAAAAGAAAGAGCATGTTTTTAAGAGATAATAACTATCAAAAGATTGACACGTGTTTATGTCTGGTTTAAATGTGAAATTACATCCAATGACCTAAATTATATTAAATGGTAAAAATATATTCTAAATATAAATTAAAACCACTCAAATTAATAATTTATCACTATTAATTATTTTTATTAAAAAAGTTGTTTTTAATTAAAATTTAGTAATTTTCACTATTCATCAAAATATGAAAGTTATCTGAAAAGTTCCAAAATTTCACCCTAAGCTAATTTTGATACTACGAATCCAAAAATGAAGTCCATTTAGAAAGATAAAATTTATAAAATTTCAAAAAGTAGGTATTACTATTCATAACGGCTAGTTTGATTGGTTGTGATGTGTTAGAATGTCGAAGTTGCGTACAATGCACACCATTGCATTATTCAAAGGGAAACGTACCGTGGAAGTTTGGGGTGTTACAAATAATTCCCGTTAAGAAAACCAATTTTGAGGGAACTTCCCGAATTCTTACCTGATTTCAAGTGCACTTTAACATCAGTTTTAATCGACAATTGTATTTATAAAATATGTATTTTTATTTTTGAAACATTTCTGGTTCACTTATGGTTTTTTATAATGTATTTTTGCCTTTTCTATTTTAATGGATCAATAGTATTTTACTTAAAACCGCTCCAAAATATTTTTATTCAAAAAAATTCATTAATACATATCATACATGTGGTAACTTCTAATTGACATCACATACCATGATACATGCCTATTTTACCTAATTAATCTCCATGCATATTTTAGTTCCATTCTTTCTTGGACACTATAATGATATGACCATTTATTATTCTTAATGGCATAATTGTGGTACACAATTCTTTCTATGGGTAACCCTTATGTTTATGTAAGATTTATTATGTGTGATTTTTTATGAGGAAATCATATTCATGAAAAGTTAATACCAGTGTTCCCAGATAGCGATCTAATGCATTGGGTAAAGTTAACTCTAATGAGATGTTATGTGCGACGGTCTTGGCGGTTATCTTGGCTTGTGCTACTTTTTGAAATGATTTTGATGGTTAGCCTTAACTCATACTAAATTCAGGATTTATGTTGCTTCCAAATTTCTATGACTCCATGTTTATTTGATTCCATGTTTATATGTTAAGGTCCCATATTTTACATGCCTTGTTATATCATAATGGCATTCCTTTTATTCCTTGTGATAATGCTTTGTTCAAATGGTTATTACCTTACTATGCTATTTAGCTCATCCATTTGTTCATGTGTACCACAGTGTACCCTATGCAAATGATTGATCATAATGGAAGTAAGGATCTCAATTTTAAGATTAAATAAAGAATTGTTTTTTAGTCCTATGTTTTTTGTTTTATGTACCATGTCTTCAAATACATTAGACTTCATGATCCTTGGTTTGTAATCTGATTTATAATTATGTTTAAAATAATGTAATGTTATGTGAAAATGCTAGGATCACTATAAGGTATTCCATTTTTCAATGGAAAGAATTAAAATATTTAGAAAGATATAATGTTTCTCTATCTTATATCTATTAAATATTATGTCCTTGAAGATACAACAGATGGTATTCCTCCTATTGTTTTTTGAACTCCTAATACATTTGTTGATAAAAAGCATATAGAGAATGATGGAAGGGGAAAGAATGCTATATTATCATCACTCTTTGAAATTGAATTCATAAGATTGAAAGTTTTTTTAACAGCCAAAGGTATGTGGGATAAATTGAAAAACATATACGAAGGAGATAAAAAGTGAAAAAGACAAAACATCAAATCTGGAAATTAAAGTATGAAGACATGAAGATGGGTGAGTATGAATCTATTGGAAACATCTTTTCCATGGTAAATAACATTTTTAGTAATATAAAATATCTTAGTGAAATGTTATATGATTCTACATTTGTTGGAAATATTTTTTAGAATCTTTCCCAAAATGTTTCACATAAAATTTACTTCATTAGAAGGCATAGATCCTAAAAAATTATCTATTGATGATTCACTTAGCACTATCATCACTTATGAAATTAGATGGGAGAAATATATGAATAGAAAATAAATTATTTAGAAATTTATTCGAAGGATTATAAGAGAGAAAATAATAGGATTTTCTTATAGAAGATGATGTTGGTGAATCCATCTTTGAAAATGAATTATGTAAAAAACATGATAATATTTAATCCTTATTTTCTAATAATTTGAAAAGGGGTACTGGGAAATAAAAATGGAAATTTTCATTGAAATATTTTGAATTTGGAGGTGTTGGTTACTTTTTGGATAATTATGAACAAATAATGAAAGAAGAGTATAGTGATAAATAAAAATTAATACCAATTAAATAATGGAATAAATAGTGAGATAAATGAAAATTGAATACCAAGGGAAAATAAATAAAATTCCTCGATTCCAGAAAAATAATTTTCTTATCTAATGATAAAGAATAATAGGAATAGATGCTAAATCTGAAAAATTATTTGAATATGGTACTGAAAATACTTTTATTTCAATAGTTAATGATGAAGAATTTAGAATCAGTAATTCTAAAAAATAATAAAATAAATTTGAACATCATTTGATATTAGAGTTGAAATAATGTCTATGAAATATTATAAGTCTTTAAAAAAATAGAAGATTAATGTTCCTTAATAATAAATCCAGAATGTTTTTCTAATCATAAAGAGATGATGGTAAAAGATATTGATGATTTGAAGAAATATCTTGAATAAGAAACGAATCGTAATGATCATCCTGAGGTGAAGCTGAAAGAAAAACAAAAGAAGCTGGAACTTCTCCAACAAAAAATTTTAAAATCTAAAAAGAAATATAAAAGTTTCAAAAACTATATCATTGAAGTTTTGGAAAGTTATCAAGAGGATAAAACTGATAAGGATAAACAACATATAACTTCAAATGATTAGATGAAATATGAAATTATTTTTGAAAAGAAAAAATCCAGGAATGTCATGTATGTGGTTAAGACCAACAAAGTTGGGAATTCAGAAGTCTCAAAGAACTATGAGTTGGATAATGTTTTCAAACAATATGGGTATGGGAATTTTTTAAACACTTCTGGTTTTGATAAATCAGAAAATAAAATGAAGGGTTTAATTGATAATATAAATGTTTGTGGATCAGAAAAGAAAGTGAAGAAGGTGGCTAAGAAGTGTATTCACTATTCTAATAATTATGAAGGTTTTTGAGGAAAATACTCCTTCTATGGATGTTTTTTATAATGTGGAGGATTCAGAAATATTAAAAATATGTGTTGGTTTAACAAAAAAACATAACCATTATTCCACAAGTTACAAAAGTAAGAGGTTGAAGGGAGTTAATTCCCATAAAATGAGAAGTATGAGAAGGTTTTTTGATGAAACCTAAGAATGGTAGAGTAAAAACTAAAAATAGTTTCCAACTAATGGAAAATATTTGGGAAAGATGTGAAAAACCTTGAAACCTTGCAAAAGGATTTCCTTTTTTCTTATCAACACAACAAAATATTCTTAACAATTCTCATAATTCAAAGATAAAGAAATAAAAGAATAATAAAAGGGTCTTATTGTTGAAAACACATTGAAAGCAACCAAAGGTAAACAACAATGTATTTTTGATAGGGGTTTTTCTTATCATATAATAAAATATTTATGTTTTTGAAGAATCTGAATGATTTTTGGGAATAGTGGCATTGGAAATGATAAATCCTTCAGAATCAAAGGTGTTGGATAAACTATCATTGGAAAATAAAAGTTTAGATCCATGAAATCTTTGTATGTCGATGGGTTGAAACACAGTAAGTGAAGTGTTTCAAAATTGAGTGATGAGGGTAATGAAGTTATCATTAGAAAATATGCAATTTCATGGAAAATTATTAAGATTGAAGGATTGTTATAAGATTACAATGAATAAATGAAAATTTGTTTTATATTTATGAAATAAAAAACTATTTTTACATGAGTATGGTGGTAGAAAATAAATTGTGACATAAAAGGATGTTACATAGTGTCAAAGAAACACGAGAAAGTTATCTCAAATTGATATTTTCAGAGAGATTATTGATTTTACAAGAATAATATTCTGTTGTTTCATTATTTTTTATAAAGGAAAGATTACATATGTTCTTCATAAGAATGTTGAGATTTGTTCAAAATAAACACTTGAGATGATTCATTCTAATATCTACGGGCCAATGATAAAATAGTAAACAAATGGAGATAAGTACATTGTCACATTCATTGATTATATTACTCTCATTAATTATGTTATTTTTATGAATGATAAGTCATATTATTTGAAATTCTTCAAAAACCTTCATAAGGAATGGTGAGAAAGAATATGAGTATTCGGTGAAGATGTTGAGGACTTATAATTATGGTGAATACATAAGTGAATAATTTGAATATTATTTGGAGAATCATGGAATTTGGAATGACTATATCCCCCCAAACACTCCTCAACAAAATTTGTTCATAGAAAGAAAGAATAGAAGATTGGGGGAATGGGAAGAACCATATTACTTGAACATGACATCTCTCATTACTTTTGGAGGCAATCCACGAGTACTACTATTTAAATTTAGAACCATTGTTTCTATAGTCATCATCAACATATGAATCTATATGAATTGTTTTATGGAATAACTCTATGTTTTAAACCCTTTAATGTTTTAGGGAGTCCATGTATTACAAAGAATAAATGTGGAAACTATGGAATGTTTGATCAGAAAGGGTAAGATGGAATTGTTCTTAGCTACACTCTAGAAAGAAGATCACATAGATGATTCAACAAAGACATAAAATTAATTTTTTATTTGTTAATGTAAAATTAATTGATTGTGGTGAGAATGAAAAAAAATATTCAGGAAGAAAAGGAAGTTCAACAAGTTGAATAAGATAATTCAAATAAGGATACAAACAATTGTATTCCTACTCAAAAAAGGGAAAATGGACTCATAAATTTCTAGTGATGAGGAAGATACTCAAAAATATCATCCTATGCTGAAGAAACAAGTGGAATCTCAAAACATAATTGGTGATCAACATCATAATGTTCAAATAATAATAAAAACAAATTCTACTACACATACTTTATTGTACTCAAAAGTTGATTTGAATGATGTGAAAAGGATTTTGAGTATCCTTAATGAGTTCGGGCCCTGAATAAAGAGTTGGAACAGATTCAAAAGAATGATACATGAGAACTCATACCCATTCCTAAAAACAAAACATTATTGGCACAAAATGAGTTTTCTATAATAATCTATATAGAGAAGGTGAAGTGATAAGAAACAAACCATGATTGGTGTGAAAAGGGTGTTCTGAAATTAAGGGTATAGATTTTGATGAAACTTCTGATATGGCGGAAATACTTTAAAGAATCAGAATCCTTCTTTCTATTTTGGAACAATGTGACTAAAAGATATTTCAAATGAATATTAAATTCGTATTCCTAAATGGTGACCTTGAAGATGATGTTTATATTAAACCACCCTATGGGTTTGTTGTTGGGAAATATGAATGTTCTATGTGCGGATTAACAAAGGATTTGTATGGCCTAAAACAAGATCCAAGGGCATGGTATTCCAAATTGGATACATGATTAAGAAATTTAAATTTTAAGAATGGAAGAATGGATATAAATATCTACATCAGAGAAATTCAATCTTATTCTATCATTATGATTGTTTATTTTTATGACATTATCTTTGACGGGAATGATTAAAGAAGTATTGAATGTTTTTCTAATGAAATTAAAAATATATTTGAAATGTCCAATTTGGGGAAAATAAAATATATTCATGGGTTAAAAATACATCAAAGGAAGGAATACATTTTTCTTTCTCAAGAAATTCATGTTAAGGAACTTCTTAAGGGGTTTGGCATGGAAAAATCAAATCCTATTTTTTCACTAATATTAGTGAGATAAAATTCATCTAAAGATATAGAAGGGAAAAAAATATTTTAGAATTTCTGTAGATTGTTTGAAGTTTATTGAATTTTACATCCTCAAGTACTAATATTGTTTATATTGTTACCTTATGTGAAATATTTTAGAGTGCTCCAAAATAATAACATTTACTTGATGGGAAAAAAATTTCAGATACATCAAAGGCACAATATAATTCTAAATTAGGTATGGATGCACAAATAGTATTGATTTGTTCAAGTATTCATACACTAATTGGGAAAAAATATTGATGATAAAATATCCAAATCTGGTGGATTATTCTTTCTAGGAAATAATTGTGTTAGTAGACACTCAAAGAAACAAAATTCAGTGACTCTAAGTATGAATAAAGCTGAGTATGTTAATACAACTAAAGCCACAACTCATCTTATTTAGATGAAAACAAAATTGGACTATTTACTTGTTGGAATGAAGTTACCCTTGCTCTTGGGTTGTGATAATTGTAGTACAATCAAGCTCACCAAAAATTTTGTTCAAGATTTTAATTTAAAACATATTGATAAAAAATATAATTTCATCAATGAGAATGTGGAGAAGAAATAATTAAATCTGGATTGTGTTCCAACACCAGAACTAGTTGGTGACATTTTCACAAAAACCTTACTGAAAGATTAAATTTATAAATTGAGGTTGAACAAGGGTATCTAACCTCATTCTCATCAAGGTTGAGGAATGTTTTTTGGTGTCCTCTCTCATCTTACCTTTGGATTGTATTTTCAAGGGGGGGAATTGTTTTATTAGTCAATGGGGGAGATTTTTAGGACCATGTTAATGAGTAAGGTGTCTTTTTTAAAATGTTATCTTTTATTGTCAAGGAAAGCATCTGAATAATGAAAATCACCTCACTATGTATTTTGTGAAATTCTTATTAATGGTTGTTTTAGAAAGAATCAAAATCATTCTTTCAAATGAATCGGACTCACTTTATTTTTGAGAATTCCATTGTAATGAAAAGAATTCATTTGAAGTAAAAGTTTCTGATCAGAATCACCTTGGGTTTACAATGGGAGATTATCATAATGAGGAATTGATCGTTATCTATAATGATAGATTCAGTTGGATGGAGGATGTATCTTGCTAGGAGTAAATGGTCATCAGATTCACTATGGGTCCAATAATAAGGAAGTGATCATATCAGAGTCTTCAAGACTATGATAAATTTTAAATGAGATGATCCTTTTATAATTTTGTATTTCATAAATCATAATATAACTGGATAACTTATGATGCAATCTTGGTGAAAGAAAGTGGGAGTTAAAAAGATTCAAAATGATTAAATTCTAAAAAGAGAAAGTAGCTGAGAATCATACTCTAAATATCATTCCTAGGATAACTGTATCTAGGATATTCATACCTAGAATGATTGGGATGATCATATCTAGGATAATCATACTCATAACAAATAGATTCAGGTTTAGATAGAAAGAAATTGGTTGCTGGAGGATTTTAATGTTTTTATACTTTCAATTGTAAGTCAGTCACTGTAGCATATGATCCTTAAACATATTAATAGTCTGGAACTAGAGTATCTGATCATAAAATGTATTTATAGGTATGAAAATAAACTTGAGGGTAAAATATAATGAAGTTTTATGTGGTATCATTTTTATAAAAAAAGAAGTTGCTGATTAGACTCAGATGCCATCGTATTAAGATAAGGAATTTCTTAACACTGATGAATGAAAAGATAAGGAAACAATGGGATCAAAAATGTATTAAACCATTTAAAAAGGTTTGAATTACTTTTTAGTTTTCTAACTAGGTCAATATTTTATGTGAATAAGTAATATTGGGTTATAAGTGGAGATTCCTCAATGAATTTTAATTGGGCGGATTGGATTTTAAAAGAATGATAGTATTTAGAATTCGGTGTGGTATCCATTTATTCATACATTTATATATTCAATTGATATAGATATTTGTTTTGAAGAAATCATATTCATAAAATCATACACATTAATTGAAATTGGATTGGAAATTTTTTTAAAAGTATGTAGTGGAAGTGAAGATTGTAGAAGAATCAATATTCTTTGAGAACCATTGATGAAGACATAAAATCACCAAATAATTTAGGGAAAACTGAGATTTGGCTGAATTTAGGTGAGAGATAATGGTTTTGGGATTCCTGCCAAAACCACTAGTGGGTCGCCTATAAAAAGAGAAAAGTTGATTGTACTTTTATGATGGTTGATGTAATATTCCCCACAGAAGAGAGAAAAGCTTTGAGTTTTTAGAGAGACACAGAAGATTTCTGTGTTGAACTTTTTGTTGAAAAAGTTTTGATAGATTGAAGTGAACGATAAGACACAAGATCAAAATCTTGTATGAAACTGATCATTATACTCTATGCTTATCTTACTCAGATGATTACCATATTCAGCTTGTCAAATTCTGTTCATCATCATATCAAGCTGGAAAATCAGATTTGGGTTTCTGTAGAGATTTGTATACCGGGGAAGAATCATACGTGGAGAGTGGTACTTAGTTTTTAATAACTTGAATTTAAGTGGTTCTGATTCATCTCTATCGTATTCAGACAGAGGAAAAAAATTATTCTAGGGAATCGTACTTCGAAAAATCATACATGGAGGAATTTTATTGGGGAGAATCGTACTCAGAGGAATTGGGATAGAAAAATAATATTGGGATAATTGGACTGGATTTTCCTTAACAAAGTCTAGGAAGTTATTACCATATGGCAGGTAATAAATTGAAGAATTTGTTTAAATGTAATATATTTGTGGAATTGAAAAGAAGCATAGGTAACATGTGTTTTTACACAATCAATGCATTGACCTGTTTAATCTAAGAGGGTGGACACATACTATTGGACTATCTTCAAAGTACTACTTGAGTAAAAGGGTATATCCTACCCATTATAAGCCAAGGATTTTTTTCTATTTTATTGGGTGGTATGGGATTATTTCCATACCAACCAAGGATGTAACTATTCTTATTGAATTGTGAACACTATAAATAATTTTGTTCATGTGGATGTGTGTAAGAATTTTTTCAGTAGGGAATGGAATATTCAACTAGAGGATAAGTTTGTTTTAATTAAAAAGAAACATAAAATAAAAAAGTATCACTGATTCACCCCTCTCCCTCTTAGTAATACAATACCCTGACTAGGTTCTTACATTTTCATTACATGGAACAAAGTACTTGATATTTTAAAGATTAGATTCCTGGTAATTAGAAACATAATACAAAAAAACATAAAAATTTATTCTAATCCATGTGTAAGGATTATTCTTGGTTTCAAATTAAGTTACTTTTACTACATCTCATAACCTGGGTACAAACGTCAAAGGAAAGGGGTGATCATGATTCTAGTAAGGGAATAATCAAGGGATACATTTAGCATATGATCATGATTCATATCAATAAGAACATGAGGTATGACCATATACCAAGATCAATAGAACATGAGAAATATAATAATAAAAATAACACGATTCATAACAATGAAAAGTGGCAACAACATATAAATGAGACATCCATAAGTATATCACTATGCTTTATCACCAAGGTATTATAAACAAAAATTGACATGTTTATATACAAATAAATAATAAAAATTTCATATATTGAGATTAGTTTATTTACCCAAATAATAGGAGGGTTATCACGGAACACACTTCATATGTATAATACCCCCATTTTCTTGTATGTAATCCTTAACTGATGATTTTCATGGTTATAAAGTGTAAGGGTGGAGGATGGGGGATTTTGGTAAACATTCAAGAATTATTTGGGGACAAAGGGGAGGTGAATGATCAATGCATGTTTTTTCAAACCCTTTGGAGGTCCAAGGAGAAACCATGTACACATACAGCTTTGGGACAGTGGAAAAAACTTGGTTTGCACATGGTTAGCCTAACTGTGTGGAATAACTATACACAGGGAAAATGTAAGATCATATTTTTAAGATCTTGCTCATTTTTTGTCCTACTTGGTTTTTTTGGCACATAAATGTACCTTCTTCGATATTTATTTCCCATAGAGTTTGGGTATCATCTCCCAAGTGTTTAGGGGCCAATTCAGAGCCCTACCTTTGCTTTTGAAAGCCTGATTCTTGTGGTATGTGGTGTTCTTCATTGTAACTGTCATGTTTCCTTAGATCTACTTCTCATTTTATATTTTTATCTCATATATACACATTTTATGGGTAGATATAAGATGTTGGATTCCAAATATGATGATATTTGGTCTTGCTTGTGATAGAAGAAGGGATCTACGACCATTTTTTGTGGAGAATCAACCGGATTTCTAGAGCGTTCTTTTCCTGTTGTCGGTTTTCACCAAAACCTTTACAGAAGGGGGATTATCTCCCAAATCCCCTTAGCAGAAGTAGTGGGTATTCATTCAAAGTGAATATATTGTGTTTAATTTGTTGTGACATGGATATTTAAAAATCTTTTGAAACCCTTCTTTTTTGATGGTTTGTCAAATTGGGGAAATCTGGAAAATTGGGGATTTGAATAAAGTGACAATGCTCTTAATTTTAAAAAAGCGATTTTAAAATGGGTATTTTCTGGAATTGTGGAACATGGTTTGTATTATAAGTTTTCAATAAAATGGAATGTTTTATTGAAATGAAACAACTACTTTGAAATTGGTTTGTTCTTTGGTTTTCCATAAAAACACAGTTTTGTGAAAAACTTTGTTTTTGTGATTTTAAATGGTTCAGAATACATGGGGTTGTATGATTTGATGTTTGACGTGTCCTTGAATAAGGGACATGTACCATTGGGGTACAAGGTTTGTGGCCCTGGATTGGGGGAATGTTTCTTTGGGACGCATGTTTACTGGATGAGAAACTACTCATGAGTATTGAACTTTCAAACAGAGCATGCATGGGTTTGTGTGTTGTGAACCATTGAATGGGAATGCCAAAATGATAAATGATATTTGGGTTTAGTTCTTTTTTTGTTGTTTTTTGGGAAGTATAACATGATTGAAATCGGTTTAATGATAACTTTCTTTCATTTGTTGACAATTGATTTTTCGAACTTGTTTATGTGGTGTTATAGAAAATTTCACATAATTGTTTTATATAAATGGTTTATATAAATGTGGATAAGTTTTATATCACAGTGGAGTGAGTAGGGAAGTCATTTGGGAAAGCCTACTATTGTTTATATTCACCCATGATTTGGAACTTTTTTTCTTTTACAGATACTATCTTTCGAGACATGTGAAAAGGTAAAGTGTCACATGTCTTCTAATCCTTAGGTTGTTTGCTGATTGGAACATAGATCTTGTGAAGCATGGAGTCTCATTGTCAAATTGGAGTTTATATTGTGTCCTTACATTGTTTTCATTAATAGTTATTCTTCCTCCGTTGTTGTACACATGGTTTATTTTTTGTTATAAAATAAGTTGTCGATTTTTCTTTTGTAGTTCATGAATCATATGGGGTTTGGTTGGTTATGGTTGTTAGTTAATGGTTTTATTTCTCAACGGGCAAATCATTCCCCACATGTATTTTAAATCCTTCGACATTTATTGCCACCCTTTGGAATCTTGGGGATGTCGCCTAATTCCAAGTAATGACTCATTGTACTATAATGACAAAGAGAATTAGTGGGTTACTACAAATGGTATCATCTTGTTCGGTCGTTTCGTAAAAAGTAGTCATCAGTTTATTAGTCTTGGAGTTGAATTCATTCTTTCATATTCCATGGGTGGGGATCTTAGAAAGGAGTAGGATTTTTGGGACTTGAAATGTATATAATAAAAGGACGTAGATAACCCATTTATGCTGAACTTAAAGTTACCATAGATATGGGTACATAAGTGTTTTGAATACACTTATAGGATCTTGGAATCTCGTTGTCATGGGTTTATCCAATGACATGAGCATGACATGGATTTTAAAGGAATTAATTCCCATTAGGATTGCATATTTCATTTAGTGTAATGATTTCTGATTTTATAAAAAAGTGTAATTTTTTGAAAAGTGCATAATTTTTTTTCAAATGAATGATTTTGAAAAGAGGATACCTATTGTATTTTTAAAATGGTTTGATTCTTAAAAGTGAAGATAGATTTTTCAGTAATTTTTGAACATAGAGAAGGCAGTTTTTGGAAAACAACATTGTGATAGTTGATGTGATAGAATTTGAAATGAGAATCTATCAGTTTCTAGGGAGTGATACTTATCGAGTTTCTTGTTTTTTTAGAAAATGGAACCTGATAGGTGTTGTAGAAACAAACTGGAAGAAGCTACGGAGAACATGGTGGCACCTGATCCACAAGTGAACCAAGAGTTGGTTCAAAGTATCGTTCAATCATTTCCCATTCAAGATACAAGAAACCGGAGGGATGAGCCAATCCATGTGGATCATTCCATCCAGTTCATGAAGAAGAATCCACCCACCTTCTGAGGTGATTCTGAACCCAAAAAAGTGGAGGTGTGGATAAACATGAATAATAATTCCTTCAAATTCATCGACATATTGATGAAACTCAATGTAAAGTTGTCCATGTATATGCCCTAGGATCTTGCATGTTGTTGGTGGGAACTAGTGCTGCATGCTAAAGGATATCAAGACCTATGTTTGGACCATTTTGTGTAATTGTTTAACTATCAATTCTATCCTCAAAAATTTAGGATCCATGTAACAAACCGACTTGAATCACTATGTCCGATTCAGAATTCTACATAGCCTCATTCCAGCCTCCTTGTATAAAAGAGGTTGCTGACTATTAGCGAGGGTATAAAGTGGAATTGTGGGGAGACCATACCCCCAGTACCATGTCATAGGATCAGATAATCAAATAATATTAAAATAAATCAGAGTTAAAATGTAGAAAATAAATATGACATAAAAGTAATGTAACAACTGCCAAAGTGGATAAAAAATCAACTAAGAAGTGAAGATAACTAGAAGTAAATAAATAGTCTTCTGGGGAGTTCCCCAGTTCCTATCAAAGTCTAATTCAACTCCACTCTCCATCACTCATCCTTATGTTATATGGCCATTTCCCTTCACCGGATCTATAGCCACAAAATATATAAGTGCACTAAAATTCCCAAGTAGGGTGTGAGTACAAGACATAGTTGGACACCACCAATTTTTCCTTAACCTCATGTGCTCAAAACATGAGTTTATTCAATAATAAATTATTTTAAGTAAATACACAAAACAGAACTTAGAAGTTTTTCACTAACCAATCTTACAAAACCCCCAACCGTACCTTCTTTGACCCTATGGTAAAATGGATAACCACGGTGATAGATGAATAAAAATTTATCCATTAGGTTAATGAACCATGTTTCTTGGCACTGTCATGTGATAATATCGATGCTCTACAAGAAGATATGTTTCTTATTATATGCATGGGAAATGGGAGTTAATCAGCTTCCTATAATCATAAAGTTGATGTACTGAGGACCGAGAGATAACCATGTCCATTAGTCATCGATGAACACCGTCGAGAAGACATAATAAAGACCAAGATCTAGTCAGACACCTCTACATTGAGAAAATCCCAATGAATTATCATATTCCATTCTTGTGCATTGATCCCTCATCGTCAGTCATGTGCATCCCTCCTCCAAAGGATAACACAAGTCACAATCATCCGCTACATGATACTCCCAAGGAATTATCATATACCTCATTGTTAGACATGAGTATCCCAAGGCATCATCATGTGCCATCCTCATGTATTATACCCTTATCATCAGCCATGCACATCCCTCCCTCCAAAGGATAACAAGAGTTGCAATGGTCCACTATATGGATTCCCCTAGGAATCATCAACTGCCTACCCCATGAATTGGACCTTCATCATCAATCATGTGCATCCCTTATACAAAGGATAACTCAATTTGATGGTCCAACTATCTTGGATAGAAGAACAAAACCACAAGGTATACATTTTATGCAAGGGTATATACACTCACACACAAGAATAACACATCTTCATGAGTAAAGTAGCACACAATATACCTGAAATCATATAATAATATTAATAAAAAACTATAAGTAATCATGGAATCACGTGTAATATATAGTTTATGTGGATACACACATACCCACATGAATTCACTCTCTAGCATGGTCTTTAAACATGTATTCGTATAATCATATTAATGGAAATAATATTTAATCAATACCGATAGGTCAAGGAACTTCCTACCTTAACAGTTGGTAAACATCTAATAGTTTCTCTGATGTCAGGGTTATACATCATGATCTAGATATATTCACATGTATGTGCTCAAGGTATGTCAAAGGATTTCCTAGATTCATAGAACTTATTTTTTTACTTAAAATAAATAAAACAACACATTAGATAATTCTTTCTCTATCTTGAATACCTTTTAATTATAAAAAATTTATTCTACACATTGATAAGTTTTAATTATCACTTTACCCCTTTAAAACATCACATAACATGATACATTTTTTTCATATACATTGAAAATTTAAATTATCATTTTTAAAACATCACATAAAATGGTAACTATTTTTCTTACGCCCTTATAAATTAAATTGTCATTGTATCATTTTTTTTAAATATCACATAAAATGATAATAATTTTTCATATATATTGGTAATTATCTTCTTTATATAATTAAAATGTGATAAAAATAATGATTTCCAAAAAAAAATTATCACTTACATTTATTAAAGTAATTTCCATTAAATATTTTAAAGAACACTAAAAAATACCGGATGATATTTTATAAAAAAATTATCATTTGTTTTTTTTTGAGTTAATTTCAATTAAAATTTATAATTTATTTAACCCATTTTTCATATAAAACGCATGGAGGAGAATAAGGGAGAGTTTAATTAAATAAATAAATAAATAAATAAATAATAAGGTAAGTCACCATGTTGTGCAAGGAGGCCATAAGGGGGGAGGAGGCTCCCAGGTGGAATAAAAAACTCACAGATCTTCAACGACTCCTGGAAATCCCTTCACTCATCACTGAATACTGTTTGTGTGTTTTCTTTTTTGATTATATGGAGTATAGAATATGGTAATACATAAGATGTATAAATCATTTAAAGTTCAATATTGGTGGAGTGGTATGAAAAAGAATTTGGCTAATTTCATTTCAAAGTGATTAACTTGTCAGCAAGTTAAGGTAGAAAATCAACGACCAGTGAGTTTGTTTCAGTCCTTACCTATCCCAGTGTAGAAATGGGAGAAGAAAACCCTGGATTTTTCTATAGGTCTCCCAATAACAGTTTGTAAACATGATTCCATATAGGTGATAGTGGATTGTCTTACGAATTCGACTCATTTAATTCCCATTTTTGAAATTCATATAGTGGAGGAACAATCCAAAATCTATATCCAAGAGGCGGTAAAGAGACATGGTATACATATTTCGATCATGTCAGATAGAGATCCATGGTTCACGTCTCATTTTTTGGAAATCCTTATAGAAATCACTTGGAACTCTGTTAAATATGAGTATGTCGTATCATCCTCAGATTGATGGGTAATACAAAAGGACAATACAGACATTAGAAGACATGTTGAGAGATTGTGTAATGGATTTTGATGGCTCATGGGATGATCATGTACCCTTAGTGGACTTATTACACAATAACAGCTACCAGGACACGTTACATATGGATTATTCTGAAGCATTGTATGGGAATCCTTGTCTCTCTCCACTATGTTGGGTTTAAATATGTGAGACTTCACTATTTGGTCTGAGTCTTATATAACAAACAGTGAAGAAGATTCATCTGATCAGAAAGAGGATAGAGATGACTTAGAGTCATTAGAAATCTTATGTATATCATCACCAAAGATAACTATCCTTCATGGAGAGTGATCATGTGTTCTTGAAGATCTCTCCAAGACTTGGACATTTTTGTTTTGGGAAGTTTGGAAATTCATCTCCAAGATACATTTTCCCTTTTTATATAATTGAATGTGTTGGAGAGGTGGAATATCAGTTGGAATTACCACCCTGATTCCATTTGGTGCATAATTTGTTCCATGTATCTTAGTTGAAAAAATATCACCTTTATCCTAACCATGTGATCAGATGGGATCACATTGACATACATTCATATTCTTCATTGGTGTATATCCCAATGTGGATTTTGGATTGAAAAAATAATGTATTGCGTGCAAAAAGAATCGATCTAGTGCGGGTTTTATGGAAACATGGACAGATTCAAGAAGAGAATTGGGAACATGAGAAGGAAATGAAAGCGAAATGGTTAGAACTCGTTCATGGAAACAATGGTTTTATACGTTTCATGGATGGTAAGACCGATGGAGGGGAGAATTTAATACCCCATTTTCTGGTATATAACCCTTTCATTGATGTGTTTCATGGTTATAAAGTGTAGGGGTAGAGGATGGGGGAGTTAGGTAAACTTTCATGTTATTTTTATGGCCAAAGGATAGGTGTACAGTCAGTTCATAGTTTTTCCAAACTATGCAGAGGTCCTATGATAAACAATGCATACATGATGTTTTGGGACATTGAAAAACACATGGTTAGCACAAAGTTTTCCTAACTGTGCATAATAAACGTGAATAGGGAAAAAGTAAGATCCTATTTTTTTATGATCTTACTCATTTTCTCCCCTAATTGATTTTTTTTCTATCAAATGGAAGTAATTTGATATTTCTCTCCCTTGAAGGTTTCAGAACCTCTCCCAAGAATTTAGTAACCGATCCAGAGCCCTCTCTTTCCATTTGAAAGCCTGATTCTTGTGGTAAGTGATGTTGTTCATCATTTTAGTCATGTTTCTTTAGATCTAATTGGATCTACTTCTCCTCTTCTCTTTTTATCTTATATATATTTTTGTTATGGGTTGATCTATGATGTTGGATTCAAAATATGATTATATTTAGTCTTTTTTGTGATAGGAGAAGGTATATGAGGCTGTTTTTGTGGATAATAAACTTTGTTTCTAGGGATTTCTTCATTCGTTTTCAGTTTTCACCAATACTATTGAGGTAGGTGGCTTCTCTCTCGGATCCACTTTGTAGAGCTGATGGTAATTCTTTCAAAGTGATTATCAAATTTTTAATTGATTGTGGTGTAAATGTTTAGAAATTTTTGTAAACCCTTCTTTGTGATGGTTTGGAAAATTGGGGAAATCTGGAAAATTGGGAATTTTAATAAAGTCCTTGTGTTCTTAATTTTAAAATACAAATTTTAAAATGGGGATATTTTTGTTATTTTGGCACATGGTTTGGATTAGATGTTTTTAACAGAAGGGAATTATTTATTAAAATTAAATGGTAGGTTTGAAATTGGTTTCTTCCATGGTTTTCAATAAAAAAAATTCAATTCTATTGAAATAGTTTTTTTTTGTGATTTGAATAGGTTTGGAATACATGGGGTTGTGTGAGTAAATGTTTGATGTGCCCCTGAATATTGGACCCGTACAATTGGGATACAAGGTGAGTGACCCTAGATTGGGAGCATGTGTCATTTGGACATAAGGTAATTGGAAAATAGACCGCTCATGAGTATAGAACTATCAAACTGAGTGTGCATGGGTGTGTGTGTTGTGAACCATGGAATGGACATGACAAAATGATAATTGATACTTAGGTTTAATGCTTTGTTTGTTTTTTTTACTTCTAGTATAACTTACAAAAAATTGTTTTAATGAGAACCTATTTTCATTTGGTTACAATTTGTTTTGGAACTTGTTTATGTTGTGTTATGACCTATTTTGATGAATTTTTTTATATATATGGTTTTATATAAATGTGGCTAACTTTTCAATATTAGTGGAATGAGTAGGGAAGTCATTGGGGAAAGCCTACTGAGTTTTATACTCACCCCTTCTTTTCACACTGGTTCTTTCAAAGATACTATATTCTGAGACATGAAAAAAGGTAATGTGTAACACATTTTGTGATCCTTAGGATGTTTGGTGATGGAAACATGGAGCTTGTGCAGCATGTATTATCATTTTCATATTGGAGTTTATATTATCTCATTCTGTTATTTTCTTTGATTGTAGTTTGTCTTCTGATTTGGTACACTTGGTTTGGTTTTTGTTATAAAACAAGTAGTTTTATTTTATTTCTTAGTTTATACATCTTATGCAGTTCGGTTGGTTATGGTTGTGGGTGAATGGTTTTATTTCTTAATGTGTAAATTATCCCCCAATTGTATTTAAAACCCGTAAATATCTATTTCCAGCCTTTGGCATCTTGGGGATGTCACTTAAGGACAAGTAATGACTCATTGTACTCCCATGAGAATGAGAATTTGCAAGTCACTAAAATATGTATTAATTTCACATTAGCCACATTGATCATAATAAATCCTTTTTCAATAGCTTGAGGACAATAATGTATCGGTTTCATATAAGAAAATTGAGTAAGTATGTGCTTAATGTCTTGAGAATAACGTCATTTTTACCTAATGAAATTGAATATGGGTTTCATATATATAAATACTTTAATAAATGAACTATATTAACATCTAAGTGAATACACATGGATTCTGAAATGGTTTGGTATTCACAATATAATAATTTCATATGTAAAAGTGAGAAATTTGAGAAGCAAATTCGACAACATGATAGGCATGAAACATTGATTTAGAAAAGGGTAAAATGAGAGAGAAATAAGGTATACCTCTTATAAAACATCCTTTTATAAGAAATGGTATGATCAAAAAAATAATAGAAAAATGTAACATACACTTTAGAATAAGTAAACAAAAAGAATATATTATAACAAAGTATATATTATTTCAAAAAGAAAAAGTGGGGGAATTGTTTGAAGTACCCTAATATATTATAACAAAGTATATATTTTCTCAAAAAAATGTTATGTTTTATTTTTTTCCAATTTTTTTTTAAAATTAGGCATGCTTAAATAAAAATCTTAATACCAAATTATTCTCAAAATGGTATTGATCGAAAATAAATTTTTATTTTAAAAGGAAATTAAAATTTCTAAAACTAAGGCATGGACACCTAACCCCTTATTACACCTATGTATACCCTAAGGGAATTGATTAAAATGGTGGTAGTTTTATAGGGTGGATCTAATTAAATTGAATGAGTGGTAATATTCACTATGATTAACTTCATTGATAGTCTATTTAATTTAAGATTCAATTTTTGAATCTCTTCTTGGGTTGGGTTAAGGATCACCCCTTATGATGCTACCTCCAACAGATGTTCTAAAAAAAGGGCTTCAAATGACATTACTCTACTAGTGGATGTCATTATTTCATCATTTTTTATCAATTCTTCTTTGTCATTACAACTTATAATCACTAATTATAATAGTCAAATTATTACCACTAGGTATAGTTCCCAACATTCTAATTAACTAATAGATATACTGACCAATGACCATATAACTCTCGAATCCAAAAGGACACATTTCCCTTTATACCTAATAAATAACACATAGTTATATCACTCAATATTCACAATTATTACTCCTTAGGTTATATTTTAATTTCCTAAGATATTGATTGTTTTAATAATATTATGTTTCATTTAAATAATTTTTTTAGGGTGATGATCCAAATAGATTGGGGAAATACTTGTTTTTCATATTTCAAAATTTCTATTTTATATTTTTTATCCCATTGAAATGTTTGGAGTTTTAAATAGTTTCATAGCTAACTAATGACATTATCTTTATTAATGAGGGAATGTGTTTTCGGTTTATTTATATTTTGTACATGCACAATATAATATAATATAATACACATTTGATCCAAGAAAAAGTATCATTTAAAAATCATGGGTCGATACATGGTATATGGTTGAGAAATCATCAAATTAATGGAAATTATTTCTAATTAATCCATTATATTAAAAATATGGTTATAAAGGATAAAAATAATTTCCAATGAATAATGGAGAGTGATATAGAACATGATCATTAGAAAGTAAATGATATCAAAATACTGTATAGTCCATTATTAGAACTAGAAGAACATTGATTCATCTGAAATGATGGTTTTATAGTAAAACCAAGTATTTAGAAAAGAAAATAGAATCAACTCATTAAAAATACTTCCTTATGATTTAATTTAAGTACAATGTTTTCAATAACTTTTAAAAATTCATATTTACTCCTAAGAATATAATACACTTTTCAGTTGATACCATTTTATATAAAATTTCAGAAAATATTTAGGAAATTATTTTTGTTTAAAATAACCTTGTAAACTTGTAAAGAAGGGTTTAAATCAAGTATTAGTCATGAGGGAGGAAAAAATTGGTCATACTGTGTATGTTAAAATAATGATTTCATTTACACCTTTGGTAAAATGTACCTAGCTCATAAAACAATAAGAAGATTCATTTTAAAAATATATATATAAATTCAAACATTAGTACAAATTACTTTAATTAATATTTATATAATTGTAAAAACATTCATGAAAACATTTTATATAAAATATGGGAATGGAATAAAAACTAGTTGGATAGAATACATCAAAACATAATTTTCAAAATAACGTCCCTTACATTTAACATATATTTGATTATTGATCCAACAAGATAAGTAAAGGAATATAAAAATATGAAACCCAACTTAATTATAGTATAATAAAATATTATGTGTGTAAAATATTAGTATCATATAATTTTCCAAAAGGAATGATGAAAAAATACTGAAATAAAATGGTATTGTAACATAAATCCACTACCTTGAGTATCTGTTTTTCAATACATGTTTAATCCTACTTTATAATGAATTTAAATTTATCGATTAATTTCTTTGGAACATTTTTCATATTTATTACATCATTTTAAATACATTTATTTAATATTTCATTCTTATGACATCAACTTTGTGGTTGTTCAGTTAATTTCTCGAAAATTACATTGGTATATTCTCTATGGTTAATGGAATCATGAAATATTTACATAATATCCATAATTTTAGTAATTTTATGATTTATTTTTCAATTTTTATTTAAAATTTAATAATCATTCATTCATATTGGTATTATAAAATAGAAACAAAGTTTTTCATGGAGTTGGTAGTCCACACGTACGCATGAGCGATGTTATCATTTTCCAATTGATGTAAGGGTAACAAGGTGGATTATATATTATAGTTCAAGAATCATAATTATATCATTAATATCATATATATTTCATTAATTAAACAATTATATCCATACAATTAAAAGGTTGTAAAAAACAAATTATAATGCTACATTGGGATCGTAGGTCTCGTGGATGCATGAGTGATGTTTTCAGTTTTCATTCAATGGAATAGATGTGGAAAATGGTTTCCCTATAATCATAATAACTTATCAGTATAATGGTGAAACTAATTTTATTAAGTTATAATGGATACTAGATATTTAGAGGATGTTTATGAAGAAATAAATGGTGAAATTATAGGGTAATACACCTCTTTCTTGAGAGACCTCTGTTGACATACACCTTAAGCCTTCATAGAATGGTCTTATGTTAAGACCATGAGATAATTAAAAAACTAAATTTATATAAGAATGTGTTTTATGGAATTGGATGATATAGAGGGGTTATTTTTTTGGGTTAGGGATCAGAAGAGTTTCCCTTTTATAAATAAGGGGATGTACGTACATCAAATTTATTAAAAAATTAATAATATAAATAAAATTTATTATGAATATTTCCCAAAACAGTTATAGATTAAATGATGATATGATTCTGGTCAAAAGAAAACAGAAATGTACCCTGAAAATTGTTGATTAGAAGAAAACAAGTAAAAACAATTTTCATTTGATAAAAAAGTTACTTATATTTCCAAAATGTTGTGAATATATTTATAGGTTAAAAATTAAAATTTAATATTAATTATATTACTTATTTAATATATATTTGGTCTATAAAAAATGTTTTATGAAATAATGAGTTACTCTTATATAATTATAATGTCATAACATTTATGGATATATAAAATTAAAATTTCTCACTATTCACCTAAAAATAAATTATTTCTGATAAATCAAAAAAATTTATCCTAATATAATTTTAAAATTATTAATTCAAAAATAAAATTAATTTCTTAAAATTAAATTTATAATATTTTGTAATTTAAGATTTAATCGTATTATTGAATAAATTTATGTGCATTTTATTATAGGGTCTTTAAAAATAAAATCTTACTTACCATAATAGAATATCAAGTGTTACATAAGTCTTATAATTTATATGGTCAGGTATGTTGGGTAATATAATTTTTAACAATGTATGGTTTAGATAAATTTTCATATTTGGATGTTATTATTTGAGGATAAATTATGTGGTCTTGAAATGTCATAAAAGGATAATAAATTAAGGTTGACTGTAGTTTCAAAGTTATATATAACCCTTTAGGATGATAGGGGAAGTATTTTGGGGATTAGGATAAGAGTAATTTACTGAAAACCCTAGGTAAAAGTCTAAGGGATAAGTCTATATATAGAAAATATGCATGAAATTTTAGTAATAGTGAGATTAGGTGATTTTATGAGAAATTACATCCATGTTTGGATACTACAATTGGATGCAATCCAAGATCCAATGAACCTTGGGGTGAAACCCATAAAACTCTATATTATGAATTAACATAGTTTCTACATAGTTTACACAAAAGAGGACTAACTGCACAATTGTTTTGACACTCCTTTTGGATATGATTTATTTGATCACATTCTCTTTATAAACCATTACAAGGGACTTATTTTCTAATTACTTAACGATATTAGTATTATAAGTATAAGAGAACAAAACTTAAATTTACCTATGTCTAACCAATTAATATATATGATGAACCAAATATGACATAATATTATAAGTTGAAATGAATGTATCTATTTATAACACATATTAGGATTGATATTTCATATTCATATATTCTTATTGTTTTGGATATGGCCCAAATAATTTTTTTAGTAATTGGATTTAACATGATCATAAAAAAAGAATTTTATAATGTAATATATCCATAAAACCCTATTTCTTATAACTAAACGATGGATCATAATTAAATGGTAGATAATTTGAGTATATTCTTATTTTGATGGAAAAGGGTGAGCTTCTTTATCTTACCTAAGGTAGTGAGGTTCATATCTTAAGATAAATTAAATCCAAATCCTCTTATTTATTTACATTAATGATTGATATTAATCACGGATATCTGTGAATTTTCTAAAATTTATAAGTATTATGTGAAACATATAAGGATATTAAATTAGGATTTATGATTTAATGGTTTGAAAACATGGGTTAAATGGAATCAATAACTTTGAGAAGTGATTTTTTTCAAGGTTATATTTTGGTGATAACTATTCGATAACACATGATCATGGTATTGAAAATTATTAGGTCCAATATATTTTTGATGTTGAAATAATTAAGGGATTATTTATTTTGATAGAATTTAGTTAGATTTTATTGATATCCATGTAATTGATTTAATTTAAAGTGATTAATGATATTTTCGGTGAAGTTTGTCACATTTTTGGGATAGTGATACATATAAATTAGTTTTTGAAATTTTGAACTAGTGATTAATAAATTTAAGGTTTAGTATGCATTTTATTTTTTTAGTAATATATGATATCCTAGTTTTTTATTGTTTTTTAGATTCAAATGGTTTTTGGAGAGGTATTTAATAGAAAATGCATGATTAGGTTATCTACATACTAGGGTACACGACTTTATGAATGGATAATGTTGTTTGAGGGAAGTTAAGTAACTTGATATAGCCAAATAAAGCAAGTTTGATGTAATGTTAGAAAATATATCCTGACTGATGAATATGATAAGAATGTCCTCACTTACATTCATTATTTGACCATAATTAAAATTTTGAGGAAATAATTTATTCAATTAGGGAAGAATTCAATGAACTGATATTTCACTATATATTTTCCTTAAATAATCAATGTGTTTGAGGGGTCTCTCCACAAGCAACACCGAACTAAAATTAAAGCACGATAATTTAAAACCATTAAACATAACTTTGGAATTACTAGGTACTAATTGGTGTAATATTATTAAATAATATACTAATATATATTTATCTATAAGGGGTATTTTAAACTAATCGACTTAATTCATTATTGTGTTTAAGAATATATATTTTTATGGGTAATATTTTTTTAATTAAAATAAATAATAATATTTTAAAATGATTATGTAAATAAAATTTAATATTTATTCAATACTTCTAGTATTATTAGTGTGTTCTATATATTAAGAATATGAACAGCCATTATTTTAAAGTCATTTTCCTATAAAAACAGGTTCCCATTGTATTTTATGATTTTTTTAAAAGATAATGTAAAATATTATAAAATTTAATTTTTAAAAATTAACCTAATATTTCTAATTTTAATTTTAATATTATTTTAATATAATATTTTATATTTTCTCTAAAAAAATTTATTTTTAGGAGAATAATAAGAAATACCATTTTTATAATTAACATAATTTATGTGAAACTATTAGTGTATATGTGTGAATTTAAAATTCATAAAACATTTATATAAAACAAAATATATATATTTTGTAATGAAATTAACAATTTTTAAATTTTTGGAATTAATTTATAAACCCACATTTGAAATTTTAGAAATATGGTTATATTTTTCAAAAAATAAAAAATAAAAAATTTAACACATTTTTAATGTACAATTATTTTTTATAACTTCTATAAATTTAATATTATTAAATTTAATTCAAATTTGGAATCATTATTTCTAAATTATTTAAAATAACCATTTTATTTTGTCCATAAATGATAATATACATTAGGTAAAAAAACTAGTTATCACAATAAATGCTAAAATGTTAAAAGTAAACATCTTAGAGTAAAAGACTTCAAACATGTTTAAAAACATTGTAGGAATGTGTGGTTGAGGTATTTATCAACCTTTTAACTCTTGCTACCAATTACTTATTAATCTTGGATCCAATTTAATAGATATCTAATTACCATTATCTAAATGTTTTGGGTATTTACAAAAAGTATCATCCCTTTTCAGTTATAGAAGGGA
This sequence comes from Viscum album, assembly GCA_963277665.1. Lineage (NCBI taxonomy): Eukaryota > Viridiplantae > Streptophyta > Magnoliopsida > Santalales > Viscaceae > Viscum > Viscum album. The sequence continues at coordinate 359,428,304 of OY728121.1, forward strand.
CACCCCTCTCCCCACCACCCCCACACCAGAGCCAACTTATTTAGTACAAAAATCTGAAAAAAAATCTCCTATCTATTTTTATCCACCTTTAATAGGTTATATTATTCTCAAAATACAATTTTTTAAAGGCATAATCTCCTTTATATATGACAAAATCCAAGAACGATGTTCTAAATTTCTAACCACTCCTTTCTCATTTCTATTTCATTTTATGAAATTTTTATTCCAAATATTTCATTACATAATATTAAAATTATATAATACTTATAATTAGATTACTTTTATTTTTATTATAATTGTTATAAAATAGTAAACCACCTTTCCCTTTTCTATTTAGAAATACAAAACTACCATTTCTGTGTTGTGAAGACTATTGCCTCCAAGACGTGACATGTTTCATTTTCCATCACCACATTACAAGGATGGTCATAAAGAATTATTTATTATAAAAAAATTATATTTTTGAAATATTTTATATTCTAAATGATAATTTATATTACTCATTTTCCCCATTCTATAGAAAATGAAATCATCTTTCATGCTCTGTGTGGGCTACCACCTCCATATAGTGATCGATTTTCATTTCTCATTTCATAATTTTATTACATGGATGGTCAATAGAATAGATTTAATATAAAAATATTATTTTTATAATATTATTAAGTTTATGTATAGAAAAATTTGATGGCCTATTAATAATTTGAATAATAAACAACTATGGTAAATTCAACCATCCAATAGAGCGTCCCAGGAGAAAAAAAATTATTTTTTCATATTATATAATAACATAATATATGTTAATTATTCATATAATTATTTCTAATTATAAACAGCCACTCTCATAAAAAACAAATAATATTGTTATTCTTCTCCATTAATGATATAATAAAAAATCACTTCATAATAATCCATTAATTATGGCAGGTTCTTGTTTCGATGGGTTTAACCAGCTACTTGAACAATGATATAATTTTATATCTTGGAGGAATATGGGAAATTAATTATTAATAATATATGATGTAAATAAAAAAATAAATATTTTTTTATTTATGGATTCTTAATATCAAAATTTAACTCTTTATTTAAGAAAACAACCTTTACTGATAAAGAATCATAAAAAACATGCTCATCACCAAATCCATATTTAAGGATCATAACAAAAACTCCCATAGAATGAATTTATAACACTATAAATAATTATAAAAAATAAATTATGATACATTATATGATATGGTGATAATGAAATTTGGGAGAATAAGAAACAATAACTCCACAATTACAGAACTAGTTCAAAACAATGAAGATTACTCACACCTGATATAAAAAATAAATAATAAACGAATAATATACAAGTAAAGAATAATTAAAAATATATTTTATAAATGTTTATGGATATGAAAATTGTTTGGAAATAAATTATAAATATATTTCTGTTTGTTATAAATAATCATATAGTTCATTTAACTAAGAGGGGAAACAAGATAAGGGTTTATTTTTTACATTTTTCTACTCCATGGGACATGTGTGATATTAAGTAGAATAATTTATTTTATATAATTTATTCACTACCCAATTACGTTGAAATAATAAAATATATAACATTTTATGATATTTTAATGTCCATTTAATGATCTTCCGCTCAAAATACTTGATTCACACCTTACCAATTCCTTAAGAGTTTCAACAACTCAATTTCTTATTCATTAGGTCTTAGTCTTCATTACATAAATATAAATATAAAGATTTAATTATTCTTATAATTTCATTGTTTTATATAAAATTTACTTTTATATCTCTTTAAATTATTCATCCTCTTCAATGAATACTTTTTTGATAATTTTTTTTTCTATAATTAATGTGTAATGTTTATTAGAATTACTCTTATTCATAAAAATAAATATTTTCTCCATTGAACAAAATTTCAATCCAAAAAATATTCTATAAAATTATTTGGAAATATAATATTGATTATTTTCTATTATTTTCATAAACCTCATTAAAAATATATCAAAATTAAAATTTAAGGCTCCTTTTCTTATTTTTATTTCAAATAATAGTATTTCCAAATGTTTAAATTTATTTTCCATTTTTTTAAAAATAAAAAATTTTATCTTCGACTATAATTTTTTTGATAACCATTGTATATTTTAAAGGATCTATTATTTAGAAATCATTATAATAAGTTTTCAAAATAATTCTCCTACCATTCACATATTTTTTTAAAAAAAATAGTTTGTACTTTATATTTTATGATAATGTTTTTAAATGTTTTATGGAAAATTTTATATTTTCACTTTTATTTAACCACCAAGGATAGTAATTCATAAAGTGACATTTTGGTCACCCTCTCTATGTTATTAATATATGATTCCTTTTTTAAAATTATATTTTTGATATCCAATAATTTCTTAATTCCATGCTACGTTATGTTTTTAATGGTTTAGGAAATCAATTCCTTTTCCATAGACAATTCTAATTATGATGAATGCTTGTTTTTAGGTGGAAGAAATATATATATATATATATATATATATGATTAATATGTGGGGTAATATATATCCATTTAATGCATTGGTTAATGATTTATATGTCAGAATAAAAATATTTTAATTTTAGGTGTTTTGTTTTTTTTTTAAAAAGGAATCAATATTTTGTTCACAATATGAAGTGTGGACATTTTTTTGTTCGTAACATGAAGTTTCAAAATTTTTTCAATTCATAAGAATGTACATGAAAAATTTGATTTCTCATGATTTTATAGTTTACCAATAAATAAGATTTTTCCAAATTCCATTTTTTAGTATTCTAGGTAATTTTATATTTCTAAGCAATATGACTATGAATACGCTCAATGGATCAGGTTTATTATCTCTCAATTTCACACTCTATTCCCATGTTATGTGATTTTTTATTTACTATTTCAAGTAATTCTATCATGACTTCCTAAATATATTGTAATGATCCTGAGCCCAGTAACCAAGATCCCATGTCTTCTTTTTTACATTGGCATAAAATACAAGGAATCACACCTCAATGGATAGAATAGTTTAGTAGTCTTGGTAAACTTGTTACATACATGATTCCTATATTTTATTTTGAGAAAATATAACATATTTTTTGGTGAATAATATTATTTCCTCCAGTATATCCTTTTATTTCAATCATAGTAATCGACATTGATTACTAGGAAATAAAAAAAATAAGTGCAGCCTAAAATGCGTTGTAAGGTTTAAGTACAACATTTGTTATCATGGATCAATAAGAATAAATAACATGCGAAGGTAAATAACTAAACACATTTCCCAATTAATCAACATATATATCATGATAATATAATTTAGAATAAATATGGTATCGTAAATAACTAAACACATATTCCATTTATTAAGCTTTACTATAATGATAAGATAACACATGATCCATACAGAAAGGTAAATTACTAAAAAAAAAATCAACTAATTAAATAACCTGACTATCATAAATGCATATAGATGAATCAATATATAAAGGTAAATAACTAAAAACATGTGTCATTTAATCGATAAACTAAGTATGAAATGCATCTAAATATAATATCATAGTGAAAATATACTAGATTAAAATTACTTCATTCTCAATGAAGGAAGTTCTTAATTATTAGACTTCATGATCTCAGGAATCAGGATTCCAATAGTGTCAATAATTTTCTCAAAAATCTATAAAATTGATTGGTAGGTATACCCCAGAAACCCATTTAACTAAGGGAAGCAAACTAATTCATCTCATGAAACTACCAATTCATCTTGGGGCTATCTCTAATTGTACCCCACCTGTATCAATATATCTAAAACATTATTCATATATTGAATAAACAATTTAATTCACAATCAATACCCCTTATCAATAAATATCCATATTTTGTATAGAATACAGATTTGTAAACATTTCTCGGTCAATCAAATAACTTAAATTTAAAACACCATATCCTGAAATGATATAGACTTTAATACATATGTATATCCTTGATAAAAAAGATTGATATTTAGGGGAAATTTAATGTCCAAATATCATAGGAAAGTGTTTATTTCAAGGGAATGTTATTTATTACAACAATGAATTAATAAAGTAAATGTAAAATCTTTCCTTGTTGAAAATGATCATTAACCATCTATAGAAAAAATATGGATGGTATCAATAAAATATATCCCCATTGAGGTATAATTAAAATAAAGGTTTTTTCTGATTGAAAATTAGAAATACAAAAAATGGAAAATTATAATCATTTTTGAGAAAAATATCCTTTTTATGAAAAATAATTGTTTAAAACTAAAAATTCCCAAAATATATGTATTTATTTTAAAATAATATATTTAACTTGTAATGGAATCTTAAATTAAATTTGGAAATATTATGGTATAAAATTTTGTACATGCCATATAAGTCAAAAAAACATTCATTTCACACTAATCTAAAAAGTGTAAAAATATCCTCATTCAAAAAGCAGTAAGAAGATTCCTTTCAACCCATGTAGTAAAACTTATGACGTTGGTAAAAATTTCATGAATAAATTATTTAGATAATTATTACAAATTTTTTAAAATGTTTTTTAAAAACATTGATTTGGAAGAAAAAATATTTTTGACCGAAGAGAGAAATGAACTCATATTTTTTAAAAAAGTTTTTTAATCATTTTAACTACCAAGGAGTGGAAATAATGGTAATATTACATGAAAATATCATGAATAAATAGAGGAAAATAAAATTAATGTTTTTTATTATCCAATTATCAAATAATTTCCTTCAATGTAAATTCAAGTATAAACCAACTCGATCGAAATGAAATTGTAAAATAAACCATTAAAAAGATCATAAATATGAATTGAGAGTTAACCAATGACTCAATATTGTAAATAAAATGTAAATATATATAAAACATGTTCATATAAACCAATTTCTAGTCAAAATTTATTACAAAAATAATCTTAAAATATTAAAGACAATGGAGATTTAATATAACCCAATGAAAAGAATTTTAGTTATGAAATTATTTACCACTTGGTAACTTTTAAGTCAAAATCCCTTTCATTGAAATATTTCATGTTATTACTAAAAAATAAATTAATTATTAATTAATCATTATATTACATGTAATATGATATATATATTCACAATATAAGGTAAATTAGGTTCATACCAATACAATATGCCCCAATGAAATAAAATTAAGACGAAATCCCTCACCTAACATTTAATTTTAGATGAACTTGATTTAAAATCTTGTATAATTATTAAAAAAATTTTATTAATTTATTCCATAACCATATTAATTTTTATTATAACATATACGATCCACTTGAAACCTTTTTTAACCAATTGTAAATAAAATTTTATCATTTTCATTGTTTTGTGTGTTTATTGCATTGTTTTCTCATCCATGTTTTGTAATGAAAATTATGGTTATTCGGTAAAGGATGTTGATCCATTATATACAGAGTTGTATTAATATAATAAATATGATTTATTTCAATTGATACATCTTTATTATCATTTTTAAAATTCAACATGGAGAATGTATCACATCACTTTTTGGAGACGATAGGTCGTACATATGTATGACCAAAATTATCATTTCATTAAATATTGAAAGGATACGGAAGTGAGTAATATATTAATCTTATATAATAAATATAATTTCATATATATTATATATATTCATTAAATTTATCATTATCACATTCAATGTAACACATAAGTGAAAAAAATAACATCTCTTCGTGAGGCGGTTATCTACCGTACACACGAGCGATATTTAAAGAATTCAAACCGAATGGAAATCAAGAAGATATATGTGATATTATAATTAAATAAGGTTATTAATATCATAAATATCTTAAAAATATGTTAAATCCAAAATTATATCTATCCTTGAATGGTTGTGATGGAAAATTAATTACATCAGTTCGAGAGGCGGTAGTCCTCTGCACACAAGATCATCGGTTTTGTTTCCCATTTTATAGAAGAAGATATGGATATAGGTCATGAATGAATAATATAATTTATAAGTATATTTTATATACTTTGGTTATTATATAATCATGGTTTAATAATATTTTTTGTATTTGGAAGAAGAAACAATATGAAAATACTTGATTAAGAACATTACCGCATCTTAAGACAACTTCTTTTGGTTTGCACCAAAATCCTTCATAAAATGGAATGATAATTTAAAAAGGGATATATTATATTTTTAGGAGATTATGAATGTGATTTTAGAAGTTATGTTCCTAACCAAATTTCCTTGTAAGTGTGAATATTTGAGGATAGGGGTGGCCTTTTATAAGTGGGGGACATGACACACATGAAAGTTTTGAGAAGATTCAATTTCAATCAAGTTTTATCATTCCACAGGGCTCCAAAATGGATCATTATCGACTGTTATAGGTTTTATGTCACAATATTCTGAAAAACGGGGGTTGGACATGTTTTTAGGTCATATTTAACCCTTATCTTCTTAGTTTGACCCTTTGATAAATCAGTTTTTACATTAAACACAATAACTAATTTTTTTCTTCGTTTACTAATATTAATGGGAATAAATTAAATTAAACATATTATATAATATAAAATATGATTATTAAAAATATATAATCAATTTTTTCAAACTAAATTCACATAAGTGTGTGAATTTAATTTGATATTATACACACAAACATTATTAATTATGTGTCTTCAAAGAGAAAATTCACATAAGTATATAATGTTTTAATATAAGAATAAAATATTAAATTTATTCCAATGAACTAAAATAGTTAAATTTTAATATAATTTAAATAATTTTTCTTAAAAAAATTTTAAAATTCAATTTAACCATGTTAATTAGTTAAACAAAAAGGATGTTTCTAAAAAAACATTATTTTTCACTATTTGTCAAAAAATGAAACATTTCATTAAAATCCCAAAAATCCACCCAAAGATAATTTAAATATACTAATTTAAAAAATTCATATCATTTTATATATTGATTTTTATGAAATTTCTAGGAATTAATTTTAAATTATATGTCCAAAGCTTGACTAAACCATCTTTTTTAAAAAATAATTTTTTTAGGAAACCTTTCTTATTATTTTATTCAATTATTTTTTAATTTATAATCAATAAGTAATAATAATTTTCTTAATTTATTTATTAATAATGATACCCTCTTGTTTAATGTCTATGTCATAACATCACACTATATTATGGTTTTTTTAGACTCAAGGTTGCATGTTTGGTAAGATTTATAAGAGTTTAAATATAAAGGAATATATACAGTGTTTTTTTTAATATCAATGTTGATATTAACATTTTCTATTGAATAAAATTGTTATATTGTATAATATTTGGATTTTAAATTCTCCACACATTAAATAAATGGTTTTCTCACAATTTTAATGTGCACTCTGAAATCAATGGTTTAATATTAGAAAATTACCTTATGAAAACCCACATCATAAAAATGGTTAAATAAACATCCTATTAATAAGAGAGAAATGGAATTAAAAAGGTCATATAGAATGAAAAATAACTTGGTTTCTATGTTAGAGAAAATTGGTGGAATGTGAAAATATGGTCATTAAAGAAAATCATAAATAATTATATAGTATGATAGAGGTCATCGATCATAAGAAAGTGAATGATAAATGTAATGTTAAGGACCGAAAACCCATAAATATGTTATGATTTAAAATAGAATTTCATTTATATAATATAAAGGTAATATGACATATTTTTTAATTCAATATCATTTTCCTAAAGTTGATAATTTCTTTTATTGTCTATGAATATAATTAAATATACTTATTTGATAAGTTCCTATTTTTTTAAGCACAATTCCGTCCTTTCCTTATGTTATGATCAATTTTTAATTCATCATTAAATCCATAAAATGAATATCCAAAAATAATTTTTATGCCAAAAGCACTAAAATTTACTTTTATAGGATCATAAGATCCATAAATGAGTGACAAGTATTTTTATCTTTACTATTTTCCAAAACTGATATGGTAAAAAAAGATATCCAATATAATACATTAATCTCGAAACCTAAATAATAGAACCATTAGTTCATAATTAATATTTTTTCTTCAAATCATCTAATTAAAAACTATGGTATATTAACCAAAAAATCATGTAGTATAATGGAAGGTCAAACACCATTGTCTTTCTTCAGTTGTGGGTTCAGGCACCACGACCTTGCTAGATGTGACAGGTTGTCACCTAGAAAGATAGTGGTCCTTATTCAAGAACTATATTAATATAATTCCTTTAACATTTTCAAATTATGATTACCCATAATTAATATGACATAAAAGATAAGGTATACCATAAAGGTTATAATACCTTTAATCTTACATCTAAATTTTTTTAAAGGAATTATGCCTCAAATAAGTCTTTCTTATACTAAACCAATGGGTTGTATTCCCATATACGTTTTTTGAAAAGTATCTATAATCATGTTATATTCCCCCCACAAAAATTTACAAATGGGGTGTTTTATAATTTGAACTTATGATCCATATTAAAATCATAAACCTATGATGGTACCCATAACTCTTAATTTAATGAATACATATATGATTTTAATATTTTAAACCATTCACATATGATAAATAATTCTTATAAATAAAATAAAATTATTAAGAAAATATATAATTTAATTATTTAATACGAATACATAAATAAATAATCCATTTTATCTCAACATAGGTCCTTCCTTGGTCTAGGAGTTAACTATCAATGGAGGTCATTGATTCAGATAATTACCCAGTTCCCTAAATTTAATAAAACGATTGAAAATTGGATCCCTAGGATGAAATTTATTTCCTTCCATTGTACTCTTCATTTTTTTTCTCATAAATTCATGGATTTATGCCCTTGTTTTACAAAAATAAAAAAATTTACCATTCCTTTGAGACACTTTCCTAGGTGTCCCTTTCCATATTTATACCATGAAGAAGATCAATCCTTATTTCCTATATGGTCTGTAATACTTGACCTCTTAGAAAACTCCATCCTTCTCTTCTTTGGTGAGTCTTAGAGTTCGTTAAGGTATAGGTTATTCATATTTTGGGATAACTAATTTTTAATAATCATGATATATTTAACTATTATCATCATCCCATTTGGTTTATCATTGTCACACCATTATCCTTCATATTCATTGTATAAATGAATCCTTCAGGATCCAAACATTAATTAAAACCAAAAACCATAGTGTGGCCAAGAATAATCATAATGGAAAAAAATTTAATAATAAAGAATAATTTATTTTATTTTAAATTCATGACACCTTATTTTAATTTTAAGATGCCATAATTTTATCCTTTTTCATTCATTTTGACCTTTTATTTAAAGCCTACATAATGGTTTGTGAAGAAAATTATAACTGTCCAACGAGTGTCCCATGGGAGTGTCAAACCTGGTGCGTAATAACGCCCGTTGTAGTGTTCCTTGTAACAATAGAGTCAATCCCAACACAAATTTTTTTTGTAGTTATTCCCCAGAGGTAAATTTAAACCACAACCAAGTCCACATCATTATCCAGACCAGGATTTGATTCTAGGAGAATAGAAAAATATATACCTTTCAAAAAAATTAGTGTGTTATTCTATACATATCATCACTATCTATCATAGTGCTATATTATCCAATAAATATTTTTATAAATCAAGATTAAATAGTTTCTACTAAACTTACACTGATACTAACTATAAAAACCCTACCCCTAGTAACCTAGACCTAATTTCGTCTTTATTACATTAGAACACGATACAAGGAATCAAAACCCAAATGAATGAATAAATTATCAGTCTTAGTAAATTATAACAATAAATTATTCTCATATATCATTTGAGATCAAAAATTACAACATAATTTTTTGTTCAATAATAACAATATTATTACTAGTATATCATTGGAGATCAATCATAGTACACTTCATGGGTTCTCGGGAAATGATAAAAAAATAAGTTTGAGCTCAAATTCTCAGTAAGCATTAAGTCAAAAAGAAGCTATCATGAATCATAAAGCACAATCAACAAGTCATGGTATATATTTTAACTCACATTACATTTAAATAACACTACTATCATGAAAAGATAGAATATAATCAATATAGAACAAAAAATAACTGAGTACACATTACATTTATAAAACATGACTATCCTGATAAGATAACGAATAATCAATATATCATAGTAAATAATTTATTATAGAATCAATTTAATTAATATCATGAATATCATAACTAGATAAGGATTAATCAATATTTCAAAGTAAATAACTGATAAATAATGTCATTTAATTATTAAAATGATAATGAAATTCGTCAATAGATTATATAGTTGTAAAAGTCTCATGGAAAATAATATCTTAATTATCAATGAATGAAATGATTAATTATTTGATTTCATGATCTCATGAATCATGATAAATCTACTATCTAGACTTTTTTCAAGACAGTTTATAACTGATTGGTATTCAAACATCCAAAACCCATTTAACTCTGTCTATCCAAAAAATACCTCTAATTATACTACCAATTAATTTTGAAGATATCTATCACCAGGCCCACCCATATCTTCATGTCCAATGCATTACCCACATATAAAATAATCTATTTAATTATTAATCAATATGGCATATCAACAAATATATGTATTGATTAAATATTATAAATTTATCAATATTTATCTAGTCAATAAAATAAATTTCAAGGTAAAATACAATATGATGGAATAATATATGGTTTAAGAAATAAGTATATGAATGATAAATAATATTTATATATATGGTAAATTCAATTTCTAATGATCATAGGAAAATAGATATTTCACAGAATGTTAATGACTAGAATAAATGAATTAAGAATGTGAATTTCAATAATTTCTATAGTCAAAATGATCATAAACCATCCCTATAAAGAATAGTATTGTATCAATACAATATATCCCAAGTAGATTAAAAGTAAAATAAATTACTTTTAACATTGACGAACAAAAAGACTACAAAAAGATCATTAAAAATAATCTTGAGGAAAATATCATTTTATCTTTGAAAATAATTTTTGGAAACTAAAAATTTCCAGAATGTTAGGAAAAAAATTTTCTTTATAAATAATCATTTAAAATTTTTCAAAAAAATATAAAAATAATTAGACTTCGTCATGTTAAGAAAAAAGGATTTTCGACCGAAGAGAAAAATGTTGTCAGGTTTTGTTAAAAATATCTTTTCAATCATTTTAAGTACCAAAAAGTTGAAAAAATGGTCTCATTACCTGAAAAATGTATGACTACCAAAGTAAAATAAAAATAAATTATTTTCTTATAAAATGGATAAATAATTTTCTTTAATGTAAACTCATTCATAAACAATCCAAATTAAAATGTGATTGTGAAATAAACCCTTATAAAGATCATAACATTCAATTGAGAAATTACCAAAGAATTGATTATGTGTGTTAGATTTAAATCCACATAAAAAGTCTTAAAACGATAATTGTTTGTCAAAATTAATTAAATTAATAATATTAATATATTAAATACCATATAGAAGTAATATAACCAAATGAAAAGTTATTGAGTTGTGAATTATTTTACCACTTTGTAACTTTGAAGTCAGAAACCCATTGGATGAAATAATTCAAATTGTAATATAAAATACCATTAATTATTAAATAATTAAGATATTAAAAGTCATATGGCCAATATATACATTGTATAAAAGAAATTAGGGGCATAATATTATAATATTCCATAATGAAATGAAATTGAGATGAAATCTCATACCTAATGTATCCTTTCAGTTGAATATGATTTAATATCTTGTATAATGATTTTAAGAATATAATTAATTTGAACATAGCCATACTCATTTTATATGATGTCATATATGATCCTCTTATACCATTTTATATCTTGATTAGTAATAAAAAATTTCTTTATTTTCTCTGTTTCAGGAGTTAATTGCCTTCTTTTCTCATGCATGTTTTTTCAAGAAAGTTCTGGTTCATGGGTATAAAATATAGACCGATCATATCCATAATAATATTAATGTTATGAAAATAATTTTTCTCATTACATATATCTTTATAATATTTATTGAAATTGATCCTGGAGAATGCATCACATCACTTTTTGGAGAAAGTAGGATGTATGTTTGCATGAGCGATGTTATCATTCCATTGAAGAGTGAAAGGATTAGGAAATGGGTGATATAAAAATATTAAAAAATAAATATAATGTAATATATATCACATATATTCATTAAATATAACCTCATCACATTCCACGTAAATCAAAAGTGAAAAATGAATGACATTTCTTTGTGTGGTGATAATATGTCGTACACATGAGAGATGCTATCATAATTTAATGGGAATTGAATGTAAGAGGTTATATATGATATAAAAATTAAATAATTATAATTAAATCATAAAAATCATATACATGTTTTAAATCCATCAACATATCCATCCTTTAAAGTTCGTGATGAAAAAAAATTATATCGGTTTGCAAAGCGGTAGTCCGCCACACACTCGATCGATGTTTTTGTTTCCCATTTGGTGGAAAAAGGGACAGACATAGGTCAAAATAAAAACACAATAATATAATATAATAATTAATATAGTGAGGTTGTTTAATAATCAGGGTTTAATAATATTTTACACAGTTGAATGAGGAAACGAAATAAAAATGATCGTATAAGAACATTACCTCTTCTTCTGAAAAATAATTTAGGTTTAAACCAAAATCCATCCTAGGATGAATTTATGATAAAAATAAGTTCTATAGGATTTTGGGAGGGGATTGAGGAAGTAATTTGAGTATTAATTTTCAAATCTAAACGGATTTTTATGTTTGAAGAGGGGAGGAGAGGGGTATCCTTTTATAAGTGGGGAAGAGGACGCACATGTAATTTTTTAAAAGATTATACTAAACCCTTGTTTCATCATTAAAAAAACCTAAAAATGAAATATTATTTACCCTTAGATAAGATAAAGTCTATATATGTCAATAAAAGTGGGTTCTAAATGTTTTTGTGTAATATTTAGCCATTTTCTTATTAGTTTAACACCCAAAAAATCATTTTTTACCATAACCATGATAATTAATTTTTACAACTTTTAATATTCAGAATGGCAAAAAATTAAGTTGAACTTATTAGATAATATAAATTATCATGATTCCAAATATGAAATATATTTTTATAAATTCAATTCACAAAAGTGTTATAATACCATTTAAAATTAAACTCGCATATGTGATGAAAAACGGTGTTTCAAAGATAAAATTCCCATAAGAATCGATGGATTTAATATCAAAATTCTATATGAAATTAATTCTAATGACCTAAAATAGGTAAATTTTAATATTATTTAAATAATTTTACATTAAAAACATTTTAAAATTTAATTTTAACTTTTGAATTTTTTAAACTAATATGCATTTTTCAAAAAAAATAAATACTTTTCACTGTTCCTTAGAAAATGAAACATTTCAGAAAAATATAAAAAATCACCCTATGATAATTATGATAATATTGTTTCAAAAAAACATTTGATTTTATCAAATAAAATTTCTAATATTTGAAAGAAGTAATATAAATTTTGTTTCGTAAAGCCAGACTCAACCGTCTTTTAGAAAAAATTCATTTTTTAGAAAAAAATTCTTTTTCTATTCAATTATTATTTTTTATTTATAGTCAATAAATAACCATATTATTATAATTAATTCAGTACTGTTCTTACCCTTTAATAATTATTTTATAAGATTATACCATATTATTTTTCATTTAGACTATGGGTTGCATGTTTCACAAGTTATTGAAGAGATTAAATTTAAAGAAATATATTTTATGGTTCATTTAAGATCGGTGTTGCATGTCACACAATCGAATACTATAATCTTCTTATATATTTTTGGGGTGACAAAAATTTTATTATTCGATGTTATTTTTTATTATATATTCCACCATTCTCATGTTTCACATATGATTATCATCTTTCCCATGATAACATGTTGATAATTCTTACCTTACAATGTGTTCATGATCATCCCTTTCTAAAACAGACTAAAATTGTAACACCAAAGATTCAATTATAGTAAGTATGCATTCATATCTAATGAAACTGTGTCATAATGAAAAAATATTTTTTCAGTTGTGTGATTAAAACATAAATTCTAAAATTTTATAAATTTAAATGGAAGGAATTAACATCTATTTGGAATTAAACGTATCAAAATTAACTTAGTATTAATTCTTCTTATTTTGTAGAAATATCATATTTTTAGGTGAACAATGAAAAGTATCAATTTTAGGAAATTGCCACTTTTTGAATTTATAATTATATAAGAGTAACTTGAAATGTTTAGAAAATTTTTTTCTACCACAAATATATATTTAATTATTAACATAAAACTTACAAAAATATAATATTTATCTTAGAAATATATTCATGACATTATTTAAATCTATGTGATGTTTTTTTCATATAAAATCAATTTTTTGTTATTTTATTTTAATAAAAAATTAAATAGTATATAATGGGTTTCACTTGGTTTTAAAGAAATAAATTATTTTATTTATAATAATCAAAATAATCCCATTGTAATAAAGTCTACTTTATTTTTCTATAAAAAAATTTATGCTTAAAACAAACATTTTTCTAAAAACGGATTTCATTTATTTTTGAAAAATTATTTTAAAATTAATTTATATCAATTTTAGGATATTAATTATATAAAATATATTCAATATTTGGAATCTAAATAATTAATATTATATATTAAGGTCAACTTAACTATTTTCATAAGTAATTGTAACCACAATAAATATTTATCTCATTGGTTTAGGGTAAATTGTTATAAAAGGGATAAAAAGGGATTAGTATTCCAGATAACAAAAAGACATACTTAAATCACATTTCATGGTTTTATTTCAACCATAGATTTATCATCTTAAAATAAATTACAATTTAGATCTAAAAAAATAAGAAATTGTCTTTGTATTATTACAATCATTTAAATAATTCCTTGTGTGACACCCCACTCATTTATAAAAGGGGAAATCTTCAAATCCATTATTCAGAATTTTTTTCCATTTAGATATTAAAATACCTATCCAAAAAACTTCTTATCATCTGAAATTTTTTTTATCTATAGGTATTACCCTAAAACCATCCCAAGAAATCTGTATGTGTATTCCAATGATTGTTTGTCAAAGAATATGTAATCGTTTTACCAATTTTTTCAATGTTTATTTATTATTTTACATCCTCTAAATATGTTATATCCAACCATCAAAAACATACTATTATGTTACTATTATTATTGTATAAAAATTTCCACCACCTTTTAATCATTTGTAAAATGAAAACTTCGCTTGTGCATATGTATGCCTACCATCTCAAAATAGTGGTGTAATCAATTTTTCATCACCTCTATACATTGAAGGATATAAAGAATAAATTAGTGAAATATATTTGATATTTATGACATAATAATGATTCTATAAATATAATATACCATATAATTTCTTTCTCATACATCCATTGGAAAATAATAATGTCACTAAAGAGAACGTCTGGACTACCAACTCTATGAAGCGAGGTGAATCATTTTTAAATAAGCTCTATTTATAGATGATCCTAAAATTTTATAAAGGGAATAAAAATTAAATTCATGAAATTATTTAAAATAATTACATAATAGAACCACATTATAATGCATTTAACCACATACTATATACAGATATAGTTTTGGAGAAATTGGCTAAACAACATTTAAGTGGTCGATGTAAGAAATAATTATTAAATAAATGTATTTAAAATGAAAATAAAATGGAATTAAAAATTTATTGAAGGTAAAAGAAGTTTTTAGGAAGTCACTTAATAAATTTTAATTCATTCTAAAGGAGTATAAAACACAAAAGGCTAAGTGGATACCCAATGTAAGGGATTTTTGTTAATAGCCCATTTTATTCTATGATTGTTTAGCTTCATGTTTCCTTTATAAAAAAATATGATCCTAGTATTTTAAAACCCATCTATTTTATTATCATATACATGTCTATATCTATTTATTCTTTTTTTGGATGAGTAGTCAATTAGTAAGGTACATGTAAGGGACTTTCTTTTAAGAATAAATTTTTAATGTATTCCTTTCAAATCATTTTCTTCCAGGTACATAATTTCTTTAAAATGTTTTTAATAATGTTATCACTATTCCCAATAGATTATTAAATTAATTTTAACCCATGTTTTAATTTCTATAAAAATGATTAAATGGAATATTCTTTTTTTCTAAATAAGGTACTTTTTTACAAATGTGTGAACCAAATATTTGTTTCAATAAACACTAAACAAGGGTCATTTCCTTTCATAATGAATACCTTTGATTTGAATCTTCCAATAAAATTGTACATGGTAATTTCCAAATAATTTTTTTCTCCATATTTTTGGTGTTTTATTTTAAAATTATATCAAAATAATCGGGTATTACATTACTAATAGAATGAAAGGAATTATTAAAAGTGACTTATAACTTCGTTACTACATGAATTTAAAAGGTAGGTAATGTTAATGTATTAATTTTGTTTTTTATGAAGGATTAATTTTAGTAAAAAAGTTCATTTCTAATGAATCTATGGTATTCATTAACTGAATATGGGTTATAACTTAATTTTATATTAGTCACATTCTTGTGACCTTGTGCTCTATCACACACCATTATTTTTTGTCCTTTATTTTTCTCCATCATTTCTATATATTTAATAGAGTGGATGAATTTAAAATAACTTCTATTAAATTAATGACATTATAATAGTTTACCATTTATATATATGGTTTCAATTGAAGGAATATTATTAAGTATGTTATTTCATATACAGGGAAATATTAATGTTTCTTATTCTTGATTCAATATAGATAGTTGTTGACATATAAGGAATTTTGAGAATTAATTCTATTGATCATTAAAACTATGAGTAATTCATAAGATGCACATGTGATGTATGGGGCCTAGTTGTAGATTACCCTTTTATCCATTAATATGACTTATAATTGAAAACAATAGGCATGCCATAATATATGGGTGTCTAGTTTACACCTACCCATTTTTAAGGATGACATATTGGTTGTGAGGCCTTGATAGTAAAATTTAAGATAAATTAGTTAAGAAGCCTCATTCATGAATGTTCAAAACAATTCATTTAATTTAGTAAGAATTTACTTTCCATTATCCTTGTGATTTTTATAATTATGTTAGTTGTGTTTGTTTTGTAAACTCAAGTTATTGATTGAATGTCTTGTGTTTTGATAATCAAATATACTATATTCATAATTTCGTATTTAATTATAATAGATTAAAATATATGTTGACCTTATTGAGAATGTGGACTCAAGCATTATTTTTTTCTATTCCCTAGGATATGAAGAACGATATTGTGAATGATTTCCAGGATACGGGAATGATTATTATTAAATTTATTTATATTTAAAATATAGTATAGTAATAATGTATATATATATTTTTCTAATACTTCTAAACTAATATATCATGTGTGGTGAAATCCCTTGTATCATGTACCAATGTAACGAAGTAAAAACAAGATCTGGATTACTGGATTTGTGCTATTTTAGTTAGTATCCTAGATAAATTAGTTATAACCTTGGGAAGTAGGTTATAAATGAACATGGTTAACAGGAAAAGTATTATTATCCCATAGGGAATATGAGAACGTTTTTGGTTAAATAAAGTTTTATTTTATGGATCAATATTAATGATGACTATGTTTTAATTAGTGTTTTCCATTTTTTGGAGATGACACATAGTGGATGAAATGGAATAAAAATCTTTAGTCAATATTGGGATTTCCATATCAAGAAAGAAAATATAGTTGGTGTTGGAGAAAAACATATCATGGGCCTGTTATTAGTGCCGAATTAGGTTATTCCAAAAAACCACAAGCATATAAGATTATATATTATTCCACAGTGTTATTCACCAATGATGTTAAAATTGAGGTGATAAAAACCACCATATTTTAATGTAACTTCTAATCTATTGGTTTCTAAACAAAGGATCAGGTTCCTCAAAAATATATTCCGACCTTTGGGAAGTAATGTAAGGGGAAACATTATCCTGGTATTGTTTTTTATAAAGGGATATGTTAGTTAATTATGTTCATTGATCTATAACACAATATGGGGTTATAAAGTATAATGTTTGGACTTGATAACATTTAAAGTGATGTTTATCAAGAAATAATTCCATTGAGTACAATGAGATGGACTGTAGAGGAAGTTCCTCACATTAACTAAGAAGGTAGAAGAAAGTGTTCCATAGTATGGGGATAAATTTACATGATTTCTAAGATATGTTGCAGACTATATATGTAATACTAAATGATAAATTGATCAGTTCCTTTAAAGTCTTAAGTATAGACTCTAAAGGGAACTGGTTTCTCAAATGTTTTCATCATATGATGATATCATATCACATTCCATAAATATAGATAAATATTTTTCTAGGTCATATATCTTTAAGGGAAATCAAGAAAGAATTGTTACAACAGAGCATGAGGAAAACATAAATGTTTTATATAATAATAAAGGTTGGATGAGATTTCCAACATTTCCTAATTATTTAAAGAATCACCCATGTAATTTCTAAATGAGAACATGAGTTTGTTTCAACTGTAGAGATATGGATCATAAGGATTTTTAATTCTATAAAACTAAATAAAGCACTGTTATTTAGTATTTTAGATATAAGGATTTGGGGAAATATTCAAACCATTATTCCAAACTTCAAGGGAACTTCTCAAAGAAGATACCAAGGAGAGATGGCCATGATTATATGATTAATGTAGTAGAGTTCGATGTTTCTAAATATGTGGGGTATGTATTTTGATCATAACCAAAAATTTATATAATGCTTTATTTTATTCATGATCTTCTAACTCTATTATATCTTATATGTTTTCCAAAAAAATATATTTCTTCCTAGAACCTTAATAATGGAGTTGTAAATCAAAACTCATTGTGGAAATATGATTGCAACAAGGATGAGTCATCCAGTTCCCATTATAACAAATAGACATAACCTATTTGAAAACATGATTATTATTACTATGGTTTAGTTTTATATAATATACTATAGGATTGGATTTTTAATTTTAATGAAAATTTTTATATCCAATAGAAATAGACTATCATTATGGATGGAGATATAAAATCCATTACCTTCACAGAGGAGACTATATCATATGAATCATGTCTTGAACCACCTGAAATAGCTTTATTTAATAAAATTCTTTGATAATATTAGATAATGAAACATATTAATGGGATAGGTATACGTAGAATATAGGAATGTACAGATTTTTTGGAATGCATTGATTTGTTTCCAAAAAAATAGTAGTCATCCACCTAACTGAGATGTTAAGTTCTCAATTGATCTTATCCCTGATACAAAACCTACATCTAAGACTTCCTATAGGATGGAAACATTGTAATTAGTGGAAATTATAAAAAAAATATGTTGTGTCTTAAGGGATTTATACACCATATTGTTTCACCATGGGGATCCCCTATTCAACTATTAAAAATAAATGTAGGTATATAAGGCTATGTGTTGATTGTAGGGAAATCAATTCCCTTCCTATAAACAAAATGTTTCATAACAACCACACTGATGAATTGTTTGATCAAATACAATGATATAAATGGTTTTATAAGATTAATCTTAATTTAGGGTATCATCAACTATGATTAATGAAATAATCTTTTCAAAAATCATTATTTCAAAATAGGTATGGATATTATGAATTTAATCTAATGGAATTATGATTTAATAATTCACCCTCTATTTTTATGGATCTGATGAATAATGTATTCAAGGATTATCTCAATAATTTAATTACTCTATTTGTTGGTCATAGAATAAAATATTCTAAAATAAATTATTAAAATAAGATTCATTTAGGTATCATTATTATTACTCTTATAGAAAATGAGTTCAATGTAATATTTAGAAAATGTGAATTCTAGATATTAGATGTTTATTTTTTTGTCTATATTTCCTATTAGGTATTAACATTAGTTGATCAATAAATGAAATAAGTAGTGATGTAATGATCAATGTCAATAAATTTAATAAAGGTACATAGTTTCTTGGGATTAACATATTACCAAAGGTGATTTGGTCAGAATTTGTATTGACTAGCTTACTCATTTACTATGTTAATGTGTAAGCGTGTTAAGTTCATATGTCAAGAAAACTTTAAGGAAATTTTTAAATAATAAAAGAATATACTGGTAAAATTACTTGTCCATTTGGAATGGATCTATTTGGGAAATAATTTTATTTCTAAAGGAGGTGACTTTGATATGTCCTTATTTAGAATGATAACATCATTTCATATGCATTATGGTAAATATAAATCCATGAAGAAAATTATCCAAATCCTAATCTAGGGATGGAATTTGTAATATTTGTATTAAATGTATAGAGTAATTACCTTTATGGTAAAAATTTGAAATATATTCAAATAAAAAAATAGTTAAATACAATATATGATCGAATGACTCAACCAAAGGCAAAGCCGATGGCTAGAATTTCTAAACAATTTTGATTACTCAATACACTACCTTAATAAGATGGAAAATAATGTGGATGATGTTTTGGGCAGGAAAGATCATAAAATTTTGAATAAACTGAGGATTTTAAAGGATCCTATATTAATGGATTTAGTAAAGTCATATATGATAATTTTTAAGGAAGTGTTAAAATCACGTCTATTACAAATGATTCCCACACCATCCTTATTAGAGAAACGAAAAAGTTCCCAAGATAATGATGAAAATTTTCCAAAGAAAATCAAATCCATGAATGATGTGATATTGGTAGACATCATATTTTATGTTGGTATATTGAAAATTTAATGGTGTGCATGTGTTCGATCAATTCCAAACATAGAAAGAGAATTATTTGATGAATCTCATTGCATAAATTTATCTATAAACCATTGTAGCACTGAAATTTATTTGGATTCGAATGACCATTTTTATAGGGATAATATGAAATGGAAAATTGAAGAGAATGTTCCAAAATACATGGTTTTTAAATTGTTAAAGGGTGAGAGAAAACATCATAAATTTATCATGTTACCTCTACCAATTCCTATACAAAAATGAAATAATATTAGTATGAAATTTTTTAATGGACGACAAAAGACTTTGAGAATGAGTGATACCATGTGGGTTATTGTAAATCTTTTTAAAATTTACATATATTTACTTTCTATAAGTTAAGATAATCCTATTTAGTTTATCTAATGAATATATATTAATAATGTTTTGAGAATTCTTGGTGTACCAATTTAAATTGCATATGATCCTAACCCATAGTTTACATAAAAATTATGGAAGATTCTTTATAAAAATCTCATCATGAATTCAAAATTAAGAAATACTTATCATTCATAGATATATGGATATTGTTCAATAAATATTAATAAATTATAATACATGTTGAGGTCATTCTCACTTGAATTTAAAGGTATGTGTGATAAGTATATACATTTCGTTAAATAATAGTAACTATTTAAGAATTCAAATGAAATCATATAAAGAATTGTTTTCTAAGATATGTCAAACATTATGTATTTTGATGATGCTACTAAAAAGAAATATTTTTTTCCTTAAACTTATGAAGATGAAAAAAAATATTAAGAACTAATAAGAGTCATATCAAGGTATCAAGAAGTTGGAATAGGTGATTTCAAGATAACAATAAGAACTATGTATAATTTCATGTGTGAGATCATGTTTTATTGATGGTTTATATGAGTATGGGTGTTATAAGGTTCTAAAATAAAGGTAAAATAAGTCCTAGGTGTATTGGACCTTTTGAAATAACAAAAACAATGAGAATTGTGTCATACATTTTGGATATTCCAATAATCCTATATAATGTTCAAGATGTGTTCCATATCACCTTATTGAATAAGTACATACCAGACCTAATCCATGTGATAAATTATGAGGAAATAGAATTGGAAAATGATTTAAATTACTATGAAGAGTCGATCAAAATTCATGTCATTAGAGAATATATGATATAGATTTGGATGTCTTTATTGGTGAAGATACTTTGGATAAATCATAACATATAATAGGCAACACATGAACCTAAAGAAGTTATGATGATAAATTAATCAGTTCTGTTCATGAGGTGATATTATAAATATTTCAAGGATGAAATTTTTTAAAGGAAAGAAGAATGTAATAACTGACATTCAAATGTAGTAATTATGCATTTATTTCTAAAGAAAGTATAACATAGTACACATAAATTAATTTAAGTTATTAATTTAATTTTTGAAATTATATGCCAAAATTAAACTTGGATTAATTTATGAGATTATTCAAGAATATTTTATTTTTAGGATAACATTGAAAAATATAGATTTTAAAAACTGTCACTTTTATAAAATAATAATGATATAAGAATAACCTATAATTTTATGAAACCTTTTTTATAGACAAAATATATATTAAATAAGTAATATAATTAATTTAAAAATTATAACACCACAAAATTTTATTGTATTTATCTTCTTAAAGAAATTAAATTTATTTAATATCTTGTGATAAATGCAACATTCAGCTTAAACAAACCATGGTATACCATTAAATATTAACTGGGTCATTATAAAATGAATGAGAACATTAGGAAAACTAATGTGTCCATTAGAATAAAAAAATCACTAATGAAAGTATTAATCAAAATTAGGTATCTCATAAATTAAAATATGATATATTTATATCATAGAATAAGTATATAAATGTTTCAAAAATGATATATTAATTGTTGGTATTTTATGTGAAATGAAAAAGATCATTTAAATGTTTATAATTAATATAATTCTTTAAATGAAAATTTATTTTCATTAAATTTATTCATGTATTAATATTTTTACCTATTATAATTAGAAGATAATTGTATGAGACAACAATTAACTTTTCAAAATGTCGTAAAATCAGTTATAATATTAAAATCATCATTTTTTGAATAAATGATGATTTTAATTAGAAATTAAATTTCTCATATTTTGAAAAAAAAATTCAAAAAATTGATTTAATTTTTTAAATATATGCATTGAAAAATTGTTAGGCTTAATTTTTAGGATTTGTCTAAAATAGTTTAATTTTTAAGGAATTGTAAAATATAGTAATTTTCAATATTTAACAGATAAATAAATTATTTAGTCATGGATTATATATGGATGAGGTAATAACCCATTTGGTCAAATTCAAATGAACTATTTACTTTAATTATTTACAACAATAATAACTATTAATAGTCTTAAGACAAAATAATAAACAAATGAAGAAAATAATCAAAACATCCCTAACCACCCCTTCTCCTCATTCCTTATATGATTTTAAGCTTAACTAAATTCTACCTAAATACATTAAAAATCCTAGTCTCCATATCCAAGACCTATTGGTATTACCAAAATTCTAAATCCACATTTCTTAAGCAGGATCCCAAAGAGATGATGATCGAGATGTAATATCCTCCCACATTTTCTTTTAATTTCTATTGTTAACTTATCCTCTCTTAACCTACCCAATAAAAATTGGAATGGTATATAAAATATGATATATATATATATACTATAATTTTATCGAGTTAATGTAATATTTATCATCAAAACTCTTCTCCTCTCAATTTAATTCTAAAAATGAAAATATCGTCTATTAGGTGTCAATTCGCTAACTTCGTGGATAACAAGTTTTCTTTTTTCATTAAAACCTTAAAGGTAGGTCATAAAACCATTTTTATGGTAACAATATATTATAATATTTGTATCAAAACTTATTTGATGTTCTAGAACCATTATATAAACACAATAATTAATAAAATGATACTAGTTTTTCATGGTCGTAAAACCAACCAAAATAAACTAATCATTTTTCATTAATGTTTAGACCTAATGAATAATAATCATACCATATGTCCAAATTAAATATGAGGACCATTTAAAAAACTATAAATATATAAATATAATTTCATTTAACTTTTGGAGAATTATTCCAATTTTACATAAACATCCATAATTATACACGAGGAAACTAACCATAAATTCATGAAACAAACTCTCCTGAAACAATGAAATTAACCATTATAATTCACTGGATTGGCCATAAATGAACTTAATAAAATTACTATAATTCATATATATGTTTAATATGTTATTTATTAGTTAATTAATTAAAATAATTTTATTAGCCAATACATTGATTAAAATTGATGAATGAATTCATACATAAGGAAAGAGATTTTAGTCTCACTTTTATTTTTATGTGACATACACCATATTCATCACTTATTTATTGTTTGTCATTTATGAAGTGAACCTTTGTTATATTATATAATTAATATCTTCATCTTCATGATATATAATGTTTTTATTAAATTTTATTCTTTCATGGTCATATAGTTTTTCTAATTACAAAGTTGTAAGGGTATTCATCACAATTTCAATTTAATTGAGACCTACTTGGTATTGTGCAACTAATATTTTTTATGTGGTGTGTCTATTACCCATTTAAGATAATTTTTTATTTTAAATTATATTTCTCATAAATAAAAATATTTCTTGTATCATGGATATGATTATTGTCGAAGACTTATATCATTTTTACATAAGATGGTTAGATAGAATTTTGTTTTAATTGGGGAAATATTGATAAATATTTATCCCCTACTCAATATAGATATTTTCATAACGAATATTGTTCATGAACTAACTTTATGTATGAAGAATTATTTTTACGTCCATTGAATGGTGTATCCTTACATTATATATCCCATTGATGCATCAAAAAGTATCATGAGATAAAACAGTTTTTGACAAACCTAATGAATTTGTTTCCAGTAACAATCTGATGGATTTATACCCACAATAATAAACCATATTGATAAAGGTCTTAATGTTAGTGGTTATTGTTCCAAATATATGATTTCAAATAATTATGGATTTCCTTTATTAATATTTCAGTCATTATTAGGAATGATATTTTCACAATTAAAAAAATCTATGGTTGAATTTTCATCCTCATTTTATTTATTAAATGGAATGTGTTTTTAAGTTATTTACCTTTATATTTTGATTATGTTGTACTGATTATGATTCACTTGTTATGGATTCAGGTTTCATATTTATGTAACCCTTACTGATCATTTGAGCTCCCCCTATTATTTGGATTTCTTCCCCAGGTTACGAAGATGAAATCTCAGAATAAGTATTAAGGAAGCAATTTATTTTCCTTTGTTATGTCTACTGTTTAATTTCCAATGTTATAAGGGAATTATGTATGTATCTAGTTCTTTAATAATACTAAATTGATCGAACCTTGCTGATTTGATCTCTTGAATATATTCCATTAAAATAAAATTACAACTGAATGTAGGGTACTAGTGTCGGGGTTATTACAATTGGTATCAGAGAATGTTTAATAGAATCCTTGGAAAATTGAATTAAAAAAACATGATAATTATAATAATTCGTTATAGTGAATTTTTGGAAAGAAACTCATGATTATTATTAGCTAACTTAGTGTGTAAAATAAGATTGATCATTTCATTTAAGGTCTTACTCCATGTATTTGAAAGGAATAGGATTCTCACAAATTTTCATTATATGATGAAATATTATTAAGTGTCATCAAAATAGAGAAGGAATTTTCAAGATCCTATATGTTCAAGGTAAATAAAGAGAATAAGAGGTCTTATAATAACCATGAAAAGGCGAAGAATTAAATAATAATAGGGGAACAAAAAAATACCATTATGAAAAAATAATTGACATAATCATCCTAAGAAATAATTAAAAGGCATGTAAGTTTGTTATAAGTATAGAGAAAAGGTTCATCGATCTAATGGATGTAAGGGGAAGGAAAAAATAAATTATTTTAATTGATTTAACTATAATGAAATGGGTAATTATTCAAATAAATTTTACATGCACTATGGGAATCAACCGTGGAAGAGGCCAAAGAGAGAAGAACAATATTATATGATCATTACAGCTAAGGAAGAAGTACCCAATGATGTGGTAGAATTTACATTATTCATATATTAAAATAGAACCAATACTCTATTTTATTCTAGATCATAATACTCTTTTCTATCTAACTAGTTTTAAAAGAAAATTAGATATTTCCCTTTTGATTAAATAAGGCTGTTTTCAGTCAAAACTCTTAAGGGAAGTTTCATTGAAACAAATATATGTCATGAATTCCCTATTATAAAATATAAATGTGATTTATTCACTAACTATATCAATTTTACTATATATTAATTTGATATAATCCTTAGTATTGATTGGATTTCAAAATGTGATGTGTAATGCTTCTAAAAGAGGAAGTGAATTAAAATTTGTAAGGAAGATATAGAATCCCCAATATTTAGAGAAGAATATTTTTACTCTTATATAGATTTATCCACATTAGATCTACTGAGATAAATTCTTTGAGTGCTGGAGAAAACCAAATTTTTGGATGAAGAAGGTAATATTAAAATTGACAATGTACCTATTATACAAGTATAAATCAATGTATTTCCTAAGGAATTACCTGGACACCACCCAGAGTTTGAGGATGAGTTTACCATTGATTTAATCCCTTTAGAAAATCTAATATCAAAACTCCCTATAAAATGGCCACTATGGAATTAGAGGAGCCGAAGAAACATCAAGAGGAGTTGAGTAATAAGGGATTTATCCACCCCAGTATTTCTATAGGCGGAGCCCTTATTCCCTTTTTCAATAAGAAATATATATCTATGAGGCTATGCATTCATTTTAATGAAATCAATGAAATTAAGATAATGAATAAGTATTCCCCACCTTTCTTAGAGGATTTAGTTGATCAAATTCACGGATCTCAATATTTTTTCACATTTGAACTTCATTCTGGATATCATAAATTTTGGGTTAAGGGGGGATTCATTCTAAAGATAGTTTTTCAGATCATGTATAGAAATTATGAAATACAATAATTCCATTTGGATTTACTAAAGCATGCTCAGTTTTTTATGGATCGAATGAGCATAGTAATCAAGGAATATCTTAATTACTTTTTTGTTATATTTACTAATGTAATTATGGTATATTCTAAAACCTATGAAGACCATGAGACACACTTACATTTCATTCTTAGGACTCTCAATAAGAATGATATTCTGGTAAATTTAACAAGTGTGAATTTTGGCATTTGTAAATTTTGTTCCTTGACCATATTGTCTCTAGGGATATAATTTCAATTTATCCTATGAAGATAAAGGTATTCCAATAATGGATTACACCAATGAACATAACCAATGTACATAGTTTTATTGGTTTATTAGGTTAATATTAGTGTTCTATTTAGAATTTTTTTCAATTGGATAACCCTGTATCCAAGCTCACATGTAAAGGGGTTAAGTTAGTATGGAAAGAAATATGAGAATATTTTTATTAATTGAAGAGAAGAATACTCAATGCTCCGATTTTGACACTAGCATCAAGAAATTATTGGTTTATGATATATAATGATGAATTGAAAAAATTAATGTGTTTTATCTTGATGAAAAATGATACATTTATTTTATATGAATCAAGGGAGTTAAATATTCATGAAATAAATTATCCAACTCATGATCTTGAGTTAGAGGCTGTGATCTTTTCTATGAAGATATAGAGACATATTCACTATGGTGAAAGATTTGAGATTTATACAAATCACGAGAGTTTTAAATACAAATTTACATAGAATGTCCTCAAAATGAGGCAAGTAAGAAAACTCAAGTTACTCAAATATTATGATTTCTTAATGTAGTACCAACCAAAAAAATAAAGTAATTTAGTTGATGGATTGAGTGGGAATGATCATGGAGTTCTGAACAAGATGAGGATTAATAGAGATCCAATGTTTATAGATTTAGTAAATATGGACTTGACAATTGTTATAGAAGGGTAAGAATAAATACTTTTTTCCAATGATTTCTAACACATATTTATTGGAGAAGAATAACAAGTTCTCACTATGATGATGAGAATATTAAAAAAATCATTTGTTAAAGATGGAAAATTGGAAAAATTCATGTATGATTATGGAATTATGAAACTTATAAAGAGGTTAAGTTTTCCATAAATGCCTCAACTAAAACATGGAACTATTAGATCATTCACATAGCTAAAAATTCCCTATACACCCTTGTAGTACCAAGATGTATAGAGATATGAAGAAACATTTTTGGTGGGATAATAAAAAGAAAAAAACTGTTAACTATGTATTAAGATGCCAAGTTTATTAACAAGTGAAGATTGAGAGGGAACATCCTATGGTATTCATGCAACATATAATTATTCCTATGTTGTAGTTGGATGAAATTATGATTGAACTTGTAACAGGACTACCAAGGTAACCTATAAGGAATGATTCCATATGGGTTATTGTTGATCAGCTTAAAAAATTTGAATGTTTTATTATTATAAGATAAGATTTACCACTTAATAATCTGAAAAGGTTTTACATAAATGATTTTTTAAGAAATTATGGAGCACCACTATCGACTATGTCTGGTTGAGATCCATGTTTTACATAAAAATTATGCAAGAGTCTTCAGAAGAATTTGGATACTAATATTCATTTGGGTTATGCTTATTATTATCAAACTGATAGACATTTTGAATGGAACTTAAAAAAATTTAAAGAAATAATGATATCATTACCACATAACTTTGAAGGTATGTGGGATCATTATTTACCTTTTTTTATTTTTTCAAAAATAATAGTTTCTATTCAAGTAATAAAATGGAATCATATAAAGAAATATATGGAAATGGATTTTGTATGCTAACTCTTTGGGATGAAGTTGGTGAACGGAAACTTATAAGCCCCAATATTATTTAAAAAACAATGAAAAAGGTAAATGCTATTAAGGATCATATCAGAGAATCTCAAATTATTCCAAAGAGTTATGCTGAAAACCTGAGAAATGATTTATAATTTCAAGTGGGAGATCATGTATTTTTGAAATTATCTCCCTGGAAGGGTTTCATAAGGTTTTGTAATAAATGGAAACTTTTCCCCAGGTACCTCAAAACCTTTGAAATTCAAAAAATAATTGTATATGTATCATACCAAGTAGAAATTCCATCATGCCTCTCTAAATTTCATGATCTATTAAACATATCATTGTTAAGGATGTACATGTCAAACACAATGCATGCATACACCTACAAAGAAATAAAACTAGAACCTAATTTGTATTACTACAAAGAAGTTATCCTGATTCTTGACATTGGGGAGCAATTTTTTATAAATCAGATGACTCGACTGGTTAAGTTTCTTTAGAGAAACCATAAAATTGAAGAAGCCATGTGGGAACATGAGGATGTATAGAAGAAGAACCACCCTCATTTTTTTAGAAGGAAATATCCATGAAAATTTTTGAGGTTGAAAATTTCATAGGCGAGAATAATATGAGACCCCAATATTTTATGGTATGTATCTTATGAAATAAATTCAATTTATTAGATAACTTATGTTGCACACATTACCAATATTAAAAAAACTATGATATAAAACTTAATATTTACATGGACATTGGAGTAGTAATGAGACTATTCGGAATAATAATGTGTTCATTAGAATAAAAAAATAGATATTAAATTATAAATAAAATTTAGGAATCTTATAAATGAAAATATTATAGAATTGCATCAGGGAATAAGTATATAAATGTATTAAAAATGATAAATTAGGTGTTGGTATTTTTTGGGATATGTAAATATTAATTTACAATTTTCTAATTAAAACAATGATTTTCATAAAATTTATTCATTAATTAATATTTTGTTTTTTTATAATTATAATATAATTTTATGATACCATAATTAATTTTTCAAAGTGTCATAAAATTAGATATAATATTAAAATGAGTATTTTCTGAATAAATGATTAGTTTAATTAAAAATTAAATTTCACATATTTACAAAATTATATTTACATGTTTGAGTCCATTTTTTAAATCTATACATCAAGAAATTTTTAGGTTGAATTTTTTGTATTTTTCAAAAATAGTTGCTTTTTTTTGGGGAATAATAAAATCCTTTAATTTACGATATTTTTAATATACCTGAATTATGGAGGTGTGGATGATTTTTGAATGAGGTAATAAACGTTTATTTATAACTCATAAGAACTAATCATTGAAAATTTTCAAAAGAATAATCAATATTGAATGTCTTGGAAAAAAATAATAAACAAATGAATAGAATAATCAAAAGAGTCATGTCCTCTCCCAATAAATACCACCCCTTCTCGTCACACTGTTTATGCCCTGAATCTTGTCTAAATTATGCCACAATCTATTACCTAGACTCTTCCCCATATCAAATACCTACTAGTCTTACCAAAAGACCAAATCCAAGTGTCTTAATCCGGTTCCCAAGGAGACGATATTCGAGAAGTTAAATCATCAATATTTCTCTTTTAATTTCTTTTCTTTTCTTATCCTATCCTCACTTACCATATAAAAAGAGGAATGGAAAATCCATTATGATATATATATATACATCAATATAATTATTTTTAATGTAATATTCTACATTAAATATCCTCTCCACTCTTTTTAATTCTTAAAATGAAAACACCATTTATGAGGTATCCATTCACCGCCTTCATGGACGATGAGTTTTCATTTTAAATTTCCACTATCGTGGATGGTAATAAAACCATTTATGTGGTTAAAAAAATTATAATATGTTTATTACAACTTATTTAATATTATGGAACCCATATATTATCATAATATTAAATAAAATGATACTATTTTTCAATTTCCATAAATACTACCAAAATAAACTAATAATATTTCATTAATGTTTTATCTAGTAGATCATGCTAACACCATATAAAAAGGATATATGAGAAATGTTTAAAATAATGGATGTATATTAATATAATTCTATTACACTTTTGGAGAATTATTATAATTTGACAAGAACTTCATAATTATACCATAGTGAACCAACCGTAAAACTATGAAACAAATAGTCTCGGAACAATGAAATTAAACATTATAACTCATTAGAATGAAAATAAATAAACATAATAAAATTAGAATAAAAAAATATATGTTTAATATGTTATTTAATAGTTAATTAACTAATCTAATTTCATTATTGAGGAAATTATGCACAAGTGTAGACTGATTTTATACGTATGGTAAGGCATTTTCATCTCACTTTTATTTATGTGGGACATATTCCATATTCATTACTTATTTAATTTTTTTGATTTATGCACCACCCATTTGTTATATTATATAATTAATAGATTTATTTTTGTGGTATTTTATGTTTTTATTAAATTTTATTCTTTCGTGGGGAATATATTTTGAGGGATTAAAAAGTGGTAAGGGACATTGTCTAAATATCCATATTTCTTTTGTCATGGATATGATTATTGTCTAATCCATATACCATTTTTACCTACGGTGTTTACTTTTACTGTTGTTTTAAATGTGTAAATATTGATAAATATGTATCCCATACTCAATACATATATATTTATAAGGAATCTTTTTCATGAATGAAATCTATGTATGAAGAATTATTTGGACCTATAGTGATGTTTGGGTCTTGGAATTATATATCCCCTCAATGCATTGATAGGTCTCATGAGACAAAATATATGGGGAGAAACCCTTCACATTTGTTTCCAAGAAGAATCACAAAAATTTCTACCCATAAGAATTAAAATGGCTAGTGAAATGTATTAACGGTTGTGGTTCATGTGATAGATATTTGATTTCCAATAATTAAGTATTTCCTTTGTTAATATTTTAGTAATTAATATCCTTTATATTTTCGATATGAAAAAATATATGGATCAAATTTCATTCTATATTTATTGGTTAAATTTCTAGTGTTTTTAAGTTATTTAACATTCCATTTTGATTATTGTTTTTTTATTATGATTCACTAATTATTGATTCATGTTTTTACTGTATGTAACACTTATCGAGCATTTGAGATCACCCTTTAATTTTTTTTCCATTTACATGTTATGAAGAGAAAATATTTGATTTAGTGTCAAGGATGTGGGTTATTTTCCAATGTCATGTTCTATGTTTAATTAATAATGTAATAATGGAACAATGTTTGTATCTTGTTATTCAAGAGTACTAAAATTTTCCATATTTGGTGATGTGAGCCTTCTTAACTTTGCAATTGTAATATAATAACCATCAACACTAGGCTACAAGGGCTAGAATTTTTACAAAAAATAATGTTGAACTAATAATTATATGACTAATATTTTGGAAATCTAAGTGACATTTTTAAAAAATAAAAACTATTTATATTTCATTTCATTTCATAATGTATTTCAAAGGTAAATTATTTTATTAGGTTTCAAATAAAATTAATTATCAATTTATTTAACATAATATAATTAATCTCACTTTAATAAAAACTACATTTTATTTTCCTATAAAATAGTTACTTTTCTTAAAATAATTATTTGTTTAAAAGTGATTTTCATTACTATTTGTGAAGATTTATTCAATGTACTTTCTACCAATTAAAGGATTTGAATTTTTTAAATTTGATACAATATTTGGAATCATCATGATTAATATTATCTAATAATTTCAACTTAATTTTTGTTCATAATGAAAAATAAAAATGATTTATATTTATCACCCTATTTTAGGGAAAAACAGGATAAAAATAAGGGGATAAGGAATCATGATGACATAAAAAACATTCTTAGAATAAATTATTTGGATATATTTCAACCACGACTTTATCATCTTTAAATATATGATATTTTGGATTTATTTTCATTATAAAATAACATTATATCATTAAATTCTTTTAAGTAATTACATGTGTGTCTCCCCTCTCTCATATAAAAGAGAACATCTAATAGAAAATATACTTTTTATTAATTTTATAAAATAAAAGTATAAAAAATTCACTCCAACTCATGGAAGATAGAAATGATGAATACCAAAATTATCTCCCCAAAAAATGATATTACCCTCATTAGGTAAAGAAACCAAAATAGTGTATTAAATCTTGATCTCTCCTAGAATCACTTTATTGGATATAACATCAGCTGAAATGATCAATTCGGTTGAGGCATAACAAAAAAAATACCCTAGTTTATAAAAATTCTACAGGTCCTGACAATGTAGGCCATCTCCCATGGAGAAATATACTTCTCTTGAAGGAACTCGACTAACATAGGGTAATATGATTCTACTTATACAATCAAAATACTGTAAATACTAAAAATCATAAGACCAATGATCATGGATCTTTACTCAACTCCAATAGAATTACCTAGTAGAAAAAAGGTACAAAAGAACAATATCACCAAATGCCCCATTTTCTCTCACATGACTTCCCCTTTAATCTCCCAAGAAATTCATGAGAAATCCAAATTGAATTTCATACCCATATTGGGAGGATTCTATGTATCCCATCTTACCTGATTACCATGTCCACCTTCCATATTCTTGTAAATCCTAGGAACAATCATTTTTAACATATAAAATGATATCCCACACTTGATAAGATGACTAAGCTCCACCACAAGCACCATAACACACACCTGAAATAAGATGGAAGAGAAACTTTTTTCTTCTATTACCTTGTTTTTAACTTCCCAAAGGATCCAACACATATCTCAGAATTCCATAGAATATACATTACCCAATATCACTTACTGAGAAACTCCTTAAAACCATTCCTCAATAATATCCTTCATTGAATCCCAATTGTTGAACATATTCATACTCTATCCCTTTAAATCCAAGATCACCTTTTCCTAATCACCTTGAAAAAATAAGTTCCACATTGATTCCTATAGTGACATTTCACCACAATGACACCATTAATCCAAGAACACACCCCACTTAAACATGTTTTCATCCTTAATAAGACCTTAATTAATCATTACCCATTAAAACATTTTTTTCTTCTCAACTAGTATCTCCTTACAATAATTTTTTAAGCCCATTCATAGCTTATGGTTTGTTCATGAATCATATTTTTAATGTCCAAACCACTGAATCTACCTAAAGTTGAACTTGGAAAAATAAATATTTCTATTTCATCAACGAATCAAATTTTCCTGAATAAATCCATCTATTATTAATTAATGATTTAATTTATAAAATATAAAAACATATTGGACACTATTAACAAAATATCCAGAACTAGGAACCCCAAAAAACAAAATAGTTCTTCATCCTAGTTAATATTCTAAAATTTAATATTTATATGACCCAAAACCCACATATCCTTTCCCTTAGATCCCCCATTATATCTATTATACATCACATTAGTGTTGAAAAACTCCTGGTTGAGCATATTCATTCCCTATAATCTTCCTTGTAAGCACATCTCATGAATTTTTCCAATAATAAATTTTCATTAATGACATCCCATTCCATTTCCACCTACATGTCATGCATGGTTTCCAAAACACTATATAGACTGATGTCACCTTTATCAATTGGCATTTCAAATTGATTACATGATTCTCAGTGAAATCATCTAGAATTTTTTTCATTCCATAACAATGGTGTTATAAAATTCTCTAGATTTTTTATTTTCCCCTTTAGTGGCATGATGATAGATAACCCAAGAATTGTAATAGAATTAAGTACCATAATAATTTGTGTTATCCTCATAGTAAATTAAAGGAACCTATTATTCTAGTTTTTTATCCTTCCCCTAATATGGTATATGATATAATAAAATAATACCTTTTGACCCTTCTATTTAATATAATATCTATGAGATAAGCCATTGGATGTTTCCACCTCTCCATACCTATTTTTTGGATTATATTCTATGAATTATTGAAAATTTATTGGATATTAACACACAAATGTTCTATTGATTGATTCTTTGGCTACTAAATTTTACACATGTTCTCATTATTTTCATGAAAGTTTTGATTGACTGTTACTTTCCATTAATAAATAATAACATATCAACCTCAAATGTGAAATGAGACACCATTCCTCTCTTGAAACTATTTCTAAATTTAATAATCTTCCATTCCAATAGGATTTGATTTATATTCCTTGTATTGTCCCCTTGATCAAAGACAAAAAGTCTGGGAGATAAATTCTCTCCTTTACTTATAGAAATCACATATTTGATGATGCTAAATCCCTTTCCCATTAGAGTTATATTAATCCATGAGGATTCATAGAACTTTAAAAATCCTAATAAGCCGCATAAAAGGATCCTAGAAATCCATCAGTACTAGGAGAACTCTCCAACCACATGTTGAAAATAATTTCCTTTACATATTATTCCTCTAAAATAGATTATAAAACACAATTTTTCATATCCATTACTGTTCTTAGGATGTATCTCATGGACATGTCTTCCCCAATAACCTTGGTTTTCCATTATTCATTGAAGTTATTGTATTT
Organism: Viscum album; assembly: GCA_963277665.1. Taxonomy (NCBI): domain Eukaryota; kingdom Viridiplantae; phylum Streptophyta; class Magnoliopsida; order Santalales; family Viscaceae; genus Viscum; species Viscum album. The sequence goes on from OY728121.1 coordinate 359,463,844, forward strand.
TTTCTAGAATAACCTAAAAGTAATCCATATTTGTCTTCCCTACCACTTCAATATCAAATATGAATGAAACATCCCGGTGTTTTATGTTAATATGATTTTATCGTTTTTTATCTTTAGACACATGAGAAAATAATCGGTATTCATACACCCCTCATTAACCCAAACACCTATTTATTTTTTTCTACACAACCTATAAATATCCATGAGTTTCCTTACTATGATATTTTGATTCTCTATCAAGGAGTTGAACATTTCATTATCCAAATTTTGTTGATAATTCTCATCTAATATTTCTAAGTCATCCCTTGGCCACACCAAAATGAATTTATTATCTGTGTTATTAGAGATACAGTCATGTGTGTACCTATTTCTTATGATTAAGGTGCTTCATAATACAACCCCATGTTGTAACCCTCTATGGTTACTCCCACAACCCTTTCACTATCTTTTAAAATATATCATTTTTTATTCCAATTGATGGAATAAAAGAAACACTTTCACCTACAGTCCTCCTTATTTAAAATAACAAGAAGTGGGTAGTTGTAAAATAATGAATTTTTGAGGTGATTGACCATGGTCTTAGCAGAAATATACATACCTTACTTAATTGACTGGAACCAATCAAGCATAATCCAGATTATCTAGGCCCCTTTTTTATTGTTACACCAGATGTATTTACTTCTAAAGAAATACATATTCATAAGGACGTTAGAGGCCATAAACTCTTTGAAATCATGTATTGAGTTGATAGAGAATATGTATCCTCATTTTTTTCATATAAGACTCTATTGTTTTATTAAAATAACCCCAAAAAACAAAGGTCTATTTTTTAAAGAACACAACTAATTCCTTAAATTCATTCTTTCATAAGATTCTCAATTACTATTGAAAAATGGGAATAATAAATAAATTCCCCTATAATTATTTGTGTTTTTATTTTTTTTATGAATCAACCACGTACACCATTGAAATATTTTATTTATGTGAAATAAAAATATGGATGATTCGTGGATTTTCTTGCATACAATCAAGAACGATAATATTTATAGAAAATATGTAAGTACATTCCACACCCTGTTTAGGTTCTAAAACTACAATAATGGAAGCATGTTGCAGTTATGAATTAGTGGAAATGAATGTAATCTTCCACCACACCCCAAGACCTGACTGTTATATATAATTATAAAAATAATTAAGTAATATATGAAATTGACTTGAGACCTATGGTATCTAACTTATATTCCAAGAGGGTAACTTCTGATTCTCTCAACCTTGATCAAGTGGTACAACCCGTATCAATTAAATAAATATCTATCTCCACACTTTTCTAATTTTGAACACATGAAGAATTCCACTCCTCAATTATGTCTTCTATTATACGCATCATTAAAATCCTGCTGGGAGAAAGAGACAAAAGATCTTGGGACATCAGAGGAACCCCTATAGAAATAAGGAAACTATCACCATACTCTATGGTATGTTTCTAGAATCACAAATATCATCGAACACTCCCTCTTTAAAAGATTGGTTAATAAGTGTTTACATTAAAGGATTCATGTTTGCTGAAACTAAGGAAATGAAACTACATTGTAGAATAAGAAATAGTTGAAGAACACAGGGTGGAATGCATGTATCAATTCTAGGGTCACAGTATTTAGGATTAATTGGAGCTGAATAGGAAGGAACAAAGGAGGTGACAAGAGTCACAGATGTATCAATAGCTAGTACGACTAACCATTTGTCAATAATATGATGCAAAATATTCAAATTTGAAAAAACCACCAATGGATGAGCCTCACAACCACTATTTAGGTAGGAGTTGATTCCCACAAGAACTTGATTTAGAACCTTTGAAACATGAGGATCGAAAAACATGGATGAACGATCACTAATAAATCTGGTAGAAACACCTGGGAGTGATCCATACAAAGTATTATCAACCTCTAATCCCATTTTTAGTTTCCTAAACATATCCAATGAATTTACTTAGAAGAAAAAATCTACAAAAAACCTATGTAAAACCAAATAAAAAACATATTTCCACCAAAAGAAACCATCTCTATCCATGATTAGAATTTGAGGAAAAAAAATCATTGCCCAATCTCATTCAATAAAGATGAATGGAAATGACATAGACTAAATCCTCTGGGTGTCCTTATCTGAGAAAAGAATACTCCCAAAATCATTACACACCAATTAAAAAATAGTGGGATTTTGAATAGTTAAAGAGAATCCAGGTTACCAGATCTACACAACCTCCATACTCAACTCCATTACATAATGATCTACCTAGGACCATCTAGATAGTGAGAAACTCCAAACTCAACCAATGTACTCCTCCCAAAACCAATACATCACAAAATATTCCACATTAAATAGATTAATAAAGAAATCATAACTAATGTGAATCAAAACTACCCCTGTTTGATTATGGCCCCAATAGTTCATGAACATCCTAGAAAAATTATGATATGTTTTCCCACAATGAAATTTTTCCACATAAAATTAATTATTATAATATTATTCCTTATTGAGATCCTATTCTTATAGATCCTCTATGGGGAATCCATAAACCCAATATGAACATTGGGCACCATTTCAATGGCTAGAACACTAAGAAAAAAATCCCAAGAGGAGGGTGAAAACGAACCTACATGCACTTCCTTGAAATACATCTCTCTTGAAGAACCCAATATAGGTCCAAAATCACCTAGAAACACCATTGATTTCTTATCCACTATGGAGGACTCCATGAAATCCACCAAGGATGGTTGAGAGACATAGGGTGCATAAAATGTTGACTTTTCCATCAAATTTTTTCTAATCATAAAAGGGGAACCTCGTATCCTACCTTATTCACAAACATTGAGTCCTCCATCAGGGAAAATACCAACCAAAAAAATATCTTATCTTCATTATTTTAATTCTTTATCTTCTATTATTATGATGAGACCACCCTTATATGTTCTTAAGGTGCATAACAAATGAGGTCCTCAAAGAAGAGGTAATTTTCTTACACAAATCATTCCATGTTTATTTTTTTTATACTTCCTATAAATATAATGTATACATAAAAAAATAATTAATCCAATATAAAAAACATACTAATATATTATTAGGATTATTTGAAGACCATTTTAAACCTCTTTTTTGTCCTTTATAAAACAAAAATATCACTCATGTTTACATACAACCTATTGTCTCCACAGAGTGGTGTAATTTAGTTTTGATCACTTTTTTACATGGATTGTTATAAAGGTTAAATTTATAGAATATATATTATATTAATGAAAAAATAATGATTTTTGGAATAAAATATATCATCTACCATCTCACCCTTCTATCCATAGGATAATGAAAATGTCGCTTGTGTGTACATGTGGACTACCAACTCCACAAAATGATGTGATTCTTTTTTAATTTACTAGTAAGTGTGGATGATTCTTAAATTTTATATAATGAATAAAAATTATATTCACGAAATTATAAATATTCTAGTTATGATGGAATCATTTTAAAACACCATTAACCATAGACAACATTCCTAAGTTATTTTTGAGAATCTAACTGAAAACCCTAAAACGGTAGATGTAAGAAATATCTATTCAATGAATGGATTTAAAATGATGATAAAAATAACTAAAAATTGAAAAAATATGAAACAAATATTATTAAAGTGTTTAATAAACTTAATTTCACTGTATAGTATGATCAAACCCATATAACTATGAAAATACCCTTGGTAATTATATTCTCTTACAATCTAATTTGATTTTAGGATTGTTAATTTTCATATTTCTTTTAGAAATATTTTATGATATTAATATTTAAAACCACATATATCTTATTATCCTCTATTTATGTTAGATTTTACATGTTTTTATTCCATTTTTGATCATGTTATATCAAAAATCAATAAGTGAGTTACATGTAAGTGATTTTCTTTTAAAAATCTTGTTTTAAGGTATTATTTCAAACTATTTTTCTACCATATCGATAATTCCATGAAAAGTTTTCAAAAAAATGTTTTTAATATTATAAAAATGTTCTTTAATTTCATTTTACCAATGTTTTACCTTTCTTAAAATGTTTTAATATAAAAATTATTTAATTTTATGAAGAAGTAAATTTTTACCGAAATTGTAGAAACAATCCTTCTCTTAACATACAATGCACGAACAAAATTTCCTTCTATCATGGATAATATATTTTTTAATATTAATGTACTTGTTTCCTAGGTTATTTTAATATTAATTTTCTTTAATTACTTTGAAAATATTTTTCTATAATTCTATCAAAATAAAAGGGTATTTTTTTCATAATGTAATGAAAAGAATTTTGAAGAGTGATTTTTATCATCGTTATTATGTGAAGTTACAAGGAAGTTGTTTTTAATGTATTTATGCTATTTTCATTAATAAAGTCTAGTTTTTATTAAAATATTTCATTTATAATTAATTAATTATATTTATTTACTGATAATAGATTATACCTTATTCTAAGATCATGAACTTTTTATGATCATGTTCTCTGTCAAACTACATTATTAATTAGATGCCATTATTATCCTTCATGACTGTATTTTTCGTTTCCTATAAAAATTTAGATACATTTATATTATTTTTACAATTTTTCAACCATATACCATTTCTAAATATGGTATATATAGAAGTAATATTATTAATTATTTAGATTCATTTAGTTGTGAAATATTGACTATTTTAATTATTGATTAAATATAGATAATTGTTAACTTAATATAAATTTTGAGATATAATTATTCTGATCATTCAAAATATGAGGAATAAATAGAATGTGAAAGTGAATGTTGGGGGTCATTTATAGATATCCCCCCGATTAATCAATGGTTATCATGAGGCAAAATAGTTATAATGGAAGATTAAATGGGTATATAGTTTAAACCTACCCATTTACTAATACTGATGTCTTGGCTGAGAGTCCTTAAAGGTATTATTCATGACACCGTGATTGAGAATCCATGATAATGAATTTCTATAATTATGAATTTCCTTTATTAGGATTTCAATATCAATTATCCATGTGAATTTTATGTAGATATTATCTATAGATGTTCATTGAATTAAATTTTTTTATTTAATGAGTTGAGTTTTTATTATCCACTCTTCCATATTGATTATCTCTTATTTACTCATGATAGAATCAGCTATATGTAACCCTTACTTAGAATCATTTCTCACCCATTATTTGTATTTGTTTTCCAATTATATGAAGAATGAAATTAGGAATGATTTCAAGGATGCAAGAATGTTTCTTAATCTATTTTTATATATTTCCAAAGTAATGTGGGAATAAATAATTTATAGGGTTTTCTAAGATGTATTAATTGATATATCCTACATAGTATAAAACCTTGTGTCATGTACCAATGTAATAAAGTAAACACCAGCTCAGTGTTACTTGAGTTAGAGTTTTTAAAAAATGAAAAAAATGGAAATAAATACCATTAAGAACAATGTTTTACATATTCTACTAAATGAATTAATTTAAATTAATTTATTTGGACCATTGGATTATAATTCATATTACAATTTCCCTTACTGGTGGTGGTGTCCTCTAACAGAAATGATATTTTCTTCAGGTTTAACACTCAATAGGCATTATGAATTTTGACCATTGATCTATTCTAAAAAATTTCATTATAGATCGTAATCTGAATCTTATTTTGGTAAAAAATTATCATCTATGATTGATTAAAATGATGAATATTCATCAATTTTATACACTGTGTGTAATTTATAAATTAATATAACTAAAATCAAAAGTATTTTAGTTTCTAATAAATTATAACAAATATTAACATCTTCATCTATATGAACAACCAATAATTTTAAATAAATCTCTTATATGATTCCTATCTTGTATAAAGTGTGATAATGTTTCAAAAATTTATCATCTACTTTAAATGGAGGTATATTTTAATCATAAATTTCAACAACTCCCTAGGAATATACAGGTGTAACTTTTTATAACCCTCACCACTTTGAATTATTTTTAATTTCCATAACCCTAAACCTTGAGTTGATGGGAATGGTGTTGTGTCATGGTATGAATTTTATTTTTGGACACTCTTATCATGCCAATATCAAATTTTTCCTTTATAAATAATAAAATTTTAAAATTATTATCTTCATATCTCTTTCATTTCATTAATCTATATAATGTTCCTTTCTTGTGAAATTTTTAATTCTAGGTTCAACTTATTCATGCCCCATTAGGATTTATATTCTATATCTATATATAAGTTATTTGGGTTTATAATTATTAAGAAATATGTGGATATTATAATTGGAATATAGTATGTTTTTCTATAATTTTAATGTGATTCATCATGTTTGGTGTCTTAATATTTTTAATACAGGTTCATAGTTTTCTCTAAGATTCCTATGATCTCATGGTTTATTATTTAATCTTGGAAATTAGTTTATGGATGATATTGGGAGATCGAATAATGGTTTTATCCACTTTTAGTCATTAGATTATAAAAATATCATTACTTATTGAGTGATGAAGTCATTGATGATGTGTCTTGAAATTGTAATTTTGATATGTTCTATTTTAGAAATATAATTACAAATTGATCCATATTATCTGCACAAGATTCAGGTTCCACCAACACTGACATGTAGTTAATAGAGACAAGGATATATGATTTTTTAAATAATTTCATGGAAATTACCAATTAATTCAATCCCCTATATATCAAAAGTTTCAACACCCATAATAAGATTATATAGAATTTCACACATCCATCTAATGATTCTAATTTTCTAGAATTTATCACAAATAATAATGAAATCTCAACTATCATGATTTAATGTAGTCATATATAAACTAAATTTTAATTTTGTGATGATGTTTTATTGAAATACATGATTTCCTTTTGATTCTATATGTTGTAAAATACTCAAAACAAGATCAAAACCTTCTTATAGGTTACAAATTATAATAATTGCATCTACATAATCCTTAAAAAGTAATGAATCAGCCCAGTAGTAATAACATACATTATTTAAAATTCACCCTTTGTGATTATCTTATATATCTACATGAACCACACATAATGCAATGTAATTCATGATATTTTTATACCATGATGTGTTTATCATGGGGTTATTCATTTTTTCATTACTAAATGTTTCATAAACTAATTTAATATTGATATTGAGGGGAATGACTATGGATATGTATTGTTTTTTTTATCTAAATAGATCTATTGTTTATACTTATTACATTCACTTTCGTCATAAATAAAATCCAAAACACATAGAAACATAAGAGGAAAATTTATATATAAGGTTCTCCTTTTAAACAAAAGAATATTACATGGTATGACCTGGGAAAAACAACAATCACATTCCCCACTAGTATCAAAAATTCATATAACACCCCAAGATTTCATATAACGTTATTTATTTAAAGTAATTTAGTAGCTTATGTTTCATGCAACATCGACTTGTCTTGCGTTATATGGAAGATTGAGTTTCTGCAAAACAACACATTAGTATTATAATTATTTAAACGATAAAATTACTTATCTATTAAATATTGTAATATTAATAGTAAAAAATAAAATTTAAATGTTATTTATAATGTTTTAACATAAATAAAAAATATCTATAATGAAATGTATATGTTTTTTTTAAACAGTTATATATTTAGAAAAACCATTTTCTTAAAAGAACTTCTCATTATCTATTTTTGTGAAAAATGTTAAAATTAATTTTAGAAACTCCAAAAAATAGAATTTGGTAAAGAAGAATTCATTTTTGAATTCAGAATATTAAATTTATCTTAGGTTGAAGTTTTGGTATTTTTCTACTAAAGGTCATTTTTTTTAAAGAATAGAGAAAAAAATAGAGAATTTTAATTGAAACCCGCCTTTTAATCTAATTTATTTATATATTTAGATGGTACATTTATTTAGTTTTAAATTATAATTGGATTATATTTTTACCATTTAATATAATTTTGGTCATTGAATGTAATTTCACCTTGAAATTGGACATAAACGCATGTTAATTTTTTGGTAGTTTTAACTTCTTAAAAACACGTTTTTGGTTTTGACAAAATGAATTAATTTTAAATTAATTTTTGAAAATTTTTTCTTTTGAATTTGTGAAAATGGATTCCATATTCGGAATTAGGAGGTACAAATTTTTTAAATAGGTAACTTTTATTTTTATACATTATGAATAGTAAATTGAGTAAATATTTTATTTACCATGGTAAAAGGGTAAATCAAGTAAATAAGGGTAAGAAATAAAATTATAATAATATTAAATTACCCTAATTAATGTCTTAATTCTATTGGTGAGATAAGTATAACCATGGTAATCCTTGGGACAATTTTAGGACCCCATGGAGCCACTTGTGTGTGAAAATAATATTTAATTGCTTTTAATAAAATGTTAAGGAAAATAAAACCTAAACATGTATCTTTTAGTAAAACTATTTTTATATGGATTTATATTAGAGTTTTTTTAATATAAATATTCATTATAAATATAAAAATATTTGATAAATCATTTTATTTGATTTTTAATTTTTTTACCTCAAATAAATAAATATATTTATGACACAATGATGACATAATGAGTACCTTATTAATGAAAGATTTAAATAAATGCGATTAAAAATATTAAAATAATTATAAATCGAACCATTTTATGCTATAAAGGGATTTACAAGGTTAATATGATATTGTAGGACTGATTTATTTTATTTTATTCAATGGAATCAAGTTTTTATATCTTTTAAAAAAAACTACAAAATAGTTTCAAAATTGATATAAATGAGTTTTTAAAACAAATACTATTTTATTAAATGATATAATATTCCTAAAAAATAATATTCTTCCAAATGACATATATAATGTTATATATATCATTAATGAACCAATTTAGGTTATCTTGTCATTTTATAGTATATATATTAACCATTTAGTAAAAAAATACATGAACAAATGGTAAAAGTTAAACTATTTAACTAAGGGTTAAATTTAAATGATATGGTTAATATGATAACCTAAACATTTCTAAAACCGATTAGATGAGAGGATTTAGACTGATAACCACCTTATATTATAAATAAATCCATTTTTATCTATTAAAAACCCAAAATCATTTTATAATGAAATAATATTTCAAGAGTTTCATAAAGTACCCCTCACCACTCTTACAAATGGGCACCTTCCTTTCTGTTAATTCACACCTCCTATGCCATTTGGATCGGACAAACCCTACTCAAATCTACTCCTAACTTCCCTAAATTCATTTTTAATGCCTTACATTGATTGAAAACACAACCTATAGAGCCCTTTAGTTCAAATTAAAAGGAAGCACCCAAAGAAGAGGTAATTACTTCATCACCTCTTTCAATGTTCTTTTCTTCTTCGACTTCCACATTATTTGTTGTTTCCATGCAAAAATAATAACTCCAGAAACTTATACATACTGATATGTTATTATGAATATTTTACAACCATATTCATTATTTTATCCATCCAATGAATGAAAAAGTCACCATACGTACGTACGTACGTACGACTAATCGTCTCCACGTCGTGGTGTGTTTTGTTATTCAACACTACATTATTTTTATGGGTCTAATAATGAGTATAATTGATGTAAATAATAAATATAATAATTTAATGATTCATTATATATAATATACCATCCAATTACATACTATTTCACCATCAATAAAATGATAGTCACTCGTGCGTACATATGGCTTATAGTCTCCACGATGCGATGATATTATCTTCAATGATCACTATTCAAGAATATTTATAAAAATTTATATATAGATTACGTATAAGATATATGAAATAATAATGATACTGGAATAATATATATTTATGTAGTTAAATATATTTTTTTTACTTACTTCCATATTATACGATAAGAAAACAGAAACAGCGTTTATGCGTACGTACAAACTACCGTCTCCATGAACGGTGTTTCCATTTCATATATCTATCTATTATAAATATTTATATTCAGAATATATATGATATATATATCATTTTTAATATTCTGGAAGTATGTAAATCATGATATAGGTGATACAATGAATATTAACAAGTTAAAACACATACGATAAAGACAGTGATTATTACCCAAAATGTTACTTTAACATGGAAATTATTATTAAATGTGTAGTATAAAGTCATAGATTAATAATTTATGATATAATAAATTTGAATATGGTTCTGGTATAATTTAATAACATACTATGGTCGTTATACAGAAGGTTAAACGTACCCTTGACTAATAGAATGTACATGATAAGGGTCAATTCCTCTAACTCATGATTATCAGATATTGTTTATGTGTAAGTATTTATTGGGAAATGTTTATCATAAATGTCCTTGTTTCATAAAAAGGTCTTAAAAATTAATATTTTATTATTTTATGGACGGTTTATATCTTTAACTATATCATCATTTTAAATTTTTTAAAGATTTATTTTTTTAAATGTATTTAATTAATGTCCGTACTTTCAAAATGATTCTAAGGATTTATTTATATAGACATGGTTGATTTAAATTATTAATTCCTTTAAAAAGTTTCAATGTGGTATGGGACACTTTGATTCAAAAATATCATTAAAATTACTTCCTTTATATATTTTTTAGATTTTAAAAGATTTCATGAAAAGGGATATTTCTCTCAAAGAGTCTTACAGATCGTTTTAAACTATGTCAACATCCTTTACTTGAAATTATTCTGGGTTGAGATTGATTTATTATAATACAATATTCCATGTTGTGTTGAAAGAGTAGTGATATGTTGGAATGTGGATGTTCTATTTTTATACCATTCATGGTTTATGGTTAAGGTATTGACATTTCATATGCTAGTTTTAATGAGAAAGATTATGTTATGTTTTAGCCTCCTCATATGAGGAATGCATTGGACATTGTAAGTGACGAGCATGGCCCGAAATAGCACATCAATGCATCAGTAGGTAATATGAGACAAACTAGTGTCTTGGAACAAGTCCTTGAAAAAAATTATATTTAGGGTCTTCACACAAGGACTTGACTTTGTGGTCAAGATGTCAGGAATTATGCATTACATTGTTAGGAGATTAGTTATTGATGTTAATGTGATTATTCGACTTGTAGAATATACAAGTGAAAAAGTAAATTACATTATTATATTTATCTTTTCCATATTATTCTGATGTTTATGTTTAAAGGGCTTGTGATTCAATTTTGTACCATACCACAAAAGTTTATGATTATTTATGATAGATTATTCCATATTGTTTATCTTTACTGAGCATCTAATCTCACCCATTTCTTATGTATTATTTTCCTAGGATGCCATCAAGTGTAATATGATTTATATGTAGGGTTATTCTAGGGGAATAATATAGTTCTAAAAGGATTATTTATAATCTGTATTATGTTAGATTGTGTTTTTTAATGTTCAAGTATGTAATCTATTTTCCAAGACCGCTAAACTGATCAGTCCTTCAGGACTTGATTCCTTATAATCATGCCAATATATTAAAATAATGTACCGGAATCGAGATTTTAGGGTCGGGGCATTAAAGTTTGTATTAGAGGAAGTTTACAATGACCTTCGAATTTAGATTTAGATAAACTCTTATTAGGGAACATTACCCTATGATAGACTTTGAGGATTAGTATAGAAGAACATCCAAAATTTTTTTAATGTATATATTATGTGGGTCTTCCAAAAAATACATCCATGTCTATATACTAAAAGTGGGAATGGTTTTGGAATGGATGTATATAATGGTGAAAACTACGATAAGGTGTTCCAGGCCTGACTTAGGGTAACCTTGTGCATGAAAACAAGCCTTACTGTGCACCTGGTTTGATAGTCCTGTTGGATATTCTTAGGATAATTCATATTTTCATTACAAACCATTATGAATTATTTATGATTAAATATTTTCACAAATAATCCATTCTTATGATTATGATATTAGTTATACATAAATTTTTTCAATTTACATTAAGTATTTTACTAGTGTTGAATCCGGAATTATGATTCATAACTTAATGTAGTATATGACATTATTTAGTAATAGCGCCTCGTAGAATGAATGACTACAACAATAATCCACATGTTCCAAAGAGTAAGAAGGATCCTATCTTTCAGGGTCATAAGACAAAATTTTGAAGAGAATAGCATCTCATGTATTATCATCATATGAGGAAATAATATCATGTGTTGATAAGATAAATAAATAATTCCTTCAGTACTATGGATTTCAAGGGATGCTAGAGGAGAATATGATGTAAGAGAGAAATTTGGATAAAGGAAATAATGGAAAGAAGGATTTTCTCATATGTGATAAATATTGAAATAATCACCCTTGGAAGTGCTTTAAATGACTAATTATTTGTTATATGTGTGGAGAAATGGGACATTAGGAAAATGAAAGAAAATAGAAGAATAAAAATACAAATATTCAGAGTTTCAACTATAGTGAAATAGGGTATTATAAAAATAAATTTTCTAAGAGACAAGGAAATATATCTCAGAATAATCAAAGTTGTCGTAGTCAAACATAAGTTATTACTATAGTCGAAGAGGAATAATTAATATATTTTTGTTTCTGGATTGAAGAATTATGTCATTTCAGTGTTGTATCAATGATGTACTAGATATATGAATTATGTAAATAAATAAGTATTTCACTACATTATTATTTCATTATGGATTGGAGATTGTATAGTACTAAGGAAAGTGACTCAATAGCAACTTAAGCATTTTTGGAGAATACATGGTTTAGGGAAAGATAAAAATTAATATGGTCTTAATATCGTGGTAGTGATTTTGGAATAATAGATTATGGATTGGGTTAAATTATATTGTATTTTCTTGACCACCATGGAACTAATTAATTGTTTTTTTAAATTGTGGAAGTTTTGTAACGACCCAAAGTTTCATTAATGAAAATTCCTCTAGATATAATTAAATGTCTCTTTATGTTTATATAAAATGTCAACTTCCTTGGTTTTATGTTAAGAATTTTGATTGTTGCTAATATAGTCGTTGAACAGTGATCACATGATTAGTATAAATATAGGACTTTAACAAATCCAATTTACTCAGACAAAGGAAGCGATGGCCTCATCCAGTAGAATTCCCCCTACGAAGCCCATTTTTCGGAGGTCGGAAAAGATGTGGCATCCTTGGGCTTCGCTCATGACCAATCCCAAGCTGAGCTTCATCATTTCAAGCTCGAACGTGACCGTCTATGGGAAAAGTGGAAGTTGATTGAAATTACCACTCGAGCGATGTTATCTGAGCCACCCAAAGAGTATGTCACCATCGCACACCTTACCCTTAGGTCTTATGCGGCTGTTTTAAGGGGTTATGTAACAAATAAGTAGTACTATGTTCATGTACATTATTTTTGTATATAATAATGAATATAACTTCTAGCCATTTTTGATACATTGTAAATAGTTCTTAAAGTACAAATCGTGTTTTTAGGTATTATTTAATTAAGAAATCTATTTTTATTAAATTAAGGGATTTTTGAATTAAATAATATTTTAATAAATTCATTTTATTATTAAATTAATTTTTATTAAATATAATTTATCTTAAAATTTTAGGAATACAGTTATAATTTTTATTATGGTTTGAAAGCCATTTCTGTCAAAACCCGTGAATTTTCGATAAATGTCAGTTTTTATTTTAAAAGTGAAAATTAACATATTTAGAAAATTATTTAGATAAAATAAACTTTATTTCTGGAATCAGGACGCCGAAATTATCCAACGGTGAATTTTTTATAATTTTCTGAGACAGTCAAATTTTTGGGTAAAAATTAAATATCGTTTAAATATATAATGTGTTTTATGACACCATAATGACCCAATAGTGATTTAATAAAATACTATAATCATTATGTTCGGCCAATATATGTTTTAACATTAAAATAATGTGAGTTTGGGTTTTTTTTATTTACTTTTCAAAGCATTAATGGACCCCTCAAGACTTATTCAACACCTTGCCTTTTTAAATTAATTTCCATGGGATTGTGACTCACCTCCACATAAGCAACCCTAATATTTTAAAACGTTCGTACTTTGGACATATAAAATATTTTTTTCCTCTTCCCTTTGCCAAAAACCATGGGCAAAAACCATGGGATGGTTTGTGGTTTGGATTAATTTAATGTAAGGGGACCCAAACTTAAATTATAAATAATTCCCTCACCTTTCCTATATAAACACACTCAAGATCCCACATCCTCCTCACTAAGAGCCTTTGGAGTTCGTCCAAACTCTGGCCAACTCTCTATAGAATCCTCCCAAGGTTCACCAAGCTTCCAAGAAGCCTCTCACAAGCCTCTCTCTAGCCTTTGGAAGCACACTTCCAAGTAAGGGTTTTTTCTTCCTTTCTCATTTTTGTCCAATTTTATTTAATTTGTTTTCCCTTTTATTTTCAATTATGAATGCTGGGGTATGTTTTCTGACCTCCCTCACACTTCCCTATTTATGTTTGAATTATGGGAGACCCCTTTCTCTCTCATTAAATTCCTCCCATGTACACCTGTTACTATGCCGAAATTCCGAAAAGAACTTCTCTCTACTCTTTTACATTCAAGAAATACTTTTGTATCATGAATCTAAATTCCATTACAATTGTTGGGACATATATACATATGACATCCTTACTATCCATTACATGTAAATATGATGAGTAACCCCTTTATCTCTCATCAATTATTTTTATTAATTATTATTTCACGCCGTAACGCTGCCGAAATCGCACCATTTTTATAAGCGAATGCCATTGTGTAGTGGATACCATGCCCATTTCTCCATCAAGGGTATTCACCTTTATGCACATTTACTTATTGATTACAAAGTTTCATGTATGAATTCCACATTCCTTTATCGTGGAATAAATGATTATGTTTTATGAATCCATGTTTTATGATCCATGTGGAACACTTATGCATGAAATGAAATGTTTAAGAAGGGTGCACCCTTACAGCGCTCCAATGCATTGGGTAAAGTATAGTATCATTATAAGTCATGTGCAATGAGTTTTGACTTATTATAATTCAAGTTCAATGATGGTTTACTTGTGCTTTATGTGCAATGAGGATTTACTCATGCTCTATGTGCAATGAGCCTTGGCTCATGCTAATTCCATGTTAAGTGTTGTTGCCACATTTCCATGTTATGATTATCATGATTTATCATGAATTTATGCTCATGTTTCTTTTATGATCTATTGATATTCCTATTGTCAAACATGTATTGTACTCCTCATGTTATTCCATGTGTACTCCCTTACTTGGCTTTATAGCTCACCCTTTTCTTATGCATGTCCTCAGGTTATCCCATGAAATTCTAAGTACGAGGGAATGTAGTGGTCATGTAAAGGAAGTTTTCAATAAAGATGTTGTATTTCATGTTTTAAGTTTTTATGTAATGATCCTAAGCCCCAAAGACACTAAACCTCTCGATCTTCTTTGTTGTATGAAGTGATGTTTTATGAAATAAATCACGTTTAAGTTTTTAATAAAAGCAGGGTTGTCATAGTTGGTATCAGAGGATAGGTTTAATTATTTTTGGGATTAGGAAACCCTAGTAAAGACTTAGATAGAAGACTAACTATAATAAAAGCATCCCTATGTTTTGTTAAGTACTGAGTAAGTGGTTCATCAAACAAATACATCCATGTCTGGATACGAGCAGGAAGAGGCGGCTCTGGCACAAATGTATCCTAGGGGTAAGACCCGAAAACACCTCTTTGAGCTAGACTCGAACGGGAACTGGTGCCTGAAAACAGGCCTTGCTGCACTCTTGGTTATGACACTCCCGGGGGATATGTTTTGATAAATTCAAAACCTTAGTATGAACCCTTATTAAGGGAATTAAAAAATGCCCCTACAAATATATGTCAGAAAGTAGATCATAAAAAGCCTATATTTAAGCCTATAGACTCATGAGTTAAGGAAATAAAAGTTTATTTATAAGTCATAAACTTTTGTCTTCGGATTACCCTTTATGTTTTACCCCTAAAATTCCTTTTATTCCAGCCAATGGATGGTAATAGGAGGACTCAGGCTGACAACCGTTGTGAAGATCAGTGTGATGAATGTACTAATGAGATGCCCAATCCAATGGGAGCGGGAATCACGAACTTTTCCATGCTTCTCTCTCAGCTAACTCAAGTTTTGAATAGAAACATGGGTCAAGAGGAACATCCAAACCCCCCTCAGAAGGAAAAAGTTTCTATCGAGAGCTTCATGAGGAAAAGGCCTCATACTTTTAGTGGATCATTTGATCCCACAATCACTGAACAATGGATCAACTCCATTGAAAAGATCGTCTCCATCCATCAATTTTCGGAACAAGAGAAGGTTCTCCTAGCTACTTATCATATGGAGGGTGAAGCTGTTCAATGGTGGACGTTGATCGAAAATAAGAAGCCTGAGGAGGAGATCGAGGCGTTGGAATGGAAGGATTTTTGGAAGATGTTTTTCGATAAATATTTTCCGCGCACCCTTCAACTTAAGATGGAAAGGGACTTCCTTTCCCACAAGAAAAAAGATGAAGAATCTGCTGGAGCATATGAGGAAAACTACACAAGGCTTTCACGATATGCTTCTGGCTTTGTCGTTACCCTCGAATGCAAAGTTGACCGCTTATTTGGTGGGCTGAAACCTAGCTTATGAAAAGCATTAGCGATCCGTGACTACGACAGCTATGAGAAAATTGTCTGATGTGCCCCTAAGGTCGAAATGGAGATCGGGGAATCACAGGGGTATCATGGGGACAAGAAGTGCAAGGTGGACTTCAATACTGGCGGTCCGATGGACAAATCCAACGGTGCTAAGAAGATCCAGCACCCCACTTTCCAAATGTGTGGGAAGAAGCACCCTAGAAATTGACTTAAGGGGATGAGGAAATGCTTCAGGTGTGGAAGAGAAGGGCACCTAGCTGTTAATTTTCGGTAAGAAAGACCCACGGCTGTGACAGAGGAAAGGAACACTCCGTTCGAACCTCAACGCATTGTTCAATGCTACAAATTCAAAGAACTAGGTCATTTTTCAAATCAGTGCCCTAATCCAAGGGTTTTCGGAGGCAACCAAAAAACTCCAATGCAGCAAGGAAGATCTTTTTCCATCACTTCTGCCGAAGTGAACCCCGAAAATGAAGTGGTGACAGGTACGCTAGTTATTCATTCAAGAACAGCGAATGTACTTTTTGATTCAGGTTTTATACATTCTTTTATATCTAAAAAGTTTATAAGAACAATCCCAGTACCACCACAAATCATGGAAGTGAAGATATTGGTGACTATGGAAAATGGGGTAATCATTGCATCTCATGAATATAAGTCCTCCCTTGTTGTAATCTGTGGATTGAATTTCCTGGAGAACCTCATCATACTCCCTCTAGTGTAATTTGATGGAATTCACGGCATGGATTGGCTTTCCTTATATAGAGCCAACATAATTTGCCGGGAGAGGGAAATCACACTCCATATCGAGAATTGACCCCCGATTATTTACAAGTGTAAGGAGGAAGATGAATCTCCTTTAGCTCCATCATATCAAGCATGGATATTACATCCATATGAGCATGCATATCTGTATCAGATGATTGATTCCAAGGAAGAAACCATCCTTGAAGAAATGCCTATTGTGAGGGAATTCGCTGAAGTGTTTCCCAAGGAACTGCCTGGTCTTCCTCCTAGAAGAGATGTTGAGTTCTCAATTGAACTTATACACGGGGAATTACCAATATCCAAGAATCCATATAAAATGTCTATTGTTGAGCTTGAAGAGCAGAAGAAACAACTACAGGAGAATCTGGATAAAGGTTTTATATGCCCAAGTGCTTCACCATGGGGTGATCCAGTCATCTTCGTCAAGAAGAATGATGGGTCAATGCATCTTCGCATCGATTATCATGAATTTAACAAAATAACGATAAAGAACAAGTATCCTCTCCCATGAATTGATGACTTGTTCGATCATCTACGTGGAGCACAATACTTCTCCAAGGTGGACTTGCGGTCGGGATATTATCAAATAAGGGTGAAGAAGGAAGATGTCCCCAAGACTACTTTTCATACATGATACAGGAACTATGAATTCATAGTAATGCCTTTCGAACTCACCAATGATCCAGAAATATTCATGGACTTGATGAATAAAGTCTTTAGAGATTACCTTGACAAATTTGTGGTAGTCTTTATAGATGATATTCTAATATACTCCAAAACCAAGGAGGATAATGAGGAGCATTTAAAAACTGTACTAGAGACTTTGCACAAGGAGAAGCTCTATGAAAAGTACAGCAAGTGTGAGTTCTTGGGCCATATCATCACAAGCAGTGGGATATCTGTGGACCCCTCCAAACAAGATGCAATTGAGGGATGGCCGAGGCCAATATCGGTAACGGATATCTGTAGCGCTTCTTGGGGTTAGCTGGATATTATCGAAGATTTGTGAGGAATTTATCACGATCATACAACCCTCTTACCAAGCTAACTCGGAAGGGAGTAAAGTTTTCTTGGAGTGATGAATGCGAAGAAAGCTTCATGGAGTTGAAACAGAGGCTTATCACTGTGCCTGTGCTCACTTTAGCCAGAATTGGGGAATTTTTGTGGTATTCAGTGATGATTCGAAGAAGGGCTTAGGTTGTGTGCTGATGCAGAATGATAAAGTGATATCCTATGCCTCAAGGCAGTTGAAAATCTATGAGTGAAACTATCCAACGCATGATCTGGAGTTGGCGGCTGTGATATTTGCCTTGAAAATATGGCGGCATTATCTCTATGGAGAGAAATGTGAGATATATACTTACCACAAGAGTCTTAAATATATATTCACATAGAAAGAGCTTAATATGCACCAGAGAAGGTGGATAGAGCTCATCAAGGATTATAACTATTCAATACATTATCACCCTGGGAAAGTGAACAAGGTGGAAGATGCCCTAAGTAGAAAGGACTCAGCGATTCTATCAATGATGAGAATTGAGAAGGATCCAATATTCTTATACATGATGAATATGGACATGGGAATCATAGAGAAGGGAACATCATCAATCCTTTCGCAAATGATTGATCAACCATTTCTTTTGGAAAGGTTAAAGGATGCTCAATAGGATGATGTGGGAATTCAAGAAAAAGTGGAAGCTATCGAAAAAGGGAAATCCTCGGAGTTTAATGCTAATGAAGAAGGAATTTTGCGGTTTGGGAAAAGACTATGTGTTCCATAAAATCTAGAGCTGAAGAAGGAACTTTTGGACGTTGCACATAGTTCAAATTTCTCTATTCACCCAGGGAGCACGAAGATGTATCCAGATCTCCGAGAAAACTTTTGGTGGGATAATATGTAGAAGGAGATTTCCAAATATACATCAAAGTGCCTGGTGTGTCAGCAAGTAAAGGCAGAGAGGCAGAAGTCTAAGGGGATTATGCAACCATTGACCATACCCGAATGGAAATGGGAGAACATCACCATGGACTTTGTCACCGGACTTCCAAGGAAATCCAAAGGCAACAATGCAATCTAGGTTGTTGTGGATCATCTTACAAAGACAACAAACTTCATTTCTATTCGAGAGGATTTCTCATTGGATCAACTGGCACGGATATATATTAGGTAAGTGGTAAGGTTGTATGGAGTAACACTATCTATTATGTCTGACTGAGATCCACGATTCACCTCCAAGTTTTGGAAGAGTCTTCAACATGCTCTGAATGCTGAACTGAACTTCAGTACGGCCTATCATCCTCAAACTGATGGATAATCCGAGCGGACTATCCAAACACTTGAGGATATGTTGAGAGCGTTCTCAATGGACTTTAAATGAGGATGGGATCAACATCATCCTCTGGTTGAGTTCTCTTATAACAATAGTTTCCACTCAAGCATCCAAATGGAACCATATGAAGCCCTGTATGGGAAAAGGTGCAGAACACTGGCATGTTGGGATGAGGTCGGTGAACGTAAGCATCTTGGACTAGAAATGGTCGAATAAATGGTGGAGAAGGTAAAAACCATTCAGCAGCATATCAAGGCAGCCTAGAGTCGACAGAAGAGTTATGCAGATAATCGTCGATGAGACCTTGAGTTTAAAGTTGGAGACATGGTGTTTCTACGTATATCTCTGTGGAAGAAGGTCATGAGGTTTGGAAGGAAAGGGAAGTTTAGTCCAAGATACATCAGCCCCTTCGAGATTCTTGATCGTGTCGGGGCTGTGGCCTATCGACTAGCACTTCCACCTACCATGGGCATAGTTCATGATCTCTTTCATGTATCCCTCTTAAGGAAGTACATACTGGACCCTTCACATGTACTCTCTTCTGAGGTGGTACAATTGGAAGATGATATTTCTTATGAGGAGAAACCAGTTATGATCTTAGATCATAGAGAAAAATTTCTACGAAATAAGACAATTCCCCTCGTCAACGTGTTGTGGAGAAACCACAAGTTTGAAGAAGAAACTTGGGAATCAGAGGATATGATGAAGCTAAGTTACCCGTATCTGTTTTAGTGTGGGAAAAGAAAAATTTCGAGGGCGAAATTTCTTAAAGAGTGAATATTGTAATGACCCGAAGTTTCATTAATGGAAATCCCTCTTGATCAAATTAAATGCCTCTTTATGTTTATATAAAATGTCAACTTCCTTGGTTTTATGTTAATAATTTTAACCATTGCTAATATAGTCGTTGAATATTTATCACATGATTAGTATAAATATAGGACTTTAACAAATCCAATTTACTCAAACAAAGGAAGCGATGGCCTCATCCAGTAGAATTTCCCCATACAAAGCCCATTTATCAGAGCTCGGAAAAGAGTTGGAATCTTTGGGATTCTATCTTGACCAAGCCCAAGCTGAGCTTCATCATGTCAAACCCAAATGTGACCGTCTACGGGAAAAGTGGAAGTTGATTGAAATTACCACTCGAGCGATGTTATCTGAGCCACCCCAAGAGTCTGTCACCATCGCGCACCTTACCCTTAGGTCTTATGCGGCTGTTTTAAGTGGTTATGTCACAAATAAGTAGTACTTTGTTCATGTACATTATTTTTGTATATAATAATTAATATAACTTCTAGTCATTTCTGATACATTGTAAATAGTTTTTAAAATACAAATGGTGTTTTTAGTTATTATTTAATTAAGAAATATATTTTATTAAATTAAGGGATGTTTGAATTAAATAATATTTTAATAAATTAATATTATTATTAAATTAATTTTTATTAAATATAAATGATCTTTTAATTTTATGAATGCTGTTATAATTTTTATTAAGGTTTGACAGACATTTCTGTCAAAACCCGTGAATTTTCGATAAATGCCCGTTTTTATTTTAAAAGTGAAAATTAACATATTTAGAAAATTATTTAGATAAAATAAATGTTATTTCTGGAATCATTACATCAAAATTATCCAACGGTGAATTTTTCATAATTTTCTGAGAGAGTCAAAATTTTGGGTAAAAATATAATACCGTTTAAAAATATAATGTGTTTTATGACATCATAATGACCCAATAGTGATGTAATAAAATACTATAATCTTTATGTTCGGCCAATATATGTTTTAACATTAAAATAATGTGATTTTGTGTTTGATTGACTTACTTTTCAAAGCATTAATGGACCCCTCAAGACTTATTCAACACCTTGCCTTTTTAAATTAATTTCCATGGGAGTGTGACTCACCTCCACAAAAGAATCCCTAATATTTTAAGAAGTTCTGACTTTGGCCTTATAAAATATTGTTTTTCTATTCCCTTTTCCAAAAAACATTAGAAAAAACCATGGGATGTTCTGCGTTTTGGAATAATTTAATGTAAGGGGACCCAAACCTAAACAATGAAGAATTCCCTCACCTTTCCTATATAAACCCACCCTAGCTCCCACTTCCTCCTCACTAAAAGAATTTGGAGTTCGTCCATCCTCTTCCCAACTCTATCTAGAATCCTCCCAAGGTTCCCCAAGCTCCCATGAAGCCTCTAACAAGCCTCTCTCTAGCCTTTGGAAGCACACTTCCAAGTAAAGGTTTTTTCTTCTTTTCTCATTGTTGTCCAATTTTCATTAAGTTGTTTTTCCCTTTTAATTTCAATTACGAATGTTGGTGTATGGTTTCTCACAACCCTCACACTTCCCTATTTATGTTTGAATGATGGGATACCCCCTTTCTCTCTCATTAAATTCCTCCCATGTACACACGTTACTATGCCAAAATTCTGAAAGGAACTTCTCTCTCCTCTTTTACATTCAAGCAATAATTTTGTATCAGGAATCTAAATTCCACTAAAATTGTTGGGACATGTATCCATATGACCTCCTTTCTTTCCATTACATGTAAATATGATGAGGAACCCATTTATCTCTCATCAAGCATTTTTATGAATTCTTTTGTCACGACGTAACGCTGCCGAAATCACACCATTTTTCTAAGCCAATGCCATTGTTTAGTGGATACCATGCCCATTTATCCATCAAGGTTATTCACCTTTATGAACATTTAATTATTTATTATAAAGTTTCATGTATGAATTACACATTCCTTTATCTTGGAATAAATGATTATGTTTTATGAATCCATGTTTTATGATCCATGTGGCACACTTATGCATGAAATGAAATGTTTAAGAAGGGTGCACCCTTATAGCGCTCCAATTCATTGGGTAAAGTATAGTATCATGATACGTCATGTGAAATGAGTGTTGAATCATGATAATTCAAATGAAACGATGGTTTACTCATGCTTTATGTTCAATGAGGATTTACTCATGCTCTATGTACAATGAGCCTTGGCTAATGGTAATTCCATGTTAAGTGTTGTTGCCACATTTCCATGTTATGATTATCATGCTTTATCATTCCTTTATGATCATGTTATTTATTCTCTATTGATATGCCTATTGTCTAAAATTTATTGTACTCCTCATGTTATTCCATGTGTACTTCCTTACTGGGCTTTATAGCTCACCCTTTTCTTATGCATGTCCTCAGGTTATCTCATGCAATGCTCAGTACGAGGGAATGTAGTGGTCATGTAAATGAGGTTTTCAATAAAGATGTTGTATTTCATGTTTTAAATTTTTATGTAATGATCCTAATCCCCAAATACACTAAACCTCTCGATCGTATTCGTTGTATCAAGTGATTTTTTATGTAATAAATCATGTTTAAGTTTGTAATAAAAGCAGGGTTGTCATAAGTTTACAACATTTTTGTATTTAAGAAGTATATCTAGTCTTATATAAGTAAAAAGGGACCATGAATGTATTCAAAATGTTTTTAACGAAATTCAAGGTGTTACAATGTTTTATGATCATACTTGATGAAGGTAGTCACATATTATTATGTGGGAAAAAGAGATCTTCATTATGTTTACCTCCCATATAAATTTTTGGAAAGTGAGTTAGGAATAAAGTATTTTTGATATGTCTAATGGATGTAATGGAGTAAGTTGAGCACATTATATTTTGTTTGAGGTTAAATTATAAATTTTTTAACACTTTAACCTAATCATTACTTTTTCAGTAAGCATATAAAGGATTAAGGAAATAATTGTGGGCCATATGATTTATAAAATGTGTTTCAAGAATTAAAAAAATAATTTTTAACATTAATTTCCTTGTTTAAGGGATGAAGTAAAAATTGATCGAAGCACAATCAAATGACGAGATTTTTATTATGATAGGTAATGAAATCAAGAATGTTTTCTTGAGTTATTATCTTGATAGTAAATTAATCCCTCCTATTAAAAAAAAGAGCATCTAAAAAAATGTGTTATCCTAATACCTTATGTTTTTTTGAACTGATGATACCTTAAATCATCATAGATTTACGGATTTATGGTCATCAATTTTCCATTTATTGTTTACCAGTTTGTGATTGATGGCCTCAATCACTACCAATAAATATTTATGTTTTTTTATCAAATCATGTGTCTCTAATTTCCACCAATTTTCCTCTGTTATAAATTCTAATATGGTGGTAGCCTCTTCATTTCTCATTCCTTCTAATTAATACTAAATTTTATTAACACTGTTTCTGATGTGGGATTTCCACAAAGATATTTTCTTTTTTTCAAACTATTATTTTTGAAGAACAATATCAAATTGTGAGGATGAAATTTATTGAAAGAGGGGAGAATGAAACACCCCAATATTTAATATTAAATTATATTTTTAATTCAATTTAATAGCTTATATTGAACGTTACACTAACTTGTCTTGCATTATACACAAGATTATGTTTCTGCGAAACAACACATTATTATTATAATTATTTAAATGATATATTTATTTATAAATTAAATATAGTAATATGAATAGTAAAAAATAATTTTTAAATGTCATTTATAATATTGTAATATAAATAAAACTTATTTATAATGATATATATATATGTTTTGTTAAAATAGTTATATATATAGAAAAACTATTTTCTTAAAAGAAATACTTTTTATGTCTTTTTGAGAAAAATAATAAACTAAATATTTGACACATATAAAACTTAAATTTTGTTAAATAGACTTCATTTTTGAATTTATTATATCACAATTATCTTAGGGTGAAATTTTGGCATTTTTCTGCTAAAGTTTATTTTTTAATGACACTACTGGAAATCTGACCTTTCCCAATGCTTCTATACCAACGGTTCGTAAAAACCGTTGGTATAGGTTCCATTTCCCAACGGTTTGGCTAAACCATTGGGAAATCCCACTTTGAGGCCACCTTTCCCAATGGTTTGGCCAAAACGTTGGGAAATCCCACATTTTGGCCACCTTTCCCAACGGTTTTGTCAAACCGTTGGGATAAGTATACCATTTCGCAATGGTTTGGCAAAAACAATGGGAAAAGTCCACTTTGTGGACATCTTTCCCAACGGTTTGGCCAAAACCATTGGGAAAGGGTATACCTATCCCAACGGTTTTCCAAAACCATTCGGAAAGGTCCCCCAAAAATCTACCTTGTCCTAGAATCAAAATCCAGATTCAAAATCTATACCAACGGTTGTCAAAACCGTTGGTATAGGCCTATACCAATGGTTTTGACAACCGTTGGTATATATCCTTTTATTTTTTATCATTTCTTCTTTCCCAGAACATTATATGAATCAAAATTTAAAATAATTATGAGAATACATATATATATTTATGTAATTATATTTACAAAAGTCATGTTAGGTTAGTGGTTAAGTCGTTGAATAATAAACTAGGGGTCCTGGGATCAAATCCCAGCGAATGTTTTTTTTTGAAATACATATACCAACGGTTCCATAACTGTTGTTATTGATTTTCATATTAATTATACCAACGGCTTACTTGGAAACGGTTCTCCAAACCATTGGTATAGGCTATACCAAAGGTTTGGAGGCCTATACCAACAGTTCCAAACCGTTGGTATAGGTTAGTTTTCTAGTAGTGTGAATAGTAAAAAAATACTGAATTTTAATTAGACACTGCCTTTTAATCTAATTTATTTATATAGTTAGATTGTACTTTTAATTGGTTTTAAAGTTTAATTAGTTTATATTTTTTTCATTTAATCTAATTTTTCTCATTGGAAGTAATTTTACCTTGAAATTGGATATAAACACATGTTACTCTTTTGGTAGTTATTACTTCTTAAAAACACGCTTTTTAGTTTTGACAATTGGAATGAATTTTAAATTAATTTAGGCAACTTCTGTGTTTTTAATTTTAAAAATGGATTTCATATTTGGAATCAGGTGTTCCAAATTTGGTAAATATTTAACTTTTTTTAGACATTATGAATAGTATCTTCAGTATATATTTTATTTTCCATGGTTAAAGGGTAAATCCAGAAAATAAGGGCAAAAAAATAATATTATAATAATATTAAATTACACTAAAACATGTCCTAACTCTATTGGACGAGATATGTCCGACCATGGTCATCTTTGGGTCAATTTTTTGACCCCATGGATCCACTTGTGTGTGAAATTTAATTTTAATTACTTTTAATTTAATGTTAAGGAAAATATAATCTAAATATGTATCTTTATGTAAAAATATTATATGGAGTTATATAAAAAATATTTTCGACTATAAATATTATTTAGAAAGATAAAAATATTTCCTACATCATGGTATTTTATTTATAATTTTTAGACACCATATAAATAAATATATTTATAACACAATGATGATGTAGTGATTACCTTATTAATGAATGATTTAAATAAATGAGATTATAAATATTAAAATAAATGAAAATTTAAACTTTTTATTTTGTACACAAATTTTATAGGTGAATATGAAAATTTTGGATTTATTCAATGTATTTTTTTCTAAGGAATGAATATTTTATGACTTTAAAAAAAACAAATACAAAATAGTGTAAAAATTTACATAAATGGGTTTTTAAAACAAATACTTTTTTATTAAATGATATAACATTCCTAAGAATATAATATTTTGTAAAATGACATATATAATGATATATATGTCATTAGTGAACCACTTTAGGTCCTCTTGGAATTTTATAGTAACTATATTAACCATGTAGTATAAATATACAAGAAGACATGGTAAAAGTTAAACTATTTAACTATGGGTTAAATCAAAACTACAATGTTAATATGTTGACCTAAACATGTCTAAAACCTATTGGATGAGAGGATTTAGACCCATACCAAACTTATCCTAGAAATAAATCCATTTTTAGCTATTATAAACAGAAAATCATTTTATAATAAATTTATATTTAAATTTTCTCATAAAGTGCCACTCAACCATCTTATAAAAGTGTACCACTCCTTTGTTTTAATTCACACCTCCAAAGCCATTTTTCTCGACCAATCCTACTCAAATATCATCACCGCAACAATAAATTCATCATAGAGGCCTCACATTGATAATAAATCCAACCTACAGATCCCTTTTTTTCAAATCAAAAGGAAGCACCCAAAGAAGAGGTAATTATTTCATCACCTCTTTCAATGTTGTTTTATTCTTCCACTTCATATTTATTTGTTGTTTCCATACTAAAATAAATAATCCAATAAATTATACATACTGATGTGTTATTATAAATATGGTACAACCATACTCATTATTCTATCCATCCTATGAATGACAAAGTCACCATACATGTGCACGTACGGCTTACTGTCTCCACGTCGTGGTGTAGCTTGTTATTCAACACTTCATTTTTAGATGAATATAATAATAAGTATAATTGATTTAAATAAAAAAATATAACATGTTAATGATTCTTTATATATAATATAAATTCCAATTACATACAATTTCACCATCAATAAAACTATATTTTCGCTTGTGCATACGTACGGCTTACCGTCTCCACGACGTGATGAGATTCATCTTCAACGATCACAATTCAAGAATATATATATATATATATATATATATTGATTAAGTATGAGATATATGAAATAATAAATATAATATAATAATATATATTTATTTAGTTAAATATATTTTGTTTACTTACTTCGATAATATATGATATGAAAACAGAAATAACATTCATGCATATATATGGACTACCGTCTCCATGAACGGTGTTTCCATTTCATATATATATATATATTATAAATATTTATATTCTGAATATATATGATATATAAATCATGTTTGATATTTTGGAATTATGTAAATCATGATCTAGGTGATACAGTGACGAATAATAAGTTAAAATAGATACGATAAAGAAAGCGATTAATAATCGAAATCTTACATTAACATGGAAATCATTATTAAATGGGTAGTATAATGTCATAAATTAATCATGTATGATATCATAAATAGGAATATGGTTCTGGTATAATTTAATAACATACTATTGTTATTATATAGGAGGTTAAACGTACCCTCAAATAAAGGAATGTACAAGGTAAGGGTTAATTTCTCAATCTCATTATTATCAGATATTTTTAATGTGTAAGTATTTATTGGGACATATTTATCATCTGTGTCCATGTTTCAAAAAAAATGTTTTCAAATGGAATCTTTTACGATTTTATGGAAGGGTATCTATTAGAATAACATCATTTTACGTGTTTTAATGATTTGTTTTCTAAATCTATTTAATTAATGTCCATACTCTAAAAATGATTTTAAGGATTTATTTATATAGACATGATTGATTTAAAATTTTAATTCCTTTCAAAAGTTTCAATGCGGTATGGGACACTTTTATTTGAAAATATCTTTTAAATGAATTCTGTTATATATTGTATAACTTTTAAATGATTTCATGAATAGGGATATTTCTCTCAAAGAGTTTTACTAATCATTCTAATTATGTCAACATTCTTTACTGAATATTATTCTTGATTGAGGTTGATTTATTATAATACAATATTTCCTATTGTATTGAATCGATTACGATATGTTTGACTATGTATGTGCTATTTTTATACCATTAATGGTTTATGGTTAAGGTATTGACATTTTATATGTTATTTTTCATACAAATATTTATGTTATGTTTCCCGTTTTTCATATGAGGAATGCATTGAAAGTAGTATGTGATGGGCATGGACTATTATAGCCCCTTGTTGTATTGGTAGTTCTCATGAGACAACCTAGTGTCTTGGCAAGAGGCCTTGAAAAAATATATATTTCAGGTCTTGGAAGGAGTCCTTGAATTTGTGGTAGGATGTCTAACATTATGCATTCCATCATTATGAGATTATTTATTGATGTTACCTGTGATTCTTTGACTAGTAGAATATCCATTTGAATACGTATATTTCATTATTTGATTTATATTCTCCATATTATGCTGAAGTTTATGTTTAAATGTATTATGTTTCCATTTTATACCTTTAAATTAAAGATTATGATTATTTATGATAGCTTCTGCTCTATTACTTATCCTTACTGTAAATATAAGATCACCCCTTTCTTATGTTTTATTTTCCCAAGATGCCAAGAAGTGTAATATGATTGTTATAAAGGGTTATTATAATGGAATAATTGAGTTCTCAAAGGATTGTGTATGATTTGTTTTATGTTATAAAGTGTTATGTGATGTTCAAGTATGTAATATATTTTCCAAGACACCTAAACTGATTGGTCCTTCAGGACATAAATCCTTGTAATCATGCCAATGTATTAAAATAATGCATCGCCTCTGGGATTCTTGGGTCGGGACGTTACAATAGAGCTGGAAATGAGTTTAAATTTTCCAACACTCGTATTACACAGATACCTATAGTGTATAGTATATAAAACAATTTTAAGAAAACCCAATTAGTATTTATAATTCTTTACGAGAGTGCCCAACCATGTGTCTGGAATAAATATGAAATTATTTAACTAATATTGACTATATGGGGTATTTATGTGCGGCTTAGTCTACTACATCTTGTCTTACTTGTACAAAAACCTGAAGGAAATACATCTTCATATTTATTTACCTAGATAGGGGAATCTAATTCCTCATCTTTAGAATGAAACCATCATGTTCTTCACTTATTATTCTTATCATGAACTCTTGTAAGACTCTTAATCTATTTTTGAAAATTTAAATGCACATAAGACTTTATTCTTCCCAATAATTTGTTATTATAATTCTTTCAATAGTGAGATAGTACCGCATTGTATCTCTTCCTCCCTCC
Source organism: Viscum album (assembly GCA_963277665.1). NCBI lineage: Eukaryota > Viridiplantae > Streptophyta > Magnoliopsida > Santalales > Viscaceae > Viscum > Viscum album. The sequence goes on from OY728121.1 coordinate 359,493,508, forward strand.
TCTATCTTTTATAGAAATAATTTCTTAATACAATTAGTGATGTTGGATTTTCAATCAAGTGTAATACTAATACATTTTTTAAGTTTAGTCTATTATAAAATCTCCACCTCGATTCTTTTTTCATCAACTTATACGGAACATATATATTTTAATAATGCTTAAAGAATAATTTTATTCTCTAATATATTCTTTTTATTATAATATCTTTTATTTCATATATCATGTAAATACAAAATTTTGAAATACAATACTTCTTAGTAATTCTAAATCCCTATGATCTCAACATTTTAAAAATATTATGGAATTCTCAACCTTTTTAAATCATATGGTCTTTAATTTTTTCCTTTATCATATAAATTTTAATTCAAATTAAAAATGACTTATATTTTAAACTCTCATGAATATCTCCATATTAATCAATAATTTATTCTTTATAAAACCTACACAAAAATATATTTATAATTCCATGTATACTTGTTCCTATGCTTAATTTAGTCACGGTTTCACCATACGTCCTTACAGAAATATCTAACTAATATAATTCATTATCTATATTTTTCTAGGTTCCAAATTCGAGGAATTGTGAAATATAAATTTAAATATTGGAATAGAATCTCAATATCTATCAACTTTTTTGAAAAAATCTAATAAAATATTGGATCTTATTTTATAAAATAATGTATTGAACATTTATTATATATAATGAGAACGATATTTCTTACACATTTTCTAACATATGTAACTTTCTTTGACCCTAATAAAATAGATTATGAAACTCCTACATTATTACGTAAGGATAAAACTTCTTATATATCCACCATATATCATCTTACACATATATATAAAAGATGATGGACTTAAGTAGTTTTCACACTTTTCTAAACCTCAAATTTATTCATATGAAAATATAAAGATCAATATTTTTCAATACTTGTCTAGATTACATATTTTTGTGTACATATAGTTTTCACATACTCTTGTTAATATGATCGAGTTTCTTGAAATTTAATGTGACAAAAGTGTGTCACTTTTAATTTTGTGACCATTTACATAATTATTCCATGAATATACATTTTTTAAATACCAAAAAATTTATCATCCAATGATCATAACCCATTAAAGAATTATGTTTTGGTAATCTAATTCCATTACATCCATTAAAAATCTAGTGTTATTTTATTGTGATATGGAACATTTGATACATTACCTATGTCATGAAAGTAAGAGAGTCCAAAAAATAAAATTATTTAAATTTCATGCATGTATATCATTGTTAATTGATTAATAATTACTCTTAAAATAAATTCCATCATTAATTTCTCCCAGATTAGTGATTATAATTCATTAATAACCATTCCAATACCATAAAATGAACAAATATGTTTTTTATAACCTTCCTAGTGGGTCTATCATTATACCAAATATAGTAGTTATGTTTCAATCTCAATAAATAGTAACCCAGGTCAGATATTCTCTCTCCAGGTTAGTGAAAACATCAAATGACCTTCATACAAGCTATCCTCACTTATTTATCTTTTTTATTGTTTGGGTGTCTCATATGGCCTTGATTATTGTGTAATTATGGCTTGAGGGTTGAAAATGTTTTTTTATTTTTCTTTTTAAATAAATTTTTTAAATATTCAATGTAAAAATGTCTAATAAATCCCAAAATTCAATGTCTCAAATATGGGCCTTGGATATTATTTTTTATTTTTTATACAAAAATAACACTTCCTTTTTCAAATAAATAATGAAAAATAATTTTAAACCTACTTACATGATGTGTATTGAAATATTTATTCACATATAACTAGTATCTACCATCTTTAGAGCTTTTCTTATATAACATTAATCTTGGGATATCCAATTAGAATTTGATCTACATGTATTTTATTAATATATTTACATAAAAAACTATTGATACTTAAAGTTCATTAACAAATAATACAACACATAATAAATTGGATAAAATACTCACCCATTGTACTTTTTTTCAATACCCACTAAAATAATTTTTCATCATATATTAATCATTTCTCATAAATATTTATTTTTTCATTTTCTACTCTCCTCCATATTAATAGGAAATCAAAATTAAATAAGAGAGGATTGTATCATTCACAACATATGTAATATTATATTAATCATTCCACTCTATGTCTTTTTTATCCATGATAATTTTAGAAAAAAAAGGGTTTTATTTTAAAAAAGCTATAAATTTACAAAAGAATATGTTGCCAATATGAAATTGAACTACTCGTCACCTTTTACAGAGGTTGTACAAATTTTTTAGGGAGATATTATTAACATTTACCACTTTTAATATATATTATCATGAAATGTTCCTCATAATTTATCTATACTCACTTCAACACGCATTTAAAAAACATAAAAACACAAGTATCATTTTTTATTCTTCAGAAAGCATCATGGAATCATCTTAAAACTTATCTATCATGTCATTGATTAAGAAACAATTTATATTCATTTACAATAAAATATATTTTTTGAAAATGATGATGAGAGAATATAAAATAATACTTTTTTGAGGTCACATTTTTCAATAACCTTCATGAAAATCATATTTTAATGAAGTAATACTTCTTGAAGGTTCTCAAAAAATTATTTACTATTCTACCCCTCAAAGAGACACTCTAATTATATTGATTGAGACCGATTAACTTATTTTATCATACTATATTTTAGATCAATTTCATTATTAATATCCCTAACCTATTTTCCTTCATTGATTTCATAACCACATTCATCAACGATTATATTTTTATTACATTCTTTTTAGAAAACCAATTTGATATATAATTCCATGATGATGGATTATTTATTTTTCTATGTATATTTATAAATATTACTCTTTATTACTAGTTCTCCCCTAATAAATAGCTTCAGTATCAATTACCTAAATTTTTATCACACAAATAAAACACAGATAATATGGAATATGGTGGAATTTATTGTTCATTAATGAGAACTGCGAGGTTGAGAGACTTTATAAAATCAATTCTCTCAATTTTTTTAGCCATTTTTCTTAGACATATATTTTTTAGATATGATTTTTCTTTTTTTTATGTAATGCTTCACAACTTCCATCTATTTTTGTGTGAATCTCCTATTTTATTTAGTTAAAAATCCAATAAATCACCTATGGAGATTTTTATTTTTTGGAAGGATTTTTTTTTTTTTTGAAAACATTATTAAGTATTATTTTGTAGTATACACAAATTTATTTCATCCCACAAATAGTTATTATGAAAATTATGGTTTTTTATTAATGGGAAAACTATCATGAAATTTGAATTATTGATGTGAAATAACTTTCTCCATTTTATAACTAGCATTATCTTGTGATTCAATCATTTTCTTAACCTTTTCCAAATATGTTGGAAAAATAATTCGGTATTCTTTGGGGACTATCAAGGAATGTTTTTAATTTCTATTGGATACTTATGTGTAATTTTTAAAAAATTAATCTTTTTAGATTTATCACTCTTCTTGAACAACATGGTCTATTACATAAGGATAAACAATCAGTTATCTTCTAAATATTATTGTGAAAATTTTAGTTTTCCACCATTTAAATTTTCTTTCCCAATGATTGTTTACAAATATTATTTAGCTTTGATGGTGTTATTTTTACATTTTAATATAACACGTGATTAATTGATCTATTCAATAAAGTGTTAACTATGTTATAATAACTATTGAAAAAACCCACCAATATTTACAAGCATTCCAAAACAATATATAAATCGATGATTTTTATTTATATTTGATAAATTTTATAAAATATTTGATTTACTTCCCACTAATCAGGGATTACTTAGAAATTATAAATTTAAAGTATTTTGATAATAATACAATTCCCAATGCCCAAACCAGTCACAAAATAAGCGATGACCTAGAAATCCTGATATCTTTATATAGACATCATGTGGTACATATCTTTATGAAATTGTTAAAATGTTGTTTTTTTCATTATTATTAATTAGTTGGGCTTATTTTGGGGAACCAACACTTATAAACCTTCTTATGGAAACTAATTAAATGGTTATAGGTCTCTCATAACTTCATCTAATTTATTTATTTATAGATTTTATATTTAAACCTATCATCTTTGTTAGAAATAATTAAAAAAATTATTTATATTTTTCTCTGGATTATACATTTTCCTTTATGATTGATTGAGAATGTTCATTATACGATCTCAAGAGTTTTTTCCCATCAGTTGTAATTATGTTTTCATGATAATCTCCCTTGAAAACATGTGTGGTAGTAGTTATAATTCATGTAACTTCTAGTGAATATATATCTCGGTTTGTTACAATAATTTATAATTTACTCTCAAAACCAAGATTCAATATATTTAGATTATTATTCTCATCCTCAATAAAGTATAATTTTCCTTCGCATTACATTAAAATTAAATAAAATTATTAAACATAAATTTTTTACTTTTCTTGATAATAGTTTAAAAACTGGTTGATCTAGTTGAATTTAAACTCTAATGGTACATCTTTAACATCTATGTTGTGTTTATGATTTCCTCCAATTCATGGATATTCACTTCAAGAGTCTTATTGATCTCATCCTTCATTTGAAATAATTTGGAAAATTTATTTTCAAAACTAAAAAAATATCCCTTCAAATATCCATAATCACTTATTTTATTATTATTATAACCTATTTGGAGAGATATATACAATTTATAAACTTTTTTTTTCAATTCTGCATCCAAATTTTTAAAAACATCTTCAAGAAGAGTTAATGCTTCCTTCGTGATTTTAAAGATCCATCCAATAATAGAGAATACTTCTTTATAAATAGTATAAAAGATATATTTTAATTATATAACTGATATAACTACATCATTTTATCAGCCCTATAGGGATTTGTTGTTCTGGAGGATATTTTCAAAAACAATTGATATACCACTAAATCACCTAAACTCCACGAAAATTTTAAGGCGAAAATTATATTTATTTACTTAGTGGTGGATTAAACAACCTTTTTTCTCATTATATGTGATATTTTTCATTATAATTATTTTTTATAGAGAATCAAACACTTACTCTTCATGGAATAAAATGAGTGATTTCTATATTCTCTTTCTATTTTTATATCTTCAATCCATTATTTTGTTAGTAGAGATATAATTTCGATCATATATAGATGTTTATTCCCTAAAATTTCACTTCACTATTAATTTCAAGAGTCCCAAATCATTAAAATGGAACAACATCAAATATTGAGTATCTAAAAAATGGTGAATGTGGATATAAAACCCATAGAGAGCATTGATTATGGATATTTTTATCACTAGGGTGATTTAGTTATAATGGAATTTATCCAATATAAAACCTTTTTATCACTATTTTTTACCTTTTAACTACAATGTTAGTAGATCTATCATTTTATCTTCACTTTTTTGTGAAAAAAATCCTCACTCACATACACACACAAGGGTAAAATATATTTACAAGATTCTTCATTCCAATGTTTTTGCGAGACCCTAGCATGGCCTAAGAAAATACATGATCACATGACCCAGTTGTATCAACTATTGGGATATAAACAACCATGGATTATGTAACACTCATTTTAAATATCTTTGAATAGTGTATAGTGTATACCAAACTTATACAACATCTTACTAAGTCTTCATGAATATTTCTAATAGTGTATAATCAAATATCAAGAAAATTAATAAGTTATTTCAATAATAAAGTCTCTCTAAGTTGTTGATGTATTCCCAAGTATACTTATTCTTTTTTTACTTTCACAATAGAAGGTAACAAACACCTCATCATCTTACTTTACATTCTAAGGGGAAAGTTATTCTTTTTCTATTGTGGAAAACATGAATTGTTCCTTTATTTATTAATTTATTTATCTTATATAGATGAAAGAATACTATTAATTTTGTGAAAATTAAAATGAACAAAAAAAATTCCTAATACCTATTTATTCTTCTTCATTTTAGTTTTTAGATGTCAAACAACTACACTAGGTCTCTTTATCTTTCATGTATCTTCAACACATAAATATTTTTAAAATAATTAATAGTGTTATATCTTTTCTAATATTTAACAATAGGAGGGTTTTCCTATTTGATGAAATATCGACTCTCTTCGAAATTTATTTCTTATTTTACCTATAGTTTATATATATATTTCAATAATTCTTACAAAACTTGTTTTATCAATTCTAATTTTTTGGCTTCTTATCTCTCATATCCACAATATCATGTGAAAATAATATTTTTATTTTCAAAAAATATCTATAATTAGAAATCCTTAAGATATTTTAATTTAAAAAAGAATCCATTATTATGGTGCATTTTATTTAATACGGTATTAAATTATTCATTTATCACATTTATTTCAATTTGAATACCTAATGACTCAAAATTTAAATTATCCTAAATATCTCCATAATATGAAACAACTTCATTTTTTTAAATACCTTTAATGTACATCACCAATGAAAAAACTAGTGAAGAATACAAATAAAATTATATTATTAAAATAACAAATAATATAATACTAATATATAGATAATGAATCATAATTATGTCATTTAATGCTCCAATAGTAATTCATGATGATTTTGAAATGGGGTATATTCATCTGAGTTGTATAAGGAAGACAATTTATTTGACTTCATGTGTATTCATGATTTATAACTAATAAATAGTGAAAATTAAAGGATAGTTCCCCATTGAATTCTCACTAGTAATAGACACTTATTTAATAATAATAATGCTCCTTGCGAACCCTTAACAAATCCCATTAGTCCTACCTCCCTGATGGGTCTGTCATTCCATCCCACATGGTAGCTATGATCCTCTCACACTCAACGCTTACCCACATTAGGTTTTCTCTACTTGATCCAATGTTGACCCCTAAGGTATTTCATACATGTAAAAAAAATTTGTCTATAATTAAGGTTGATCATCTATATCTAATAGCCCGACCACTTGGGTATATATTTCTTTAAGGATGTATATATTTTTTGGACTTCCCTTTCAAATTATAATGTCAAATATACAATGTAGGAATACATATTGAATCCAAAAATAAAATTATCAAATATCATCATTCCATCTTAATTTTTTATCTTTTATAAACACTATCAATGATTATTTTATAATCCTCAGAAACTATAAGAATTTAATTCTCAAATTATTTAAACACTTTTTCCTACAAAATAAATAAACCACCAAAACTCCAAAGGAAATAACTCTTCTTTTTTCAAATGAAGTGTAACTTAAAACATTAATCCTTCTACCAAGATTTGTATTTATAATATTTATTATCTTAGAACAAGTAGACATTGATCAAATATGAGAATAACATACATAAATATTTCATCATTTTAGATTAATATTCGATACATTTTACAGAAATACATGTCATAAAACCATAAAGGATTAGGTTTTCTAAGACTATATATGTAATTATATTATTTCAAGGAAGATCTTAAACACATCCCAAAAAGTTCTTCTCACATAGGTCACAACATAGTAATATGATACTTAAACCATTCTTTATTATATAGGTAAGGGAAACATGAGAAATGGTGATCTAATATTCCCAATAAGGGTAATCCTAGAAGATATCCATCGATGATCATAATTGAGAATAAACATAAGTGTATGTGAACATTATCATATGATAATAAATTCAAACCCACTTTATCAAATACCAATAATCATGAATCATGAAATATGTTTTTTCAATAAAAATCTATAAGTCAAAATAATGTAGAATTATCGGTAATCAATCGTGAACCATGATAACATATCAGAAACAATATACATCTGTTTGTGGAATAAACATAAGCAGAAAAAATTATTTCCTTCTCATAGTATCATGAGAAATATGATCACAGTTGATTGGGTTCACTCCCCAATCCATCGTTTCCTTAGTAAAGGTTCCCTCCCAAGACTATCATAGTGGAAAAAGTCACATACTAAATTGGTTTCTCTCCCTATTATATTCCTTATTATCTCATGAGATATCCATAATTACCCCATTTGTTATAGTTCTATATAATTCTAGGCCCATAATTCACATAATGAAAACTATAAATATGTGTTGCAAAAGATCAAAAACATTCAACATATCACCTTATGAAAATCCATTGAAAATAAATTATTTTTTAAACATTTTATCATTTCATTATTGCAAAACTCATGGAAGATAAATGGGTTTCCTAAGGGTTTCATCATTAAATAATTATTCTCTGGGAAAGAAACTAGTTTCATAAAATCATCCTTCAATCATCGTCATTAATATCCATCAAGAGAAATAAATTTGATAATATCATAAGTTTATATCCCTACTTAATGATTAAAATCCTTAAAGGATGTTTTCATAGATGAATAGTATAATTCAAAGAACATGCATACCCTTCATCGAAATAATGTGATAAATCCTTTTATTTTGATAACTTTTTAACAACAAAATCATATAATAATGAGAAAATGATTTCATTTGAAAATAACCAAGTAAAATTAAAATGGAAGCTTTGAATAAAATATTTTTCATGATGGTGAAAAAATCCATTCAAAGTGAAAATGATAAAAGTGAATATTCCTTTCACACTTTAGAAAAAAATTAAAAAAGGACTTATTTGGAACATTCATCTTTAAATATATTTATTTTAAACCATTTTAAATTATGTAAATTGTAATTAATATTACCCTCTAATTTATTTAAAGTATATATAAAACATTAACAAAATTATTTTGAAGAGCATGAATCTGGAAAGATAACATTGATGACTAAAGAAGAAATAAGGTCCAATTTTCTTAAAAAACATTTTCTTGTTCATTTTAAGTAATGAAAAATATAAAAGGTTAGTAGTATGTAAAAATTAAAGAAATAAAAAAGGATAGTAAAATAAATTGGTTTTAAATTATATTACCCATTTAATTTCACTCAACTAAAATTTAGCATAACATTCTGAAAAAGTAGTGATATTACATCATAAACACATACCTCGAGAACTAAATTTATTCATTCATGCTAAAATATTTAATATAGTTTATATATATTAAACATTTCTTCATTGAAATGATTATTTGGGAGAAAATGAGTACATTTTCCAAGCATGTTTCCATTCAATGGTACCAGTACTTCAAAATTGATTATGGTTTAACTATATTAAAAATATTAAAAATAAATAAATTACCATATTCATTAATTATATAAACTTTTATAATACTTCTTATAATGAGGTGATGAAAAATGAATTACAACACTATCGTTGGAATGGTTGTCTGTATATATGCTCGAGTGACGTTTTCCTATTTCAATGGATGAAAAGAAACAAAGATATAATTTAATTAAAATACAAGGAATCATTATTTTATAAAAAAAATATAATATATATTCAACACATATATCCATATTACCATCCATGTAAAATGGGAAGGAAAAACAAATCACATCACTTTATGGAAGTTGTATCCCATGCATACGCACAGGAATCATTATTGTTTTCTAAATGATACAAAGTAAATAAGGTAGATTAGATATTATAATTAAATAATAATAAATAATCCCTAAATATCTCATATAAATTATAAATCCATAATAATTACCAACCATTAATAGTTTTGATGAAAAATAAAATACACTGCATCACAAGGCGGTATTCAGTACGTATGCAAAATTGATGTTTTGGATTCCCACTTGATGGAGGAGATGAAAAAGGTTTAAAAATTGATATAAAAAACTATTATTATATTATATATAATTATGTTAACGTATAATCCTTTTTAAGATATAATTCTAGGATGTATAATAAGAAATAATATTAAAACTCCCAATTAATAGTTATACCACTTCTTGGGATTTCCTCATTTGAAATTTACCTTAAGCCTTTTAAGGATGGGATTTTGATAAAAAAAAGGGGACCTCTAAGTAATGTGGAGGAATTTTATGAAGGATTTGGGTAGGTATATGAATGTATGATAGGTTCTTTTAGTCTGGAAAATATAGGAGAGGTGGTGTTTTTTTATAAGCGAAGGAGAGGAGACACTTGAATTTTTTTCAAAGGATTAAAATTTATTATGGTATTACTCATGAAAAATGAATCCAAAATGACTCATAAAAGAATATAATATTATATGTGGTCTATATATGACCATAATATTGTATTTAGGAAAGTTTTCTGGTGATTTTAATAGTTAACAATTATGTTTTAACCCTTTTGACCCATTTTAACTCTTATCATAGTAACTGATTTTTTCTCCAATGTTACTATTAACAATGACCAAAATATACGTGTCAATTATTAAATAATATAACTTATGGGGATTTAAAATTTTGGACTAATTTTAAAATATTTAATTTTTATAGATATAGTAATCTTTTTTAATATATGTTTTGAGAATGGAACAAATGAATTTTTAATAATATATATATTTTGAAGCATAAATTGAGAATAATTTCATTCAATTCCATTTAAAAATTATTAAATTAATGTTAATATATTTTATTGAATATATTATCTAAAAATATAACTAAATTTATTCGTCAATAGATATTAATTTAATTTATTATGATAATAACACATTGTGTGCATTAAAATAGTTTTTTAGAAAAAAAACTCTATTTACATTCAAATGTTTTTATTTTGAAATATAAAAAATTAAATACAAATAAATTAATTATAAACATATTTAAGAAATATTTTTTTTTTTACTTTAGTTATTCTTATTCATTCCCTCTAATAAAACAACAATGGGATACCTTTCACATTAAATAATAAAAATTCAATAGTATATCCTAGTTCATTTAAACTCGGTGTTGAGTTTTAAGAATGTTATCAAGAAAAAATATTTATTTAAAAAAATATCATAAAATACCTACTTGTTACATTATACACCCTTATAATAAATTTTACCATGAAATTATGTCACTCCAAAACAAACAACTCTGGATAATGTTTACTTATCATATCTTTTGGTTACCATGTAACTTCTTCAAATTTATGGTTTCTCCTAAAACATTTTCCTAGTGAGTGGCCTTAAATCTCAAAAACAACCTATGTTGGATATATAATACCCACATAATTTTACTTATAATATGTATCTTGATATATTCTTATGGACTCAATATTGGGTACATACAAAGGATCAAGTATTTTCTTTCTTAAAAGAGATAAAGAGAACACATAATGAATGTGGGAGAGATTCAGTGGATGCACCATAAAATAAGAAACTATCCCAATGCCATAAAAAATTTCAATCAAGATGATATATATATATATATATATATAACTCAACTATATCTTATTTTAAAAAATAATAACCTTATTCTATGTAGATATTCATTGAAACAAATATTTAATGAAATCAAACTCAAGATCTCACAAATGTTTGTTATTATAAGTTTTCATTCGACTCTAAGCCACCCTAACAAACTAATAAATTAATGAAAACTTTTCTTCAATTTACTCATATATCTCATGTCAAAATATCTTTTATTATATAACTACTTCCCAACACATTATTTTTTTACAATTCCTTCTATATATGGATTCACAGGGATTCCATCAGAATGCTTGACAGAAAACCATTTTTATAAGAAAATATACCAAAAGAAGGTGAAACTCCCAGTCATATTTAAAATTACTACAATGGGATGGAAAAATATCTCGTGTAATTTCAATGGTCCTGTCATTCTGACCATCCATTTAACGATGATTTGTAGTGATAAAGTTCCACTTAGCACTCAATTATTATTAATGACTTCTCTAAAATAGCTCTATAATCTTCATATCAATGTTAGATATAATATATTGTGGTATTACATAAAACCATACCAATTAGATAATTTATATAATCAATGAATTATCAAGAGAGAAATATTCTCTAATGGAAATAAAATGCGTTGATTTCATAAGGCGATTGACCGCAACCCAATTATTATTATTCCTTTAATGTGTTTTCAGGAGTCTGGTGAAGAAATTCAGGGAAATATTTTGCTATTTTCTTTTTAGTGAGGGTAATGGTTGTATCATTTCCTTAGACATTTTCCTCTGAAAATTAAAATTTTAATATACTAGTAATTATGATACATACTGTTCAATATCTTATTTCATATTATCCCACTAGAAATACTCTTTCAAATCTCTATATATCCCCATACTTCTCAGATGAATAGAGAATAATTAGCTATGAGGTACATCACACAAATACTTCTTCAAATCTGGTATTTATTGAACATATACTTAGTATCTAAATATTATCATTCAATCATAGTTGTGGTTGAATTCCTGATAATTTCTCACCTTCTTCTGAAATTCCACATCCCCCTTACACAACTCTTTAATCCCCATAGGAATGGATGGTTGAACATTAATATGGGAAATATATGGTATGTCCCATTTCTTAATGATTTCAAGATTCATCATATATAAATCCATAAATAATTGATATCTTTAAATCTTTTTCATCAACTAACTATCATGGTCTTTCTAACTCAGAGCATTAGCCACTGTGTTTTCTTTCCTAGGTTGGAAGTGTATTAAGAAGTCATAATATTTAATCAATTCTAACCATATAATATAGTTTTTATTAACATAATTCCAAGTTAAAATATAAATCCTTATTTTAGGATAAGTATATATATCTAAGAACTTTTACCATAGTGATAATGCCTCCATTTATTCAGTGTAAAAATTATAGTATCCAAATCTAATTCTGGTGTCTGGTAATTATGATCAATAATTTTCAATTGGAATAAGGAATATGATATCACCATGTCAATCTGCATGAATATTAATCTAGTTACTTTCTTTGATGCATCAATATAGATAAAAAATATTCTCAATTATAGGGTAGCTTTAGTACTGGTGCACTTACCATTATTATTTTCAGATTTTGAAATTTTCTTCAAATGTATCTACTGCAGAACATGTCTACTCTTTATGTAAACTTAGTCATTGGATTACATATCCTTAATAAATCCACCAAAAAGCATCATTATTATCCAACCAACCTATGAAAACTATGGATCTTTTTCATCATAATTTTTCATGTCAATTTATCAATAACTTATATCTCTAATGAATCCACTGATATACCATTAATTAAGATTATAGGACCCAAGAATGTGACTTTTTCTTTCCAGAATTAACCACTTGATTAATTTTTAATAAAACTTATACTTACATAAGGAATTTTATACAATTATCAAATATTCTCCATGATCATAAATTATCTTGGAATTTATATGAATATCCTATGTAAATATTTCCCCAAAAAAATTTAAGAAATCAGTACAACTATATTCATTAAATATATGGAGATAGTTGGGGTATTGGTATTTTAAAATGGGTTCACTATATATTTATAATGACCATAAATCATGCAGAATGCTCTCTTGGGTCTATCCACCTTCATGACCCTATATTTATGATATATATAATGAAGTTCAATCTTGGAAATGTATTAAGCTCCATGTAATTGATCAACCAAGTCACTAATATGGGGTAGAAGATAATTTTTCTTGATAATGATAACTTTATGTTATTGATAATAAATGAAAATATTCATTCACCCATATTTATTATTGAAAAGAATAATAGGAACATAGTGATGCACTAGGGAATATTAATCCCTTATCAAGATTCTCCCATATTTTTTTCATCAATTCTACCAACTCAATTAGGGATATTGTATATGGAGTATTTGAAATAGTTGTAGTACTAGGTGTGAGTTCTATTGAAAAATCAACTTCAATATTTGGGGTGAACATTAAGCTTGTATTTAGAAAATATAATAACATAATCCCAAAAATTAGGAATATATTTGATGTTGTGTTTCTCCCCAATCATTTAGATAAATTTACCGTATAAATAGGTAGTAAGACCCATAAAACATTTGTAACATCCAATGGAATTTCATATTTATCCTCACGTTGAAGGAAAATCATATGTTCTTTAATAATATCATAAAGAACTTCCTTTTTTCATAAATTAATACATGCTCTATATTAATAGAGATAATCCATTTCCAAAATAAGATCAAATTCAACTAGAAGGAGAATCAAAATATTTCCAAGAAGCACATTCCAACTATCTTCATTTGGAGAGAATCTATCGACTTGTGATGAGATCATTATACCATTATGAGTTTTTACTATAAAATCAAACACTAATCATTGATATGGTTATCTGATACACTTCAACAAATTATATATAAAAGTGTGTATAGACAAATATTCTAAAAAACATTTATATTTCTAGATTTTTTGGTAAGCATTCCAGTCATCACTTCATTCTCATTACCCACTTTAGCAGTTGTGATCACATTAGATTTCCCTTTGCCTCTAGGATTAAGAGGTTATTAACACTGATTTTCATCATTAACCCTTAGATAAATGAAACAATTAGGGTAATGTCATTACTTTATGAAGTTATATAATTTGAGTAATGGAGGCACATTTGGTTGATATTTTTCACCATTTTTTTCATTAAATGACATCTTGAATTCACTTCGGAATTATTTTTCTGAATGGATTATTTTCCACGCTTAAAAAATATTGAAAAACCCATAAATGTATTTCATTTATTCATCCTTCCACACTTTTTTAATGAAGGAAGAGTAATTTTATTTCTTTTATGGGTTTTATTATTAGTATTTCCTTGAAATTCCATCATTTTTTTATTTTTCCCCAAAAACCATGAGAGCATTAATAGCCTCTACTTTCTATTTTTATCTTCAGAACACATTAAACTATTTATTCATAGAAATGAAATTCTTTTTACCTTCAACTAATTTTATTTTAATTTCCTTCCAATTGAAAACAAATGAATTAGCTTTAAACACAATTAAATAACACTTTTTAATAATTTAGTTAGTCATAATCAAACCCTACAATCCACTAGTAGGAAAATATCCATCACACATAATAATAATCTTTGTCCAAGAATATCATAGATCTGGGGATTTTGTGAATATAAGATGGAATCCATGGGCTACGAAAACTATAATATTGTTTTACCATATGGTTAATGCAAGATAAAAGCATGGAGCATTGGATAAATAAACTTGAAACCTAGATTCTATCATATTGAAGAGTGGGATAGAAATTTTGACCCTGATAATTTTAGAGATACCCATGCTTAGTTATGGATATATAACTGACAACTGAATTAGTTATACTGGTACCCAATAATTTTCTATGATATATCATCATTGATGGGAAATCCAATAAAAATGGAATGGAACACTGATAACCCCATGTTTGGCCACTATGTGAGAATCCTTTTTGAAGTTAATGGCCTTGATATCTATTCAAGAGGTTGTTTTTACAATAAAGGATGACAAAATTAGTTTTGAAATTCAATACGAAAGGTAGCCAATGTTTTATCTTAAATTTCATTTCTTTCACGACATGGGTTTTTAATGCAACCAGAATAAATTCTATGGTTTTTTAAGATAAAAGGGCGTGATGATGGATCCAGAAGGAAGAAAGGAGATAAAGAAAAGTTCCCAAATGACACTAATTCTCATGATTATGGACAATATACTGATTGACCCATTGAGATTGGTAAAAATGATTAGAAAGTATCTAACCCAGTCTATACCCTTGGATGTCATGTTGTTGATGAATAGTTGGTAGAGTCATCAAACAACCTCTGGAGCCTGTAAGTTCTTATAAAATTACTATGTATGATTCAACCTATCATACTGTTTTGATATATGGATGACCGGTGGATATTGTGACCTATGTGGACACCACTATGGATCATGTACATCTTGTGTTGGATGTCAATGTAGATTCTGGTTCTGATTCCTAGAATGCATCAGTCCCTCCTTCTGAAGGGAATCATGGTGTCTCATAGCCCCGAATAAGGCTGATCATTGTGAGAAGCATATGCCTTATATGGTGAATACTAATAATGATAAGGACAAAAATGAGAAACTAGATGTCAATCTATATTCTAATGAGATAGAGGTATCCTTCTCACAAGCCTCTATGTCTGACGATGCAAACAAAATCTCTTTACAGACTAATCAAGGGATGGTTAAGAATTAAAATAAATTCACTACCCTAACTATCTCTTTCTTCTCTATGGATAAGGATAAAATGCCTCTTGAAGAACATTTTCATTCTCTGGTTATTCCCACTATTATTCCCGATTCTTTTCCAGGTTCTAAATCACCCATCGTCTTAACTACAGTATCTTTTGAAACAGGATAGGGGAAGAAGAAGAAAAGTGGAATAAAGAATAATAAGATAACTAAACATAAATAGGATTCTCCCCACACAAGGTCCAAGTCCCTTATTTAACTAATATTTTTATGGGAATATCTTGGGGATTGGGAATTCTCCCACGATTACTACCCTTAGGCAATTTTTATCGACTTGAAAACCAATTTTTATTGGATATTCTGAACCAAGAATGGATTTTGAAAAGTGAAAACCTTAAAATGTGATTCCATTGGATACTCATTTGTTTCTCATAATGCTACTCAGAATACATTGGAGTCAATTTGCATTATTAATCATGACAAAATCCCGTTAAACTCTTGTATTCATGATCAATAGTCTATCAATGTATCGATTGGGTTAAATGGATGTGATATGTCCCTCACTTTTTTCTAGTTGGGTGATAATTAGTGATTTAAATTCAGTAATGAGACATGATGAAAATAGTAGGATCAATTTTAATAGACTGGCATCTTATGAGTTCTCCTCTTGTATTGATAAATTTAGTTTGATTGAAGTTCCAATTATGGGAGATTATTACACCTAGAGTGGGTACACCCTTAATGGAAAGAATTCCAAAAACAATTGATAGGTTCTTTGTGAAAATTGATGATAGATATCAATATATTGAATTTTATGGTGTCACCCTACGAAAAATCCATTCTAATCATCATCCTCTCAAAATTGACCTTTGTGTCAACAATTTAAGATTGGACCCTATACCATTCAAAATTAACTACGCTTGGTTAGTTATACCATGATGAGGGAAATTTATTGTTGAATCATGGGAGAACACATTTATTGGTAGTCATTTTTATTTTTTCACCATGAAACAGAAGGCTGTTAAGGCTTTTCTAAGAGAGTGGAGTAGAAATCCTTTTATATACTTGATTATGATATTAATAATGTTGAGGATAATCTGATCCATTGTCGAAAGGTTAAAATGAATCAAGAACTGATTTTGTGGGATGATTTTAATTCAGTTTCCTAATTTGACTAGTTTTTAGCTTTAATGGAAAATAATACTCATAATTAGTGTGATATACGGTGGTTCAAGTAAGAAGACACGAACTCTGGTTTTTTTCATTGTTTTCATAGGGAGAAAAATTTCAAAAGGGAGATCACTAACCTCAATAATAATGGGTTTATTTTTAATTCTGAGACTGATATATTTAATTTTGTATGTGAATACTGGGAAAAATATTATATGGAATCTAGGGATGAAAAAACTCGTAAAATGTTCAGAAACCTCTCCCCTACTATTTATGAATAATAAAACAACATAATCTCTCATTCTTCTAGTGAGGGAGAAATCAGAGCAGTTGTTTTATCTCTTAATTATGATAGGATTTTAGGGTCCTAATGGGTTATCAAATAAGTTCATTATGTTTTTTTGGTACATTATGAAGACATAGATTGTAAATGAGGTTATGGAATTTTCTATTATGCTTCTATACCTTTTGGATTTAATGCCAATTTCACTTCTCTTATTCCAAAGAGAGAGAGTGCTATTAATATAAGGGATTTCAAACCTGGGGATATTTGGAACACAATTATAAAGATGATTATTAAAAGTATGGAAAACTTATTGGGGGAATATCCAAAGGATTTATTAATACTATCCAGTCTTGGTTTTTACTAGAATAAATATTCAACACTATTTTTATACGACCTCTAACTGTGTTAATATTTTGAGATGGAATGTGGAGGATGATAACATGCCTCTTAAGATAGATATCACTAATTCCTTTGACACAATTAAATGGAAATCAAATTTTTTGTTATAATAATTAAGGAGTTTTCCAATTGTTTCATCAAATTGGTTAACTTATTTATTAGGATCTCTATTATTCATTCCCTTATTAATGGTTCTCTTAGATGTTTCATTAAGTTATCCAAAGGGGTGAGATACAGGTTTACATTATCTATATTTCTTTTTTTTAATGCAAAAGATTACACGAGTACATGTCTTTGTGAACATTTTTATAGAGGTTTGTATCAACCAATGAAGGCTGGAAGAGATCTCTTGGAACCCTCACATCTCTTGTATGCAGATGATATTCTTCAATTAGGGAGATCTGGAAAAATCACTATTTTTTAAATTAAGGTTTTCGTTGATCATAATGAATAATTTTATGTCTATGTTATTAGCTATGGAAAATCATAAGTGATCTTTGGGTAAGGTGTTACCATTTCCAAAAAAATTAAAGTGTCTAGAAAACATGGGGTCAAGAGAGGCTTTATAAATTTTACTTACCTTGGAGAGCCTTTTTTTGGGTAAAACCAATTGATGATACCTTTAAAATATCTAATTGAAAATTATTAATCAAATGGATTCCTAGAAAGGTATGTCAATCTCCCAGGAAGGATGTGTCTTCCCTGTGTATTTTTTTATCATTTATATGTGTTTCTATGCCTTCTCTTTATACATATTTCATAGAATTATACTTAAGGAACTGAAAAATATTATAGGTAATTTTATTTGGAATGGATCGATCCATGAGAGGATCTTATCACGGTTTATTAGAGTGAGTGCATAAAACCTGATGACATGGAAGGTATGAGAATTAAGGATATACGGCTCTTCAATGAGACCCTCATCAAAAAATGAACCAAGAATCTGCTGATACCAAAGGATCTCTCACTGTAATTTTTATACAATAGATTTGGGAAGAAATAGATTAATGGGTATTCTCTAAATATCCCTTCCTAGACTAGGACTTTCATTAGGAATTGTTATATTGGAATTTTATAGTCCTCAAAATGGATGGCTTGCAGGGGGTCCCCTATTAATTATTATAGGACTATTTGGTTATCAAATGAAATAGTTGATGAACTAGATACACCTCCCTGAATGAAAGGATTATATATTAATGAGATTTAGGGTAATGGTTGTGCTTATGGGCTACTCCCAGACCATCTTAATATGGAGATGGAAATATATGAATTCACTGATATGGAGAATCTCATATGGAAGCCTAGTTTAAATGGAATCTTTAACACCAATGAGTATTTTAAATTCATGTGTACCAGATCTATGATGGATCATCCTTGGTTGTTATCCTACAAAAGTTATTCTACCTACTGAATTTCTAATTCTGTGGAGATTATAGATACATAGGATTCTTTTCCAATCTCTATAAAATCATGTGGGGGTTATCATCTCTCATATCTACTATCGTTGCCTTGTTGTGGATGAAACCATTTATCATATGTTTGTCTCATTCCAATTCTCATGATCATTGTGGAATTACATGCATTGAATTTTAGTTTCTAGGTGAACCTCAGAATTTTTTAGAAACTCAGGATATCTATCTACACAGCAGGTTGCAGTGATCAGGAGGAAGGACTCTTACTGTCTAGTGATACTATTATTGTTTGATTTATTTGGAAGGATCATAATTCTATGGTGTTGGACAATAAATTTTTCACAATATATATTTGAATTAGAAGCATGAACCACTGTGTCATGGATACAATGAGAATCCAGAATGGTTCAATGAGGAATAACTTCTATGAATTGATGATACCGAGATTGAATCACATAACTAGAAGGTGAAAAAACAAACTATTGGATAAATATATAAGATGGATACCACCTATATCTCAATATATGGAAATCAAAATTTATGGAGAGACTTCAGGTTGACGGGGATGATCTGGATGTGGTGGAATCTTCTGCACTCACATGGGTTTCATTTTTGCCAACTTCTATCACTTCATTAGGATTGGATATGCAATTGAAGCTGAGTTATAGGCCATGGTGAAGGTGATTAAATATCTATTTTATCACGGTTGGTAGGACATACGGATAAATTTTTATTCAACTGTGTTAGTTTTAATTCTCCAAATTCATTTAAGAAATGTTCCTTGAATTATTTTTCTAGCCTAGATTGACTATATCAGGTTTGTGGATAATATTTTCATTATTGTGACACATGTCTATAGAGAATAAAATCGGGTTGTTGATACACATTCTAAGAAGTCTATTGAGGATGGAAACTCTTTGTTGTCCTTCGTGACGCCAGCATTCTACCCTGAGTTGGTAGAGATAGATGCATGTTGTGTTGTGTATACTCATCTTTTTAAAACCTCATTGTTACTCTTATCTTATTGAATTTATTTCTAAAAAATCTTTTAGGAGAATGATTACCTACTTCCAAATTCTTCTAGAATATAACGGTTTTTTAAACATTATGTTTAATGTAAATAATACTATCAAAGAAATAAAATATATTTAAAGTGACATGCATAATAAAATCATAGGGAGGTATAGACACCTTCTTGGGAACTATTTTCATAAAACATAATCTTATTTTCTTCCACCAAATTCCCATAAACATCTCCATTGTCCACGTATTGACTTAAAACTCCATTGATAATATTGGATCATTGATAAGAAATACTACTCATAAAAAGTGGGATCAACATATATCACATGTGTCTTGTTCTAGGGATGATAAATGATCATAGATGACAATATTAGTGCCTTTTTATCATTAATTTCTATTTCAAATTCATGAAATTGAAATATCTAATGAATAATTCTCTGCTTGGAATCCTTGTGGACATCAAATATCACATACCATAGTGGTCTTAATACTCATTGAATTATGAGAACAGCATGTATAAATAAAATTTCTCAAATTTAGTGACTACTCTTAGTTGTTTATTTTTTGTAATTGTGTAGTTATGTAGAGCATCATTCAACATTGAACTAACATAATATAAGGGTTGTTTGATCCTTTGTTTCCTTTGTTCCAAGAAAGAACCAACTACCTAGTCAATATCAGTACACATTAATTTATGTAGTTTTTCTAGTTTATGTGAAATCAGAATTTTAGATTTTACCAAGAATTAGCTCTAAAATTAAAAATCATTACATTATTTTGTCCCAAAATTTAAGGTGGTTTTTTTCTAATATGGTGTTTAGGGGTATGAAATAATAGTAAAATCATTAATAAAGCACATATAAAGTCCCACATTCACAAAAAAGAATCTAATAAAATTAAATACTAATGGAAGAGTTTTCTCAAAAAATATACTAATCATGGTTGTTTCCACTTCAATGAATTTATTGAAAATAAAGTATCCTAACACTTTATCACTTTGAAACATGAAGTAAGAATTTTCTTAATTGAGAACTGAATTTTAGTCAGAGTAGTTCAGAATAAAATAATGGGGTGAATTTCCCCATAAAAATTTAAAATAAATAAATTGAATGTTTAAAAATATCTTCTATATTCCATGAAGAGATTAAAATATTTTTAATATAAAAGTTTAAAATTTGAAAGTCCTAAAATATAAAAGTTGAAGAATAAATCCTAAATTGATTTGAGAAAAAATCTATTAATCATGTTTGATGTATTTAATGATTGAATAAAAGAATAATTTAAATTGATAAACAAATGAAATTGAACAAACCAAATGAGAAATAATATGTGGTAAGGAAGTTCAAAATAACTCTAAAATATCACTTATATATACCAACTCAATCACACAAGGATTTAATATATTGGTCCCTTGTATTTTTTGGTGACCAAGATTCTAAAACTATCCTTTTATTTTAAGTTTATATCAAGAAACCAAAAATAAATTATACATAAGATCATTAATGGGAAATATTGAAACCTCTATAAGAACAGTCCCTTTACATATTAAAGTAATTGAATTAAAACCATGTCCCTCACGTTCTGGTAGTGAGAATCAACTACGAAATAAATTGGAAGGATGAGGTGATTATTAAGAAGCGAACACTTTTTAGATTGGTATTGATTATCTTGAATAATATAATGAATTATAATAGATAATGATAATATTATAATAGTTTGAAATGATATTAAAACTTTTGGAACAAACACTAGATAGAGATATTGGATTCAAAAATTGGAATCTTTGAGAGGAATTGAGCATATTGGCATTGGAGATCACATGAGCAAGTGAGTTGTTATATATTTACAAGTCTATCTAAGGCCTTCATTTATATGCTTCAATACTATTAGAAATGTTCTCCAATATTTCATGGTTACCTATCTTGGATAAATGCACATGATCAATGAATATTGACCATTTTAAAATTGGTTCTTGATTCTTCGGGCTTTATGCCATTATGTACCTGATGGCCTCTATCAGGTAGTCGACGAGCTCACTGGAAGTACCTGCTTCCTGACTACTACAACTGGATAAATAGTGGTATCGTAAAGAAAACATGCCCATTTCCCATCAACACTGGCTATACAGTTCCCCTCCACTGAATAGCTGATGAGGCTCAGCTAGATGAGTGAGGTCTTAGGCATTCCACTTAACGGATAGTGGCACTACACTATCTGGTGGGTGCTCTTGGTAGCCATGAGCTTCACAATGTGGAGTCTCCATTTCCTTCCACACTCCTCAAATAATTTTATTTCATTTATATAAGGATTTATAAGTTCTATTAAGATATATACAAGGATCCTTCCAAGGTTTATATCATGATTGCATCAAGGATAGTTTCATGCCACTTAAACGAAAATGTTAAAATCATTAAGAGTATTTGTGATCATTAAAATACAATAACTCTTAGAAGAATAATAATAACTCCTTTTGAGGATAAAAAGAAATATAAATAGTAATTAAACTTAAATAAATAATATATAAATTTACATTTTAAAAATATAATTACTTACCATGATAAGGATATTTTTTATCCTCTCAAAAACACATAATCTTATTCCCCACACACATAACTTCTCTCCCAAAATCAATTCTTTAACTTTTCAAAAAAATATTCTACAAAAATACTTTTTTTATATAATGGTTAAAACATATCAACATTTCAGATTATAAAAAATAATCCATATATAAGGGTACATAATAAAGAGATAAATTTAAAAATTCTTGTTATCAATATTAATGATCTTTTAAGAGGTAATAAAAATAAGGATTTTAAAATCATTTTAAAAATTAAAAAATTTTAAAATGATATTTTTGATTAAGATTAGGATAAAATAAAAGAAATTGATTTTAAAATAGATATTAAAAGTTAAAAATACATCAAAAATAAATTTTAAGTTAATATATTTTTGAAAAATGAAATTAAAGTTTCATTTTGGAAATTGTTTTTGAAAAATAAAATTTCACTTCATGGATAAATTTTGTAATAATAAAATTATCACCCCCTCAAATAATCCCCCAGGTGTGTTTAAAGGGATTATAACCATAAAAAAAGACCAATATAAAGAAATGAAATACATAAAAATAATAATAAATTATTTCATTATTAAGGTTTTGTAATGATTTTATTAATAAATCATAGAAAATTCCTATCATGTGTCCAACCGAGTGTGACGTAAATTCAAATTGATGCTTCCCATGATGTAGAAAATGTGAAAACCCAATCAACTATTTTCATGATAAATCCCTTGGATCATCTATGCTAGAAAAATTTCCACTTTTTGTATCTAGATAGGAATGTTTGGACTATTGTATCATTCTCTCATTACTTTTCCAATGTTATGAAATGTTTTTGAAACATTTTAAAATTTGAAATCTATTTTGGAAAATGATTTAAAAAAATAAAATTGAAAAAAAAGTTATTTACATGTGATTAAGAGATAAGTATCATAACTAATTCACCCATTTCTCACATTTAATAAAATCATAGTGATAAAGAGGATGAGTTTAGTGAATATATCATCAAGATGAAGGTTTTTGAAAAAACAGTCAAGTATAATGTCACCATTTTTAAAGAGATCTCATGGAAAATGTTGTATCATGTAAATTTGATTAGTGACAGAGTGTTCATGGTATTTTTAGAGATATTAATCACAATAGTGTCAGCGCACAAGATAGGTATGGGAGAAAATTTTTTCCCAAATTCCATGAAAATATGTTTCATACATATAACATTAGTGTACCAGGTCATAGTGGAATTTTATTCAGATTTAGTTTTATAAGGTGATGAAAATTGACTTATTTCTAGTCCAAGAGATGAATTATTTTTACACATGATGAATATTTTTACAAGAAAAATTTCTATCTATTTCAAATCATAGAAATTCAGCATCAAAGATACAAGAATGTTTAAAAGAGGTTTCCTTATAATAAAATGGAAAAATATTATTTTCTCCATTCAAATAATGGAAATTTTTATGAGGGATTTAAAAATATTCATCCAAATCAGATTTAAAACAAGCATAACGTCTATAATGAACATGATACCCAGATGGATCATATTACTGTGAATTAAACATCCAATAATATTTTAATTAATATTATTTTTGATCGATTGACTAGATTCATCAAATTTCATATTTTATGTTATACTCAAGGGTGTTATAATTTTCTTATAATTACCCATTCCAAACATATTAAGATGTTAATGATTTTATTTAATTTTGTATAAAAATGTTCCGACATAATTATAGGAAAGTATAAAACCAAGGATTAATTTATGTTCTCAAATAAAAACCAATTCAAACTCTTTATTAAATAAATTATAAATTCATTTTAAATAGTTTCTCTAATTTAGCAAAAAATATATTCAATGAAATAAATATGAATAATTAATAAATAATTTGAAAAAATATTAAGAAAAAATTTGAATCATTTTTTTCAAATTTTAATATCATTTCATAATGAAATTTGGTTAACCTCTCATAACAAGCCTGAGCATATTTTTTTAATCCATATTGGGATTCAGTTAAAATGAAAAAATAATTTAGGATTTTCGGATTTTCAAAACTAAGTGGTCGGTTCAGAAATTTTTTTATAAATAAAACCATTTAGAAAGGCACATTTATCATCCATTTGAAAATGTTTTAAATTAAAATTAGTAGTGAATTACAATAAGATTTGAATGGATTTGAGCCAGGGTATATGTGAATGTTTTTCAATATAACTAATAAATTCGATTTGGTTATATCCTTTAGAAAAAATTATATCCTCGTTATGGATAATATTTTCTTGTTCATTAATTTTTTTTGGATAAACCACTTGCAACCAAGAATAAGATAATTTTCAGTACATTACATGAGATTTCAAACATTTCTCCATAAAAAATTGGGTCAATCCACTTTCATGTAAATGTAAAATAGGATTATTAATAACATCATGCAAGGGAATGGGGTTTATGATGAGAGACAAAATCTTGATTTTCAACCACATTTAATATAGTCCTTCTAGTATGAGTTAAAAATTGTAATTCACTAATAAAATTATCAAGAGTATGGTTATTATAATGAATTTATGAATTATAAAATGGCGTGGATATGGATTTTAGAGAATTTTGAATTTCTTTAATATATTGAGGTTTCTGAATGGTAAAATAGGGGTTTTTAACATCATCCTCACATTGTGGATGTGATTTATGGATACTCTCAATGGTTGTTTTATAAACTGACTCTTCTAGGGTCTCAGTACACTTATTTGAGACCCATGCTACTTCACATGGGTTAATGATCCCAAAAATATTCATTCACTGTATTTACGGTAAGGAATTCCATATTTTTCATTGGTATTAAGGATAATGAATTTATATCCGAATACTCTATAGAAGCCAATGTTTGGAATGTTTCTTTTGCAATGTTCATAAAGAGTATTTACTAATAAATTTTTTGATAAGGAAATAATTAATGATTAATAAAGAAGTTATAAACACCTAATACCAATGAATATTGGAAGAGAGAACTCATTTAGGATAGTTCAATAAATTTCATTGAGGTTCCTATAACTTCTTTTAAAGAACCCATTTTTTGATGTCTTTCAATAGAGGAAAAGGAGTTATTAAAACCTTTAAAAGCATAAAAATAAGAAAATTTGTGAAAAAAAATTCTCTACCATGGTCACTTATAAGGGAAAATAGTTTATAAGAATTTTAATTTTCAAATTTCCATATAAATTTGATTTAGACATTATAAGACACATTCTTATGGGAAAATAATAAAACCATATAAATCTAATAGTCATTGATAATTATAATCACTACTAGAAAAATACCCTATACCAACGGTTTGGAACCGTTGGTATAGTCCCTCAAACCGTTGGTATAGGCTATACCAACGGTTTGGAGGACCGTTGGAAAGTAAGTCATGACAATAGGTCTATACCAACGGTTTTGAAAATCGTTGGTATAAGTAATATGAAAACCTATACCAACGATTCTCAAAACTGTTGGTATATGTATTTCAAAAAAAACATTCGGTGGGATTTGATCCCAGGACCTCTAGTTTATAATTGAATGACTTAACCACTAAACTAACATGACTTTTGTGAACATAATTTCATAAATATATAAATGTATTGTTATAATAATTTTATATTTTGATTTATATAATGTTCTCGGTAAGAATATTCGATTAAAAATCGAAGGACCTATACCAACGGTTTTGAGAACTGTTGGTATAGGTCCTTTGATTTTAGGACCTATACCAACGGTTTTGGACAAACCGTTGGTATATGGGGGGCCTATACCAACGGTTTGGCCAAACCATTGGTATGGGGTCTCTATAATGGACCTATACCAACGGTTTGGCCAAAACTGTTTGTATAAGTCCTATAGGTCCCCCCCTATACCAACAGTTTGTCCAAAACCATTGGTATAGGTCCATATAAGTGACCTATAACAACGGTTTTGGCCAAACCATTGGTATAGGTCCAAATTAATGAACTATACCAACGGTTTGTCCAAAACTGTTGGTAAAGTCATATTTCCATTAGTGAATGTTTATATTTTTTAATTCTAATACGATCATATTTAGTTGGTCCAAAAAGTTCTATGTGGGAAAGTTATATTTTTTTGAAGAGGAAACAAGCTTTCTGGATTATAAATACGAATTTTATTTCTTTTCTTGTTTTTATGGATTATATACAACGTTACCTCTAAAATAAAATTTCTATAAATTTTGAACTTTTCAGTTATGGTTGACGACTAAAAAAGAGTTAGTATTATGATGGCTTATGAACCTTTTCCAAATCCATGAATTTTTATCTTTTGCACTTAAACACTAAACATTGCGTATTGAAAGATATTTGAAATGAATAATTAAAAATTTTGAAAATGATATGTGTTAAATAAAATCTTTCCTTCAGAATTAAAAACATTATATAATTCATTCTGAAAAGTAGTTTTCAAACCATTGTAAAATAGTAGACTAATACTTAGTTAATTATACTATAATTAATTAACAAATAAATCAACATTAATTGAAGAATAATTTTTTATACCATTCATAAAAATTATAGTAATTTTACCTTTTGATTCATCTCTAAATGTTACATGTCGTCCATAAAATTAATTGAGGTTATTGAATTTATAAGGATCACCACACATGTTACTAGAGAACATAATATACATATACCATGTATCTTATCATTTTTCTTTTTTATATAAAATACTATGAATCTATAGCTTTTGGTACCCATATAACTGGTCTAAATAATTTATTTGACAAATATGTTTAAAGCCAGACTTGTTGGGAGAATGTTTTCCCATTTAAAAAATTGTAAGAGATATGTATTATTTTTGTTCTTCCATATCTAGAATTTTTAAAAATTTCAATCCTAAACAACAGGGCCAAGTTTCATTCAATAGTTAAAAAATTTATGTTTCAAATTCCCAATACAAAAAAGTATAATTTTAAGCATTATATTTAATTCCATATTTTCTTGAAAAACCAATATCATTATTAACATTAATTAGAGTTTCTGATCCCCAAATTTAATTTAATGTTTATTAAAATTTATTAAAATGAGAAATGGAAAAAAAATTCCTTAATTTTAATTTATAAATATCCAATATTTATTTTTTATTTTATTTTTAAAACTATATCATCCTCTTCTTTAAGAAGATGATATTTTTTCCAAAAATCATGATCGAAATTCTTTTTATTATCTTCTAATTTTGAAAGAGGATAAAAAAACCCATCATGAATTTTATTTTTATGAAAAAAGAGCTTCATAGAATAAAGAATAAGTGGAATAACATGATCTTTAACAAGTGGAATTTACTTCATCAGATACATCTATATTAGCCATTAAGAACATGGTAATTTCATAAAATGACCCATATATTTAAATTTAATCTTATATCTAAATCGAAGTAGACACCTCCATATATTTCATACCTTGATTCGTATTTTTTTATTTTTTTATCAAGGGACTATCTATATTGATGTGGATCTTATTTTTGAAATGTAAGTATGTAGATTCAATATAAGGATTTTACTTTTTGAAGCATTGGGTTTCTCATTTACTATCCACTCAAATGATTAAACTTTTGTATATTTGAATAGTTTTAGATTCAATTTTGGAGTGTTTTTGTTTTCATATTTTAATGGATAGACATTTTAGTTCTATTGGCCACTCCATCTTACATTTTGACATGACATATAATATTAACATCACAGGTCATGATAAAACCAATGAGTTCTATATCCGGTATGTTTTTTTATTTATCTTCATGGATTATGGTGAGTTTAGGTACCTAATTATATATAACACAAAATGATTTTTATTGACCAAAAATTCGTTAAATAGAGAAACATGAAGAGATTTTATACCAATAAATATATCAATAAATCAATTAAACATTTCACATAATGATACTCCAGAATTCATGGATTAATATTCAAAGTACTTTCTAAAAATATATAAATTGGTATCTTTGACCTTGATAGTTGCTTTGTGAATTACTTATAAAATTTTCCAAAGTATATGAGTGTGTTTTCATGTAGAAATGGGGTTAAATTCATTTTTATCCGAACCAAAATGCAAGGAATTCAAAGCTATACCATTTAATTAAAAAGAATAAAATATCATTTGTGGTCCAATTATATTATTTTT
Organism: Viscum album; assembly: GCA_963277665.1. Taxonomy (NCBI): domain Eukaryota; kingdom Viridiplantae; phylum Streptophyta; class Magnoliopsida; order Santalales; family Viscaceae; genus Viscum; species Viscum album. Next base: position 359,522,577 of record OY728121.1, read on the forward strand.
TAGTTATAGGAGTATATCCTTGCATAAAATTCTTATAAAAATGATAGATAATATATCTAAGAAAAGTATAAGTGTGAGTTTTCCAGTAACGATTATAATTTCCCTAAAAAATGGAGCACGACCCATGGATTTTCCTTCCAAACCACCATGCGTGTTGAAGATAATATATTTTTAGTAAAATGATCTTTCTTTGAAAAAATAGTTAAATATATTATAAAAAACTCTAAGATAATTTGAAAATAATGAAACTAATAAAATAAACAACTCCTTTGATACTAAATATAGGTCAGATTACGGAAAAATGGAAAGTGGTTTGGTGGATTTCTCTTAAACAAATTTATAAAAATCAACCAATGAATTATAAATTATTTAAAATAGATTGATGAAATTAAATCCTCTTGACGATAAAATAATAAAATATAAAAATAATTAAATAAATGGAAGAATAAAAAAGAGATGTTCATAAATAAGTCTATTAGGCACATTTCTTGGATTAAAAAATTGAATAGTAGAATAACTGTAAGTGAAAAATAAATGAATTATGAGAATATAAATAATAAAAAATATTTGTTAAAATTTTTATAAAAAGGTACAAAAGATCCCCTATGTATGCCATCCCAATACCTTGAGTATTTAATGTATTAATCCTTTAGTTTTAACAATAGCCATGATACCAAAACTTCCCTTGATTTTTATGTTATAGAAAGAATATTGAAATAAAATAGGCTATGGATATTCAATTCAAAATCTATAAATATCAATAATAATAGTCCCTTTCCATATTAATGAAATGGAATGAAAACCAAGACCCTAACTTTAATGTTAGTTTATTGTAAATATATAATAAAGATGAAGGATGAGGGAATTTATATAAATTAACCAGTTTGTTGGTCGGTCATGATTATCTCAAATAATATGAAAAATTCTAGTACTGAATGAGAATATGATAAGAGGGTGAAATATTATAAATTTTTGGGATCAATATCTTGAAATATAAATAAGATTTTGGAAGATGTATCTTTTAGATAAATTGGGGACATTGGAATTGGATATCAGAATCACAAGTGAGTTGCGGTAGATTACCCTGTCCACCCAATGTCCTTATATGTCGGATCCAGTAAATACAGTAATATTATAGAATACTTATGGGATCTTTAAGTTGAATACATCAATGTTAAATGAATTTTGGTTAAAATATGAGCTCATATCTTCCATCCTGATGTCACTAGGTTCCTAGAAGCCTCAATGGAGAAGTTGGTGAGATCCGAAGAAGTTCATTATTTTTTATGGCTACTATAGGATAGATGGTGGTCTCATGGAGACAAAATATTTACTATACATCAGCATGATATATCTACTAATCCTCTAACTGGTATCTAATGGGGTACTAATGATAGAGGGAGGTATTTTGTATTCCATTAGTTGGCTGATAACACTATATATGTTGGTCAGTGATACTAGTAGATAGGAGCTTCACAAAGCAGCTTCTCCAATTAATTATGTGATCCTCTAAGAATATTCAATCCTTCATATGTGGATAAATATTTCCTTTAATTAATGTATAAGGATATTTAAAGGTATCTATCAATATTTCTTTAATTATAGTTACACATCAGATAAATAAAAATGTTAAACACATGAATAGTATTTATAAAAATTAAAATCAAAGAACGGTGAGAATAATAACAAAAAATTAGTTTTTTCCCTTATGTTCAATGATTTATCCAAATGATATAGATGTTCATAAAATGAATTTCTATGAATAGAGATGTCACCATTTAATATTTCAAATAAATCATCGATCATGTCATGGAATATTTCCATCATGCATCATTAAAATATTACTGGTGTGTTAATAATTTCAAAGGGAATTCTCTGTTAAGTAAATATATCATACTGTTAGGTGTACATGATTTTATCTTGATCTTTTACCATGAAAATTATTTTATTATACACTAATTATCTTTTTATAAAATAATATTTATCTTCTCCTCCCATTTATTATAGAATTTGATCAATGAATAGTAGTGGGAAGTGATCTTTCTAGTTGAATCATTGAATTTATATTTATCAATACACACTCTCCCTTTAGTCACTATTCTATTGGGTATCAATTATCCTTTATAATTTTCAATCACTAGGTTCCCACCCTTTTTAGGTACAACTTTTAATGGACTATCCCATTGACAATCCTTGATTGAAAATATTAATCTCATATATAACTTTTTTAATAACCACTTTCCTTATGAATTAAAATATAGGAGGGGTTGATCATCATTTTTATAGCCTAATTTATTTGAAATTATCCTCCATATGTTTTTTGTGAGTAAATATGTTAGGACATATACATATTAACAAGGTTGTCATCTAGTATACCACTGGATTCTTTTGTAATAATAAATTGATGAATTTTATTTCTTATTCACTTAGATATCCACATTGATAATGACTTTTAATTTATTTTAATCTATTACAAAGTTTTATCATAAGTTATGTGGAAGTGGTTTTAGATCAAATGTTGGAGTTTTTCAAGTGATAGATATAATGCTATGAAAGTTTTTATATTTAGCAGACCTGCTATGATTTTAATAATTTATAATTCTTCTATTTATTCATTTAAATACACATTCTCATGTGAAAATCCTCATATATTTGTGAGTACTTTGTTAACTCATCACATTCTTCAATAGTATCTGAGAAATTATTTTAAGCTAAAAAATGTTTTTCCATGCCTTTTAGGAATTAAAATGCATGTTTTATTCCCTATATCAAAAAAATCAAGTTCCCTTATTGGAAATCAGTAATACATTGATATGTATGTTATAAGGGTTTCCCAATAATGAGAAGGATGTCATTATATTCTTACATATCGAGGACGATGAAATATGTAATGGAAAAATATTTATAAAATCTAAGGAGCATGTCCTATAAATATTTTCATGGATTATACAATGATCCTTCCTCAAATTATATAGAAACACAATTAGGAATTATTTTGGTAATAACCATTCATTTGAGAACTCTAAAAGGAATGTGGTCCATGCTATCTCTAAGGATATATTCAGATCACCCAAACTGATAAATACCAATATTTTTGGGTGTATTGAAACTACATAGTTCACCCAAACTGATAAATACCAATATTTTTGGGTTTATTGAAACTACATAGATCTCTTAGTTCATGTGATATGGATCTATGAATAAATTTTTATCACATTTAATGTATTATAAAAATTTCCACATCATCATATTTTTTTATTTGTTTTCAAAAAAATCATCAAGGAACTAAATACAGTGAGTAATTTATATAATTATTTATACAAATTAAACATTTATTTAATTTTTTTTAATATATTCATAAATTCTTAAAACTAAGCATATAATTTTATTTACTTTCGTATTTCTGTAAATAGAAAAGGTGGAGTATAATATTTCACTATTGTATAAAATGCCTCATTTTAATTTTATTTTATGCCTTTTTTAGACTCATAATTTTGTTATTAATCCTATATTTTCTTTTCATTAGCTTTGATATCCTTCTATATGGAATAAAAATATTTCCAAATATGTTTATCTGTCTATTCATTTAGTCATGAAAATATTAATTTTTCTCTTTGGAAATTGTGTACAACTATGTACTGTAATATTTTTTCCAATATTATTTGGTAAATGACTATGATACATGGTATAGTTCCTTGTTGTCATCCATGAATACATAAATATGTATAAAAAATATATTTTATATATTATAAATATAATATTGTGAGTTTGGTGTTTCTATCTCTCCTGGGTTGGATTTTGATTAAGTGGTTGATATGAATTGTGATAGAATGGATTCCAAATTAGTTATCCTTTTCTTTGAAGTAGAATAATAGTTTGTTATTTTTTTTCTTTTCATTTTTTAGGATGATAAGTGGTTTTTTTCTATGTTAGTTCAGATCATTTTCTTTTTGATTATCCTACAGGCCTAAGGGTAGGTTTAGTTAGGAGGTGGACCCATGTTTTTATCACATGGTTCACATGACACTAGTTCCTGACAACTAAAATTTTGATTATCTCTCTATTTTATGTTATAATTTTTTTCATAAATTCATATGTTTCAAATTATAATGTTATATTTATACATTAAATTCATTTTTGTGTTGATTGGACACATTGAATAATTATGAGGACCTCAATAGTGTAGAAAATGTTTTTCTTAAACAATATGAACTTTCTAAGGTTCATTCACTAAAACGTTTCCTATTACCATCCTTAGAGCATCAAACTGTGTAATCCTGAATGTTTGAGAGTCAAATTGATGAACTAATAATTCCCTTTTATAAAATATTTATCAAAACAAGAAACAATGTTCTTTCAGGTTGTGAATCATTATATAGAGATCATTTGGATCTATATCCATGAATAGATTTCAAGTATCTTTTTTTGATAGATGAATTACTTTCTATTTGAAGTCTATAGTATAAATCTTGTTAGTATTTTGGAAATATAATTCAATGATGAGGAAAACACCATAACATGGCATTGAATCATTCATCTTCTTCTCATTGTGATCAATACCTGTTCTGACAGAAGTAATAATAATACTTATTATTCTTTAGTGATAGTGTGTTGGTATAATAACTATCAAGAAATTTTATTCACAATAGTTCTTTGGTATAGAACACATTTTGTTCAAATATTTCTAACCTATCCTTCGATTTTCCTTGTAAAAAGAATGGACAAAACCTTATGATTAATGCACCGTTTGTTACCCTATTTGTCATTAACATGTTAAATATTTCTAAATTTTTTTCACATAAATATAATTATCTTCACTACTCTAGAAAAATAATTTATCATGTGGTTCCACCATGTTTATAATTGAATGATTCAGTTTAATGTGTGACACATGTATCCTTGGTCTTATAATGAATAAGCTAACCCCTACTCTATTGGGCCTCAATTATTGTCTCATGTTAGTGAGGTGTATATAACCAATAAAATGGTTTTGGAACATAAGGTGGTCTTATATATTAGAAAAAATCTAAACATTTTTTTTGATGGTATCAAGGATCAATTTTATTATCCTTATAGATGCTAGCTAGAGATTTTCCTTTTCTCTAATTTTTTTTCAGGATCATGTGGTGCCATGTTTTTTGACCAAGTTCAATTAGAAGTATTCACCATAAAGTCCAAATGTAACACCCCAAGCTTCTACAGTACGTTTCCCTTTGAATAATGCGATAGCGTGTGTTGTACGCAACCTCGAGTTCTAACACACACCACAACTAATTAAACTAGCCGTTGTGAATAGTAATACCTAATTTTTGAAATTATATATATATTATATTTGAAAATGGACTTTATTTTTGGACTTGGAATATCGAATTTAGCCTAAGGTGAAATTTTGGTACTTTTCGGATAACTTTCATATTTTGATGAATAGTGAAAATTACTAAATTTTAATTAAAAACAACTTTTTTAATCAAAATAATTAATAGTGATAAATTATGAATTTTAGTAGTTTTAAAGTATATTTAGAATATATTTTTACCATTTAATATAATGTTGGTCATTGGACATAATTTTACAATTAAACCGAACATAAACAAGTGTCAATCTTTTGATAGTTATTATCTCTTAAAAACACGCTTTTTGTTTTGACAGCGGGAATTAATTTTAAATTAATTTCTGCCACTTCTGTGTTTTGAATTTAGGAAAATGGATTCCATATTTGGAATCAGGATGTTCAAATTGTGTAAATAGGTAACTTTTATTTTTAGACATTTTGAATAATTACTGCGGTAAATATTTTATTTACCATGGTTAAGGGTAAATCCGGTAAATAAGGATTAAAAAAATAATATTATAATAATACTAAATTACCCTAAAAACGTGTCTTAACCCTATTTTTTGATAGATGGTCGACCATGGGCATCTTTGGGTCTATTTTGGGACCCCATGGATCCACTTGTAAGTGATAATGACACATTATATTAATAAAGTTAAAATAAAAATAAAAATGGCATAAGCTTACATCTTTTAGAAGAACAATTTTTACATAGGGTTATACATGTTTTATTTTCGATTATAAATATTCATTAGAAAGCTAAAAAGATTTCCTACATAATGATATTTTATTTATAATTTTTAGACATTAAATAATTTATTTAATTTATGACACAATGATGATGAAGTAATTACTATAATAGTGAAAAATTAAAATAATTGATATTATAAATACCCAAATAAATATAATATGAAACTTTTAATGAATTAAACTAATTTTCTAGGATAATATGATATATTAGGATTGATTTAATTGACTTTTTTCTAAGTAATCAATCTGTTATGAGTTTCACAAAAAATCAACTATTGAATAGTGTCAAAATTGACATAAAAGAGTTCTTAAAACAAATATTATATTATTAATTGATATTAAATTCCTAAAAATCTAAGGTTCGGCCAAGAGACTTATATTATGATAGGTTAATAATTAATGGACCACTTGTGGGTCGCTTGGATGTATATAGTAAGTTTATTAACCATATTATATAAAAATACAAAGAGACATTGTAAAAGTGAAACTAATTAACTTAGAGTTAATACTTAAAGATAAGGTTAATATAAGTAACCAAACCTGTCTAAATTCTATTGGATGAGTTTTTCGCGACCTATCCCCACCTCATACTTTGAATAGTCAACTTTGGAGCCTTTGGAAACCGAATATGAATTTATTATAAATTAATATTTCTAGCTTTTCCAAAGGTGCCCCTCACCCCTCTAGGGCACTCCTCCTTCTCTTTTCCTCACACATCTCAAGCCACTTGGCTCATCCAAACTCTGCCCAAATACTCTCCCAACATCCCTCACTACAACCTAGAGGCCTTAGTTTGATCAGAAATCCAACCTAAGGAGCCCTTTTGATCAAATCAAAAGGAAGAACCCGAAGAAGAGGTAATGATTTCACCACCCTTTTCTAAGTTCATTTCTTCTTCCACTTCTTCTTCCTTTGTTCTTACCATTATAAAATAATAACTCCAGTATCTCACATATACTGTGATGTTATTATAAGTATGGTACAACCATATTCAGTATTCTATCCACCCTTTGAATAACATGTCACCATACGTGCGTACGTACGGCTTACCGTCTCCACGTCGTGGTGTAATTGTTATTCAATATAATATTATTTGGATGGGTATAATAATGATGTGTAACTCATGTAAATAATAAATATAACATGTTAATGATTCTGTATATATGATATACCATTCATTTATATATTATTTTAATATCAAAAGAATGATATTGTCGCTCGTGCGTACGTACGGACTACCGTCTCCACGAACGCGATGAGATTCATTCTCCATCATATCCATTCAAGTATAATTATCATTTTATGATTTAAAAATGATGTTTAAGGACTTGATATCATTCTGGATATGAATAAGATACAACAAACATGGCTTATGTAACAAAACATATAAAAGAAAATGAGTAAGTTAACACCCGAAACGATGATAATTCTAAGATATTATTAATAAATCAATGTTAAAAGATCATATATGATATCATATTAATATATATGATTCTTGTATAATTTAATAACAATTATTTCACCATTATACAGGAGGTTAACCTACCCCAACCAAGGAAAAGTACAAGGTAAGGGTTATTTCACAATCTCTTCATTATCCGAGGTTGTTTATATGTAATAATCTACTGGGATCTCTTTATCATCCACATCCATGTTTCTTAAAAATGTATTTCAAAACATTTTTACTATTTACAAGAATATGGGTTAAAGTCATTTATACCCTTTTTTGACTTTTTATAAGAGGTTTATAAAGGAATCTTTCCGTCGTTTTCAAAACAAGGTCCTTTTTAACCTTTTCGACAGAATTGAGGTAAGAATGTTTTTTTTAACTTATACGGCGGGTGCGGTTATTTTACGCCGTTATAAAATCTTCAAAGCTTTCCATACAAGCTTATAAGAATATTTTCAAAGAAAATGTTTTATTTTATATGGATCTTAAATGATTTCAAAATAAAAGGAGATATTTCTTTAAAAAGAATTTTGATTTCATCTATGTCAACATCCTTTGATGGATTTTAAGATTATTTGAAGTTGATTTATTATGATACAAAACTTCTATATTGTATTGAAGGTTTTGTGATATGTTTGACTGTGGATGTTCTATTTTTATACCATTCATAGTTTATTGTGAAAGTATTGACATTTCGTATGCTAGTTTTAATACGAATGTTTATGTTATGTTTAAACCTTTTCATATGGGAATGCATTGGACTTAATAAGTGACGGGTGGAGCCCGCTATAGCTCCTCGATGCATCGGTAGGTCTCATGAGACAAACTAGTGTCTTGGCACAAGGCCTTGACAAAATCTTATTTGTAGTCTTGGCACGAGGCCTTGGCTATGTGGTTATGATAGTCTGGCATTATGCATTCCAACATTATGAAAGTGGTTATTGATTTTGCATGTGATTATTCGATTAGTAGAATATCCATGTGAATAAGTAAACGGCATTATTTCATTTTACTTTTGCCATACTATGTTGAAGTTCATGTTTAAAAGGCTTTTGTTTTAGTAATTCATTGCCTTCAATGTTTATGCTTATTTTGAATGTTCCGCTATATTGTTATCCTTACTGGGCATTTGAGCTCACCCCTTTTCTATGTTTTATTTTTCCCAGGTAGTGAAGAAGTAAATTATGATTGACTTGCAGGGATATTATGAGGGGTTAATAGTGTGGATATGAAGACTTTGTTGTTGTAGTAGTTTTTCACTTTGAAATGTAATGTAAAACTTTATGAATATATCTAGTGTTTCCAAGGCTACTAAACCAATCGGTCTTTCGAGATTTGATCTTTCTTGTGATCATGCCAATGTTATGTAAATAATGCACCGACTCTGGGTAGCTGGGGTCGGGGCGTTACACCAAATATTCCTAAATAAATGTTTATTTTGGGAAACTCTAATGTGAATAAAATGAATTATTATCATGAATAGTGCATAATTTTTGAATTGACTATCAGAGGCTGCTAAATTTATAATATTTTTTATCCATTAATTACTATAGTGGAGGTAACAAAGTTTGATCCTCATTGACTTGGGGTGTAACACCCCAACCTAATATCCACTGAACCAATGCTCTGGGTTGATGTAGAAAATGGCCTTAAGTGTGCCACCACACATGTGATAAGCTATTGACTAACAATTTAGGTATAAAAGTTGTCTTCTGGGGAGACTATACCCACTTTAATATAGTTAGAAAATGGAAAAAATTGTGGAAACATAATATAAAATCAAAATAAATAAAATGTGAGATTAAAAAATAACTAACTCAACCCATAAAATATTGAAAATATTCTATACACATAACCTGAAATTTGGTACACAATAATCCAAAAAAGTACTACTATCCCAATATAAATAGAAGGGGTGGAACCATATGACATCCCAACCCATGGGATTTTCAATCCATAGTATTGCTACAAGCATTGAAATACTCCCAAACCATATATTCATGAAGCATAAACTACATGAAATTCCCTAAACCTATGATATGTGACCATAAATAATCTTCTAAGGTACCCAAGTTCTATATAACACTATTGGAAATTTAACCTATACCCACAGTTTGAAATCGTGGTTATAGGTTATACCAACGGTTTCAAGAAACCATGGGAAACCGAGGTGTTAGTATATCCCTTACATATACCCATGGTTTCATATACAGATACCCATAGTTTACAAATTCTAGGTATAGTTGTAATCCACCAGGTTATTAACCCTATACCCAAGGTTTTAAAGTCATGGGTTTAGATTTTACAAAATAACCAGTTGTGGGTTTTCAACCCTAGATCTCCAGTTTACCATTCTGGAACCTTAACACTATCAAATATTAAATTATTGGTATATTAATATATATTTACTTATATATTTTTACCTAAACCATGGTTATAGGTGTAAAAATCTTGGGAAAAGGTGTTCCCGTGAATTTTCTTTTGTCTCACAGATATTTTTTCTTAACATAATACGAGATATCTATACCAACCATTTTATAAATCCCTGGGTATAGGTCTTCAAATAAAACCCTATACCCAATGTTTTTGTAAAATAATGGGTATGGGTCATGAAAAAAACACTATACCCATGGTTTTTGAAAAACCATAGGAAGAGGTGTTGAAAAAAACTATACCCATGGTTTTGGAAAACTTGTGGGTATAGATTACTATACTATCCCTATACCCATGGTTTTGGGAAAATCATGGGAATATGTCCATTTTACAGTACTGTAATCCTGATCATGGTATTATAATAACTTATTAGGCCACCAAAAAGAGATTAAATATTGTGTAGACATGGAATGCGTAATGTTTTGTAACATAAAAGTGATTCATTGGTAATAAAAATCAATAGAATAAATAAACTGAACCATGTCAAGCCTTGGGTATCAAGGAGACAACCTTGGAAAACTCTACCTACCTAGACTAATACCATTCTCTAAATAATATAGGGGTATAATGGTATGATTTGTTTCCAAGGATCATCACAAAGGAAAAAATGAATCTGAAACCAAATGGAATCCACATGGCTCAAATAGGAATTCCATTCAAAAAATTCCTAAGAATATTTCTCAACTAGATCTAAACTCAGGGGTCTCTCTTCACATTCATGAAAATGAATTGATTGGAATCCATGTATCAAACCTTTTAATTCGACACTAGTATAGTCATGCAGAATCTGGGGAGCTCATCCCACAAAATTCATCAAGGTCACCCCTGCCAAATCCACGACATTAGTTAGTTTCATTCAATAAGTTTAACCATTACCCAAATCCAAGGGGTAGCCACCCCATGAAATTCATGATGAATAATTTTTTACGAATCCACTAGTTTTATGTAGGAATAACCTATATTTGTACCACATTCAAACAAAAGGAATCTTCACACCTTGATATCCACATGTGTCACATATTGGACTCCTAGACTCATCCATGGAATTCCATAAAAATAAAAAATATGAGGAATATATGGGGGGTATTCAAGGAATTCCATACATAAAAGAAATTTATAGGATAAAAAAGTTTCATTATTTTATAATTAAAAATATAAAAAATTCAACAAAAAACTAATTTCACCATTCGAGTTCAATTCAAATTTTCCTTTTAAACATTTCATGGCCATAAACAAAGGGAAATCTTATAGATCATTCTAGGATTCCCAGTTTCCACAAGCAATAAATATATCACAAAGGGTGTCCCTAAATATCTTAATAAAATCAACCAATTATATGGAAAAAATCTATATCACCACTTTAACGGATTTACAAACGTTTACCCCATAGTCAACATTCCTTTATAAACCCAATTGGGTTTTCAAGTCATTAACCAGGACTCAAAAATATTATATTAATTTAAGGTCAACCATCCAAAGAGTGTACACAAATTCCCAAGATAAATACATAATAATATGACTATACATTAATGGAAAAGCGTGTGAAAACCTCCCATATTCAATACACTAATTATTTATATGGACTCAAAGTATCTAGTAGGGTCTTCCGAGTATCACATCACTAATCGGGTAACTAAATCAAGCCATCAAATCTCCAAAAAAAAGTAATTATAAATAAATATTATTAAGTTACAACAGACATAAAAGCTATAAATGATGAATACTAATTGGCTTCTCTCACCACATCAAAACCAAATCCATGGGATTTCTAATGAAATGGGGTGTTTAGATGACCATATCCCATGTCAAAAACCTAACCAATGATACCCAAAAATTACAAAGAAAAATAATTTTAAGGAAAACCCTCATATAATTTATGATTTAACCAATCTCTATCAAAATGGTGTGCAATAACATGTGGATATCATATCTGGATTTTTCTTACCCAAGCTAAGTAAAATCCCCTTGAGAATCTAATGATTCCACAATTCTGTGGTGAAATTTCAATCCATAACATAAAATAAAGAACTCAAAATAAATGGTCTTCTAAGAAGAGAAGATGAAATTATACGCATTGTTCATGCAACCAAAAAAAAGGAAAAATGGGGGTCCCCTAAAAAACATGAGGTGGAAATTTGGTAAATTTCACTCTAAAAATACCCCAAAGGCTGGATATTGAGCCTATAAATTAGAAACAAACCACTTCTTATTCTATCGGCAAGGTGGTTGGGGTTTAGATGCTTGATGATAGCTATAGGTTGTATCCACCAAAAACCTAGAAACACCAGGATACTTGTTTTACTTCTCATAACCTACAGGTCACCTCCCTATCCCTCATTCCTTGTCCAAAGACACTTGTTTTAAGGGTTTAAAAACATGGAATTACCTTATAATACCGCAGTCAATACCCAAATTATCCTCTTTCTAAAATTTTCAAATTCATATTAAACTCTAAATGCCTAAATGGAAATGGGGAATTACTAACTATCCACCATAACACTTATCATCCTAAAGAAGTATCAGTAGTCATCCGTCAATAATTACAAACCTATTCCAGCCACTAACCCAGATCTCGATACTCTCATTCCATTACCAATCACCAAAATAATTTCCATGAAACAACCTAAACCTAAGGTGATCAAATCATCGAAACCCAATCCAATTCTTTCAGTCCCAAAAATGACACCAAGATATCATTACCTAATCCCATCTACTCAAAAGCATTGATGGAGTCATCATCCAACTACCCATCAGACCCATGATGTTCCCCATCGCAAGCTTCTTCCCACAACCACAAATTCTGATTCATTAGTTACTCCAGCATCAGAAAATCCTATAAATACACTAATCCTACATTCCTATGATGTTCCTGGTGATTTTCTCCATTCCCCACACCCCATAATCAAAGATAACGCTTGTTAAAATTTCAGTACCTATCCTTATTATCAAATTCCAAACTAAGATGATGGGAAAATAATTATCCACACAAAAGCTAACAATATACTATATCTTAAATGAAAATCACTATTCAATTACCAAAACACATCAATTATCCTAAAAAAACATGCCAAATGTGTTTCATGACACACCACATTGAAACCTACAACATAAAAAAGCTAAACCATTACCATTCGACTCATCATGAGAACACACGACTCGGATTACCAATACATCACCATATAGAATTATTATGATTCCCATATGTATATAGGTGTCATACATTCACTTAAAAATTCACAATATAATTCACACCTGACTCCTAATGAGGTTCAAAAGTTAGGTCATAAAATATCCAAACTATTTCAATGTGAAATCATACCTACTGATGCACATATGTTACAAGATCCCTCCATTCTCTTAAAATAATAAAGAGAATAAAGTTAACTTTCAGTTTTAATCCACCATCACATCTCATTCTATATTTGTAAATACATGATAGTTCAAAGTATTCACCATATTATATTCTCCCGAGTATCCTAATTCCCCCATAAACATTCCATGGTCATCCCGAATACACATGGACTATTCAACATAAGGGTCATGTGATCAAAGCTGAAACATCACATTTCACAATAAGACTTTCATTATGATCCTTATTACTTGAGAAAATCCCAAACACCGTGAAAAATGCCCCATTTATCACAAAAATAAATGATTGGACTTGTTTTTTCCACACTCAATTTAGAGTCCATACAAACATTACCTAACACCCATTATTTCTCTTTGAGAATAGAACCAAAGAATTTTTCTAACCTTTAGACAATAATGAGGGGTTCTCCCTCAAATGGCTTAAGGGTAACTATTCACCATATGAATTCACATATAAAAATACTTGAAAATATCACATGTGGTTTCATCTTAAATTAAATGAGTGAAACACTTATGATTTGCACTAAATTATTTCATGAAACACTTAGCACCTTCATTAAGTTCAAATATGATCGTCTCTGCTACCACACTCTGATCCCACAACAATATCACATTTCATATAGGGAAATATCTAAATTTTATTATGAGGTTCCATGCATCCCAACATTCAAGAATTTCATAAACTATTGGTTATATCACATTAAGAGGTACTCATAACTTGATACCTTTAATGTCCCCATGACTCCATGCCAAGAAATAGTGCACTGCCATCTATCATGGAACTACTGCCACCAAACCACTTGAGATTCTCCATGGACAAAATGATTCTCAATAGAATGCCTATAGTTTTATTAGTCAATCCCAAACTCAAAATTCCTCACACATAACAAGTTCATACCATCTTGTTCCCATTAGAAGCAACATGTACTTACTTTTCAACCACAAATTACATAAACCCAATGGCCCCATTGATCTATAAAATGTGACTTATAACTTTATATCTTAAGAACTTAGGGTATCATATTCCCTATCTCTCATTTCCCAACCCAACTCAATGTTACATGAGTCTCGGATTACTAGAACAAGGCTCAAATTCCCACCCAATCTTTTGACTATAAACCCAGTATATTAAGGACATTAGGCCTGAAGCATCCATGATGTTTCCATCAAACAATCATGATATCTCTCAAGATTAAATTCTACCCCAAAAAATACCTCAAGAACACCCATTATTTAGGCATAATTTCATCCCAAACCACATAACAACCCTTTCCATGAACCCTCAAAAAAATGGGAAACCATGGGTTCATGTATCAACCAGATCCTTCCCTCATATCTATCAGAGACACCCTAATTAATAACTCCCAGGATTTCTAATCCCTAAAATACGAGTTAAATCATAATACTTCATCAATACCTCTAACGGTATCCTTTAATAGAGGGAAACTAATTCCCTAATCCAAAACCACTATCAGAACTATCTCGCATAACCTGAGAGTTCTCAAGGCAGCCCCATTCTTAAACTACAAACCTCTAAGAAATTCCCATTCCTCAAATCCAATCTAGTGTTTTTCACCATGTTTCATTAATTTTAGACATACCCACATAATATCCATATCAACCAATTCGATAAGACATGTCTAGTAAATTATATAGTCAGGGATCTAAATGACCAATCCCTCTCAAAAGAAACTTTAAACCCAAGGAACCATCACAGAAGTACTTAAATCAAGAATCTATGACATTTACACACCTACGATACACCCTTGTTAGCACCACCCATATAGTAGTCTCATTAAGATAAGGAATCTAACCAAGCTTAATAGATCAAAAATCATACAATTCCAATTTAATCTCTATCATGTCTACCTCCAAATAATAAGATCAAACAGACCCAAAACCGACACTAAAAATGACCTCCCTCAACAAACCAACCACCTATTCATGTTTCTTGATCCCATATTCCATGTCATAAAAAGACCCCGCTCATAGTACCATCATCCCACTCTTGGTCTAATTAACAAAACATAAAATTTCTAGATCACACAAGTATTCTATTACCTCTATATTTTCAATTTTTTAGTTCCTCCATTTCACATATAGAAACCATTATTCAACTCCAAATGGTTTTATTCAATGAGAAAAAATCCATAGTAATTCCAATATATGATAGAAATTTTAATCTTTTTAGTTCCTATTTTGATTTATTCTTTTCAAGGGATACAATTTTGAGATATTATTAATCAATTAATTATGGCATTAGACTCTCCTATTATACATGAGACTTTATGATCTTATCATCACAATAATAAGTTTCAAATATTGGCTAGATTTGTAACCATTAAAAATCTATTAGGGGATGTTTGTTATAGGTTTCTTACTAGTACTTCGTTTAACCAATACCATAATCTAATTTTTCAGGATTCCATTTATCTTACATGATTCAGGTCTTTTCCATTTTCCAAGAATATTTTCCTAGTTCAATTATATGAAGTTTCAAGAATAATTTATAGTGTAAAATACCCATTAAATTGTTATTATAACCCCATTTAAATGAAATTAGTAAAAATTAAATATTAAGAAGCAACATAAACTAATTTAATTAGATATAATAACCCCTAGTTTTGTTAGATATGATTACATCCACAAGTTATAGAGGAAAAAAATTAAAATATTGTATTTATCACCTTATCAGTTCAAACCAACACTTTAATAACCCATTTATATTATCCTATGATTTTTAAGGGGCCAATGAAGGAGTTGTCCAACTAGAGTTACACCATGTTCCTAGAATGATTCTTAAACACCACACCCACTTACCATATCATAAAATGGTAAAGCTCATATGAACTAATAACATGAAACTCAAGTGAACTACTCTAGGTTAATAACAATCAATGTAAAAGTGAAAATAAGGTTCATCAATTCCAACCACCAGCAATATAATTTTTCCCATGTGGGGCTATTTAAATCCTAAGAATGAGAAAATTTACATGAACTAAAAATATCCAAGTATCTTATCAACCATACCTAAATACTAATAAAAAATAAAACTCTGATACAACTACATAAGTCATCACCATGGGTTCCACTGAATTGGTACTCCAAGATGGTGTAAAAAATGGCCTCAAGAGAACATTCTCGTACATTAGAGGTTGTTAAATAGTAACAAGGGTCTATAAGTGGTATAGTGGGGAGACCATTCCCTAATTAATAGAGAGTACAACAGGAAAGTAAATTTGGAAAAATTCAAGTAACACCATAAGAAGATAAAAAAATGGTAAATGATAAAATATGAATATCATCCCACACAAAATCTAAATTATGCTTCATGCATAAAAGGATGGTTAGTGTATAATAATCAAACCAAAAAAGTTGGACCAAAGAAAAAGAAAGGTAAAAAAATTACATAAGATAGCATAACCCTATAGAGTCCCATGTTCTATAACTCATTCCAACTACAGAATCCAAAAAATCCATACAATCATGCAACATAGACCTCAGGCCATACACAGAACATGGGACCTATGACCAATGACCATGAAGTTTGTTCTTAGGTACCAAAGTGCAATATAATCCTGATTTGGGTGTGAGTATAACTCATTAGTCCACCACTAGTAGAGCCTAATGAAAATTTAACATAAAAAAATAGTACAATGGTGTGTAATATAAATGTGAAGTAGTATGAATAATAATAAAATATAGAAACAAAGAGAACCCTATAAATCCATAGGCCTTAATGATGCAATCTAATCAAACACTACCGGCCATGGAAAACACCGATCTCAGAACACATAGGAGGTTTCCTGGCCAAATATTCTTCCAAGGTGAATCACTAAGGTTACAATGATCATATAACTTCATGAAGTCCATATGGCTCAAATGGGTATTCCATTAAAAAATTTCCTAATAATATACCAAGATTGGGTCTGAACTCAAGGGATCACCCTTTACATTCAAAGGCGTATATCGATTGGAATCCAAAGTTCACTTCGGTGCAGTTCACAAAAATATAATTGAATTTAATATGAGGAGATCATCTTGCATCATTCAATAAGGGAAATAATTAAGAATACATGAAATTAATATGTGGAATTAAAAAAGTGTATACATGACACAAATCTAAGGGAGAGATTTCCAATGGAATTTTCAATATTGAATGTCATTAGAATATACTAGTTTCCATGAGTAATTCCAAAACATTATAATTCATTGAATCCAAATGATTATTCACGCACCTAAATTCACATATTTCCATCAAGGAAATTCTAAGATTATCTAAGTAATTCCATCATAATAAAAAAATATGAGGAATCCAAGGAGGTTCCTTAAGGAATTCCAAACACATAAGAATTTCTTAATATTACAACCAAGTAATTATTCAACAATTAAAAATATGGAAAATTCATCAAAACAAGTGAAGTTCCCCATTTGGGTACAATTTATATTTTCATTTTTACAAATTCATAGCCATAAAGAAATTAGTGATATTATGGATCATTATAGAAATCCCACTTTCAAAAACCATTAATCTTTACATGAAATGAATACCTAACTATCCTAATTAATCATCCCAATTCTAAGGGACAAATCTATCTCGCCACTTTAAAGGATTTACAAAGGCCTACCCCTAATTCAACAATCATTTCTAATCCTAGTGGAGGTTTCCAGACATCAATAAGGCTAAAAATATTTCTTAATTTTATTTCATTGATTTGAGGAGCCACCATGGCCACACTTTCTAAAGACAAAATACAATGGAAATAATATGACTTAAAATCCTATGACCACCTAGATAATTTTTTTATTCAAGGATTTCTTGATGGCCTACAAATACTTAAAAGGAATTTTATTTTTCACATCACCAACCATGTACCTAACACAAGCCATGAAATCTAAAATATTTAATTATAAAGAAGGATAATTAAATAAAACATAACACCAAAAGTTATAAAAGTGGGAAACAAATTGGTTTCTCTCTCTATATCAAAATTATAGAAAAAACCTTTCTATAGACCTGTGGTGAACACCCAAAAACATTTCAGGTCAAATCCCTGGCTCAAATTTCCCAAATAATTAATAAAAAATTAATTTTATTAAAAAAACTTAAAATAATTGATTTTGAAACCTATATCCATATAAAGGACATCAAAAAACATGCTGGTCTCATTTATAGATATTCCCTTTAAAATCCATGAAGAATCCCCTTTAGAATCTAGTGATTCTACCAGGCATAGGGGGAATCACAAAAAAATACCTAAATTAGAGAACTGAAAATTTTTAGGAGTGGAAGGAGAAGTTAAGAGGTTTATAGAGGTGAATCCTTACCTCTGAATCATTGAAAAACGAAATTCGAACAACCTAGAATCAAAGGATATCAAAGTTGAGAATATGGGTTCGAACCCCTTGGCTATACACTAAAAATAGAAGCCTAATGAGGGGGGTGGGATTCCCCATAAATCCATTTCGGTAATATTGGTAAATTTACAAAAAAAATACCCAACTATCTAGCCAATCTAGATCTACTGGCTAACTAGTGGGCCACTGGTTGGCTGGTACTTGGCCACCAACTAGTCAGTGGGCCTATAAGTGGCACCAGGCCACCAGAAACCCTATAGTTGGCTATCACCGTATATCCCAACCACTCCTAGATGCCATCATTTCTTGTCATCACCTCCAATCCACTTCTTGAGACCACATACAATTTCCAGAAACACTGTTTTGAGGTTATTTAAATATTGTAATTCCATTTTTATCCTCATTTCAAAATCCATCCCATCTACTATTTAAAATTTTAAATTTTATCATGAACTCTCCTCACCCACATGGACATGAAGCATTACCATGGGTCTATACTACTAAAGTAGTTATTTATCAGTATTTTTTCATTAAACTGTCAATATGGGATAATTTTATGGGTTTTATTATTATTTTTAAAAAGTCAAAATTTATAGAACTAATTATTATAAAACAATTCATGTTAAATTTGATTATGAACTTGAATCAGTGAAACATTTCTAGAATTATAATATCATAAGACACTAATTTTCATGTTAGGAAATTTTTTTCTATGTGATTGGGTAATTATATTTCTAAATTTTCACCAATTCCAAATTGATACAATTTTCTTCATTTCTTATTTTTCTAATTGTATTTAAAGTCACATTCATTAGTGTTATAAATAAATTAGGAGATTAAATCATACTCTATATTATGGTGTTAAAAGAGGAGTCTCATTTCTCAAAAACCAAGGCCACCTATTTGTGCTATATTTTGGATGTGCACTAAAATATAAATTCATGAGATTCATATACACAATCATATGATGAATTTAGAATATATATATAATATATGATATTGTATATATAATATATACATTTAGTTATCATTCTTAAAATTCATAAATAGTATATATATGATATATAATATATTAGATATATAATAGATACATATTAAAATACTTACATGTGATTCAATTGTTAAAAACTCTATCTAAAATGATTTTATTATAATTAAGATAAAGGTTAGTTCATTAAAGATATTTTAGTTTATTCATTGACGTCTTTAAAGAATAATTTACACAATGGATAGTAACACATGGAATTCATTATGAACATGATATTTTGGATTCTCCAATATATATAGAGAAATGTTCTCTTTTTTCGGTGTTGTGTGGATTATGTCAGTTTGATGTTGTTGTGATAATTGGTTTCATGAAAATTTTATAAAATTTTCTCCCATACCTAAGTGTTTTTTATCATTTCTAAATGAATGAATACTCTCCCATTTTGAATTTGGTTATCCTTTTTATATGATCAAGAATCTTTTTACAGTTGTATTCTCTCATAGATAGGAAGAATAAATATGCTCTATTAAGTGATAATCATCATGAATTCTCCAATAATGGATGAATTTGAAAGCTACTACCATGCATTAGTATTTAATGATTCTGATTTTTTTTATGTTCAACTTCTGGAAATTTATATATATTATCTTCGGTTTTTCTTTGGATTTAGCATGGTGAAAATGATTTTTCGGGTTCTTAGAAAATAAATATTAAAAGTATTAAATATTTTAATAGTTTTATGAAAATATTTTTAGATATAATAACTTTTCCTTTGAAAGGAGTCTCGAATGGACAAACTGGAACCATGATTGGTTTGAGAATACATGTTTTATGATAGAAACAATATAGAATTCATTCACATCGGACCCCTGGTCGATTCATACTCGTAGATAGATATTGGATGAATTAAATTATTAAAATTATATATTTAATTTAAATTTTTAAATGATTAAATTTAATCTATACACTATCTAATCCTTTTTATGGATAATTCCGAAGGTTATCATCATAACCTTGAGAGAGAATATCCCAAAGAGACAGATCCACCATTAAGAAGATCTTCCAAAAACAAATAGGGGAGGATTGGGGATCAATGATTGGATTCCACTAAACTCATCATTAACATCAATTAAATAACACTATTCATCAAATATTGATTCAATGATAAATTATGGCTTTGTTATTTGTGAATTATTACCCCATTGATTGAGATTTTGATCATCGATTATTATTTGACATTGAATTATAACTCGACCTCATTGATAATTTGGCCCTATTGATTTATTGTTTTATTTCGACCAATAATTTATTTACGACACTATAAACCTAATAATTTTATATTTCTAATGTGATTTTAGTTATTTTTTAGGAACATAGTAAACACCCATGATTCAAACATTATTAATTTTTCCCATATACCGTCATTATCCATATTCATAGTTTTCTTATAGTAGGATTGAAATTTTACCATGTATTTGATTACAATTATAATCAAACATTAAATTCCCGATTATTAGTTTAATAAGGGAAAAGATGATGATTGTGGGAGTATTGATGATTAACGATGACAAATTGAAGATGAACGTGATTGGGAATGCCCCGAGTGGTGTCTGGCATGATGGATGGATTATGGATCGATTGGAATTTCTATTTTCATGTTATCATTGACCAAAATCGATTACTAGTAGTATTTTCTTTGAGATAGGGGACTTGGAAGTTGGTTTTGGAATGATTTAAATTGGAAAAGGAGGAATCATGAATATCTGGTGATGGAGAAAATTGGGTTCAAAATTCCTAAAAACAGTCCACATTATCAAAAAGAACACATGTCATGTTCTCCCCCCTCTATAGTAGATATTGTTTCTAACCTATTTAAATATCACGGTGTTAGATGGTGGGAACATATTTCATGTTAGACTACAACGAGATGTGATTTTGCATATGGATTATACATATGGGGGCCCGAGTGAACCCGCTCATCGTGTGCCTTGAGTTAATGCCATGTACATGGTTTACACACTCCATTATAGGTAGCATAACATGACCATGGATCATCTTGTGAGTTCATTTTGCATGACCTAATGAAAATCCCATGTTACCCATATTCAAACTATCTACCCCTCATATCTCATTCTATAGGATTCATAATTAGACCTACGAGTAGTCCTTTCAATGTATTATTCCACATAGAATGTGATGGAGACCTTTTTATAAATATCGATGATACAGTGAGATTTATCATAAGTGTATTTATTATTCTATCATGGTTGGTCGAAATTGAGACATGAGTGTGGTATTTAAAGAAGGGTCAGGGTTAGAAACCTCCCAGAAGACATGTTTATGTCAAGACATGGATCCCCCACATCCTTGGTAGAGATAGGGTTTGTAATCCCTGTAACCACTTAAGGTGTAGGTATCCAATCTATGAAGTCTATATCCCATTTTTGAATATCTTCTAAGTAATGGTTCATCCACTAGGCTCGGTGCCCCATCAAACAGGACATGCCTTGGCATGGCATTAGTCTCATATTACAGACTGGGAAAGGTTATTTTAGGGTACTTGTACTGGTACATCACTGACTCTTATAACTATAAAAAGACTAATCAACCATATTTTCATGTGAATGTTGATATATTATTCTCTCTCTTCATTCTCTTTATTCTATGTGTATATCGATTTTTGGGTTTCTTTATACCCTCTTAGTCTTGTAGGTTGATATTACTATTTATTTATATTTCCCCCGCTTTAGTTTTTGGGGTGTCGTATGTGGCATGAATATACTCAACTCTGCATGGTATTTGTTTAGTGACCCATATTTTTCTAATGTAACAACTAAATCATCATCATCATCATTAAATTTTATTCAAGGAAAAGTATAAGGAAGTTAGAGGAAAACAACAAAAACAAAGGGACAAAGCACACCCTGTCTTAGAGAGTCTTAAAGTAGTGAAGACAGAGGGAATCCCCTCATATCAAATTGACCTATTCTTGATTTACGAATGTAATTTTAGGGACACAAGTGGTACTGGACCCATGTTCTTCCAATGAATATAGGTGGTTCACAACCTTGTTTCCCTCCTTCCATGTGTGAGTGACCTGGATGTTCCTATAGAGGAGGGTCTTATATTTCATGATGATATAAGAAACCGACTGTGGGATGGATCCTCTTCCATATAGGGAGTCATATAGAATCATATATTCAATTTACAGTTGTATAAGTACCATGTTGTTATGGTTTCAAATATTGAGGATGGTAAGATCAGCATTCACCTTCACCTGAAGCGAGGTACCACTACCATAATGTGTTGTGAAATCCCGGAGGATACTTCCCTCAGTGTCCCATACCACCCCTCCTTCACACATGTCACCCAATATATAGGATCCATTGGTATTCAACTTGAGGCCATTTTCTGAGGGGATCCGAAGAATACAAAGTCCCTACTTCCAGGGTGTAGAAGGCAGGGCCAAGGGTGAGCCAGAATGAAGGGGACTCAAAGAAGGGGCCTCTTGATTTTTCCCAATGAGAGTAACCATGATCACCATAGGTCTCTTTGTGCTCATAATAATGGACCTACCTATGGGGAGGTAACCCTAATATATTTCCCCATTTATCTCTATCCATAAACACCCGTAACCTAAGAATATGATAACAGAACAAACTGATCTTTCTAGGTCTAAGTTCATTTCCCCCTGAAACCATTTATCTATGGATGGAGCAGCACGATGGGAATATTATGAGATAGCGGTAAAGGTACCAATGAATCTCCACACATTTTAGGTGCATTCTCCTTTGATGAATATGTGATCCATGCTTTCTTACTACTTTTCTTTATAGCAGTGATTGTAATAACAGAGACTAATCCCGACTATTTTAATGTAGTCATTAGTTGGTAATGCATTATGTCGAATCCTTCAA
Source organism: Viscum album (assembly GCA_963277665.1). NCBI lineage: Eukaryota > Viridiplantae > Streptophyta > Magnoliopsida > Santalales > Viscaceae > Viscum > Viscum album. The sequence goes on from OY728121.1 coordinate 359,546,174, forward strand.
ACAATGAAATTATATTTGGCTAGAATCCTTTTTCACCACAAAATCTAATTCCATCCATCATGGGAATCTGGAGGAGATGATAGCCTTCGGAAGTCCTTAATCAAAAATTTAATAGATTTAGAAGGGTTGAACACACATCTGTCCGGATCCACATTAATAGTGATCACATCAAATATTTCTTGTTGGGTCTTTTCCAAAACTGCCTTCATGAAGGACTGATGGAAGCTCTCCTCCTTCAAAGAGATTGATGGGGGCGGGCACCCAAAATAATAGATCATGGATCCTACCCAGTTTTGAAACCAGATGAGAATTTTAACTTCTCCCACAATCCATCGAGCATGATGTTGAAGAGTCTGAATGAGGGGGAAAATCCTAAAACATAGGGGGGAAGCATGTATGCTAACATCATCTGTATTTCCATAGTATTTATGGTTCCCACCCATAACATCACAAAATGTTCATAATCCTACATTCCACATGACAAGATATCTTCTATAAATTGTAGTTATAGCATCCGAATAATTATACCATCTTTTCTTTTAAATAAATGATAACTAAATAAATATTTTTGAATTAAAACAAACTAAAGTTTCATTCAAAATTAAAATAAATTATTTTCTATAATCAATTAAAATTTTGGTAATAAAATAAGTTAAAATATTTAAATTAAATAATTAATCTTTTATGGAATAATATAATTATGGAATAGTAGAAATGTCTTTTGATGAAAATATTTTTAATTTCAATAAATTTTATATTTATACCAGCTAAAATTTATTATCATTCAATGATTCATTATTCTAAATCTACATTATTATTTATAAAGTACAATCCCTTTTGAAGTTATTATTGTTATAAGTTTATTTTAGCATGTAATGTTAATAGTTTTTTCTAATAAGTAATTAATAATATTTTCTAAACATTTTATATTAATTTTAAAGAATAATATTTTAAATTATAAATAAAATGATATTAAATGAACGGATAGTAAAAAAATATTAATATTAGTAGTAATATAATTTAGAAGAAAATTAAACCAATAAATTAATAAGTTTATTTATTAAATACTTCTTGAAATAAAATTTTTTACTGTGTACATATAGGGTCCTTTTTAGATATTCAAAACATAATGTTAAAATGTAATTGGACAACCCATATGCTTAAAAGTGACATGTACAACCACAGCTTAAGTGGGAAAGTAGGTAAACATGGCCAACCCATAAATAGCAAGGTAACCACATGCATAGGAAAGTTAGAGAATAAAAATGGGGTATTATATAACTCGTTGTGACATGCACGTGAGAAAGCATTTTCATGGGTGGACAGGGAAAGGTGGGCTAGCATAGGTTGGCACAAACCATGAGCCTGATGTTTGTAAAGTGTGGGAAATGGAGTAGACCCCATTAAACTGTCATTTGAGCATTAAATGGTAGTGTAGACTTATATAGAAGCATCCAAATGATTGATACACTGATGTTGGATTCATTCATGGGTTGTTGTTCACCTGATTAAAAAACATTAGCTTATATTTGAGCCATCTAATTAGATTAACCCAAACCATTCGATCTTCCTGATGTATCACCTTCTTCCCTCATACATGGAACCTAAAATCATCACTGTCATTTTCTTATTCTCCCAACAAAGGATTTTCCTTTGTTACATTCATGAAATTTACCCATCCTTTCTTGATAAAACCTCCTCCCTCCACCATACTAACCTCATCATTCACATGGTAAGAAGAATCTCCCTAGGACACTGGTCAAATATCGTGTCAATTTTCTTTTTTTTATTAATATATAATAATGTTATCTTTAGTTGTAGAAATATTTAGTGATGCTTTCTTTCGACATCAGTGATAGCAATGTCACCTTTGATGAAATCATTTTATTTGGGGTTTTATTATATGTGTGTGTTTGTGTGGAGTTAGACTATCCTTCATTTTTTATAGTGTTTTTTAGTATTATTCATCGAATTATTTTCAAAAAACAATTTATATTCAAGTAAATGGATTTATCATGGATGGTTGTTTACAAATCGATCTAAATTTACCAAGATCTTCTGCATTCCTCCTCAGTTTACACTGGTCACAACAACATATATGTTATGAATATATACTCTGTATTTGTATATTTCATATTCAAACCATGAAAAATGATTTACATTGTTTTTATATATCTGTATCCTTCAATTTTAAAGCCTACATTATTTTCATTCTTTGTTTTATCATCCAACTATCCATGCTTGGCCTTTCAAAAGATCCAAGTTTATATTTTAATGGATTATTACATAGATAAAATATTAACTAAGTATTAATAATTATATTTTAAGTAAATGTTTATTTCATCAAATATCCAAAATAATCAATCATTGATATTAATATTATTCAAATATAAAATAACATTAAGGTCCATGGACTATAGTTATCATTAACATTTTATGCAAACATGTGATTAAGTGTAATTTTCAGTAAGTGTTTATCAACGATGCCAATGGATGTATTGATTTCTTTTAAAAGTTTGTATTCTCCCCAAGAAAACTTATGAAATTTTTTTATATATTCTATTTTTAAAATAAATAACCTGATATATTTTTGGAAGTATGTTTTAATTGAATTATAATGACAAAGGTTGGCTTTGGAAATTGTTTTAGTTAAAATTTGACACTTGTGTATCGAATGTGATGATGATAAATGTGGAGTGAACTCATAACCTCAAGTATAGGTTATCCTAAAATTGATACTGCTAGTGTCCCCATGGATTTATTAGGGTTCACCAAGAATAACTATATTCCATAATAAAGTTACTATTTCCAAATAACATTTTTAAAATTTTGAAGGAAAAATTTATGTTTACTTCAAAGACTATTATATTTTGAAATGAAATAGTTTTTTAACATGATATATCTTTTGAATGTTTTATACATTATACAAAATGGATATGTTTTTGAAATTCTTGGAATCATATTTTTTTAAATTACTTTTTATATCACATGTTTTGTTTTTTATATAAACTAAACTATTTTCAAAATTGTTTTATAGTATTTCAAAGAAAAGAATTTCACACCATTTTTTAAAACCCCATTCTGAAATTTTATTCTCATCCTATATTTTAAAAATGATTTTAAATTTATAATTAGATGTCTCTAACATGTTTGGTTTCATTTGAGGAGTTATCTCATTTATGTCAGATAGTTTTTTGTATATTTTTTTAAAACTCTGGTATATTGTATGTTTTTTTAATACTCAAAAACATAATCCAAAAATATTCATGGGTGTGAAACAGACTGTATATTTCTCAGATAGATTTTTATAAAAAAAAAAAAAAATATTTATATAGTACCATTTCTAGGTGTCTAGGTCCTGGGCTATCTAATTTGGTATCAAAAAAATGGTTTAGTCAACATTGGAGATTATGGTGTTTTAGTTTAAGGATAATTTAATAGTTAGATTTTCTTTTGATGATTTTGGTATTTATATTCTAGGGTACTTTTATGAAAATAATTTTTTTATCTTAGTTTCCCATAAATTTCTCAAAAATGAGATACAGAAGCTTTTCTTATGTACATCAGAAAAATTACAAGGATGTGATTCCATTTAGGGTGGTCGAGTGTAACATCCCAAGTATTATAGAATATCTCCTTTTTAATAATTCTTTATAAAATGGGTTGTTTTATAAATAAAAAACTAATGTACAATCTAACATAAAAATAAATGATTTTCCATAATAAATTTAATTTTTGGTTAAAAATTATGTTAAAATATTCAAATTAAAAATGTTACTTTTGATTGATTTTTTAATGAATGATATCTTTATCGAAGTGGATAAATACTATTTTTGATGGAAATATATTTATGTTTAATAAATTTTATAGATAAACTATCTAATTTGTTTTCCATTCAATGATTCTTTATGCTAAATCTATATTATTGTTTTTAAAGAATAATCCTTTTCATCATTATTATATTTATAATTTTATTTTATCAAGTAAATTTGTTATTATTTGTAAATATTTTTTTATATTTTTTTTGTAATAATTATACTTTAATTTGTAAAAAAATTGTTTCAAATAATAAGTAAGATAATATAAAATCTTTTTCTATTAAAGAAAATATTAACACACATAGTAATAAAATCTAAGTAAATATTGATGAAATAAAATAATAATCAATTGTACAAAATTTGAAATAATAATGTTAAATATATACATATATTGGTCTGGACTGGTAATGGCACATTTTCATGGGTATATTGTTCATGGTTGGCTAGCATGGGTCTGCACGTTTAATAAGAAAAGTGTTTGTGTAGTGTGGGTATGAGTGTGGACCTCATGCTACTCTCATCTGGTCTATTAGAGAATGAAGTCAGCTGACATAGGAGCGCTTTAATTAGCCCAACATCGATATAGGGTACATTCACAGAATATTGTCAACATTATTAAAAATATATACCTATATCTGATCCATTTTTTCAAATTCACCAGAATTCTTCAATGTTACTGACATATCATATTCTTCCCCCATATGCTAAACCTAAAATATTCATAATTTAATTTCTGAATCTAAATAAGTAGGTTATGTCTTCATTTCATGCATGAACTGTAGTCACCCTTTCTTGACGACAACTCCTCCTTTATCTATACTAGCCAAATCATTCATGAGGAAAGATAATACTCCCAAGAACCCTCATAAAATCATGTGTCATTTTTCTCATTCATATTAAGCACTCACCAAGTTATCCTCACCTGTGTAAATCTGCAACGATGTTTAATTTGGACATTAGTGACAGAAACAACACCTCAGATGAAATATGATAGTTTCAGGTTGAATTAAATGTGTCTGTGTGTGTGTGTGTAGAGGTTTTATGTATGTTATTTTAGGTAGTGGGATTGATTAAACATTGTAGAATGATTTTTTTGAACAAAGAAACTCTATTATAAGGAACTAATTTATCAAGGAAGGTCATCTACAACTATATTTGTATTTACCAAGATCAGATTTCTTCCTACTCAGAATACACCGATCACATCAACACACACACACAAATAAATATATATATTATCAATATAATTCACAACTAAATTGTGATAAATGGTTTCAATTATTTTTAAATACATGTTACTATCAATTTTAAATCCCCATTATCTCTATTCTCAACATTCTTAATACTTTTTAAAGCTTGGAATTCTATAAGAATAATGTTTTTATTACTTTTGGATTATTAAATGGAGAAAATCATAACTCAAAATTAATAATTATATTTTACATAAACATAGAAATATTCAAATTATCCATTGAGATGGTCTTTTATATTCATATTATTTAAATATGGATGAATAATAGAGTTATAAGAATATAAAGATCCTCACTTCAGAAGTTATTTACTATCTAAACACCCTTGAGAAATCCAGTTATAAACTTCCCATTTGGGGTGTGACAGAGAATGTGAGGAAGAGATATAGACAGTCTGATAGTAATTTTCCTCCTCCAAGAAGAAGATTTCTGTAAGGTTTCAAATCCCTTTCCACAAGACTTTATTTCACCAAAAATATTTTCAAATTTCAGGTGGGTTTTAAATTTAAATTTTTTACCCATGAAATGTTATTTAAAATTTATTAACTTTTTTCATGATTATAGGGATGACCATATAATATAGTTATCCTTAACATTTCATAAAAGGATTTTTTAAGTGTAATTTTCATGAAGTTTTCTTCCCTAATGACCATGAATGTATGAATTTGTTTTAAAAGTTTTGATTACCCTTAAGGGAAATTTTTATAATCCTTATTTATTTTCTATTGTGAAAATTAATTATATAAGATATTTTTGAAATTTATTTTTAATGGAATTATAATGATAAATGTGGTAGGATTTTAAAAAAATTATTTAAAAATTCATCACATGGGTATTAAATGTGATGATGAGTAATGGGGAGTGAACCCACAACCTCAAGAGAAATTCTATAAAAAGTGATATGACTAGTGGACTCAAGGATTTCTTATATTCTTTCAAGTATCGTTATATTACACAAATGTGTTAATATTTTCAAGGTAAAGTTCAAAAATTTTAATGGATAAATCCTTGTTTAGTTAAATGGTCATATTACTTATGTATTTTCTTGAAAAACTATATTCATATTTGGAAAATTAATTATTATATTAAATTTATTATTTTTGATATAAAGTGAATATAATTCAAAATATTTTTATTTCATTTCTATGAAATTGACATTTCTCTTTGTTTTTAAACTATTTCCTAGGAAATTTTATGTCTACCCTATGTATAAAAAGTTGTTTTCATGAGATTATTTCATGTTTTTATGGGGTTTGAATTTAATTATGGAGATATCACAAGTGAAATCAAATAGTTTATAGTATAATTTTGGTAAAACTATGTTATATTGTAATTCTTTTACCTAATCTTCCAAACCCTAAAGAGAAAAGACACAAGGGTGTGTAAAATATTGTATATTTCCCTGTAGAATCATTATAAAATATATATATAACATTTTTAACTCTAGATCTGAGATTGTGTGTCTTGTGATTTGGTAATTTTTAGAAAATGAATCAATGGGAAAGAATGTGTTTTATAAATGTTTTCTTAGATCATATATTCATGAATACACTCTGTGGATCCCAAATGAATAAATCAAGAAATATTTTATCATAAAAGATAATTTTTTATTAAATAAAAAAAACTAAATAGTACTCAATAGATGTTTTGGAAAAATAAAGTCCTTTTCAAAAAAATCATTTTAATTGGATTCAAACAATTTTCAAAATTTAAAAACATTTATATCCCCATTAAAAGGTAAATGATATTGAAATTAAAATTTCATGATATTATATTAATTTCTATATTGAAATCAATTCTAAATTGAATGTAATCCAAAAGAAAGATTTGGGTTCCGAAAACTAATTTCCTTGAATCCAAATTTATTTTATTGCTTTTCCACCTCTAGTATAAAATACATAGGATTATTAAAACATTGAACATGAATTTAATTGTGTTAATTTTTTCACTATTTATCATTTATAATAATTTTATTATATTTCTTAATTTCTATTTTTAATAGTTAAATGTTTTAGGTCATATTTTCCTAAGAATATTTTATGTTGTTTTTATTTTTCTATTTTGGTTCAAGGTAATTTATACTAAAGTGATATTAATTCCAAATGAATAAAAAATATAATTAAATATTTTTACATTATATATAATTTTTTCATCATCCATGAAGGTGGTGATAAGAAGAAATAATGAATTGTCCTCAAAAGAGATTAACTGGCCGTTGATAGGACATTTTCAAAAGCAAAGTAAAGATAGGTTTATTATATAAATATTTCATAAATATAGTCATTAAATTAGTTTAAATTATTTTCAATTTTCTATATAATTTATCAATTCATGTTAGTGAATTTTTCATTGAATAAAATAGAGAAAATGGGGAATAAAATAGGAAAATTAGAAGAAAAGATGATGAAAATGTACCCTCTTCTAAGGGTTGCTTCTTTTATATAGTTGTATACTCCTTGAAATATGAGTGTTTGATTACTACAAAACCAACTTAATGACTATAAGGGTATTTGTAGATAGAATTTGGGTAGATATGGTTTTATTTGGATAGTAAGTAGTTTTCAAAGGGAGGGGTGAGGAGTTATTTATACTTGATGTGAGTGGTATTTTTAGGATATAATATCGAATAAATTATTATATCCATGGTAATCCATTCAATAGTAAAACTTTTAAAATTTTAAAATATATTTGAATAAAATAAAAGGATTTTAGGACTTTTAATCACTTAATAATTTTTATTTATTGGTATAATGAAAATTAAAGGAGAAAAATGAAATAAAATGTTTATTTATATGGACACTTTATACCTTCAGACATTGGAAATTTCTTTTTTAGGTTTGGAAATTAAATTTATAATTTTTAAACGACCCATTAGTTTTATTACATTAATTTTTGGTTGATATTTACAATTTGATATTTATTAAGGAATTATTTCATTATCGTTAGGTCATGAAACATGAACAATTTGAAAAAAAATATTTTTTACTATACACATAAAATGAAAGTTTCTCAGAAATATTAAAAAATTCAACTATGGGAAATTTTTATGTCCTGATTCAAAAAATAAAATTAATTATATCAAAATAATATTATATCATAGGTAATTTTGAAACATAAACTAAAAATTATGATTTATATTAAATACATTGGAAGACAATTTATATAAAAAGTTATTATAATTTCTTTGACTTATTAATCTTGGTATTGAATTAAAATATTTATATATTATTAAATTAAGCCTGATAAATATTATTTTTATTAACATTTTTTATTTTCACCTAAAATTACTATTCCTATGGTCAGGATACTTTTCCTAATAGACTGGTTATTATATCTAATAATCAGGTTACTATTATAATGGTCACACAACTATTCTAATGGTTATATTACCTCCTATAAATACCACTTCATTCATTCATACATAACCAAATAAAATTCCTTCAATGGTTCTGTATTATCCTTTTATAAAATATGGATTAGTTTCTTAAGATTATTTTTATAATCTATAGTTTTGTTCATGGTAAGGATGATTCTAGCTAACCAGGGTGATCAAAATTTTCCAATTCTAGTTTTTTTATTATCTATTTTTTCATATTTAAATATTTTGAATTTATTTCTGTTTGTTCTTTGAATAATGTAATGATCTTAATTAATGAAATAAATTATTGGTATTTCTATATTTCATATTTATATATTACTACACAACATAATATAAAACATATTAATTTTGGAAAAAATAATTTATAATGTCTATGACCTTACAGTCCTCCCCACTTCAGAAGTTTCATCCATAGAATCTAAAATCACATTCTTGATTTAGAATAGATAAGGGTACTTTTGCTTCATTTTTTTCTTAGTTCCCATGAAATGTATTTATATTTATGATTTTGTTATAGCACTTTGATAATGTGAGTTGTCTTGTTTTATAGAACATTGTCTCTATGGTCTAATATCATAATCGACTGCTCGCCGTGAGAGAGGTCATGCTCCAATTTTACCACCTTTAGATTTAGTACATTTGAATTTTTAGTTATGTACTTCCTTTTTGGAGATATCTATAACACAGCATGATCTTGAGTAATGTTTGGTGAAAGTTATAGACAATAGGACACTACTCTTATATGATCAAAGGTATCAAAGGGGTTAATATACATATGGAAAAGATTTCATTTCTTTCAAAAACTATATGAATTTTTCCATATTGATAATTTATGGAACACTTGATCTCAAACATAAAATTCTAAGTTCCATGAAAGGTAGCTAGTATAGCTCTCATTCCAACTCAGAGTATATTTTATTTTTTGTTATACGGATTGAACATTTTATATCATTTCTTTCACACAATCAGTTTTAAGTACCCTTAGTTCACCAAATTCATCCCAAAATATATGCGTTCTAAATCACTACCCACAAATAGAATTATATTGATCCATTAGAATACTCAACTAGAAGATTTTGTCAGAAAAAAATCAACTATTGGGAGGTATTGATCCAAACCACCTTTAATTTAATTTACTAGACTCTCAGTATGCCTGGAAGTTTCTGAAAGGCCCTTTAATATTATCCATAAATTAGGAGGTGATAGTACATTATGAAATTGAATTTAGTAATCAAATAGCTTTGAAGACTTATATTTTATTTACAGGTGAACCTTGGATAAAGATCAGATATTATTTAAAGTGGTTCCCCATGCATCCCCACCACTTCCTTTATATATATCTTACAAAGTTGGCCAAGGGAGAAATATTCCCAAATAATGATGAGGTGGCTTTCTTGGAGAGTTTATCCACAACAACCCAAATCATATGAATTTCATCAGATGTCTTTAGGTGACCATTTACAAGGTCTATGGCATTGTTCCCCCATTTACATGGGGTTATAGAAAAACATTCATCATCCCATTGGTCTTCTATCGCCCTACATTATATTTCTACCATACAAAATACTTTTTTTATTATATGGTATCCTTCCTCATGTGGTCCCACCATAAGTACTCTTGAACATCACAAAACATCTTCGTACATCCTAGAAGGATATAGTGGGATTAGTTATGCACATGATCTAATACATCATTCGTTATATAAGGTAATTAAGGAGAAAAAAGTCTAGTTTCAAATATAATGACACTATATTCATCGATTTGGAATATATGAATCTTCCATTATAATATTTATTCTAACTTTAATTGAAGCTCTAGATCTTACCATTGTCCCTACTTCATCTTATCTAGGATAGATGGTTAATAAATCACTTGTTTAAGGTATGATTTATTCTATACCAGTTGGATTTCCTTATTCATCCTTTGTATATCCATGAAGATAGGGACTTTATAAATCCAAATCATGGATAGATTAGTAGGTTATTTTCTACTAATATAATTGAATACCATTTTTCTTTTACAGGATGGTAGTGTGTGGGGAAATGGTAATCTATGGTTTTTAATAAACATCATAACTTATTCATGTTGAGATCCATCGGTGTGAATTTATACATTAGAACATTGTGATTTATATATATTTCACACTTCTTACAGTAGAGGTAGTGCTTCCTTTTTTTCAAAGAGAATATCATAAATACTAATACCAGATATCTCATTATGATGTTATGCACATGTATATTGAAATATCATTAGGCATAGGCTATCACTATATCATTCTACATAAGAACATAACACAAGGTCTTCTTCAAAGAACTAAATTATATCACAAACCCTTCTCCAATTAATGGAGTGTGAGTATAGATGTACTGATTATCCTCTTTTTAATCCGTAATAATATTTCCACACATTATTCCATACAAATTTTTTTTTACCAATATCTATTGCAAAATAGTTAGTGGGATAGAAAATCTTGATAATTTCTTATAAAACATTTGTAGTACCCAAATAATCTATGAGAATTATTGATTTTGGTGACACATGAGGGTTTATTTCATTCCTTAATTGCCTATGTCTTTGAGTAATACAAATAAATTACCTCACTTGTGATAATGTTCCCCAATAATGTGACTTTATACTTTAAAAAGTCACACATTCCAAACATAGTGTTCATATTATCCGAATTTAATGTCACCAACACAATCCTTTGATTCTCTTCATGTTCCTTTCACTATTAAAGTAAATTAGAATATAATAATTAAAAACTACCAAAATATTATCAATGTAGTGAATAAAGACTATATTAATAAAATATATGAATATTTAAGGGGTATTAGTAGGTCCAAATTCATTACTACAAACTCATACTGTCTATAACTTATACAGAAGTTTATCTTCTAAATATATTCCTTCTTCACCTTCAACTTTTTATTTACAGAATAGAGATCCACTTGGAGAAGTACTACGGTACATGAATTTTATTGACTAAATCATCATTCCTTGATAGTGGTTATTTTTTCTTTATGGTGATCTTATTGTTCTCCCAATAATTGATACACAAGAACACTGATCTATCGTTTTTCTTAACAAATATCACCATCACACCCCAAGGTGATGCACTATGTCTCATGAACCCTTTTTATAAATGATCTTGTGGATACATATTTGGTTACTCTCGTTAGATTAATTCCATATTAAAGTTGAATTTGGAGATAATATTGGATACATATAAAAGAAATATTGAGAAATCTACATCCTAGTCTGGGGGAAGGTCAAAAAACTCGTTGGTAAATATATCCATTTATATACTCACAATGTGAATTTCCACATGGTAGGTTATTTTGTTTGAAACACCATCAAGGAATGATATGGTTCTTAATAGGATATCATCACCCTCAACATTGAGGAATTCACTAAAGGATATTCCTGATCATCCATGCATTTTTATAGCTTCATGGGATTTTTGTAATATATAAATAGATTTCCTTTTCTTTATAGTTTCTATGAGCTATATATAATGAAACCAAAACCATTAACATTAAGGTGATAAATTCTACTATGGAAAGGATTACGAGATTCACTTGAGGAATATTCACACAAATGCTAATAATATGTTTCCAACACATGGGTTACAATAATTGCACCATTATGTGTTTTTATAGATATATATACATTATGGTATTAAGGTTGGGATTTAAAATTTCTTGAATAATTAAAATTTATAATTAAATTCATAAAACTAAAATAAAATAAAATCGTTTTCATTATTGATTATATATTAAGAGTGCTTTGTATGAATTCATTTTCATGTTCCACCTCAATTTTGGTGATAAAATAAGCTTTCCCTCAGTCATTTGGCTTTGCTAATTACTGCTTATTATTTAACTCAAAGGCTTTTAGTTTATTATAATAGTTTTAATATTGTCCTTTATCCTTACAATTGAAACATTGAACCATAAGTGTGAATTGGTAGGTTCCTTCCATCCCTCTATAATTTTTGATAACTTATTCATATATCTTATACATTCATGTGTTTGGTGGCCTTCACTCCCACACATAAATAATTATTTTATCCCTTTGAGGAAATTACAATGATGCTTATTCCCACATCTTTAGAATATGTATGGTTCGATCTTTTTACTTATGTGTCACTTTATCCAACATCTTGAATGTTTAGTCCTAACCTCTTATCCCCATTTCCCGGGAACCATTCTCCAAACTAGATTTTAACTTTGAGGGTATATAAAACTAATTATTCATTACCTCCCAAATCCAAAATAGCTATAAACGTTCATAAATTTGGTTTTATACCAATAAATAATCAATATATTGTTATTTCATTATAAATAACAAAATCCTTGGAATATCTTGGAATCCTTGTGAAAGTTTCCTTGTATATTATGAAAGCTTCAACCTTATTTTTCAAAAGAACGTGGAATTTTATCTCTATAAATTTTCAAATAGTTTGAGAGAAATAATTTGAAATAGATAACATCTTATGGCCTTCCTAGTCCATATTATATTTTATCTTCACATTCTTTATCAATTCCAACCATAAGATTATCCTCTCCATCTAAATGATAAATGGCTGAAGTAACATTTTCCTTCTTATAATAGTGGAACATAAAAAAGATCATTTCCATTATGTTAGCCCACAATTTCATGAAAACTGTATCAAGATACCCACTGAATTTCGGTGTTCATTACTGTATAAAGGACATAATGGATAGTTTTTCCTTATTTGGTGATGGTGGATATTCCATGTTGTCCAAGATATTGTTCATAACCCTGGATAATTTTTTAATATTCCCAATGCTATTTTAAACTCTACCACCTATTTCATTGGGAATGTCATTTAGAAAATTATTGAACATTCACTCACATGGTTTTTTGGTCTGGTTTTTCTAGGTTCCTACTATTTTTGAAAATAGAAAAGTTTTGAACATAACATTATTAAATAAAACATGAATAAAAAATTTATTCACCTATGAAAATTAGTTATAAAGTCATATTATATAAGACCCTTATGTTTATCCTCTTCCATAAATTATTATTCTATAATCATGTACATTAATCAGTGTATACATTTTAAGAGGTATAATTAAATAAGTTATATATCCTTCATAATGGGTTCCATAGATCTGGTGATTAAAGAAATAATGTCCCATGGTAGTGTCAAACTAAGTGTTCAACATGGCCTCTTTATCATGAAATAGGCGATGATTGATTTAATACCCATTACACCCTTTTTGAGGTTATTAACCCTAGGTGTATCTATACCAAATCAAAATCCGCATAAAGTATCTAGACATAGATTTTGTTGCCTAGAAACCTCGTCTATTTTAATTTTACATAAAAATTTCCTATTTCTATTAAAATCAATCTTATCCCAATGGTTTTCAATAATTTGTAATATTCCTACTTCCCAAATTAACAAAATCGTAACAATGATAACATATATAGAGACCTAAACATTTCTTATGTTAGAATTATATCATTATTATGGAAAATAACATAATAATATTAATAATACATTCTTGGAAAAAAGGTTTCATATCGTGGGAAAATTTATATCATGCATAAATTATAAATAAAACACCAAAATTATATCAATTATTCATCATAATCATTCTAAAATAAACCATGTACTCTATAGTTAATTTATACTCACGAGGATATACATCAAATAACGGGGGAGCTAAAATCCCAATAAGGGGATGGTTAACATTAAATGAATATGAGACATGAATCAATAGTACACGGGAGAGAATAATTATCATAAGAAATTTGTAAGAATGGGATCATAATAATAATAATGAGGGAATAATTTGAAAATAATGGAATGTAGAATATGTATAAAAATTAAACATAAAAACATAGTGGTCAAATAACATAAGTAGTTGTGGAAAAATCTAGAATCATGTTCACGTAAAATATATGTGCTTAAATTAAAACATCATAATTGTGAATAATGATAGAATCTTGTTCGAAAATAATACACATAATATAAAGTAATATATCACATTACCTAATTAGCTTGAGGGATATATAATTCTGATATCACCCATAATATCGTTAAATTATCATAATAACTCATTCTGCATGGTAATATATCTTATGAAAATCATAGCCATGAAGTAAACCTATGGAAAGGAATCATTTTCATATTGTTTTTATAATGAATAGATTAATGAATAAACCTAGGTTTTCCCTAATGAATAATTTAAGTCATCTTTTGGCATGAGAGATCAGTTCTATTTGATGAAGAAACAACTGGAGTGGATTTAAAGTGCTATTTTGGAAAAATAATATCCTCTCTAGAAATATTTGTATATCTCTTAGAAATAATTTTTACAGGGTATCAACATGCATATTCCCAGAAAACAAAGAATTAATATTCAATGTATATTTAAAGGATATAATAGTAATTTCATATTGAAAATAAAGAGAATTAAGAGATACCCCAAAACAAAAAGCTGGGTTTGAAAATCCTCTTACCATAAATAAATAATTATTTCATCACTTTTCTACCTCTTATATAATAAACATATATTTATAAAAAAATTGAATTAAAATAGAATTATATTCATTTTTTGTTACTATTTATCAATTATAATCATTGAGTAGTACTTCTTACTTCCCATTTTTAATATATATATTTTTATGTCATATTTCCCTTTGAATAACCCATCATGCTTCAATTTTTCAATTTTTGTTCAATGTCATTTATAAATAAGAAAAAAATCTAGAAGGAATAAGTAAATGTTATTACATATTAATATATTATATATAATTCCTAATATAAATCCATGAAGGGGTGAAAGTAGAGATATGTAAATAACCTTGTATACGGTTAACACACCGTTGATAGAACATTGCCAAAAGAGGAGGAAATATTAGCTTGACATATAAGAATTTCAAAAAATTTAGAAATTAATGTTTCTTAACACCCAGAGAATATTTTGAAAATAATTATTAATTAATCTTGGAATATTTTTCTTTGAAAGTAAAGGGTAAAATGAGGAATATAATAGTAAAATAAAAAAATGATGAAAAGTTACAGTCTTCTTAGTATTGCTTCCTTTTAACAGCAATAAACTCCTTGAAATCATAATTTTTTATTAGAAAAAAAATTTAATTAAGGATAATAAGGGTATATTGAGATATAATTTTAGAAAATAATATGATTTGGTATGTGTATTTTATGTGGTTTTCCAAGGTATTGGTGAGGGATTATTTTTACATGAATATAAGTGTATTTTTTGGATAAAATATTGAGTAAATTATAATATTCAATTTAAACCTTCTAGTTGTAAATTTTTTTACATGATGAAATATATTTAAATAATATAACATTATTTTTTGGATTTTAATACTTTTATAATAATAATTTATTACTTTAATCAAAATTAAATGGGCAAATGTAAAAAAATGATTATTTAAAGGCACACTTTTGAATTTTAGGCATCAGAAATTATGTTTTAGGTTTGGAAATTAAAGTTATTTTTTTTAAATGATAATTTATCTTATTAAATTTAATTTATTATATTATAAAAAATTTAACATTTATTATGTAACTATTGCATCATTATTATGTCATAAAACCTGAGATATTTGAACAACAGTATTTCAATTATTCATGAAAAAATTGATGTTTCTCATAAAATTATTAGAAATTATATATTGGGAAACGTTGATGTGGTGATTATAAAATTTATATTCATTTAATAAAAATATTTTTCAAACATAGGTTATTTTAATTATTAATATATAAAATATAGTTTTTATGAAATACATTTGAATACAATTTATTATAATTATTCTTATAATTTATGCCAGTTATTAATATTGTTATGGCATGAAAGTATTTATATTTTATTAAATTTATCATGATATATATAATTTTTATTATAATTTATTAGTTTCAGGTTAAATTACTAATCCAATGGCCGGGTTTCTATTCCTAACTATTTGGCTACTATTCCAATAGTTGCATTTCTATTGAAACTATCATAAGATGGCTTATAAATACCTATTCATTCCTTTATAAATCATTCGTAGAAATTGTTATGAAGTCTGTATATTTTCATTTTCTAAAATATTGATTGTTTTATAATATTTAATTTTCTTTTAAATTTATTTATTTTTGTGAGCGATGATTCTAGTACATTTGGATGATCCAAATGTTCCCATTATAGTTTTTATAATTTCTATTTATATCATATTTTAATATTTAAAATGATCACGGGTTTCATTGTTGAATAATATAAGTATATTCATTAATGAAATGTAGTCTTGGATTGTAAAAGGGTTTTACACATATAATATTATACAGTATAATAAAAAACATATTATTTTAGGAAACAAATATCATTTATAAAGTTTGTTTCATTAAGTTTTATCCACATGTGATGTGTCTTAATGTAGATGATAGGTACTTAGACGGTGAATTTAGTTGTCAAGGTGTTGGTTGAGCTCAATAATACTTAGTAACAGGGATAAAAGGTGTTGTTGGGACACCCTTTATTAGTTTTGGTTGGGAGTGTATTTTTCTATATTATACTTTGGGTAAAAAAAATATTACAACATATTGGTTGTTGTATAGGTTATTACATGAATTGTTTCCTCTTGAGATCGTATAACATTATTTATCCTCCATGGTTGTGATGTACATGAAGGTATGTGAGATGATGTTCTTAAGGAAAATGACTCCCATATATGTGATATGCTTAATTTAAACTAGTATCCATACCTTGACCATTTAGAGGTAGGATTGGGGATTCACTATTACCATATTTTTTGTCTATGTGGTGACCTTGTGAGTTGGGTCCTAAAATAGTGGTATCATATAATTTTATCATAAGGATGGTGTTTGGAATTAATTTTTTTGTGAGGAATTGGTTGAAAAACATATTGTAATTGTGTTGAAGTTTCTTGAGTTTTGATTTTACATTAGGGAACCTAGTAATGGTATAATGGTTTATTTATCCATACATTATGACTCTAATAAATAATTTTTAGACTTAATATATTAAGACACTAGTATTAAGAAAACTAATGGCACATTCATCATATAGGATGTTGTCTTTGAATTCTTTTTCCATCTTAATTAGAATCCCCTAATATTCTTATTTAACAACAAAAAATCTGGTTAACTTTTGAGATTTCACCATGATTAAATCCAACCAATATTTTGAGACACAGTTGTGATGTTGTTCAACTATGTTATAAGGCTTCAGTGCAAGGTTCTATTTATGTGGTGTTCCATCCATGTGGGCATAGAGAAGTTCTTCTACCCATTAATAAACGCAAAAATCCACCCCATTAGATCTTGTTGATGTTCATGTTCTCATATAGGTGATGATTGTTCTAGTATACCATGATTATAATGTGTTTGGTATAATTACTTTACATGTGTTTAGGTGGTAGATATTTCCCATGTTTCATTATGAGATAGTCCCTTAGGTAGTGGAATACTAGCTAGAGTCTATATACTAAGTATTTTGATTCATGAAACCCATGATTGATCAGATGGTTGTGCTCACGAAGATTCTTTTTTCATAGATTAGTAGGGAATTTTTGGAGTCAGGTTTCCCAAATCCATGATGATTTGACACTCTTATAGAAATAGATCCATCATATATTTCACAATGAGTATTATCCTTCCACCAGATCTCTATGAGGAATAAAAATATTCTAGAGTAGAGGTTGGGTAATGTGAATATTGTGAAGTACACATTTAGGTTCACTAAAATCACATGATACTCTCATATAGAATTGAATTGTTCTCTGGTTTCATTTTCTCCAGTCACCGGCTCCGGTGGTGTTGGATGGTGTTGAAGATGACGGTACTTCAATCATGGAAATTTGCAAGCGATGATTGTAGATGTAGGTGACAAGAATACGACTTTCGCGGGTGGCCCTTGGCTCGAGGCCTCCTCGGGTTGTGTGTTTTGAATTTCGAATTTGGTCTGAACTTGTATTTCGTTATCCAGCGTGAACTCTGTGGTTACCGTTTATCCTCAGAGCAGATTTTTGAAAATAAAAAATATAATTTTCAGTCAGTCAATCATTTAAAAATGATCATGGTAGTGGCAGTTTCACAATCAAGGATTTTCTATTGTGTACAAGGTGCACCCTTAGTATGTAGTCTTTATAGAGGATTTAGTGAAGCTCTAGGAGGAGGAGCTATGGATGGAAGATAAAACTAAAAACTACTTCTCCCACTACTCCCAAGTTGTACAATCTATCCTCCTATGTCTCTTTTCTAGGAAATGGTTAGTTGTAGGCTATATAGGGATATAATTATGTTTCACATTATATGAATCGAGGTATAACATATGTCCTCTTTACATTTCCGCCAGTACTTTTAAAATATTAGAGAGATTCATTATTTCATCACCTTATCCCTTTTGGAGAGATTTATAACCATATTGATCTTTATAATATCAGTTTTGGTACGATATTAGAACAGGAATTGATACAACTATCTCACACATTTTTTTTATAGAAATGATTAATCCTATGTAGAGAAAGATTCATATGGAACCTATTAGTAGTTTCAATGAATCCATATTACATCATTCTAGGTATTTGTTTTTTATTAATTGTACATTCCCAAATATAATAGGGATAATAGTTGTTGTTGGTACACCCTTTAGTAGTTTTGGTTGGGTGTGTATTTTTTCATATTATACATTTGGTAGAAAATTTATTCCAACACTGTGGTTGTTGTATAGGTTATTACATGAATTGTTCCCTCTTGGGATCATATAAATTTATTTATCCTCCATTGTTGTGATGTGCTTGAAGGTATGTGAGATCATGTTATTAAGGAAAATGACTCCCATATATGTGATATGCCTAATTGAAACTAGTATCCATACCTTGACCTTTTAGAGGTAGGATTGGGGAGTTACTATTACCATATTTTTTGTCTATGTGGGGACCTTGTGAGTTGGGTCATGAAATAGTGGTATTATATAATTTTATCATTTGGATGGTGTTTGGAGTTAATTTTTTTTGTGAGGAATTTGTTGAAAAACATAGTGTAATTGTGTTGAAGTTTCTTGAGTTTTGATTTTACGTTGGGGAACCCAGTGATGGTATAATGGTTGATTTATCCATACACTATGACTCTAATAACTAATTTTTAGACTCAATATAATACGACACTAGTATTAAGAAAACTAATGGTACATTCTTTATATTGGATAGTGTCTTTGAATTCCTTTTCCATCTTAATTAGAATCCCCTAATATTCTTATTTAACAACAAAAAATCTTGTTAACTTTCAATATTTCACCATGATGACATCCAACCAAGATTTTGAGACACAGTTGTGATGATGTTAAAATGTGTTATAAGGCTTTAGTGCAAGGTTCTATTTATGTGGTGTTCCATCCATGTGGGCATAGAGAAGTTCTTCTACCCATTAATAAATGCACAAATCCACCCCATTAGATCCTATTGATGTTCATGTTCTCATATAGATGAAGACTGTTCTAGTATACCAAGATTATAATGTGTTTGGTATAATTACTTTTCATGTGTTTAGGTGGTAGATATTTCTCATGTTTCATTGTTAGATAGTCCCTTAGGTAGTGCAATACTAGATAGTGTTCATATAATAAGTATTTTGATTCATGAAAACCCTGATTGATCAGATGGTTATGCTCGAGAAGATTCTTTTTTCATAGAGTAGTAGGGAATTTTTGGTGTCGGGTTTCCCAAATCGATGATGATTTGAAACTCTTATAGAAATAGTTCCATCACATATTTCACAATGATTACTATCCTTCCATCAGATCTCTATGTGGAATCAAAATATTCTGGAGTAGAAGTAGGGTGATATGAATATTGTGAAGTACACATTTAGGTTCACTAAACTCACATGATACTCTCACAATATACCATGATATGAATACTTATAGGTGTAAAATTTTGAGTAGGGACTCTTTATGGACATTCAAGCTAACATTGTATATCTATATATTGATATTTATTTTTAGGGCTCTAGAGAAGTCCTTGAGAATAAAGATATTAATGGAAGATGATCATATTGATGTTGGAGATAGAAATGGATATTGTGAAATAGATTTCTGTACTTATATCAATATATGGAAGATATCACATTCATATAACAATGGTTCTTCATGTAAGAATGCTTAGTATCTAGAATTAACATCACAAGGATCCCACTCGGGGTCCAGTTTGTCCTGAAATAGATAGTTGTATGCCTTTTATAGTTAAGATCACATGGTTGATGGTTACCAAAACTATAGCAGTGTTGAATTGGATAGTTCATGTAAAAATGATCATGGTAGTGGCAGTGTCACAATCAGGGATCTCCCATTGTGTACAAGGTGTGCCCTTAGTATGTAGTCTTGATAGATGAGTTAGTGAAGCTCTAGGAGGAGGATCTATAGACAGAAGATAAAACTATAAACTACTTCTCCCACCACTCCCAAGTTGCACATGCTATCCTCATAGGTCTTTTTTCTAGGAAATGGTT
Source organism: Viscum album (assembly GCA_963277665.1). Classification (NCBI taxonomy): domain Eukaryota; kingdom Viridiplantae; phylum Streptophyta; class Magnoliopsida; order Santalales; family Viscaceae; genus Viscum; species Viscum album. The sequence goes on from OY728121.1 coordinate 359,567,132, forward strand.
ATTTGTTGGCTATATAGGGATATAATTATATTTAACAGTATATGACTCGAGGTATAATATATGTCATCTTTACATTAGCACCAGTACTTTTAAAATATTGGAGATATTCATTATTTCATCACCTTATCCCTTTTTAAGAGATTTATAATCATATATATCTTTTTTATATCAGTTGTGGTATGATATTCGAACAGGAAGTGATACCACTATCTCACACATTTTCCGATAGTACTGATTAATCCTATGTAGAGAAAGATATATATGGAACCTCTTAGTAGTTTAAATGAATCCACATTACATCATTCTGGGTATTTATTTTTTATTCAGTGTACATTCCCAAATATAATATCACCACATGAGATTTAGGTTCTTAAAGTTGGATGAGATAAGTTTCTCCTTCAATGGATATAATACCTTTATGTGGAATGAGCAGGGGCCTCAGTTGGAAGCTATAACAAATCTATCATCAGTCGGTGAGTGGGGTCTTCATACTCCAAAAATCTAATAGTAGTGGAAGAATATATATACAAATATACCCTTAGGATGTTTTGGTTTACCAATGTGGTGGAAAATAAACTCAAACATTTCCTGTCACCCATAGGGTTTGACAGATATGTTTTGTTGAAAATTGGATTGCCCTTTTTGAGGTCCGATAGATGAAGGTGGAATTAGAGGACCTTCTTGAGAAGAGTTTTATCAAAACTATTGTGTCCCCTTGGGAAGGTAAAGTGTTTTCACTAATTAAATGGATGGGGGCTTGAATTTTTTCATTTGTTAAATGATCTTGAATCAAGTGACAATTTAAATTATGTGCCCCATAAAAAGTAATGATGAAATTTTTGACTTGATGAAGTTGTGACATGGTTCAAGAAGATTCAATTCAACTCCAAATTCCACTAATTATGGGTTCTAGAATATAAAATTTTGAAAATATAATTTCAATATCATTATGGGGACTATATGTTCTTACTAATTCCTTCTAGTGTGACAAACGACACCATTATCATCCTCAGTCTTTTGAAATATATCTTTCACCATTTATTGGAATTGTTTATGGTTCTATTTATCAATTACATTATATATTAATCTACATTAAATAATAATTACATCCATTAATTTTTAACATTCCTTGACATAATTTAGGATAATCAGTTATAATGTAAGATATCGAAGTTTCAGTTCTAGATTTTAGGTTCACTTTCTGGGGAATGTCATCTATGAACATGTTGTAGTGTGGAATTTGGAAAAGATTGAGGTAGTTATAGTTTGGTACCCAAAAAAGATCATATTCATGGTGAAAATTTTACTTACTTTGGTTTTATACTATTAGAGATTTACAGAGTAATTTTATAGATTGTTTACTCTTTGACTACGTTAACAAAAAACAGAATTATTTCTCCTGGACTAAGAAGTTCTTACAAGCCTCCATGATATGGAGACATATGTTGACCACTTCTCTTATTTTAGGACTATTAGAGGAGATAGTTGAGTATGTGATGTTCTCTTATTCCTCTAAATCTGGGATTAGGTGTGTGTTGATGCAGAGGTAGTTGGTAATTTCTTATAAGTATTGTTAGTTAAGACCCCATGAGAAGAACTATGTGACCCATGAAGTAGAGTAGACAATAGTGATATTGAACCTAAATATGTTGAAGATTATAAATTAAGGTGAGTGGTTTTTAGTATACTCTAACTAGTGAATTATTAGGTATATATTTTCCCAAATAAACATCTACTAGAGACCAAGATATTTTTTTAAGATCCTACTAGACTATTACTGCAAGAGAGTCTCCACTCTAGGGAATGGAAATGTTTTGATAGAATATTTTAATAGGGAATTTTACTCACACATTATGGATGAGGGGATAGTGTATATGGCATCATTATATTTGACCATTTTGGAGAAGAGATGGATATATTAACTCTAATTGACGTTACTGACTCCAAAAATTCTCTAGCATGTGAGAGAGGAATAGTTTTGTGACATCTAATATGAAGTTATGTTCAAGGAGACATCTTTATGAGATACACCAGGTGTGTTTTTTTAATGTGGGGAGAAATTCATCATTTACCAATTATGAATAGTATTTATTATTGTGATGTATGATGAGGTGTTGAGGATTTTTCATGCCACCCCTTTAGAGGTGTATCCTAAAGTGACGAAGATGTTTCAGGGCCTTCGATGGATGTTTTGTAATGGGGTCTCCATGGACAATGTGAGGCCACTATGCTATTTGGAAATTTTTGATCAACCAATAAACAAACTCACATTATTACCATCTAGGAGTAGGTTTCATTGAAGAGATTAGGGTGCTTTTATGTATGAGATACCATCCTACTTCATGGGATGGCCTCAATGATTGTCTCTGATTGAGATCATTAGTATATTTCATGACTGTAGAGTGTTTTGTAGGAGGATTTCAACACCCAGATATAGATGTGCTTGACATTCCTCCCCATGATAGAGGAACAGACTAAGAAAAAAATCTAGTTTTTAAAATATATGATGATATCCTATGTGTCAGTCTTTGGTCAAAGTTATAAGGATCAACTACCTTTAGTGTAATTATCTTATAATAATAAATATCACACCACTATCAACATAGGACCATTTGGGGATCAGTAAGGAAGACCATATAGGTCACCCTTGCAGTGGAAGTAAAAAATAAGAGTCATATCTTATGGGACCAAAGGTGGTGAAGCAGAAAAAAAAATAAAGTTTAGATGTTCTAGGCGTGAATAAATTTTACTCAAAGTTAGAAGAAATCTTATTCAGTCCAAAATTGTTGGCACTTGATGTTAGATCAGGCTTACCATGTGTTCATGAGAGTCTCGCCACGAAAATTTTTATGAAGGTTTGTTTAGGATTGTATGTTGTCCTTAAGGTTGATTAGGTTACTCAAGATAATTAATAGGGTTAGTTAGGTTACATATTTCTTGGATCTACCCTCATATTTGGACAGAGTTCATTACATCATCAATTTTTTATAGTTTATGAGATACGTGCATGACCCATCACACATTTTTTATTGGGATGATCTTTAAATAATAAATGGAGTCACATTTTCAGAGTTCCCCAGTGGATATCAAGGATCACTGGGAGGTTATCCTTTTTGATTGATCCATCCTACTAATATGGATTCTTTAGAAGCATGGGAACCTCTAGGAGATATAATGAGAACATCAGGGCCATATGTGGACTTAGTATACTCACATTTTTAGAGGGATTTTACATTTTTGTGAGGTAATACTTGAAAAAAATGATAAATTAATGAACCCTATATTTTTTGTCAGATTCATATGGATATTTTAATATATTATCATGGGTATTTCTTCGAATTCTTCATGATGTTATAGGTGTTGTGGGACATAGAAATTAAAATTTTATTAATTTTAAAAATATTTAGTTACATGAGTGAATGTTTTTAGAAATAATGGTTTTAACATTTAAAAAAGTCTTAGATGTTGAAATAGGGACCATAATTGGTTTTATAACATTGGTTTTACCTAATGAATGACATAGAGTTTGTTTTCATCAGTCCCCAATCAGTGCACAAAAATAGGTAGATATTAGAGTCATTAACTTAATTATAATAAATAAATGATTTAATTTATCCAACTGAAAAACCTAATATATGACCTATTTAAACGTCCTTATGGTAAATTCCCAGGATTAGCTACATAAACCAAAGAGAGAATCATCAATGAGTGATATATCCACCGCTGAGAGTTTCTTCAATGAACAAAAACAAGGGTATCAGGGATCAATTTTCGAATTCAAAAAAACTCTTCATCGACATTGATGTAGATATTTTATTTACCAATTATTTATCCAATGATGAGGTACACATTTTTTTATGAATTATTTCATCATCATTTTATATTTTGATCATCAATTATAATTCTTCTTTAAATTATTCCTCTATCCCATTAATAACATGGAAGAGTATTTATTTTTGTCTTTTTCCCTCAATATTTGGCCAGATTGCAAAACTAATCCATTTATGTGATTCTTTCAATTGAAGCTGGTTTTACTGATCTCAATGAAAACATAATATTCTCACTTTATTGATTATTCTCCCCCACCCCTCACTCTTCTTATTCATCATTGGCCTACACTAGGCTATAAATTCAACCATGTATTTGGATTGAATCACGATTGATCCTAGGATTCATGATCCTTAGTTTGATCATTGAAAATAAAATATATATAAGAGTTGCAATGATAAAAAAAAGAAATATTATTAGAGGAATGAGACATAGAACTTACCATGTTACGTGTGGAACAATATATACTACATGAAAAGATATAGATTTATATTTTCTAGTTACCATGGACTGAAATTGATGATCTGTGGAAATACCTTTGAAATAAGGGTGTTAAATGAAGTGTCGAGTGGGATTGAAGGTGGAAAAAGGTGGAATTAGGAAGATCTACCAAAAAATATATCCTAATTAAAATTTCCTAACTAGACATTTTGTGTTCTGGAAGAACACACATAATAGAGTCTTTCTTCCATGGTGTCTAGGGTTTTAGGCTATGTTAAATATCTAATGGTCTTATAGAAGGTCCACACACCATGTAACCCTAACTGGCCTATTATTTCGTGTATAGGGAGTACCCAACTAGTACCTTAGGAGGTCCCACAAGTCATGTGAATTTGATCACACGATATGTACATTGTTTCCAAAATTCATAATGGGTAGTAGGATATGACACATGATCAACATGGGATTACACCACATATACCCCGTGGGATATGTTTTATACCCCTTTTTAAAATGATCTACCTCTCATATATCTTTATTTAAGACTCATAATTAGAACCATGAGTCTTACATACTTTTTAGTATTACACATTCAACTTGATGGAGATATTTTTTTATATCATAGATTTGATAATTGGAATAGTGAGTATTTATCTCCTTCTAGTATAGTTGTTTAACATTGACTCCCAAGTTTGGTCTCTAGAGTGGAAGCAGGTTTGGAACCCCCTGATGACATGTTTATATCAGAGAATGGGACCCCCAAATCCTTGATAAATATTTGGCCAGTATCCCCCATGACCACTCTAGGTGTGAGTCTCCTATATTTGGATTCAGTAACCACTCTTTAGAAAGACTTATTTTGGTGAATCTTAGTACTACTCATTGACAGTGATCACAGGAAGTGTGGGGATCGATGCTTGGGAGCATAGTCCTATCTCTTCTCTGTATATTATGTTGGGATTCCCTTCTTCAATTTCAACTGGACATATATTTTTATCCTTCACAGTTTTTTTATATTTTTTATTAATAAAATTCGATTATTCTATAGGATAATACTTTTATTTGTTTCCTCTTGGGAAATAAAAACTATAATTATCTTGTATGGTTGTGATGTAATTGGAGGAATTTATATATACAAGTTAATTAAGGTAAGGCCTCCCTTGTCTATTATATTCTTACTCAGGTCTAGTCACTAGCCCCAATCTTATTCAAGTTAGGATATGGGAGTCACTCTTTACTTTCATCCAATCTAGGTGAGGTCTCAGTGGGATGGATCCTAAAAGAATACGAGATAATATATTTTAAGATATATTAACAAATTTAATTTATTAATTATAGAATGAACATTGTTTGATTTTTTTCCACAACCAATTATCATAATATTATTTACAAATAGATCAGTGGCATCTGAACTTTTTTCATTATGATTTAAACTTGTTTAAAATAATAATTTTCAAATACCATCTTGTTTCATCATTTTATAAAAATACTTACAATATATTTATGGAGCTAAAGTTGTATGAATCTAAATATAAATTACCATTACATGAGGAAGATATAAAGAGGTAATACCATTACATATATTTATTTCATAAAGCTAGTTGTAGGTTACCCTTATATTGGTAGTATTATAAAAAGGTAATATTGATTTAAATTTTCAAAGATGGTATTTCTTAATGTTTGTTTATTGCCACCCTTACAGAGATTTAAGCCATGTAAGGGTATTTTAAATTTACCCTTACATAGAGTTTTTATATAAAAATACAGAGATATTATTTTTACATAAATTGTGTGTGTGTAATGGAAAATGGAGGTTACCCTCACACTGAATATAGATTCTTCATCAGGGTAAGTATAATTGTTTAAAAAATAATTTTTAAAACATATAATGATTGAAATATTTTTTATGTTTAATAAAATATTTATAAATCCTATTAAAATAAATCTATGGAATAGTTAATTTATAAAGAATTAATTAATTAATTACTTATAAAAATATTTGCAAATAATTAAATAACTTTTTAGAATCAATTTATTAACAAATAAAAAATGAAAACATTTAAAGTACCATTTACAAAATTATACGACATTATTTTGGTTTAGATAAAAAATTATTTAGAAATCATAATTGGTAATTTATGAAGTGTTTATAAGTTAAAAAATATGTGATATGTATGATATCTAAAATAATTTTATACTTTAAATTGAATTATAAAATTTTTGTGATAAATGAAACAATATATAAATGTATTACGATAAAAAAATAAGATAGATTGAATAAAAAATTAAAATTAAGATTATTATATTCAACTAATTTATAAAATGTTTATAATTTATATTTTTTTTGAAATTTTGATGAATTATTATTTGTGTATTGGAAAATAAAAGAGAAAGTTTTTTTATTTTTTGAATTCCTTTGATATTAGAGTTTATTCAATTATTTAAAAAATGTGAATATAGTTTTTATTTTATGTTTATCTATTATAATTATACTAAGAGCCTGATCCCTACATTATATACTAGATATGAATGTATTATATTTAGTTTTCACCTACCTTGACCATGGTGTGTGATTTATGTTACGAACATAATAATAGTTGCGGAATTAAATTTTTGAAAATTAGATCTTATAATTATCATGAATTTAATTCTCTCTTGAGTAATGTACCATGGAGTAGGTAGACTTGGGTTCAGACCACCTACTGACCTCAAAGAAATTCCTTGCTTAGAACGGAGAATGGGTTTGGCTATCTGTCGTTCTAGTCTTACTCATGTGTAAATTTTCAATCCTATATAACTCTAAGCCTTTAAGTGAAATGTTCATGTTAATTTGGAATATTATTCACTTGGATATGTATCGATATTTATGGATTCTTTTTTGGTTAAGTAATAAATTTTTTTAGGTTTTGAGAAGAGTTACAAATTAATGTGGTATGGACAAATTAATTTTGTGACTGTAATAGAAATTCCAAAACTCTAAAATTGTAACAATAGATCCATATAAAGGGATAAATCATGAGAAGATAAACATTTTATAAGATGAAAGAGTTGTGAATTTATAATTAATTTTTGGTATATTAAATTGGTGAGACAAAAAAATCCTCTTAATACTAACTGTGTGATTACTTCTGAATCCAAACTTGTCATGACCTCGATCATCCAAAAAATTAGTTTCATTCCAACTTGGGGATCCCCTGTATTATCTTGTGTAATGTAATAAAAATAAATTGTGAATCAAGATTATTTAACTCAGTAATTTCATGTCATACCAGTATTCCCTTATATTCTCTTGTGTCAGCTTGTTTTTTTAGGTTTACTTTGGGTTACAATTTGATGGGAATACCCAAGGGTAGGAATAGTACATGAATAGACTTGGGTATTATCAATATGATGGATATGGAAAAATATTTTTCCACTAAACTATTCACAAATCAAAAATGTTGTGATTAGGATGAATTCCAACCTAAATAACTAAAGTTATGAGTTTGATGTCAATGTGGGGTCATTTCTTTGAAAAATATGGATCTTATCTGAAAAAATTTATATTTTGTATGTGGATTCCATTTTTAGCGTGTGAATTTTAATTTAATTTTATTAATGGAAAGATATGACACATGATAATCACCCTAAGATATTTATTTTTTATAGATTATGGTATACTTAATCATAATAACATTGATATATATAATAGGCATGAACTATAAAATAAGTAATGATTGGTGTCAATAATTATGAAGTGTTCTCAAGGATAAAAATTCAGAGTGCCAAAATGATAATGGTATAGAGATCGTTTCTACTAACTCTAACTCACGGGTATTAGATACTTATTATGCATCAATCCTTTTTTTCTAAAAAAATTAGACTTATATATAGGAGGGAATTTATAAAGAGTAAAGTATATATTTTTTTGTTAAACCAGGTTAAATACCATGAGAAGGGGGGTTGAATCAAGGAAATATTGACTAATAAAAGATCCCCTTCAGATCAAGTTTTATCTTTAAACAAATTACTCTTCTTCAAGGACACATATGTCTTCCATTCCATATTCTACAAGGGTTCTATAAACTTTATCTAGTGTCATCTCTTTAGGATATTTTTCTTTTATTACTGAAACATTCAAATTAAACTGAAGTGAATGTTTCCTCAAGATACGCCACACAATATTTACATCTTAAATAACTTCCCTAAGGCCATGTATGTGTTCCACTACAAAATTTAACCTATAAAATAAAGCATCAAGAGGCTCATTTGGGTTCATTCTTATATTATCATACTTATTCCACAAAACTTGCACCCTTGCCACCCTTTCTCAGAGCATTGTGTGAACATAAATGAAATCATGCATAGGAAACAATGATTTTACTTGGTTCACCCTCATTGGGCTACGTCCAAAGAGAAAACAATGATAATGTGATGGTTTACCAAATCCACTAAAAAACTGTTATTTATAATGTTTGGAATGGACTCATTGTCCCCCCTATTTTATAACCAAACATAATTTGAAAGATCATTTCTCTCTTAGTTGAAGTGTGATAACTGAGTCTTCAGAAGATCCACTCAGAGTTTATAGACCTGTAGGTCCCTTGATTATTTGTAATAAATACATCCTCCACTGTATATAGATGTTATATTGATGTCCCACTATCATCCACTGATTAATACCAATTTACCATAGAACACTAGGAAATCCCTTTTAAAATACTTACTCAAAGTACACTACCTTCAATAAACTCTTTATTTCACTAAGCTGAAACAAGTCTTCGTGAATCTCTCTATTTCCCAAAGTTCAAACTAGCCTTCACAAAGCTACATATTTTTCAATGCTCAAAATATCCTTGGTGAAGCTCCCTATTTCAAAAAGATCAACTAGATTTCTCAAAGCTCCTTCCTTTTCACAAATCTCACTTAGCCATTTCTAATTCCCTTAAATTTCTGAAGCTCAGATCCTTCAGTTGGCTTTTATAGCCTTCATGATCAACTTTTCAAACCACCTTCACGAACCACATCTGAAAACCACTTTCACGAACAACATATTTGATCCACCTTCATGAATATAGAGACCTATAGTTCTCATTGGGTCTTGAAAAATATTTGGAAGGGGCTAGAGGCCTTTTTATAAAAATTTACCCTAATTTAAGAACCTTTAGGGCCTCGTCATCAACATTTCACAGATCTCCCATTTCTCCATCATAAAGCTCCCTTTTTCTAGAAGCTCCATGGACATTTCCCATTCCTTATTCTTGTTATAATCATGGATCCTTCCAACAAAAACATCATTTCACCTCAATGCACCACTCGCAACACTCCACGCCATTTCCATTTTGTGATGCTAATTGTACTCACTGATCTCACCATAAAAATCCTTTAATCCTTCACAAAACACTCTTAATGAGATCTATCATTTTGATACTCATTCCTTTTTCATTTTTTTAATAGATATTCAAGGAAAATAATATTACTCAATTCTATGAAAACTCCAAATTTTGAACCCCAAAAATTTGCAAACATAGGTAAATTATGCCACCTTAGACACCTACTTCAAAAAACACCAACCATCCTCATTCCTAATCATCTGGATTTGTTAACAAACAAAATCACACCAAAAAACACCAAGAGGATTCCTTGGCATAGTTTCTTCCAAAAATCTTCATTTTGGTAATTGAGAACGTTTTACTTCATTTTAAGTCAATAATTATGATCTAAATCAACCTAGCATATTATTCCTTTAATTTTAAAACTATTATTAAGTTCTCTCTATAAATAAAAATTTTATTTCTATATATCGTTTGTAAAATATGGGGTTTTAATTTATTATAAAGGAGAAGTGTCATTTTATATATAGGATATAAAAATTTTATGGAACTTTGAATATAATGAGTGGATTATACATTCTAGATATAAATAATCATATCTATAACATTTAGAATAATAAGGTCAAGGATGATTCTAATCCAACATAATTTTGGAATTGTTTCCCTAGACGTATAAATAAGAAACAGTCTCAAAGACTACATATATGTGGATCATTAAACTAATTTGAATAGGAGTTGATTGATGTATGTGAATATTGTTTATTGGGAATGATGAAAAAGAAGATTTTTAAGAGCAATGGTGAGAGGGATAGGGGACTATTGGATCTCATATATAGTTAGGCATGTGGACCAATGAGTACGCAGTGAAGTTTTAGTACTAAATTAAAGGATTAATTTCTATGGCATGACATCTAAGAACAATTAATTGTTGTGGATTTTGAATAGATAGAGGTACTGCTATTTTTGGGACCCGCACAGATCATATGCATGGTGCATGTCATTACCAGACCCAAGTCGGGGATCGAGCTGCAACTACCCAAAGCATGCCTCCATAGGTTAGGGGATGGAAACCAGTGCCAAAGGCATAACTAACCCAGGTAGGCCTTTACAGATGTACTTATATTCCCATACATATTTTTCACAATACCAATGTTCATAGGTAAAACATTAAAGGATGAAAAAAATTTATAAAGTAAACCAGATATGCATGAACCTATAGACAGTACAAAATTACTATTGTGTAAATTGAAAAGTAAAGGGAAAAATACCTTCCCAACAAGAAATATGTCCCAGCCGTGAAAAAATTGGAATACTAAAACCATTGAATGTGATCCCAACTTATGACTCCCAAGCTACGACCACTATACACGATCCAAGAACCTAATATCCCAAAGCTACTATATAGCCATGATCAACATTTATTCTGTCTATATAATACACGAAACTTATGAGGAAATACCATATAGGGGAGAGTATATAGATACACAGTAGGACACCCTGAAAGATAAAGGGGGAGAAATAAGACATTCAACAGGAAAGAAGGACAATAGATGCAAGATACAGTCAAAGAGAACAACACTACCTAAACCAAGAGTGAAATTATACTCATCCAAACACAAGGGGGTAAACATGGTTATTAGATGAAATAATTTTTTATTATCCACTACCGATATTAGGAGAGTAGACTCATCCAACCAAAAGAATCTAGACATGGAATGTTGTGGCATACCCCTCCCATCTTCACCTCTCTTGGAAAGAGAGTAACAAAACCCATGTTGTGGATAAAAAAGGATATATATATATATATATAATCCATCAATGAATCTCTAAAAATAGAGTAAGGCGATCTCCATATTCAAGTTCATCCTTTGAAGAAGAGTGTCCAACAATTACAAAAGTCTATCAATGACGCCCAAATTCCCATGCTTCTTTCCCGAAGTAACTGTATAAGACTAAAAACTCCTCATCATTGTGTCGTTCAAATGAGTGGGAAAAAACTCAATGTAGAGGACCCTCTACCCAGTGCGTCAGGGTTGTTTCACCATAATCTCCAAGGACCCATGGCTTGATACCATAGGAATATGTAACTTAGAAGGTTGAGGACCCATGCCCAGCCCATCTAGAGGGTGACACTCTATGTCATCAAGGACCCATGACCTACCCCGTAGGAGGGTTCCAATCAGAACATAGTGGAACCATACCTAGAATAGATATTCAGTTTCAATATAAATCAATAATGACACATGCCCTGTTTCAATAGGAGGGTTCAACTTGGGAGGTTGAGGACCCATGTCCAGCCTGACTGGAGGGTGTCACTCTATGTTATCAAGGAATCATGCATTTCCTAGTAGGAGGGTTCCACTTAGTAGGTCTCTAGTGATCATGCACGATAACTTCCATCATTGAGTATAACCTAATTAGGAACCATTCTTAGAAAATTTAACTTTATATTTAAAATTCATATTCTGAGGGAACCATCATGTTTTTTGTAGAAAAACACTTAGTATAATATACTCAAGTGAAAATATACAAGTTCAAATGAAGGTGATATGGGTCCTTGATGTTTCCCTCAAAAGAGTCAAGGGGTACACAGCTTGTGAGGGGACTGACGTGGCCTGTGGTCCCACTCCACCACCTAGATATTTCCTTGGATAGCAAATGGATTAATCCCATGGAGTATTACACACCCTGTAGGTGGACTACACTGTGTGTCGAGGATAGTCGGGACTAGGCTGTGTTCTGCTCTCCATGTTTGTGTATTGGAGTACATGACTATGTACCTATACAAGTACTTCGACATAGTTTACAACTCATGTGATCAATCACAGGGGGGTGTCCAACTAGGGAAGGGATATGTGGAATGTGTAAGGGTTACAAAAAATGTCATATTTATGTTTTCTGAAACCCAATCCACGGACGCAGAGAGGGATACATGTTGGGTGTTCATACATGAACATGGAATGTAGTTAGGTGTTCACCAGAACACTTAGATCCACAATCCATATATGAATCTTCTCTATCAACATTAGATGATTACTTGAATTGGATCAAAACTCACAAATCTGTCAGTAGATTGTGTATCTCAGTCATCTTTCCTTATAAAATGGTCATCTTTCATTTTCAAGGTTTCCTAATTCATTATTTAGGCCACCAAATTTACTAAAAATGATTTATTTACCTTCAATAACCAAAATGATTATTTCTTCCTCGTAGTATTCCCCAATCTATGTTGGTTCATCCATTTTTTCCTTGTTTTAAGAAATCACTATGGATCTGGGGGTCCGTTCATACTTGGTATCACCCAAAAATTGTTGAACTGGGCCCTCATGCTCCCTTAGATGAAGAATGAAAATAATCAAGGGGGAAATCATAAGAATAAAGGTTAAATTTTCAAGGCCAATAATTCTTGGTCAATCAATCAAGAGTGGGGATTATAGGGTTAGAAAATAATTGAAAACAAATAAAATTCTATACATGGGTGCATAAAATTGTCCAATAATTATGATAGATCCAAGAATAAGGATGGATATGCTCCAAAATTCAAAAAAAATTGAATACGAAAAGGATGAGTCCTACCTTGATTATGGACCTTTCATTGAGTAAGAATGTGTCCCCTAATGATTTGAGAGGATTTGTTGTGTTCATTGTATCCTGATCAGCTTTGATTTAGAGTTTTGTGATCACCCAAGGAGATTCCCTAACATAGGAGGAAGAGAGTGCTCTAAAATTCTCCAATGGTTTATGAAGATAACCATAGTGATATTCTTATAGAATTATTTTTTATTCTAAAATGAGTTAACGAATTAATTTAATAATTAATTAATCTACTTATTATACCGCCAATGAGCGAGGAATCTGAACACCTCGTGCTGACCCATTTTTTATCTTGCATAGGGTAAACATAATGTTATGGACTCAAATGTGGCCATGGATTTATTATCTAAGATACCATTAAATATTTATATGTTTTTATTTAAGGTATAGTGCACACTCAATATAAAATATATATAATATTCTTATAAAATTAATTCTGGCCACACCTGGCCTCAGAATAACATGTCATCACAATGCCTATGTCTGGAAATATTTATAGGAATATTTCAAAGTATTTCAAAGAAAAAAAGGGAATCTAAATCATTCCCTCCATAAAATATTTCATCACTGAAAAGAAAAAACTAGACAAACAACTCGGGGTACAGAGATCGCATATTTTTATCCCGCTCCCAGGAACTCCGTCGCACATTCTAGTGTTTCCACAACACATAAACCAATGGGATAGTCCACCCAAGAAGGGTCCCCACCTGACAATCCTCAACCACCATCAGGTTCTCCCCAATAGTTCCTCTATCCTTAATGTCCAGCTCACCCCATTTGATGATGTCCATGGGTTCATTCCAATATCGCGTCAACTGTGACACATGGAAGACATCGTGCTCCCATTCCTGCTATGGGGGTAGGTCGAGGTGGTAAAAAAAATTCCAACACTATGCATGATCTAGAAAGAACCAATGAACTTTGGGATAGATTACCTTCCTATTTGAACCTCCACAATCCTCATCATGGGGATAAACTTAGGAAAACGGGGTATCCAGGTTCAAACTCCAAGTTCTAATGATGAAGATTGGCATAGGTTTTTTGTGTGTTAGGTTTTCCTCATCTACTCGTAGATAACCTTGACTTTCTATGTCACTACCTGCACCATATTTGGGCCCACAAGATATGACACACCAATCTCTTTCTAGCAGAAGGTTTCCGTTCAGGGTCTCCTATACATTCCATCAAAATGATTCATGCTGATTTTAGAGTGGTAATTTTTTTATGAAAACTATACCATGGGAATGTGATCCACCTATCTCTAGTCTAAGTATAACATGAAATTCTTCAACAAATCATAAAATAATTGGATAGTGTTCTTAGTCTTACCATTTATCTAGGGGTGAAAGTAAATACCCATCCTTATATAAGTCTCATATTCCTCTTTTAGGCCCCTCCATAATCATAATGTAATCTATGTTTCATTATTGAAGACAATATTTGAGGGCGCCCCAAGAAGGCCAACGGTCTCCCATAAGTACATATACCCTAAAGACTCAAATGATATCTACTTCATGATTGCAAATTATGGCACGAGATTCATGAGTTAGTTAACTATCACCTTGATGGCATTATGCCTCTACACTGTTCGTGGAATACTTGTGACTATGTCAATTGATATGTCATCCATTTTCCACTCAGGGATCCTAATGGGATTAAATACAGATTCCATAACTTGTTGCTCATCCTACACCTACTGATAGGCAAGGCACCAAGAGATGAACTCAACTACACATCTTCTCATGGTAGACCATAAAAACTACCACTGAATGTATATGCACATCTTCCCCAGATTGGGATGTATGACTAGGGGAGAGGTGTGGAAGTCCCACATCACCTCCTCTAGTAATGTGACTGTAACCATTGTCCACCCCTATAGAAATATTAAATGATTCCATCATTCATAATATGAACCTGGTTATTATTCTATGGATATCTAATCATATAGGACCTCACATTCAATGTATTTCAACTTTCACTCTCTGCCATTCTTAAGAGGAGAAGGATTCAACACCATCCACTATAGAAAATTTGTACCCTCCTGCTCCCACAGGGTCAGCTACAAGGATTCCAACAACTCTGAATCCTCTGGCACTAAGTGAACATGCGACTTCCGTCAAAATAAATCTACTAAAATATTTCCCTTCCCTGGAGTATAGAATATATCAAAGTGATGTTCCTTCAAGAACTCCAAAAAACGTCATTGTATCAAGTTCAGGTCTCTTCGCGTGACAATATAGTTGTGACTCTAGTGATCTGAGTAAACCAAAAAATACTTCCCCAAAAGGTACTATCTCCACATCCTTAGGGTGAAGAAAACTTCTTCCAAATCTAGGATGAGAGTTGGGTATTTCATCACATGGGGTCTCAATTTCCTAAACCAATATGTGATAACCACATGTCACTACATTAACAAGATAACAATACTTTCCCCAAATGTATCAAAATACAATACCAACTCAATTACCTCCTCACATATTCTCAATACAAGAGCTCTCTTCAGTATAAGACTCAACTCCTCAAATGATCTCTTGAAATTCTTAGACCTGATAAATGGACTCCATTTCCATATCGGAGAAGTCCAAGTGGTTGGGATTATGGAAATGTCTTCCACAGACCTCCTATAGTACCTCAAAAATCCATGAAATCTCCATACCTCTGACACACTCTTGGGTGGCTCCCAAGAAAGCACTGCATCGATCATCACTGGGTGAAAAGATAAACCATTATCCAAAATTACATGCCCTATAATGGGAATCTCATGAATCCAAAACAGGAACCTCAAAATCTTTTCATAGAGCTGGTGGTATCAATGATATTCTAGGTCCATCCTCAATATATCTTCATTCACCAACTCTGATATAGAGTGGAAAAGTATGTAATCAATGAATTAAAAAAAAACTAGTATAAGTATGACTAGATGACCTGGTTCATCAAATAAAATAACTCGGTGGTGGAGTTCGTCAAATCAAAGGCATCACTAGGAACTCATAGTGTGTGTATAAACATTGTATTAAAAAAATAGGAATATTAGCCTCGAAAACCCTCAAATTGTTTTAGCTGGAACCGATATCAATATTCAAGAACCACATTACACCTTTAAATTGGTCAAATAGTTTATAAATCCCTAAGAAGGGGTAATTTTTCTTTATCATGGCCTAGTTCATGTGATGAAAATCTATGCCAAGCTGAAATATTTCATCCAACTTTTTCTTGAACAACACTAGAGCTGCCTAAGGGGACACACATGGTTTGATGAAACCCTTCTCTAAAAGGTACTCCAACTAGAAACATATCTCCCAAATCTTGTTAGGGTTAATTATATGTTATATTGAAAATATCATATTAGTGTTGTGGTGTAAGTCAATGCCAAAATAAATCTCCTTCCTTTTAGGTAGTCCCAGAACTTTTTTAGGGACAATTTCCATATAATCCATCACAACAGAAGGAGACCATATTCCTAAAGAACCTGATACACCAAAGGGTATACACTTCAAATGATGAGTGAATGGTCGTAGTCTCTTTCTCATTGAACCCACTTATCTCTCCATGAGATCACACTCACAAAAAAAAAGGATATTATCATCCCATCAATGTGTAGGCATCTGACTTATCTATAGTGATAGTCAATTTGGGCTCAGACCATGGACATCCAATCCATACCCAATTATGATGTCATAGGGTTCCATCGTGATGAACAAAAGGTTCCACATGAACCCCTCCACTTCAGGTGACAGGTCACACTGCCAGTGGATAAAGGTTTGAGAATAGGTGTTCTGTGTAGGAACCTCAAGATGAAGCTAATGAGTTAGCACCTCAACTTTGAAGTCCAAGTCTTACACCTGGAGTATATTTATAATGTAATGACTCAGTTGTGTCTACTAATAATTAATTAAGAGTGTAAAACACACAAATCATACCAATTATCATCTCATGTACTTTAGTATCATAGAAATCAAAAGATTGATGTTGTCCACAACCCTGAATAACACCTCCCTGATCCTGACACGGGTTTCGTGGTTGTGGCGGTTGAAGGATCTCAAAATGTCATCCACCACCCATAGTTACTCCTTCTCCTCTGCCATCTTTACCTCCCTCTAAACCTCTCTGTCCTTGCCTAGGAGAGCCCTGATCATGGTGTTACCTCTGTTATGGTGTTAATTCAGCTATCTACCTATGTTGATCAACATATCAAGTCAGTAAATATATCTCTATGTGACCTCACCCATCACTAGTAAATAAATTCCTCTATGTGGGATGACATGGTCCTCTTCTATTCCTCTAACCACATTCCTAAATTAGATCATTGGAGAATATCCTGCGCTGAGACTCTAGCACCTTGAATCTGTTAGATGTTGTACACAACTTAGCTTTGTGTCCCTCATTTACAGTTCTAGCTATATTCCATCCCTCTAAGAGAAATATTTCTATCATCAGTACACACTACAACTCCCCAACATAGGTAGATATTCACAAGGGTACAAATTTGGCTCAGATCTATCTGTAGAGTTACTACTCAAACTTCCATTCATAGAAGTAAATATCACATATCATGTCGAGAGATTACCACCTAAGATCTATGAACTCCACTATGTACTCAACCACTATCATCCATCATGATTATAGTTCTATAAGCTCCTAAATCCCGACTGAGTGAAAACAAGTGGGGTAGTACTCCCAAAAAAATAGTGTCTATAAGTCAGGCCATGAATGTTTTGAATCATCATGAATTTGTGTAATTTTTCTCTAACAACACCCAAATAATCCATGGAACTAGCCAGTTTCCATCGCAACCACCAGGTCTATAGGGGTCCAAACAAGCCTTAAGATATGAACCACTGACTCTATCCAATCATCCACTGCCTAAAGATCTATCACCATTTGGAACCTAGATAGTCTTTAATGATGGAACTCATAGAGTGTGCTAATCATACACGAATATTCATCATACTATACAATAATTATTCGATACATGAAAGGTGAAGGTGTTCTAGCCTACCCACCAGGTGGAATGGGATCATGGGATTGACCCTAATATGAGGTCTCTATGGTCATTAGGTTTTCATTGCATACCGAAGTTGGTATCCTGACTTGTTGTCACTATGGAGGCATCTTGAGAGTTATCCCGGAGTATTTTGATCATATGAGTGTATATATATATCCACAATGGGGTTTTGGATCAATAATCATTGACAAATACATAATCATATGTGAGGAATGTACCATTACTCCCTACAAACAATGTCTCGGTATGTTGAGTCCACAAGAAGGTATTCAAGGCCCTAGTGAGTGGATATGTTAGGCACTACACCAACATAGGATTCCTTGGACTGAGATCCACACTCAATACACTTAGACATTGTTCCCCTAAACCCAACAAAATACATGTAAGGGGACCAATCTAAACAACATCCTATGGATCAAACAACCTTTGGTACAAATCTCCCATGACATGACCCAAGCCATGGCTCAAGACACAACTATCCCAAGATCACCTCCGTAGGCCAGGGGCTAGCGACCAATATTGAAGGAACGAATAACATGGGTAGGCCTTTTTCAAAGAACCTATATGCAAAAAAACATCCATCTAGATCAAAAATGTGTAGAGGAAAAAGAGTAAAAGATGAAACATTTTGATAAAGTAAATTAGGAATTCGTGAACATCTAGATAATATAAAAGTATGGTAGTGACAAATGAAATGTAAAGGAAGAAATACACTCCCATCCAGAAATATATCCCATCCTAACAAAAATAGAAAAGTAAGGTAGTTGAATGGGAGCACAACTTTTGAATCCCAAGCTAGGACCACCGTATACTATCCAAGAACCTAGTATCACTAAGATCCACTATAGTCACATTTGAACAATCCATCGTCTGCATAAGACATGACACATGTGAGAAAAACTACTATAGGGCTGAGTATATGCGTACATATTAGGATACCCTTAATGATGAAGGGGGTTAAATAAGAGATACTATAGGAAAGAAAGACAGTAAATTCAAGATATAATCAATGAGAACATCTCAATCCAAACCAAGAGTGAAAGTAATATCATTCAAAAAAAAGAGGATAAACATGATTATTAGATAAAATACTCACCGAGTCTTTGCTACCAATAATAGGAGTGTAGACTAATCCCACCCTAAGAATCTGGATATGAAAAAAAACATGGACGACCCCACGCATCGTCACCTCTCATGGAAGGAGAGTAACCACATCAAAGTTATGGATATATA
Organism: Viscum album; assembly: GCA_963277665.1. NCBI lineage: Eukaryota > Viridiplantae > Streptophyta > Magnoliopsida > Santalales > Viscaceae > Viscum > Viscum album. The sequence goes on from OY728121.1 coordinate 359,586,545, forward strand.
AGGATATATATATATATATATATATATATGTTTTCAAAAAAATAATCCCAAATTAGTGAGTAAGGGGATATCCATCTCATAGATTAAGCAAAGAAGAAGAGTAACCAATAGTTTAAAAATTCCATCAATGATGCCCAACATCCCGCTTGTCTTGAAACGCCCCGACCCCAGAAGCCCAGAGTTGGTGCATTATTACATAACATTGGCATGATCACAAGGAAATCATGTCTCGAAAGACCGATCAGTTTAGTATTATTCGAAACAAGATTCATACATATGTTCAACTTTATGACTTTAAAAGAGATACAACTTGAATTTATTCCATTAGAAACATCCAAGCCTCCTAGAATATGTGTGAAAGTCACTCATAACTAAATTCTTCATATCCTGGGAAAATGAAACAAAAGAAAAGGGTGAGCTAAAATACTCATTAAGGGTAAGAAATACAGAATAATATAACATATATATTAAGCATGGTGAATAATTGAAACCACATGCCTTTACCAATAATAAAAATTAATACTTTTATGGAAGGAATATGAGCTGAGTAAATAATGCCATAATAAAACATAATCATGGGTATTCTACTAGTCGAATGACCACATGAACCATCAAAATTATTTTCATAATGAGGGACTATATAATGCTAGACATTCTGAAACATTTTGTCAAGGCCTCTTCCAAGAAGTCTAAAAATGATTAAGGCCTCAGCCAAAACCATATATCAAATTGGGAAAGGCCTTAGACAATTCCACATCTATTTGTCTCATGAGACCTACCGATGCATCGAGGAGCTACAATAGGCCACACCCATCACTTACTAAGTCCAATACATTTCTCATACTAAAAGGTTGAAATATAACATTAACATTTGTATTAAAACTAGCATGCGAAATGTCAATACTTTAACCATAAACCATGAATGGTATAAAAATAACACATCCACGGTCAAACATATGACAAAACCTTCAATACAATATGGATTATTTGTATCATAATAAATCAACTTCAAACAAGTTTAAAATCTATCAAAGGATGTTGACATAGATGAAAATGATTAGTAAAACTCTTTGAGAGAAATATCCTTTTTTCATGAAAACATTTAAAAGTAACCCAATTTAGAAAGGAAGAGATTTAAAGAAATTTTTGAATCAAATTTCCCACACCACTGTGAAAATTTTGAAAGAAACTAACATTTTAAAAACATTCATGTTCATATAAATAAATCCTTAAAAACAATTTTGAAAACAAGGACATTAATGAGAATGATATAGAAGACTAAATATTTAAAACATTTAAAATGATGTTTTATTAAAAAAGTACCTTAAGAATAATCCCTTTGAAAAATATTTTATGAAACATGGACAAGGATAATAAATATGTCTCAGTATATACTAACATAAAAACAACCTCGGATAATAAATAGATTGTGAAATTAACCCTTACCTTGCACATTCCTTTAGTCGAGGGTATGTTTATCCTCATGTATGAAGACCGTTGTATGTTATTAAATTATACCAGAACCATATTAATATTTCTGATATCATAAATGATTCATTTATGAATTTATACTACCCATTTAATAATAATTTCCATGTAAAATTAACAATCCAGGTAATAATCACTTTCTTTATCATACGTGTTTTACCATGTTACTCTTGATTATATCACTTTGATCGGGATTTAAATACTTCTATAATATAAAATATGATTTATATATCATATATATTTAGAATATAAATATGTATAATAGACATATATATGAAATGAAAAACACCATTTATGGTGACGGTAGTCCCTACGTATGCATAAACGTTGTTTCTATTTTCATATCGTATTGATCGGAACTAAGTGAATAAGATATATGTAAGTACACACACACACACAGATATATATATATATATATATATCCATTAGAATTATTATGTCATATATTATGTACTTTTTAATGATATATATTTCATAATCATCGTTGAATGGTGAACGTGGAACTGAATCTCATCACGTCGTGGAGACGGTAATCCGTACGTATGCACGAGCAACAATATCATTATATTGATGGAGAAATCATATGTAATTGGATGTTATATCATATATACAGAATAATTAACATGTTATATTTATTATTCACATAAGTTATACTCATTATTACACCCATCCAAATAATAAAGTGTTTGAATAACAAACTACACCACGCCGTGGAGACAGTAAGTCATACGTACGTACGTACGTATGGTGACATGTCATTAAAAGGATAGATAGAACAATGAATATGGTTGTACCATATTTATAATAACATCATTGTATATATAAGATATTGGGGTTATTATTTTATAATGGAAACAACAAATAAAGAGGAAGTGGAAGAAGAAAGGAACTTGAAAGAGGTGATGAAATATTTACCTCTTCTTTGGGTTCTTCCTTTTGATTTGATCAAAAGGGTTGCTTAGGTTGGATTTCTGACTAAATTAAGTACTATATGATGAATTGAGGAAAGTTGAGAGGGTATTTATTCACGGTTTGTCTGATCCAAATGGCTTTGAAGGTGTGAATTAGAGAGAGGGGGGGGGTCCTCTTTTATAAGAGGGGTGAGCGGCACCTTAGGAAAAGCTAGAAATATTATTTTATAATAAAATCCTTTTCGGTTTCTAATGGCTCAAAAATGGATTATTTAAAGGATAAAGTTGGGATTTGTCGAAAAACCTCAACAAATAGGTTTTAGATAGGTTTGGGTCACTATATTAACTTCATCTTTTATAATTAACTCTTAGTTAAATAGTTTTACATTTACCATGTCTCTATGTATTTTTATATTATATGGTTAATAAAATTACTAAATACTTCCCAGAGAACCCCAAGTGGTTCATTAATGACACAAATATCATTATATAAGTCTTTTGGCTGAACCATATATTTTTAGGAAAAGAATACTAATTAATAATATAATATTTGTTTTAAAAACTCTTTTATGTCAATTTTGACACTATTTGGTATTTTGTTTTTTCTAAATTCATAACAGAATTATTAATTCGAAATGTATTCATATAACCAACTCTAATATGTCATATTAACCTATAAAATTAGTTTAATTCATAAAAAATCTCAAATTACATTTATTTGGATATTTATAATGACAATTATTTTAATCGTTCATTAATTAGGTAATTAATGCATCATCATTGTGTCAAAAATAAATTAACTTATTTAATGTCTAAAAAATATAAATAAAATAATATTATGTAAAAAATAGTTTTATATTTCTAATGAATATTTATAGTCGAATTTATCTTTTGTGTATCCCTACATTAAAAATGTTTTAGTTATTATACTTTGATTTTCACTCTTTTAACTATTCTTTGAATTAAATAATAATAAATGTCCTAATCTAATCCAAGTGGAACTAAAGGATCATATTTTTTTACATAGGTTGTTTTTGGTCTAACTAAACTTATCCAATTGAATTAGGACATGTTTTATGGTAATAATAATCTCATTTTTAACCAAAATTACCCTATATACTTTTAACCGTGGTAAATAAGAGTAAAAAGTTACTATTCACCAAAAATTATTTTCATCTTATTGAACCAAATTTTACATACTGATATCAACCATATCTCTTGTATTTTTTAAATTTAACTCATAGAAGGGGTTAAATTATGTGTTATGTAAATTTGAAAATGCTCCTAAGAGGTGGGTAAAGAAGGTAAAAAGTTCAATAAAATTTTTATATATCTAAATTTATTATAAACTGACTCCAATAAATTACATATAACTTATATAGGTATTATTTATCTAGTTTGACCTAAAATAAATTTAAATAAAATAAATAATTATTTAAATAAAAATTTGGTTTTAAACTATAACTCAGTGTTTTTCACTATTCATCAAAAATTTAATGTTTTCAGAAAAATATCAAAAATTCACCCTAAGCTACTTTTGATATTTATAATTAAAAAATTAATTCTATTTTACCAATTTCAAAACATATAAGTTACATTAATTAATTTAAAATTAATTCCCGTTGTCAAAACAAAAACGCGTATTTTTAAGAAATAATAACTATCAAAAGATTGGCACTTGTTTATGTCCAATTTTAATGTGAAATTACTTACAATGACCATCATTGGATTAAATGGTAAAAATATAATAAAATTTTACATCCAAACCATTAAAATTTATAATTCAACACTATAAATTTTTTTGATTAAAAAAGTTATTTTCAGTTAAAATATAGTATTTTTCTCTATTCACCCAAATGTGAAAGTTATCAGAAAAAACCAAATTTTTTTTGAAACTAAATAATTATGTCCCGATTATAAAGAAGAATTTTATTTTGTAAAATTGAATATATAAATGATTCAAATATTGTATTTAAAAATAGTTCTCCATTACAAGGCGGTAAAATTGCATTTTTTGAAAAATAATTCTTTTATCTGAAAAAAATTAATTTATTCTTACATTATGTCTAAGAAACTCATAATATGGATTCTAAAATTATAAGGATTATATAAAGTTCAAAATTCAGTTAATACTATTCATAACCGCTTCTGAACGGCTAGTTCGGTAAGTCGTGGTGCGCTTGAACTCAGTGTTGTCTGTAGTTAAAGTTATTGTATTACTTTGAAGAGATAACGTACTACGAAATCTTGGGGGTTTACATTATTCCCACCTTCAATAAATTGCGTCCTCAAAATTTGAAATTGTTCTTCGAAAATAAAAGGTTGAAAATAGAGAATAATCAGAAGACTTGGGAACAAGTAAAGCCCACTCCCAGAAAAAATTTATTATTAAAAAAGTAAATACATCAATAGGAAAGAAACATGGAATCAGCAAAAAACACGTGTACACATCACCATGCGCATTAGCAGCAACCAAGACACAACAGAATGTTGGAGTGACAAAGAACCATAATGAACAAGCCTCCTCAATAGCATGCTTGGACCAAGAATCAGCAATATGATTTTCCTCCCAATAAACATGAGTGACAACCAAACAAACCTTTGCCACAATCTAAAGATAATCATCCCAGGAAGAAAGCATCCACAACAGGACATTCCTTGAATGATTTCTTAGAATGTCAACTGCCAAAAGAGAAGTAGTTGGGGTTTGGCTTAGTGGTAAGCACCCCGTAATACTACATGGAAAATGGGGGTTCAAAACCCATTGGGCATAGGTTACTGTAGCAGTACTGTAGCGGGTACTGTAGCAGCGGCGGTACTGTTGATCGGCGGGTACTGTAGCGGCGGCTGGGCACTGTAGTGGTTGTGGTACTGTGCGGGTACTATAGCAGCCGGGTTACTATTAACAGAATAGTAATTTGGCCAAAAAATTGGGCCTATGGGCTATAAAATGGGCTACAAGCCCACTGGGCCTTCGGGCTATTTAATAGGTCTCCCTCTACCCAGTTAAAAGAGGTATTTTCTTTGCTTTATTAATAAAAAATGAGGCTTCTGCCCCAACCCTTAAAAAAACAACCACCAAAATAGAATCAGACTCTATCCATATATTCATCCATCCATGAAAAGAGGCATACCGAATAGCCTAAATCATAGCCCACAATTCCGCCTAAATCGCCAAGACATTCCCTAAAAAGTGGAATAAACAACCTTTAACAAAGCCCCTGTAAGTGCAAAAAGAACCCCCACAACCCGAAGGCCCCGGTGCACCCAAAGACACTCCATCCACATTAACTTTTAGGCACTGAGAGATCGGAGGAATCCACCAGATATGTTTCAGCATAATCAGTTTCTTACATATACCGAGAACACCCAATCATCGTAAAACAACCAGATCTGAAACATCATTCTACATGACTCCAATTCAAGCACGCGCAACAACAAACACACCAATATGAAGCTCCTGAATACCAACATAAATCTGTGTAAATCGGTTCTCAAATACAAGAGCATTACGTTCCCTCTAGATAAAATAAATCAACGCAGAGACTACAGAGAAAAGCATAGGCTTCACCTGAGAACTGCAATCAGCACAATGGACAGAATCCATAAGATGTCCAAAACTCACCAGATTCAGATGACATCCAAAAATCCCATGCAAATAATCCCATAAACCAGATGAAGAGCAATAGGAAATGAATAATTGATCAGTAGTCTCATCAGCAGCAAGGCAATGAAAGTAAACAGGTTCAAGAGAAAATCCAGCTTTCTGAATCATCCGGTGTAAAGGAAGTCAACACTTCCAAATCCTCCACAAAAGAAAATAATGTGCCGGTGGAATAAAAGAAGAATGAAACACCAGCATCCAAGAAGGAAACACCATGGGCGCATCACACATGGATCTATAATCTTCCTTAGTGCTAAATGATCCAGTAAGACTGGGAAACCAAACCAAAGTATCCATCGCGGAATAGTGATAACATCCCAACTCCCTTTGCAGAGGACCATAAAGCAACCCTTGAGCCATAGTATTATTCTGAAAGTCATCAATTGATATATCCTTCAATGTAGAAGGAATCACAGTATCATCAGCAATGGCACATGATAACCAAACAGTATTCCACATCAGAAATTGGGTTAATAAAATTGAGTCTTAATAAGAGGAAAAGGGGAATGACAAAGTCACTACCAAATTTTGATCTCGATTAGGAGAACATTGGTGAAAATTAGAGACACATAATTGGAGGGAAAACATAAATATATATAGGGAGTTATTGATTTCATCAGTCACAAACAATTTTAGAATTGAGGGCCTCAAAGCCATCAATCTATGATTATTTAAAATATCATTTGTTCAACAAAACAAAAGGTATTAGGATAACATATTTTTAGTTTTAATATCCCTCACCTAAAGTTTAGGAATTAATTTATTCATAGAAAAAGAGAAGAAAAAATATATACTTGACAAGTAGAGTTCCACCCTTTAACTAATTTCTACCACAAACTCATCTTTCTCTCTAAAAGATAATAGAACTTAAAAAATTATTTATTTATACAATTCTTATAGGGTTCCAAAAAAATGAATTTATAATTCATCTACCAGACCTTTTTAAAAAAACTACATTATTCAATCCAGGACATCATGTCGGACAGTGGTAGGTGATACACCCTTGCCTCCCTTCAGTTGTGGGTTAAAGTCTCGCGGCCTTGTCGGACGCGTCGGGTTGTCACCCGACCTCCGGGTTGTCCTTTTATAGCAATCCAAAAATAATCTCAAACTAGAATTATCCAAAATACTTCTATCCAATCTCACAGTCCAAAATTTATAAGGAAGGTAAACACAATGAAGATCATTTTTTCCACGTAATAACATGTGAACACCTTCATCATGTATTCTTTTAAAACTCTACAACATCCTGAATTACCATAAAACCTTATTGATTACATTCATTCTTCCTTATTCCTTATAGAATACTGGATATACTCCTTCTATCCAAAAATGTTGTAAACTCCAACAATGATAAAATATACAAATCATTAATCAGTTTCAAGGTAGTCAAGAATATCCAATATAATTTATCCAAATCAACCATCTCTTAGTCCAAAATTACTACCTCATTATCAGGATCATATTAAGGATTACCTTTCCTTCAACCACGTATTTTCCAAAGAGTGTAGCTTACTATTAAGTCACTTTTCATTGAACCACATAATCTCAAATCCTCAATAAAATAGTATTGTAGTACATTCCTTATTTATCTCCATAATTCATATAACAAGTAGATTGTTAATACAACACTCAAATGAAATAATTTTATAATAGCAACATAAGAATAGTAGTCATTCCTCTTCATCTGAGGTAGTATCATAACTTGATTATTATCCAATATCATCATATGAGGTATACTCTGATGGCTAGGACATTATTTCACGTAGTGTCCCAATTCCTTGCTGATGAAGTATTTTATATTTGAACCCTTTTTATTACCCTTACAATCACGTACTTGGTGTCCATTTTCTTCACACTTATAACAAACTCTCATTCCCTTCAAGAATTTACCAAGGTGATTCTTTCCACAGTTATCACATAAGGGAAAATCCTTATTTTCCCTCTTCCCTTTATCCATCATTCTCTCTTCCATCCTTTTCTTCTATTTATTCCCTTCAAAGCCATAGGATTCAGAGAATTATTTACTTATCTTATTAACACATGATATTATTTATTCATATATTAAGAATACATGGGAGACTATTTCCCTTATAAATGTTGGCTTAATACTGTGAAAGATTTGACCCTTCTTACTCTTTGGATCATACATATTGCTGGAGTTCACATTCCTTCTAATGGGCGCCATTTCTATACAATGGAATACACTATGTCAGTTTATGAATTGTAATGAATAATTCCAAAATTGTAAAATACCTAATGTAAATTGAACATTTTATGGATATAATCCATATTCATAAAAATATTTTCTTTGAGTAGGTATATACTTGTAAATATTTCATAATTATTTGTAACGAAAATGAGAATTATCCTAAGCATATCCCTTGAGAGTGTCGTAACCAAGAGTGAAGCAAGGCCTGTTGTCATGCACCAGTTCCTGTTCGAGTCTAACTCAAAGAGGTGTTTTCGGGTTTTACCCCTAGGTACATCTGTACCCAAGCTGCCTCTACCTACTCGTATCAAGAAAGGTATTTAATGCTTAGAAAACTCACAAAATCTCTACAATACCAAAATTTTAGGAATTTATTCTATACTAATCCTCAAAGTCTATAATAGGGATATGTGCTCTAATCAGAGTTTATCTAAATCCATTTTCCAAGGTTTGTACTAAACTTTCTCTGATACCAACTGTAATGCCCCGAACATAGAATCCCAGAGTCGGTAAATTTTTATATAACATTGGCATGATCACAAGGAAATCATGTCTCGAAAGATCGATCCGTTTAGTATTATTGGATACAAGATTAATACATAAGTTCAACTTTAATACTTGAAAAGAGATACAACTCCAATTTATTCCATTAGGAACATCCAATCCTCCTAAATTATTCCTGCAATTCACTCATAACTAACTTCTTCATATCTGAGTAAAATGAAACATAAGTAAAGGGTGAGCTCAAATGCTCAGTAAGGGTAGGAAATACAACATAAAATAACATAAATATTAATCATGGTGAATAATTAAAACCACAAGCACTTACCAATAATAAACATGAATGCTTTTATGGCAGGAATATGAGCTGAGTAAGTCATTCCATAATAAAACATAATCATGGGTATTCTACCAGTCTAATGACCACATGAACCATCAATATTATTTTCATAATGAGGGAATGTATAATGCCAGACATTTTGAAACACTTTGTCAAGGCCTCGGCTAAGATGTCTAAAATTGATTAAGGCCTCGGCCAAAACCATATATCAAATTGGGAAAGGCCTCAGCCAATTCCACATCTAGTTGTCTCATGAGACCTACTGATACATCGAGGAGCTACAGCGGGCTCCACCCATCACATGCTAAGTCCAATACATTCCTCATACTAAAAGGTCGAAATATAACATAAAGATTCGTATTAAAACTAGAAAATGAAATGTCAATACTTTAACCATAAACCATGAATGGTATAAAAATAACACATCCACAGTCAAACATATCACAAAACCTACAATACAATATCGATGATTTGTATTATAATAAGTAAACTTCAAACAAGTTTAAAATCCATCAATTGATGTTGACATAGATGAAAATTATTTGTAAAAATCTTTGATAGAAATATCACTTTTTCATTAAAACATTTAAAAGTCACGCAATTTGGAAAGGAATACATTTAAAGACATTTTTGAATAAAATTGTCCCATACCACTTTGAAACTTTTTTAAGGAATTAACATTTTAAAAACATTCATGTTCGTATAAATAAATCCTTAAAAACCATTTTGAAAACATGGACAATAATGAGAATAATATAGAAGAATAAATATTTAAAACATTTAAAATGATGTTTTAATAAAATGGTACATTAAAAATAATCCCTTTGAAAACTATTTTATGAAACATGGACATTGATAATAAATATGTCATAGTAGATACTTACATAAAAACAACCTCTGATAATAAAGAGATTGTGAAATTAATCCTTACCTTGCACATTATTTTAGTCGAGGGTACGTTTATCCTCTTGTATGAAGACCGTAGTATGTTATTAAATTATACCAGAACCACATTAATATTTCCGATATTATACATGATTTATTTATGACTTTATACTACCCATTTAATAATAATTTCCATGTTAAATTAACGTTTTGGGTAATAATCTCTTTCTTTATCGTACGTGTTTTAACTTGTTACTCTTGATTATATCACTTAGATTAAGATTTAAATACTTCTAAAATATAAAATATGATTTATATATCATATATATTTAGAATATAAAAATTTATAATAGACATATATATGTAATAGAAAACACCGTTTATGGTGATGGTAGTCCATACGTACTTATAATCGTTGTTTCCGTTTTCATATCGTATTGAACGGAACTAAGTGAATAAGATATATGTAAGTACACACACCCACACACACACACACAGACACACACACACACACACACATACATATATATATATATATATCAAGTTGAATTATTATGTCATATAATAAGTATTTATTAATGATATATATTTTATAATCATTGTTGAATGGTGAATGTGGAAATTAATCTCATCACGTCGTGGAGACGGTAATCCATACGTACGCACGAGAAACAATATCATTATATTGATGGAGAAATCTTATGTAATTTTATGTTATATCATATATACAGAATCATTAACATGTTATATTTATTATTCACATCAGTTATACTCATTATTACACCCATCCAAATAATAAAGTGTGTGAATAACAAACTACACCACGACGTGGAGATGGTAAGCTGTACGTACGCACGTATGGTGACATGTAATTCAAAGGATAGATAGAAAATGAATATGGTTGTACCATATTTATAATAACATCACATTATATAGAAGATGTTTTGGTTATTATTTTAGAATGGAAACAACAAATAAAGAGGAAGTGGAAGAAGAAAGGAACTTGAAAGAGGTGATGGAATATTAACCTCCTCTTCGGGTTCTTCCTTTTTATTTGATCAAAAGGGAACCTTAGGTGAGATTTCTGACTAAAGGGAAGCCACTAGAATTATGGGAGGATAGTTTATAGGGTATTTGGGCAGGTTTTGGCCTAGCCAAATTTTTTTGAAGGTGTGAATTAGGGAGAAGGGGGAGTTCCCTTTTATAAAAGGGGTGAGGGGCACCTTAGGAAAATCTAGGAATGTTATTTTATAATAAAATAATATTCTGTTTTTAGTGGATCCAAAATAGATTATTTAATGGATAATGTGGAGATGGGTCTAAAACCACTCAACCAATAGGCTTTATACTGGTTTGCGTCAATATATTAACTTTATCTTTTAGATTTAACTCGTAGTTAAATAGTATGACATTTACCATGTCTCTTTGTATTTTCATATTATATGGTCAATAAAATTACTATATACTTACAAGAGAACCCCAAGTGGTTCATTAATGATACACAAATCATTATATAAGTCTTTTGTCTGAACCTTAGATTTTTAGGAATAACATATTAATTAATAATATAATATTTGTTTTAAAAACACTTTTATGTCAATTTAGAAACTATTTGGTATTTTGTTTTTGATAAATTCATAACAGTGTTATTACTTCGCACAAAGTTCATCTAGACAACCCTAATATGTCATATTAACCTAAAAAATTAGTGGTATTCATAAGATGTATCATATTACATTTATTTGGATTTTATAATGTCAATTATTTTAATCTTTCATTAAAAATGTTTTAGTTATTAAACTTTGATTTTAACTCTTTGAATTAAATAATAATAAATGTCCTAATCAAATACAAGTGGACCTAAATGATCATATTTTATTCCAAAGGTTTTTTTGGTCAAATTACACTTATCCAATAGAATTAGGACACGTTTTAGGGTAATAATAATAACATTTTTACCCTAAATTACCCTATTTACTTTTAACCGTGGTAAATAAAAGTAAAAAGTTACTATTCACTAAAAAAAAATTATCTTATTGAACCAAATTTTACCTACTGATATCTACCATGTCTCTTAGATTTTTGAAATTAAACCCACAGAAGTGGTAAAATTATGTATTATGTAAATTTGTAAATGCTCCTAGGAGGTGGGTAAAGACGGTAAAAAGTTCAATAAAATTTTTATATATCTAAAGTTATTATAAAATGAATCCAGTGAATTACATTGAACATATATAGGTATTATGTATCTATTTTTACATAAAATAAATATAAATAAAATAAATAATTATATATATAAAAATTTGATTTTAAACTATAACTCAGTTTTTTTCACTATTCTTCAAAAATTCAATGTTTTCAGAATAATACCAAAAATTCACCCTAATCTAATTTTGATAATACAAATTAAAAAATGAATTATATTTTACCAATTTAAAAACATTGATGTTGCATTAATTAATTTAAAATTAATTCTCGTTGTCAAAACCAAAATGCGTATTTTTAGGAAATAATAACTATCAAAAGATTGACACTTGTTTATGTCCAATTTTAAAGAGAAATTACTAACAATGACCATAATTGGATTAAATGGTAAAAATAAAATAAAATTATACTTCCAAACCATTAAAATATATAATTCAATAAAACAAATTATTTTGATTAAAAAAGTTGTTTTCAGTTAAAATATAGTATTTTCACTATTCACCCAATTATGAAAGTTATCAGAAAAACAAAAAAAACTTATTGAAACTAAATTCTCATGTCTCGATTCTAAAAAAGAAGTTTATTTTTTAAAATTGAATATATTAAAGTTTCAAATATTGTATTTAAAAAGGGCTCTCCATTAAAAGGCGGTAAAATTTCATTTTTTGAAAAATAATTATTTTATCTGAAAAAAATGAATTTGTTCTTAAATTTTGTATAATAAACTCATAATATGGATTCTAAAATTATAAGGATTATATAAAGTTCAAAATTCAGTTAATACTATTCATAACTACTTTTGAACAGCTAGTTTGGTAAGTCGTGGTGCGCTTGAACTCAGTGTTGTGTGTAGTGCAAGTTATTGCATTACTTTGAATAAATAACTTACTATGAAATCTTGGTGTGTTACATGTATAACTAGAAGTAACCACACAAGTCTAACAAAACCCTTTCACTATGCTGCATAGTACAGTTGGCATAGACTCAAAGAGGAGGACTCATGACCCAGTGCATCAGGGGCTTCCTCTCTGATCATATAGGACCCTTTCCCAGATACTGTAGGAGGGTTCCACTCGAAAGTTAGATGACCCATTCCCATCCTAGCTGGAGGGGTCCACACAAATTCATTGAGAACTAATTCCCTACCCTATAAGAGTGTGCAACATGGAAGTTAAATGACCCATGCCCATCCCAACTAGAGGGTGACCCTATAAATCATTGAGGACTCTTTCCCTTCCCCACAAAAGGTTTCCAATCATAATATTGTGGACTCATTCCCAACCTACTAGGAGGGAGAAACTCTAGGAAAATGAGGACTGATACCCAGCCTCATAGGATGGTGCTGAAAAAAGGTCTCTTGTGATCGGGCATGATCACTTATATCGTCGAGCATCACCGAAGTTAGAACTACTTTCAGAATATTTCACATCATATTTTCAAATCCAAAAAATGAGAGAATCATCACTTTCTATATAAAAAAACACTCATGATGGGATACTCAGGGGACAAATCTAGTTGAAACAAAGGAGATATGGAGCCTTGATGTTTTTTCAAAAGAGGTCAAGGGGTACATGGTGTGTGAGGGCACCCTCATAGTGTGTGGTCACAATCCAATGCCAAGTCGTGTCCCTAGATGGCACACATCTCAATCCCATGTAGTAGCTCACTCTATATAGTTAGACCACACAACATGTCTAGGCTAACCGAGATTGGGTCAAGTCCTACTCATTGTGTCTGTGTACTGAAGTACATGACCATGTACTTCCACATGGTTTTCCTCTCATTTGATCAATCACATGGTTTTTCCAACCATAGAAGAAATATATTATGTGTATATGTGGTACATTCCATGAAATCCTTATGTTTGTTTTAATCCTAGTCACCGCCACTATGGGGGTTACACACTATGTGTTCATCCTTTAACACTGTGTGTAGTCGAATTTTCACCTAAAAACATATATCTAAGATCCATGCTCGAATAAGATCAATAGACCTTATATTAAACCTTGAATCCTTCTAAAACTCAGGAATATGGCCATATATTGAGGACCTAAACCTTCGATCACAGTAAAATGGATGTCGTTTGTCTTAGGGGTTTCACTATTTATTCTGCACATTGCCAAAGCATCACAATAAATTTCATGAAATTTAATCACCATTATTTTCATTCTTTCCTCAAAATATTCCTGAATATGTGTTTAGTTTATTAATTCTCCCCTTGTTCATGAAACCACTATGAACCAAGGGGTCTGATCGAGCTCGATACCGTACGAAAATTGTCAAATCGGGACTTTGAGGTTGAGTGGGAGACCAATGAAATGAAACCATGGGGAGAAGCATGAGAAAAAAGTTTAAATAATAGAATCCAATTTTTATTGGATTATAGATCAAGAACTTGTTTTTCAGGGTAAGAAAAAAATTGAAAAAAAATTAATTTCTATACACAGGCGCATGCAATTGTCTAACAATTGGCACAGATCCCAGAATAGGGATGGGTTTTGTCCCCAATTTAATAATAAGGTGTAAAAACACCAAATGATGAGTCATAACTCAATTATAGATTGATCATAAACGAATAATTCATCCACCTAAAATTTGAGTAAATTCTTGCATTTGATGCATCCTGATCAGCTTAGTTATATAGTTCCATCATCGTCTGAGGATATCCACCAATAATGAAGGAATAGAGATCTCTGGAATTCTCCCTAGTTTTATGTAGAAAACACTTTATATTTCATCATGGAAAAATTATTGTAGAATTATCCATTGTTCTAAAATTATTTAATTGATTAATTTAACAATTATGTAATCCATGTAACGTACTACCAACGAGGGAGGATTCCGAACACACTGCCCCATCCCATTTTATGTCACACGTAGGGTAAACATCACATTACAGAATCAATCATGGTCTCAGATTTCTTTTCTAAGCTACCATTTAAGATTTATCCTATTTTCATTAAGTTATAATGTGAAACAAATATAAAATATATTTAATTTTTTTATAAAATTATTTCTGGGCACACCGGTCAGCAAAATCTCTTATCGTCTCAACACCTACCTATGGAAATATATATAGAAATTTTCCAATGTCAAAAAACTAAAACACTAGATCTATAAAGTGAAAAGTATTCTTGGTTTTTTGTGTACTATCCATGAATTATAGTATAATTTTCTAAGATTTTTGACCCTTTGATGACAATGGCCCAAAAATGGAATTCATTCTCTTGGACCGAGAAGTGGTAGGAATCCTTCATGATACCAAAACATATACTAACTACTACTCTTATTTTGTGATTATCAGTGAATACAGTTGAGTGCATGTTGTTCTATGATTCCTATGGAGATTTGATCTGGTGTTTGTTGATACGTAGGGTGATTGTGATTTCTTATATTTCTGGGTAGTTAATAACCCATGAGTAAAACAAATTGACCCATGATGTAGAGTAGGAAGCAGTGATTTTGAACCTAATGATGTGGAAAAATTATCATTTAGGTGAGTGGTTTTTAGTTTAATATAACCTATTGATTCATAGGTATATATTTTCCCAAAGAAACCACAACCTTAGATAGAGATATTTTTTTATGTTACTTCTAGACTATGACATCAATAGAGTCTATACTCTTGGGAATGGAAATTTTTTGGTAGAATCACTTAACAGGATATCCTCTTCACAATTGGTGAAAGAGGTGATTGAGGATCAATCCTTCTTATTTTTTTACCTTGTATAGTATAGATGAATATATTACCCCCAATTTAGTGTAGTGACTCAACCAATTCTATACCATGGAAGAGATGTGTGGTTTGGAGACATCTATTATGAAGATATTCTCAAATATATCCTTAAGAGATGCACTGTATTTTTATAATAATGTAGAGATAAATTCATAATTTACCAAGAATTAATTGTAGTTTGTATCATTTTTTAAGATGAGATCTTGAGTGAGCTTCATGTCACCACTTTGGAGTTATATCCTAAAGTGATTAAGATGTTACCAGAACTTCGATAGAAGTTTTATAGTGGGGATTTTAGGGAAAATGAGAGGCCATGATGACATGTGGGTGATTTTTGATCAACTTAACAAGCCATCTCACTTCCTTACCATCAATGAGTAGTATTATTTAATTATTTTAGTATTATTTTATGTAATAGAGATCATCCAACTTCATGGGATACCTTCAATGATTGTCTCTGACCACAATCCTTAGTATATATCATTATTGTGGAGCATTTTTTCAAAGGATTTCAAGAATATACTATAGAAGAGCATGACATCCCACATAATGAATGATGAACTGGATGTGCAAACATTATATAATTTTAAAGATATGATGAGGTCATATGTTTCATACTTCGGTTAGAGTTTGGATGATCAACTACATTTAGTGGAGTTATCTTATAATAATAGATATCACTATACTATTAGCATAGGGCCATTTGAGGATCAATAATGGGGTACCATATAGGTCACCCTTTTTGTGAATGAAAAATATGATTCATCCATGATGGGACCAACTTTTTCGAAGGATACAATAAAGAAGGTTTAGGTCAACCAAGAGTGAATGAAGATTACTCAAAGTTAGAAAAAATATTATGTGGGCCAATGTTGTAGACCCTTGATGTTTGAGAAGGTTTACCATGTGTTCATGAAAGTATCTCCATGTTGGGTTTTATGAAGGTTTGTTTAGGATTTTAGTTATCTTTGAGGTTCATTAGGTTATTCTGGATACTGCATAGGGATGGTGAGGTTTCATATCTCTTGGCTCTACACTCGTAGTTGGACTGAGTGCATCACATCATAGATTTTTCATAGTTGAGGAGATAAATTCATGACACAACAAACCTTATTTATAGGGATGAGATAGGAGTTAAAAGCAAAGATGCATTTTCAGAGTACCTAGTGATGATCGATTAATGGTGGGAGGGGATCCATTCTGGTTGATCCATGATTTCAATACAATTTTTTAGAAGCATGGTAACCTCTACGAGAGATAATAGGAACATTAGAGCCGTATGTTGGCTCAGTATCATAAAATTTTTTAGAAGTTTTTTAAATTTTGGGTGGTAATACTTGAAAATCCTAAGAAATTAATGAATTATATATTGTTGTGTGTCTAGGAAATTTGGATATTTTACTATACTATTTTGTGTATTTCTTGGAAGTCTTCGTGATCTTATAGGTGTCGTGGGACCTAGAAATTGAAATAATAAAAATATTTATTCACATGCTTTCAGGTTATAAAAAATAATGGATTACCCATTTAATAGGGTCTTGTATGGATAAATGGTGACCTTTATTGGATTTATAGTGTAGGTTTTACCCAATTAATGTCAAGGAGATTTTTTGAATCAGACCCCAGCTGATGCAAAAACTCAGATATGTATTATAGGAATTAAATTAGTTAAATTAAACAATTTATTTCATTTATCTAAGTGATAAAACAATTATTTGACCTATTTAAACATCCTTATGGTTAATTGCTAGGGTTAGATTCATATCCTAGAGAGATAAACATCCATGAGTGAGATATCCATCATTGAGGGTATCTTCAATGAACTGCCACATGGGGATTGAGGATCAATGATCAAATTAAATAGAATTCATCTTCAGCATTGACTCGAAGCTATTCTTGATCATCAATTGATCTAGTGATGAGGTAGGGAATTGTTTTTATGAATTATTTACCCATCATTTGAGATTTTTAGAATAAATTATTATTATTCTTTAGATCCTTCCTCTATCCTGTTGATATTATGGAATATTTTATTAATTTTTTCTTTGTCTCTTTAATTTATTGGTCACATTTTAATCCTAATCCATTTATACAATTCCTTAAACTGAAGGTTGTTTTAGGGATCCCAATGAATAGATATGATTATCAATTTTCTAGTTGTGAATTTCTCCCCTCATTATTTTCATTTATCATTGTTCAATAGTATGTTATAAATTTAACCATAGATCTGGTTCGAAACTTTATTGAACCTGGTATTTTCACAGCTTGCTTTGATCATGTAAAATACAACAAATACAATAGTATCAATGATAAATTATGAAATAATAGGAAATGAATGAGACATTGAACATCCCATGTGGTGTGTGGAAAAACGTATACTATATAAAATGATATAGGTTTCTATTTTCTAATGATCAGGGATCAGAATCGATGACCGGTAGAAATACCTTTGAGATCAGGGTCTTAAATGAAGCTTTAAGTGATATTAAAGGTGAAAATGGTAGAATTAGGAAAATATTTAAAAATATATAGCCCAATTAAAATTTTCTGATTACACGGTGTGTGTTCTAGAAGAGAACACATCCTTAATTCCTTCTTCCATGGTTTCTAGGGTTTCGGGATGTGTTAAATGTCAAATGGTTATAGAGAGGGCCCATACACCATGTGACCCAACCTAACCTAATAATATTTTTTTTTGCAGTACAAACCTAGGACCACGAGTGGTTCTATATGTCAAGTTCATTGGATTACAAGTTTATTTCATGGTTTCCACAAGCCATATCGGGTAGCGGGACACAAATCAGGATCAACCCAGGATTACACAACATATACCCCAAGGTATATGTCATATAACCATTTTTGAAATAATCTACGTCTTATATATCATTTCTTTATTATACTGAATTAGACCCACAAGTAATACATCATGAGTAGTATTCCATACTGAACTCGATTGTGACCCTTGTTTTAATATATGAGATATAGTAAATGGTGGAGTGAGTAGTTCTCTTATTCCAGTATAGTTGTCTAACATTGATTCTAGACTGTCATCTCTAAGAGTGGAATCAGGGTTGGAAACCACTTGATTATATTTTTATATTGGGTAATGGGTCCCCCACATCCTTGATAATGATTAGATAAGTTTCCCCTATACCCACATATGGTGTGAGTATCCTATCTATGGGCTCGTAACCCCTCATTTGATAGCCTAGTGTTGGCAGATCTTAGTAGTACTTAGTGATAATGATCCCAAGAGGTGGTGGTAATCATTGTAAGGCATGAGGGTCCTATATCCTCTCTAGATATAATGTGGGGATTCTATTCTTTAGTTTCAGTTGGGTATATATTTTTCTTCTTCAAACTTTTGGTATATTTTTAATTGATACATGATGATTGTTATATATTTTATTACATGTATTTATTTCTAAATTGGAAAGTATAAATTTATTTATCCTGCATTTTCATGATGTAATTGGAGGCATGCATTGGTATAGGTCCCTTAATCCATAGCCTCCCTTATATGTCATATTCTTACTTGGTTCTAGTCACCAGCCCCTATCCTTTTAAAGGCAGTATAAGGGAGAAAATATTCACATAATTCTAGTTTGAGTGGGGCCTTAGTGGGTTGGGTCATGAAATAATACCATGTACTCTATTTTATGATATATATTTTCAAATTTTATTTCTTAAAGATAGAATTTTATTTTTTGGGTTATTTTTTACTTCCAATAATCATAATATTATTTAAAACCCCATTAGTGGTATTCGAACATATTTCTTTATTATTTAAAAATGTTTAAAATACCAATTTTCAAAGACCACCAGGTTTCAAAAATTTATAAAAATAGTTTAAACATCCTTACATAGATGAAGATATAAAATCTAATTTTTAATTATGTTTATATGAGGAATATATATAAAGGTAATACCATTATGTTGATTTATATCATAAAGGTTGATATAGGTTACCGTTAAATAGGTAGGATAATAACATTGTAACACTGTTATATATTTACAAGTTTGGGATTCCATAAAGGTTGTTTCTTCCCACCCTTACACAGATTTACACCACATAAGGATATTTTACATTTACCCTTATATATATTTTTATATAAATGTTGAGGGAGATTACTGTTACATATAGTGTGTGTGTGTCTGTAACAGAAATGGGAGGTTACCCTCACAATGAATATAGATTCTTCCTCAATGTAAAGATGATTTTTTAAAAAAATATTTTTAAAACTTTTAATCATTGAAATAATTTTTTTGTTCCATGAAATATTTGTAAATCGTGTGAAAATGTATTATGGGAATATTTAATTTATAAATAAGTATTTAATTAATTAATTAAAAAACCTATTATAATTAATTAATCAAACATTTAGAAACATTTAATTACCAAATATTAAATGGAAATATATAAATTAATTTTTACAAAACTATATGTCATGCTTCTGGTTTAGGTAAAAAAATTATTTATAAATCATAAGTGGAAATTTATAAATTCTTTCAAAATAAAAAAAATAAATGATGTTTATATTATATAAATTGTTTATATAAAATAAATTTAAATATAAAATGTTTATAATTAATGAAATATTATATAAATGACATATAATAAAAAATATGAAATAGTTTATATAGAAATTAAAATAAAAATGATTATATAATTTTAAATTAATAAAATTCTTATAATTAATATTTATTTATGAAATGTTGATGTATTTTTATTTAATTCATTAAAAAATAAATAATTCGTTTAATTATTTGTTAAATTCTTTAATACTTAGGTTTGGTAATTTTTTTAAGAAATATCAATATTGTGTATTTTTTATGTTTACCTATGTAACTACTTTTAAGAGAATGGTCCCTACATTAAAAACATGGTACGACTCTATAGAATTTAGTTTCCATCTACCTTGAGCCTGATTTATAATTGATGTTATGACCATAATATTTTTTGTTGAATATAACTTGTGAAATTGTGGTTTAAGAATTATAATGAATTGAATTCTCTCTTGAGTAATGTCTATCTAGGTAGAGGGGCCTGGGATTGGACCACCTACTAACCATGGAGAAATTCCTTTCTTAAAACGGTGAATTATTTTATCGATCTATCTATATAGGATTACCTAAGTAAATTTTCAATCTTATATAAATATATTCCATTAATTGAATTGTATATATAACTTTTGAATATTATGCATTTGGGTTTGTATGAATATGATTGGATTAGGTTTTGGGGTATGTAATAAAAAATGGTGTGTTATGTAAGGGGTTAAAAATTAATGTGGTGTCAAAAAATTAATTTTGTGGTTTAAATAGAGATTCCAAAACTAATAAATTGAAATCATTAATACAAGGAAAGGGATAAAACATGGGAACATAAACATTTCCAAAGATGAAATAGTTTTCAATTTAACATGAATTTTATTTATATTAAATTATTAAGAAAGAATAATCCTCTAAACACTAATTAGGAGATTACTTCTAAATCCAAAATTATTGTGACATCGATGATACTACAGATTAATTAAATGAATAACCGGGGTTCCCTGAGGCTATCTTGTGTAATGAAAAATGTAATGAGTGAATCAAGATTATCCAACAAACTAATTTCACGAAAAAGAGGAATTCCCAGGGATTATATTGTGTTATCTTGTGTTTGATATTTTGTTGGGGTTTCACTCATATGGGAAACCCCAAGTGTAGGGATACTATAGGAATAAAAATGAATATTATAAATATGATGGATATGGAAAAAGTGTGGTCTACTAAACTATCCAAAATTAAAAACTATTGTGATTAGGATAAATTAATACCTAAATAACTAAAGTGGTGAGTTTAATGACAATGTTGGATAATTTCATTGAAATATATGGGTATTATCTCACTAAATTTATATATTGTGAGGGGTTATCATTTGGAGAACATTGATTTAATTTTATCAATGGAAATATATAA
This sequence comes from Viscum album, assembly GCA_963277665.1. Classification (NCBI taxonomy): domain Eukaryota; kingdom Viridiplantae; phylum Streptophyta; class Magnoliopsida; order Santalales; family Viscaceae; genus Viscum; species Viscum album. The sequence goes on from OY728121.1 coordinate 359,608,451, forward strand.
CAAATGCGACTCACCCTCTCATATTTGTTTCTTGTATATTATGGTATACATAATCATAAACATATTTATATAACTAATAATCATGGACTATAAAATACTTAAAGAGTGGTATCAATAATTATAATGTGTTATCAAGGAGAAAAATTCAGAGTTCCCAAATGATAATGTTATATAGATCATTTCTAATATATGTGACTCATGGGTATTAGATACCATTTATGCATCAATAATTTTTATTATAAAAATATAATCATAGATGGGGGGGAGTTGATGATGGGTAAAGTAGATCTTCATTTCAGTTATAGAGAATGTGTTGTTATATTTTATGTCAATACCTATGATCTAAGTTATCCAAGTAGATTATTCCTATAATTGAAAATTATTATTTTTCTCCCACTATAATAAATAAATTGATTTCTATAAATTGTTTTGAAAAGAAGGTATTTACATTAATTTTAAATGTGTAGAGTCTTTCTATAAATAAGAAATAGAAGTTTTATAGAACATGGAATATAATGACATTTTTATATATTCTATATATATATATTCATATTTATTGAATTTAGATTAAGAAGTTGATGGTTGATTCTAATCAATATTACCTTTTTCATTATCACCTAGGACATATAATCAAGAAATAGATTCAAAAAATGCATATAGATGGATAATTTGACTCAAAAAATTATAAATTATTTGATATAATAGAATCTTTTTTGTTGGTAATAAAGGAAAAGACACCTTTTAGCTCAAAAATGAGAGGGTTAGTGGACTATTTGATCTCAAATATAGTCATGTACCCAGACCAATGAGGAATTATGAAATTGGAGGTTTTAAGTACATCATTATTTTATCGATGACTTTAGTAGAAATTGATTATGTTTTTGATAAAAAATAGGTTGAAATATTTTAAATTCTGAAAGAGTTTTATAATTATGTATATGATAAATTTGAAAAAATATTATGATTCTCAAATCAAATTAGGGTGTTGAATACCTGACCTAGGAATTTATTTCCCTTTTGAGAAAATGTGGAATGTTTTAAAAACTCAATCCTCATATAAAACCAAAATTGAATATTGTGTCTAGGAGAAGAAATAATACCTTTTTATAAATATTTTAATTGATGATGATATAGTGAGGCCTTCCTATATCATTTGGGGTTTATATTTTAGGAACATATACATTTCTCCTTCCTCTAAAGTTGTCATAAAGACACCATATGAGATATCAATCAAGAAATTTATCATGATGACTTTTATGAATATTTAGGGTTCCAATGAAGTTGTATGGTGATTATATTCTGAAAAGATATGCCTCAAGTCATAAAAATGCTTATCTGGGTATTATGAGAAATAAAAAACATTATTTTACTTTTACAACTCTAGTGTGAAACAATTTGTGGCCTAATGTGGCATTTTTATTGAGAAGGAGAAAATGAGTTCACAGAAAATATGAGGAAAGTTGAATTTAGATAATTTCAAGACTAAAAAATAGGAATTTTGCATCATATCAATGTTTAATGGGTTCCAAAAAGAGTTATGGAAGAATGAATGACTCATGTTATATGATAACTTCTAAGGTCTAGCAAGGTTCAATAAAAACCAAAGAGATATGGATTTCTCATTGATAATGATGATGAATTATTTTTTATAGTTTTTAATCCTACTACCAAGAGGAAAAAAATAGAGTGTTTTGATTATGATAAATTGTTAAAATAAATGGAATATGATAGGGATTACATATACACTAACCGAGTTCCAAACTCATCTGATTCACCTGAAAGTGTATGACCCATAGGTTGTATGTTGATTTATCATAATGATAAAAACATGGATTGTATAATATCTACATATATTCCCTTATTTTTGGAAGATTTTGTAAAAAAATCATGGAATTTCCTATGAAGAGACCCTTTCACATGTTGCAATTATAAATTCTATTCATATTTTTCTAGCCATAGTAACACATTATGATGATTTTATAAATCAAATGGATAACTAAACAAATTTACTTAAAGGTAATTTTTTTAGGGATCTGTATATGATACAAATAAGAGGATTTGATGTGCCAAATGATCCTACTGAGGTTTGATTATTGGTAAATTCCATTTATGGATACAATAAAGATTCCTAGAGTTGGAATAACTAGTTAGATGATACCATTAAAGAGATTCGTGTGATAAAAAAATAGATGATTATTATATATATAAATGGGTTTTTGAGATTATAGAAGTATTTTTTTATATTGTATGTATATTACATACATATTATCATAAATTATTTCCTAACTCTTCACATAATGTAGATGTCACTTGGTAAACACCTTTTAACGAATGAAATTGGGGAAGTAGCCTATATACTAGATATTAAGATCAATAGTGATATATCTAAGAGGTTTCTTAGAATATATTAGAAGAAATATATTTTTAAATTTATAAAGTATTTTATTATGAATAAATATGAGAAGGGGTATTTACTATTGTATCAAGACAAAAATATTTGGAAGATTTAGTATTCTCCTAATGAGTTAGAATAGATGGATAAAATTATTTAAACATATGCCATAGGATTTATCATGTATGGAATATTTTTCACTCAAACTGATGTCCCATATACTTTCATCACTATAAGTAGACACCAATATAATCATGGTGAGATTCATTGGATTATAGTGTAAAATATTATTATGGATTTGAGTACTGAGGATATGTTATTTGTCATTAGAGGAGTGGACAATCATTTCTTCCAAATGGTCACACAAATGAAAATTTCCAATCTCAAAAAATGATTTTAGTTCTCAACCAAGATTCTTGTTTTTCCTAAATTGTGGACCTATTTTTTGGAAGAGTTATAAGGAAGAAACCATAGAGAAATAGATATAAAAGGAAGATTTCAGCATTACTTTTAATGTTGTAAAGGAGGTTGTTTCTATCAAAAAAATTATTACTACACATGGAGTTGTTTTTAGAATTGGGGGATAAATTGAGCTATATTGTGATATCAATTGTGTTGTTTTTCATGAGATGGAACCCTGATCCCAAAAATGAACCAAACACATGCTTTTAAAATACTATCTCAAATAGTACATCATTGATAGGGGTGATATAAACACCAGTTGGTTGGCTATATAGGAGAATGTACCATGTTCCTTGATGAAACCACAACTATAGTAAAAATATGAGTGTCATATAGAATCTCTTGGTATAAAACACATGAGATATGGGTTATCATGGTTTTCAATGTATCATGTTAATATTGTAAAAGAAATTTCCAATTACTATAGATTTATGTATATTGTAATTTAATTTACATGAATGGTTGAGTGATTATTTACCCTAAAGTAGGACTTTGATTCATCCCTAACTGATGATATTTATGGAGTATTATGGGTTGTAATCATATGATTAGAATACAATGAATAAAAAAATTATTCATCAAAAAGTGTTATATATGAGTTAATAATAATAGATTCTTGTGTTAATAAGTAAATATTTATTGCCTAGACTTACCGGCAAAATTAAATCTCATTGAATCTTATATGGTCATCTATATACTTAGGACTGCACACTCAATATAAATCCTTTCAACAAAAGTTTAGAAAGATAACTAGCATGAAAACTATTATATGTTTATACACTACTTACACATGTTGGAAAATAACTTTGAAAATATGGGTGTATTTGATAATTTTGAGGACCATTTCATCCATTAGAGGATAACCAAGAAGGAATTTTTACACTTGTATGGCAAAGAAAATAAAAACATATCATGATTAAATTAGTTAGAGTAAATGCATGGAAAGGGAAATTTGAGTCTCATATTATGTGTTCAGCTACTTAGATGAAAGAGATGAGATGTTCTCAACTATATTATGAATGAAATGTGATGTATTTATTAACCTGGCCAGTTTTTTTGTGGAATTAAGAAAATATGATTTTTCTATACTAGATTGACATGTTCAAGGTATAGTTGTCTATTGATGTCATGGAAAAAATTATTTTATAGGTATACGTAGGATTTATATGACACATCTTGTTAGGGATATGTTCATATAGAGATATGAGTATGTTTTTTAAATATAAAATCATAACCCTTGGTATATTAAGTAGAATTGATTCATTGTAAAAAATTCACTCTTTTATTACATATATAAAATATGGATTTCATATTTGCTTTGAATGTTTCAAAGTCATTTAGGATAACATAGTAAGATCCTTGGATCAGCATAATGTTTTAGAAAAAGTGTTTGTTCTTAAAAGAAGAGATCTTGATGAAACCATATCCAACGGATTTTTAAGGATTCACAAAGTGTTATGAATACTTCTATAAGGTTTTTATGGTAATTTTGTGAAAGTATGATATTGATTGATTTTCACTAAAATGTGTATACATGAGATGTATGTACGTATTCATATGATTCATGATGTATATATAAAATATATGATATTATATATATAGTGCATATTAAATTATCAATAATACAATGTATATAATATATATATAATTTAACATATTACTATAAATATTCATGACAGGTACATTAAAATTATTTTTGGAAATGAATTTTTTTTGACACTCAAAACCGAATGGATTCATTAGTATCAAACCAAAGTTTGGTCCATTAAAGATATTTCCATTTATTCATTGAAGTGTATAATGAATATTATTCCCAACGGGTAGAAATGTAGGAGATGCCGTATGAAAATATGAATTGATATTCATCTGTATATAAATAGAAATGTATTCTTTGTTTTGTGTGGTGTAGATCAAATTTGTTTGATATTACAGTGACCATCAGTTTCATGAAAAAATGATAAAACTATCTCCTTCCAAAAGTGTTTATTATTTCTCAGCAATGGTGTTATAGCCCCTTAAACAATCAGATATCCTCTTGATAGGATCATGGATGCCTAAGTTTGTGTATTCTCTTAGAGGTAGGAAGAATATTTTTATAGGATCGTGCGATTTTCATCATTCATTATCATTTAAAAGACGAATATGGAAATTTTTTCAATGGTTGAATACAATATTGTTTGTCTTGTGATATATTTACACATTTGATTTCTTAGTGATAGAATCTCTGGTGCTTGGGTTTTTTCCAATATCAGTAACCATTATATTATTAAAAAAGACCCATTACTATAGATATTTGATAAAGATAAATCCTTCAGTGTCACTTAATCACCTGATAATTAAACAACCCTGATGTTTTTATTGAAAATAATCTCATAATAAATATAATTAATAAAATAAGTGAAATTAAAGTTGAAAACTAATCAAACAAAGCATACACTAAAAGGTAATTTCCAACAAATTATCCTACTTTTTTAAAATCCCAACACGTCGTAAATTATCATAGCATCATAATAAAAACATAAATGAAATAACAAAAATAATATGTAATGGAAATTTTAATTGCATTTTTAAAATGTTGTTGTGTTAGTTCGAATATCTTATTCATAATGAGATCTCATTAATGTAAAACTTTGATTTAATAACCATGATCATATATGACATGGGTTTTCCCTCAACTACAATGAATGGAATATAAAAAAAATGAAAATACCACAACCAAACTATTGTGGAATATGAAATTTGTCACACAAGACATTAAATGTCCACAATTGGATGATTTAAATATGAACACTACATTGGATATTGTTCTAGTATTAGTGAGGATGAATTTCATTTTAAATATCTCATAATAATGAAATTACATGGTGATCTATCCAATTTTGTGCAAGGGAGATAGAAGGTGATGGATATCCTCTAACTAGGTTAGTTTAACCCACAAGATAGAAGGAGGGATGCACAAATGTGGGTCAAGTGGTCCATAGTTTTAACTATTAAAGGAGGATATATAGGTCCTATAATGATGGGGAGAGTGGTGGTGTATGGATGGCTTCATGAGAGAATAAAATTAATAATAATCAAGGAGGACCATAGATTGTGGATTATAAATTTTTCTTCATGCAACAACATTTGAGCTGTATTACTAAACAAAATTTCATATAAATCACTTTATGGATGAGTGAGAACTTAACAAAAATCACTTGAGGCTTAGTGAGAACCAAAAAAAGAATAACCAAAAGCAAAGCAACATGTCCAAGGGGATCCAACACTGAAGACATGTGACATAACCTGTAAAGACCCGGAAATTTCAAGGAAATTTTTTTTCTTAATTTTCATTGGAATTTTACAAGAACACAATTTCTGACGGTGCCTGATTCTGAGGCCCGGTGTTCCCAGAATTAATTTCTGAAGTCTGGCTCGGGTACGTTCAGTGAATGAACGAGCGGGTTTTTCTAACTTTTGAACCGGTGCTCGGAATCGAATTCTGAGGGCACCAATGGAATCACAGCGCCGGTATTTTCTTAGAAACGCCTCTTCCGGAGTTGCATTTGATCGGTTGGGGTTTTTAATTTTTGGGTTTTAAGTTAAGAAATAAAATAAAGTTGTGCGACAATTTTATTTTCATTTCACATAAAGCCGCTTGAAGACCACTTAAAGCAGCTTAAGCTGAGTTGATGCGGATAGGGTTCTATCCAGAAATATCCTACCCTTTTGAAAGGATATTTGTGAGGTGGGGCCCGCATGAGCCCCACCGTTTCTTTCCACTAAGTAACGCACCTGCGAAAACCCGTCATTATGAAAGTCAACTGACGCGTCTTCTTAATTTCTTAATGCACCAATTAATTGGGCGGTTTTATTCATTGAATTAATTCGATGAATTAATTTAATCGTTTCTTAACCTATTTTCAATCCATTGGCGTAATAATAAAATAAGACCAACGCATGAATTCTGGAAAAATGCTCGTTGAGAGGTTTTGACAACTTTGTGCCTTCATCCTCCTTCGCGAAGAACGCGAAGAACGCCGTCACCCTCGGAGATTGATGATGCTTCTTCCGAGACGTTCTTCCCCGCAACGATCTCCGATCACCAACTGCTTGAGGTTGGAGATTTCGGGTTTCTTTTAAATCTTCTTTGTGGCTTATAAGAACACATAGATTTAATCGATATAATTAAATCTTCATGATCTTGAACCTCGGAGTTCATCGACACGTCGTCGTATTCCGTGACGACTCGACGCCCTTCCGCGACGACGCGACGCCTTTCCGCGATGACGCGACACCCTTCCGCGACGCGACGATCGCCTCCTTCTGCGACGATCAAATCCGCGAAGAACGCGCGTGCGACGACTTGACAAGGTAGGGGTTGTTGTGAATAATTTATTTTCCCGTGAACGTTTCTTTTAAATTAAAGAACCGGTTTCATAAGACCAATTTTAATTTATTAAAATTGTTGTTTGACATGTTGTTTAATCCTCACAATTGTTATCGCCTAATGCGGAAGGTGTGGGCCAAACGGACACGGCCCGACAACCCTCCGAAGTTCTTCGTTGTTGTGTGGATTTGGTAGGCGACGACAAAACGTGACGCTAGGGAGATTTGATGATCCCGGAGTGAAGAACGGAACTCGGGAGGAACAGCGGCGTAGACGGGAAGGAAAACGGACCACCGGAGCAACTCCGGCAGCGCCCCCGGGCGCGGTCGGACAAGGACGCAGCGGCGGTGACGGCGCCAGCGGACCTGCGGCCTCGTGGTTTCGGCGCACACGCGGGACGCGGCCTGTGCCGCATCCGTTGAGCCCCCCCCCCCCCCCCCCTGCGGGGTCCGCGGTGCTGTCACGTGGGGGCAGCGAGCCCCCCGCGATGCTCGGCCGCTCGGCCGAGCCAAGCTGGACCGGCCGGCCGAGCCGGGCAGTGCCCTGGCCTGGTCGGACCGGGTCCAGCCGGGTCGGACCGGGTCAGGTCGACCCGGTTCGGCTGTCCCAGGGGGGGTCGGCCCGGGCCCAGACCCCCCGTCTTCGGACAGTTTTCGGTCTTTTTCCCGTAACTTGATCTACGGTTATCCGAACGACGCGCCGTCAGCGGAGATGCAATCCTTGGATTGAGACGGTCGTTTCGGTATATCACACTCAAGGTTTCGGAATACTTTGGGTTTGTCCAGGTTGGTTCGTACACGAAACCAATCGGGCCCTCGGAGCGGAAACGCTCATATCTTGAGCTCCGGACGTCCGATTGACGTGCCGTCGACTTTGGTGGATTCCTTTAAGTGAGACAGATCTTTTGGAATACTCCGCCTGAGTTTTGGATGTAGGTGGAGTACGGTCGAGTTGGTTTTCCTTAAACACCAACTGGGCCCCTAGGATGAAAATGCCAATAACTCTCAGACCGGGCGTCCGATTGACGCGCCGTCTACGAAGTTGAGTTCCTGTTGATGATACGAAACTTTTGGATATATCAATTCTGGACTTTAAGTCAGTTGATGTATCAGCCTCTCGGCTCGTGGAGCGGACCCTCCCGAACGAGCTTGCTGTGTGCGGGAACCTTAGAGCTGGCTGCTACTACTGTTGTGACGACGATGACTGTACAGAGATCCTCAGTGGATTCGACTGCGACGATGATGAAAACCGTACGGGAATCCTCCGTGTTTTTGGCATTGACCACTACGGTACATCTTGGAATACATCAACTCCGAACTACATGTCAGTTGATGCATCGACCACTTAGCTCGTGGAGTGGACCCTCCCGAAACGAGCATGCTGTGTGCGGAAACCCTAGATCCGGTTGAGACTTGACGACTACTAATCGAACGACTCGGTGTGTTTCGGATAGCCCGGCGGGGGATCGCTTGGTTGTAGTGGCACAGGGGAGCACTTGGTTGTAGCGGCATACCCATGACAGAGGTGCACTTGGTTGTAGCGGCACATGGGAGCGCTTGGTTGTAGCGGCAAACCCACGACGGTTGAGCGCTTGGTTGTAGCAGCACAGGGGAGCGCTTGGTTGTAGCGGCAGACCCACGACAGAGGTGCGCTTGGTTGTAGCGGCCCAGGGGAGCGCTTGGTTGTAGCGGTAGACCCACGACAGAGGTGCGCTTGGTTGTAGTGGCACAGAGGAGCGCTTGGTTATAGCGGCAGGCCCACGACAGAGGTGCGCTTGGTTGTAACGGCACGGGGGAGCGCTTGGTGGTAGCAGCAGGCCCACAGTACCCGATAGGTGGGGAACTACAGCAGTCCAAGGTAAGAGGTAAGCGCTTTGCTGTAGCGGCATAACCACTGCACTTGATGGAGAAGGAGTTTCCTAATAGCTTTGGGTTCAACTTCATGATCGAACCTGTGTGAGCTGAATCCTGTTTGCTTTCCTGTGTGGATTGTGTTGTGCTATCCTATGTGGATTACGTTTTGCTTTCTTCTGTGGAATACGTATACGTTCTTGTGTGGACTGAGTTGTACTTGGTCTTGGAGGTTGGAGCGTATTGGAATTGTTGACTTAGGTATATGTATGGGAATATACCTAAGTAGTGTCAGTTGTTACTTCGTGATTGTATCTTTCCTTTGTAGTTTATCCTTTGTGGATTTGGGAGACCCTCGGGGGTCTCGGGGTCCCTACTGAGTAGCTTATACTCACCCCTTCACGGTCTATGCCTGCACTACGTTGTGTTGTTTGCAGATGACGGACAACGTTGATCGTGGTTGAGGCTTGCAGAGCAGGACGACACCTGGAGGAGGAAAACTGGGCGGGACGTACTCGGAGCAGACGGCGGGACTCAAGGAGCAGTGGAGCTATCTGTACCCACCCTTCAGGTGGGATTTCCAGTTGACAGCTCGGCGTAGCGGCATTTACCTTTCAGTTGTTGTTTTCCCTTTTGAGTTGTACTTTACTTTCAGTTTGGGTTTGTATTCTGGCCGACTTACTTTCCGCACTTGCAGTTGTACTCTGTTTTTACTTAGTGATTACCTTTTTCCGCTTGCTTACTCTGAGGTTCTTGTTTACTTTACAAAGGCAATGCCTTCCCTGTTTATCGGGATTTACGCCTTGGTGCTAGTCTCCAGCCCCTGGCCTATGGAAAGCGGGATTGGGGTAGTCACGACACGGGCCCCGAGGATGGGTTGTGACAAATTGGAATCAGAGGTGGTTGGTTCTACCGCAGACTCTGATCTTTCTTCTATGTGAAGCAATAGTGTTTAGCGTATTGGGTTTGGTTATCAGTCCAGGGAGTCCAGTGTCGGTGCGGCGGCCGACGTATTCGTACACCAGGACCCTGACTTCTGATTTCCGACTTAATGCACGAAAACATTGATTGCATGTGTGTTTCAAGTTTTCTTTGTGATTACTTTATGTCAGCTCACTAGGTATACTGTTCTGACCGTGGCGCACCTGTTTCCTTTTCAGGATGGCCCCACGACGGCAGCCATCTAGGGTTCCGAGCGATGTGCGTGGAGAGAGCCCACCGAGCGTCGAGGACTCGGTACAGGGCCCTTTGACAGCTGAGTCAACGGCGGTACCTATACCCATCGAGCCACCGATGCTACCAGCCCCAGCCGCTGACGATGCACGTCGCCTTAGTGCACTGCATGAGTTCCAGTGCCAGCGACCGCCCAGGTTCCGCAGGGAGATGGACCCTCAGGCCACCGAGGACTGGCTGGAGGAAGTTGTACGGGTTTTCAGATTAGTGAGGACACCAGCAGACCTCATGGTGATCCTCGCAGCGAGCCTCCTGCGTGCGACAGTAGGCAGATGGTGGAGCTTGATGCTCCAGGTGCATGACGAGACATCTCTCCTCTGGATGGACTTTGAGAGCATCTTCCGATCTGAGTTTGTCCCAGTCACCCTTCGAGAAGTGCGCATCCAGGAGCTACTACAGCTACGGCAGCGTAGCATGACAGTGGTCCAGTACTCGGCGAGATTTACTGATCTCTTGCGCTACTCCACAGATATGGTACGGGACCCGTTCTTCCGGGCCCGGACCTTCGAGCAGGGACTGAGGCACGAGATCAGGGATTCAATGATCTCCCTCAGCATTCCTACTCAGGCAGGGGTGTTGGAGCGAGCCCTCTTAGTGGAGAGTTTCCTTGCTGAGCAGTCTCTAGCAACAGGACCCACCACTTGTCGGCATGCGGAAGAGTCTTCTGCAGCGGGCAGTAGACAGATGACGCAGGGGTCCAAGAGGACTAGACCTACAGGTGGTCGACAGCATGACTCTGGATCGTTTGTGCAAGGCACTCAGGGTGGACAACGACTTTCCATGAAAGGGTAGTGTTACTCATGTGGCGAGATTGGTCACATGGCTCGTGACTGTCCGACCAACCATACGGATGACCAGCAGATGGACGAAGGGCCCCCCAGGCAGAGGCAGAGGTTCGATCAGGGTGGGCCGCAAGGAGCAGGCGGCCATGGCAGGGGAGCTAGTCATGCATCTAGAGGTGGACGATGCTTCAGGGTGTTGCCACCACCACCCCCAGGAGGTCCACCCCAACCACAGGGGACAGGATGACATGGGAGAGCTCAACTTCAGGCAGCTAATGCCTACGATCATGGAGCTCTGGGAGCAGATGGACAAGAGCTAGACTAGCTCCAGACCTAGAGACTTTTGTTCATGTTACTTCTAGTTTTGTTGATGTATGTTTGTGGATGCTTTGTGTCTTTGTACTTGAGCTGCAGTAATAAAAGACACCTTTTCTTGTGGCATTTACTTCCCTGTCCTCTCTTGTGTTGTTACTAAGAGGTTCCGGTTTAGACTGTTGACTCGACCCTCACTTGAGAGGTACCTACTGGAGGAGACCCAGTTACCACACACTGATGCCGACAGTGTGACTCAACCCTTGGAGGCGAGAGTAATGGTTGGATCTCGTGGTAGTAGCGTTGAGGCCTTACGACGTCATCCTTGGTATGAGTTAGTATCATCCATGTTGAGATTGACTGTATTAGGCAAAGAACGTGGTTCATCCATGGGATGAGACTGGATTTCTCTTATCGGCTATCAAGAAATCATAGCAGCTCTTGTGGGACCAGAGGTGGTCTAGGCCACGATAGAGAAGGTCCAGGTCATCCAGGAGCGGGTGAAGACAACTTAGAGTCGACAGAAGTCTTTTGCTGACAGGAGGCGGAGGCCACTAGAGTTTGAGGATGGCGACCACGTCTTCATGCGGGTCTCACCTCGACGTGGATTATAGAGATTTGTCCTAGGTGGAAAGTTGTCTCCATGCTTCATCGGACCCTTTTAGGTCCTCAGCAGGATTGGCAAGGTGGCTTACCCCATAGCTCTACCGCCTTTGTATCCCTAGTTTGTGTTGAAGCTTTACGGGGACGTAAAGCCCTGTGGTGGAAGTAATGTAAAGGCACGGAAATTTAAAGGGAAATTTTTTTTTCTTAATTTTCTTTGTAATTTTACAAGAACGTAGTTTCTGACAGCGCCTGATTCCGAGGCCCGTTGTGCCTGGAATTAATTTCCGAAGTTTGTCTCGGGTACGTTCAGTGAAAGAACGAGTGGGTTTTTCTAACATTTGAACTGGTGCTCGGAATCAAATTCTGAGGGCACCGATGGAATCGCAGTGCCGGTATTTACTTAGAAACGCCTCTTCCGGAGTTGTGTTTGCTCGGTTGTGGTTTTTATTTTTTGGGTTTTAAGTTAAGAAATAAAATAAAGTTGTGCGACAATTTTATTTTTATTTCACTTAATGCCGCTTGAAGACCACTTAAATCAGCTTAAGCTGAGTTGATGTGGATAGGGTGCTATCCAGAAATATCCTACCCTCTTGATATGATATTTGTGAGGTGGGGCCCGCACGAGCCCCATTGTTTCTTTCTGCTATGTAACGCACCCGCGAAAACCTGTCATTATGAAAGTCAACTGACGCGTTTTCTTAATTTCTTAATGCACTAATTAATTGGGCGGTTTTATTCGTTGAATTAATTCGATGAATTAATTTAATTGTTTCTTAACCTGTTTTCAATCCGTTGGCGTAATAATAAAATAAGACCAACGCACGACTTCTGGAAAAATGCTCGTTGAGAGGCTTTGACAACTTTGTGCCTTCATCCTCCTTCACGAAGAACGTGAAGAACGTGAAGAATGCCATCACCCTCGGAGATTGACGATGCTTCTTCCGAGACGTTCTTCCCCGCAACGATCTCCGATCACCAACTGCTTGAGGTAGGAGATTTCGGGTTTCTTTTAAATCTTCTTTGTGGTTTATAACAACACATGGATTTAATCGATATAATTAAATCTTCATGTTATTGAACCTCGGAGTTCGTCGATGCGTCACCGTATTCCGCGACGACGAGACGCCCTTCCGCGACTACGCGACGCCTTTCCGCGATGACGCGACACCCTTCCGCGACGTGACGATCGCCTCCTTCCGCGGCGATCAAATCCGCGAAGAACGCGTGTGTGATGACTTGACGAGGTAGGGGTTGTTGTGAATAATTTATTTTCCCGTGAACATTTATTTAAAATTAAAGAACCGGTTTCATAAGAACAATTTTAATTTATTAAAATTGTTGTTTGACGTATTGTTTAATCCTCCCAATTGTTATCGCCTAACGCGGAAGGTGCGGGCCAAACGAACACGGCCCGATAACCCTCCGCAGTTCTTCGTTGTTGTGCATATTTGGCGGGTGATGACAAAACGTGACGCAAGGGCGATTTGATGATCCCGCAGTGAAGAACAGAACCCGGGAGGAACAACGACGTAGACGGGAAGGAAAACGGACCACCGGAGAAACTCTGGTGGCCCGCGGAAGCCACCGGCGCGCCGCTAGACAAGGCCGTCGCGGCTTAAGCCGCGGCGGTGGCGGCGCCAGCAGACCCGCGGCCGCGCAGGTTCGGCGCACACGCGGGACGCGGCCTTTGCCGCGTCCGTTGGGCAGGGCGCCCCCCCCCCCCCACGGGGGCTGCGGTGCTGTCACGCGGGGGCCGCGAGCCCCCCGCGCTGCTCGGCCGCTCGGCCGAGCCGAGCCGGGCCGCGCCCTGGCCCGGCCGGACCGGGTCCGGCCGGGTCGGGTCGACCCGGTTCGGCCCACCCAGGGGGGTCGGGTCGGGCCCAGACCCCCCTTCTTCGGACCGTTTTTGGTCTTTTTCCCGTACCTTGATCTACGGGCCTCCGAACGACGCGCCGTCAGCGGCGATGCGATCCTGGGATCGAGACGGTCGTTTCAGTATATCACACTCAAGGTTTCGGAAAACTTTGGGTTCGGCCGGGTTGGTTTGTAAACGAAACCAACTGGGCCCTCGGAGCGGAAACACTCATATCTTGAGCTCCGGACGTCCGATTGACGTGTCGTCAACATTGGTGGATTCCTCTAAGTGAGACGGATCTTTTGGCATACTCCGCCCGAGGATTGGATGTAGGTGGAGTATGGTCGGGATGGTTTTCATTAAAATCCAACTGGGCCTCTGGGACGAAAAAGCCAATAACTCTCAGACCGGGCGTCCGATTGGCGCGCCGTCTGCGGCGTTGAGTTCCTGTTGACGATACGGAACGTTTGGATACATCAACTCTGGAATTTAAGTCAGTTGGTGTATCAGCCTCTCGGCTCATGGAGCGGACCCTCCCGAACGAGCTTTCAGTGTGCGGGAACCTTAGAGCTGGCTGCTACTGCTGTTGTGACGACGATGACTATACAGAGATCCTCAGTGGATTCGACTGCGAAGATGATGAAAACCGTACGGGAATCCTCCGTGTTTTCAGCAGTGACCACTACGGAACATCTTGGGATACATAAACTCCGGACTACATGTCAGTTGATGCATCGAACTCTTAGCTCGTGGAGTGGACCCTCCCGAAACGAGCATGCTGTGTGTTGAAACCCTAGAGCCGGTTGAGACTTGACGACTGTTGATCGAACAACTCGGTGTGTTTCGGATAGCACGGCGGGGGAGTGCTTGGTTGTAGCGGCACAGGGGAGCGCTTGGTTGTAGCGGCAGACCCACGACGGAGGAGCACTTGGTTGTAGTAGCATAGGGGAGCGCTTGGTTGTAGCGGCAGACCCACGACAGAGGTGTGCTTGGTTTTAGCGGCACAGGGGAGCGGTTGGTTGTAGCGGAAGACCCACGACAGAGGTGCGCTTGGTTGTAGCGGCACAGGGGAGCGCTTGGTTGTAGCGATAGGCCCACAACAGAGCTGCGTTTGGTTGTAACGGCACGGGGGAGCGCTTGGTGGTAACAGCAGGCCCACAGTACCCGATAGGTGGGGAACTACAGCAGTCCAAGGTAAGAGGGAAGAGGTTGGTTGTAGCGGCATAACCACTGCACTTGATGGAGAAGGAGTTTACCAATAGCTTTGGGTTCAACTTCATGATCGAACCTGTGTGAGCTGAATCCTGTTTTCTTTCTTGTGTGGATTGTGTTGTGCTATCCTGTGTGGATTACGTTTTGATTTCCTGTGTGGAATACTTATACTTTCCTCTGTGGACTAAGTTGTACTTGGGCTCAGAGGTTGGAGCGTATTGGAATTGTTGACTTAGGTATATGTATGGGCATATACCTAAGCAGTGTCAGTTGTTACTTCGTGATTTTGTCTTTCCTTTGTGGTTTATCCTTTTTGGATTTTGGGAGACCCTCGGGGGTCTCGGGGTCCCTACTGAGTAGCTTATACTCACCCCTGCACGGGCTATGCCCGCACTATGTTGTGTTGGTTGCAGACGACGGACAACGTTGATCGTGGATGAGACTTGAAGAGCAGGATGGTACCTGGAGGAGGACCACTGGGCAGGACGTACTCGGAGCAGACGGAGGGACCCGAGGAGCAGTGGAGCTATCTGTAACCACCCTTCAGGTGGGATTTCCAGTGGACAGCTCGGCATAGCGGATTTTACCTTTTAGTTTATGTTTTCCATTTTCAGTTGTACATTACTTTCATTTTGGGTTTGTATTCTGGCCTACTTACTTTCCGCACTTGCAGTTGTACTCTGTTTTTACTTAGTGATTACCTTTTTCCGCTTTCTTACTCTGAGGTTCTTGTTTACTTTACAAAGGCAATGCCTTCCCTGTTTATCAGGATTTACGCCTTGGTGCTAGTCGCCAGCCCCTGGCCTATGGAAGGCGGGCTTGGGGTAGTCACGACATGGTCCCCGAGGATGGGTCGTGACAAAACCAATCAAAAACAGCAAAACAGGGGTAGAGGATGACCAATGGATAGATCTTAATCGAACCATTGCAAAGAAACCACCACACCAAAAGAGCACCCCCAACATATTGGTAAGGAATTCTAAATCAATTTGGCGAGGATAAGAACATCGACACTGAGCGTTCCTACGACGACCATCCGTATCTGTGTACATGCCCAGGTTGTGGATGATGTGTAAAATCCCATAAATTCAGTGGAATTTTTTTTCTTAAAATCATGGTATTTTTACGAGTCTGTGAAAATTTACGGCACTTGATTCTAAGGCCAGGTGTGCTAGGAAACAATTTCTGAAGTTTTGTTCGGGTACGTTTAGTAAACATGCGAAAGGGATTTTATAACTTTTGAACCGGTTCTAGGAATTGTAATCTGAGGACACCGTTGAGCTCACCGAGCTGGTATTCGCCTAGGAAGAAATTTGCCTCAACGAAAGATGGTCGAGAATGGAAGTTAGTTTTTAGGGTTTTTAAATAAATTAAATAAAAATAAGTTGATAACTTATTTTTTATTTTGTGGTGGTTAAAACCTCAAATAGGAGGTTAGAGGTGGGTTCCACCACACCATAACCTCCCATGAGAGGTTATGGTGGTGGGGCCTACCCGTACATAACCTCCCTTGGGAGGATATCCTTTGTGGGGCCCACATGGGCTTTAAACCCCCGTTTAACCCCCCATTTATGTGGGATGAAATGCTCCACCTACCCCACTATTTAATTTTTCTAACCCTCTCAATCAATTAATTGTATTAATTCACTTAATTATTAAAAAACCCATTTGAATTATTTTGAATTCTTTGGCCAACAAATTAAATAATGGGTTTTCATAACCCAGTATTTTTTGGTTGGAAATACTTTTGGTGGATCTTGAGAGAGGGGTTGGAAGATCTTGGAGAACCCTTGGAGAAATATCTCTCAATAAAGAATGTGAAGAGAACCTCTTCATCTTCCACCGAAGAATGACCAACTCTTTCTTCGATCTTTGACCGAGCCAAAAGAGAAGGAGCCGACCGTGAAGAATGCCGAAAACGCTTCTTCCTTGGTCTCTTACCCCAAACGCTTCCCGACATCAACGAATCAACATCCACCATTCCTCTTCTTCCACCATCAATGATCAACAAGAGATGTAGGTGTTGTTCCATGTATGAATTTTAACCTCTGTTCATCGTCATTCAAATTAGGGATTGTGAACTTCTGATTGATATCACCATAACTAGGAGGGGTCAGACTGCATTAACACATCCTGACCCTCCCCCTTTATTCTATCTCACTTGTTGACGACGGCGGTGGTGCAACGGCGCCGCCGAAAGAGAGTACCGCAGCAGAGCAACAACGACCGATGTCGGGCCGACTATGAAGAAATTCGGCCGCGAAGGAAACCGGCGGCGCAAAGGCCACCGGGTCGCCGGAGTGCTAGGGTGTCGTCATGCTGCGCGGAGAACTGGGTCGTGGCCAGCACGGGTTGCGGTGGAGCAAGGCGGCCTTCCGGGCCGCTGGAGGGGCCCGGTGCCGTCGTGCCGCGTGGGTGGAAAGCCCGCGGCTAGGCGGGCCGCGGTGGTCAGAGAAAGCAGTGTGGCATCGTCGCGCTGCGTGGAGCAAGGGATCTGCGGCCAGGGCGGGCCATGGTGGAGGAGAAGGGGAGAGGCACCATCGAATCAGGACGGTGGTGCAAAACCCGCTGGACGATCGGCCATCCAGACAAGGCGGGGCCCACATGGGTCCCGCGACTTTCGAACCGGCGCTTAGCGCCAGTTCTGATTCGACTAGTAGGGGGAGCGACATACCCACAACCGGTCCGGGCCACCCCCTCGGGTCGAGCCACCTTTGGGTCGGGCCTCCTTCAGGCCAGGCCGCCCCCTCGAGCCTAGACGCCTTCGGGCCGAGCTGCCCACATGGGTCGGGCCGTCCTCGGGCCGGGTCGGACTTGTGGAGAGGGTCGGACCCTGGTCCGGACCCGGATCTACTTTGGCCTATTATCACCTTTTCGCCCATATCATTGGCTACAGGTGTCCGATCGACGAACCGTCTACGACGACTGAAAGCATAGAGAGAGACGGTTCTTTTGGAATACCCAAATTGAGGTTTGGACATAGTTGGGATATGGTCGGGTTGGTTTGAACCTAAAAACCAACTGGGCCACTGGAACGAAAATGCCAATAACTCACAGACCGGGCATTCGATTGATGCACCTTTTGCTGTGTTGAGAACCCTATGATGAGGCAGACCTTTGAGATAATTCTAAAAGGTACTTCTTGATAGTTTGAGTATCGACCAGTAGCTCGTTGAGCGGATCCTCCCGGAGATGAGTGAACGGAGTATGGAGACCTAGTAGCTGGCTGAGACCGGATGACTGTTTAGCTTTCAACTCAGAGTGTCTCGACTAGCTTAGTGGGAAGCGCCTCTATGTGACTCGGTAGTCCCACAGTGGGGAGTGCCTCTGTGTGACACGAAATACCCACGGTACTCGACAAGAGGAGTAACTCAGCAGGCTGCGAGGGGGAGCGCCTCAGTGTGACACAGCAGACTCATAGTGGGGAGTGCCTATGTGTGACACAACAGACCCACGGTACTCAACAGGAGGATTACCACAACAGTCCAGGATAGTGGGAAGGGCCTCAGTATGATGCGGCAAGCCCACTGTACTCTACAGAGGAGGAGTACACCACCAGTCGAGGTTTCGACAGTTTGACTGGGAGTGTTACATGTTATCACCCAACAATAAAATATTGGTTTTGAGCTGAGTTTTTGACTTTTGAGTTTTCCTCATGATTGAGATGGATTACTAGATAACTTAGGTATATGTATGGGAATATAACTAAGTAATGGTTATCTTTTGAATCTATACTTTTTGGTTTATCCTTGTTGGATTTTGTGAGGCCTTGAGAGTCTTGGGGTCCCTACTGAGTATCGTTATACTCACCCCTACATGGGATATGCCCGCACCTGGTTGTGTTGATTGTAGACGATGGACAACACTGATCGAGGTAGAGAGAAGCAAGACTGGACGGTTCCCGGAGGTGGACCACTTGGTGTGAGGGTACACGGAGCGGACAGATGAACGTCGAGTGCTGAGGAGGCCATCTATACCCACCCTTAGGGATTTACGCATTTGGTTCTAGTCTCCATCCCTAGCCTATGGAAGGGGGGCTTGGGGTAGTCACTATACGGGCCCGGGGGGACAGTTCATGAACAATTGGTATCAGAGGAGTCTGTTCTACCACAGAATATAGGACTCTAATCATTATTTTCTTTGAATAAATAATGTTAAGGGTATTAAGTGTGGTTTTCAGTTCAGGGAGTCCAATGTTGATGCGGGTGGCCGACGTACCAATACAATAGGACCTTGACTAATGAGTTTCGACTTAGTGTACGAAAACACTGATTGCGTGTGTGTTTTCAAAAGTTTTCATAAGTCAACTCAACCGGGTCAGCTCACCATGTATAACCTTTTGACCATGCTACAACTGTTTCTTTCAGGATGCCTCCCCACAGAGCCCTGAGATTCATACGCTCTGAAAGCCCACCAAGAAACGAGGCCTTAGTGTGTGGCCCTTTACTAGTAGAGGCACCAGTGGTACCACTTCCTTTTGGGCCATTGATGCCACCAGCCCCATCAGCAGATGATGCACACCGCTTGAGGATGTGGTGAGAGTCTTCAGGCTGCTAGGGAAACCAGTAGACCTCATAGTGATCCTTGATGCGAGTCTCTTTCAGGCAGAAGCAGGCAGTTGGTGGATCCTAATACTCCAGGTCCACGATGAGGTGACACTTCTATGGGAAGACTTTGAGAGCCTGTTCTAGGCATAGTTTGTACCTTCCACCCTTCGTGTTTTGCAGATACAGGAGCTACTTCACCTGCAGTATGAAAGAATGACAGTATCATAGTACTTAGTGAGGTTCACCGACATCTCATGCTACTCCACAGATATGGTACAAGACCCATTCTTCTAGGTTCAAACCTTTGAGCAGGGGTTCAGTTGAGAGATCAGAGCCTCGATGATCTCCCTCAGCATCCTGACACAGGTGGGGGTGTTAGAGAGAGACCTCCTAATGGATATTTTTCTTGCTGAGTAGCCTTCAGCAGCGATACCCACTACTAGTCGATATGAAACGGAGTCTCTTGCAGCTGGCAGTAGACAGATGATGCAGAGTTCCAAGAGGACCAGACCCATGGGTGTAAAACCACATGACTTAGGATCAATTGTTTCGGGAACCCAAGGCAGTGACTTATATGCGAGGAGCAGACAGTGTTACTCATGTGGGGGGCAGGGTCACATGGCTTTTGACTGTCCGACCAGTCGTTCAGATGATCCGCAGACAGTTGAGGGACCTCCCATGAAGAGGCAGAGGTTCGATCGAGGTGGTCCGCCGGGTGTAAGAGGACGTGGTAGGGGAGCTGGCCATGCAGCTGGTAGTGGAAGACGTTAGGAGGTTCTACCGCCGCCACCACCGGGAAGTCCACCCCCGACTGCTGGGAGAAGGTGGATAGGGGAGAGCTTAGCTTCAGGCAACTGAGGCATATGACCACGGTGCTCCGGAGATGATTCA
This sequence comes from Viscum album, assembly GCA_963277665.1. NCBI lineage: Eukaryota > Viridiplantae > Streptophyta > Magnoliopsida > Santalales > Viscaceae > Viscum > Viscum album. Next base: position 359,628,962 of record OY728121.1, read on the forward strand.
AGGTACTATCTATGTCTACTCCACCTTAGTTGCAGTTCTTATAGACATAGGTTTTAGTCATTCTTTCATTTCCACTACCCTCGTTTAGAGCTCGGAGATTCCGACGAAGTCGTTGGCTCTATCCTTATGGCTAGAGAGTCCTACGGGAGAGGACTCGATGATTATGCACTGGTTCCAGTAGTGTGAGCTTACTCTTGGAGGCGAGAGCATCAGTTGGGATCTCCTTGTAGTGCCGTTGAGGCCTTACGATTTCATCTTGGGTATGGTCTGGTTATCTACAGTCCATGCTCAGATCGACTATATTAGGTGCAACGTGTGGTGTGTCCGCACAGATGGGACTAGGTTCACCTTCCCCGGTGAGAAGGGAACCTTTGCAACACAGTACAGACTTACTCAGAGGAGGTTAAATCCAATCACTCACCATTTGGCATGCCTTACCCACGGAGTAGTTGATGTGGAGAGTCTAACTTATCATATAATGTTGGACTAGTATAGAGATGTTTTCCCAGACGATGTCCCAGGACTACCTCCTCACAAAGAGGTGGACTTATACATTGATTTGTACCCTGGGATGGCACCGATATCTACTCCAGCATATCAAATTGCTCTTTCTGAGCTTCATTTTTAGGGGGTACAACTAGAGGACTTCTAGGGGAAGGGATTCATCGGACCCAGTGTTTCTCTCTAGGCAGCCCTGATTGTATTTGACTAGAAGGTGGATGGGAGCTTGTGACTCTGTGTCAATTACCATCACCCGAACCAGGTGACCGTGAAGAACAAGTACCCACTCCTAAGTATTGATGACCTCTTTGATCATCTCAAGGTATCATGATGGTTCTCGAAGATAGACCTTGGATCAGTCTATCACTAGCTTAGAGTTCGAGATGAGGATGTCTAGAATACGGCCTTCATATGTCGGTATGGCCACTATGAGTTAATAGTTATACCCTTCGGCATAACTAGCACTCCAGCAATGTTCATGTGTCTCATGAATAGGATCTTCTAGTCATACCTCGATCTCTTTGTTGTGGTCCTCATCGATGACATTCTGGTCTACTCGACTACTGAGGAGGAGCATGCCTACCATTTGCAGGTAGTACTGGACACACTCTGAGATCACTAGAATTATATTAATCTCTCGAAGTTCCTGTTTTGGATTTGAGGGGTTCACTTCTTGGTACACGTCATCTTGGAGGATGGAGTTGTAGTAGATCCAGTGAAGATTGAGGCATTAATTGCTTGGGATCCACCCAGGAGTGTGACAGATGTACGGAGTTTCTTGGGCTTGGCTGGATACTGCAGGAGATTCATTCCAGACTTCTCCAAAGTTGTAGCACCACTATCAGAATTGATAAAGAAGGGGAAACCCTTCGTGTGATCGGAGAGATGCCAGCAGAGCTTTGAGGAGCTGTGGAAGAGGCTAACTAGTTCCCCCATCTTGATGCTTCCAGAGGAGGGTGTAGGGTATGTAGTCTACTGCGATGCGTCAGGGACCAGACTCGGGTGTGTCCTGATGCAGGAGAGAGTTGTGATCACATAAGTTTCTCGACATCTGAGACATCATGAGCCAAACTACGCTACCCATGACCTGGAGTTAGCATCAGTGGTCTTCGCCTTCAAGCTGTGGAGGCACTATATGATGGGAGAACATTTTACCATGTAATATGATCACAAGAGTCTCAGGTATATCTTCTCACAGAAGGACCTAAACATGAGATAACAACGATGGCTTGAGGTCCTTCAGGACTATGAATTCAAGATAGTCTATACTCTTGGGAAGGGGAACGTTGTTACAGATACTCTCTGTAGGAGATCTGGTATACAGCTGCTAAGAGAGGTGACATAGTAGTTGGCTGCCTTGCAGATATCCTTTTTGGATTGGGAGGGAGTTGCCTATCTACAGTCCCTTATAGTCACTCCTCCACTTCTTCAACGAGTGAGGGAGGCACAGCATGGAGACACTGACGGTGAGACCCGACGTGTTCGGTTATCCACAGGACATGCACTTGATGGATTTTTTGAAGGTGGGGAGAACGTCATCCTTTTCAAAAGACATATTATGGTGCCTGTGTCACTTTAGGAGAAAGTGATGAGGGAGTTTCACACGTCCCCTCTGGCGGTACATCCAGGAGTGGAGAAGATGTTCCAGGACCTTCCACGACAACACTGGTGGCTAGGTATGAATAAGGTAGTTGCAAATTTTTTCTCTCGATGCATCACTTATCAGCAAGTAATGGCAGAGCACCTGGTACCAGTCGGCTTGGTCCATCCCTTAGAGGTCCCAGAGTGGGAGTGGGACGGGATATCCACGGACTTCGTGACGGGTCTTCCATATACATCTAGAAGTCACGATTCGATATGGGTGATCATTGACCAACTCACCATGTCAGCCCACTTCCTACCAATCACAGAGCATGGCTTATTAGAGGGCTTGGGACGCCTCTACATATAGGAGATTGTGCGTTTCCATGGAGTACCTTCTTCTATTTGTCTCTGACTATGATGCACAGTTTACCTCATGGCTATGAAAGGGGTTGTAGGAGGCTTTCAGGACGCATCTACGTTTGAGCACCGCCTTCCATCCTCAGACAGATGGACAAACTGAGGGGACCATTCAGACCCTCAAGGACATGCTCCGTGCATGTGTCCTTTACTTCGGTCGTAGCTGGTAGGATCACATTCCTTTGGTGGAGTTTTCATACAACAACATCTATCACTCCACCATCGGTATGGCACCTTTTGATGCCTTGTATGGTCAACCTTGTAGATCGCCACTATGCTGGACAGACCCAAGGAAGTCAGCACTAGTGGGACTAGAGATGGTACGGGCTACCACGGAGCAGGTGGAGATCATCCAGGGGTTGATGAAGACTGCACAGAGCAAGCAGAAGTCGTATGCTTTCAAAAGAGAGAGACCTATGGAGTTCGAGGATGGAGACCATGTCTTTCTAAGGGTCACACCTCAATGAGGTCTCTGGATATTTGGAAGAGGCGGCAAGTTATCTCCACAATTCATCGGACCTTTCCATGTCCTCAAAAGAGTAGGCAAGGTGGATTAACATTATGCTCTTCTACCTCAGTTTCACCGGGTGCACGACGTCTTCCATGTATCTCAGGTGAGGAGATATGTGCACGACCCGTCCCACATCACCGAACATGGAGAGATGGACATAGATGACATGGTGACTTTCACGAAGGTTCCAGTGGAGATCAAGGATCGACAGGAGCGAGTCCTTTGTGGATGGTCGATACCTCTGGTGCATGTTCGCTGGCAGCACGGGAACCTATAGGAGAGCACTTGATTGTGGGAGTCTCTGATGCATGCTCAGTACCATAATTTGTTCCCTTCGTTCAAGTTGTAACATACGTGGATGTAAATCTCTGAGGTGGGGAGAATGTAAAACCCAGAAATTCCTTGGAAATTTTTTCTTAAATTCCTAGGATTATTACGAGTCCGTGAAATTTTACGGCGCTTGATTTCGAGGCCCGATGTGTCTGGAATAAATTTCTGAAGTTTTGTTTGGGTACGTTCAGTAAACGTGCAAGTAGGATTTTATAACTTTTGAACCGGTGCTCGGAATTGAAATATAAGGGCACCATTGAGCTTGCAACTCCAGTATTGGCTTAAGAAGTCATTTTCCTTGACGGAAGATGGTCGAGAATGGAAGATAGTTTTGGGGTTTTTAAATAAATTAAATAAAAATAAGGTGATAACTTATTGTCATTTTTTGGTGGTTAAAACCTCTAAGAGGAGGTTATAGGTGGGGGCCACCGCACCATAACCTCCCATGAGAGGTTATCGTGGTGGGGCCCACCAGCACACTAATCAATGTTCGTCATTCCTCTCCTTCCACCATCAATGATCGACAAGCGAGGTAGGGGTTGTTTTATGTATAAATTTTACCCTCCGTTCATCATCGTTCAAATTATGAATTGTGAACTTATGAATGATATCACCATAACAAGGAGGGCTTAGACCACACGAACACGACTCGACCGTCCCCCTTTGTTCTATCTTTCTTGTTGATGACGATGGCGGCACAATGGCGCCGCCGGAAGAGTGGACCGCAGCAGGGCAACGGTGGCCGGCATCGGGCCGACTGCGAAGAAATTCGGTCACGGAGCAAACTGATGGCTCAAAGGTTGTCAGGTCACCAAAGGGGCGCGGCGCGATCGGGCCGCATGGAGAACTTGGCCGCGGCCAGCGCGGGCCGTGGTGGAGCAATGCGGCCCACCGGCCGTCGGAGGGGCACGGCGTCGTCGCACTGTGTGGGTGGAAGGGACACTGCCAGGTGGGCCATGACGGTCGGACGAAGCAGTGCGGCGCCATCACGCCACATGGAACAAGGGTGTCGTGGCTAGGGCTGGCAGCGGCGGAGGAGCAGGGGCACGGAGCCGTCGGGCCGCGCCGGTGGTGCAGAACCGGCTGCCCACTCGACCATCCGGACAAGGTGGGACCCACCTGGGTCCCACAGCTTTCGAAGCGGCGCATAGCGCCGGTTCTGATTCAACCAGCTGGGGGGGGGGGTCTGCACCCCCCCCCCCACACACGTGGCTAGTCAGGCCACGCGGGCTGCCAGCCAGCCGGGCCACGCGGGCCGCCAGCCAGCTGGGTCGGGCCACCCCCTCGGGTCGGGCCGCCATCGGGCGGGGTCAGACCTGCATACTGGGTCGGACCCCGGTCAGAACCCGGGTCGGGCCGGGTCAGTCCGACTGGGTGGGACCGAACCCGGACCCGCTTTAGCCTGTTATCACCTTTTCTCCCATATCTTGGGCTACAGGTGTCCGATCGATGAACCGTCTACGGCGACAGAAATCTTAGAGAGAGATAGTTCTTTTGACATACCCCACTTGAGGTTTGGATACTGTTGGGATACAGTCGGGCTAGTTTGAACTTAAAAATCAACCGGGCCCCTGGAACGGAAATGCCAATAACTCACATACCGGGCGTTCGATTGACACGACATCTGTTGCGTTGAGACCCCTATGACGAGGAATACCTTTGAGATACTTCTAAATGGGACTTCGTGATAGTTGGATTATCGACCAGTAGCTTGTGGAGCGGATCCTCCAGGAGATGAGTGAACAGAGTACGGAGACCTAGTAGCCGGCTGAGGCCTGACGACTGCTGACCATTCGACTCAGAGTGTTTTTACTAGACCAGTGGAAAGCACCTCTATGTGACGCGGCAGACCCACAGTGGGGAGCACCTCTGTGTGATGCGGAAGACCCACAATACTCAACAGGAGGAGTACCTCTGTAGGCTCTGAGGGGGAGTGCCTCTGTGTGACATGGTAGGCCCACAGTTGGGAGTGCTTCTGTGTGATACAGCAGACCCACTGTACTCGACAGGAGGAGTACTGGAGCAGTCCTAGATAGTGGGAAGCTCCTCTCTATGACGCGGAAGGCCCACAGTACTCTATAAAGGAGGAGTACTCCACTAGCTGAGGTTTCGACAGTTTGACTGGGAGTGTTACATATTATCACCCTAGAATAAAATCTTGGTTTGGAGCTGAGTCAATGACTTTGGAGTTTTCCTCATGATTGAGATGGATTACTAGATAACTCAGGTATATGTATGGTCATATACCTATGTAATGGTTATCTATTGAATCCATACTTTGTGGTTTAACATTGATGGATTTTGTGAGACCTTGAGGGTCTCGGGGTCCCTACTAAGTATCTTTATACTCACCAGTGCACGGGCTATGCCCACACCTAGTTGTGTTGGTTGTAGATGATAGACAGCGCTGATCAAGGTAGAGGGAATCAGGACCGGATGGTACCCGGAGGTGGACCACTTGGCGTGACAGTACACAGAGCGGACGGACAGATGTGGAGTGCTGAGGAGGCCATCCGTACCTACCCTTACAGGTAGGAACCCTGGAGGATGACCCAGTAGCTGCTTTACTTTTATTCATTTGTACTTGATTTCATTTGTACCAGTACTTTACTGTTGGGCATGTATTTGCGGCCCCTTTTACTTTCCAGCACTTCTTCTGTATACATTTTTGCTTAGTTTTTTTTCCATTTGTGTACTTTGATTGTGTGTGTTTACTTTTTTTAAAGTAATTGTCTTCCCAGCTTAGGTATTTACACCTTTGGAGCTAGTCAACATCCTCTAGCCTATTGAAGGCAGACTTGGGGTAGTCACGATACAGGCCTGGGGGGACGGGTCGTGACATGATGACCCTAAATATGTAGTGTTAAGACTATACGAGGAGCACCAGATGCTACATCCTCCATCCATGGAAGTTTTAGGCTAGGGTACACCATTCGGGGCAGGGGATGATCTAGTGGGAACATGATCTGACCCCGCTGACCAGATCTAGATGCCGAGTCCATAGGTGGATAAATCAGAACTGTCAAAAAGAATCCATCGATGGGTGTGCATAACAACAAACCACAAGGGAATCTCGGGTTGCCTAATCCACCATTTGATCTGTATAAGATGTGAAGGAATGTGTATTCAGATTTATGGCCAAGAAGAAGGTAATATGGAATATTAAAACAACACAGGACATGTCAATCAGAGAGGCCATCATGGCTGTGTGATGCATATGTGAGGGAATCAAAATGTTTTTCTTATCTAGATGTATTGATAAATATATAAGTCCAATGTTTAAAAGTGGTGTGGGAACCTTGATGTGTGAATTATGTTCATATATGATAAGTGTTGGATCCACCCCCACATATTGGTGAAAGGTTGTAAATGGAAATTTCTTTAAAAAATTCATTGTGGTTTTGAGAGTGGTGAACACTAATTTTAATCAATCCCATGGAGAAGATGTTAGAAATATAGTTCAAGATAATTACATATTGTGAGGAGTAACGCTCAATGATCCAAATATCTTACTTATTTATAGATTAATTTTTTAATCACCCATCTTCAATCCCATCATTTGGATTATTTTTTGATATGACTAAAACGTTTATATTTTATATAGACCGAACAAAAATGATTTTTAATTTTAAATTTCAAACATGAAAAATAATCTCATCATAATTTAGATTTAAAAAATTTATTTTATTTTATTTTCTATTTTTTTGGGTATATATAAAATATATATATATATATAACATAATTAAATCTTACAAATATATAAATTTTTAAAATACTTTAAAATAATTTTAGAAGAAATATTTTGTTATGTAAATTATTATTCTCATAGCCCCTATTTAGAGGTAAGGGCCTTGAAAATAAAATTTCCACAATCAAAATTGGATTCCAAACACCGCAAAATTTATCTTTTATTTTAAATGTTATATTCCAATATTTTAAATGGTACCATATATTTAATAAATTAAATTTCATTACAATCCCCAAATTTTATTTATTAAATTTCATCTCTTCATACCACATTTAAAACATTATAAATAAATTATTTATTCTAGAAATAATCCTTTAGATAGTATCAATATCTTATTGTACTTTCATATATAATTTTTTTTGAAACATTATACTTATTAATATATATGATATGAATGATGTATCATACATATAATGAACTATCCATCCATCATCTCATATTTTAGTACTTTTAAGGACATATGCCTATATCCTTTTCATAAACTCCCTATAGAATAAACCAATTAATTATAGTATGAAATTACACAACTTCTAAGTTTTCATAGGTAAAATATTTTAATGTGTTTCCATTATTTAGAATACCTAACTCATTTAGTATAATTTTTTTAAGAGTTTATAACTCAACTCTTGTTATAACAAATGATTTTGATACAAAGTGTTCAAGTTTATTATATTAAATATTAACAATCATCTCTATAACATTTTTTACTTATTGAAATCCATTACCTTTACACATATAATTATATGATTTTTAATATAAATATAGAGTAAGTAATTGCCAATGACTGTGAGGCCTAGGGTATTTAAAAGTCTATGTTCAAAATACATCAAAAGGAAACTAAAACATGACATAATTATTTTAATCTCTATAATGATCTCATATATTCATTTTAACTCTTAAAGAATCATATTATAACCAGAAAAATACATAAATAAATGGGGTAACCGATAAAGCCTAGTAAGGGAACAAACATGATAGGGAAATGTAACATGTGAGTCCAAATTATAACATGATATCATAAAATAGAAGGATCATGAGTAATCAAAATTAAGCATCACTGAAACAATATTGTATCATAAGATCTTAGAAATATAGGAAATTTGGAAACAACATACAACATGACATAAACATGTGTCAACACCAACTACCTAGATAACATCACATAGTAGAAAAAGTCCCATAAAAGGATAGAATAATAAACTAGCTATATATGTGTAAGACATATATACATTATTTATAATAATTCCATAAGTTTGATCACATAGATAAAAAGTGATTTAGAGATAGAATACCCGTAACCTGAAGAATATGGTGGTTGAGAGAGATCACATACCTTGTGAATGATACATAATGTACAACATTTATCTTCATGAATAATAAACATATGTTAATAACTTCATTTCTAAATAATATTTTTAATGTTAATTATTAATTATTAATTTATTTATTTTTATGTTATGTTGAATTACATAATCATTTTGGTTCATGTAGGACATTTTGATGATATTCAGTTCATAATTCCATAATCAATTTGGTAAGAAGACTTAGGTCAAAGGTATTATTATTTCATTATATAAATAAAAATAATATAGACATAAATATCATTTTTAGATAGAAATTATACTTTAAAAACAATCATATAATATGGTTATAAAAAAAGAACTATGTTACAATAATAGAGAAAGTAGGTTATATGTACGCTTGGGAAACATTTAAATTTCTCAATGATCATAATAGAAATAAGGTACCAATAATTATATAATTATAGAATTATAATTAAATCATAAATATCAAATTATTTATTCAAATAAACATATATACATATATGATAAATGTGATGTGGTAATAAAAAATGAATCACATTGATTCGTGGAGGTGTTAATCTGTAAGTGCGTATGAATGACGTTATCATCTTATCATGAATGGAAGGTTAAGAAAATGTATATTAAATTAATTTTATAAAATGAAAAAAAATCATGAATATAATATGTGTATATACATATATTAAATACATGATCTTAAATATCTATGACAAAAAATGATGGAAAACAAATTACATCGGTTCTCTAGGTGGTACCTCGTTGTATACACGAACGGTGGTCTCATTTCCAATTGGATGGAAGAAGAGATGGATGTAGTTTATTAAATGAAAATATTAAAATATAAATATACTATTCATAATTATGTTATTATATATTACTGTTTGAATAATATTTGAAGGAGGTATAAAACAAATGAAACAAAAACTCCTGGTTAAGAATGATATCTCTTTTTCAAATAACCACTTTAGGTTTTCACAAAAAGTCTTCATAGGGGAGGATTATAATAAAACCAAGAATTCTATAATTATATAATGTAACTAATAAAATAATTTTTTAAGGAATTTTATGATCCAAAATATTATGAATATTTGGAAAAATATGAGAGGAGGTGGTCTTTTATAAATAAGGAGTGTCATTTTTGTAAATTCCAAAAAAAATTCAATAATGGAATGTCACTTTGAATCCAGGTGCCTCAAAAATTCATAAATGTTGTAGTGGAGGGAATATAAGTTTGATAAGAACCTCCAAAATATAAAATAATATTTTTTTAAAAATTATATTCCCATTTATATTTATGGTTACTCACGTCTACAATTTCAGTTTTCACCACAAAAACTTGTTTTTTTACCTAGGTAATTTATCCATTAAGCCTAAAAATAAAATGATAATTATTAGATAATTTATAACCACTAATTATAAATATTAAATTAAATTTATGAAAAAGAAAACCAATATGTGTGTGAAATTAATGTTAACACAAGTTCTTGTAATGCACAAAACATCGTTTAAACAATATTTGTGATGAATAATTTTTTACTATTTTTATTATTTATTATAAAAATATTAAATTAAATTTTTAATTAATATTAATTATTTTGATTATAAATTTGGAATAGAACTTATCAAGTTAAATTCATAGAAGTGTTAGAATTTAATTAAAAATAAGAACCGTGAAGTGCAATGAAACAATGTTTCTCAGGAAAATGCATTTTTCATGCAATGTATATTATCATGTTAACTCTATGACTAGAAATTGAGATCCTATGAATTTAAATTCACATATATAGATAATATGAAATTTTTATTTAAATTGTTCTATATTTGAGGTTATTTTAATAAATTAAAAGGGATAAACTTCATGTTCTTGAAAACAATTTCAAGAATCTTCAATTTTAAGCATAAAAATAAATTTATAAAAAATCAAAAAAATATATGATTAAAAATAAATAAATTATATTATACTATATAAAATGGTTATTATTTAATTTAATACCAAATTATAAAATATAAGGTTAATTTTATATTACCTGATTAAATTAAATTAAATGACAAAGTATAACAAATCTGTAATTTCACTATTCCCTAAAAAATGAACTATTTCAGAAAAATAACAAAATTCAACCATCATTTAATTTTAATATGATTATTTTAAAAATTAATTTAATTTTATCATTTAAATTTTATCAATGTTATTTAAATTAAAAATAATAATTCCTCATAAAAAACAATAAATATTATTTTTGAAGAAAACATATTTTCTAAATGATAAAATATCTTAATTAAAAATTGAATACTTATAAATAAACATATATTGAATAGGAAATTTATATATATTTCATAAATAATTTATTCTTATTCATACAATCTAATTTTAATGATTTATTATAACAGTCATATTTGAATAATAATATTTCATTTTTCTTTTAGGCTTGGTGGTGCATGTCTTATACGTTATCAAACAAAGTTTTATTTTTTAAACTTAGGGTGTTACATTACCCATTAAACACTTTGAATATAATCTATAGAATGAAATTGTTTGGTTTATGTTAATAGTTTTTCTTCTTCATGTCTTAAAACCATATTTTAATTAGTTTTATGAATATTCTCTTTCAATATAAATTTTGTAAATGGGTCAGAACGATTTGTACACAATCTCACATAGACAATTTTTATGGTATTATCCTATAAAAAATATCACAAATAATCATTTACCAAACTTTTATTTCTCTAATTACCATTTTACATGAAATTATACTCCTATGATAAAGATAATTCTCTATCATAGTTGAAAAAAATAGAAAATAGTAGACTATGCCATATTTTAATATCCAATAAAAAAATTCAAAATACATTCAAATAATTTCCCAAATACTTCTATAGTAATAAAGTCCATCTACATAGTCAAATGTGAAATACATTTTTTTTGTTTCTCTACTAAGGCAATACATAACCTACAATAGTAAATAACCATATAAACATGGAATTATTATCTCCGACATTAGTAATCTAGTTTTTATCAGTTTATATTTATAAAATAGACAAATAATTCTTAAAGTATAAACATAAATATTTGTACTTATTAATGAATATAAAATTCTATTTAGAAATTTATAGGGACCATACTAGTATTACTAGTATATCTACTAATTTGACATATGGAAAATAAAACATTAGGACCATTATATTGTATAACATACATCAAACAAGCAATTTCAATAGCATATTCATGTTGTGTAGAAATTTTTTTCATATTATAGAATAGTTTAACACCATAATAAAATATTTTAATAGAAAATTTTAATTAGAAAAAGTAAAAAATTTCACAATTAATCAATGTAATGAGACTTACATGAAGAGTTACCCACACTATGTTTTCTAAAATTAATACAAGTACAGTAACAACTATTCTAATGTTGTTCATTTTTAACATATTGGATTGTTAATTATTTTTATTATTTACACTAACATATTGATGTATAATTAATTAATATTTTTGTGATGGATTACTTTAAATGGAAAATGATTTTTGCCTCAAATAGTTCTTTGAAATGGATTTTTTACAATGAATTTTAATGTATGTTACAAATACTATATGTAGTGACAAAAATTTGTGATAGAATTAGAATCCATCATAAATAATCATTTACCACATGGTTATTTTGGAAGAAATTCAATTTTCATTGTAAATAAGCCATATTATTTGTGATGGATTTATGATTCTATCGTAAATACATTTCATATCAGTGGGGAAATATTTTTTCAATAAGCTGGTAAAAATATTTTGATTGATAAATTTTTTAGGGTTATTCCACTGAAGAAAAATATTTATTTTTCTAAAAGATTAATTTTCTAAGAAATTATAAATCCATAAAAAATAACATTGTGGAAAATAATTAATTGGAATATATTTAAGATTCTATCACAAATCCCTTACAAATAAGTGGGGAAATATTTATATAGGAAATTTTTTTATGGATAATAATTTCTTCATAAATAACTATCATAAAATACACATTCTATCGCAAATTTTCATCAATAGTATTTTTAAGGAAAGAGTTTTTTTATTAGAAAAATCCATCAAAAAAACATTTGTCGAAGAAAATTTTCAACTAAAATACATCCCCCCAACCCAACACATCAATAAATATCTCATTTACCCCACTATAAACAGTCTTAAAACACTTTAAAATATCTTTATTGTTTAAAATATTAATATATTATGATATTTATTAATATTATAAATTTGGGTTTAAAAAAATATATAGTTTACTTATCTTTTAATATCACATTACTTTTTAAAACAACTTTTATATAGCTATCAATTTAATTTTTTATGGATTAATTATCCTATTTTTTATCAAATTTTTTGAATAAATTTATTAATTAATAAAAAATATGTTTTAATTTTTTAATTTATGTTTATCATTATTTTTATTTACAGATATGTTTTATAGAATTTTAAATCATTCGCCAATAGTATCACTCAATTCTTAATTGATACAGCCTTCCATAAATAGTTGTATATGTAATTTTACTTTCCATGATGGGTTATTTTTCTCTAATTTCAATCATAAATAACTATTTATGATGAAAATATATCACAAATAAACTATAATAAAAATGATATTTTTATTGTTTTGGCTTCAAAAATTAATATACCATCTACATATATCCCCACAATAACTCCACATTTATTGGTAAACATTGAATAAATAAATTTATCCACAATGTCATAAATAAATCCATTATATAATTTAATATAATAAAACATTTTATTGAATTTTTTCATAGATTATTTAAGCATATAAATTGATTTAACAACTCTGAATACATTCTTTTCATTACCTTATAGAATACACTCCTCTAATTGTTCCAGGAAAATTTATTCTTATAAGTATTCATTTAAAATATAGTTTTAACATCTATTTAGTTGATATATAATTAATTAATTGAAGATATTTCAAATAAATTCATTATTGAATTAATTCGAGTTCAAGGATAATGAGTATCATAATAATCAATCCATTATTTTTGAATAAAATATTTGCAAACCATTCTTGATTTAAAATTTTAAACATATCCATTTTAATCATACATATATCTAAATACACATTTACAGCCAATATATTTTAAACTTTTTGGTATATATTTATTAACCAAAGTGGTATTCCATATAATGGAATCAAATTCATAATTAATGGATTCTTTATATAATGAAATGTATCTATAAGGAATGGCTTCTTTATATGTTTTTTGGTTATCCTATATTGTTAATGAAATATAGTGAAGTAAAATATGGACGAATTTTTTTCTCATTCCTAGTTAGTATAATAAATTTCGTTTCAATTAAATAATTATTACTATCCTTTATTACTGTTTCTGAACTAGATGGAGTAAAAGAGATTTGGGTGTTAGGAATAACCTCCCCCACGTTACCTTTATAAAATTTATATTCAAAAAATCTACATCTATTAATTTGATAATGAAATTGTCTTCCAAATCCATAACTCTATATGCTGTTTTATTTTCTACATAATAAAAAAGCACCCAAAATTAAACTAATACCAATTTTAGTTATTTTTTCGATATGGAACTCTATAATAGGTTAAACACCCCACACATAAAAATTTGAAAGAATATTTATTATTCCTTTCCAAATTTCATAGAGAGAAAATTTAGTCTTCATATATGGTATTTTTTTGTGAATATGACATGAAGATAATGAATATTTTTCAATAAATTTAATGATATATTATATTTAGTAATCATAAAATTTATAATTTTTACTAAATTATGATTATTCTGATTCAAACAATAAATTTTTCTATGGTGTATAAGGAGTATCAATTTGATGAATTATTTATTTTATCATAGAAATTATTAAAATTATTTGTAAATAATCCCACACATATATCTAAGAATAATATTTCAATCCTTATATATAATTCAATTTAAACTTTGTCTTTATATTCAATAAAAATTTAATGGATTCATCTTTTATTGTAAGAATATATACTTGTAAATACCTACTGCATTCATCAACAAAAGTAAAAAAATATTTTTCCTCAATGACTTAAGAAACCATTTAATTCAAAAATAATAGAATGTATTAATTCTTATATATGATAACCTCTATCAACAATTTTAAATCGTTTGAATCTATTATATATTCAACCCATGTTTCACATTTGTTAAATTCATTTCAAAAATTAGTTAATATTAATTTATTCATTTCATTTAATGAACTAAAATTTAAATATTCCAAATGGTCATGTTAGAAATTAGAGGAATCAATCAAATGAGATGAAGATTTAATTATACTATTAATATATAGTTGATACATTCCATAACCAGAGTAACCTTTCCCAAAAAACATGCCTCTCTTTGAAAATATAACTTTTTTTTATTCAAATGAAACATATATGTGTTTTTACACTTTCTTTATCGAGAAATTCCCTTGAAAATGGATTTTATTTCCCATTGAGAAATCATTTTCCTTTATCATATGAAGTAGTTACCTTATTCTTTAATTGTTATGTTTATCTATTGATATGAGAGGAATACTTTCTCAGATTTTTCCATAAATGACATTAACCTTCATATTAAATTGTGATTTCATAACCAAATTATCAATATGGAATATTCTTCAATACGATTAAGCCTTTGAAAATTTTCCTAAGAAATATCCACACTATTTTAAAATTGTGATTTACAAAAAACTTTACACATATATATAAATTTAGTGATAATTAGACCTACTTTTAAAGTTTAAGGTATATTAATTTTATATGAAATAAATTTTCTATGATGAATTGTAGTTCATGGAATTTATTTTATATAAAATTTTTATCAACCATCTTCAAAGTAATATTTTTTACATAAAGAAATTTTTTGGTACCTTCTTCCTTATATTTTTTATTAAATTTGATCACATCTCAAATCTCTCAAGGAGACTTTATTTATTGAAATAATTCATAATGATGATTTGATAATGTGATCAGAATATGTCCTCGATAAATAACCCCATTATCCTCACATTTTATCCACATTGATTGAATGTGATTTACTTATGTCACATCAAAAGGAGTGTCATTATAATTTTGATTTGGCTCATTTGGAATAAGAGGGATAATTGGTTCAAGATTGTATTATATTTTTAACAATGTAAGGATGAACTTCATCTTGTTTTTCCACTGGGGGAATTTGTTTCCAACAAAGTTATCAAGTTTGAACTTGTATTAATTAAACACATTAAGGGATTTGGAATCCATATCATTGGTTCTACCTTTATTAAACCCTTTTGGTTGTTAATAAAAATATAAAGGTGATTAGATATATGATGTCTTAGAACCTTAAGGCATGAATTATGATTGGGGTCCAAATTGGTTTTATCAACCACAAATTATTGTTCCAAGGTTCTTGTTGGAAATTTTCCCCAATGAGTCCCTGGGGTATTGGGATTGGAAAACACCAATTTCCATCAACACTAGAGTGATGATGTTGCATAGATGGTTCTTGATAAATTTCTAGCGAGGTAATTAATCCTTAATGATCTATATATATTATTATTTTTAGATCAAAATCAACATTATTTAATCAATTTTGATTCCAAAATTTCAATAAAACTATTTTTCAATTAGAACAAAATGATACATTTTTGTGTATGTGGAACTTCTTAAATTTTTTAAAATGAATTCCAAAGATTTAGAATAATCACATCATTAGTCAAAGTTAAATAAAATTATTGTATATTTTTTTTGTTTTTTTCTATATATATGTAATATAAAAACAATATATTAATATGAATATTTTTTTAAATAGAGTAATTTTTTATATATAAATAATTTTATGAAAATTTTTATTCCTAAGGGAACTATTCATAGGAAATGACCCTAGGAATTAAATCTCTAAAATAAATATTGTATTTAAGGAACCACATAAATTTTAATCCAATTTTATTGATCCCCTATATCATTTTTATGTGGGAATAAATATTTAATAAATAAAATTTAATAATTGGAAGGGTGGAAGACATCATTTTACTATGTTGCGTAAACCTATGAGGAAGGTGATATCTATGTTGTATATTATATGTCATTGGGGGAATAAGATGATTAATATTTATTTCTATATTTATTAGTGATTAAGTGACATGGTATTATGCTATGGTTCTTTTTTGAAAAGTAAGGGAGATATGGGGATCTACTGACTGTCAATGAATAAATAATCCTTCCACCTAGTGTAGGCACTGTATAGATTATAATTCACCTAGAAAGATGATAGTTTTATATTTTAAAACTACTTAGATATAAATTTTTTAAAATAATTTAATTTATTAAGTTCTTGAATTTTACAAGAAAAGGAAAAATCACATGCACCCATGGGATAACAAGGGCATGCCACACCCTCCTCCAAAGGTTGACAAACTCAATAGCTGAACCATTATAATTTTATAACAAGAAGTCCCTATGACTTGAAATCAATTACATTGTTGAAATTACCCTTTGACTTGTCCAAAAGGATCATTGGCTATGTCATTAAATGATCCATCATGTACCGAGGCTTCTACCCATTTCTACATCTACACCAGCATCCTTGGTTAAATCATCATCTGTAAATGGCCTAGAAATACAAGCATGATACTCTTAAAGAGTTTGAAACTTAGTCATATGTAGAATTAGAGGGTGACTTTACCAGTTATCCAATCTCTCAACTAAAAATTTAACAACAATTTTTATGATGATGATTATTATGATGATGATGATGATCATCACCATCATCATAATAATAATTATTATAATTGTTCATTGACAGAATAACTCTAATGTAAAATAATACACACATTATGGGATTCTCAAAGATGAGACCTCTCCCCACCATAGAAGAGGATTAACCACTAAGATTCACCCATTGGGAAATAATAATAATAATAATCCTCATCATCTCCATCTCCATCATCATAAATATCATCATGATAAAAATAATAATTGTAATAATAATATATTGATAATAATACTCTCGGTCAAGAAAAATGGAAAATATAAAGAAAAACCCAACACACACAACTAGGGCGGCTGAATAATTATATAAATAACAAAAATACAATAAAACATCAAAATTATCTAGAATAACTTCAAATGGTTCACTAGAAAATTTAAAATGAAGTTAAAATTTTATTAAAAAAATAGTGATTTCCTTTTGAACCACATACACTGCTAAATAATAAAGATACTGTTATTATTGTTTTTTAACATAATGGTTTTTACAACTTTTAATATTTTTAATTTAACACTCTCAAGAAACTAGTAATTTAGGAATAATAAGATAATTAAAATAGTTTAGAATAGAAAATTTATTTCTTATGATTTCTGAATCGGAAACCATTATCAATCAGAATAAATCTTTTTTATTTTTTTAGTGAATATAGTCCCAAAATTTATGTATATATTTTCTTTTTTGTTTTACAACATCTAGATAATGAAGAGGAAATATAAATGTTTAATTTAGTTATATATTCAATCAAACAAAAAAAACAAAGTATGTTATATAGATAATACATCTTGGTTAGTTCTTGGAGAAAATGGTTTGAGAGAAGTATTTTTTGTTTGGATGAGATATATACTAATGGATTATCAATTCAAAAAAATTGGAAACAATTCATGGTTAATTTTGACTGGACAGGGATTATTTCGATATGTTATATTTCTTTATCATGGTTCTATGTACATCTTCTAGAAATATAGTAAAAATAAACATTAAATGTTATATTTTAAACAAATAATGATATTTTATGAAAGTAAAATGGAGTTTTCTAACTATTGTCATAAGGATTGACACATTTCATGGTTATTTTTCATAGTTTATTGAGGTGTAGTTAAATAAGAAATGATTTATTTAAAAATAATATATCAATTTATAGATATATGAGAATGAAATTTGTTAAATGATTACTAATTAAGTGGAAATAAGTAATACATAACATTATTTTTAAATGATCTATAATGGGTGAAAATAATCTATTTTTAAGGTGGATATGTCATGGTATCGCCTTTCGGAGAAATCGAATTAAAATTATTAGGAAACACACAAAACAATTTTAATTTATCATTCCATATAACTCCCTAACATTCTAAAATAATAAAATTCTATTTTATTGTTATTGTGACTTATAACACCAAGATAAAACATCGAACAAAATATATTTCTTTTAATTTAATCTCTTATATAGCTTATGAAGCATGAAACCAGGAATCTAAATGAATCATAACATAGTATAATATTATGATATATTGGTTAAATTGTTTTGTATTAATAGTAATATATAAATTATGATATTTATGTCAATCTAATTATTATAAATATAATAATAATCATCTAAAATAAGAAGCATTGTTCTCTGAAAAATTGATATTTTTTCTAAAAACGGTTTAATCATGCTTTATGTACATAATTTAAAATTAAATTTTTATCACTCCTAGAAAATTTTTATGATAAAATTAACTTAATGTTTTAAATAATCACATAAAATTATATAGGGTGAATTTTTGGGATTTTTCAAAAATATATTATTTTTTTATGAATACTGAAAATACTGATTTTTATTGAAAATTTCCTATACGTATAAATAATTCACATGATTAAATTAAAAATTGAATTGGTTTTAAATTAAAATTAGTTCAATAATATTAAAATTTAACTATTTTAGGTCATTTTAATCAATTTTATATTGAATATTGATATTAAAACCTTTTAAAAAATTGAGAATTTTCTCTTTGAAATCCCGCCTCTTCATCCTCTCTACAGGTATAATTTTAAATTGGATTCTGTCACTTATGTGAAATTAATTCAGAATAATGGATTCAATAATTTTAATTAGAATAATTTATATTATATAATATATTCAACATAATTTTTGACCATTATGAATAGTAAAATCTGTAAAAAATAATTATCACAGTTAAGGTAAAAATGGATTTATCAATGGTTAAACTAAAAAATAAGGGTTAAAATAATTGATAAAATTTTCCAAAACCAATTTTATTGAAATATTTAGACCATATATCCTATAAGAGATTCCAATCTCCCATTTGGGAGGATTTTTTAAAGGTAAAAAGATGGATGGAATGTAGTCTTTTCAAAAATTCTATGTATGTCCTCTCCCCCACTTATAATGGGACACCCACTCTCCTCCACTCGTCACACTTCAAAATCTATTTTTCTCATCCAAAACCTGACCAAATCAAAATATCAATCCCTTAAAAACATCTTAGAGTAAATGTTTTTGATCAAAAATTCATCCTATGATGTCTTTTTGTGAATACCAAAATAAGTTCCATGAAGAAGTGGTAACATTGTTAAATGAGTGTTTTCATATTATTTCCTATTCCAAATCACAAAAATATTATTTAATCATGATAATATCATAAAAAAACTATATCATAAATTCATATATGTTTTTATGTTAATGTAAAAACCTATATTCGTATCCTATTCCAGAAAATGGGAAAGAAAATTCTCGCTCGTGTGTGTGGCAGACTACCACCTTACGAGGCGATGTGATTTTTTTTCACTTCTGCTTTACATGGAAATTAAAAAAGGAAAATTTAACTAATTTTTATGATATATTTGAGATTATATCAATTCTATAATATTAATATATCACCCACTTACTTACACATTCACCCATTAATGGAATGATAATATTTCCCATCCATACATACGGCCTACCGTCTCCAAAAAGTGATGTGATCCATTAACCATGTACAAATTTTAATAATGATAATTAAAATGTATATAATGAAAAAAAATTATTTATAACATTAATAAAAAAATTATATGATTTATCTATATCTTATACCCAATAAATGGAACATTCATGATAAAACACGCATGAGAAAATAAGGCAATTAACTCCCAAAAGAATGAAAATAATTGAAGAGTGTTATTGAACGGGAGATAAAATTTTATAATTAGATCTAATATGATATTATAAATATGAATACAGATATTATATAAATTTATATAATTCTTAAAAACATTTTACATTATTTTAATTCACATTCAACCAAATAGAAGTACAAGTTAACGAATTTCATCTCAATTTCAATTCATTGAGGAATATTATAGTTCTATGAACCTAATTTATTTTATATGGTGTATATATAGACCCCTTGAAATCTATCATCATTATGACCTAATAAATTATTAATATATGACTTTATTTTTCTCTTAGTTCAAAAATCCATTTTCTTTCAAATTAATTTTTCCATAAAATATTTTCGAAAATGTTTTGTAATTATTCAAATGATTAATTAAAGACACATTTACCCATGTTTTAATTTCTATGAAAGTTTTTGACAGGAATCTTCATGTATTTTTTCAAAAACGTACTATTTTGGAATTATCTAAGATGTAAAAATATTTTTTGTTTTAACGTGTACAGTATGCATTTATTTTACCGCCATCATGACCGCTAAATTTTTAAAGCTTCCATTAAAATCTTGAAATATTATTTTAAATTATAAAATCAAATCAATTTGTGGAATTTTAGTTTTAAAATATTATTTTAGAAATGAAAGCGATTTTTTCTAAAAGAATGATTTTAAGGATCTTTTCACGGTATTTATATTCATCCATGATAGAAAACCTTTGTTTTATATATAATCCATTAGGGATATATTGTTCTAATACCATACATATTCATCCTATAAATGTTTCTTTATTATTTAGACCAAATATAGTATTGAAATTCACTTCCTTGATTTAATTTTGATGTCATTAACTTTCCCTTAAATGTTTTACTTTCTTATGATAATTTTACATAAAATATATCCTAAATATCTTTATTATTTATTAGGGATAATATTATTTCTTTAAGTGTATCTCATTTTTACATATGTGGTTTTACTTAGAAAGTTATTTGATTGATTGGGGAAATATTGATAATCTATATTATTTATTCCATATGGATATTTAATGGTAATCAATATTGATCATGAATTAAATTGATTATTTGGTATATGAGTATTGATTTTGGGTTGATTATATAGGTGGGCCCTAATTATAGATATCCATTCACATATTAGTAACCTCAAGAGATGAATTAGTTTCTAGCCTCAGTAAAATGGGTTTTTACTATATACCTACCCATAAATATCAAATTGTCTCGATAAAGGACCTAATAGTAGAGGTATCATGATACATGATATCATGATGTCCAAAAATGAATTATTAACTTCATTGAGAATTTATTAATTATTATCCATGATATTTTAATAATGATATTATATCTGGATGCATTTTATTCACAGTTTATTGATTAAATGGACAATTTTTTTAGTTAGTTACATTTCCATATTGATTATTCCTTATCAATTTATGATAGTCATCTTATTTTTTAAATGGAATATGTTTTAATTTACATAAATTTACATACTGATTATTCTAGTCAAATTATCTAAATGGCATGTGTGTTTGGTTATTTAAGTTTCCCTGATTATGTTTGTTGATTCATAATAGATTCTATTGCACTTAACCCTTACTAAGAATTTGAAAAACCCCTATTTTGATTCCTTTACGTAGAATCCATGAATGATACAAAAACCCATATTCTAGGATATTCTAGAGGTAATGATGATATTCAAAGAAAATGTTGTATTTTTTGTTTTCAAATGTAATGGGGAATCAAATATGTATCTAGTTTACCAATACTACCAAACAATTCAGTCATTCAGGATGTGATTATATGTATATTATGAAAATTTAATAAAGTATGAAATTTAATATATGTTATAATAGTGAGTTGGTTAAATATATATTTTCTCTGAGGTAGGGAAAATTATTTGGGTGAATTGGTAAACATTTGTATGGATTATAATCATATATTGATGGAATTATTCATGGGTGTGATCGAATCAAATATTATATAAATGTTAAGTGAAATATAGATCTATTAATTATGTTGGGAAGTTTGAAATTTCCTATACTCTACTTATATTAATGTAATATCATGTTGGTGGATGCATTATAAAGATTCGTATTGTTAATTAGGAATTGAGAAAATAAAAGTATGGGATTGATGAATTCTCATTAATGGAATTAGATCATGATGAACTAATGGATTTTAATCAATATTTAATACATATTTTTTAAAATCATATAATTAGTAAGATATGGTAGTGTGTCAATATGATAGATTATAGTGAATTAAAGGAATAATTGTTGGGATATGTATAGGGAATGGTAATTAAATCAACGTGAAATAATGAAATAGTTGTAAAGATAACAATTATAGTAAACCAGTGGGAAGTTATTTATCTATGCTTAATACAATGTATAATATGGTAATAATATGTTGTTATATAATGGGAATAAAAGAAAATTATTTTTCTACTATGATTAATTGTGTGGTATTGGTATGAGAAGCATGATCCTTTATGTTGTTGTTTCATGTTTTTAACCCAAATAAGTGTTTTATAATGAACTAATAAATAATTTGAAGTGTATAGGATTAAGTTGTCATGAGGTTTTGTAATATTATGTAATAAAATTATTTTACATTGGATAATTGATGTAAATTTCCCAGGGGAATGTAGATGTTGGAGAAGACAAGGTGTTTTTATATTATTATTATACTATCAAATTATGGTCATATATTATGGTAGATTTTTTAATTATATATATTTAAACTTTTTTGATTTTGATACTTGTTATATGAATTTTTTGAACATTTCTTGGATTAATGATGAAATGGATTCAAGGGATGTGGTATTCCCTAGTGATGGTATTTCTTGGGGGATGTTGTATTCCATAATGAAATGTTATGAAATGAGTGTGGTATTTCTTAAGATGTAGTTTCCTCTTACATATAGATGTTATTCTGATTCTTGAAATTCCATTTAATTATTATTATTATTATTTTATATATATATTACTCAAATGTAGTTTTTATTATTACAGCTCTCAGTGGATATATTTTAATAGTTGTCAATATTCCACCTTCAGAGGTATATATGTTAAGATGTAGATGTTGATATTTAGTGGTTGTGGTGATATAGATGTGGTGAAAAGGATGTGGGGGTGTAGATGTCATGATATTTATATTAATGTAGATGACCTATGGTGTAGTTTTTCTTGTGGTTTTTTTCTCTTAACTGATATTCATAATTAATTAACATTTATGTGTGTCATTTTCCAAGGTTATATTATATTATATAACTATAGACATTATAGTATAGATGAGTAACCCATTGGGTTAACTTGTATACTCACTATATTATTATATATTATTTATCTTACTAACAAGAACTTGTTAATTATGGTGTTGGGGAATGTTTGTTCAGGCATGATGTGACCTAACTAAGAATGATACTATTTTTACCTAGTTTTTCCCTTTTTATTTTTTGATATTTCCCTTAATGTATGTGTGAAATATTTATGCATAGTTCTTTTTGAGATTATAGGTATCAAGAAAGTTTTGAATTCCTCAAGTGGACATAATTGTATCAGAATCTAATGGTCCTTCATTATCTCCCTGGGTTATGGTTTCTTCTTTCCCCCACCTTTACCTCTACCTCATAGTCCCTATGATGGTGAGTTATGGTCCCAGGTGTGATTCCTATTTACCTATTTTATTCCCCTTGATGAATTCATTTTCTATATTAGTACTCCTTTCTCAACATTGTCATTTTTTGTGGTGTTGGGATGATATTTAATGTTATCATGGGCCTTCATCACTTTTATTACTACTCTTATCACTATAACCATATTGTTGAAATTCATATTGGTTTGATAATATCATACTCTAGTTGTTTAATATTATGTTGGTGGTGGATTTTGGTGGTCCCCTAAATCTATAATCTTTGTTATTTTATGTATTTTCTTCCCTTTTTCCCTTTATAATGTTTTATATTTAGTTTTCATTCATGATCATAGTTTTTTTTCAATTTTCTCTTCCTCTACTCTCACTTCCTAAAACTTTATTCTAAACCCCATTAAATTTATTTTATAAAGTTTATTTTTATGGTTTTGATACTATGTTGGGGGATTTCTTTTCATAATCAGTGGTTTATCTCATATTGGATTCATCCCCTTCAATAGTGTCTATAAGGGATTTCTTGATGCATTTTTAAGGTCTCTATAAGATTTTTTTTATACTTAATATTCTCTAGAGGTGGATCTGGACATTGACATTTCCCTATATCATGTTTCATCTATCACATAGTCTTCATGGATTTTCATTCCCATTAATACCCTAGCATAGTTTCTAGTTATATTAAATTAGGTTTGTAATCTCTTTTTTGAGTAATTAATTTTTCTTCAGCATAATGACAACTTCTTATATAGTTATCATTTTCCAAACATGATTTTATTTTGGGGTATGTTTTTGATGATTCATCGTCTAATAGTATTTCAATGTGAACATATTCATATGGGTGATCTCAATAGTTTCATTAATGGTTATTGAAATGTTTCAGCTATTAGATTTTAATTGATGTTGGTTATTTTGGATTGTTATTTTCATTGGGTCTTATATGTTTGGTAATGGTGAAATCATTGAATTTCATTTTTGTAGTGGATTTTTGTACGTTTTTAGTTGGATTAGTGGATTTTAATTTTGTAACATCATCAATTATGATGGATATATTTAAGTGAAACTAGTTCTCGTGTGGAGATGTTCCTTCTTGATGGGGTGATTTCAATGACACTGGAGTCATCGGTGATTATAAATGGTAGAAAATGATGTGATAGACTTCGATCAGTGTGACCTCAGTAATTTTTTGAGGTGAAGTGATTGATTCCTCAATTTCATCCACAGTCTTGATTACTTCCATCTCTTTAATCATTGAAATTTGAAATCTATAACTTGAATTCTAGATTTATAGATTCTTTTTTGAAATTTTGGTCTATTTAAATAGTGTTAGTGATTTGGTGTAGCCTCCAATCAGTTTATGTCAATGTTCCTTCTCAACCTAAAATGTAGCTTCATTTTAAAATTTTAAAAACATATTTTGTGGTGATGATGATAAGTTCTTATTAGTTTAGTGTGATTATTTTCAATGGTTTTAAATAAATAAATATAATCCCTTCTATAATTATGAAATTTATAATATTCTTTCTAGTCACCTCAGTATGGAAAATTATAAGAGAGAATTTTTGGTCACTCTAAATCGTTTTAATTTATAAGAATGGTCTTTAAAGGGCCATTTTTAGAGAAATTTTAAATTTTTTGTTCCAAAATAGTACAGATTGTTAGAATTGGGACTTATATTAGTTTTACCAAACTAAAACAACATAAGAAGATATTTTTAAACGTGTTCATATTCTTAGAAGCGATTTCATCTATTTTGGTTGGTTTTGGAGTAGGGTTATATTGATACCATTATAGTTTATTTCAGGTATCTTGTCTTTCCATAGTAGGTGTCAGTAAAGCTATGATGAGTGGTTTATTGAGGAATCAAATCATAAATAATGTGGGGCACCATTGAATAAATCCAATAGTTCAGGTCATAAAAAGTGTGTGTCGAGAAGTAGAATATTATATGTGTGATATTTAAAGGGGTATATATCTAAGTGTTGGGAGAGTCATGCCTTAGTCCGGGATTTCACTATATGATGATAACCCTAATGTATAGGGTAATTGGAAAAATAAAAAACAACATGTGTTGTGTCATGTCACATCTTGGAGCATAATTTCAAGATGGTGACCCATACATATGGGGTTTGATAACCCTTATGTATGGCTATTGAAAATTTTACAAGATAATAAATTTTAATTTAAAAACTCATGCCCCCCACTATGGAGGGTTGACCTTAGGGAGGTGTCAAGGTAAGGAGGACTAAAGCCACAAAATAGAGGTTGATGACCTTTCCATGAAGGGATCATGATATTCTGTGAAATATTGTATCATTGATTGGTCTTTCTGAACTGGAGAGGTGTTCCAATTCATGTACAAGGATTCCAATCAACGAGGGGTGTCTATTAGTATAATGTTGCGCCATGATCCTTTGGGTCATCCCATTACCTAAACCTAGGTTAGGTAACCACACCATGATGATTAGTGTCACAAATAAATGTGTATGTTATTTATTTTTTCTTAGATATGGGAAGAATTATCTTATTTAGGTCCTCCCATTACAAGATTTAGAGGGGAAAGGGAACAAGGAAGATCTATTCAATCTACTCTTTCTCACTTTCTTCCTCTATTTGATTACCCTTGGAGAGGGGTATTTTAAAGGAATTTTCCTATTAATTTTGAGGTATGTTTTCAAATTATTGTTTTCAGTATCCTTCACACACTTTTACCTTTTATTTGTGGATTTTTCGGATAGTACAAGATTATAACTCCACAAAATCATAGTGAAAATAATCCCAACTGATAGGGATTTTAATCATCTTGGATATAGCGGATATTAAAATGATTAACACAGTTGGATATAAGTTTTTTCTGTGATGTGAAATTTTCCAATGATTTGTTAGGTTGTTATTCCTTTTTAAATTAAATTTTATAATTAATTATTTAGATGTTGTGACTTGAGATATGAGTTCTGGTGTAGATAAGTTGTGGGAAGAAATATTTAGGGATGAGTGGAGAATGGAAAGGATTGAAACACATGTATTGTGGTGAGTAGTCCCTAAAATATTAAACTATACACTTGTTGATGCATGATTGTTCCTACCGACTTAAAAATATGGTTTTAGGTAAAATTGATAGGTATTGGAATCCCCATAGGTAAAGAGATAAATATTGAATTGAACATTATATAATTGTATAAAATTATCCTTTTCACATTGGTCATTTATGGATCTCTTAGAAACCACATCCCGATGGGGGAGAGGATTTCTATCAAATTTATTAGAGGTCGGGTGTAACGAACCAACCATTGTCAACCAAACACATCACTCAAACAATTATTCCACAATGCCCAAGGGATATTCGCAATCACTTTGGTTTTACAACTACTTCCAAGCAATCACTAAATAACACATTTAGAATGATTTATCCCTCAAAATAAACTAGGATCAACAACCAGTCCAACTCCATAAATTGGCATGAGGTCTCTAGGAATTCAAAGACAAAACTAAAGTATAAAATGAAAAATAATAAATTAATACCAATCATGGAATAATAAATAAATTAAAACCAAATTATATTTTTTAAATATTTCCCCATATAAAATAAACCATTTTAAAATTCTTTTATAATACCAAAAAAAGAAGTGATGTTTGTTGTAAACATGTTACCAGATGGGATGATACACTATAAGACCAAAAATAGTCTAAGAAACTTGGGAGACATACCAAAATATCACCATTGGATGCTCAAGAAACCACCAAAACCCAACATTTCCCAATTTCTAAATAAGGTTGATAACGATCATCCCCAAAATACACTACTTGGAAAAATTAAAGAGTACATCAAATCTACATACCCAACACCATGAGTGTGTAGGGTGTGAGATAAATACTAGTAGTATAATACCATGACTCTATTACATAAATTTTCAAATAAATAAATAATTCTATTTTGAATATTATTATGAGAAAACAATATTTCATTCAATTTGCATAAATTAAAACAAACAAAAATACCCAATGTTCTCTTTTAAAAACACACTTTAAAAAACATGCCTCTAAGAGTCCAGGAAAAATAATGTCTTATAAAATACCAAAATTTCAAAATGAATAAATACATTCTTAATGAAACTAAATTTATCCTTCACTTTTCATTTAAAATATCCCTTTTGAAAATAAATCACAAGTATATGTTTAAAACATTTTTAATAACAGATTAAAATGGACTTAGCTTTAAAAAGAACCCATTTACCATTAAAATATAAACATGCCCACTCCTAATAATAGAGTTAGTTACAAATAAAAATTGTAAAAATTTAAAAATGTAGGCAAATTCAAAAAAATCTAAAATAATAACACCTGAAAAGTCAGTCAATAACAAATCTCAACTATAAATAACCAATACATCAATGAGGGATCACATTAATAAGAATGAAACTCACAAGATAATAATCAATAAATAAGAATAACATAGGATATATATATCATCATTCAACACATTAGGGATTAATGGGCTAAGTAATTAACGTGAAAAGGTGGAACCAACTACCACTAGGAGGACGGTCATACAAATCATCACCCAAATCACTCGTAATAATCATCATCCATGATACATCCCCAATCTAGGTCATGGAATTAAACTATGGGATACTAACTACTGTAAAACTCACTAATAATAGGGACAATATCCCTCAACTCCCTGCTCAGTTGAATAGCTTAAAGATGTGGGACTCTACCAAGACATTTTTAATCACATGAAAATCACACAACCCATGGCATATAATAAATCAATAAAATGCATCAAACATCCACATCATCACATTTAATAATGATCCCAAACACAAACCACATAACAAGAATCACTAATCATTTTTACATTCACACATGTATACAATCATAATAAACGGTAACAACATGGTCCAATTGTGGTGTGAACTTCAAATAATCCCATATCATTACACCTGGTCCCAAATTCACATTAAGGTTATATATAAATCTTATACATTTTTGTAAATCACAATCCTAAACTATTTAAAATATCAACACAAACCAACACAAATCATATGTTACACCAAAAAAATCAAAGAAACAATATTGGAAATATTATTACAATTTAACCATTAAAAACAATGTAAATTCTAAAAAACACATAAGAAACGTCAATGTACCAAAATTCACAATCAAACAGAGACTAAATACAAAACAAATAACCCAAGGGGTCAAATACACCTCTTTTAAAAAATTGGAAGCCCTTTAAAAATGAACTCCCACATTAAAAATCTGAATTGTTCCAAATCTCAATGAAACAATAATTTTTATAAAAAAACATCCATGGAATTTCATAATATGATTAGAATATACCACACAACATTTTAAAACAACTTCCACTTGTATATCAAAAATCACCAATTTTTTCCAAAGGAAAAACCCAAACCAGCGAGGGAAAACCATTTAAAATTCAAACTAGAAATTTTATATGAAATTAATTTAATTTAAAAAAAACATTTTAAACACACATACATAGAAATAATATATGGAAAAGGCTCCAAGATTGGGCTCACAACCCTTAGAAACCAAAATTCCAAAATCTACAAAAACTATAATGTTGAAAATCATCCAACCATGGCCATTTCTTGCAGAAGAGAGAAATAGGAAAAACCAACACAAGAAGAAAATAAGATCTATTTTTTTTATATGGATGGAAATAAAACAATAAACCACTCTAAATACACCATGGAAGTCTTTATGGGGAGATTAAGAGATCTTGGGAGCTACCTAAGTTCATCAGTTAATGTTTTGAAAGAATGGGGGAAGCCTTGATTAAAACGATCCCAAGAGAAGAAAAATACCCTCTTCTTCTAAGTAGGTTTTGTGGTTTACTCACACATTTTACCAAAAAATGTGGAAACCATGTATATTTTTATTATAAAAAATTAGAATTGTTCATACACTTAGGTTTAATGGTTTCAAATATCATTTAGAAACTGTGTTGCCTATAAAATCTAAAAATATTCATATTCATCGCATTCAAACACCACAATATCAATGTACCATCATATATAATGAATAAATACATATAAAATTGTCATTAGGGTGTCATAGTTCAGCCCACCATGACACTTTATACCCCAATAAAGTTATTAACAACTAAGTTCTAAGTAAAATGTAAAAAAAATTAACTTTTAAATAAAATATGAACAACCAATAACTTATAGAATAATAAATGAGAAAATATAACACAAACTGCCAACACTCTAAGAGGTAAAAAATAACATGATTCTAGGAAGACTCCACACCATGGTATTCTTGATGAAAAAATAAGATTAGATATTGTTATTTCTATCGCTTTATATTTTATTGATTTCTGATTTAAAAAATTCATGCCTCCACAATAATATCACAAAAATTAAACCAGAAAAAGGGTTGGAACACAACAGAAACATCTGAAACAACCAAGTTATAAAATATAAAAATAAAATCAAATATTAACAATGTCTAATGGGAATAGAACTATACAAAAATTAAAAAACACATGGAATCGTACACAGATCTCCCCACCATTTAGAATTGATCTAAAATGGGGAAACATCTGAGATCCATACCTAAAAGAATGAATGTATCCAAAATAAACATAGTTATCAAATTAGGTAAAACTCCAAAAAACATTATCAAAGATTTAATAGAGAGACAACCCCCATGAAAATTCTGAAATTCCATTAGCCTATATCACTATGATAACAAACTCCAAGAATTTGGAGAAACACCCCAAACACAAACATGCCTCCACAAGGAATGAAATGGTTCTGATGTCAGGTTATGAATCTATATAAAGGGTAACTCCGGAACAGACATTTGAATAACCTACTCTTAATGATCCCAAATAAAAAACCAAACTCAACATCCCTCATTTCTTACCTGTAAACCAAAATCATATCCCCGCTATCCCAACCCACACCAATGATATTCCAATGTTTTCCACCACGAAAACCTCAAACCATAGACTATAATTTGAACAAAAGAAAACCATCACCACCGAGAATATAGAGGAAACAATCTCTAAGACAAAAGCATGATTCAAAATCTATTTCATCCATTATAAGAAACAAAACATGATTTTAAAAGGATGAATAATAAGGTCTAAATAAAATCTAAACTATAATATAGAGAACTCCCAAACCCAAAAAATAGTTTCTAACAGTCCCATGGAAGAAATTATAGAATCCACAACAAATTCTAAGTCTTATAATTCTTCTGCTGACATCCTTTATGATTATAAAGCCTCTCTATGTCACCGATATAGACACACTGATGATAGGAACATGGATCCATGGGGGAATAGGGCCAGATGTAACTAGATTTAGACATTGGAACTACACCATTGTATTCCAATTTACTAGAGTAGGAATGAAACATTGGGGAGATAGATTCCTAACACTATCACCCTCCTACTAACTCTCTACACTAGTTAGATAATCTCTACTCATAGTCAATGATGTCAATGAATTGCATTCCAAAAGCTTAATTACCAATAATGTTGTATCAATAAAGGACCTGTACATGACCTCCACATAAGTAGTAATGTAAGACTGAAAAACTACTAAGATGAGATCTGGATGAAGGGCTCCTGAAAATAACAAATCCTTTTTCAAGACATTTATATCCAATATAGGAGAAAAATTTACTAGTCAAGTTAAACTCCCAATATATTACTTCACCAATAGATCACCTCGAGGAACTCTCAGGAGTTTCATCATATTATTTATTGAATTATACAAACTTAGTAATCTAATTATATAAACTAAAACAAATATTAATTGTTATATATTAATAATACCATTTAGGTTTAAAATTTTACATAATTAGGGGGAAATATAACTAACAAAACACTTTTTCTTCTCAATTAATGAAATATTTTTACACTATATATGAAACTACTTAATTTATCACCCGCCTTCAACATCTTCCACAAATATCTCACAAAAGATAATATTTTATACATCTACAAATATTACATCACTTTATTACCTAAGGAATTTGAAAAATAATAACGGGTTATATAAAAAACATAATAATCATTATAACAATTCATATCTATTAAAGAACATAAGTGAGAATATACGATAAATATATGAGTATCAGAATTTAAGTAAGGAAAATGAATATAAAATATGGAATTAATTACCCATTAATCATGGATCATAAGACATGAATAAGTGAATGAGTATTTAGCAAAATGAAAATGA
This sequence comes from Viscum album, assembly GCA_963277665.1. NCBI lineage: Eukaryota > Viridiplantae > Streptophyta > Magnoliopsida > Santalales > Viscaceae > Viscum > Viscum album. The sequence continues at coordinate 359,661,192 of OY728121.1, forward strand.
CATCAAAGGACTTTGGAATCAAAATATTGTGACAACAACATATTATATGAAATTATTATAATAAGTCAATGTTCACTCCCAGGACCATCATAACATAGTGGAAAAAGTCTTATACTGAATAAAGTTCACTCTATATTCCCACACATATCATATCCTAAGATATAAATATTTATCCAATGTAATTGAGGGATTTATAATTCTCAGGCCACCTCTCTCATCATAATATGTTCATGCATATGTGTTCCACATATTAAAAAATTCATAATTTAATGAAATAATTATTAACCCAAAAAATAAGTGGGTTTCCTGATTATTTCAATAAAACATGATTGTAACACATCAAAAGAAATAATGTGGATGGTATCATCAAAACATATCATATAAATTTTGACATAGAAAAAAACCCATAGTATTAGATTACATAAATGATTCTATAAATGAAGGGACCCATAATTGGAGGCATATAATATTACAAGATTAAATCCTCAAAAGTAAATTACCAAAATATCAATTATCGTTCAATCATAACCCATAATTTCAATGAGGGTGGATACTTTTTAATATGAAAAGGTAAATTTATGATAAAACATAGAATATATTTTATAAATATTTTTTAATATCTTCAAAATAGATGGAATTTTAGGTTTCTTTCAAAATTATTTTTTGAAATGGTGAATTTCAAGATTTTGACAACTATATTTTTTTAAACCAATAATAAATCCTTGAACATTTCATAAAGTTTTATCTTGAGAAAGTGTGGAGTGGAATAAAAACCCCTTAAAAATGAAAAGGGAGTATTTTTTTAAAATATTTTAGAAAATATATGGTATCCCACCTTTTTATTACATATCTTTTCATTACATAGTAAAAAATAGAGGATCTTTCCAAATTTAGTTTCTTATAAATATGGTACATAATACATGAAAACAAAAAAAAATCTTCTAAATCCACTTGAAATACATCTTCATGGGTTCACTCTAATTTTGTTTTACTATAACTCATAACTTAAGGGAATATATCAATGGAAAGTGGTCATCAGGAAGCCGAGTAAGGGAATAAACAAGAGAGACATTTAACATTTGATCTTGAGAAATATCAACAACAACATAAGGTACAATGAGAAGTCATGAGAAAGATTCATATATAAATAAAATAACATTAATAAAAATATATAAATATGGCTACCACATTTAAATTAGACATTCATAATCAAATCACCAAGGTTTATCACCAGGGTATCGTAAATAAAAAATACCAAGGTTATTTAACATGGTATTGTATAACATGTCATCTCTAGAGATTAAATTCCTTACCCAATGAATTGGAGTTATATCAAGGATCACCATTCATATGTAATAATTTCATGTGATCCACATAGATCATAATAATTAATTTGATAAATAACCCACAAAGGATAGAGAACGGATTTATTATCAAAAAATTGGCATACAAAACATCTTAAAAGACTTTATCAATACGTCATTTTTAAACCATGAAAGTAATTGTGGGTTTCATATATGTAAATACCAAAATTAAAAGTCATTTTTAAATATACATTAATACCCATTAAATAGGAAATAGGGAATAGGTCTCTGTAGTCAAATAAGAAGGAAAACAGAATTTTTCATATAAAAAATGAAAAATTGAGAAGAAACATTAGCAACATGACATGAATAATACGTGGTTTTAAAAAAGGGGAAATTAGAGGGAACATAGGTATCCATTTAATTAAATAAAATTCATAAATTAGTCAAATAATTTAATGTTTAAAAAGTAATTTTCATGTAAATTGGAAGACATGACACAAAAAGGACTCTTGAATGGAAAAGAAAAGTGAGGATTTCCCTTTCCAGGAAGAGTTGTTATTAAAACATGAGGATTGAACCTTGGGGGATTGAGAACACATTAGGGGACTCCTTTGGAGTTAAAATCAACATAAATTTATATAGTATGGATTGGGGTGAATGGAAATCAGGAAATAGGAGAGTATTTTTAGGGGAAGTGGAGGAATTGGTTAATAATTTCAAAATATAGGTCTTAGAAAACTAGGTTGTAGAAAATGAAAAATCATTGGATTAACTATGGGTTTTTGTAATGGTATTGAATATTTGGGACACATTTAATGTTATTATAATCCACCAGAACTAAAATACCTTTTTTAATTCTTCTTTTATCCTAGGAAAGTAAATATTCCAAAAATTAATGTTTTAAAAATTAATTTTTCCTTTTTAGGATTTTGAAAGTAACTTATAGTTTTATGAAATTGAATAATATATTTTAAAATATTTTACAAAAATAAAACAATAAAAATTAGGTCTTTTATTGGGTTTAATTAATTATTTAATCATTATGACATAAATATGGTGTCATAAAATATAACGAAACCCCAAAACTGTATTTTTTAATAATAATGAAAAAATAATGTATTTTAGAAAATTTAAATAAATTTACTATAACTAAATATCAAAGTTTTAATTTAAAAAAGTATGTTTATTTTATCATAAAAAATCTATAAATATGATAATGTTAACTTTTAAATATAAAAATCCTTAATTATTTAAAAATATTATTTTTTTCAATGCAAATTTAAATATTGAACACTTATAAAAAATCCCCTAGTACATCATAAATTTATTTTTCATTTATTATTTAAATTAAAGTGTTCGAAAATATTTTTTCATTAATTAAATACTATTTATAATACTGTGGTTATGTATTAAATTTTTTTATAATTTATAGAAAAAACAATTATGTTTTATTTGTATCCAGAAAACAAAATTTCAAATTCTTCTCAATTAAAAAGATATTTTGTTATGAAATACTATTCATAAGAGGAATTGACGAAATAATAATTTTATATATAAAAATGAAATTAAAAATTAAGTAATTATGGCCTAGACAGGAAACCCTTTTTTACACCCACATACACCCTAAGAGTAAGGTGTGTGATGGTGGTAGATTTGTGGGGTGCCTCAATTTACATCGATATAGTGGTAATCTCCACTAACATGAACATATCCCATAGGTTATTTCATTGATTCTCCACTTGTTGAATCATGTATTGGGCTTGGTCAAGGTTCAACCCCAATGACAACACCTCCCTCAGATGTTTTCACGAATGTCCTTCAAACGACATGACTCTACTAGTTGAGGCCATCGATTTTGTATCAATTATCTTATTCAATTACTACTTATAAACAATAATTATAAATGTATAATTATTAACCAAGGGAATATTTTACAATGGTAATATTAACCAACAACCATATAACGGTCACATTTCCCCTTTTACCCTATAAATACTACGTCATTATTTCACTCAAATTTCAGTAAAATTTCTGTTATGGATATGCTTTCTTTTTAATAATATTTTTACTAGTTTAAGAAAAAAAATTATTTCTATATCATTTACCGTGGAGGATAATATTTTTATTGATTTGGGTGATCAATAAATTCCCATTTTAGCTAATTCATTTTATATTCTTTATCTAGTTGTAATGTTTGACATCTTAATTGGTTTCATAGATGACTAATGTAACGATCATTTTTAATGAGATAAAATTTTGTGGTTTTATATTAATTTTTTATTTATATTATATTATATAACATGTAATAAAAATTTATTAACGGAAAAATTTTAATTTAGAAATTATTGGTCATTAAATTATTCCCCCCTTATAAAATTTCAACCCAGAAATTAAAACTCATTATCTCAGTTAAGAAAAGGTGAGGTTACTTATTCTTTATTATCTCCTATAGTTCTCATTTCACTTATTAATATTTATGGTTTCCCCACAACACTTTCAATAGGGGGTAGTCTTGTTTCCAAGAACCTTGTCTCTACAGTCCAAGATCTTCATCAGCTACTCCTCATAAGATTGGTCATGTTCCAGTTATACCAACTCTATATTCTGTACATGTGAGGGGTCATGTATGTACTTACTAGATATATATATATATATATATATATATATATGGAATACATCATGAACTTGAGATCGATTTGGTAGAATTTCTAGCTGATAGACCACTCCTCCAATGTGATCAAGGATATCAAAGGAGCCAATATAGCCTGGGCTAAGCTTCACATTCATTCCAAATCTCATAACTCTCATCCATGGTGATATAAAAAGGAAAAAATTTCCTCTAACATCAAACTCCAAGTCCATTCGATGACTATCATCAAAGCTGTTATACTAACTCTGAGCATCCTTTATTTGTTTTTGGAAGGCATGAACATTTTCTGTCATATCTTACAAATATCAAGCCTAATCAATTTTGTCTCACCAATTTCATATTAAAATTTCGTAGTTATATAATTATTTGCATATAAAGATTCATATGGGTATATTTTAGTACTCATGTGGAAGTAGTTTTTGTATGATAACTCAAAAAATGGGAGATATTAATACCATCCAGCTTTCAATTCCATTGAGCATGTTCTCAGAATGTCCTTGAGTGTCTGAATGGTCATTTATTATTGGCCATTTGTTTGGGGGGGATAGCTAATAATGAAATTCATTTTATTATTCATATCATTTTGATGACTTCTCTATAAAATATATTTGAACCTTAGATCACAATAAGAAATGATAGAAAGCGTTACCCCATACAACCTCACCATTCCTTTACATAAATCTTAGAAAGATGGTCAGGAGAGAAATCTTTCTAGATTGTGATGAAATGGGAAATCATGGTGTGATGATCCACTATAAAACATATCACATTGTTTCCTATGGATGTTCTTGGGAGACCACTAATGAAGTCCTTGGTGATATTTTCCCACATCCATGTTAGTATGGGCAGTGATTTCAAAGAACCTCTAGGAATTTTCTTCTCCGCCTTCACTTACTGGAACCCCATGCACCTTATAGTGTAATCAGAAATCTCACTTTTCATATTATCTCACCAATAATTACCATGAAATTCCCTATAAGTTTTAGTACTTCAAGGATATATAGTGAATGTAGATCTGTGATCATCATCCATCAGCTCCTTCTTTATCTCCAAGACAGATGGAACACATATCCATGTATGAAATTTAAATACCCCTTCTTGGTCAATATTGAACTATGTAAACGTACCATTCTTCAAAACATTTATCTTACATTATTACAAAGGACCTCCTCTTTTATATTTAATGATCTTCTCTAGTAATGGTGGTTGATAAATCTTTAGAATAAGGTTGATGGTGTCCCTTCCCTTAAAATTCCCATGTCTAATTTTACTAGGTCATTGAACAATGGATCTCCTTGAATCCTCATAATTTCTAGTACAACATGGTCTTTCTTACTAAATGCCTTAGTGAAATTATTGGCATTTATAGGGAGATAATCAATTGAATAGTCACCATCTTTAATAATTTCCAACTGTCTCCTTTGTCTCATGTTCAATTCATATTTTGTGAAAATATTATTTAAACTTCGGTGGTCTGTATTTATATCACATTTCACCCCATAAATAAAGTGACTCTATATTTTAAGGAAAAAATAACCACATCTAGATCTAGGTCATTTATATGATAATTCAAATCAAGAAGCTTTAAATGTCGATATTTATAGGAAATCACCTAGTCCTTTTTAATTAGGACACACACAATCCCTTTCAGAGATGCATCATAATAAATAATACATCATTCTCTAAAAGAGTGTAGAGTTAACATAGGTAGAGTAACAAATCTCTTCTCTATGTCTTGGAAACATTCATCAAAATCTTTTTTCCGTGTGAACATATCCCCTTTTGAGTTAACTTGGTTGGTGGAATAGAATATCATTAATTTTTTTTTGCAAACAACCAATAATATCTTGTTAAACCAATTAAACTATGAATCTCAATTACTATTATTATATGAGGCAAATCATCTATAGCCTTTACCATTGTATGGTCAACTAATATTCCTTAATTGGATAAAATGTTCCCTAATAAAAGAACTTATTGTATCCATGAATCAAATTTTATGAGTTTTTCAAAAATATTCTCATTCCTCATAGTTCCTAATGTAACCCTTAGATGATCCTCATTCTCCTTAATAAATTATGATTATATCATAATATAATCTATAAAAACTACGAAAAATTTATCAAGTTACTCCTTAAAAAATCTATTCATCAAATCCATAAATATATTAGGATAATTAGTCAATCCAGAGGGAATATCAAGAAACACATAATGCCCACATCTTGTTTAGAAGGCAGTCTTTGGAATTAATTCTTTCATTACCCTACATTGTTGACACCCAGATTGGAGGTCAATGTTGGAAAATAATTGGGCCTCGTGAAGTTGGTCAAAAAATTCATCAATCCTTTGGAGAGGGTACTTCTTATTCAATGTGGCCCTATTATGTTCTATATAATCAATTCATAACTGCAATTGATCAATCCATCATCCAAAATAAAAAAATTCCACCCATGGAGATGAATTTTTTTGTATAAATCCCTTCTCTAGACTATATTTATTTGGTTTCTTCAATTCATATAGCTTCATATTTTTCATTCTATATGGGGTCTTTTATATCTTCTTGGATCCATATTTGAGTTCAATTGGGAACTGCACCTCTCTTTCTATGGGAGTTCAAGGAAACTCTTTACAAAATATGTCAATGTATTCTTAAATTAAGAGTACATTCTATAACATTGTACATTTATTTCATTCTCCCTGTTCACTGATCATCTCCATAAAGAAGGGAACAAGAGGTGCTTCTATGAAAATCCCATGATGAGATATCTCTCCTTTGAAAATGAATGTGGGTTAGTAATTCAAAAATTCTATAATTTCTATTCTTTTTAAATTGATCTTAACATTATACATTGATCTCTAGTCCATCCCTACTATAGTGTCTAAATCCATCATGGTAATGACTATAGTATTTCTGATGATATTGTGCTCTCAAAATTTAATACTTGAGTTTCTATACAATTTTGATGCTAGGATAATTCCTCCAGTAGTCTTCACTGATAACTATACTTCTAGAATTTTAAGGATTAATTCTATATTATTTAAAAACATGGATGAAATAAAGGAATGAATAGAACCAGAAACAAACTAAGTACTTGATTGAATTGAGAGGACAATGAGTGTACCTTCCACCACATTATTTGGTGAATCCACTTTATCTACCTTGATATAAAATCCCTAACCTTGCTCTCTTGTCCTAAGATTGGGTTAATGGCGGTTCTCCTCCATTATACTTTAATTTTTACATTTATTGGAAAAGTTTACAAGCTATCCCCACTTGCAGCATTGAACTTGTGATTAAGCCAACAGAATCATCTCTTCATCATTAGTGTAGAGAAGTTGAGGCTTCACCACACGAAAATAGTTTCAAGATATATGGTCATCTCTTACACACTTGTATAACTTTCCACAACTAATAAATAAGTACTAAAAATTCATTTTCCCACATTTGTTGAGCGTGGTATGTTTCACTTTCTTTCATCCTCTTCCATGGCCAAAGTTCATCCCTATGTTTGGATCCATATATATCTTCTTTTCATTCAATTTATGTAACCGCTCTATCTCTTTGAACTCCATTTCAACATTAAAATCACTTCACAATATCTCATAATAGATTTTATAGTCTTTATTTTATAGATTAATCCATAGATGGGTTCTTGGTCCATCAAATAATTTAAGAAACATTCCCTTGGAATCTATAAATATTTTATGGGTGTATCAGAAAATTATTTTAATGCTTATTTTAAAGACTCCCAATGATTTTTTTTTCTTTCTTATTTAGATCTAGTAATTACATATCAATTATTTCACATGTAATAATAGAAATATTTATTAAAAAATATTTCCCTAAAATCTTCCAAAATGATAGAATCGACCCCCCTTCTCAAATTTGTGCTTTTAATTAGTGTCCACCTTAGTTCAGCTTCTCCTTCTAAGTAGTTTACTACTAGTGTTGCATTATCATACTCTGATCAAAGGAGTATAGAAAATATCCTTTCTATAGAGATTATCTATTTATCAGTAAACAATGTGTTGGTAGATCCACTGAAAGAATGTGTTTGTTGATGCATGAAGGATTCAACAAAAAAAAATTTCCTTCGAGGTGAATCATATATCTCAAATTGATTCAATTTATTGTTCATGACTTGAGTTATTTGATTAATCATACTCAGGATTTTTTCCATACAATCTTCCATTAGAACTTCATCAATGTTTCATCTGTTTCGCTCATCATTAACTTCTTTCCTCCCATTTCTATACATTTTATCTAAAAGAAGAAAAATTTAGTGATAAATGTGTTACTTATACGAAACTTATAATTCTAAAGGGTTTTTATATCAGAAAAATAATTCTTAAATATGATAATTAATATCCTCTAACAATAATTAAATTTTAATTATATCCTTCAAAAAGGTTCAGAACAATCTTGTGTTTAACCAATCATATCCCTAGGAGTGTCAAACTAGGACGCATGTAAGGTACTTTGTCATGAACCATTTACTATTAGAGTCAATCTAAAAGTGGTGTTTTGGGGTGTTATGCCTAGATACATCTATTCCAGATCCACATCCACTTGTTCATATCCAGACTTGGATTTATTTTCTCAAAAACCACATACATAATACACACCAAAATACTATGATGTTTACCTATATTTAGATTTATAACTGGGGTTCTTCCTAACGTTTTAAAATAATAATTTCCAAAAAAACTATACTATCCATTGATAGTAACTATGGAATCATGACTTTTATTACATAACATTTCATTATATAGTACAAAATTGAGGATCTTTTCTACTTTGGTTTCTTGGAAATAAGGTACATAATAAATGAAAAAACATTCCTATAAATACACTTGAAAGACATATTCATAGGTTCACCAAAAGTTATATTTACTTCAAATCATAACCTAGGGACCTATATCAATTGAAATGTGTGAGCATGAAGCCCTTTAAACAAATAAATAAGAGATACATATAACATGTGATCTTGAGACATATCAATAAGAACAAAAGTCATAACAATGATGCATTAGCAAGAGGCATATCATAATTAAAATAAAATAAATCATAGAATAAAAATTTGGTTAAAAATTCAAATTACACATTCATAATCATATCACCATGGTTTATCAACAAGGTGTTGTAAATAAAAAATACCATGTTTGTTCACCAAGTATAATATAACATGTCATCTCTAGCTATTAAATTCTTTACCAAATGCATTTAAGTACAATCAGGTTTCACCCTTCATATGTATTAACACCATTTGATACTCATTGATAATAACAAATCATTTCACTAACAACTCTTGGAGAATAAATAATGGATTTCATACACAAAAATTATTATGTTCTAAAGAACATAGTGACTTGATCATTACATCATTTTTAACCCTTGATAGGAAATGTTGGTTTTATATATGTAAATACAAAAATAAAATGTATTTTCTAAATCTTATTTGATACAAATTAAAAATAAAATAGTTATCTTTATTCAAATAAAAAAGGAAAAGACAATTTTAAATGTAAAAGGGGGAAATTTGGGAAGAAAATTTGGTAACATGATGGGTAAAAAACATGGTTTTAAAAGAGTGAAAATTGATAGGAGAAAAGGGTATAATATTCATAAAATACTATTAATGAAATATTTTGATAATAAAAAAGTTAAAAAATTGATTTTATTGGAAATTTAATTATATACCACAAAAATTCCTCTTGCTTGAAAAAGAGAAGTAAATATTTCCCTTACCTTGATGATTTGTCCCTAAAACATGAGGATGAAACCTTTGGGGCTAGATGACACCTTGGGGGACTCCTTGGGAGGAAAAATCCCCATAACTTCATGAAGGATGGATTGAGAGTGAATGGAAAGGGAGAAATGGATAGGTATTTTTAGGGGATGTAGAGGAATTGGTTAATAATTTCTAAATATTGGTCTTCAAAAACAAGGTTGTTGAAAACAAAAAAAAACACTGGCTTGCCCATGGGTTTTTCTCAGGGTATTAGAAATTTGGGACAACTTTTATTTTATTCTAATCCACCAGAACCAAATTTAATTTTTTAATACATTTTTTAGCATGTAAAAGTAAAGATTCCCAAAATAATTCTTTTAAAAATCAAAATTTTCTTTTTAGACTTCTCAAAGTAACTTATAGTTCTAAAAAAATGAATAAAATATATTAAAGTATTTTATATTAATAAAATTGCATATTTTAGGTTGTGGATTATGTTTAATTCATTATTAAATAATAATGACCTAAATATAATTTTAAAATATATACCAAAACAAAAAAGTTATATTTTTTACTATTCATGAAAAAAATAATGTATTTTTGAAAATTATCAAAAATTCAACATAACCTAATTTTGACATGCTGATTTAAAAAATGAGTATTATTTTGCCAAAATAATAATATTTATATAATACTGTTAAATATTAAATATAAAAATACATATTTATTAAAAATATAAATTTTTAAGGAACAGTTAAATTTCTCACACATATAAAATATTTCATAGGATATTATAGAATTATTTCATCATTTATCATTAAAATAATTCTTTTAAAGACTATTACACTAAAAATATTAATAATACCTTGATATATATATAAATTCTATTTACATTCTATAAAAATAAAATAATATTTTATTAGCATCCAAAAATTTAATTATCACATCCAACTAAGTTAAACATATATTTTATTAATAAAAACTATTTTTAAAAGGTATTTATGGAATAATAATTTTATTTATAAAAAGTATATGAGACTTTAAGTAACTAAGTTCTAAACATGTAACCATTTATTACAGACCATTATATTTTATGAGTAAGGTGTGTGTCGGTGGTAGTTCTATGGGGTGCCTCGGATAACATCCACTAAGTGGTAATCTATACTAATGTGAAATTATCTTGTAGGAAATTTCACTCCAACTTCACTTGTTAATGCTCTCCTTGGGATTTATCAAGGGTGAACACCAATGATGATAAATCTATCCCAATTTCGGAAAACTGGGCTTCACACAACATGACTCTACTGGTTGAGGCCATCAATTCTTCTTCCAATATCAATTATATTATGTCATTAATACTTAAAAAATAATTATAATTGTAGAATTATAAACCTAGGGTATAGTTTATAATGGTAATGTTGACCAATAGTCATATAATGGTTAAATCATAATTGTCACATCTTCTTTTATTCTATATAAATTCTACCTCATTCTTTCACTCAAAATTCACTATAATTTCTCTTAAGGATATATTTTTATTTAATAAGATGTTGATTGGTTTTATAAAATATTTATTTTATTTCTTTAAAATATTTAGTGGGGGAAATGATTCTAGTATATTGGGGTGATCCATACATTCCAATTTAAGCAATTCTATTTTATATTCTTTGTCTATTTGAATTGTTTTACATCATAATTTGTTTCAAAGAATACTAATGTAATGAAAATTATTTATGAGATAAAAAATTTTGGTTCTCATTATTTTTTACATATATAATATTATATAATATGTAACAAACATTTATTCAGGAAAGATATATCATTTAGAAAGTTTGGTTCATTAAAAAAACCATTACTAAAAACTCACATCGTAAGACCTTGTAAAAATTTCCTTTTTGAAATGGGGTAAGGACAAGTATGAATGGTGTAAGAAAAAAATTCATAGTATCCTTAATATCAATGGAAAACATTTGAGGGAAGAAGAAGATATGGACATAGATGATAAACCTTTATTTAAGAGGATAAATATTATTTTTAACAAAGTTTTATTTTCCAGAGAGAAAATAATTCAAAAATAATGGTGATTTGAATAAAACGTTTTTTCCATTATATAAATATTTAATACCATTTTAAATAAAATTCAAATTTCAAGGAAAAAATATTGTCACCCAAAAAATAAAATTTAGTTATGGAAAATCCCATATATTTTTACGAATATATTAATCATAGTATAAATAATGGATTAGAATGAATGAAATTAATTTTCTCATGATGAAATAAAATTTAAGATATTAGAATTAAAGGGGAAGTATTTACACTATACAAAATAATTTTAATGAATTATATCAGAACATGCCTCAATGAAGGGTGATTAAGATGGAACCCCTTACAACCGAGATAAATATTGAGTCGAATTACATTTAAATAAAATAACATGGTTTGGATTAATATATCCCATGAATTATAAAGAAATAAAGTAAATGAAAAATAAATTATATGGTAAATAAATATAATTTCATATAAAATGAAACACGGTGAATAAACTGTAACACATCTCAAATAAATAGTGTTTAAACTAAGAAAACCCTTTTTATTCCTACTTAGTCAAACTCATTAAAACCAACTATATAAAAACATAACTATATTAATATCTTAATTCATAACCTTATTCATAACTATAAACTTTTATAATCCTTATTTTATTTGTTATCTTCATGTATATTTGTTAGTTTTTTCATATTTTCAAAATCGTATGTGATTCATCTTAGAATTTTTAACCAGTTTCATATTAGCAGTATATTATTTATTCTTATCCAAAATTTAATCACTCAAATATCATAAAATGAATAATAATTCAAGTTTTATAAAAACTTATAATCGTATAATTTCAATATATGGGTGTTTTTTTTTATAATCTATAAATATGAATTTGGTGATGGGCATGTTATGGTTATTCTTTACAAATGAGGGATGTTTTCAAAAATAATGATTTATAACCATTAAAAACCCAAAAAAAGAATTATTTACTTATATATATTTTTTATAACTAGAAATTAAATTCAAATATTCATTAATCATATAAAATTGAAGTAGTTTTCTAGTAGGTGGTTCAACTGACCCTAACAAGAAAATACTATAATTAATTGATTGTTATAAAGTGATTTAGTTTAAATATTTCTATAAATAAGTATAATGATATAATTTAGTTTTTATTAGTGTGATATGTAATAATTTTAAAAAATTATAAGAAAAATATAAACTATGAAAAGGTATTCTATAGTACAAATAATTCATAACTTCTTTTAGAATGCTCTTTTGGAATGACAAATTTATCATGGTTGTTTATATAACATATTGTTAATAGTTATCCAATGTGTCTTTAAAACCCTTAATAATTTCCAAAAATTCATATTTACCCATTAATCCAATTATCATGACCATCCATGTAAGGTGGTGATGAATATTAAATGTGAAATCAATCATTCCATGGAGGGGGTAGTCCATGCGTACTCATGTATAATGATTTCATTTTCAGTAGAATAAGGAAAAGGGTTAACAGTGTTTATCATTTTAGAATCTTCAATAAGTTATAGATTTCCTAATTATATTTTAAATTACTTTTTTTAAACCATCCTAGTTACGTTGTTAATGAAAATGAACTTGTTACTTCATGGAGATTCTAGTCACCACAAAACACATGAGTGTCAAAAAAAAATTTATTAAATGAAAAGGGAAAGGTTGTTTATACAAGTACCATAATTAAAATATAATAAAAGTATATAAATGATGCTGATTTCACCTTTTTAATATGGTGTAAGGTAATTATAGTAATAAGAAGTGTTCAAAAATAAATAGAAATGATAAATGGGTTGTTGGGAATTTATACAGCACTTCTTCGATTATCTTCTTTATGAAGGGGGACAATCCTTTGAGGGATGGTGTTTTGAGAAGATAAGAAACTCTTAAATGGGGATAAGAATATCTAGGAGAGTCCTAGGTTGATTTTTATATGAACTCTATGGGATTTTTTGTGATAGTATGTGGGGAGATGGGTTCCCCATTTATATATGAAAATGGAAAAAAAATTATTAAACACCCAAAAAAATTTAATAATGGGAAGTCACACTCAAGGAAAGTAGATCCAAAAATTTGAAATAATGGAGAGAATAAGATACAATGTTGATAGAGTCCTCAAACACTCATTTTAATGCATGTTTTAAACATGTTTATGTCATTTCAATCTTGGATAAACCCTTTTTAGACGTTTTGATTTTTTGAGCGAACTATATTTTACCAAAGAAATTTATTTATTTTTCATAAAAATAAATTATCCCTTATTAAATAATTTGGACATAATTATTCAAATTTTAAATCAATTTTATTATATATTTTTTTAAAATAGATGAATTTAATTTTAAAATAATATCTGTATAATGTATTTAATTTTTTTAATATATAAAACTATAATTCTATAAGATAAAATACGGGGTTTTAAATTAAAACAAATATTTTTAAAATTAAAAATTCATTATTTGGACATACAAAATTATTTTGTGAATTTAAAATCCATACATATATAATAATATTGTAATAAAAAGAAAGTTATTTTCAAAAAAATTATCTTTCCCTATTCACCTAAAAAAATCAGTTTTTGAAAAATACCAAAAATCATACTAAAATAATATTGAAATTATAAATAAATAAATGATGTTTATTTTTTAAAAAAAATCATTATCAAAAATTTCCAATTTTATATTTTCAATAAGATCAAAAAATACAATGCAAAAATTATTTGATAGAAAAATAACTTTTGAAAATACTAGTTTTTATTATTTTTAATTTATTTAAAATATGAATAAATATAATCACTAAATATTATAATTTATAAAATCATAATTTAATAAAAATATGATTATTTTTCATTAATAAAAATTACCACTCATGAATAAATAGACTCATAAATATAACAATTAATTGGGTAAATTTGAAAAAAAATTAATATATATATATTAATATACATATTAATACATTTTATAGTTCAAATACTCCTATTCATACCTACTAAAAGAAAATACAGGTTTTAATGTTCTTGAAAAATAATGGGTTTTTTAGTTCTATATTTTGTTTTAATCATCTTATTGATCACATTGTTTATTTAAGGAAAATGTAACATGGAATCACAGGTTGTTACATTCTCGAATATCACCTCATTAGAATAAAACAACTAGATTAATACCAAATAAAAATATCCTTCATAAAATTCCCCAATTAGTTCTATGTGGATAGTCCACATCCACAAATCCAAGCCCTATCCTTTGGAAAAATGAATTATTCACTTCACCCTAGATATTTCAGGAGTTCATAGTGACTCAAAGATCACTTTGACCTTAGCTAGAACCTTATTTAACATCTTTATATCCATCATCTTATATAAACACTTGAGGAAGAAAATTTAAAATCTCTCACACATGATCCATGAGCTGAGAAAAACACGGTAATGCCACTCCATTGAGAATTTGGAAAAATTCAAAAAAATGAGAATACAATATCTACATAATTGGAATTACTACCTGATTGATTCCCTCATTGTCTTCCTGATTCATTTATAGTTTTCACATTCAAAAACACCATAAAAATGCAACATTAATCATCCACCACAAATTCCAATACTCAAGGAAAAAATAATAATGTGAAAAAATTTAGTGAATCATGATTGTAAAACACCATTTTAATTATCATTTAAAAAATAAATTGAAGGTCCTTCCCTTTTTTGAAATATAACATGGGTTCCTAAAATTCTTTAAAAAATTAACCATAATAATAAAATATACACACTTCTTGAAAACAAATTTCCCCTTCAGACCTCACATAAAAAAAATCATGTTAAGAGTTCTATCATACTTAAAACTCATGAAATTGTTTCCTTGAAAAACATTAAGATCATTTGATCAATCCAAATAATTTTTTCTATATTTAAGTAAAATAATAAAAATAATCTCATGAACTAAAAACATGGTTTTCAAAATAATATTAACAACCAAAGAAAAAAATATTTTTATAAATTTTTATCGAACAAGAATTAAATCCCTAAAAGCATCACATTATTACTCATAATAAGAATTATGAATCCTAAGAAGGGATAAAATAATCAAATGAAGGAATGAAATAAGACATTCTCCATTAGAAATAGTTCGACCACATGGTTTTTTAAACCATATTCCTACCATGTGAGTGCCATTAGAAGTTGTATTGAATAATTCTTCTAACATGCACATGGTTTTATAGACCAAGCACCCTACCAATCCACCCCTTGGTTTTCCTCTAGTTTGAATTTGAAAATAATATTTTACTGATATGTAACCCGGGCTATTCCTTTTACCTTGATAAGTAGTAGTCTATAATAGAATATCTCAAGAATAAACCATCATAAATTTTTAATTGAAAATAAAACACCTGACAACCCATGGAAACTCAAGATATAACACATGAAAGATTAGGCCAAGAACCCCTCTTTAGTCACTACTCTGGATTCGTAACTTCTAACTAATGTCAACCCTAAACCACCCAATAAGAAAGAGGTATGTAATATCATTTTTCTTGAAGAGACCTCATTCAACCAAAGACATTTCCTAGATTGTTCTACCAAAACCCATAAGGCATGTTCCAGATCACCTTGGGGTGGCAAATAGTTCCATGGAATTATAGAAGAACATGTTTTGAATGATTTCACCTTTAAAAAAACATAGATCAATAATGTTACCCAATCAATAACTCAACATGAGTTCTCCATGAATTATCTGACCATACAAAAATAAATATGAAAAAACTAAAAAAATAATTCCAAATATGTCATACTAAATAAATAACAACCTAAATTTATTTTATGAACTTTTATCAACAAAAAAAAACCATTATACAGTGATTTTAAATTCAAGTACAAGGAAATAATACTAGATAAAAATTGGAGGTTCGAAAGGATGATTTATCAAAAGATCTAAACCCATATAATAAACTCATGAGACATACCTCACCCGCATCAAGTGTCTATCAAGTCACCACTATAACCTATAATAACCCACTTTACACTTAAAAGTGGTAATGATCAATACTTAAAGAGTCATGTGTTCATGAATTATTTTCCAACCTAATATTCACAGGTAATGTTTTTCTTATGTATAGTTTATTTTATTTATGATACATGATTTGATTGTGTCATGTGTCAAAAAAACATAAATAATGTTTTCCAATATAAATTATCAATGGAATTAAACTTATCTAGATCATTATTTACACTTATGATCAGTTTTCTGATGATATTTTATGTGGACTCTATAATGGGATGTTTGATGATAATAAATATGTAGTCATTCGTTGAAATGGATTTTAAGTAACCCTTAGTGGATTGGTTCATGAATATGATTCATTTTTTTATGGTTTAATATAGGTGATGTATTATTAGGAGATTGTTTGAAGTGATAATAGGTTTCCTTAAGGATTTTGATATCATTCAGAGGGTTAATAAAGGAATATTAATTCCTTTGGTTGTTTTCATTAAGATCTTTGAGTTTTTTTTGTATCAATATCAGTTTAATGTGGAGGATCTATTCGATTCCTATCCTTCTTGATTTTTTATTTTGATTTCAATGGGTTAAAGGATGAAAATATTTGATTGTTAGGTTTATTATTGGTATATCATGGGTAGATAGTTTTTTATGTTATAATGATGCTTGATTTGAATGGTGTGTACTTATGTGGTAGGCCTGCGAATGAGTGTGATTCCTCATATTTATTATAACTGAATCATTAAGGGTTATTTTTTTAAAGATGAGATTTACAGTCAAGGAAATCATATCCAATTTTTGGGATAGTGGGAGAAAGATTTGTAGTGTTTGACTCAGGGAATCAAGAGTCTTGTTGTTTGAATATGTAGTATGATATCATACACTAGTTGGGTTTGGATGAGGTTGAGTAGGATGGTGGTTAAAATCCTAGTTGATGGTTCTTTATATGTTCATTTGATCTTGGCGGAGAGTGAGGGAAGTCATGGTTTCTTCGGAAAAATCATTTATATCTAAGGGGAATTGTGTGTGGGTTGTTCTTGATGTTTTTTTATTATAGAGTGATATAATGGGATATGTAGTAGTATATTGAGAATTATCTAGGTTCCAGGGGAATCCTAGAAATTTATTACTTATTTTTTGGTGACTAATATTGTTTCATCATTATTTCTTTTAGGAAATGCATGGTACTTTAGTGGGTTTCACCTAAGGGGCCACCCATGAAGTTAAATAATTGGGGTGATTAATGAGATTCTTGTAGATGGGGAAACCCAAGGTTTCGTTCATAATGGGAGGTTATCCAATATAATTATAGGATAACTATATGAAGGATTAGAGTCAGTTTGTATGGTATATCTGAGATTTTTCTTTGACATGGGCTATTAAGGATGGGATGACCATTTTTTGGAAAAGTGACACATGTGTGATGATGGAACCTATCAAGTTTCATACTTAACGAGATGTGTGATAAGATCCATATGGTTTGGGTGAACCATTTTTTATTAGATAATATGACTCTCATTAGAGGTCAATTTTAGAAAAATGTAGAGGAAGGAGTTCCAAATAATACAAGAATGGGATGTGATTGGGGTTGTATGTTACAACTAAATACGAGCGATTTGTTAATTTATAATATGTTCATTAATGGAATGAACATGGTCTATGGGGATCTGGTGTTTTTTATAGTTAGATGATGATAACAATATTCCTATTGGTGAGATTATCTTAATTGTTGTGAATGTATCACCCTCATTTCAAAAGGGTTATAGAAACCACAAAACTAGATGGTTTATGGTTGAAGAGGAACTGAGATATTGATGAGGAGTAAGATCTAATATTATCATGTTCATTATATTATAACATATTTTTTATTCATATGAGGTTTTGGGAGGAGTTTTTGTGTTGACATCTGCCTTGGAAAGAAATTTTCTGTGATTGAGAGTGAGATGGATCAAGGGTATGTTGGTGCTGAAAAGGAGATTATGATGATATATTTGGTTAGTTTAGGATTAAAACATGGAATTATACTTGGTTTTGGGATCAGAATTTAGTGTGGTAATTTAAGTGATTTAATTGTGCCTTAGGAATTAAGGAATCATGATCCTGAGAGGTGATAATGAATCAACTGGTGAGGCCAACCACTTTTGGGGAATGTTCTTAGAAGAGTATTGACTGTTCTTATTGCATAAAATTAGACCTCATGAGGTGGAAACTATTATCGGTAAATAATACCATGAATGATAGATTTCTTTCAAGATAAAATTTGGTACTTTTGGGAAAACTCTTATGTATATAGGTTTAGTGTGTGGATAATGGAAATAAATATGATTTATTTTGGGACTAGGAATAAGAATACATATCAGATTATGATCAATGGATTAAAATTTGGGATTTATTTTTGGCACTTCTCATTGATGAGAAATGTTATGATGGGGATTATTTAATGGAACATAAATAATTGGGTTTTTATTTTCAATAGAAAATTGATTTTTTTTTACCATAATAAAGATTTTTTTAGACTTGGGAAATGTATCAAGATTTCAATGGTTAGAACATTTTAAGAAGATGTTTTTTGATGTGTTTCGAGTACCAATATGTGTTTTTAGTTTTTAATTGGTTGTTTTAGAAGGGTGAGGGTGACCTCATTTCAATTTTCTATTATAGGTGGATCAACAGCCCATAGTGGGTGAGGGTTATACCCTGGTGAGTGATGAATCAAGAAATAATGATATAGCCAGGGATATACCATGAATTTATTGAATCTGGTCACTCAATTACCAATGGATTTTATGGAATAGTGTATTATTTTTGTGATATTTAATAGTTTGAATACTTAAGGATCAAAAGTGTCACATCATGTCATTGAGTTTCATATCGAGATGATAAACCATATGTATTGGGAAGCTAAAAAAATATAAACCTTACATCTTGTGTCACATCATGGACAGTGGTGATATACATGAACAATTATCATTATTTTTAGGGTCTGGTAACCATTATGAATGCCTTTGATTAATTTTACATGAGGAAATATAGTCACACCACAACCTGTGGGCCATTCCATGAAGTATTTACCAAGTTGTGGATTCATGTTGTTGAGGTTAAAGGTCTCACCATAGTTGGATAAGGCAATTCCACGAAGGTAGAAGTTCATTCTTTGAATTATCTGGACAATTATTGTTGGTTCTGATAGAGAGAGACATGTTTTATAGTGACAATGATGGCTATAAAGTGAGGTCTGGTCATGGGTTGACCACTATAAATAGACCCCTTGGGACTATTTATGAATCATCCCTATAATTTGGAATCAAACCCTAATTGTTAGGGCCACTCCATGATGTTACACATAAAGAGTTTTTTAGACATGGGAAAACTGACCCTTTTCCAGTTGTTCCCTCTCCCGATTTAGATAGATAGGGGCATGGAGAATGGATATTCAACTGATTCATTTCAATTTTCTTGCTCTATTTGGTCACCATTTTAGAGGGGGTGTGAGGATATTTCCCTGGTGATTTGACGATAGTATTTCCAATTATTACTTTCATTTTTATTCCGCTTTGTTTAACTCTAATTTGTAATGATTTTTGGGTATGTTGTGATAAAAAGTTTACTATATCAATGTGGAAATAATCTCAATCAATAGGTATTTTTAATATTAACTAATGTGGATATCGAGAGTATAGATATACTAAGTTTTCTGTGGTTTTTGTGATATTTCATTTCCTAATGAATATTTAAGAGATTATTCTTTGCTGAATTAAATTATATAATTAATTATAAAATGTTTATAATTAATTATTTCAAGGTATTTTATTGAGATTTTGGATGGCATGTTGATGAGGTGTGGATAGGATTAGTTGGGGTGTTCATATCATAGACAGGATGAAAATTTCTATATAATGGTTGGTAGTACCTATAATACTAAATAATTTGTTTTTTGATGCATGATTCAACATGGTTTCTTCAAAATATAGGCTTGGGTTATAAGGATATGAACTGATAGAAACCCACATAATGAAAGAGGAAGTAATTGGGCCATCTAGAGTTGGGGAAATTTCTCTATTGCATGTTGTGTATTTAGGAATTACCTTATAAATAAGTAACAAATGGAGAGAGGATGATGATTGATTTTATTAATGGCCTAGGGTAAGTCTTATGGTCTTGATAGGTAGTAGTTATAAAAGTATAGAACTCATAGGGAAAATATCATAGGCCTGAAATAATCTAGTCTACGGATGATGGGTGAGAATATATTACCTCTCACACATGGTTGGAAACTTGATCATAAGGCTGAAGATAGTCTTAGTGTATTCTTAGAATAGGATAATTCATTTATGTACAGAAATTCTATGATGAGGAGGGTTTCCTCTTGGTTATGGACTTGTGAGATCTATTTTGGGATATATGACTTTGTACCTAAGAGTGGTATTTTGGGAATTACTATGTTTAATTTTCATTGTATTAATATGGGGCATATTGTGGGTCGGAAAAAAAATGTACCTTGGTTAGCTGGACTTCGTTATGATGCAAGAATTGGAAGAGGACTATGATTGGAATATAGAGACCTGGGTTAGGTAAGGCTAACGGACTATGTGATCACTATTCTGTTAGGGGTGAGGTTAGTAATATGGATTTAGGGTTGGATCTATAGATTATATCAGATTCCCTCAAAGATGATACATAAATATTTATGGATTTAGAATATATTTACATGTATGATAGTTTTTTGAATAAAAATATTAGATGATAAAGCTATGAGTTGCAATATATGAGGAACAATATTATAATAAGGACCATACCATGAGTGTGATAATGGAGGTATTTGATGGATTTGACATATAATCCTTCTTTGAGTGAGAGTGTTGTGGCTAGGATGATACATCGGACCCTACCATTAGTGAGATGGTAGCAGTCATAATATTATATAGGACCCTAACTTGATTGAAACATAGTGGCCTATATGTGATAAATAACCAACCATGAGTTAGAAGGAAATCGTCAAAAAATAGGCATCTCGCATCCCGTTACCAGCTTTGAGGTACAAAACAAATTTTTTTACTGGTTTTCTTTGTCTTCTTGTTGATCTCCACTCCTTTCATTTGGTCTTTGTTTAACCCCTTATTATCTTATTCTTTTATTCTTTTATTTCACTAGTGGATCCATGTGAGGGGTCTGTAAAATGGGTTTTAACTATTTTTGAGAGGATAAGATATGGATGAGTGACATTAACATAAGAGTGGGAATGATCTAATCACCAGAAAATCTATAGGGGACCAATGGATTGTTGGTGCAGGCCACCAGCCAGACGGTGGGATGCCGATCGAGGTGGATTATTATAGTAATACCACCATCCCATTGGTAAAATACCATTGTATAGTTTATGGGACTTGTAGAATGTAGTTGATTATATAAAGCACAATCGAGAAGCCAGTGGAGGCCACCCACTAGCCAGTGCAGTACATGAGGCCACGTTTTGGTAGGGTAGTATCTTAATTTAACACTATTTTATATCTGGTTTAATTTTAACATGAATCCGTAAAATTTTAATTGACCCAAAACTCCATTGAGGGTATCAAGAGATGAATTTGGATCTCCCAACCTCATTTTCTCTCCTATTGTAGTGCCAATTGACATGTTTGATCTATTTTGGTAAATTAGATCTATGTTTGTTCATGGATTCTCCATTCCAATTATATATCCCTCATCAAGGGTAGTGAATTATCATGAATTTTATGGATATAGTTCTCATATTGGTGAACATGAATTATACGATTCTCTATTCAATTTCATATCCCACAAATCTCCATTCATGGATCCCATTGGGGTTTTGTTGATCTTGATTGTGGTAGGTGGATTCATAAAGAAATGTATAACAATTGAAACCTTCAAATATTATTCATTTTTAAATTTTTTTCCAATTAATTTCAATATATATTTTTGAGTTCATTTTTTAATTACTTCAAATTGAATGGTCTGGGTGACAAAATATATTGACAATGGATTTTGAAATTAAGTGTGACTTCGAGAAATATGATCTTGATTTCAAAAGAATGATTTGAAATATGATTTGGAAGAGATGAAAACGAATAAAATTTTTTATGAAATAAAATGTATTGATTCGAACTAAAAGAATGAGTTCCTTTATAACAAAACATTTGATACTATATATTTTAAATAAAAGGAATGTTTTGAAACATTAACATGGGGTCATTTGAAATGATTATTGGAAAAGATTTTAGATTCATTGAAATGAATTATAGCCACTTATACATTCATTTACCTAGAAGATATGCAATACTCTTTGGTTAAAAGGAGTATATTCATTCTAGTAAAATTGATATTTAGAAATCGATAATGATGAAAAGTAAACAAAACTATTTTAAGGGAAGGGAGTTTATTCTTATTATTATCTCTTATTCTCCTTAGACATGAGATCTAAGGTGTATGTGCACTGCTAGAGATGTATTCCATTGAGATTATGTAAAACCACGAGACTCGATCCAATTAATATCCAATTCTTATAACCATGGTGCTATTATTTAAAATGATTATTAAATTCCATTATTGGACGTATATTCTTAATCATAGCCATTTTAATAAAATGGGTTATTATTTCCTAATTTAATAAATATTATTTAATATGCCTTCTTTGTAATAAATTCACTTTTTTACCTATTTTATACTATCTATTGAGTTGTTTTGAAAAGAATATTTGGATATGAACTATAGAAATACATCCATTCCATGTTATATTTAAAAATGATCAAAGTTTGTTAATTTGTTTTTTATTTTTTTATAAAATGATTTGTGAGATCCCACTTGGATTTTTTGTCACACACTACCCTCATCCTAGAATGTTTTTATATTTTTATATTCATGATCTAGGGAAGGGTGAAAACCACTTAAAGGTATTGGGTTTTATTGATAGTGGGAGATGAGTGGTGGTGGTGACTAATGGAGATTATGATCCACTCATTTCGTAGATATTTTTTATGATCCCTTAATTGTTTTATTGAAGGAATTAAGTTGATGTATGAGAATTGTATTTATCTTATTTAGGTACATTTATATGGAGGAATGATTTACATATGAACTATTTTTGGGTTTATATCTAGTTATGTTTATTGATGAGTTATTATTATGTTAAAATCATTCCCTATTTATTGTTTTGATGACAAGGTGTTAGTCTCCAACCCATGGGGATCAAATACACCCCTCTTGTTATTTCAAAGTTGATTTAGTTATCATTTAGGGAGGTTTTTTGGGTATATTGATGAAAATTTATATCAAAGGGATATTGTATCTTATTTTTTATGTCTTTTTGTAGTTTAAGATGTTTTAATGGAAAGGAAATAGGATTTTTGGGACCCAAGTAGTTGGTTTCAAGTGACATTCTAGATATATCTCATTATAATGAGGATTAAGTTACCATGGGATATTTTTTGATCTAATTGTGGAATTTTTTCAAATCGTTCATTTGAGATTAGTTATTCCCATAAGAATTCAAATTGATAGAGTTGATAATTTCATGTATCTTGATTATAATTTTCTTTATTATTTGTTCATGTCGTATAGTACCATTCCACAAAGAATACATTTTAAAAAACATCATGTGGTATCTACCAATAAACCATTGAAGAAGAACCCTCCAGTCAATAAGAATGTTTTAAAGGATGTTGTATGTGAAGAACATGTTTTTTCTTGGTAGTGACACATATACCTATCTATGATATAGAGGTTTTACCTCAAAGGGATGATAATATAGATAATTTTTAAGTATTCCTTTTCCCAAAACCTCTATCATCCTAGGGCAACACTGATCCTCATGAGGCATATGATTGGTTAAAAAATATTGAGAAACACTTTGAGTGTTTAGAGATACATGATTTAGTCTAGGTGAAAGGTTTCACATTCAATCATAAAGGGATTTCCAGATGGTGTATGGATTCTATAGTTCTATCTGAGAAGAATTTGGTCCTATAGTGGAAATACTTAGGGTATCTTTTGATAGAAGAAATGTATCCATAATCAATGGTGATGGGTAAGTTGAATGAATTCCTTAAAAATTAGCAATATGATTAGATAGTGGCCTAGTATTCCAATGTTTTTTTTGAGATGGTAAATTTAAAACCTAAGGTTCAATCAAGTGAGAAACTGAATTCTAGGAGTTTTGAGATTTTTATTTTAGTATATAGTTAATCCCAGGAATTTATGTTGATGCTCACATAAAATTATATTGTTCTAGATATGGTATTGATTGAAGAACGTGACTTTTATAGTAAGTCAGGGATGATGGGAGTCCCTCTTACTTGTGGTTGTATTCTGAGTGGTCCCATTAAATGGAATAGAATGTTTGATAAGTATCTAGGTGGAAATTGTAGTGGTGATTTAGGGTAGAAAACATTTTCTAAATATTCTACAATATTAGGTAAAAGACCATAAATGTTTTTCTAATTTGGAAAAGTTAGTCACAAAATTTGACATTTCAACACCGAATGAATGATTTGTATCTCTTTGTTGAAACTTCTACCACTTGTATAAACTTCTCCATGTATTATCTATTTTGAGTAGTGATATGATCTCAAAAGTACCGGTTGGATCTACAGCACATTCATATTCTTGAAGAACAAATAGGTTCTAGCAACGTGCATCATGAAAAAATATACATTGTATAGTGGATGATTCTCCATTGAATGTTGATACAGGTTCTATAAGTGTGATATGTACCATTACAATTAATTAAACATTAGGGACAAATTTCTCTGATATTTTCCTCTCTTATTCCCTCTTACCCACCCATATTTTGGAATAATTGAATCATCCTATATTGCTTATGCCCTTTGTTGTGGAGATTTATATTCCTATATTTCATATTTCTACCCCTCATTCATTCATATCCAAGTGTATTGTGTAATTATTAAATATTTCTATGTATATCATACCTTATCTTATGGATATTAATATTCCTCTTAGGATTAAGAAAGTTCAGTGTATTCGATGATCTTCATGCACTTTCTCAATATTGAAAATCAAGCTTGTTTAGGACTTATTGGTTATGGATATGAAAATTTTGGATGTCATTCTTGGTATGGATTGGATGATTTCACATAGAGATCCTATTGACTAAAATCTTCATCAATTTCCCTTACATCACTTAATGTGGAGTTCTATGTTTTCCAGGGATAATGGGAATTGAGATCGAGTTGAGCTGGATTGAATCTTCTATAGTTGGGTATAATGGTATATCTGTTATCCATTGAATTATATAAGGAATATTTGATTAGTGATCTACCTAAAATTATAGTTTAATTTCTAAATGTTATTCCACTATACATTTCTAGTTTTCAACCAGCAAGATTGGTGGAGTTTTTGATTAACATAATACCAGGTACCCAACCTATTTTTCTTCCCTCATATAGTATCGAACCAGGTGAAATGAAGAGTTGAATAATCACATATATAATTAATTCTCCAAGGTCTTTATTTGATCCATTGTGTCACCTTGGGAAGTGTGAGTAATTTTTTCCAAAAAAAATATTGAACCCTTCGCCATTGTATAGACCATCGTATTCTTAATCAGGTTATGATTATATAGAAGTATTCATTTACCCATATTGATTATTTTTTGGAACATTTTAAATAGGATTAGTGGTTCTCAATGATTGGACTTCCATTTGGTTATCACCATCTTCATATTAAGGAGTCTGATATCCTTATAAATGGTTTTAGGAGTATGTACAACCAGGATGAGTACCTTATCATTCCATTTCACCTAAAAAATTCACCTAATATATATATATAATTGATAATAATATTTCCCATTCGTACCTTGACACTTCTGTAGTGGAATTTATGATTTAAATATTTCTTTACATTATAATTGAGGAGGATAATTTGAGTCTCCTATAGGAAAATATAGACATATTGAAAAATCACATAATTTATGAAAATAAGCAAAAAATAAATTTATTGATTCAAGAGGTAAAGTTCAAGGAGCACATTGTTTCCAAACATGGTATTTTAGTTGATCCGTAAAAGGTAAAATCTATTATAACCTTGGAGGAGATATGTAATGTCATTTATATTCAGAGATTATTGGGCTTGGAAACAAATTACCACCAATCTTTGAAGGATTTCTCTAAGTTAGATTCTCCATTAACCCCACTTTTAAGGAAGGGAATAATGTTTGTACTGATTTTGAAATTTCATGATTGCTCTGGTGAGTTGAAGAATAATTTTAATTCTGTTATGGTGTCTACTCTTCTATATTTTGGGGAAGGATATGTTTTATTTTATTATGTACTAGGTTGACGTTTGTGTTGTATTATTATATAGGGAGATCATGTAGTTTCTTATGGTTCTCATAAGCTTTTTACTCGTGAGAATAACTATCCTACAAATCTTCATGAACATACATATGTGATTCATGATATGAAGAGAAGGCATAATTACCTTTTTGGGGAAATGTTTATCATTAACTATAATCATAAAATCATGAAATATAACAAATTGAAAAAAGATGTGAATCTTTTGATGAGGCAGTGGGTGGAGAAGTTGAATTCATTCGATATTGAAATTTACAACAACCTTATGAATGGTATATTTGTTTCTAATTATTTGAGCAAGTAACTTCCATACCAAACCATTAAATATTTTTTTGATGAGTGGAATATATTGGATCCCATTTCCCATATGCATTTGGGAGTCAGTGAGGATGAGTCAGAGGCTTTGTTTTAAATTTTTTACTCGAAAACCTTAGTTCCCATGTTGATTCTCTTGAAATAGTACATTAACATTTAATTCCGAGGAATTAATGTTTCTTTACATAGTGTGGAGACTATTGGTGAATGGTCTCTGTATTTTTAGGGAATTCATTTCTTTGGGAACCATTTTTTGTTCAGTTTTCTATGAGGAAATATGTGATGGGGGATGTCTTTATTCTTAGAGGAAATTACACCAAGGAAAAAAAATTGTTTTATGATATAATGAAATTTTTCTAGTGGAAAATTATGAATTGGGACATTTTTTATTTTCTTTCTTATTGTTATAAATTTTAGTAGATTAAGTTTGATCATCAGGAACCATCAATTGTACTTCTACTACTTACTATTCAAACATGGAAGTGGGATGAGATATTGATGGACTTTTTGGTTAGGTTACTATATACCCCTTGATAAAAGAATGTGATTTTGGTGGTGATTGAATGATTGATCAAATAAACTCACCTTATTACCATTCATGAGATCACCAAAGCTATGGAATGGGGAAATCTATATATACTGAATATCATCAAATTATACATAGTTATATCTATAATAGTTTCTAATATGGATACCAAATCACTTCTCAGGTTAGTAAAGGCCACAAGGATATGATGGGTTTCCATATAAAGTTAATCAAAATACACAATCCTCATATATATGGTCATATGGAATAAGCTATACATATTCTATAAGAAGGGGTCTAATATTTTTCCCTTAACATTAGAGGATATTGTGATTTCTATGTGGGACTCGTTGAGTTTTCATATAACAATAGTTATTATTTATCCATTAAGATGGAACCTATTGAGGTCTTGTATAGTAAGACATCTAAATATCCACCTAATTGGTTAAACATTGTTAAATCATCCCTCCATGGATCTAGTTTTATCCCATATATTACAATAAATATTCTATTGATTCATCATACAGAGTTAATGTAAATAGATTAAAAATCCTATGATGATCATCATTGGATCCATTAGG
Source organism: Viscum album (assembly GCA_963277665.1). Taxonomy (NCBI): domain Eukaryota; kingdom Viridiplantae; phylum Streptophyta; class Magnoliopsida; order Santalales; family Viscaceae; genus Viscum; species Viscum album. Next base: position 359,689,686 of record OY728121.1, read on the forward strand.
ATTTCATGGTTGGTGAACTAGTTTTTTTTAGAATTTCACTTCCATTATATCAGTGATGGATATGCAAAAATGTATATATAGAACCAATATATGTGGTTCTATTTAGGGGTTTTTAGTAGATTACCATGATGGCTTACCATTTGGATTTGTTTCCTCAAATAACATGCTTCATGTGTCGTAAATCCTAAAGTATATATATGTACGATATAATATTATGGGATGGGAGGACTATGATTTGGAACCTAATTAATTGGTAATAAATTAGTAAATTTAGATTATTGATTCTTTGATAAATTTTCTTCAAGAAAAATATATCCCCTTTATTCAGGTTTTTTGATGGCATGGTTCTAATTCACATGACACATGGGAGCATAGAGAATTGCTAAGAGAGTAGTTGCCCACCACTTATTAGAATAGTCTTATTGATAATATTTATTCAGGAATAAAATATTTTTTGCGGGTATATTATTACATATCATTTCCATATCTTAGGTAAGAACGTTTTTTCTTGGTTCTCTTTATTTTCTTGGTTATCTCCCATTGTTTAATTTGATATACGGTTGACCCCTTATTGTCTTTTTTTATTCTTTTTTGTGTTACCACATATAATATTTATGATGGGTTGGGAAAATGGTTTTTAACAATGTTTTAGAGGTCAAGATCTGTCCACTGTACTTTCTCTCATGAGTGGGCATAATATTGTAGAATAAAAAGATATATGAGGTGAAATTTCTCGCTATTAAGGGACATCAGCCCACTGGTGGGACTTCTAGAATGATATGAATTCTAAAGTGAACCATTGGGTAGTTGAAGATGGAAATAGAGGTAAATTTTGGTAGGGTATAATCATAATTACATTTCATTTAATATTATATTTAATTATAAAACACAACCCCCCAATATCATTCAACTGAAAACTCCCTAGAATCTCTCTAGAAGTGAATTTTTCTTTCCTATCCTTGTTCCTTATCAGATCAATGTATCAATTGAGGAATTGTTTATCTTATAGAAAGGGTGATCTTAATTTGATGTTGGATTATACTTTCCAATATTTTATCTCTTTTTGAGAGAGTTGAATCCTCATGTCATTAATTTATCTAGATCTTTAAATTGTAAATTATGATTCTATGATTCCACACTGACATTCCTTTCATGTAACCCTCAATTGGAGGATACCATGGGGGTTTTTGTTTATTTTATTGAGGTTTATGGATTAATATGGAATTCTATATCATTTTAAACCTTTGATTCTTGTTTGATTTAAATTTTATTTGAAATTTATTTGTAAATCCTCAATTGAGTCTCTTTATGAATGATTTCGAATGGCATGGTGTACATGATGAATACCCTTAGAAATGGATTCTAAAATTAAATATTATTTATAAAAATTTAATCTTGATTAAAAAAAATTATTTGAAACATGATTTTAATGAGATCAAAAAGAATGAAATTTATTTATGGGATAATAAATTATTAGAAATTTAAGTCATTAGTTTTTTTTAAAAATCATTTGATTTTTTTTGTAGTGAAACACATATTTTGAATCCTGGTCAAGAGTTCATTTAAAATGATTATTTAAAAGCTATTAGATTAATTGAAATGAATGATATCCCCATATATGTTTGATTCTATTGAATCATATGAGATAGTAGTCAGTTAGAAGGATGATATATATTAGATGTTTGTTCACCTAGATCCATATTCCACTGAGATTATGTGGAATTTTATGACAATATCCAACTAATCTTCGAGGCATAAAACCATGGTGTTAGTACTAAAAAATATTATTACATATAATCGTTTGATAGAAATATTTATTCATACCCATTTTGATAAAATGATTTATTAATTTCTATTTTTAAAAAGTGTCTTTAATATAGAAATTCGATGGAAATACACTTTTTTACCAATTTTATATTATCCATTGATATGTTTTTGAAATATTTTTTTGATATGAACTAAAAAAATATTTTCTTTCCGTATTTTACTTATACATTAGAAAATTTGGTTGTAATTGTTATAGGTTGATTATGAAATGATTTTTCAAGTCATACAAGGATTTTCTACTCACATTCTACACTTACGTTTGGAAATTTATATATTTTCTTATGCGAAGTCCATGAAAGGTGAAAGAACCACGTATAGATGGTTAGAGTTATTATTAGATGGACATAGGTGTTGGTCAATATTGGTGGATCATATGATCCTGTTATTTCTTGGAGATTCTATGATGTTGTATTTATTGCTTTATCTTATGAATGCTTTTGATGTATGAGACATAATTCAATCCACTAGTGGATATTTTTCTATTATGGAGTGTTTGGTATACTGAATATTTGTTATTTTATATCCGTTATTTTTTCTTGATGATTTATTATTATAGATAAATTTTTTCTTTTTTGATTTTTTTGATGACTAGACCCTAGACACTAGCCCATGGGGATCAGGTACTCCCTTTAGTTCATGGAAGAAAAAATTTGGATACCTTTTAGTTGGGTTATATAGGTTTTTTTGTGGAAGGATGTATGGACTCACCATGAGTGAGATGGTATTGTTATGAACCATATAGAGAAATATGGCATGGTCTAGGATATGGATTTTGGGCCTTACCCTGATTTAGAATGGGTTTTGATGGACCACATCAAGTGGTAAGTTATAATCCAATATCTAGATATATGGCCCCACCTAGTTTGAGATGGTGATAGAATAGTCTTAGTTAAGTGAGAATGAAATGTTCTATGATATGATTATGGGACCTTACCTTATTTATGTGGATAGTGGTCGAGGCTTGGAATAATGAAACTGGTTTTTAGTGCACACATTATTATAGTTAAGAGAATTATGTTCATGTCATGATATGACAACCAACCCAAATCCTTCTGGTATGGTTCATGGTCTGTGGAATGAGGGAGGTTTTCATTTGTATAGGTCAAAGAATGAGTGGTAGGATGTCATGGTGGCCGGGTTATCACACGATCTCCTAACATGATTGCTTATAACTTGAATATTTTTTTAATTACAATCCTCATTTAGACACATATATGTGATAGTTCATATTTTGGGAACTTTGTTATATCCTTCTTATGGGTATTGGTCACACTCTATATGGGCACCCTTGTATGCATATAGGCCTTATGTTTGTCATGTTGGTCTATACATGGGTTGTGAAGTGGATCAATCTGGAGCAACTCGATAAGTATTGGAGGTGGATCAAGGTGAGGTTCAAGTTTATATTTGAAAAACCTCATATTTTTTATTTTCCCTTTTACTTTTGTATGTGTGATCTTCCTGGTGGTGTATCAATTTGGATGTATGGTCATATGAACTCATTTACATTAATTATATCATGATTTTTTGTTCATTAAGTATAATTTAATTATTTCTTAGGATTTTTTTTGTATATATTTTTTATTATTGGTTATGATATAGAGGTAATAATCTCCCCAACATATGATTTAGTTCCTCACCACTAGTCAACTACATTTGGTATTTGGAGAGGCAATATGGGGGCCATGTAATGATCTAGGTTGGAAATTATAGAGAGATTTTATGTGGGGTGTTAGGACAATCACCCAAAAAAGTAGGTTTGTTTAAAAATAAAAAAAATAGATTTGGAATAAATGAAGTGAATTTTTTTATTGTTGTACTATTCTTATAGATGATATTTTTAAATAAATATATGTAATGACTCTAATAAGTGTAAATGTTTTACTATTAATTTTATTCACTACCCTATGGCTTATTGTATGAGAGATTAAATGGTTACTCTCAATTTTTTCATCATCCTAAGATGAGTCTTTATAGGGTTGGGATATGATATAATTATATCATGGTTAGATATCTAGGGTGATTTTTTCAGTATGCTCCAAAAATAATTACATTTATTTGTAAGTCTATTATATTAATTGAACATTTTATAAGAAATAGTCTAGGGAAAAGGCAAAGGATATAGAGGGATCATATGATACTAAGTATTTACTAATATTTTCAATGAATCATTACTAGAGAGACGTTATATTTCTAGTAGGATATTTATGTAGGACTGTTTTCATGAGTCATATATCTGGAAAAAATGGTTGCACATTCGTTTTCTTTAATATTGTTGTATTTCATTAATTTTTTGGGGGTGAAAATTTAGAAATAAATATTATCCATTGGATGAGGAATTTGTTTTACTTTTAGATATGCCAAATGTGAAAAAAAATATATAACATTTTGGGAGAGGGTGCATATGTAACATAATATTTTTCATTATATGGTAAACACTGAGGGGGTAGAATCTTATAGACTTATCTCATATGAATTTCTATAAAAAAGCCTACTTTTAAATGATGAATTTTAATTTAAATAGAAAATAAATCCATAGATAGAGGTGGTAGAGATAGTTTTTCATCTTATCGCGGTAGTCAAAGAGCATTACATTCCATTATTAATGAAATTGTGGGGTGGAGTATTAAGGGGGTAGTGTGTTGAATCTATGGTTAAGTATATACAATTTAAAGACCAATTTCAATAGGAGTTCCTAGATATTACTCTTCATAAATAGTATCAGTGTGAGATATTGTTTATTCTATTTGAGAGTTTGACTATTAGGGTATTTAGTGTAAATTTAATGAGAATGGTGTTGTATTGCTTAAATTTTTAATAAAATTAGGATCATAAATCTTACCAATTTAAGAGGGGATTATGACTAGATATCCAGTATTAGGTCAACCTCTTTACCAAGAGTATTTATATTGAGTTTTTTCTAAAGGCATGGGATATTTAGAATATCAGTGAAAGTACTAGTGATATCCATGAGTTAGAGTGATAGGTATTATTTTTAGTGCATATAGGAGGAGGAATTGTTCTATTCCAATGTAATTGAGTCATAAATGTTGACCCCTAATCCATAATTGATGGGATCTTGTATTTTATATTTCATAGAAGTGAATAGTGATGTAGTTTATTGATATTATCAATGTAGATGTAATAATAAATTTATGTGTTATATATATTTGGGAATTAAACATGGGATAGAGCATAGTTTATTAGTGGATATTCTATCCCACTAACTATAATATTTATTATTATTTTTGTACAAATATCAATGATTAGGTGGAACAATAGGTAAGGGTGGATACATTGAATATTTTCCAATGAATTTCACTAATACTTGAGGACCAGTAAATAATCTAAGTTGAGGTGAAAGTGGACATAAAGATTAGAATATTATAGTATTTTTACCATAGGAAGTTTTTTCATAAGAGCCTAAACCCAGTTGGTGAGGACACAAAAAGTGTATCTAAGAGACTAGAGATCAAATCCGAGCGAAGATATATTTCTGGGAACTATAGTAGTACAATATTAGGTACTGTAGATGGTACTATTCGATACTATAGAAGCCAGGACTATTCATATATTTGGGATTTTGGGCCACCGGATTGGTTGTCGGGTCCTTAAAGCCATTCGGGCCACCTAAGGCCTTCGGGCCATTAAGGTTTACGGGCCACCTCAAGTCCTTCGGGCCACATTAAAATTATACTCAAATGCACCATGCAGACTCTATAAGGAGTAGAATCATGATGAGTATTTAGAGAAAATGCATTCACCGGAGAAGAACTAAGAAATTTAGATGAATGAGAGGGTACGGAAATTACCATTGGGACTATCTTGTGCATGCATGATATGCCTATCCAAAAAAACATGTAAATGTGGAGAGCTAACATCATGATCTATACACTAGGGAGGGTTAGTTTCAAGTATTTATAGTCTTGTGTAATTCCTCTATGACCTTTGGGTCATATAATGTCACAAATCCTATGGGATCTGTAAGGGTTCCCCTTATACCCTTAAAAGGGGTGTTATCAAAAATGAATAAAAAAAGAAGCCCTTTGGGCCATTCAGGGGAACCGTAGGAAGCTGATTACTATAGAAGTTGATAAGCTAGTGGGGCCAATGTGGAGTGAGGTATAATATATATAATCTGAAATATTGTGTCTATTTTGTTTAATTTTAGTATAGTGAATTAATTTTTACGCATAAATTTGTATGATTACAAGAGTTATCCACTAAGAGGATTTTTCTACCACTTAGGTTTTCTGCTTTAGTGGAAGATCAATTGAGGTTTGTTTATGTGAATCATAAATACGAGTTGGTGATGGGTATAGACCATATAGTGTCAAATGTTTTGTTATTTAAAATGTAAACAAATAATTTCTCACTATTCATAGATTAATTTCATTTGGTTAAATCGTTATGGATTACTATTGAATAAGTGTAATTTATTATAATAAAAATAAGGAAAATATGGTATTCCTAATAAATAGAGATTGAAGGAGTCATTCATGGTATATTTAACCTCATGGTATTACATATAATTAGGTAATTTAATATTTTTTTTATTTTAAGTGGACTTCAAGGATATAACTTGTGCTTCAAGGTATATTTTTTGATATATTCCAAACAGAGATTACCAGTTTTCCACCAAAGTGATGAAAACACATATAATTTTAGCACATATTAATTAACCGATAAGAAATAAAATGATTTTTTTTAAAATTTATTTAAACATAACAATAAAAATTCATCTAGAGAAACATGTTTAGAGTTATCACAAAAACATATCCAAAGTATAATATAAGAAACATTAAATAGTATTAACATTTATGAAAAATATATTTTTAAGGTTGTTGAATAAATAATTTTTTAAAATAATGAGAAGAACTTATTTTATTTTTAAAACAATTATTAATTAAGTTAGTTTATAAAAAAATTAAAATATTAAAAGGAATATTCATAAATTATAATTTTCAAAAAATAATTTGTTCACAAAATTATGTCAAAAAGTGGTTAATTTCACAACTTTAATAAAAAAAGCCATGTAAAATATGTTAAAAAATTAAATTAAAACTTTTTAAAGAAATTAAAATTATTATATAGTGAAATTAATCATATATTATGAAATAACCAAAATCATTTATTTAATATGGATATATTGCAATAAATTTTCAGACTAAAAAGAAGTGGTGGGGTCAGTTTCTTTAACAAACATCACATCAAGTAAATTATTTAACATGGAAAATGAAATTTAGAGTTGAAATATAAAAACAAAATTATAAATATAGTATAATAAAAAATTTCTATTTTTTGATATAAATTTCACACACTTTTTCCGCATATGTAAATTCATTCAAAAAAATATCTATTTGAAAATGATATTTGAATGAAACACTTACCGTTTTCTTCCAACATTCACTAATGCACCGTAATCACTAGTATAATAAAAATAACCACGATAATTACATATTTTATAACATTATTACGAAAAAATTACTTTTATATACTTTAATTATAATCATTCACTACAAAAGTATTTGTTAATTAAAGTTAATTTTCATCATCATATTCTTGTAATTTCGATTGTTTCATGCATTTTTTTGTAATAGAGAAATTGAACCCCATTATTTAATACCAAGTTAATAAATATTAGAATATAAATTATATTGAATTAATTTTGTTTCAATGAATTATCGATACCCATGTTAAGTGTATGGAAATTATGGTCATGGTTTATGAGAATAAGATACATTATGAACAAATTTTGGGTAATTTATAGTAATTAATGGGTTACATTTCAAAGATAGTAAATTTTTTGTCATCCATTTAGAATATTTTTTGTGAAATATATATATATTCACCAAATATATATTATAAACATCCATTTAATAAAGATATGACAAATGGATCACATTACTCCATGGAGACGATAGTACATAGGAATAGAATGACGATGTTTTAATTTACCATATAATTAAAAATGGTGGAAATAGATTTATTTTATTCAGAATATTAATAATTATATAAATATTTAATTTATTAATTAAATAGTCACTTTTAACTATCCATGTATTTTTTTTGTGAAAAATGGAACATGTTGCTTATTGAAGTGGTTTTCCACACGTAACACGAGTGACATATTCATTATTTAGATGGTTGAAAAGTACATGGAAAATGATTTTTACATTAATATAATATCATTTAGTGGTAATAATGGTTCATATTCCATTATAAAATAATGGTTTCAATGTTTTTTGAGGGGGTGGATGAAAAATATTGAGAAAATAAGTTTGAGGGTGGGTATTACTTATAATGAGAGTTTGAATCCTATTGAGGGATCATTCATAAATGGATGAATTAGGTATTATTATGGGAAAATGGACTAAAAACATGTAATATGACTCTAGTTAAGTTAAATTATGTATAGGTTCAATATAATTTCAAATTCGAATATTGTCCTGAAGTGGGTGGAATTGATCTCCTTTTATTGGTGAGAAAGAGCGACTTTGACTTGGAAATAAATGTTAAGTCAGGGGTAATAATGGAATATCTTGACAGTTTGGAAACATAGGTGAGAAAAGGTTAGTGAGAAAAGCAGGTGTGACATTAAAACATAAAAAAATTAAAATATAATTACTAAGTGTCTCCTAAACTTTATAAAATTTGATCTTATTACGTTAAACATTTTTACCCTCATTAACCATGATTAAAATTTAAAAACATTAATTATTTTATAACTGAAAATTTAATATTTCCCATCTTACCAATTTTATAAATGAAGATTAAAATTTTTGAATCCATTTAATTATATTCAATTTTTGAATATGTGAAAATTAACTTTTAAATTAAAATATAAGATATATAGAAAAACTTATTTTTTAGAAAAATTATTTGTAAACATTCATTGTTTTTATTAATATTTCATATCAACATCAATTTAAATTATTATTAATATATTATTGAATTAAAAATTATAATTTATCATCATTTCACCATAATATATTTAGTTTCATAACGTAATACACAATGCGTAAAAAATTTATGAAATAATATATTTTTAATCATAAGATGATCTTATTAGTTATTTATATATACTAATTGAATTTTATCAATGAATAATTATTAAAAATTAAATTTATTTTTCTCTATACACATACCTCATAATATAGATACCCATATTTAAACCCTCAAATTAAATGGCTATATAATAATGATTTTAGTGGTATTTTTTGGTTCAGTGTTTCATATGAAACTTGTTATCAAACACATTGAATTTATTTAAGAGAAATATATTATAAACTCTCATGTTGTTGTATTCTATCCTCTTAATATATTTTCACAATTTAAATTCCATTATTCTAATGGAAATAAATTAATATATTTATACCTCATTACATCCTTGGGTTCCGATATATTATCCTCACATTTATGGTTTCTCCATAACACTTTGAACATGTGAGGGGTCTTGTTCCCCAATACTTTAAACATTCAATTAAAAATATAAAAATGTTTTTTATTATTATAAATATCATCCTCTGATTTTATGTTCTATAAATTAGTACTTTTGAATGATTGATTATGTAATTACAAAAAACTAACACCTAGATCACATCATGTACTCTTGAGAGGTTCAAAAAAACCACAAAGTGATAAGATAAGTCCTCCATATGATAAAAAAATTCAAAGGGATTGTTGTATCTAGGGATCAACATCCCCTTATTTTTAAATCCCATAACTCTGTTCTAATAATATATTCATAGTAATAAATTCTTATATACATTGAAATCTAAATCTCATCGATCATTGTTAGAATTAAATGTTTTTCGTCTTTGAGGTGTCACTATGTAGGATTGAATGGATCTAAATTATTCTACCATTTCAATATATATCTCAAGTTCCAAAAACTTATGTTCTCTAACTTCATCAGAGGCATTGAGATACATAATTGAGAATATCCATTTTCAATTTTTCTCACCAGAAATACTATTTGAGATCTATATACATATTTTTTATCCCAAGATGGATTGATAATGATGAAATATGTTCTTCTTCTAATAACTAAATTATTTATAGTATTTATGGGATACATATCTATTTCCTAAATAATATCATTATATCATGGGTAAGGTTGAACTCTAAAAAAATCCTTTTCTTATTTATCAGTTCCAAATTTCCTTCGGTGACTCTTTAATATTCACATGGGTGGATTGTTGAATAAACATTTGGGGAAGATATGATTTAAAGATTTAACTCATGACTTCATGGTCCATATACTACAAATCATTAAGTATTGGCTCTTTTTAAATCCTTATCATGGGCATGCTATCGTGATCCTTTGGAGTCAGGGCATCAATAACCTTATTCACCATCCCATGGTGATAATGTATTAAGCGGTTATAATCTTTAGTCAAATATAACCATATCCAATGGAAAGTATTGAAATATTCCTCTGTGAATATATAATTTAATCTTTTAGTATCATTATATATACCACACTATTCTCCATAAAGATAATACCTCACTATTTTTGGAGAAACAATTATTGTTTACATGTTCAAATCATTATTGGTATAATATTTTTCATTAACCCTAAATATAATGAAGTATGTTATACTTCCATATAATTTTTCTTGATAACACATCATAATCCTTTATTTACTATATATCATAAACCCTTCTCCACTGAAAGGTAGTGTAAGAAAAATTTCACAGACAAATATTCTATTCAGATCAATTAAATTTTCTCCATATTCATCTATCTGATGTAAATTGGATCCCATTTGTAAAAACATACTTATAAGATTTTAGAACAATCATAAATTAATCAAAAATAATTGGTATAATCCATACAATCTATTGAAACAATGAATCTCATTCATAGAGTTTACTCTTGGATATTGTTTGAAAATCACCATATTTTTATGATCCAATTATATACCCTCACTGGTGATTACATTACCCAATAATGATATTTTTTATAATTCCCTAGACCCATACACTTGTATCTAATGTCAAAACATACTCTTTACATATAATATTTAATATAAAAATATTTAAATAAATTTTAACCATACATAATTACATTATTAATAACCAACATTAAGTCAAATACATACCCAAAATAATTCAGTTTAGAGTATTATAAAATTTGAAAACCCCATTAATTAATAAAGGTCGTATCTTTCTCATCGAATGATCGGTTATCCTATTATACATAAAATTTATTATTCAATAATTAGTTTTCAAAATGACCCATAAAATTATTGACACATGATACCCATTGAGATATATCGTATCCACTATAATACATTATAACCTAGGGAAATAGAAACTTAAGAATGGTGATCTCAAATTCCCAGTATGGTTAAACAAGGTTGTTAGCTATTAAATATCATAAGAGACCATAAGATAATACTATAATTATGATAACATAATAAAATTTCATATAGATAACATAAGAACTTCATAATAAAAATAATAATAATATAGATACATTTCAACTTAATAGATAAAAAATTATATAGAACAAACAGACAATAAATCATAAATTAAGAAAAATAAATATTACTTGCAGAAACATGAGAACAAATGAAAGAGAGAAATTTTATTTGAAAGAAAAATTTTCACCATTAGAATATCAAAAAAATTCCTTCAATCATGAACCCATTTTTCATATCAATAAATTTTCATTAAACACCATAACATGTATAAAATAAAAATATATGTTATCATGGGAAAAAGTCTTCATATAATTGTTACAGTCACTCTTTAAATCACTCATACATATGGAATAACCTTAATGGTTAATTCCAACATGTCTTCTCAAGAGAACATATTTTTTCCCAATGCATTGGAGGAATATATAAAACCCACCCATCATCATATATAATGTGTATGATCCATAATTTTTTGAAACACATGAATAATTATAGTTTTAATCATAAAACTCTTAAAAAATAATTATTCCTTCATAATATAATAAACCCACAGAAAGAAACATGGATTCAGAAAAAATTACTTAAAAGATAATTATTATCAATCAAGATAAAGGAATTAGATGGAATGATTCTGATATATCACAAGTTAAGAATAAAAATCATTTATTGGATTTTTGATATAGGTCAAAAAACTTTTGTAAAAGAATTTGAAATTTGATATGAAGAGAAAAGAGGAAATATCCTTTTTTCTATCTTTTAAAAATTAAAAATTTATAGAGAAATGGGGATTTTATTTTCATTTAAAATCCATGGAATATTATAAAATAATATTTATAATGAAAATTTTTCATTATGATGGGAAAATACATTCATACCATATATGTTAGATAAACATTATTTTCACTTCATTGTAAAGAAATTAAAAATTGAAATATTAAGAAACAATTAAAAGGATCCCTTTATAAAACGTTAGGAAAATTAAAATATAATTGAAAATAACTTTAAGAAATCAAAAAATCATATGGTATAGAATCTATGAAATTCATATAAAGATTACAAATATGGAGGAAAAATAGTTTGGTAAAATACTCCAAACCCCTTACGAAAACATTTTTAAAGAAACACTTTTAAAAATTTTAAAATCAAAAACCATTTTAAAAGTAATGGTGTATACACTTTATAAATGAGTATTGGTTTATTAATCAAAACATTATTCAATGAAATAAATTTTACTTAAGAAACACATACAACATTTCTAATTATTGAAAAAAAAGATATTGAATAGAGCAATGTAATATGATTCTATAAAACCCATATTTTCCATGAAATGATATTTCAAAACAAATTAAATGGGGAATGAGGACACCATATAGAAAAAATATTGGTTGAAAACATGAAACATATCTCAAGGAATTGAAATTGAGTCCAAGAGACCCATATGGTGATTATAAAATTTGAAATAATAATACATAAATTAAAGAGTTATGTAGAAAAAATGTAAATACATATAAAAAATTGTTAATAAAATATATACAATCATTGTTCATAACACACAAAATTTTTTCATGAAATATTCAATGAATAATTGATATAACCCAATTAAATAAAATTGAGTTAAAAATACGCTTACCTCAGACTTACGCTTGGTTGAAGACATCATAATATTTTGTATAATAAATTTATAATTATTATAAATATATATTAGAAAAATATTAAAATTTATTAATATATATATTATTGCCTTATAATTTATTATTACCCATTTATTAATACTTGGTTGAAAAATAAGTGTTTTGGTGTTAAATGTCTTGTTTCCCTTGCGTGTTTTGATTTAGTGATTTTAGTCCTTGAGGAATTTTAATGGTTTAAACCTATATTTAATATTAATAAATTTTGAGAAAAATCATTCCATGTTTTTATGTATTTCCATATTCAGTTTATGGAACTTATATTTATAGATCGCATGGAATGCTTAAAAAATATTTTTTGGTGATTTTGGAATTAACAAAAGGAACGAATTTATTGGAAAATATAGATTAAAATATTAACACTCTAGAATTATTAAAACATCATAAATTTACCGTTATTATATACCACTACCATCACATAGAATTATTTAATCATTCATGGAATGATCATTATATCAATGTTCATGTAGGTGGTAAAATTGAGAAAAATAGGAACACATTATAATTGTTGATTGAGTAAGAATATCTTATTATATAATGATAATATAAAAGTAATGGATTCTTAAATTTTTTGTAAATATCATATTTGTTCATTAAAAAATCCTTACGATCAATTGTGTGATATTTTAATGAATAACATATGTATCATTCCTGGAGACAGTAGTCAACATGTATGCACGAGCGGTGTTTTCAGTTTCCAATGGATTAGAGGGTATGCTGGTATTAAATAACACTCATTAGAAAAATCATAATTATGTCCTAAATATCATATATATATATATATATATTAAATATATCTTTACAAATATCCATGCTAGGTGGTGAGGAAAAGAAAAATCTATAACTTCATGGTGGTAGTTTTTTCTCATACCCATGAGCGAAGTTTTCATTTTCTATTGAATGGAAATGAGGTTGAAATAGTTTTAAAATATATATAATAAAATTATATATGTAATGTATAATTAATTTACTATATTTTTATGGTTATAATATATTTAAATATGATATAATAATAAACAAACATAAAATAATTCGGTTAAGACTTTTACCACCTCCGTCGATATCTTCCTTTGTATTACACCTTAAGCCTTCTAAGAGTGGTACTATGGGGAGAACTACACCTATAGGACATGCTTAGAGAAATTTTAATGTTATTTGGGTAGTAATTTATTGATCTAGTATTCTCTAAGAATTTACAAGATTAAAGAGAGGGGTTTCCTTTTATATGTGAGAGGGGTGACACACTTGTAACTATTAAGACCTTTTAAATATAAAAAATATATTTTTCATGGAAAGCACCTCCAATTTTGTCCAAATACAAATATCATCTAATTTATGGTATAAATAAACTTATTTAATTAAATTTAGAAAATTTTATGTTATATTTTAATCCTTATCTCTTAGTTTAACAGCCCCCTATAGGGACCTAGGATTAACATATAAATGACATTAAATAATTTTTTATGAATATTTAGAACATTGCAAAAGTACATTCGTAAGAATTTTAATAGTTTAGTGCCTTTGGAAACATGGAACAAAATATTTTAAATTGGGAAAATATCTTCACTATTTCCCAAAAAGACCATCCCCATTATCACTTCTACTTAAAACCATTCATCATAATATAGGGAAAGGATAAATAAAAAGGTGTTGATCTAGAATCCTCATTAATGGTAAATAAAAGAGATATATAAGCATAACATGAACATAAGGGTATGATAACATGAGCATAAAATTTTAATATCATACCTTACATATTGAAAATTTGAAACATGAGACAGGGCATAAGGACTTAAATTTCAAAAGACCTGAATCATAAGATAATCAAGAACATGGACCATGTGAGCATAACAAAGGCATAAGACATATGATTTTCTTAAAACACATAAAAATGTACTATATTTCCATATAATTCAAGGATAATTTCCAAAAAAACTTATCAGGGCAGATCATGGGGATTACACCTACGGGGTGGGACATGCCACCGTCCCCAGTCTCGGTCATTTCCTTATATGGGATAGGGTTTCCCTATCTTCCCATAGTGGATTGGGTTTTACCATGTTCCTATTGTAGATTGGTTTTCCCCATGTTCTATATTTTATCAGTCTCTTCAACTTTATTCCATCATTATATCATGATATATAAATATTTACCCAACGTATTGGAGGGTGATATATGTCTGAACCATCTCATAATGAAGTCATATATAAATGTTACACAAATTCACAAAAAAACATATCACAACCCATGAAAAGAAATGGGTGTCATAAATATATAATCATATGTTAACCCATTGAAAAATACAGGTTTCATAATCATTTAATTTAAACATCACTCTTGAAATGAAGCAAGTTTCATACAAATATATCCTATGAAAGAGAATAAGGTTTCATAAACATATAACTTGTGAGATATAAATGGATTTCATAAACAAAATTCTATTAATACACAAACCATTCAAAAAAATATGAATGGAACCATTAGATCGTTTCCCTAAAATGGAATGATTAACACTAATAGATGGCATCTTGTATGGAAAATAATTTTTAAATATCTTTTAAAAACAATACTTGAGTAAAAATTCCATCCTTCTTTTAAAATTTTATTTTTAAAAAATAAAACCTTTTAAAAACTATTTTCTTTGCAAATAAACTTGAATAATTATAATATAATGTCTAATAATTTATGTATATATTTTTTAATTATACGGAATTATTACGAGACTCTGAAAATTGATAGCACGTGATTTCGAGGCCCGGAGTGCCCGGAATGATCTGTCGAAAAAAAATGTTAAGCTTTAAATAGCGTGTGTGAGTTCTAGGATCCAAAATAAGAGGGAACTATTGCATTCAGGAGGGTGGGTTTACCGTAGTCGCGATTTATGTTTAGTCGGTGCAGTACTCCAGTGAGAAAACCCAAAAATGGAACACCCGTAAATAAAATAATTAAATAAAATTATTTTATTTTTCAAATACTTATTACTCAAGAATGGTGACTCAGATTAAAAATATGAGACCACTACTGAGCTCATGAGAGTATGTTTTCATTAGGATGATCCTAACATTAGCCGTTGCAGGCCAAAAGTGGAAGTTAGTTTTTGGTCGTAAATAAAATAATTAAGTAACAATTATTTTTTTCTAAATACTTTAACTCTTAAACGGTAACTCGGATTGAAATTAGATAGTACCATTGGTCTCTTCAGAGAGTGTTCCCCATAGATGGACCCCAACATCGGCCAGCGAAGGGTTGAGGGAGACTGTTAATAATTTTTAAACTTTTTCTACGGTACGTTCAATAAACGTATGAGCAGCGATTTATATTTTTTAAACTGTTTCTTGTATTGAAAATCTGAGGGAACCGTTGAATTCACAGCACTGGTATTTTCATAGGCAAATCTTAACTTCGATTGGAAAGGGTCGGATGAAAAAGTTAATTTTTGGACATTACGAAAAGAAAAAAAATAACTCCATGAGTTATATTTTTCACTTCTCACCACTGAGCGGCGTATGGCGGGACTATGGTGTAACGTCAGACTTGAATGGGGGTCATTTAATGAAACGACCCATGGGTTGTGTTACCAAGACATTCTTAGAATTAATGGGACATTAATTAAGGTTCATTAATGAACCGCATTAATAAAAACACAACATGGGTGGTTCATTCTCTTCTATTTAATCAAACCTATGGCATGGGGTTTGGTGATTGACGTAAGGAAGATATGAAGAAATGTCAGTGGAAACATAATCCAATGAATAATGAGGAATGATTTAACGTCGATGAACATCTTCAAACGCAAACCCTTCTCCCTCATCCAAAGTGTCTTCAAATTATTTCCAGGTTAGGTTTTGTCTTGATTTATTTGTAAGAGTTTATGAATTCATATTCTCTTGAGGACGTTCCAACTCTTCCCTTTTTATAACGCTAATGCGGAGGGTGCGGGCCGAACCGTACAACACCTGGACACTCAATCATTATTGTTTACATTTATTTCTCTGTGGGAGACTGAGAAAAAAGGTGTAAAGGCCGGTCCGAGGGCGACACAATGTAATCGGATTCAGTGGTGGCCCATAGGCACATACGGGAATGAAATCAGACCACCATAATTTCATCAGTGGCCCGTAGAAGCTCCTCTAGAGTGACGACGCCAGCAAAGGGAGGATACTTCCACCAGCTCTGGTCATTCGTAATGAGGTGGTGGCACTCGAAGGCGCCGCAAAGGACAGGGGACGGCCGACCAATGTTGGTCGCAGTGATGGTGGTGGGGCGTCGTGGCACCACGCCGTGGAGGAGATGTCGCGGCTCCAGCCCCGGTAGAGGTGGACACAGACTGCGGGTCCCACCCTAGACAGGTCCATGGAACCAGTTAGCTGAAGATCAGTGCAATTGTGGCTCTGCATTTTGAAGACTAAACAGACATTGGTCTATTTGATGGGGAGTTGGGTTCGCACACAGCTGGTGGACCGCGCCCAGCCGGCGGACAGGATAGGTCCAGCTGGTCCGGACCAGGTCCAGCTGGTATGGGCTGGGCACAGCCAGTTCAGGATGGGCCAAGCCAGACCTGAGTCAACCCATACTAGGTCAGGTCGGCCCAGACTAGGTCGGGTCAGCCTGGACCGGGTCAGGTCAGGTTGGACCAACCGAGGCGGACGGACACAGATCTATTTAGGCCCAGTTTCGCATAAAATGACATATCTTCTAGACCAGACGTTCGATTGATGAACTGTCTATGGGGATGGAACCATTAAGACGTGGATGAACTTTTGAGATACTCTAATTTGGTTTTGGGTAATTTTGGAGTATGGCTGAGTTGTAACAGACTCGAATTTAACCAGGCTCTTAGCACTAAAATGCCTATAACTTATGGACCGAGCATCCGATTGACGTGTCATCTATTGCATTGGAACCCTTATGAAAGATTGGTCCTTTAGGTGACTTCTTCATGGGACTTCTTCAAGGTTTAAATAAAAAAATTGGCTTGAGGAGTGGTTTCTCAGGATGTCAAGCACACCAGGTGGAGAAATCATGTAGCTCGATGTCAAGCATCAGAACGACCCTTTGTGGATCAGCATCAGAATCACCATGTGTGGGTCAGAGGTTGCGTTACTTGACATGTACCAGTCTTAGATCAGTCCATCATGGGTTGGTAACTTATGATCCTGTGTTGATCGATGACTTATGACCCTATATAGATCAGTAGCAGCGCGACCCGACGAGGATCAACCTTAGGGTAGCCCGTCAAGGATCAATGACTTACGAACCTATCTGGATTAACGACTTATGAACCTATGTGGATTGACGACTTACGACCCTATGTGGATCGATGACATATGACCCTCTATGGATTAGTAGTAGCGATACCCAATGAGGACTGACCTTAGAGTGGCCCATCATGGATCAGTGACTTACGACCTTATGTGGATCATTGACTTACGACCCTGTGTGGATAAGTGACATATAAACTTGTGTGGATCAGTGATAGTGAGAATTGTTCTTATTTCAACAGTTTAACTTTTCAATAGAATAACATAAATTAGGGTTACAACTAATCATCATTATTACTGTTCATTAGGTTATAGACCAAGTTTCAGCTGAGTCTTTACTTGTGCTTTGTGATTGGGTTCCTGCTTTGTGGTTTCTTCTTTGTGGAATTATAAGAGTCCTTCAGGGGTCTCGGGGTCCCAACCTGGTATTTTTATACTCACCCCTGCATAGGCTTTGCCTGCACCTTGTTAAATATTGTGCAGATGATAGAAAGATTTGACCAAGGATGGGGAGCTTGGACTAGATGGTTCACAGAGTTGACAAGTCGACATGGAGAGCAGCTGTGTTGAGTTGTACCTAGCCATCAGGTAGGATACTTGGAGGAATACCTCAAGATATTTTTTTCCCATTTGTTTTATTTTCTTTTAGTTGGGTCTGTATTCTGGCCCATTCTTCTTCAGTTCATGCATTTACATTCAACTGATATACTACATGGTTTATTCTTGTTGTGTACCTAGTCTATGTGTTTACAGGTTAAAAGGTAATTCCTTCCCATTCTAGGGATATGAATTTTTTGTGCTAGTCACTAACCCCTAGCCAATGGATGGCGGGCTTGGGGTAGTCATGACATGGGCCCCGGGGGACTGGTCATGACAAAGCGGTATCAGAGGCGATAACTTCTACCAGAATAACTAAGATTCTGTATTTTCAATAGGGACAATAGTGTTAAGTATCTTGAGTTCGAATTTCAGTCTGGGGAGTCCAATGTCGGTGTGGCGGCCGACATATCCATACAATAGGACCTTGAATTCTCTTTTCCAACTCAATACACGAAAACACTTGTTGCATGTGTTTTGAAATTTTTTTCTTTCCCTCTTGATCTCTTTTCGGTCAGCTCACCTGGTAAAATGTAATGACCATGGTTCATCTTGATACTCTTTAAACATGCCATCACGTAGATAGCCAGTCAAGATTCCAATGCATGACCATGAGATTGGTACATAGATTGATGAGGGTTTAGTACATGGACTCTTGCTTGGGATGGTACCTTCAGTAAATGTTCCAGGGATACCACGACTCGTTGGTCAGTAGTTACTACCAGCACTACCGGTATGGGACACATATAGGCTCAATTCCTTACATGAGTTTCAATGGAAGATACCCCACAGGTTCTGATCAGATCCCAACTGACAGGAAGTTAAGGACTGGCCTAATGTGGTGAATGATTTTCCATCTAGCTAGGGAACCATGAGATCAAATAGTGGTCCTGGTAGTGACCATTCTACGTGGATCAGCAAGGCATTGGTAGGGTCTAGAATACTCCAATCTTACGATGAGGTGACTTTTCCACGGACAGAGCTTTAGAACCTTTCACATAAAAGGGGTCCCTTTCCATAAAATTCTAAGGGTATGTGTTCCCAAGAACTTCTACAACATCAACAAGATGACATGTTGGTAGTTATGTATTATTCAAGGCATACCCACCATCCATGTACTCGATGAATATGATATGACCATTGCTTCAGGGCTCAGAACTCTAAGTGAGTTGTGTTTAGGGATATTTGATCCAAAACTATACCTATGTGCATTCCTACTTATTTTAGGGTTCTAGAGAGAACCTTTTGTTGTTGGAGTTTATTTGGCTAGGTAGATACATCCAATGGATGTCCGTAGTGGTAAAGTAGGAAACCCACTTCAGTCTCAAAGATTTGGATGTGTAAAATGTTTTAGGAAGAGGAAGATATAGGGATAGATGAATCTTCATATCAGAAGGAGGTGGTATACATTTCGAAACGATACAACTTCCACCCTCAGGTGGTCCCCACCAGGCTCTGGGATCTGGAGGACAAGGGAAGTGAGTATCTTCATGCAGAAAATGTGTGAGACCCAAGGGATCCTGGAATGACTTGAGGTACAGTCTATGTCTACTACTATCAGCCATATTAATTCACATAGGTACTAATCATTCATTCTTGAAACAAATCTTGGTCAAGAACTAGATTTTTCGGTAAAACAGTTCACTTGATCATTATTTCTGGAGATATATATGGGAGTTTACTCGATAATCACACTTATGTCGATTATGTGCTCTTTCCCTTGAGGTGATAGTTTCAGTTGGAACATCTCGGTGGAAATGTCGAGTCCTTATGATGTTAGTTCGGGTATGGAGTGGTCATCCACAGTTCATGGTCAGATTGACTATATTAGGAAGAAAGGATGTGGTATGTCAGAAGTGTTGGAATGGGGTGTCCCTTGGTCGTTGAAAAAAGAAACCCATGCAGCATGGGATAAACCCATGCATAGGAGGGTGCGGCCGATCACTATTGAGTCGGCCATCATTACCCTCATGGAAGTGGATGTTTTGGGTTTTTAGTTACCAATGGTATTAGCGGAGTGTTGGAACGTCTTTTCAAAATATTTTTCTAAGATTACCTCCCCATAGGGGCAGGGACTTCTGTATCTTTCTGCACACTGATATGGCACCGATATCAGCTTCTGTATATCGGATGGCTTTCATAAGGCTTCCCAGATAGGAGGCATAGGTGGAGGACTTGCAAAGGCAGGGCTTAGTAAGAACCAGTTTTCGAGGAAATGTGTGGACTACCGACACATTAACCAAGTGGTCATCGAGAGCGAGTACCAACAACCACATGATTGATGGAAACATCAATCAGTTAAAGGGGAAACCCTTTCACGTTGATGGAAAGGTGCCCGTAGGCTTCTATACAATTGAGACAATGTTGATGGTTGGTGTTCCTCCAGGACTATGACCTTGAGGTAGTATATACTCCAGGGAAGGGGGACGAAATGGAAAATGCACTCAGTAAGAGGTCTGATTTTCAGCTGTTGAGTGAGTCGACAGCACAGCTAACCGTGTTGAAGTTATCCTTAGTGGATAGTTATGGAGTAGCATACCTCCAGCCCATGAGTGTCACTCCCCCAATCCTTCAGAGAGTACTGGAGGAATAGCTTGGGAATGTTGATGGTGAGGCCTGACGTGCACAGATATCCTCAGGATGGGCTCCTAAATGATTTTCTGAGTGTGTGGAGAATTCCATCCTTCTCAGAGGATACATCATGGATCCAGTGATGCTATGAGAGGAGTTGTTGAGAGAGTTCAACACATACTCTTTGGTAGTACATCCTAGTGCAGTGAAGATGTACCTGGACCTTCAACATCAGTACTAGTGACCGAGGATGAATAAAGCAGTGGAAGAGTTTGTTTCATGATGCCTAATTTGTCAGAAAGTGACAAGTGAGCATCAGGTTTCAGTGTGCTTGAGCACATATTTTACCCCAAGACATATTGTCAGATGGACCGGACCATACAGGCCATGGAGTACATGATTTGTGCTTTTGTCTTGGATTTTGGTCATAGTTTCAAGGACCACCCACCACTGGAGGAGTTGGTGGACAATAATAGTCATCACTCCTCCATTGGCATGCCACCATTTGAGGCCTGGTATGGGAGGCCATGCAAATCACATCTATTCTGGAAAGAACCATCGGAGTGACCACTTATGGGTCTAGAGTTCGTATGAGCTACCACATAGAAGGTACAGATAATCCAAGAGCAGATAACGACTGCATAGAGTATGGAGAAGTCTTATTCCGAAATGAGACTGGAACCCTTAT
The DNA here is from genome assembly GCA_963277665.1 of Viscum album. NCBI lineage: Eukaryota > Viridiplantae > Streptophyta > Magnoliopsida > Santalales > Viscaceae > Viscum > Viscum album. The sequence continues at coordinate 359,711,746 of OY728121.1, forward strand.
TTTTCGGGGAGAGAGACCATGTTTTCCTTCGAGTCTCACCCTGATTGGGATTGCAAAAATTTGGTTGAAGTGGAAAGCTATCTCTAAGGTTCATCGTGCCTTTTCAGTTTTGGAGGGGATATGGAGAGGTGGCATACCACCTCGCTCTTCGACCACATATACACTGGGTGCATGATTTTTTTCATAAGTTGCGGCTAAGGAGGTATGTGAATGATCCATCGCAGGTCATCGACTGTGGAAAGCTAGGCATTGATGATGGGGAGACATTTACGGAGTTCTCTTTGGAGTTAAAGGATCGACAGAAGTAGGTCCTTCATGGATGATCAATTAATCTGGTTCACATTCGGTGGTAGAAATGGAATCATTAGGAGAGAAAAAGGGAGTGGGAGGATTAAATTCAAACTCAGTACCCCCACTTGTTGGTTTTTCCTTTGTTTTGGCTTTTGGGGACATGAATCCCTAATGTTGGAAGAATGTAATGTCCCAGAATTTCTGTATAATTTTTTTTAATTATATATAATTATTACGAGACTGAAAAAATTGATGGAATCTGATTCCAAGGCCCGTAGTTCCCCGAATAATAAGTCAAAAAAAAGCTTTAAATAGTGTGCCTGATCATTTTTCCTGAAAAACTGGAATAACTATTAAATGGTTGCAAGATTAGAAATCTGAGGGCACCATTGCCTTCAGGATGGCAGGTTTACCCTAGGTGTAACTTAATTTTAGTTAGCACAGGCCACCACTAAGAAAAACCAAAAATGCATTAACTGTAAATAAAAGAATTAAATGAAATTATTTTATTTTTCAAATTCTTATAACTCACAAATGGTGACATAGATTTAAATTCTGAGACCACTACTGGGCTTGTGAGGGTATGATTTCCTTAGGAAGATCCTAACATTGGCTCACGTGGGCCAAAAGTGGAAGTATTTTTTTGGTCGTACATATAATAATTAAGTAACAATTAATTTATTGTTAAATCCTTTAACTCCTAAACAATAAAAAATATTGGAAATCTGAGAGTACTATTGAGCTCGTGAGGGCGTGTTCCCCTTAAGAGGATCCTATCCTTGACTGGCGCTAGATGAGGATGACTATTAATAATTTTTGAACTCTTTTAAGGTACGTTCAGTAAACATATGAGTGGTGATTTATATCTTTTGAACCAATTCTATGATTGAAAATCCGACGACACCATTGAATTTGCAGCGCTGGGATTCACTTAGGCGATGACTAACATCAACCAATAAGGTTCGGATGAAAATGTAAATTTTTGGACTTTAAAAAAATAACTCCGTGAGTTATTTTATTCTCTTCTCACCATTTAGCGGCGAATGGTGGGTATGTGGTGTAACTTCAGGCTTGAATGGGATTCATTTAATGACACAAACCTTGGGTTGTGTAACCACAACGTTTTTTGAATTAATGGGATATTAGTTGAGGTTCAGTGATGAACCACATTAATAAAAACTCAACATGGTTGGTTCCTTATATTCTATTTTAAAAAACCAATGACATGGGTTTTGGGAATCGATGTGAGGAAGCTCTGATGAAATGCTGATGGAAACATACTCCAATGAAGAATGAGGAACGAACGAATGACGACAAACATCTTCAAACGCAAACCCTTATTCCTTATCTATAGTGTCTTCCAACAAGTTCCAGGTAAGGTTTTGTCTTGATTTTTTTAAATGAGATTATGAATTCATATTTTCTTGATTGCGTTTCAACTCTTCCCTTGTTATAATGCTAATGTGGAGGGTGCGTGCCAAGACAAAAGAGAATCAGACCCTCTTTCATTCTTTGTTTGGTGGAGGAGTTCATTGTGGGTGACTGTGAAACAAAGTGGAAACACTATACCAAGGTCCACTCAGTGTAGGTGGCATCACCAGTGGCCCGTAGGCGTAAAGGGGAATGAAATCGGACCACCAGAACTTAACCGGTGGTCCGTAGAAGATCCATCAGCGCGGTGGTGTCGGCGGCCGTGAGGAGGGGGAAGCACCCAAAGGCGCTGTGGTAGAGGTGAACATGGACCACAGGTCCCACCCTAGACCGGTCCATAGGATAAGTCAACTGAAGGGGCGACGCTAGCTTAGTGTCGCCTGTCGAAGACCGAACAGACTTCAGTCCGTTCAGTGGGGACCTGGGACCACACCAAGCTGATGGGTCATGCCCAGCCGGCGGACCAGATTGGGTTCAGCTGGTCTGGTCTGAATCCAGCTGGTTTGGGCTAGGCCTATTTGGTTCGGTCTAGGCTAGTCCAGACTTGGGTCGACCCTGACTGGGTTGGGGTGTGTCAGTCCAACAAGGTCGGACCAGACTCGGACCCATTTAGGCCCAGTTTCGCTTGAAGAGGAATATCATTAAAACCAGATGTTTGTTGGATGAACTCTCTACTGTTCTGGAACCCTTAGGATGAGGTGGTCCTTTTGAGATACTCCACTTGGGTTTTGGATAAATTTAGAGTATGTCCAGGTTGGATTGGACTTGTATTAAACCGGGCCCTCGGAAGTAAAATTATTATAACTAACAGACCAAGGGTCCGATTGACGTCCTATTTGTTGCGTTAGAACCATTATGGCATAGCGGTTCTTTCCTTTAATTCATAGTGGTACTTCATTAAAGTTGAAATATGACCAGTGGCTTAAGGAGCAGTTTCTCGGGAACTCAAGCGCAGCAGGTGCAGGAATCCTTTAGCTGGCTATGAAGCATCAGAACAACCCTTTGTAGATCGAAAACAGAATGGACCTATGTGGATCAGTGGTAGCACGATCTGACATGGAATAATCTTAGAGTGTCCCATCATGCATCGGTTGCTTAAAACCCTATGTGGATTGACAACTTACGAACCTCTATGGATCTTCAGTAGCATGACCCGATGAGGACCATCCTTAGAGCTGCCTGTCATGGATTAGTGACTTATGACCATGTGAGGATCAACGACTTACAACCCTATTTGGATCAACAACTTACGACCCTATGTAGATCAATGACTAACAAACCTGTGTGGAAAAGTATTAGTGCGACCAGACAAGTTAGAGCAGCCTGTTGTAGATCAGCGACTTACGACCCTGTGTGGATCGACGACTTACCACCCTGTGTAGATTAGTGACTTATGAACTTGTGTGGATCGGTGAAAAAGTGACTTCTTCGTGGTTTATCAGTGGAACCTATCAATGAAATAAAATGAATTATCTTTTTGACTAATCATCATTATTCTTGTTCTTTATGTTATATCCATGGTTTGAGCTGAGTCTTTACTTGTGATTTGTGATTGGGTCATGCTTTGTGGTTTTTCCTTTGTGAAATTCTGGGAGACCATAGAGGGTCACGGGGTCCCTACCTAGTATTGTTATACTCACCATTGTACAGGCATCGCCCGCACCTTGTTGTATCTTGTGCAGCTAACAGACAACTTTGACTAAGGTTAGGGATCCAGGACTAGACAGTGTACATAGGTAACTGGTCAACCTAGAGAGCCGCAATGTCGATCTATACCTACCCTTCAGGTAGGATTCTTGGAGGATGACCTCAGGAGATTTTTTTTCCATTTTCTATATTTTATATTAGTTGGGTTTGTATTCTAGCCCATTCTTCTTCAGTTCATACATTTGCATTCAGTATATATGCTACGTGGTTTTTTCTTGTAGGGTACCTAGTATCTGTGTTTTCATGATTAAATAAAATGACCTCCCATTTTAGGGATATGCCTTTATGGTGCTAGTTTCCAACCCCAAGCCTATGGATGGCGGGCTTGGGGTAGCCACTGCATGGGCCCTGGGGGACAGGTCATGAAAAAGTGGAATCAGAGGCATTTGGTTCTTCCAGAAGATCTAAGAGTCTATATTTTCAATAGGGACAATAGTGTTGAGTGTCTTGAGTTTGTATTTCAGTCCAGGGAGTCCGGTGTTGGTGAGGAAGCCAACGTATCCATACACCAGGAACCTAAATTATGTTTTCTGATTCCTTACATGAAAATACTAGTTTCATGTATATTGAAAATGTTTTTTTTTCTCTTGATCTCTTTTGATTCAGCTCACCAGGTATGACTTAATGACTGTGGTTCATCTTGAAACTATTTCAATATGCCACCCAGTATATAGCTAGCTATGATTCCAATGTGTGACCACGAGGATGGTCCATAGAGTGTTGAGAATTCAAAACAAGGAATCTTTCACGAGATGGTACCTTCGGGTAGTGTCCCAGTGATACCACTACCCGTTGGTCAGCAGTTACTACCAGTGCTAGCTGTAGGGGACACATATAGGCTCAGTTTTTTACATGAGCTTCAGGGATAGACACCCCTCAGGTTCTAAGGCGAGCTCGACTCACATGTGTCTAAGGAATGACCTGAGGTGCTGACTGAGTTACCATCTAGCCAGGGCACCATGAGATAAAATGGAGGTCTATGTAGTGATAATTCTATGTGGATCAGAATGGCGATGGTAGGGTCTAGATTACCCCTATCTTATGACGAGGTGACTTTTCTTTGGACATAGGATGAGAAACTTTCTCATAAAAGGGGTCTCTTTCCATAAAAATCTAAGGTGTATGTATTCCCAACAGCTTCTATAGCTTTGACAGGACAACATGTCGGTAGCTAAGTATTCGTCAAAGAATACTGACCATTCTAGGTACTCGATGAATAAGATACGACCAATGATTCAGGGCTCGGACCTCCGACCGAGTTATGATTAGGGAAATCCGAGGAAGCACCATACCTCTGTGCATTCCTACATGTGTTAGGGTTCTAGAGAGAACCTTTTGTGGTTGAAGGTTCTTTGGTTGCGTAGATACAGCCAATGGATGTCAGCAGTGGTAAAGTAGGAAACCAACATCAGTTTCAGTGACTTGGACGTGTAAAATTTTTTGGGAAGAGGAAGTGATAGGGATAGATGAATCTGCAGAGCAGTAGGAGGTGGTATACATTTTGGCAAGTGACAACCCCCACCCAAATTTGGTCCCCACCAGGCTCTGGGAGCGGGAGGATAGGGGAAGGGAGTAGCTCTATCCAGTCAAGGAGTGTGACCCACGAGCTCCAGGAATGAATCAAGGTATGGTCTATGTCTACTACTAGCTGCAGTATTAATAGACATAGGTAACAATCATTTCTTCTATTCACGAATCTTTTTCAAGACCTAGATTTTTTTGTAAAACTGTTTACTTGATCCTTATGCTTGGAGATACCTATGGGAGGTGACTCGATAATCACACTTACGCTGATGATGTTATCTGACCCTTGAGGTGAGAGTTTTAGTTGGAACCGCTTAGTGGAATTGTCGAGGCATTATAAAGTTAGTTTGGGTATGGAATGGTCATCCACAGTTCATGCTCAGATTGACTATTTTAGGTAAAAACAATGCGGTTTTTCTGCAACATTGGAATTGGGTTTTCCATGGTTGGAGAAAAAGGAAACCCAGACAACATTGGATAAACTCATTCATATGATTGTGTGACTGATCACTCTTGAAACTGCCAACCTTACCTTCATGGTAGTAGATGTTTTGAGTTTTCAGATCCCAACAGTAGTGGAGAAGTGTGGGAACATCTTTTCAAAATATGTTTTTAGGATTTCCTCCTGATTGGGTGAGGGACTTCTATATCTTTATACACCCCAAGATTGAACCGATATCAGCTTTTGTATATCAGAGGGCTTTCATAGAGCTTCACAAGTAGGGTGCATAGGTGGAGGACTTCCAGAGGAAGGTCTTAGTAAGAACCTATGTTCGAGGTTATGTGTGGACTATCGGCACCTTAACCAACTGGTCGTAGAGAGAGAGTACCAACTAACAAATGATCAATGGGAACATCAATCGGTTAAAGGGGGTAGCCTTTCACGTAGATGGAAAGGTTCCCATAGTCCATTCAGTAATTGAGACAATGGCGATTGTTGTGTTCCTCCAGGACTATGACCTTGAGGCAGAATATACTCTTGGGAAGGGGGATGTGGTGGCAGATGCGCTCAGCAAGAGTTCTGGTTTACAGTTGCAGAGTGAGGCGACAAAGTAGCTAGCTACATTGCAGTTATCCATTGTGGATTGTGATGGAGCATCATACCTCTAGTCCATGGTTGTCACTCCCCCACTCCTTTAATGAGTAGGGGAGGGACAACTTGGGAATATTGAGTGTGAGACCCGACGTTCTCAGATATCCTCAGGATGGGATCCTGAAGTATTTTCTGAGGGTGGGGAGCACATCTACCTTTTCATAGGACGCACCATGGTTCCAATGAGGATACAAGATTATATGTGGAGGGAGTTTAAGACATTCTATTTGGTGGTACATCTTGGTGCGGAAAAGATGTACCAGGACCTCTGACATCAGTACTAGTGGGCAGGGATGAATAAATCAGTGGTAGTGTTCATTTCATGATGCCTCATTTGTTAGAAAGTGAGAGCCGAGCATCAGGTTTCAGCATGCTTGAGAACAAATTTTACCCCTATACAGTTGATCAGATGGAGTGGACCATACAGAACTTGGAGGAAATTCTTTGCGCTTTTGCCCTTGATTTAGGTTATAGTTGGAAGGACCACCCACCACTGTAGGAGTTTGGGTATAGAAATATCTATGAATCCACCATTGGCATGGCAATGTTTGAGGCCTTGTACTAGTGCCCATGAAGATCATCTCTATGCTGGATAGACCCAGGGGAGTAAGCACTTATAGGTCCAGAGTTGGTGTGGGATACAATGGAGAAGGTGCAGATCATCCGAGACTAGATGAAGACAATACAAAGCAGTCTGAAGTCTTTTGCTGATAGGAGATGAAGACCCTTGGAGTTTGAGGAGGGAGACCATGTTTTCCTTCAGGTCTCACCATGATAGGGATTGTGAAGATTTGGAAGGAGCGACAAGCTATCTCCAAGGTTCATTAGACCTTTTCAGTTTCTAAGTGGAGTTAGCAAGGTGGCATGCCACCTATCTCTTCACCCACATATGCACTGGGTTCACGGTGTTTTTCACATGTCGTAGCTGAGGAGGTACATGCATGATCCGTCACACGTCATCGACTGTGGAATGATGGGCATTGATGATGGGTTCCTGTTTGTGGAGTTCTTGGTGGAGATAAAGAATCGAAAAATAAAGTTCCTTCATGGAGGGTCGATTCCTATGGGGCACATTCGGTGGTAAAACGTCAATATTTAGGCAAGAAAAAGGGAGCGGGAGGATCATATTCATACATATCACCCCCACTTGTTTGATTTCACTTTGTTTTATATTTTGGGGAAGTAAATACATAAGGTTGGGAGACTTTAATGTCCTATAATTTTTGTATAATTTTTTTCAAAATATGGAATTATTACGAGACTACGCAAATTAAAGACACGGGATTCTAAGGCCCGAAGTTCCTGAAATGATGATTCAAAAAAATGTTAATCTTTAAATAGGATGCATGAGTAGCTTTCCAAAAAAAGTGTAATAACACTTAAAAGGGTGTCCAGATCAAAAATATGTGGGCACTGTTGCATTCACGATGGCGGGTTTACCCTATGTGAAACTTAATTTTAGTCGGTGTAGGCCTCCAGTGTGAAAACCCTAAAATTACATAACCCTAAATAAAATAATTAAATTATTTTATTTTATTTTCAAATTCTTATAACTCACGAATAGTGACTTGGATTACAAATATGATACTAACTCTGAGCTTGTGAGGCAATGTTTTTTAAGTCATATCCTAACATTGGTCGGCACGATCCAAAAGTGAAAGTTAGTTTTGGCCACAAATATTAAATTAAGTAAAAATTATTTTATTGTTAGATACTTTAACTATTAAATGGTAACTCGGATTGAAAATCTGAGATTATCGTTGAGTTTGTGAGGGCGTGTTCCCCTTAGGCAGAGCCTAAACTCAACTGGCATGGGTTGAGGGTGATTATTAAATTTTTTTTAACTTTTTAAAGGTCCGTTTTGTAAATGTACGAGCAGGGATTTCTATCTTCCAAACCGATGCTCGAATTGAAAATCTGATGTCACCATTGAAGTCATGGAACCATGATACTAATACAATAATCTTAACATCGACCAGAAACTGGTTCACAAAAAAAGTAAATTTTTGGACTTTAGAAAAAAAATAACTCCATGAGTTATTTTATTCTATTCCCACCATTGAGTAGTGGATGACGGGACTGTAGTGTAACATCAAGATTGAATGAGAGTCATTTAATGACATGACCCTTGGGTTGCATAACCACGACGTTCGTTGAATTAATTGGATATTAATTATGGTTCATTAATGATCCGCATTAATAAAAACGCAACGTGGATGGTTCCTTCTGTTCTATTTAAACAACCCTATTGCATGGGTTTTGGGGATCTACGTGAGAAATATATGATGAAACGTCGGAGAAAAATTAATCCAATGAAGAAAGAGGAATACCTGAACTCCTATAAACAACCTCAAATGCAGACCCTTCTCCCTCATCTGCAGCATCATCCAAAGAGCTCCAGGTTGGGGTTTATCTTGATTTGTTTCTAAGAGTTTATAAATTCATCTTCTCTAGATGACATTTCAACTCTTCCCTTGTCATAATACTAAAGAGAAAGGTGTGGGTCGAACCGAACTAGGCCCGGACCCTCCATCATTCATGGTTTGGCTGCATTCTTCATGAGTGATTAATCAACAAGGCGACAAGGCTAAACTGAGGGCCACGCAGTGTAGGCGGCATCTCGGGCGGCCTATAGGCACAAGAAAGAATAAGATAATTCCACTAGAACTTCATAAGTGGCTCACATATGTTCCACCGACATGGTGGGAAAGACCACCAAAGGAGGTAGTAGTCGGATCTTACCATCAGTGAGGAGGTGGTGGTGCTCGAAGGAAACGCGGAAGATAGGTGGCGGTCGACCGATGTCGGATGCGTGGATGGCGGCGGTGCTCCGTGAAGGAGATATCATAGCTTCGGCCATAGCAGAGGCAGACCAGGACCGCAGGTCCTAACCTAGACCAATCCATGGGACTGGTCAGCTGAAGGGGTGAAGCTAGCATAGCGCCGCCCATTTAAGACCGAACAGACTTCGCTCCGTTAGGTGCAGAGTTGGGTCCGCACCCAGCAGGCGGGCCACACCCAGACACTGAAACAGACTGGGTCCAGCCGGTCCGAGATGGGCCCAATCGGTGTGCGCCTGGCTGGGTTGGACTTGGGTTGACCCAGACTGGGTCAGGTCGGCCCATACCGCGTCGGTCTGGACCCGAACCCATTTAGGCCCAGTTTCACTTAAAGGGGCATATCTTCTGAACCAAACGTCCGTTTGATGAACTGTATGCGGCGCTAGAACCCTTATAATGAGGGGGTCCTTTTGAGATAATCCACTTAGGTATTAGAGAATTTTGGAGTATGGGTAGGTTGGATCAGACTCAAATCTAACTAGTCCCTCGGTAATACAATGCCAATAACTTACAAACCAGGCATCCGATTACCGCATATTCTGTAGCGTTGGAACCCTTATGACATGGAAGTCCTTCAGGTTACTTCTTAGTGGTACATCATGGAAGATAAAATAATACTAGTGGATTGAGGAGTGGTTTCTCGGTACCTCTAGCACAACAGGTGCAGGAATCCTGTGGCTGGCTGTCAAGCATCAGAAAAACCCTTTGTGGATCGGCATCATAACAACCCTATGTGGATCAGTGGTAGTGCGTCCAAATGTGGACCAGTCTTAGAGTGGCACGTCGTGGATCAGTCACTTATGACCATTTCTGGATAGATGAATTTTTACCCTGTGTGAATTAGAAATAGCACAACCGTATGAGGACCAGCCTTAGAGCGGCCCATCGCGGATCAGCGACTTACAATCCTGTGTGGATCGATGAGTTATGACCTTCTGTGGATCGATGACATACGACCATGTGTGGATAAATAGTAGTTCCTCCTGAAGAGGCCTGCCTTGGAATGGACCGACATTGATCAGCAACTTATGACCCCATATGGATAGATGACTTGTGACTCTATGTGGATCAGTGACTTACGACCATATGTAGATCGGTGAAAGAGAGATTTCATCGTGGTTCAATAGTGGAACTTCTCAATGGAATAAGATAAATTAGCTTTATGAATAATAGTCATTATTCCTGTAATTTAAGTTATATACCTGGTTTTAGTTGAGTCTTTACATGTGCTTTGTGATAGGGGTCATGCTTTGTGGTTTTCCTTTCTGGATTTTTGGGAGACCTTTAGGGGTCTTAGGGTCACTATTGGGTATTGTTATACTCACCACTGCAAAAGCTTAGCTCACACCCTATTATGTCTTGTGCAGACAATGGAAAACTTTGAACAATTTTAGTGAGCCAAGAATACACGGTGAACAGAGGTGATCGATCATTGTGGAGAGGTGTAGTGTCAAGCTATACATACCAATCAGGTATGATCCTTGGAGAATGACCTCAGGAGCTTTTTTTCCATTTTCTGTATTTTCTTTTAGTTGGGTTTCTATTATAGCCCATTCGACTTCAGTTCACACATTTACCTTCAGTAGATATACTAAAATGTTTCTTCTCATTATGTACCAAGTCTATGTGTTTTTAGTTTTAAATTCAATGCCTTCCCATTTTAGAGATATGCCTTTTGGTGCTAGTTGCCAACCCCAGTCCTATGGAAGGAAAACTTGGGGTAGTCACGGAACGGGCCCCAAGGGGTGGGTCGTGACATATAAAGGAATCTATAAAACCATTATCCTTAAAACACATAAAATAAAGTCTAAAAAATTTCAAAATACATTTTCCTTGAAAACATAAACTTGAAATATTATTGAAAACCATTTACTTGAAAAGGAATCTTGAAAACCTTTTTCTTTTAAAATAATTTTAGAATGTATAAATTCATCTTTAAAATTATTGAAATTATTTTCTTTTAAGACAACCTTTTGAAAACAAATAATGTGAGCTTTGAAAATTACTTAAAAAATTTTAATCATAAATCATTTTTCTTTGAAAATTCTTTTTAAAATAATGAATAACCAGAATATTCGGAAAAAAAAATTCTTAAAAATTAATCTTTTTAAATCGTCCAATAAATTTCAAAGTAATTATGGTTATGATGGTGTATAAATCTACATATGTCAAACATTCCTTTGCACTGTGAAATGTTAAAAATCTGTATCAATTTGAAAACGACAAGAAGATTCCTTTTTTAAAACCCTTTTGTTTAGAAATAAATAAATGGGGAAATATTTATTTTAAATATCATTTTATAATACTAATACAATTTCAAAAATATTTTTGGAAAACATTTTTCTGAAAGAATAAATATTTCTGTCCAAAGTGGGAGATAAAGTTGGATTTTTTTAAAAACACTTTATCAGTTATATTTAGTAAGAAAGAGTTGAAAATGGTAAAAAAAATATGAAATTATCATGAATAATTATAGGATAATAAATTTAATTATTTATCATGAAAAATATATCATATGTTTTCATTAATGAAATCATAATCTCAAAAAAAACCTTATAAATTATGAGATTGTTGCATTAGACTCTTACCACTTGGTAACTTCAAATCATACTCACCTTGTAAGAAAATGACATTACATGAATCATAAAATATCAGGAAAAAGAAAATATTAATGATATAAAATATCAATGTAATATTTATACACCTCATATAATAATATATGTTCATTACATGGCATGTGTCTCAAAGAAGGAAAATTGAGACAAAATTACTTTACCGATTTGTTACATTTTAAAACATAAACCCCAAGAAATAAATACCATAAAATTGATATGTAAATAGCTATAAATGTAAGTATAATAATCATTGAATAAATAAATTGGAATTATATACACCACATATAAGAAATAAGAGGTGAAAATAATTGTGTCTCATAGAAAATAAATGTTAGAAGAGAAAATCTTTACCTTAAGTCTTGAATTTATTAATACATGTTCAAACCTCATTTATAACAAATATAGTATTATTATAAATATAAAAAACCATATTATTACATATAATACTATATATTATATTATTATGACTTCATATTGTCCGTTTACTAACAATTCCATCTTGGAATTATGTTTCTGGTAATATCCGAATTGTTTTTTATATGTTGTGAATTGTAATTATTGATCATCTTACTTATATGATGATTTAATTATTTCAATAATGTAAAAATTTATTGGTATATAATAAATATTCATTTTATAAATATTTATAAAAATCAATATTAGATAGATATATGTAATGGAATACACCCCTCATTGAGACAGTAGATTGTACACACGGATGAACGATGTTTCTATGTTTTATATAATAATTATAGAAGCATAAATACATTATAAATATAATATATATTTATATATATATTAAATCATAATTTCCAACCATTATAGGTGGTAAAGAAAAAACAAACAACATCATTTTGTGAGGTGATAGTTTGTTGTACACAAGAACGGTAAGTTCATTACCAACTAGATGTATGCATGTGTATGTATGGGTATACCACATATAATAACAACATCTCAGTAAATTTGGGATATTTATTTTATTATATAATCATTTATTATATATATTTCATAGGGTGGAAAATTAAAATAAAACAAAATAGCTTGAGGAAGGATGTTACCTCTTCTTTGGGAAACTCATTTTGGTTTTGTCCAAAGGGATTCTTTAGACGAATTTATACCAAAATGGTGGCCTCTAGGATGAAGTTAGGTATGTTAGTATATTATTTTATCTTTTTTATGGAGATAAATAGGGATTTATATATGTGTATAAGTGGTATGGGTGAGTTCCTTTTTATAATGGTGGAAGAGTGGCATTCTTTTAAATATTTGAAAAGATAATTCCATGCACATTTTTCTTATGAAAAGTGGCTCCAATAATGTACCAAATTATATACAAGGGAAAATATGGTCGAAATATTTCCATAAAATGAATTTTTTACATGTTTCTTGTTCATTTTGTCCCTTAAGTGTAGGATTTAGTCCCCTATTAAATTAATTTTCCTCTTAATCACTATAATTAATTTTAATTACATTCACTATTTTTTTCAAAAACTAATTAGAAATAATTTTGAATTATATATTATTTATATTCTCTATATTTAACCCACTCTTCTAAATTCCAATTACATATGAGGCATACATTAATTTAAATTTAATCCCACATATAGGATGATAAAGATGGGTTTTATAGTAAAAATTTTCAAATGTTGGGTAAGTTTTTATATCCAATTTCAATGTTAAATTAATTCCAACGACCTAATTTATATTAATTGAACTTTAAAACCTATTAAAAAATAATTTATTATTATAAATAAATTATATGAAAAATCATACTTGAATTAAAATTCAGTATTATTCTGTGTTTATCAAAAAAATGAAATTTCACAGAAAAATAACAAAAAATACCCATAATAAATTTTAAATTTTGTGACTTTAAAAATGAAGTTTATTTATTGAAAAAATTATAAAAGTTTCAAATATCATATTTAAAATGTGTTTTCCATTTATAGGCAGTAAAATCACCTTTTAGAAGAATGCATTATTTTATTCATAATATAGGATTTATTCTTATTTGTACCTATAAAATATATTGGAAGAGAATAAAAAATATTTATTGAATATATAATATATAAATTTTATTGAAAAATAATAATCAAAGGTAGTTTGTTTAATTTATTGAGATAAAATTTTGTTTGTAGATAGAAAAATAGTTTCCATAGAAAAGTAATTTCTTCATTTTCAAGTAGTTTTTACATTCACTTCTTATAATTGATAACCGAATGAATAATTTTATATAATGTTGTAAATAATATTTTCACAATTTAGTGAATATTATTCCTAAATTCCATTTCAATGACAAGGTGGTAACTGTAATAAAATTTTAATAATAATATTGACACCATATTGTAGTTCAGTAAAACTCGTCCTTGCGTGTAACCCAAGCTATAAAAGGGACTTGGTATTGTGTGTAATAAAATCCAAACAAAGAATTTTGTGTATTGAAATCTATTCTGAGTGTTGTGTGTAATAAAATAATGACTTTTTTGTTTCATATAATTCAAGTCATGCTTAGTGCTTTCATATAAAAAATCTATATTAAGTGTTGTGTGAAATGAAAAATATAAAACTATTAGATTAATTCAAAAAAATACATTACAAAATCTTATGGTTTTATATTATACCCCTTTAAAATGAATTTAACACACTAAATTATTCTAATTTATTAAAATTTTGATACTTGAATGTTACTTTAATAAAAACCAACATAATAAAAATAAATACTAAAAATTATTTTTTAAAGAAAAATTTAGAAAAATAATGGTTACCCAATATATCACATATCTAGTTTTCCAAATTGGAGAACATAGGTTGGAATAGAATAGTGGACATGGAGGAAAATCTGAAATAATCATTGAGATTTATGAATATCAGTAATCATAAGAAATTAGGTGATCCAATGAAAGTTAAACATCACAAAACCATAAAGTGAATAAGCATGAAAGAGGTTATTGATATCATAAAAAATGATTATAATAGGATATAATTTTATTTCAATACCCTTTTCCTAAATTTGAATAAAATTTTTCACAATAAGATAATATTACATGATTTCATTCCCCTTTTATGAGTAAAATCTCACCCTTTGTTCGAGTCATGAACAATTTATACTTCACATCTTTATCAAAAAAGGAATGAGAATTTTTCATTCTTGAAGACCTAAAATTTCATGACATCCATGATAAGTTATCCCATATATATTAATTTACCATAAACATAAAGTGGATAGAATATGTTAGCTAATATTCATAAATCCTATTATGAGATGATAATTTAATCTATAAAACCTCATCTGAATTTTAACATATTCCATTAAATAAATGGTCTACCATGTAACACTTCTGAATGATAAAAAATCCAAATAATTATAAATAAGTTTACTAAATCATCTTAACATTGAACCCTAATATATCATAAGGTATCTCTTGGTTGTCACATACCAAATATATGAATACCTTAATCATGTATTCTCTTGAAACATACTAATAAAATGATTTACCAAAAATAATTATTGAATACATGCATGTATTCTTATTATAAAGTATATTGGATATATTACATAAATCCAAAAAAATTAAAATATTCTACAGTGATAACAAAAACCACTTGTCAACAAATCCATTATCAGTTTTGAGGTAATCAGTGCCATCTGATTTACTTATTCATATCCAACACATATTTATTCAAACATTTTTGTCTCAGCATTAGGAACTTATAATTTTTGTCTTTACCTTACGTATTTGTTTCCAAGTAAAATAACCTTTCCTTTAAATCACATTTCTGGTCCATCATAACCTTCTAACATATTCTTGAAAATCCAAAGGGAAAACAGAAACTAAACAATCCTTGTATATTTCTCAGTTAATAATTCTTTAATAAAAATATATGAACACTTCAATTATTATACTTCATCCTTAATACATTTACCTCACAATATTACTTAATGATTATTCCCTTTCACATTTTATTTTTAGTCTCATCATCAGAAACAATATAACCATTATTCGTACCACCTTGTTGATTGCCTTTGTGAACTTTCTATGTGGGGAATCAATTTTCATAATAATCATTCATTCCAAAGTTAAATTATTCAACCTTAAATTATGTCTTAGATAGGCCAATATTCCCAACCACTGTGTTAACTAAACCCTTCATTTTTCATTCTCAGTTACTTGCATTGTGTTCATCTTTTTCATAGTCAAAACTTTTTCTTGTTCCTCTATGATATTCACTTTGGTTATTTTTTCCACCTTCTTAACATATTGGGAATTGGATCCTATTTCATCCATGGTCTCCTTTACCTTAACTCTCTAACAACTCCTTCATTCTCTTATTTGGTGAGTCTGAGATTTGTTTAAGGTACATGTTGTTAATAATTTTTTGTGAAAACTGATTATGCATAATCACAACATCCTTCACTCAAGGGATCATCACATTTGACTTCTCATCAGAAAATTTTCCATCACATTCAATATTAATTCAATTCCTTCTGGTTATATCCATTTACTAACCTTAGAAATCATAGTGTGTGCATCACTTATCATTTTGGAAACCCACAAAATCATGAAAAAACTTCTTATAGGATGTCTAAATCATGAAAACTAGTTCTTTAATAATTGAAACTTTAGGTTTATAAAATTTTATTCATATTCATCCTCTATTTAAATGCTTCATGATGGGTTTTGAAGAGTTTGTAAACTCCTAAACCATATCTCCTATGATTTCCATACCAGGTGTGCAGTAAGGCTCATTTTCGTGCACCAGTTCCTAATCAAGTCTAGCTTAATATAGTGTTTTTGAGGTGGTTACCCCAATGTACATATGTACTAGATACACATCCACTTATAGTGGAAAAATAGGGATGTATTTCCAGGAAACCACTCACACTAACATTTAACAAAATTCTAGGAAATTTTCCGACACTTTAACCAATCCTTAGTCTTATCCTTAGAGACATCCCTAGACCTATCCTTGGAAATATTTATAGGGATATCATTAAAGTTTTCTCATAATAGTTTCGAAATTTTGACTAATCATTTATTTTTATACCAATTTATGGTACCCAATCTTAGCATACATGGATATTAAATCATTTTTTGTAATGTTTACCACATTTAAAAAATTACATCCCTGAGAACTGTAATAATTTTGTCTCTTTAAAAAAATGGAACAAAATATTCAAACTTGGTGAATGATATTAAATATTTCCCAAAAATATCTTACCCTTTATTACTTCTACTAAAAACATTTAATCATAAAATGTGGAAAGAAAACAAAAGAAATGGGTGATCTAGAATTATCAGTAAGGGTATATAAATAAAATACATAAACGTAACAAAAACATAAGGGTATTATAACATGAACATAACATTTGAATATCATACCCCACAAATAAAATATCAAAAAATGAGACATTGAATAAATATTGGTAGTTCATAACACATGAATCATAAGATAATCAATAACATGAAACATGTGATAATATCGTTGTAATAACACATAAAATTTGTGGTAAACATATAAACATATAATAGCATCCCCTATAATTTTGGTCTTATTATCCAAAACTTATCCATCCACTTCCTGGGGACTACAATTACTAGGCATTACACACCACCATCCCCTATTGTAGTCCTTTCCATATAATTTATTGGGTTTCCCCATCTTCCCATAGTGGATTGGGTTTCCCCATCTTCCCATAGTGGATAAGGTTTCCCCATCTTCCATAGTGGATAAATAATTTCAACTAGATTCCCAACCTTATCTCATGATATATAACTCTTTACCTAAAAAATTAGAGAGATATATAGGTCCCACCCATCTCATAATGAAATCATACATATATGTTCCAAAAATTCATAAAAAATCATATCACAACCCATGAAATGCAATGGGTGTCATAAAAATTTAATCAAATCTTAACATATGGACAATTATGTGTTTAAAATTCATTTCATGGAATCATAACCTCGAAATGAAACAGGTTTTATAAGAATATAACCCATAAAAGAGATATGGGTTTCCAAAATTCATAACCAATGAAAGATAAATGGGTTTCATAAACATCATTCCATCAAGATATAAACCATTCATAGAATTAATAATAATCAAACCATTTGATAATTTCCACATAAAGGTACGAGTAACACCAATAGATGACATATTTAATGGAAAATAGTTATGAAATATCTTTTAAAAGCATTTTTTGAGGAAAATAAACTTTATACATTGAAAAAAAATTATTTTTAAAAACAAACTTTTGAAAACATATAAACGAAGCTCTGAAAATCAATTAAAACATATTTTAACATTTTTTTTGAGAATTTATTTATTTGAAAATCAATTTAAAAATAATGAATAAATAGAATATTAGGAAAATAATTTTTAAAAATGAATATTTCAAACATGAAAATTAATATTTAAGGAAATATGGTCACGATGAGGGTTAAACCCATACATGTGAACATTCCTTATATGTCGTAAAGAGTTTAGAAAAGTGTCTCGATCGAAAAACAAAAATCAGATTCATTTTAAAAAAAAATGTTTAAAAGGAAAAATATGTGCAAAAAATTATTTTAATTATAATAGGATAATATAATAACATTTTCAAAAACAATTTTAGAAAATATTATTTTGAAAGAACAATTATTTCTGACCAAATAGGGATATAATGTTTGATTTTCTTGAAAAACCTTCTCAATTGTATTTAGGGGAAATGATTGGAAATGGGTAATAAAACATGAATTTATCATGAATAACCATATGAGAATAAAAGTTTTATGTATTATTGAATTATTGATCATAATTTTTAATCAAAAAAATAATAATATAAATAATACTGATAAATGATGAGATTGTTGCAATAAAATGTTACCTCTTGGTAAATTTAAATCATACTCTCCATGTAATAAAATGACATTAAATGAATCATAAAATATCATTTAAATATTTATATTCATTATATAAACTATAAAATGTAATTTTATATGCCTCATAGAGTTATATAGGTGCAAAACATGGCATGTGTGCCAAATAAAGAAAATTGAGACACAATTAATTCATCAATTTGGTAACATTTGAAACATGAACACTATTATAGAAATATCAAAACATTTACATTTAAAAACCCATGAATTTAATTGTATGAATAATATAATACAACCATGGTCAGTATAATAAGAACAAATAATAAATATGGGGTGAACATGGATTCTGTCTTATGGGAAATAAAAGTTAGATGAGAAAACCCTTACCTTAAGTTTTGAATTTATTATTACACCTTCCAACCTCATGTATAATAAATATTATTATATTATATATCTACCAAGTAACTTTATTCTTATATAAAATACCCTATATTATTTGATTATAACATTATATTACCCATTGATTAACAATTCCATGTTAACATTATGTTTCTGGTAATATCAATGTTGTTTTTAGTATATTCTTTGACTTGTTACTTTTGATCATCTTTCATAGATCATGATTTCATTATTTACATAATATAAAAAATTATTTATCTATCATATATATTCAGTATAAAAATATTTATAATAATATATAATATATATATATGAAATGGAATACACCATTCATGGAGATGGTAGGTCGTACGTACGTAAGAACGATGTTTCCGTTTTCTTATCGTATTGAAAGAAAAAAGTAATTGAAATATATATATATATAGTAATTAAATTATAATTTTTAGTTAATATATATCATATACTTTCACTAAACCCATCCTTAATACATTTCATGTAAAATGTGAATGAATAACATTGCATTGAGAAGGCGACGGTCCACACATCCACAAACTAAGTTATAATATTTACAAAAAATGGAAAGCATGAAGGTATGTTTTATATAATAATTACATAAGAATAAAGACATTATAAATATAATATATATATATATATAATAAAAAACATATTTTCCTTCATAATTACTAACAATTATTGGTGTTAATAGAAAAACGAATAACATCATTTCGTGATGCGGTAGTTTTCTGTACACGAGAACGGTATGTTTGTTAACCATATGATGGATGTGTGTGTAAGTGTGGTTCAAAACCATAGAATAAAAAAATAATAAAATTTAGGACACTGATTTTATTTTATAATATTTTAATATTAATATTTTAATATTAATATTTTAGAGGGTGTATAATGAAAAATAAAACAAAAGAGCTTGAGGAAAGACGTTACCTCTTCTTTGGGAAACGCCTTTTTGTTTCCACAAAAGGCTTCCTTGGATGGATTTATACCCAAAGGTTGGATTCTAGGATCAATGGAGGGATTTTTTGAGATTATTTGATTATATTTTATGTGATCCAAATGTATTCAAAGGTGTGAATAATTGGTAGGGGTGAGTGCCTTTTATAGTGGAGGAGAGGTGTTATTCTAGTAAATTTTTTAAAAGGTATTTCCACCCATGTTTTTACATTGAAAATTGACTCAAATAATAAAAACAAATATGTAAAATTTATAATAGGGTAAAAATATGGCCATAAATTTAATTTTTTATAAGTTTATAGGTAATTATGGCCCTTATGTGTAAGGTTTAATCCCTTGTGAAGATAATTTTCCTCTTAATAATTGTGATTAATTTTAATTACATTAACTGATATTTTATTTAAAAAAAACTAATTTCAGATTAACAGAAATTATATATTATTATAGTTACAACTATTGAATCCAATTTTTCAAATTCCAAACATATAACTGGTACAAATTAACTTAAATTCAATCCCATAGACGGGACGAAAAACCGGGATTGGAACGTGAAAAGTTTGGTAAGTTTTTATATCAAATTTCATAGGTAAATTTATTACAATTAACTAAATTACATTAATAGATGTATATTTTATCTTATTGAACATTTAAACTAATAAAAATTCAAAATTTATCTTTATAAATAAATTATTGAAAATGCAGTTTTGAATTAAAATTCAACATTATTCACTATTCATCGAAAAAATGAAACTTCACAGAAAAATACCAAAAAATAACTGTAATATAATTTTTATGTTCCTATTTTCCTAATGAATAATTTTCTTCAAATAAAAATTAAAAATGTTTACAAAATCTTATTTAAAATGGGTTCCAAATTAAACGGTTGTAAAATTACCTTTTAGAGGAATACATATTTCTATTCGTAAAATTGGATTTATTCTAAACATATAATAAACAAATATATTTGATGGGCAAAAAAATATTGATTGAATTTATAATATATTAATTTTATTTTAAACCTTAATTAAAATTGGTTTTTTTTAATTTATTGAGATAAAATTGGGTTTGTAAATAGAAAAAATGTTTTCTTATAAATTTAATTTCATTATTTTCAAATAGATCTTAAATTCACTTTTAGAAACAGATAGCCAAAGGGTTCATTTTATTGACAAGTTCAAATCATATTTTCATAATTTATTTCACCTTATTCATAAATTTCATTCCAACAGCTAGGTGGGGACTATAATAATATTTAAAAAATAATATTAATAGTATGTTGTAGTTTGGTACTAATTTTCCTTGTGTGTAATTAATTTTATCAAAGGGGATTGGTATTGTGTGTAAGAACATCCAAACATATTGTTGTGTGTACCACAAGGTAATATAAGTGTATCAATTAGATCAAAGTTGAATTGGTTTTTTATATAACACAAGTCACATGTCATGATTTTGTATAAAAAAATTATATTCAGAGTTTTGTGAAATGAAAATAATAAAATACTAAGTAAATTAGAAAACAACAATTCAAAAAATCTTAGGGTGTTACACCCACTATTAACCCCTTTATCCTGTGTAGTGGTGACAAGATTTTTCAATGGTGACTATTTATGATAACTACAAATGAATTGCACCTTGAAAAATAATTTTAATACTAAAATGAAAAATATGTAATACATTTTCATTATTCAATTTTTTAAATTTATAAAAATTAAATTTAATATAATTACATGAAGCATAATAAAAAAAGTATCAAGATAAATGATCTTATTAAACATAAAAATGATTTTACTATAAAATTATGTATAATATAGATTACTATGGAATTAATTGGTTTGTGTTTAATTAAATAATATTTAATTAATTTAAAAATAATATAAAACCTAAAGTAAACTAATAAAAACATCATTAGAATATAAGAACCAAAATTAATTTTATTTGAATAAAAACATTTCTTAGATTTCAAAAATGTCGTCAATAGATTTATATGCTCTTAAATTCAAATTTTAAATGAAATATATTTCTTATTAAATATATATTTTTTCTATTAAAAATGTTTCATAAAATTTCCAATCATTCTTATATCGTGATATTTTTATAAAAGTGAAAATATTTGAAAAATCTTTTGTTTTCCCAATTCTGCTGAAATCACTCATTTTAGAAAAAATGTTAAAATTTCTCCTAAGATAAATTTGATATTCTGAATTCAAAAAAAATTAAATTTCATTATAAAATTGATGAATTTAGATTTAAAATAAATATAAAAATATATAATGAAAAATATATTTTAAAAAAGAATAGTCCTTTGACTATTTAAGAGTTCTCAACTATATTTCATATCAATTAAAATATAGTGTTAATTTATTTATATTCAAATTATATAATGATAATTTATAGAAGTTTAAATACCATTTTAATAAATTTTTATTCAATTTAATTTATTGTTTTGTATATGGCATTCTATTCATTAGATCCATAAATGGTGGATTTGAAAGACTAAAGGGAATCTCTATAAATTCATAGTGTTCATACCTTATATTAAAAGGTTGTCTTAAGTATATTGGCTCTTTTAACCCTTAACAGATAATATCTAGATTAAAGGAAAATATTTTCAATCAATGAGCTCCAAATAGCTCATTACAAAAGTTTTCAATATGGGGTAGATGATACTTGTCCTAGATAATGATCTTGTTATGTTCTTGATAATCAATGAAAAGATTCATTGGGATATATTTCTAATAAAAAAGAATAGGTTCACCCCACGGTGGTTCTGTTGGGTGTATGAATCCATTTTATATATTCCCTTAGAGTTTCTTATTAAATTTATGCAACTCATTTGGGGCTATATTATAAGGAATTATTGAAATAAGAAGATCCCTAGTTAAGAGTTCTATATAAAACTAAACCTCGCAATTCGAAGGAAGAATGTGAAAATCTTTAGGAAATATATTTTCATATTCATTAACACGAGGTATATTTTTAATAATGAGCATCTAAAAAACCATATTGGATAAATACCCATCATGAATAGGTAGTATGGCCCATATAAGTGAAATAATTTCTATAATAATTTTTATGTTTCTCCTCACATAAATAGATGATCATAGTTTGATTGAAAATATTAAATATGAATTACCATACTATGAAATTGATATAGGATCAATATATAGATAGGTAATTCATGCATAAAATCACATAAAATTCCATAGTAGGGAGAATAACAAGACTTGTTGGAAGTACATTCCCATAAACTTCTACCACAGTGGAGTTGTAGACTTGGCGTGCAATCAACATACCATTTATATGTTTCCTTGATAATTCAATATCTTAGAATTGGGGTGATGATGTGAATCGATTTTATAATTATAATTTTATAAAAGAGTTAGTATAACCTTAATCAAATAAGATAATTGAAGTTATAAAGTGGATGAAATGTATTCATTTCACCACTTCATTCTCATTAATGACTTTAGTAGTTGTGATCTCATAGGACTTACCATTGTCATTTTTCTGTGGAGGTTTCTAATGACAATTATCCTCATTGACCCTTTTTTTAGTTCATTATTTAGAATAATGTTCATAATCATTATCTTGGAATTATTTGAATTGTAATAATATGTGATTTTAGCCTATATTTTCTATTAAAAACACCACTATGTTAGACAACATGTAACACACATAAAAACAACCTTAAAGAAACCATGACAAAAATATTATTTGAATATGGTTGTTATAACCCAACCCTTGGGTTGGTGGGTATGAAATGGAATCACCACATTATTAAAAAAATTAAAAAACTTATAATGAAAAAGTATTGATTATCCATAATAAAAACATACACAATTTTTTTTGAAGTAATTTTATGCCTCCAAAATACATTTTCATTACTTCCACTTTGGAATATTTTGTTTTATAAAATAAAAATAATTTTCTAAATTAAAAATTCAATATATTCTTTGGAAAAATATTTTATATATTTCTTAAAAGATTATTTATTTAGTGAATAATGAAAAATAATACTTTTTTTAAAAAACTATAAATCTTAATTAATTATAATGATAAAATAATAAATTGAAATATAATGAAACCTTTTTAATATACCAAATATAAATCTTATAAGTATTTCTTTTGTTCAAATAAAAACAAATTTTAGTTCTTCTCTTTTAATCAAGTATTTATATGGTTCCTTTAATGTTTGGTTTGGTTTGAAATAAAAATAAGAATACTTTGATTTAAAATAAAATAATTAATTACATTTTATTAAACATTATACTTTATTATTCTATAAAATCATTTCGATACATAAAAGGTCATTTTTCTAGAAAATCCTTTTTTGGTGGGTTTTGTGGTCATATATTTAATTTAATTTATACCAATTATATAAATTAGATTTGATAAAATGAAATAAATATGTAGAATCATCGTTTACCAATTCTAAAACTAGTCTAATTTATTTTTTTGGCATTATTAATAGTAGCATTGGTAGAAAAAAGCAGTTACCATAGTAAGAGTTAAAATAGGTTAAAAGGGTTAAAACTAAAATAATGAGGGAAAAATAACCTAAAAACATATCTAAGTCCAATTGTATGGTTATTGTTTGATCCTATATCAAATTATTCTCCAATATGAGTCATTTTGGAGAAATATTTTTTCAGTAAAACGTTAATATGTTTTGATCTTTTGGAAAATTCCAAGTTTGTCTTCTCCCTCAGTTATAAAAGGTCACCACAAATCCTCTATTCTAAACACATGAAGAGACTATTAGCTTATCCAATACATTAAAAAACTATTTCCAATCATCCCACCAAATTTCTTTGATTTCCAAGTATGATTATAATACCATCATATGAAGGATTTCGGTATAAATCAAAGAAGGCTGTCATAAAAATATTTATAGTTCTTCACCGACTGTATTGTTTTTATTTATTCTTTTACCTCCTTAAAACCTCCCCTATCCATTGTGATATAATAAAATCAGTACATACCATATGCTAAAATTTTATTAAGATTATTTTATAACCCTTTTCCATCAACTTATCAATCTAATGGAAAATTAAAACATCTTTTATGCTTATGTGTGGACTACCACCTTGTGAAGACAATGTATTACATTTTTCATCACCACCTATTATATTTTGAAATAATGGTGGATAAAAATGAAAAAATATGATATATATGATATAAAATTTATTTTTTAATGTTAAATAGATATTATAATTTCTTCATTACCGTCTAATGAAAAATAAAAACATCGCTCATATATCATCTCTATTTACTGGTGTGATTCATTTGTTCATCACCAATTCACTTCTTTGGTTATAATGATGTAAGTAATTAATATATATGATATATATATATAATGAATAAAAAAAGTTATATGATGGATACATGAGAAATATTCAACACTAAAAACTATATAATGGAAACTTGTATGAAAAACAAAAGAGTTAACACATGGGATGATGATGTTAAAAATGAATTGTTAATAGAAAAGTTATATAATGTCATAAGTAAATAATATATGGTCTTATAATTATTAATATGGTTATATTATATGTTTATAATAAATATAAATATATTATAAAATAGTATGGGATCACGTGAGAATAATGTTATTCTTCAGGTAAGGGTTTATCATCTTTAAATGTCTTCTTTGGGACATATGTTATGTTATAAACAAAAATTATTTTATGAAGTATATATAGGACAACATGGAAATTTTATATCACTAATAGATATTAAATCCTTCCATTTAAATTAAAATTTATTTTTATTTCATCTAATAGGTTATTATTTAAAAGATTCCAAAGTAGCAATGGATTCCTATTACAATCAAATTTAATTTCAAGGCTGTTTTTTTTTCAGATTTACTTTGTGAAAATTATATGATAATAATATTTTAAACACTGTAATTTTTTTATATTATGTTTATGTTGGGTTTTATTTGTTTATTTTCAATTAATTATCTTGATTGATCAAGAATCATCATGTAAGTTACATATAAGGGACTTTATTTAAAAAATCATGTTTTAAATATTTCCTTCCAAATCTTTTTCCTTAAATTCAATATTTTTTTAAAGTGATTTAATGACTAATTTTAAAATTTTTTGAAGTCTTATTAAATTAATTTTTTCCCATGTTGAAACTTATATAAAATGTTATAAAATAAGTCTTCATTTTCATTATATGAATGAGGTACGTTTTACCAAAGTTGTGAAAGGGATATTTGTTTTAACATACACCGCACGAATGAATTTTCTCACCATCGTGAATACTATTTACATTAAAGTTTCCTTTACATGTTTCCATGGTTATTTTCAAGGAAAATATTTTTCTCAATATTTTTGGATTTTTTTATGATATCAATGTAAATGTAAATATTTTATAAAATTAATGAAAATAATTTTGAAAAGTTATCTATAACTTCGTTGTTACATGATGTAAAAAAATGATGTTATTTTTAATGTATTACGCCTATTTTATTTTATAAAAGATTGGTTTTACTATAATACCATAATTTCTTATAATTTTATAGGTATCAAAAGAAATAATATGATTTCACGGTGTATAGGAAAAGGCTTAATACTATATCATAATATTTGGGTATTTGGTTTCTTTCATCCTATACAATGACAATGTCTTTCTTCAGAGGAAATGATGGAATGGATATTGTCTTGGATGATAGGTATTCATGGTAAGACTCAGGATATGTTGGTTTAGAGACCATGATCATTAATTTCTATAATTATTTAGTTCCTTTATTAAGAATTTAATTTCCTTTTTATATGTGATTTCATTGTTGATATCAGGCAACGATGGTCAGTGAACTCAAATTTATGATTTAATGGAATTTTTTTTATTATGAACTCTTCCATATTGATTATTCAAAATTTAATAATGATAAATTCTATTGTATAGAACCCTTAATTAACATCTAATATCACCATTTATGTATTTTCCTTTTCCTATGATATGAAGATGAAATCCTAGAATGAATTTCATGGACGAAAGAAATATTTTTATGTATGTCTTTTATTAACAATTTAATATGGGACATATGTATATATTTTCTTTTACAGGACTTATAAACTAATTGATATTGGGTGGTGTGATCCCTAAAATATTTTACCAATGTAATAAGAAATTTTCATCTCTAGATTACTAGATTTAAGGTGTTATAGTTGGTATCAGATTTAGTTTGGCAGGAACATTGGGGATAGTATATTAAATGAAAAAAGATTGAACAAGAATTATGATTATCTCTTAGGGTATTTGAGAACTTTTATCATTATAAGTGTTTTTACATTATGGCTCAATATTCATTATGATTATGAGCTAACTCGATGTGTTCCATTATTTTGAGATGGGACCTAGAAGAAGGGAAACCATGTCAACACTAGTAGTCAATGTATGGGTTTCCCTTATAAGAAATTAAATTCATTGGGGGGTGGAGATCATTAGATGATATTTATATTTGGGTATCTAACTTAAGTTATGATTAATAACATTTCTAGTATGGATTAACAGATTGTTCCCCAAAATGATACACTTATATTAGATCACTTCATTCAGCAGAAGACTTCATATTTTAATGGAATGACTAATCTATTAGTGGTTCAACAGTTGTCAATGTTGGTCAAAATGAAAAAGGTAATGAATAATGACTCCAATTTTAATGTGGTTTGGCTAAAATAATGATTCCAATATAATTTTTATGCAATCATAGCATTGGATTTCATGCTTGGGAGATTCTCTAGAAAGTTAAATCAGATGATTGATGCACTTATCTTAAAGTTCAAAGAACTTGTTTAAAAGGTGACATATTATTTACAACAATTAATAATGGTTGAGTGTGATCCATTTATGGATGAAAAAATAAGAAATTATGGAAGGTGATGTTCTAATATAAATCAAAAAAAAGAAATGATTTATGTGGTTTGCATGAAGAGGAGAAGGAGAGTAGAGTGTGAAGTCAGTTTGGTTGAGAAGACATCATGCATGAACTTATGTGAATTAATTAAGAATTCCCAAAACAAGAGAAAAACAAGAACATAGATATGTCCATGCATGAGTGTGAAATTTGAAATGTTCATGCATAAGATTGGAGTTAAGGTCATACCAATCATATTCAGTTGTGATTGGAAAGAAATATGTTATTGGAAGATAGGGAAGTCAGAATACATACATCAGTAAATCTGATGATGATTTGCTGGTATTTATCTCACAAAGATAATAAGTTGGTTGGAGAACTTATAATGAAAGAATTGTGAAGGAAATAGGGAGAAAATATACAGCCAATCATAATTTTTGGTCTTGTAGAAGACGGGGTCTAAGGTGGTGTAGTTTTCCAGTATTTGCCTAATTTTTGGGGTCTAAAATTTGGAGTTATGATTACATTATGAAAAGTGGATTTCTTTCAATATCACTACCATATATGGAAAAGGCATGAATTTCGTGAATATGGGCTTCATTAAGTGAATTTCGCAAAGACGTGAAGAATTTTAACTATGTTCTTCGTGATTATGTTGAGATTTGGGATTAGTAGAGGTGAAGAGCGTCGAAAGTAAGATTTTCAATGTAAAGGAAGAAGGAGTATTGTGACAGTGAAAAGGAAGACTGAGCATTGTGGTGGTGCAAAGTATTTGATAGAATGATTCCATATTTAGATGGTATTTGCAAATCCAGAAAATATCTAGGGTACTTCGTGAAAGAGAGTGAATTTCGATGGAAATTTTGGGGCTCTACGATTTAGTGTGGAAATGGAGTTGAGGTGGATGGAAGGTTCTAGAGCTAGTCATAAAATCCTATAAATAGGCCCCTACCCCCTCAAGAGAAGTAGATAGACTTAATGATAATTTTAGAGCTCTCGAATTGCGAATAATCTTCACTATGTAATTTGTTCTACGAAGGAAAAGTGCTTCATGACAACAAGTTGTTCCACAAAGGCTCACTAAGCATTGCGAAGTTTTGAGATCTACAAAGGTAGTTTTATTTATGGCGTATATGAGTTTCTTAAAGGCCGTAAGCTCCATAAAGGCATAGTTCTACTCAAAGGCATTTCACTTTGCGAAATTTGTGAGCTCGGAGAAGGCAGAGAGCTCCGCGAAGTTGAATGCACTATGAAGGCTAGAGCATTCTGAAGAAGTGAGCTCTGCGAAGTAGTGTGCTTTGAAAATATTAGTTTTGAATACCTGGTTTTGGTGAACCAGTACATGGGAAGACACCTCTACACAATTTCATATCACTACGTGTCCAAGTAGAAACAAGTGTTCCCACTTAGAGACTAATTATTATTCTGGTTAGAATAACTGTGATGATGCTAAGCTGAGTAGGACATGATTGATATGTTATTAAAAAATGGATTATTTGATTCTGGAAAAGTAGAATAGAAGTGATCTCAGTGCAGTTGGTGTATCACTAAAGAAGAAAGTTCTAAGAAGAGCGAGTTTCAGTGTAGCTAGTTTTTCACTGGAGAAGTAGGAGAAGGAGAGTATGTAGCCTTCAGGTTTTCTGTAGAGAAATAAGTGGTTGTTTACTTACATGATTCTAGGAAAGTAACAAGAAATTATAGGAATAACAAAGCAGAACTATGACATCCAACATGCCTTAACAGGTGTAAGACTCTATTGGAGCTTCAAACACTAATCAACAGGGAGAAGACTATCTTCAGAGGTAGTATAAATAACCATCAAGGTGCTATAAGTTGTACTAGGACATAACCAGTTCAAGAAGAAGGATTATTTTCCTTCCCTATCCAAGTGTACGGAATCACACATGGAAGTTATTATCTCCTTCCCTCTTCCAAGTGTGGGAATCCACACTGACTAGAGGATTGCTTTCCAAGTCAACCCATTGTAATAGCATATTAAATTGTAGTGGAGAATCCATGCACTGGTTATTCCCATGCATGGCAAGGATGTAGCTACTCTTATTAGGTGGTGAAACATGTAAAAATATCATGTTCATATTTTTACTACTTTTATATTATTTCCTATTATAGGTAAAAGAGAATAAGAGAATCATGATCCTATCATGTCAAGAGGTATAGGGATAAGAAGTTGTAATTGGTTGAAAAAGTCCCCAACACTGATTCAATCACCCTCTAAGTGTTAGTTATATCCCAAACTGGTCCTCTCATTTTGTATCAGAAGGAAAGGTTCAACTCTGTTATATTCTCTATAGTGAATTTATTCTCTCTTGAAGACTTAATTTTATTTCCTGAGTTTTCAATGAAGTGAACTTTCAGTGGAGATTCAGATATCTCTGAACTGAAGCCTATATCTACCAAAAGCATGATGAATAGGAAATGGAAGGACATGAGAATTTTAAAGAAGAATTCACTCTTATCTAAAGAAGAGAAGAATATGGTTCTCTATATCTCTATAATATTGAAGAAACACCGGACTTGAAAATTAATGAGAATGTAGCTTAGGTCCCCAATAAGAAGATGAAAAACCTTCCTACCTCTACTGATTAAGAGGTATATGTTAGTACATTTGGAAATTATTCTCTAGATGAAAAATTCTAGCACCAGTATTGATGATAAATATACAACATCTCAAGAAATATTAGTTGATAGATTAAGAATGAATCTTCATGGTATTCATGAAGAATGTATATCCCTAGTTTGTGGAGTATTTTAGGGCATGAATGAAAATATCAATCATCTAGAAGAAGAAATAGATGTTTTTCATAAAGGCTTGTAAGAAAAAATTGTCGAATGTTTAAAGATCTCGAGATAGGTTGGTGCCTTTGCAGCAACAAAGTGGGGGTTTGAAGTAAGTTCTTCAAAGTGGCCCAAAGATGTTGAAGAGAAAGTGGAAGTCAAGAAGTCTCTAGAAGGGAATATCCATTCACTAGAAGATGAGATAAAAAAGGGAACTTAATTCCAAGAGGTATATTTGGAAGAAGACTCCAAGAAGATCAAAAACTTGAATCCTCGTTACAAAACAAAGTAAAGATTTATGAAGATGAAGTAGAAATATTAAAGAAGGCTTGGGAAGAGAAGTTGACTGTTATTGAAGAATAGGAAGTAATCCTCAATATGAAATGTCTAGAATTGGAAACTGAGTTGAGCAACATTCAAAAGCCACAAATTAGGTCTCCAAAAAAGAAGGAAATAGTTTATTCCCTTACTCAATGATCACTATAGGATTCTACTATCAAAATACCTTCAACATGTGATAAGAAGATCATGGCTTCACTCATTCATCTATCACAAGAAGCTAAGAAAGTGAAGGTAACATCCATACCAACATGTACTAATGTTTCGAAAAAAATTAGACAAAAAGTACAGGTTTGAAGAACAATTCTAAGAAATTATGGATAAAGAAAAGTGAGGAGGTAACTATCACCATGGATATGGTGAATAAGAAGATGAGTGTGGAAGATAGAACCTAATAGAAAGAACAATATACCAAGAATAATATTAAGAAACCTTGTAAAGAATATGGAAAGAAGTCAAGGTTTGTTGGTAAATGATGGTGCTGTAATAGAATTTATCATTTTTCACTAGATTATTGGTACAATCTCTTAAATGTAAAAACACAATGAAATCCCTTATCAAGAGGAACAAATACAAAGAATAAGAGGCAACATCCACAACTTTTTAAGCATCGGTATACTACAAATAGGTTTGGAATGTTAGATAACATTTGTGATGTATGCAACAGGAGTGGTCACCTGAATGGTACATGTTCATTTCAACAGGTACCCAAATATTATAAGAAAAGAATATCACAGAAGCTAGCCAAAAATAGACAACATATAAATTTTTTGGATTTTGTGTCTAAGAAGGTGAAGGGTAGCACATTCAAAATAACTAGTAAGAAGGATTCCACTTAGAATAAGCCATGAAGAAGATCCAATCTGGACGCCTCTATTCCAAATGACATATTGGTGGTTTGGAAAAAATATTTGGAAAGAATGAGCAAAATGGAAGATACACAGGCTAGGTCTAGTGCTAAAAACCAAAAGAATATTCTATATGATGGAAAATAAATTCTGTGTGTGGGTTTCAACAAAGGCTGGTCACATAACTATAAGATCCATTGAATTTACTCGATCCCAATAAGAATTCCTCAAGAAGAAGAATATTGCACGAGGATATTCTAGTGCTTTGAAAGCCCTTGAATAAAGTAGACTCACACACAAAGAAATGGAAGATGTACTGAGATCCAAACAATCTAAGTTACCATTGAATTTTAGTTGTGAAAGAATGAATAATGGAGTATCTAGGTTGGGAAAAAATCTCAACCATTTTGTTCACATTGATGAAGCAAGGAGGATCCACCTTATTCCCTCAAATCTTTGTGTATTGTATTTGTTATTATAATATAGTGTATTAAAGGTGAAGAAATACCTCAGGGTTAGAACATGAGAATTAATTTTGAGAAGTGTTCCCTTGAGGGGGAGACACATGAAGAAGCTTCCAGAGTCATTATCTCAATCATTATCAAAATTAGTTGGTATAAAATTCATTTAATCTGAAGATTATTTGAAGATCATGTCATTGGAAAAGGTATGTTATTTCTAAATCTCTCATCCTTGGTTACTCAAAATAAAGATCATTCTATAAAGGGGTAGTAGAAATGTTAATCAGTGGAAATAGAAGAGTAAAAGTTCCCCAAGGACACTTATCCTACCTATTACACTTGTATGTTTTTTATCCTTTTGTTGGAGAGAGTGTCAGAGTTTTAGGTTGATTATTTTATATCACCCTTATTATCCTAATCTTGGGATGAAAGTGGAAATTCCTTGAAGACAAGTAAATGAGTTCTCATTTTATGAGGTGTCATATCCAATGGGTTATGGACAACTATGTTGTCTAAATCAAATCTTCTTGTTTTCTACACAGATCATTGCTCAAGTAGACATAGAGTGAAATTATTGATGGCACATCTCTTAAGTATGTAATGATACACTCTGTACCATGAACATTGTATTCCTTATCAATAAGGGGGAGAAAATTGAAATGAAATTATAGGGGAGAGAATGAAGTAAGGTGAGAGTGAGTATTCTCATGTTCACATTGATACATTCATTTCAGGAGAAGTCTTAAGGTATTGACAAGAAAATACAAAGGGGGAGATTATTGGAACCTCTTTGTGTGTGAAGATTGAATCTGTTTTCAATAGTTTTCAATGATGGTCAAAATGAAAAAGGTAATGAATAATGACTCCAATGATAATGGAGATTGTCTGAAATGAGGATTCCTGGAGATTTTTTTTTGCAATCCTATCATTGGATGTCATTCTTGGACATTTCTCCAGGAAGTTAAATCAGACGATTAATGCACTAATCTTAAATTTCAAATAACTTTTGTCAAAGGAGACACATTGTTTGCAATAATGATGAATGGTGATGTATCATCGATGTAAATATTACTGCAGAATAAATGGTGGAAGGTGAAGTTTTAAGAGTGATCACGCAAAAGAAATGAATTATGTGATTTTCAGGAAGAGGAGAAGAAGATTGGAGTGTGCATTTGGTTTGGTTGAGAAGACATCATTCATGCACTCATGTTCATAAATTAAGAATACCCAAACCAAGTGAAAAAATAAGAAGATATATATTTCCATGCATGATCTTGACATTAGAAATGGTCATGCATGAGATTGGAGTTAAGGTGATTCCAATAATATTCAGTAATTATTAGAAACACATATGTTGTTGAAAATAGGGAAGTTAAAATAATTTCCTCAGTAAATCTAAAGATGATTTTCGGATATGTATCTCACAAAGATCATAAGTTGGTTAGAGAACTTATTATTAAATAATTGTTATGGAAAGTGGGAGAAAATATGAATCCAAACATAATGGTTGGTCTTGCAGAAGCAGGTGTCTAAGGTGATGCAGTTTTCTAGGGTTTGTCAAAATTTTGTTGTCTAAATTTTGGATTTGGGATAGCATTGAGAAAAGTGTATTTCCATGAATATCACTTCAAAATACGGAAAAGGCATAAATTTTGTGAATATGGGCATCATTAAGTGGATGTAGTGAAGACATTAATAATTTTTATATTGTTCTTTGTGATTACGATGAGCTTTTTGAATGGCAGAGGTGAAGATATTTTCAAGTAATATTTGCAACACAAAGGAATAAGGGGCATCATGATGGAGCAAAGGTAGAAGGAGAAATGTAGCTGTGAAAAGGATTTGAAGTAACACTTTGTGATTACGAAAAGCTTCGCGAATCTCAAAAATAGCCATGGTGCTTCGGGAAACATAGTGAATTTTGATGGAAATTTTGAACCTCTGTGATTTTGTTCTGATGTGCAGATGAGGTGGTTGTAACATTCTTGAGTCAATTGGAAAAGCCTATAAATAGGCCCCTACCCCATTTAGAGAAGTAGAGATACTTTACGAGAATTTATGGCTATCAAATTGCAAAGAAGCTTCACTTAGTAAGTTGCTCCACGAAGGCAACATGTTTCACGATGATAGGTTGTTCTGTAAAGGTTTAGTGAACTTTGTGAAGTTGTGAGATCTGTAAAGGAAGTTTGATTTTCGGCGATGGCTATGAGTTTCACAAAGGTTGTAAGCTCTGCAAGGGAAGAGTTATCTTTAATGGAATATTGCTTTCTGAAATTTTTGAGCTCTATAAAGGTAGAGAGGTTTGTGAAGGTAAATGCTCTGTGGAGGATAGAACATTGCAAAGTAGTGTGATCTATGAAGGAACTCTGCATAGGAGCTTTGTGAAGGAGCTTCACAAAGGAGGTTTACAAACAGAAGTTTTGAATACCTAGTTTAAGTGAACTAGTACTTGGGAAGACACCACTACACCATTTCATATCACTGTGTGTCCAAAAATAAACAAGTATTCCCACTTAAAGACTAATTATTATTCTGGTTCGAATAACTGTGATGATGCTAAGCGGAGCTGGATATAATTGATCTAATAATCACAAAGGGTGTTTTCAATTCTGGAAAAAAATAGAAGTGATCTCAGTGCAGTTGGTGTAGTACTGAAGAAGAAAGCGTGAAGAAGAGTGGGTTTCAGGGAAAATAGTTTTTCATTGAAGAAGTAGTAGAAGAAGAGTGTGGATATTTCAGGATTTCTATAGAGAAAGATGTGTTTGTTTACTTGAATGTTGCTTCGAAAGTAATAAGCAATGATAGGAAGAACGAAGGAGCATTTTCACATCCAATAGGTCTCAAAAGGAGGAAAATTCAATTGGTGTTTCAAACCCTTTTCAACAGGTAGAAGGCTGTCTTCAGAGGTAGTATAAAGAACCAGTAAGGTGTTGTATGTTTGACTAGGTCATCACCAGTTCAAGAAGAACGATTCTTTCCCTTCAACCTCTGAGTGTATGGAATCACACTAGGAAGAAATTATATCCTTCCCTCTACCAAGTGTTGGAATCCACACTTACTAGAGGATTGTTTTTGAGTCAACCCATTGAAACAACACATTATATTATAGTGGATAATCCATGCACTGGTAATTCCAAAGCATGGAAAGGACTTAGATGTTCTCACTGAGTGGTGAACCTTGTAAAAATATCATGTGAATATTTTTACTGCTTTCATATTATTGAATGTGATAGGGAAAAGATTATAAGAGAATCATGATCCTAATAGTTCAAGAGGTATAGGGATAAGAAGTTGGAATTCGTTGAAAAAGTCCACAACACTGATTCACCTCCCCTCTCAAGGTTAGGTATATACCAAACAGGTCCTCTTAGATGATAATGAATGGGTTTTATTAATCTAGAATACTAAAGAAGATGGTGAAATAAAAATTATGGAATAGAGAACTCTTAAGGTGGTGTTTTCTAGAAACACTTTCCTAAATAAAAATAATCTAAAATGGAGAAAACGTTCCTCATAGTAAAGATGATGGATGATGAAATCCTTGAAAGGCATGAGGATTAATTTACAAGATTATCAAGGTATTCTACAGACAACAAACATTATGAAAAACTAATATTGGTAATTTATTTGACCGGATTAAGCAAAGAGATCAAAGGGAATTTGATTAAAAAAACAGTTCAACACATGATGATATGGTATCAATTGAAATTAATACTCAAAACAATTATCATGGACCAAAATTTTCAAATAAAAATAATATATGTAAATGATGATTGAATGCCAAGGAAAAGAAATGAGACAAATAAGAAGGAATGAAGGGGATGGATTCAAACATGTGATAGTTATGGAATCAAAAAACCTCATAAATTATTATTTGGAATTTTTGATTATTATATGTTTTTACACAAGGGACATCTAGCTCATGAATTAAGGGAAAGAAAGAAATCAATGATATTTAGTGTTTCAACTAAAATGAGATAGGTCACTATTTGAACCAATTTACCAAGAAGTGAGGATTACCTAGATAATTTCATTATGGATTTTATTGATATTATATTGATAACTATAAAAGTGACGAAGAGAATGATAATTATTTTTGAATGATTCATGGGACTCTCATAGAAATGAAGTTATTTAAGAAACTTTTCTTGTGTGACTCTTAGCTTCAGAATGTTGATTTTCTTAGAAATTTTGTCTATAAGGATGAAATATTTGATAATGTTTAAAAGACAAGGTAAAACCTCACCATAGAATTTAATATTTATGATAATTAATTTTTTTTAAGTGTAATTTTTGTTAATTTGTGGGAATATATTATTTTGA
The DNA here is from genome assembly GCA_963277665.1 of Viscum album. Lineage (NCBI taxonomy): Eukaryota > Viridiplantae > Streptophyta > Magnoliopsida > Santalales > Viscaceae > Viscum > Viscum album. Next base: position 359,748,112 of record OY728121.1, read on the forward strand.
TGTATTCAAATTCAGTATGGCATATTATGAAGAGTTTTAGGGGTAAATGATTAATGTTTAACTGTGGGTGTTATTATTGAGATTTTGGATATTACTCCATTATTTTATGGTTTGTATTATTGAAAATTATTTTTACCAATGCTAACTATTTTTATTTTAGTAAAGGCCTTTAAATGGGAGGAATGGATGGCCCAAAAATATATCATACAATAATGAATAATTACCTAGAATGGATCTCACGATCCCATAAAAGTTGATTTTAGTGACTCGGAAAGGAAAAATTCATCATGATCACGATGATGTACGTCAAAGGAATAAATTATTAGTATATAATGGTATCAAGTAAAGTATATAAATTTTACCATATTTTCTATAGAAAGGTAAAGTAATTTCTAAACTCTAGAAAACTTAATATAAATCAATCATGTATTATGTGAAAAGTAACAACAGTTACTAAAGCACATTTTCACAAACTTGTTTTGAAATGTGATACATATAGTGGTACATGAATAATTAGTTTCCTATTGAAAATGAAGAAACAAAATTTGTTGATAAAATCTATAATAGATTTTATTACTATGTTATACTTAGTTCAAAAAAGAAGAATTGAAATTTTTAGGTTGAAATTTTTGTAAGAATAGGATAATATACTACGATAACATTTGAGCCTATATTTTGTTTAAAAAATAATGCTATGTTTGATAGTGTGTACGACACACAACACATAGCTCAAAAAAAACCCTGAAATATAATTATTTAAATATAGTTATTATAAAGAAGTCATTGGGTTGGAAAGTGTGAATAGGGTTAACAAAATTATGATAAAATTTGTATAAATATTTATATGATGAATTTTTTTTATTTATTTATAATAAATAATTACTCAATTTTACATAAAGTGATATTATGCCTCTAAAATATATTTTTTTAAAGGTTTTTATTTTGTTTTGTACATGTATATTATAATTAATTATTCAATTTTTTTGAAATTTTATTTAAAAAAATTATGTTTTTATATTATCATGTCATGATTGGCATAGGATTAATTTTTTGAGATTTTTATGAATATAATTATATTTGAGTAAATACTAAAAAATATAGATTTTACAAAAACTATCACTTTAAATACATTATAATGATATAAGAATAACTTGAAAGATTAAAAAAAATTATATAACAAATTTATGTCTAATAATAATTAAATTTCATATATAAATATGTTTTTGAACTTAGAAATTCATACTCCGCATTTTGGAAATCTAAGTTACATTTTTTATAAATAAAAACGGTTATAAGTTCTTCTCTTTTAATAAACTATTTATAAGGCTAATTTTGTTTTTGGAATTATTTAAAACAAAAATAATTATCATTTTATTTATCATAATTAAATTAATTATATTTTAATTAACTTTACCCAATATTTTTCTGTAAAATCATTTATATAATTAAAAGTTAATTTTTTAGGGAAACTATTTTTCATCCCATTGTATGAGTTTGTTATTAAATTAATTTCTACCACTTTTAGAAATTAAATTGTATAAAATAGAATGAATAATTTTAGTCTTCATGTCCAAATTTGTTAATCACGACGCTTTCCTTTTAAGATATTATCAATAGTAACTTCAGTAAAAAAATAGTTACCATGGTAAGAGCTAAAATGAGTTAAAAGGGATAAAACTAAATTGATCATGGTTAAAACAAAAGAACTCATATAAATCCTATTTTATGGTAAAATTTAGAATTTATATCATATAATAATTTAGTATAATTCATTAGGGATCCATCTGGATTTAGTATTACATTAATATATTTTATTCATTAGAAAAATTTACATGTGTGTCCTCTCCCTCGCTTATTAAAGTACACCACTACTCCTCTCTTATCCAAATATCAATAGCCTATTATCTTAGAAAATACATATCCAATTATTTATTAACATCCCTTCACATTTCATATAGGTTTTGGTTTTATCTGAATAATATCTTATGGAGGCTTAAGGTATAAACCAAAAAAAATTCTGAATAAGTTGTATAGTTCTAGCTTGATTATTTTCTTTTTATTCCATCTTTTACCAACTTAAAACCTATAAATACCATTTTTATATAATAAAATCAGTATATATAATGTAATTAAATTTTATTATGATTATTTTATAACGTTGGTTCATCTAATTATCCATTTAATGGAAAATGGAAACATCTTTCATGTGTACATGCGAACTACCACCTTGTAAAGATGAGGTATTTCATTTTTCATCAAAAACCCATATAATTGAATATAAATATGGACCCAAATGAATTAATATGATATATATGATATAAATTTTATTATTTAATTTTAAATAAACATTCTAATTCTTTTTTGTCATCCCAAAAAAATAAAAACATCATTAAGGTGTATGTACAAACCACCATCTCGAGTAGCAGTGTAATAAATTTTTCACCACCGCCTATCATTAATGGTTATAAATATTTGAATAATTAATATATATTAAATTTATATAATTATTAATAATTTTTAGTTGATTTAACTATGAGAAATATTCTCACATTAAAACTACTGAACTAATACTTGTATGAAAAATGTAACTGTTAAAACCTGAGATGATGCTCTTAATAGTAAATTGTTAATAAATGCGTTAAAAAATGTTATAAGAGGATCATAGATGTCATTATAACTAAAAATTGTTTTGTATAATATATTAATAGTAAATATATATTTAATATAAATGTGTTTATGTGTGCATAAAAATCAGTTAGAACTTAAATAATGGGTTTATTATCTCAAATTATCTTCTTTCATACATATGTTATGTTATGAACCTATATTATTTTATGAGGTGAATATACTATATATTTAAGATTTATATCATGAATAATCATTAAATCATTATAATTAATGTCAAAATTCATGTTATTTATCAATTTTTTTATGAATAAAAAGTTACCAACATGGAGGGAGAAATCTTTTAGAATCTCATTTTGTTTTGATATTGTTTATGTTCGGATTTCCCTCGAGAAAATTATTTGATTATAATATTTTAAATCCAACATAATATATTCTCATCTATTTCTTTTTTGTTTTATAAATTTTTATTCTGTTTATTCTCTTACTGGATCAAGAATAAATAAGTAAGTTTCAAGTAAGAAATTTTCTTTATAAATAGTTTTTTAATGATTACCTTCCAAATATTTTTCCCCAACGTCAATATTTTTAAAAAAAAATTATTTACATAATGCTTTTAATATTCTCCAAAGATTCATTAAATTAATTTTTACCCATGTTTTAATTTTTATAAACTTTTCAATAAGGAATCATCTTCTCATTTTCTAAATGAGGTACTTTTTACCAAACATGGGAATAACATCTTGGTTTTAATATACATCACATGAATAACTTTTCCCATTATCGTGATTAGTATTTGTTTTTTTAATTTTCACTATATGTTTCCATGTATATTTTAAAATAACGTTTATTCAATATATTTTGGTTATTTTTATTTTAAATTATTTTTCTAGAAAAGGGTATTAATTTCTTAAATAAATGAAAATAATTTTTCAAAAGTTATTTATAACTCTATTCTTACACAAAGATACAAGGGTGTTATTTTTAACATATTTTTCTTATTTTTATTTCTAAAGGAATGTTTTTCAGAAAAAAAAATTATTTCTGATGAATTTATGGGTCTCCAAATAAAAAACAAGATGGTATAACATATAGGTTGAGGTATTATTATTATTTCATAATTGTTTAGTATTTGGTGTATGTCAACGCATATAATGATAATGTCTTGATGGAGAGGCCTTGAAGTAATGAATTTTTTTTTGGTTCGGAAGAATTGATGGTAAGATTCATGATACCTTGGATTATAAGACTTAATCTTGAATGTCCATAATTATTTATTTCTTTTATTAAGAATCCAACTTCCATTATCCATGTGATTTCTATGTTGTAATAATATGGGGATATTTATTGAACTCATATTTTTATTGAATGGAATGAGTGAGTATTATCCACTCAATCATATTATTGTGAAATTATTTACTAATGATAGCTTCTAATGTATGTTACCCTTTATTGGAATCATATCTCATCCTTTATTTTAATTCCTTTACCCATGATATAAAGACGAAATTTTTAAATGATTTTCAAGGATTCATGAAACTTTTCCATAATCTATTTTCAATTTACAGTGTAATATAGAAGTCATGTTTGTATCTCATCTACCAATATTTCTAAACTAAATGATATTGGGTGGTGTGATCCCTTGTATCTTGTACTAATGTTGTATGTAATCACTAAATATAGGTTACTGGAATTGGGATTCTACTTTGAGTGTGAGTTATACATTTATTTCAACCAGTATCATCAAGGTTTTAATGTGCTTAGTAAACTTATTTTCTACCCTTGAAGCATTTACTAGTCCCCTAGAGACAATTTCCCATGTTCTTATACACACGTTTTTTTCAGGATGGGGGGTTAATTTTCATTCCACTATGGGTTTTATTATTTTAAACTTCATGAAATTGTATATTTATATTCTTATAAAAAAACTAGAAGAACAATTGGAGTTTCCACTCTCCATCTCTACATAGAGAGCACTTCAAATGATTTTTTAATACCTATAAAAGTCTCTTATATCCAATTACATTCAAATACATGGTCATAATACACTAAATAATCTATCATTTTTTTACCAAGTTCAATGATAAAACCATAATTTCACCCTTCAAGTATAGTGAATTTTTTCTCATATGTACTAATAGATTAATAATACTTCTTATTCATGTCTAGGAATTCCCTCTTCATTCCTTCCTGAATAGTTTAATTAAAATACATATTAAATATAACCTCTTAAACTCTTCCCATTTCATAGAGTTAATTTCCCCAACCTCTTATTCGTAATAAGAGTCCACCATTTTTCTGTTTCATCAATCAAATAATAGAAAACCAAAATAACATTATCATGGTCTAAGAATAGAAGAATGAAAAATATATTTTCTATATCATTGATAAATTTATAATTAATAGCTCAATTAGAGAATAAAATAAAAGTTGGAGGGAATTTTTACATTAAAGACTCAATGGAAGGTTTTTATAGACTTGGTGTGTTTGGGAGCTCAACATGGTTCCTTCTATTATTAAAAAATTTGTATTATTTGGTGAAAAGTTTCATGAGGATTTTCACCCTAGAAATCATCATATTTTTATCTCATTAGTAAAATCAAAAAATTATCCTTAAAATTTTTTATTAACTAAGTTTATCTGGATTTAATCCATTTAATTTAACAAAAAAGAATATTTTGACTATCAAGAATAAATAATCCAATTAAAAAATCACAAGATAAATAAAATAATTCCTAATATGTCTTAAACTATGAAACGTTATTTCCAAACCATGAAATTATATTTTAAATATAAAATATATTCAAATACCACATAATGGTTTTTAACAATAATTTTAATTACCCAAAGAATATACAACAATATTTTCAAGAAATGTGTATATTTTGGACTCTTTTTCCCAAACCAAGTGAAGGTTGAGTTAATACCCAACTTGACTTTTTTAGTTATATTACCCCTAGTTGATTTTATGATATAGATTTGAAACAACTATTTATATCTAGAATGTGATTTCATTACTTGGAAACAACAAACTCTATAATTTACTAAACGTTTATGATATTCCTATATTTAGACTAATCCCTAGTGAACCCAATAAATATTTCTAATATTAATCCCCAAAAATAACTAAACCCTTCTTTGATAACAACTGAGTCTTCCTGATAATTACTTACATAAATATTACATCATTTTAGATAAATATGAAATACATATCAAAATAATACATTACCAAGTGTATTTAGGGACTAGATATATAAAAAAATTATTTACGAATGGTATATGGCATTTACTACAATTAGAATTCAAATATAATATCATATAGACTCTTCTAACATAAACCCCCTCATCATAAATTTAAAAATGGAAATAAATTAGGGGTGAGCTCGTATAATTAGTAATATAAACCTGTGAGATATCAATCGATGATCATATGTGAGGATAACATAAGAATTAGGTTATGAGATCATGATTATATCCTTCAAAAACATACCCAATAACTCATAGTCCATAAATAATTTTTTTTGTCACATGGATCTGTCCTAACAAAAGAAATGAAGGGTAATACCTAAAAATTTCACAATCTGACCAAAGCCAGTCCTAATAATAAATTATATAAAAATTGAACAGTAAAAGTTGAGGGTTACGAGGGGCTATTACAAAAACAAGAAAACATCACACCCCACATATCAGTAACCACCATTGGAGTAAAATAATTTGGGTTCCTAGAAGACCACATCATTTCCATTTCCATCACCTCCTTCTTTGACAACAAGTTTGCCACTTGATTTTCTTCTCTACATACATTTGGTATTACCATTTTGATTCTATTAGCATTTTGATACAGTAAATCCAACAAGATATAATTCTCCAAGTTATGCCTCTTGTTCTTGTCTTTAGGGCCTTCATAGCAGGTTTAGAGTCAGATTCATAGTCCAAACCAATTCTAGTGTAATGATAAAATCATAACTTGAAAAAACCATGATGTGTGTGGAAGACTCCTCCATGAACTAAAGGCCATTGCATTCCAAATTCCTCCCCATAAAAACTAACCTTAATCCATGTGTTAATTGGAGGGATCCAACGAATAAATTGTATCAATCTGGGCTTCTTTGGTCGACCTTCTATATCCAAAAAATATGAGAAAATTTAGACCATGAAGATAATTATCCATACCTATTATTTCTAGTATAGAAATTTCATAGAAATCCTTATAAAAATCCATCATTCCCATGTGTGTAGAGGTCTTATTCCCATAATATAATTTTTTATTGTGAGAATTCCAAATAATTGAATTAATAGAACCAACTGCTACCATTAGTAGGTTCTGTATTTTTTCACAATAATCAATAGAACATATCTACTCCCTAAATGTAGTAAACATCTTGTCTTTCTCAAGTCTTAATACAAAGAGTGAGACTCTGTAGTCCCGTAATTCATGGGAAAATCAACAGGCCAAGAATACATGTTCTATATCACAATCTACATGATGACAAAAGGTACAGACTGGTGGAAGCTGGAAACCAACATTTTCAATTTAATTTTTTGTGGTTATTCTATACTTACCTATCATGTGTATTAGAAAATACTATGAAGTATGAATAAATAAATCCTTGAATTTAATTATACAGAGTGGTGGTAAATTGAAACCCCCACATTCTAAATTATATGACTCTTTTTTGTTGAAATTTCTATTTCAGTTGTGTTTCGAAATGAGAGTGTCACTATCCATGAAGTAATATCTTTAAATTTCCAAATCAATTAGAGTAGAAACCATGCTATTAAAACTAATGATTTTTGATAAGAAATAAATAATGAACATTTTTTAATCCACTAAGGGAATGATTAAATGATTCTACAGTCTATTTTTGATCAAAGTAGTACTCTAGTTGTTGATATTGGAACTTTTACTCACCATCCATTTTTTCATCAATGATTTTATTAAAGGAATTATTGATGGAGGCCCAAAAAAAATAAAGGTAATATTTATTACCATTCAATAGTCTCACTTTGAACCTATTTGATAATAATTCATAGGGAACATCACCATAAATCAATCCCCCTGTGAACTTCCCAATGAGTCAATAATTAAAGATCTGGGGATATTTAACTCTAAGGCCTCCCAATTAAATGGGTTTAAGACACACCTTCCAGAAAAAAATGGATAGATTCTTTTCATACACTGATCCAGTCCATATGAAGTTTCTAATCATACCTTTAATCTCCTTTATGATGCCTCTACGCAATTTTTAAAGTGAAAAAGAGTAGACGAATGTGGATGTGATCACAAATTTGACAAGACACGCCCTTGCAGCCTAAGGTGTGACCCTTCCTTTCCACCAAGCCATTTGATTAAAAAAACCTAAAATTATATCCTCTAAATATTTCTTATTCACCTTCTAAAAAAAGGGAAACTGAGGTAGTTAAATGAGAGGGTTCTCCTCTTAAATACAAGGCTTTTAACTATACTCATCTGTTTACCAACCGATTATCCATTACCAAAGGCAATGAAGGATTTATCACAACTTATGGCCTATCCAAAAACGTCATCATAGTGTGTAAAGAGGGCATTAATAGAGGATATAGTGTTTTTTAAGCCTTTCCCGTTAATAGAATATCATATTCCTACAATACTATGAGGGAACATAGTTATTTATACAAGCATTGATTTGTTTTCAAAATCCAAGATGAACCAAATCATTTATATGCCTTCTCAAATATTCTTCATCAATAGAAAATAGAAGTCATGAATGTGGATCACCTTATATCCCACAGAGTGTACACTAAAAATAACATGTTCCATTAATAAGAATGGTCAGCCTATAAAAACTAAGAATTGTGGTAATAAGATTGATGAATACATTAGATAAATCATATCTTATATGGACATCACAAAGAAAACTCCTTTTAAAAATATCAAAAGGAATGAAAATGTTAGTTTTGAGTGAAAATTTACCATCCTTCATCTTCCTCATTAATTTTAGACTCTCAATAGCTGTAGAAAGGCATTCATAAATACCCATTCTAGGGATAAATCCAAATTGGTTTGTAGTGATAGGATTTTTAGCAAGTCCCTAAAACTATTAATAAGAATCTTACTAATGAGATTATGAATCATGTTACCAAGGGAAACTAGTCTCAAGTCCCTAACTTGAAGAGAACTCTCCTTATTGGATATCAAAGTAAGGAAACATTCATTTATCCCATAAGGCATGGAGGAGTGAGTGAATAATTCTCTGATTCCCTGAGTTATAACATCCTATAAAATATCCCAATAAATCATGAAAAATTAGTTAGTACAGCCCTACAGTCCAATGGAACTCTCCATATTGGGAGAGAAAATAGCATCCTTGATTTCTTATTTTGATGGAAACATCATAAGATCTTGAATATAGTTCTCTTAAATATATGTAATTATATTTTCAACCATTTTTGGTGTCTTTTCTGAACCATTTTCAGAGTAGAGTCCCTTAAAATGCTCTACAACTATATGAGAAATCTAACATTCAGAGGTATACACGCTTCAATTTATAATGATTTATTTGTTCTCTACCCTATACCTCTTCTATTTATGTGGTCTATAAAATAACATTGAGTTCCTTTCCCCATAGTTTAACCATTTGACATCCATTTGGTGTTTTTCAGTATTTCCTTGGTCATTAGAAGATCATACCATCTATGATGGGCTTGAATGTCTTCTCAAAAAGGTTTATATTTATGTTGATTCCTAATCAATCAATAATCAAGACAATACTCAAAAGCTTTAATTTCCATGTATTGATTGGAAAAGGATTTCCTACTCCATTCAGTAAGAAACATTTTAGTGTACTTATGTTTTCCAAATAGCTTTTGTAAAGGGATTCTAATAGGTTTAGTTTTCCAAGAAACCAAAAAAAATTCCTACATCCTGGAATCAAAATCCTTCCACTAATAAAATGAAATGGAATACTATATGACTATTCCATGCATGTGGAAACTTACACAATGGTAAGATTGTGATCAAAATGATTCTTTGTAATGATGAATACTGAGACACCATTTTCTTCACTCCAATTATCCATTTGAACAAAACATCTCCCAATAATAATTTCTTACCGTCCATTAAAAGAGTATCTACTCTTTTTGAATTAAAACCTATAAATTGGCATCTTAATAATACTTCATTGATCAATTCAGGAGGATAACTCAAATGAGGTAGTGTTGTTATTGTTTTATCAAAAACCTTCTTTTAATTTTTGGACAGTGTTGAATTCTCTAAGGATCACCCATTTGTGATTCATATTTACAGAAATTTCCTCTCAAGTTATTCCCATAATTCCATTATCTAATTTTTGGGTGTAGATTCATAAGAAAAAAAGGTTGATAAATATTAACCTAATATATTTTAAGAGATTTATATACTTTGAGGCCTTTTACTGACATTATTAATTTGGATGCTTTTATGATTTAAAATATATAGATGATCCATATTGGAAGAAGAATCATGCATATTTTTTTGAGAAAAAATTATACCAAATAGATTCCCACTTAAATTATTTACAGTTATCAAAAATAATATTAGGTTTAGCACTTCCAACGAGAAATGATTTTTAGTCCATAATAAAGTGTTTAAGGGATTCGGTTGTTAGGGAGTTCCCTATACCTTGATAATTACAATAGAATATCTTTATTGCTTAATGGTTTTCCATTTGTTGAAGGGAATTATTTTTATGACTTATTCATCATGCCTTTTCATTTTCATTCCTTTTTTTCTTTTTCATGCCCTTCTTTGTTTCCAATTAATAGGTATTTCTGGGCATTGTTTTCAGTTGAGGTACTCTCAGGTTGTTCATGAACTGGTGTATCCTCCATAGCATTAAACCTGATGAAACCATTTAAAATGGTAATCCTATTTAAATAATGTTCTATTTTAGATGTTTTTCCATTAGAGTTTTCTTTTTAGTATCACTTGAGGTAGAAATTGTTGAACCCCCCCCCCCCCTCTAAATCGTTGTGATCAGTTTGTTGATAGTGAATATAGGAATCCCATTTCGAACCTTCAACTTATTTTCATGTAATCCCATCATGGTTTTGAGTTTAACATATAGAATCCTCCAAATCCTTGCCTTGTGAGTAGACATATTTCCCAAAGTTGAGTGATTTATCAAAGATGGGAACCTGTGGATTTTATTTTTTATTATCTGCCTCCTTATAATTATAAGGGGAACTTGAGGAGGATGTAACAACTTTTTATAAAACACCTTGCCTAGATGTTTCTCCAATTGTATCCACATACATTTTTGAAGGTGTTTCTTTTAACAATGACAGGGAGTATTTCGGTATAGTGGTCCTTCAGCTACCCATATTAATTCACCTCCCCTATAGTTTTCTACGTAGCACCAATTTCCTCTTTTAGGACAAATTTGGGTGTAAAAATAAGAAAATTCTCCTCTGAGGTGTGAATATTCTTTTACACCTTAAAATTAGTTTCTGTATCCATCTCTTTATTGAGATAATAACATGAAAAACTATTCACCAAATATTCAGTAGATTCAATGACGGGAACCTCGGAGTTATCAGCCTTAGTAGTCCCACATGATGATGGATTCCGAGGATCCAGACTCCTATCACCCTTATCATTCCCATTAGATATATAATTATGAGACTCAGGGGATATGGTATCATTCCCTTTCCATCTCTTAAAAACTACCACATCATTCCCTTTAAGTTTTAAAAAACTACACACTATGTCACTTTTACATTCATTTATTAAGTGTCCAAAGAAGTTTCATTTGCTACAAAAATTGTTATTCCTCCCATTTTAGATGTCAAGAAGAACGGAATCATCTCATTTTGTGAGTACCACCTCCTCCACCAATGTATTGGACATGTAAACTTCCACCAAGATCCTGGAATAGTTCCCAAATATTAGATTATTAGTTTTTTTATAACCTGATGGGGTTTCCAATAGGGGATTATATGTCCCAGAGGATCCACGGATGCCAGTCTAGCTAGTTGATCATACATTCTAGAATCCAAACTTGAGTGTAGGTATTTATAAAAGTGTCCAGATCAAAGTTCTTATCCCATTCTTGAATTCATAGAAACCAATGATTCAAGGATATTGATCCCAAACCCAAGGTTCTCACTTTGTAATTATAATATGGAAATAAAAAATGGTGATATCCATGTCCCATAGAAATAATTTTCCAATAATCAAAACCCCATACCTCTACAATTTTCTAGGTAAGGCCAAGTAATTTAAAATGCTTTTTCCCCTTTGAAACTAGGACACATGCGATTATGGATTATTTACATAAGCTTACACTTTCTTCAACCACATCCTGATTAGCCCCCCATGGGTAATTCTCCCCTTCTTGATGACAATTCTATGAGGGGGTATATCAAAATAAATAAATGAAATAGAGGAAATTGATTCACCACATTCGTAAAATTCTTTCGTGGAGTAACATGAGTATTATGATCATGTTTCCTCAGATTATGTTGGATCTAAGATGAAAGAGTTCACTATTCCTGACATGTTCATATTGAAGTAGATATCCTGCTATTTTCAAGGTATTTTATTCCTCATAGACATCTAATACATGAGGTTTTGGGTTTTCACCCTTTTCCTCTCACTCCCCTTGACCAGTCATCCTCTAAGTCATAATTGTTTAAGTCATCAACAATTCATCATGATCCATGAGAGCATATCATAATCATATTCCATATGTTTATTTCATACACATAAGTATGAAAATAATATATCAATTCTACTAACTTTGATATTCATCACATAGTAAGCTTGGGATAACCACCCATATACCATCTTGGTTTGGGGTTAACTATTTGTGTACCCACATGGGATTGGGAAAATTTCCCATGTAAAATTTGAGTTTATGATATATAAAACAATACCCAATTAATTGGAATTCTATATAATTTTGATCCCACCCATCACATAATGATACCCATACATAATTATGTCATAATATCATAAAAATATTCATGATTTCATCAAAACATAATTACCACATGGGAAAGAAATTGGGTTCTATAAAAATTCCTTAAAACGTAACTATCATAATATATCCAAAGAATTAAGTTTCTTGGTATCATAATATATCTCAAGTGTAAAATATGGAACATAAAATGATGTTGACATGGATGAGAAATATTTTTTAAAATATTATTGAATAAATAAAATTTAAAAATAAGAATTAATATTACTTCTCATTTAAAAACTAGTATGAATAGTGATTTTTTTAGAAGATATTTGAAAAAATTGTGAAGAATCATCATAAATAATAATGGGCTTGAAATAATTTGTTCACATGGAAAATTCTAAAAAGATTTTTTTTTCACACATTTGAAAAAAATGACTAGTATGAAAAATGTTAAAATATTTCATTATTTTTTTAAGGAAAGTAAAATTAGTATAATATGAATTTAAATAATTATTAAATAAAAGATAAATTCACCCATAAAATTATTCAATGAATATAGACACAGAGGATGAATATTCCTAACCAAAAAGAAGATGTGGTGTCAGTTTCTCTTACAAAAACCACATCATTTAAATTGTTTATTAATAGATATAAAATTGAGATAAGAAAAGTAAAACCCAAATAATAAATATAGAAGAATAATCTAGTTAAGGTTTTAGGGATAAATTTCACCAAATTTTCCAAAGATAGAAATTAATTCACAATAATATTTATTTGAAAATGATATTGGAAAGAAACCCTTACACTTTTCTCTTGAACTTAAATAAATCTCTTTGACATCATATATAATAAACATAAATGAATTATTAAATTATGTCAAAACCTAATTCATATCAATTACTTTTTACATTATTCAATTATATTCTTTCACTACACAAGTTCTAGTTAGTTAATGTTTATTTTCATCATCATATGATAATAATTTTGATTTTTTTCTCCCATATTATTTAATAGAAACCTAAAAATCCATTATTTGATACAGAGTTTATAACTAAAAATATGTAAAAGATATATAAATAATTTAACTATAATTATTTCAGATTCCCCATGTTCACTTAATGGAAACTATGGGAATATATCAAGAGAATATCATGCGTAGTGAACTTGTTTTAGATAATTTGTCGATGTTAAAGGATTACATTATATTGATTGTTAATTTTTTAATGCATTAAAAATCATATTAATAAGAAATTATAAGCCTTTAGGTCATATATATATTTTATCATATATATTTTATGACCATCCATGTAAGGAGGCTATAAAAAACATAACATGTTGCTCCATGGAAGTGGTAGTCCACACATACATATGGAAGAAATTTGCATTTTCCATAGAAATAATCAGGTAGAAATTTATATATATTATCAAACTATATAAAAATTATAAAAATAATATTTACTCATTAAATATCCCATATTAATATCAATTTAATTAATTTAGTAAAAATGTAACATGTTTCCCATAGATGTGGTGGTATTCACATAACAAGAGAAAACATTTCATTTTTCTAATGGTTGGGAGGGAGAGAGATGATCATTGTTCCATTAATATAATTAAGTAAAATTTTAATAATTATAATTTTGTTTTATATTATCATTTTTAAAATACTTTTCAAGGAGGATAAAAGATATATATATATATATATATAAGAGAATGGTAGATGGTGGGTAATATTAACATTGAGAGTTTTAAAATTCTCTTAAAGGATCCTTTGGAAATAGAAGACCTGTGATACCTTTTTGGAACTGGGGAAATAATGTGTAAGAGGCCTACATGGGAGGTAAAATGGGTACATGTAAAAGATAATTTATAATGAGAGTTTTTTATGGAATTGGGCATAATTGAGCTCACATTATAGGTGAGAAATAGGGACTTTGACTTGGAGAAGAATGTGGGGTAGGCGGTAAAAATGGAATTTCATGAGTTATATGATTTAGGTTAGGAATGGTTTTTGAGACATGTGGGTATGGATTTGAAACCTACCAAATGTAATTTAGAAGGTCTATGTCTCATATAAACTCAACCAAACATGAGACATAATACTTATCCATTTTTACCCTTAATAACATTGATTAAAAGTTTACAGTGGTAATTATTTTTTTATTAAAACTATAAGATGATCCCTATAAATAAAATTTGACATGATGATTCCAAATTAAAAATTAATATAATAAAAATTATATAATGAAGTTTATAATTAAAACATAATTCATATATAAATAATGTGCTTTATCGAAAAAATTATTTTTATACATTGATTGTTTTATTTACTATAAACTATTAATTATTTTATTATTAATATATTACTAATAAATTATAATTTTTCATCATATAACCATAACATATTCAGTTTTTTGAAAAAAATATAGATCTTATAAAAATCAAATTATAGAAAAACAAATACCAATTTAAGAATAAAATGATGTTACTAGTTATTAACATATAATAATGGAATTTTTTCAATAATTTATTAATAAAAAAGACCATAATGTTTCTCATGACACATATTTCATAATGAGGTTACCTTTATTTATACCCTATTATTAAATAACTATATAATAATTATTTTTTGTGATTTTTTGTGTTCAGTGTTGTGTGTTAAACAAGTTGCGTAAAGCATTCAATTTATTTAATAAAAATATATCTAAAATATTTAGGGGTTAAACTATGAATATTCAACAGTTATAGATTCATATTGACGATATGTTATAGAGAGGATTTATTATACCTTTTATATCTTCATGGGATTTCCTATTGTTATTCTCCCGGATTCCTGATGGTAGTTAGAAGATAAATATTGATAACCAATGGTTAAATCATGTGATCTTGGAGAATAAGTATCATCTATCAATTATTAATGAAATTTTTTTATTTTTGAAATAATTAAGTTTTTTCTAGGAAATATACTTGAAGTAGATATATCATCAAATGATATTGAAGGGGGAATATTTATATGATTTCATTATGATGTCATAAAAGGTTTTTTAAGTCTATAGTGATTCCCTTAATAGTTTCAAGTGCACCAATAGTGTTTATGGGATTGAGACATTGGGCGTTCGAGCCATGTCTAAAACAATTTCTGTTGATTTTTATTGATAATATTAAGGATTAATTGAAGAATGAGTAATATTGTATTATGAAACATATTTTTTATTAGCTTCTTCAAAAAAACTTTTGAATATAGAAAGTTAATCAGTAGTGTATATTTTGGGTAAACTATGTTTATTTTTTGTGAAAGTTATTTTCCATTGGGGGATAAATCTAGATCTATCTCTCTAAGGTATGTAATTTTTTATTTAGATAGTAATTATATGATGTTTATGTTTGGTATGACTCAGATATGAGAACCATTATTAACAATGAAGAAAAATAGAGAAGCTTTAAATTAGAATAAATAGTGTCAAAAAAATATTTTAATGCCTAAAGAAGCAGTTGAATGATCCCATATAATCCTGTTACCCAAGTAGTCTTACATGATGTTTTTTATATTACATAACATTATGGAATTGGTTATGTATTTATACATGAGAGTGAATTTAAATAACATGGGTTATATTGTTGCAACCACATGAATGAAATTATGAATCCTAGGATATCGAGTAAATGAAAACAACGTTCAGTTTGGATCTGTGAAGCAATTAGAAACAGGTTGAAATCTTTTCCATTTTCACCACCATGAGGGATTTTTGTATCTATTCATACATATATATATATATATATATGAACATACATCAATTTATATGGGTGGGGTCTCTCTAATTGTCTTATATTGATATTTAGTATACTCCATGGAAAGGTAATTTTTATATTGATGTGTTGAAATGAAATACATATAATGATATATCATGGGAATAAACTATTCACTGGAAGATAAGGTAGCAGGTCATGGATTTATATTTAAACTTTTATTAGGTTAGTTGTGTATTTATTTTATATTTGATGGTGATCTGAACTGATTTATTAAAATATGTAAAAGATTATCAACATGTAAATTGTGTGTTAAAATGGGTAAATAGATAGTATTATCAAAATAGAGGCCCTATAAGGATTGGATGGAGGTTAAGTAACTTCAGGTATTGAATCTAGGGAAGTTATAAGTTCCTCAGTGCATTTAAGAATTAAAATTTCCTGAGATCCATAACACACCTTTATAAGTACTTATAGGTGTTGGGAAGATGTATCAATATTTAAATAATTTGAATGTTATCTTAGGAACAAGGGGTCAAAAAAGTGGTTATATATATCATGTTAGTATGTTAAATTTTATCATTTAATTATTTTAGGACTATTTTAACACCTTAATGTTCCACTATGGATGTGAGAGGACATATACACAGACTTTGTGACCAGAATTTCTCGTGTATTTGAAGTGAATTGTTATAATTTGGTTACCAATGATAGATTGATGATTTTATCTTCTTTATTATTGATTACAGAATCATTATGGTTATAATACTTGGTTAATATTCACATATTAGATGTAGTGATGTAAAATTTTGTTTTTAATATGATCATTTCAAATAGTGATACTTACATCACTGATTTGGAATGGATTAATGTATTCTTTTAGTACATGGTTTTTAATCATTAAACATTAACCCAATATTCATGAAAAATTGAGTAGATATTTCAAAATATGGGGAATATGTTAATGGTATATATTTATAAATTTTTATGAATCAAGTGAGGAACACTTATAATTATATAAGTTTACCTATAATAGTAGAAGTCATTCATCTATTAGGATAGAACCATTTGATGTATTGTATTGGTGACTCTTTAGATAACCCACATGTATGGTTAATGTTAGGGAAATGAAAAATTATTGTATTAGGTTGGAAAATGATAAAATTGAGATAGTTTAAATCATTCTAGAGTTGATGAAGACGGCATAGTGAATCAAAAATAATATATTTTGATCATTGGATGACACCATTGGAGTTTGAAAGTATTTTCCATATGATTTGGAAATTTTTATCATGACCTGGATAACCAATATTGTATGAGGTATTAATATTTCTCTAGTTTTCACTGGAAATTTTTAGATATTAGAGATTATGGGTGGATTCTTGTACCACATAGAACTTTCACCAAGACTATAATGAGTTCATGATGTTTTAAATGCATCGTATCATAAAAATATTTTTAGGTTTATTACCATGTGGTTTAATAGAGAGATATTTATTTTATGGATGGTGTGATTTTTTTATATAGTTGATAGCGATTCAATATCAATGATTTAATATTCTCAAGTATGGATTGTTCCTTTTGTGTGTCTTTAATAGATTCATGGTTGATTCGAGTAAAGTAAATAGAATATATATATATATACAAATTTCAATGTCTTGATTTTTTTTTACAACCTTATTGTTTTCAACATGAAGTGGTTTAAATTTAAATTTATAATACGCTTGGTATTGTTGGGGGTGAAAATAAATCGAGAGGAATATAATGTGATTTTTTTGGAAATTTAAGATGATATATTTATTTATTTATAGATATTTAGTTTTTATATTTTTAGAGACAAAAATAATATTATTGGTATCTAGAATATTCATTCGGATTTTTTTTATTTTACCTTTTTATGTTTTATGGGTGTTGGAAAAGTAAGGAGAATCTGTAAAGTGGAATTTTGAGAGAAATTAAACCTATAAAAATATTTATGTCTTATTTTTTAGATAACACATTGTAGTTTGTTATATGTTATAATAGTTGGAGAGGGACATTTTTTTTGGAAGATACAGATATTGGTGAATTCTCTAGTTGAAATAAATTGGGAATTATTTATGTTTTTATAGAAAAATCATGGTTTAGTTAGAAAAATCATGGATTTTAGAATGGTTCAATGTGTATATATTAGATATATAGATATAAAAAACATAAATTTTTTGATTTAAAACATTTTTTAGTGATATATGATTGGATGTTAGATTTATTTGATGGTTTTCATCAGGAAGGGGAATTGTAATGGTTTCATCTCATAATTTAGAGAATATTATAGAAACATGAAAAACTTTAGAGAAGTGTATTGAAATAATATATCATTTATTTAAACCTTAATTATTCATTTTTCATATATATAATAACTAAATTTAATAAACTAATAAATATTCATAATATATAATAAAAAATGTTACTTAAGAATTAATCTGAGATCAGTAAAAAGATCATGTATTTAATGTCAATAAAATGTAGATTTTTTATAACATAAGACTAAAAACATTATAAACTTCTTGAGAAGAAAAATTATTTCTCTTATAGTCTTTTTTTAACCATGCGATAGGTCTTTGGGAAACATGGGAAATAGTTTTGAAGATGCAAATCATCCATCAAAATATTTCTTAATATGAGTAATTGAATAAAAAAATGAATGAATGGAAATTGAAAAATAGATCTAATTATTGTGATGGATTAGTGTGCTCTTTATTTTACCTATTTAACATTATATTGGATCGTGTAGATGGATGTATTATGGGATTTATGATAAAAAATTATTAATTAAGAAATTTAGATTATGATATTGATGAACATTCCTTGAAGGAACTAAAATTTGATATGTTAAAGGATTATGACTTCTCTTTTATGAAAATTTAATGAGTTTTTAAATTTAGTTGAGGTGATAGTGGTTAACTATTTTTTATTATATATATTTAATATAATATAGCATAATTGATGGGATGTGTGTGTAGAGTAGAAATTATGCTCACACAAAATAATGAATTAATTTGAAAATTTGTAATTAAGGTAAATTGTGGGGATGGAAATTAATTTGTCATAATAATATGAATAAAAGTATAAGAAGACATTTTTAATATAATAGGTGTAAAATAGAATAGTATTCTTTTTATGATTACTTATATGGTTTTCATCCCTAAAATATAAACCTTTAATATATTTTTTTATTTTGGGAACATAGATACATATTTTTTTAATGAAATACTAAAAACTATAAAGTAGGAGGGGATTAGGTCATTATGAAGTTGTGGTATATTATATGTGAAATATGGTTTGACTATGGACGATTAATGTTTATTTCCAAATGACATATGGATTTAAAATTATATGGAGTTTGTGTTCATTATTATCATGTTCTAAAATTTCCATTATATATTATGGAGCTATTATTATTCAATATATTTTCTTATTAATAAGATATTGATAGGTATTATATGAACTATAAAAATACTATTTTTCGTAATGATAATAGGTCTTGGTGTGGTTCTACATTTCTTTTTAGTGATTTGGTTTGGTGGATCTGTTATTCCATGGTGAAGTGTGACATGAGGGTTGTATTATTCTAAATAATTTGGAATTTTATTAAATGATAATTTTTTATTGTAGTTATTTTGATATATAGTCTTTATTGTAATATTTGTATAGACCTATCATGGATTTTTTTTAAACTATAGTGGTATATAGTTGTTCTAGTTTGGGTTATCATTTGATTATGGGTTTTTATATATAGATGTGGTGGTTTTGGGTGGAATTTATAGTGATGTGTATGTGGTTACATAGATGTGGTGGACTAGATATGGTGATATAGATGGCGGTGTGAATAGACTGTAGAATAAATTTCCATTTTATGATTTTTTCTCTTGGATAATGTGAAAAATTAGATAATATTTATATCCAATAGGTATTGATAATTTTTGTAACATGTGCGCATTTATGACTCCCCTAAATTTAGTAGTGTATACAAATTATTCACATACAAAGTTATTTCATCTTGTATTATATGGTATTTTCTAGTTGTATGAATCCATCATCCCTATCTTATGTTCTTCCTACCACTCATGTTTATTAAACCCCTTTTAATAATTTTTATCTCATTGATAGACACTTTTGTATTCTTATTACCATGTTTGGCCTAATTGACCATATTTTTTTATATCATTACTCTCTATCATCATCTTTTAAAGTGTTATTCCCTATAATATTCATGATTTTGTTCCTATTAAATATTTTAATCTATTTTAATTATTTTTAATGAAATATATTTATATTTTATTCCAAAATCCTTTGTTATGTTAGTTCAATTTAAAAAATGTGGAAATTGTAGGAACCTAATGAGTATAATTTTATACCTAGCTTCTTATTATTTTTTATGTTTCATATATACAAGATAGTTACTTGGGTTGTTTCAAGTTCAACTTGTTTATGAGTGATGTGATCATGTTGGGAGTTGGAAGAGATTTTTGTGGTATTTATCTTTTGTGTGGATAGATTTATTCCTTGTTTTGTGTGTGAAAAATTCATGTACGTTTCAATTTTTGATGATAGGAATAGTTTTATTCATTCACCATGATTATGGTTGATATAAAAATTAAATAAGGGTAACAACTCTGATAATTGGAAAAAATATACCCTTGGTGAATGTTTCAAACATCTATACCATTAGACGCAGTTTTGGTGGTTCAATATCAATCTCATTGTCATCAAATTTGGAGTATTTTCATTGTTGATAAACAAAACAGTATATAAATCCATAAAAAGTTCAAAACATTAATATTCATGATTTAAATAATATGAAATATTTTTTATTCCATTTTAGAATATATTTTAATAATAATTTTATTCTTTTAATGACTTAAAATCCGATTAAATTTCTCATCAAAATTAATACTCTTAACTTGTTAATATTCTTCCAAATGTAAATAATCTGTGGAATAATTTACTTCATCATTATCATTGAGTTTATTTCTAAAAAACCACTTTGTACAAATCACATTTTTATCTTTGATAAATTATCCAATCTCTTAGGAGTCATTCTATTGAATTTTTTTAATCCATTTATAATTAAAGGTATCCAATCCTTATATTGTAATGTTTTTCCAATACATTTCTTTTGAACAAGTGAATGTAGTTTTGTGTGACTATAATTTATCCATGTCCTTGAATATTAGGCTCCATTACCATTTTTACCAAACTTTTTTTCATGGATAAAATGTTTTTGAATCCTATTATAATTATTTACATTTGGATCCATTCCTTAATCATCAATTTCGATCCTAGTGTCATATTGTGACCCATTAAAATCTATTTCTATAGTCTAGAATGTATCACATGAGTTTTTGAAAACTTTTTATCCCTCTTCAATATATTATATTAACTATGATGATCTTAGTTATGCACCATATTCCTCTAAGAACAATAATCAAATTTTTCCCTGATCCCTCTAGTATTTGTTTTATAACATTAATAACTCTTTCAATTGGGTGTATAACAAACCACACAAATCTATTCTTACATCATATTTAACAAAATATCTTCCTTTTATTTTAATTAGATAGGTCATTTCAAACACTCTCAAACTCTTCATGTTTTAATTATTTTCAAAAAAAATTATAGGTTTGATTAAATTTATCCGTAAATATAACAACAAATTTTCAATTTTTACAATCATTTTTATATCCTTTCATTAAAAAAATTTAATTTATATATCTGATAATCATTATTCTTCACATGTTCATAAAAAATTTATTTCTTCCTCAAATAAATAATTATTTAGGAAGATTTAGGAGAGATATATTGATTCCATATATAATTTTTATCCATATATGCTACAATATATTATATTTTATTATTTATATAAAAGTTCATATAAAAATATATCAATAAAATATTATGTTTTCTTATCAATGTCTATTTAATAACATTTAAACTTTTATTGATCATATGATTTAATTTTCATAAATAAAATATAATTAAAATTAGTATACCCATTAAAAAAATTTATGAATAAATTTTATATATTATTCAAATTTATACATATAGGATCACATTTATTTGATTGTATAGGTTTAATTTGTCTTTGTGTATTGATGATTACTAGTTTGTGCCTTCAGTTTATTGTTTTACATTTTCTAAAACATCAAGATATTTTTTCTATACTAGTTGAGATTCAAAAACATTTTTATGGAATTATGATTGAAATTTCATTTTAAGTTGGTCATTCTAGAATACCCAAGTTCTCTATATCATATCAAATTTAAATTTTTCATTATCAAAAAATAATAATTCTTCTAATCTCTGATTTAAAATAGTTTTAACATTTGTTTATACCTTCTCATTGTAGTGATATCATTTTGAAATAATTTAATGAATTATCATTTTTATGAAATAATATTATTCTCATATTTGTTCCATTAATAAACATGATTATGTTTTATCTTAACCCTATAAAAAATATATTGAAAAGAGATATTATTATCTTTGATTTTAGTACTAACTTTTCCTTTTATGTTCATCAAAATATCATTAAACAATTTTAGGGAACCTATATCAAACATCTTAATTATTTTAAATAAAATTTTATTATAGTCTATTTGTGTTAATAATCCACTATTCATGATCTAATTATTCTCATTCTTTGATTATTTTCAATAAAACTAAAATTCCAATAACTGTTCTCAATCATTCTTCTTATGATATTTCTAGTTTACAAATTTCTTAATTTACTCGGGTAGAATGGTAACACAATTAGTTTTGGTATACCCTTTTTTATTGAAACTTCCCTAAGCTTTATCAAGCATACCAAAATTCATTTACACATTTACTTATAGAATTGGAGGTTATACAGATTTTTTTTTATGATTTATTATTTTCACGACTTCAATTTGATTCCTCATGTTGATTTAGAGAAAGGTATACAAATCCAACATATGTATGAGTTATATCTTCAAAAAACATAAACCCAAAGTCCGCTATAAAATTGAAATATCCTCACATGCTTAAAAGAGAGTTGAAAAAAAATTGTTACTCACATTTTCATAATCTGTATTCTTTACTATTTTTTAAAAAAAACTTTCTTGGAAGAACATACCTTCATAACTCATTTTCCATTAGGATGTGTTTTAAAATATTTATTTAACTTCATCTAAATTATTATTTTTATTAATATCATAATCATAAGATTATAAATATTTAAACTATTTCTTGTAGAAAAATATCTATTCCTCTACACTTTTGAATGTAACTAACATCATTGTTCCATATTTGATAAGATCATATAAGTTTTAATCATTATAATTTTGGATAATCATCAATTTACATTTTATATATTCTATATTGAAATTATTTTTTATAATATCCCCTCAACTTTAGTATATTTCTCTAAATTAAATAACTACTTTTTTACAGAATTTTTATCATTAAATAATTTCACTTCACTTGAGTGAGAATATTATTATCTCATTAGTAAGTGGGTGTTCAGATCATAAATAATCTTTTCTGAGGAATAATGAAAATAAGATCATGTATAATCGTAAATAACACTATTCCCTTATTGGTACTATGTTAAAATCAAATTAGTCAATTGACTTCTTTAAATATGATTTCAGTTTTTAAATCTTATGAATCCTCTTGATACATACCATGAGGTATATTCTTCACACATAAAATTTTCCATATCTTATTCTTCATTATACTCATCACCATTTTTTATTTACTGGGGGAATAATTATAGTATTTAAATTGAGCCATAAAATCCTGATCATATTCACTCCCTATGTTTTAATCTTATAATTAACCTTCTAAATATTTAAATAAATATTTCTTTTTAGACAAAAAATTGATATTATTTGAAAATTTAGAGATCTTTTGTTTTAACTTATAGAAATTTCATACACTGAAATAATTAAACACATTGTTTTTGTTCATCTTTTCTGATTTTTTGGGTTGATCATCATACTCCTCATGAGTTTTCTCTAGAAAATATAATGAAAAATATCCAACATTCACAAAATTTAAATATCTAAATTAATTATTTCCCTTGAAAATAACATTAACTTTTTATAAACCCTTAGATATAAATGGAATAAACTATATTTTAATCATTTTCTTCCTCTTCGTTCTCAAATCCTTCATTTTTATTAATTGATCCACAAGTATTTGATTCCATTTAATATAATTAATTTAAATATTATTCCATTATTTATCAAAAAAAGGACTCTTAAAATATCTAAACAATCAATATAATGCCCAATTTTCCAATCTTGAATTCATCTATGTATTTTTCTTCATGAGATAAAATTTTTACAAAAAATATTTATGTAATAATTTTCATCAATATCTTCATGAATGTTTTATATTTAAGAGTCTCTATTAGGATTTTCTAGTTTCAAATCATTTAAATCTCATTTATGGAAAATAATTTCACCAAAAAAATTCAGTTGTAGGATGTTTTTATTGGAATGTAGATAGTGGAAATTAAACCAGTGGAATCAACACCTATGGATGTTCAAATATTTTGATGGAGTCTCAAAGGTATGAAATTTTAAATAACTCTCTAGAAGGATTTATCTGAAAAAAATACTCTGTAAGTTTACTAGGTAAACTGTTTTAGGTCAAAATTTTCACTATGAATCAATAATTACATTCCATATGGAGGATATCCATGAATTGAAGAAGTTATTGTCACTTGTGCAACTTCCTGAGTTTCTTATAAGTGGAAGTGTTGATCAAAGGAAAAAATGAAGTACAATATATGATGATTAGGAACAGTGTATGTGAAAAGTAAATAGTGAATCAGAAGTATTGTAGTGTGTTAATCTCTATATAAGGAATTATAACTGGTCGATTTTTCAGTTTCAATAAATATTTATACTTCTAGTAATATATGAAAGTCCAAGTGGTTACTACTATACATGAAGAAATTATTTTCCATATAAAAATAATCTCTTGTGTTAAATTATTAATTTATATAATTAGGTTGCATCTATTTCCATTAATTCGTATATTTTTGTGTTTCTTCTAAGTTGTGAGAAAGGTTTCATTTCTATGGTTGGTGGGGTACCTTGGCAACCTACTCCCAGTATACCTAGTCGAGGAAAGGGGAAACTCTAGAGTTTGGGTTTTCCACTATGTAGATCATGCACAAAAACATATAGTGGTTTTATCTTCTAAAATTATGGTTCTATTTTTCTTTATCAGTTGATCAAAGTTTCTTAGTTTCCCAAACAAGTTGTATTAGAGGCAGTTTGGTGCTGAGTCATCAAACGAATAGCAACTTGGGAAGGTAATCTGATAAATGAAATTTCCAAATAAATAAATTTATACAACATATTTTGGATTATAGAAGATGTAAATTGAAGATTACCTCCCTAAAAATAATTATAAATATCATTTAAATGTGGTAATATTGAAATATTAGATAAGGATTAATTGGAAAATCTATACAGAAATGGATTGGTGCTAGTGATAATGTATCAATAAGGAAATTTTTCTTTTATTATTTAGAAGAAGAAAACTGTAGTGTACATGACAAAGGAATTACCATATATTTTTTAGAATCCTATGTCACATAACAATGTTTTTTTGTTTTTATAGTTTTTCATATTAATATTGGTTGAATAGAGACCTATAGAATATCATATGAATGAATGTATTATGTTTTGGGATGAGATATAAGTGGGTAAGGTTACTTTCTATTATGATGTATGGGTATTTCTATTGTTTTATTGAATACTGGAAATCAAGGATGTTATGGTTTCTATCGTTAGTAACATCAACAAAAAATAGGGTTTGTGCTTGATGATATCATGAGTTTTTATCAGAACAAAGAGATCATGTGACATTCCTCCATATCCTCATTGGATTGAGAAGGTTGGATGGTGTTACTAGGCCTTAATATATATCCCCAAGGAACCAATGGCTGGAAATAAATGCTGAAGGGCTATAATACATGTGGGGGGTGATTTTCTCTTTAGGAATAAACCAACTTACCCAAAAAATTAAAACAAAACAAACCAATTAATGATGCATGATAACTGAGAAATACAACCAAAAATTTCATTTTATCAAAAAAAAATTAGGAACCAAGTACCACATTAGAAGACTACAATATATAATTTAATAGTGGAATACAAACTAATAAAACTCCAAGATAGCCCGAAGACTCAAATCTCCACATTCTTCCTACTCCGAATCCACCAAAAAACCCACATATCATGAGGTAGTTAAAAATACATGTGATACTTTACCTTTTCCCAAGTCCTGGTAGATGAAATCTAAAAAGTCCCTGATGTTCCAGAGTAGGGATTAGCACTAAAACTCAGTAGGTTTTCCCCCAATGAATTCCCTACTCACGCCACTACAATAGGAGAGTTAAAAACATTTATATAAAACATTTTATATAGAATGATTACAAAAATAGATTACAAAAAAATGTAAAAAACTTTTCAATCAGTTCATCACAAAAAATAAATAGGTTCTTTGTCAACTAATTTTCTTGAAAAAACTATTTTGAAGAAAAACAACCAAACAATGCCTTAAAATCATTTCACAAGTTTCATTTTTCAATAACATTTCATTCCCCATCTCTGAAATAAAAACCTTGCATGCATCATTATGAATGTTTCATACACATGAGTGTTTTCTCTTCAATCTACCATATCGTCACAAGGTAATCATTTCATATATTCCATTACACGTTTTCCACTAAGAACAAGGTAATATTTCAACCAAGCCTCATAAATGAAACATGAAAACCCATAAAAATTATGCCAAAAAATATTTCAACACCATAATGCCACAACCATTTCAATAAAACACCCTTCTTATTGAAACCCCTTTTTCGAACAAGACATTTCAAAAATCAAGAAAATCCATATTTCAAAACTTCTACTTTAAAATTATGAAAACTAAATCACTTTGAACATTAAATCAACACAATTCCACAATTTCAACGAAAACTATAAATCATAACTAAAGAATATTTATAACATGCTTAAATGAAGATGTCATAACCAATTATGATAAAATAAAACAATTTGAAACTAAGACAATCAATTCTAGTTAGAGGAGTCAAGAGTGAATCCACCTACCTTGTGAGTTTTGGATAAAATGATAAATGAATTAATTACACCAATGAAATCAGGTTAAATATCCACGAAACTTACTTAGATCTCTTACCCTATAATAAAAAACTAAAATATAAACTTATTTTCCATCCACAACCTTAGATCTACCCACAATGTGTCTATATCTAAGAAACCAGGAGAAGAGGAGAAGTTGATCTAAGAAACACAATAAGAACGAGGAAGAATGAACATACACTACGATGAATCAGCTTCTAATCACCAAGTGAAGTCATAAAATTGCCTCCATATTTATGGGAAAAACATCCTTGACCTTTGGGAAAGAAAAATCCCATGTTAGTTCCGCATAGGATGAAAAAAAATAGGTTAAAGGAATGAACATGTTAAATCAACATTTTAAGGAGGTTGTTTTGACTTGTGAATTATTTAGTCGCATGTCTAGGTAGAATGTGCATTAGCCACTTCCTTAAGGATTACTCTTCACATGGTCTCCTTGCACAGTCTCCATAACGATGTTCCAACCATGTCAAATACACTCCCTCAAAAGAGACAAGCCACGTGGTTTCTACCAGGATATCACATGGTTTGGAAAAACCATGTGCCGCCCCTGCACCATCCCTTTATCCCCAAAAACACAAATAAAGATCTCTAAACTCTCCGAAATTTCTCTCTTATATATTATAAACATCATAATCATAATGAAAGAGTTACTTACAATAATCATAGGGTTCTACATTCTCCTCATCATTGGTATTTATGTCCCTAGAAAGTAAATTGGAACCACCGCCCTAAAAGAGTTTTGGCCATTGATCTTTCATTTATTTATCATGTTCCCAAGTGTCTTCCTAAATCTGACCACGTTGTAATAAGACCTTCACCAGACCAATGATTTTTCCATAAAATACTTTCCCTTACCTATCCAAAATCCTAACAAGGATATGTACCAAAAAGGAATCTGGTTTTAGGTCGACGTGATCACATCTGATCACATTGTCCATATCAGGTTGTTACCTTTTCCAATGTGATACGTTGAACACATTATACACTACACTAAATCATGGTGGTAATACAAACCGATATGGAACCTCTTCAAGCAGTTCCAGTATCCCGAAAGGGCCTATGTATCAAGGATATATCATTAACTACTTCCAAAACCGATGATTACCAAGCCTTGGGTGAACTAATTAAGAACAAATGATCACCCACTGCGATTGAAAAAGACCATCAAGAATGATCGGTATATGATTTCTGAAAAATGTGATCCTTGTCCATCCTTCTTATGATCAACAGAATATGTTCCATTATTTCCTAGACGAGGCTCAACCCAACTAGTGATGTTTCAGAAGTTTCCACCCAAAAAAGTGGAAAATGAAAGGGACTCCCATACAATGAATCAAAAAGAGCCATATATGTCGAGGACTAGTAGCTTTTATTTTATGAGGACTCCACCAATTTTAAATGATCTTACCATGAGAAACAAAAATACATTACACAAGCATGTTGCATGTCTTCCTAAGTTTGTATATTCCCATTAGGTTTCTCATCCTTGTGAGGATGATATGCCATACTCATAGTCAACTATGTCCTAAGGGATTTCAGTAATGATTTCCAGAAATGATATGGGAACCTTGGATCCCTATTGGATATGATTAAAATTTGGTATTCCATATCTCTTTACCAATTATTGGATATATATTTTGGATAGATCCTACGCTGTATGAGTTTCATGAAGAAGGATTAAATGGGATTACTTTGTGAGCTGATAAACTATCACCCATAAGACATCATGCTTTTGGGCCATTATTGGGAGACCTGTGAAAAAAATATCACTAAATTCTCCCATTACTACACTATGATGGGTAATTCATGAAACATACATTATTTCCACTGATTATCTTCCTAAATATGCTGAAAATTTAAGCATCTAGAAACAAACTCAACCGTCATAGATTTCATACCATTCCACAAAAACTGTGATTTTAAAGCCATATACATCTTCTATATTCCAAGATGAAAAAATATTATCTAATTGTGTTATGCATGAATAATTTGTTCTTGAAATGACATATGTACAACTATCCAATCTCTAAACCACAAAAATAAACTCTCATCCAGGTTCTGGCCCTCTATGGTCTCCCAACAATTGAGTTTTGAACTCATTGCAACACATTTTTCATTGGATGTTGTTACCTCTTTAACAATCTTAATCAAATCAGGAATAAGAATAAATGAAATGAAAACAGAAACATCACCTTGGTCTTCACAATCCACAAGCATGTTAGCTAGGATCGACATCATCTGCCACTCATCATAAGATTCTTTCACCAACTAAGCATACGACTTTATTCTTAATGTATCTACCACTAGGTTTCCTTTACCCAGTGTGTACATCTAGTAAAATTTGAACATCTGGAGATACTTCATCCATATTATTTACCTCAAATTCAAATCCCATTGTGAGAAAATATGAATCAATCTCTTATGATTTATGAACATAGTAAATTTATCACCAAATAAATAGTGTCTCCATGTTTTCAAGCCATGGAGAATAGCAGCTAACTCAAAATCATGTATTGCGAAATTCTCCCCATGCACTATTAAATTCATTGAGCCATAAGCCACAAAATGATCTCCCTGTATGAGAACACACCCTAACCTAGATCCCAAAGGATTGTTGTAATTATTCAATACATTGAAATTATTCAATACATTGAAATGGAACATTCTTCTTTTTCAAATATATCATAGGTAAATACAATAGTGAAAATTCATGCACAAAGTATTATTAATAACCAAACAGACCAAGAAAACTTTGTACCTAAAATACTTTCTTCAATGGTTTCCAAGAGATAATAGCTTCTATCTTCTCAAGATCAACAAAAGAAAATTTTTCAGAAATTATATTGCCAAGAAAGCATAACTCTTGTATCCAGAAATCACACTTTGATAAGTTGGCATAAAAATAATGATGTCTCAAGATTTCGAAACACTATCATCAAGTGTTGTTCATGGTCTTATATTTTCCTTGAATGCACTAATATGTCATCCATAAACACCCAAATAAATAAATCCACATATCTCTAAAATATCCAATTCATTAATTCTATAAATATTGTTCGTGAATTCTTAAGATAGAAAGTCATTATCAGATATTAATAATAGCCATATCTGATTCTCAAATCTGTTTTCAGAATATCTTCATTCTGTACTCGTAATTGGTGATATCCTTATTGTAATTCAAATTTAGAGAACCATTGAACTCTCCTCAATTAATAGAATATATCATCAATGTGGAAGTGGATTCCGATTCTTTTTTTAACTTGGTTCACTTTATGACTACTAAAGCACATCTGTAGAGTTTCATCTACTTTTTTATGAACAGAACCAGAGCTTCTCATAGAGATGTTCTCAGCTAAATTAAACCTTTACTTTCTTGATTTTACTATTTCACTTTCATCTACCTTAATTCTATTGGTTTCATTCAATAAGAAGTAAGTGAGATAGTAATGGTCCTTGGGAGGAGATCAATTAAAAACTCCACTTCTCTTATGGGTGGAAACCCAAGGAATTGTTTTGGAAATAACATCTAGAAATTGATCCATGACTCCTGGAAAACTGTTACCCTCAATCTATTCCATAGATTCCAAAGTTAATACCTTCAACTGGTAAGATATTTTTTCCACTTCAAATGCCATTAATCCCATTTCACTTGTCTATATAACCCTTTCTCAATTGAGGAGATACTCAATTCCATCCTCAGTTGTGAAACTAACTATTCTTCTATAACAATAAATGTGATACTTTCATGTTGTAAACCAATCCTTACCCAGGAGTACATTATAGACATCCATCACCAAGAAGTCATATTTTAGTTTAGTTACATCAACAGTTATAAAACATGATCCGAATAGAAAGTCTTGATATTATATTTGACTAATATGTGTTTAAATGTTTGCACAGGAGGCATCATATCAAATTTTAAACTTACTAAATCAATAGCATGATAAGAAATGAAGGAATATTATTCAGCATTATCAAATAGAACTTGCATAAGGGTAGATTTTAAAATAATCATAACTCTCACTATTGATTGTTCATCCTGATCTTCTATAATTGTCTTCTCATATCGATATAATAACTTCATCATTACACCTTATTATCTGGTGAATTATTGATATTTCCCTTACTGAGGAGTCATGGTATTATGAGAATCACTAGGGATAGCACTACTTTGTTCACAAGACTGATTCTGATGTCCTCACTTTGTCGAAGCATATAATTCTTGTTACTCTAGAGAAGTGTCTCGAGAACCTGATCTCATAGCACAAATATGATATCTCTTTAGATGTCCCATATTTTTTCAATTATGGAATTTTATTATTGGATATGTACACTCTCGCTTCATGTGGTTGAAGGAATAACATTGAAAACATCCTGATTTTGTCATGGGTCTCGGAGGAAGATTCACAGATCCAGCTATCTGATTCTGATTCCCACTCAGCACTTATAAGTAGGTGTCCCTCTTTTGCTTGCTTCTAGCGTTATAGTTTCCAAAATTATCCATGGGTATCAACATTATTCCTCCTCACATGGATCCTGAGATGCCTTGTTTGGCCTCTTTTTCACTATTGACAATCTCCATATAGTCTATAATACATTGCACAACAATATTCGAGAGAATATCCTACCATAGTCCTGATTTGAAAATGTGTGCCTTCAAGAATGCACTTGAAGAAACCTCGAGTGGAAATTAGTCTAAATTCATTAATGTTTTCACATACTCGTTGAAAAGAGATTTGCATACATTAGGCTGAAGAAGTTTTTCATTCTCTAAATCTTGAATGTATGATGATATAATTTTATATTGAACAATTCCTCCAAATCCTCCCAAGAAAGGCCATGATCCACTTTATCCTACACCACTAATTCCCACCACTAGCGGGAAATATTCTCCAGCATATACGTTGTTAGATTCTTGTTTATCTCTATTGTTCTATCGATGAAATCAACTATACGATTCATCTTGTTCATCCCTTCTTTTGCTCTTTCCATTTCATTGTCACCCCAAAAGATGGGTGGATTCTGTTTCTAGAACTAGATGGAATGATCTACGTGTCTTGGATCATCCCCCTAGTTCCCAGTATCCACAACATGAAATGATTGGATAATACACTAAACTAGATGTTGGTTCACCACTGGTTTAGGTGAAACCACATTCTATGAAACTTCCTTAAATTGGTTTTGATGATTCCTAACAAGTTCCATTTTCTTAACAAACATAGGCGTCATAAGTCACACTCTCTAACAATTAAAGGATTATAATTTCAAATTATATCACATAAACTATCACAAAATTACTATCCAAAATCAACCATAATCACATTAAACCATTTTTAAAAATGTTCAATTAGATTTTGAAAATAAAAACATTTCCAAGATACTAAAACCATGCTCTTTTCAAATTCATTCATTTGAAAAATAGTTTGATAATTTCCAAAAATCAACACTTTCAAACAAAACATAAATCATTAATTAAAATGATGTATGCACTCATAGTGTGATATCACTCCTCTAATTCATGTAATTATCATCTCATTGGATAAACCAATGATAATGAGATTTCAAAATCCTATAAGTGTCTCCAAAACACTTATGTTCCCAACTCTCTGGTTACTTTAAGTTCACCAAAAAAAAATGTTAGCTATATATTTCTATTCTCTACATTTCAAATCCCAACAATCATACTCCTTTATAAGATTCCAAGACAATAAATAGGAAACAATAAATTCAACTCCAAGATGAATAGAAATGATGACTACAAGCTCCCTAAAGAAAGGAAAAAGTTGATATCATTTATTTCAAACTGCTTATTAGACCGAACAAAACTGACACCATTTGTGACATCCCTCCTCCTCATTGGATTTAGAAGGTGAGGGGGTGTTACAAGGCCTTAAGTGACAACCCCAAGGCTCCAAATCTCCACATTTTCCCTACCCTAACACCACCAAACATCCCTTTTATGATGAAGTGGTGATAAAAAAGTGAAACATTACCTTTAAACATGTCATGATATGCGACATATGCAAAATAAAAAAAGTTACAATATAGGGGTGAGTACTAAACCTTAGTATGTCTTCTCTAATGACTTCCCTACGCACACCACTAGGATAAAAGAGTTAGAAAAATTTATATGAAATGGTGTATATAGAAAAATTATCAAAATAGTTTATAACCAAATATAAAAAAATTCTAAATCAATTCATCTATAAAAATAAACAAGTGCAATATCAACATATTTTCCAACAAGATATTTTTTTATGAAAAGAAACAAAACAATTCCTTAAAATAATTTCACAAGTTTATGTTTTAAATACCATTCAATTCCCCATCTCCATAATACCAACCATGAATGCATCATTTTGACTATTCCATACTCCTAAGAAGTCTCTAATTGATCTACAATTTCACTATAAGGTAATCATTTCCCATGTTCCATTGCACCTTTATCACCGATAACAGGTTCATATTTCAACCAAACCTCATAAATTCAATATGAACACTGTTTCGGTGCGGATGTGCGTCGGGTTACGCTGTTCCGCCAGGACGCGTTCGCGCGTGCACCCGTCAACCCGAGGGGATGGGCGCGCGGCTTGTGGTCCCGCAGTCCCGCTTTCCAAGGGCGGGCGGCATCCGTCCCTTATTCAGGGGCGTCTGCTCCTTGATCGAAACCGGGATGATGGGATGTCGGCTTCTCCTTCCTTGGACGTCTCCTCGGAACTTGTCGCCTAATCCGGGTCTCCCTCATAGACTTAAGAATGTTCGTGAATCTCGTTCCCGGCGCCATATCTTCATGGACACCGGTTAATTACGCTGCTTCCGCCCGGACGTTCCAAGGAGTCTGGGCGGGGCAGCAACCTGCGGTGAGAAGGCCGGGTGGCTCTGGGTGCTGGGGGCGTGTCGTAACACTGCGGCTCTGCACGTCTGTCTTCCGTCCCTAATAGGGCTTCTCGAAGGCACGATGGCCTGAGGCATCCCGTACTAGGTGCGGGGAACTGTGTCACCTGAGGTTTTCCTCAGCTTCCCGTGTTTAACACGGGGTATGCCGCGAGTTTAACGTCCAGCGGGGACGGCATCGGACCGATCAACACGAAAAGTGGATCAGATGACAGAACCCCTTGCGGGGAACCTCCGACGCTGGGGCCAGCACATGGGCGGCTTCCCAAGTAACGTGGAGTGAAGTGAAGTGGCATGACCCCACCGGGATGTGGCGGCCCGGGTAAGGATCAGGGTGGATGATGGAGTAAAGAGCTTGGACCCCAGAGGGGCTTCCTACGTACCGCGCGTTAACACGGATCAAAGTCAACGTAGTTCGGGCATACAGTTTAACGTCATGCTGGACGTCGGCAAGCCGACTCACGAAGAGGTCGAGGCCGCCGGGCGGAGGATTGAACCGAACCACCTCGCACGGAGGGGGATGGAACGGCCGGGTGGATCACAGTTTCACGTCATGCTGGACGATAAAAGGGGAAATGGAAAAGGGGGGCTGTGGGGAGGCACCGTGGAGATACACACGGGCAGTCTCCCACAGGGGCGGATTCATAGGTGAATCAACGCAAGCGTGAACCCTGGAGGGGTCCACTGATGGACGAACCGACGTAAATACGACCGGGACGACCAGGTGGTGGGCTTGAACCTCGGGGAGGCTTCCTACGTACCCTGTATAGGAGACAGGGATCAAAGTCCACGTAGTTCATTCTGTCAGGACTTACGCACTTGAGGCAGCCCGGATACTGCAAAACTCAGTTGGAAGGGACTTGGACCGAAAGCAAAAGACACCTCGATCCCAGTCAGACCCTCTACTGGCTTCGGCAGTGGGGAGGTGCAATGGAGATACACATGTGCAGCCTCCCACGAGAAACTAGGGGTTTGTAATACCCTGCCCCCGTAGGGAAAAGCCACTCCCATTAAATCGTCCCAAAAGGGGGACAATCCCGACATCCCTGTAGAGACGAGCGGGTGGGGGCCACGTCCAAACCGGGGGAGACCCTGCGTGCGGAGCACGGGATCAGGTTGCGGACGGTTTAGCGTCTTGCCAGACGAAGTACAGTTTAACGTCATGTGTTGAGGACGAGGCACTTGGCAGTTTAACGTCTTGCAGCACGGACGATGGGGGCTAGGCAGTTTAATGTCGTGCAGCTTGGACGGGTGTGCAGTTTAACGTCATGCTGGGCATAGGTTGCCGGACGAAGCACTTGGCAGTTTAACGTCTTGCAGCGCGGACGATGTACAGTTTAACGTCGTGCAGGACGTATATGCAGTTTAACGTCATGCTGGACGAGTATGCAGTTTAACGTCATGCTGGACATAGGTGCGTGTCACTTCGCGCAAGCCTGGAGGGCCGCACTGGAAGACAACGCACGGTGCGGGCACCCGGGATGAGAATCATCGGGTGCCACACAGGCGGGTAACCTTAGGAGGTCAACGGGGACGACCCTGGCAGATTGCGCGCAAAAAGGAAGCTTTGCGCGCAATACTGCGGGCCGGCGCGCAATCGGGGCGGCTGGCGCGCAATTGGGCCAGCGCCTTGCGCGCGGATGCTTGAGATTGCTCACACCGGGCTTCGGATAGCGCGCGGGGGCAACGGCTCATTCTTTAACGAATGGCCACTTGAAAGAAGGGGGGGTGCGCGCAATCAGGCCGGATTGCGCGCACCCCGGGGGCAATTGCGCGCAAGCGGGTTCTTTTGCGCGCAAAGGCCTTAGGGTGAGTTTTTATTCAAATGAAAGGAGCCAGCGGGGATTGCGCGCGAAGGCGGACCCCGAGGCTTTCTTGCGCGAAAGAAAGGAGGTTACCTGAAGTTCGTCATTGCGCGCGGAAGGGGTTGAATTGCGCGCACGGGAGACGTTTCGACTTCCAGCAACCTTTGAAACGTTGGGGGTCGCCTTGTATTTATAGGCAACCCCGGGCGCGGAATCCAAGGCGCGAGCGCGAAATTCTTCTCGCGGGCGCGGAATAGGGCGCGGCGCGCAAGGGAGTCGCGCGAACCCGCGGCGCGCAAAATTGCGCGCCGGACCGGCGCATTGCGCGCATCCCGGGGGGTTTGCGCGCGGAACATCACCTTTGCGCGCGGGCCTCTGAAATTCCGCGCAAGGCCTCCGGGCCCTCCGAAACGTTCTTCCGACTCCAAATATCACTTCACTTTCCGCATCCGGAGCTTCGTTTGGGAACAACGGACTTTTCCGGCGTCTACAAAAGCCCCCCCTCGGAATCTGATCGGCGAGAGGTCACAACGATCGGGTTCCGAGGGAGACGCCGGAATGCCGAAGTCCTGGGCGGCGCGGGACTTTTGGCTTAACGTGCTCAACCACAATTCATTGTCTTGCGGGAGTGTTAACCAAGCATCAGGCATCCATAATTGGGCCTGGGTTTCTGGAGAAAAGAGGGAGGTCATTCCTAGGAAAGGAGACCTCAGACCTAACCAATGTATCATCCCCCAACTTGTTCCAACACACGAGCGGGACAACGCTAGGGGCGTTGAGATTTTATCCGAACATAGGGAAATGAGAAAAGGTGAATCGCGTGTCCCGAATCCAGACATCCACAACGATCGGCCTTCCAGGAAATGCCCAAGACGGTAGGCGGACAGTGGATCGACCATAACAACTGCAATAGACGGACCGAAAAAGGCCATCATTCATATTGCAGGAGGCGGACCACATGTCATAATGAATACCGCTTTGGGGTTCCTTCAGACACAAGGGTGGAAAATCCAGATCAACAGGGCATGCGAAGCGTGGGGCGAAGTGACGATTTGTTCGGACAGAATCCAACGCTCTCAAAATTGCGCCACCGTGGGGAAAGCGTATTGGGCGGATGCACTAATCTGGCCGTGAGTCACCTCAATTCTCAGACAGCACCTCTCTGACGAGGAAACTGTCGCTTCCCATCATTGCGATGGGGCATCCCGAGCTGAATCGGGGAGAATATCACAACTGCACCACTCTACCCGAAGTCAGGCCAGACGGCCGGCGACGAGGAGGGGCGGGACTTATCGATCCCTGAGGCTGGACCCGAGTCGAAATGCCCGGGCGTTCCTACGTACTCCATCAGGCTGGAGATCAAGCCACACGTAGTTCTGTGAGTGCAGTTTAACGTCATGCAGGACGTAGGACCCCATTTGGGGTAGATCTTAGTTTAAGGTCTTAGAGCTCGGACCATAAGGGCTGGATCTTAGTTTAAGGTCTTAGAGCTCGGACCATAAAGGTGGAGGATCTTAGTTTAAGGTCTTAGAGCTCGGACCATAAGGGCTAGAGGATCTTAGTTTAAGGTCTTAGAGCTCGGACCATAAGGGCTAGATCTTAGTTTAAGGTCTTAGAGCTCGGACCAGAAGGGGAGATCTTAGTTTAAGGTCTTAGAGCTCGGACCATAAAGGGGGGATCTTAGTTTAAGGTCTTAGAGCTCGGACCATAAGGGGAGATCTTAGTTTAAGGTCTTAGAGCTCGGACCAGAAGGGGAGATCTTAGTTTAAGGTCTTAGAGCTCGGACCATAAAGGGGGGATCTTAGTTTAAGGTCTTAGAGCTCGGACCATAAGGGGAGATCTTAGTTTAAGGTCTTAGAGCTCGGACCATAAAGGGGGGATCTTAGTTTAAGGTCTTAGAGCTCGGACCATAAGGGCTCAAAGCACGCCACATCGTGGTCATATCCCCTGGATATGCGAAGATGCACTGAGGGATAGTGTCAAGAGTGTCGAGGTTTCGCCTGGTCAGAATGGGAGGTGGAAAATGTGAATCATGCGGCCATTCACTCGAGGACCGGGAGCACCGGCGTGACGATATGAGAATACTGCCGACCGTGGCGGAAAAGCAGCATCAACATCGCACCAACCGTTGGTGGAATGAGGCAGCAAACGAGCATCGACCGCTCAATCGCAGGATTTATATCGATTTGCTGCCCGAGGCCATTGGGGGTACCGGCCCGAGTCGGTGGGAGAGCACTGAGGCATTGTGTCCGAACCGTTCACGGGGGCTCCACCCAGGGCGTAGATGATGGGTCCGAATGAAAGGGAGCACGAAGCCTGAAAAGTGGAGGAAACCTGACCAAGCGGATCCTGACCCTCCTGGCAATAAACCAGAGTACTCTTGACACCGGTGGACCACGGCAAGGGGTCGGGGAACACGCCTTGAGGGTGACCTGAAGGCGGCGGATTCCCCAGAGAAGGGGGAATCTCTAAGAGGTGGGGGGCTGGACCCGAAGTTTCAAACATCCGGGCGTTCCTACGTATCCCATAAGGATGGGAATCAAGCCGCACGTAGTTCTTGAAGCGCGGTGCAACACAATCGGGCACCAGCGCGGGGAAGAGTGCGGGTCTGACCCTCGCACACAAAAGGAGCGGCATTTGATATTTCTTGTTTGTCCTTAAAGATGAATGGTTTTTCTTTGTGCGGCGACATGCCCGTGATTGAGAAATCTCTGGCGTCGCCACAATAATCAAGCCATGGAAGGCATTGATGAATGGCGTGGTCATTAACCAGCGCCCAACATGAGTGTCCCCTGAGGAGGACATCACGATGCAGTGCCGTTTCTCGTCGGGCGGCCAAGACGATCACAGTTTACGGTCGTGTGGTAGGACCAGACAACACAGTTTAAGGTCGTGTGGTTCGGACCATGGAGGAACCCGCTTATCGCGGTA
Source organism: Viscum album (assembly GCA_963277665.1). NCBI lineage: Eukaryota > Viridiplantae > Streptophyta > Magnoliopsida > Santalales > Viscaceae > Viscum > Viscum album. Next base: position 359,787,226 of record OY728121.1, read on the forward strand.
CGGCGGACACGGCGGAGGTGGGAACATACCCAGCCCTGCGGTCACGCACGATTCCAGGAAAAGAGTCTTGGGATAGGGGTCTGCGTATGTCCATCACCCGAGGGGCAGAGATGCTAGCCTCCAGATATACTGGGCCCAGAACGCAATTGTTCGGGCGACTCCCTCCTCCTTATGGGGACGAGGGTCCAGCTACGCATGGCCCTTAGGGAGGATATCTGCATATATCCTCGGTGCTCAGATCATGGGAGCCTCGAACGACATCATTACCCTGGTTGGTCTGCCTAACGTGTAGAGGCGTACCGGAGGTCGGTATGAAGAGAGTGTCAAGATCCCACTACAACGCACAAAGGCGGAGTGTGATGAGGACTGTGCAACCAATGTTCAGAGCCCGAGAGAGCTGACATGGCGATCAAGGACGTTGCTGACGCATTCGCAACACAACATCCGATCGCGTCAGCCTAAGACGGGGCAAGCAAACGAGCATCAACCGCTCAATCGCAGGATTCATATCGATTTGCAGCCCAAGACCCACCGGTAAATCGACCCGGAGCGGTGGGAGAGCACTGAGGCATCGTACCCAAACCGCTAACGAGGATCCCTTTGAGTGAAGGCTCGAACAAGAGGAAGCGCGAGGCCTGACAAGCAACACAGGACTTGTCGGGATTGAATCTGACACTACGAGTCATAGACCGAAGCACCCCAAAACATGTTAACAGATCTCCGGAAAGGGTCGGAGGACTCACCCCGAGAGCAACCGAAGGGGGGCAGATCCCCGCGATCAACCAAGAGACGGGGCTGGACCTGAGACACAAGCGTCCAGGCGGTCCTACGTATCCCATAAGGATGGGAATCAAGCCATACGTAGTTCTGGAAAGGCAGTTTAACGTCATGCAGGACGATGAGGGGTGTGAGGTAGTCCCACACACGGGGGAGGCGTACGGCGCGGCCAGTAGACCGACGCGAATGAGGACATAATCCCCCGCTCACGCGATACGCCTCGCACAAAAAGGAGGGGAACTGGGGCCAGAGGCCCAACGCGGGATAGAGATTCCCGGGAAATGGGGCTGGGCCTGAAACATGAATGTCCAGGCGGTCCTACGTATCCCACAAGGATGGGAATCAAGCCATACGTAGTTCTTGAAGTGCGGTTTAACGTCATGCAGGACGATGAGGAAAAAAAAGAAGGGGGGAGCAGAAGGCATCCCCAAACGTGGAGGGGGGCGTACAGCGTGACGAACAAACCGACGTGAATGAGGGCATAGCCCCGCACTCACACCATACGCCGCACACCCCGGGGCAACTGGGCCAAGGGCCCGAGATGGGATGGAAATTCCCGAAGGATGGGGCTGGGCCTGAAGCACGAGGGTTCAGGCGGTCCTACGTATCCCATAAGGATGGGAATCAAGCCGCACGTAGTTCTCGAGTGGCAGTTTTACGTCATGCAGGACGAATGCTGAACAGTTTAACGTCTTGTAGCTCGGACGTAGTGCAGTTTAGCGTCATGCGGGACGAAGCACTTGGCAGTTTAACGTCTTGCAGCGCGGACGAATGCTGAACAGTTTAATGTCTTGTAGCCTGGACGAATGCAGTTTAACGTCGTGCAGGACGTGGTGACACTCAGGCAAAGTATTGCTTGAGGAACCTAGCGTTGGTGGGAGGAGTGACACGCTCACCATCCATAATCGCTAGGGAGTACGCGCCATTGGGATAGACCTTGTGGACAACAAAAGGTCCCTCCCACTTGGGCTCCAACTTGGGCGGCTTCCTGCCGGGGATCATTGGTGCTCTTAGGGCTAGCACTAGATCACCCTGCAGGAAGGAGCGGAGGCGAACCTTCTTATTGAAAGCTCGAGCCATCCTGCTTTGGTGCCTCTCCAAGTTGTGCAAAGCGCGAAGTCTATTCTCATCCAATGCTTCCAACTCGACTAGACGGGCTTCAGCAACTCTGTCCGGCGCTTGCTGGTCGTAGACCGCAGTGCGCAAGGACGGTAACTGGATCTCGATGGGCAGGACGGCCTCAGCTCCATACACCAGGGAATAAGGGGTCATCTGGGTGGAATTGCGAGTCGTCGTCCGATAAGCCCAGAGGGCGTTGGGGAGCTTGTCCGGCCAACTCTTCTTGTTCTGACCAACCATCTTTTGCAGAATGTTAGAGAGGGTTTTGTTAAACGCCTCGATCTGTCCATTCGCCTGCGCATGATAGCGAGATGTATGGTTCGAGCGGATGTTATACTTGGCGTACAACTTCTTCAACTCGGCTGCTCGGAAATTGGTTCCGTTATCCGTGAGGATAGCGTGAGGCACTCCAAATCGATAGATGATGTTGGAGGTCACGAAGTCAGCGATCGAACAGGATTTGACCTCTCTGAGCGGAATCGCTTCTGCCCATTTGGAGAAGAAGTCCGTGGCGGTCAGAATGAACCGGCACTGGCGAGCTGTCGCCGGCGGGTAAGGTCCCACAACGTCCAGTCCCCAGACTGCAAAGGGCCAGGAATACCTTGTGGTATGGAGAGGCTCCGGCGGCCGATGCACAAAGTTCGCATGAACCTGGCACGCATGGCACCTTCTGGCGTACTCGATGCAGTCATGGATCATAGAGGGCCAGAAGTATCCCAACCTCCGAATCTGGTGGGACAGCTTCGGCCCAGTTTGGTGGGCGCCGCATGAACCAGCATGAACCTCTTGCATGACTCGTGGGATCTCAACTCCCTGAAGGCAACGGAGGAGAACACCATCAAATCCGCGTTTGTAGAGGATCTGCTCCAGGCCGGGACTGCTCTGGAGGACGAACTGCGATGCGCGGCGTCGAACTCGCTCGCGCTCGGCCCGATCTGACGGAAGAATGCCATGTTGGAGGTACTCAACCAAAGGCGTCCTCCAATCAGGGGCTGATCCGACTGCTATATCTGGGGTACTCGGGGCTCCGGGCATAGGGGCAACCGTGGTGAGATTACTTACCAACGGGCCGCGATCTTCTTCCGGGATAACGGGAGCGATGAGCCTGCGGCGCGTCACGCGGACGATCAGGTTGTCCTGTTCAGGTTCCGCAAGTGACGCAGCCAGGCTGGCCAAAGCATCTGCTCGACCGTTCTGCGACCGGGGAATATGGACAATTTCTGGCCGAGAAGGGAACCGGGCCATCAGAAGGAGGGTGCACTCCAACAATGGCACAAGTTCCGGCTTCCTGACAACGTAGTCGCCATTGATCTGCTTAACGACCAGCTCGGAGTCCCCTTTCACGCACAGACGGGGCACGTCGATCTCGAGAGCCAACTCGAGGCCGGTGATGAGGGCATGGTATTCCGCCTCATTGTTGGTACAGCCCTCTGACAACAGGAAAGAGTATGGCAGCACGGCTCGCTCCGGGGTAATGAAGACGATGCCCAAGCCCACTCTATTGAGCTTAGGATTATCGAGTCTTCTACCGGTGGGGCTCCGGGAGGCACCGTCAAAGTGCATCTGCCAGCATGGATCGGCTCGATCAACCGAGAGAATGGTCTCATCAGGAAAGCCTAGATCCAGCGGCTGATCCGCGGAGGTCGGGTGAGCGGCCAGAAAGTCTGCCAACGCTTGCCCTTTGATGGCCTTCTGAGACACATACCTGATGTCGAACTGCTGGAGAATCACAGCCCACCGCGCTAGACGGCCAGTCAACATAGGTCGGCTCAGGATATATTTCAACGGGTCTACCCGAGAAACCAACTGTACCTCATGGTGCTGCAAGTAGTGCCGTAATTTCTGTACGGCAAATACGAGCGCCAGGCAGCTCTTCTCGATGGGGGAATACCTAACCTCCGCATCGAGGAGCATGCGACTGAGGTAATAGAGGCTATTCTCTGTTCCCTCGTTGTTCTTCTGGGCGAGAAGGGCACCCAGGGACCGTTCCAGGGCGGTCACATAAAGGACCAGCGGCTTTCCGGATACGGGCGGCATCAGGACCGGAGGTTGAAGCAGGTACTGCTTGATTTCCTCGAAAGCGGTCTGACACTCTTTATCCCATACATAGGTGGCACCCTTCTTCATAAGCCGAGAAAAGGGCTTACACTTGCCGGCCAGATTCGCGATGAATCGGCGTATATAGGCTAAGTGGCCTTGGAACCCTTGCAGTTCCCGGACGGTACCCGGGGGAGGCATCTGGCTAATCGCCCTGATTTTCTCTGGGTCGATCTCAATACCCCGGTATCTTACCACAAATCCAAGGAACTTTCCGGAGGTGACCCCAAAGGCACACTTCAACGGGTTCATCTTCAGGCAGCGAGACCGGAGGAAGCTGAACACTTTCTCAAGATCTTTGAGATGGTCCTGACGCTGGCGCGATTTGACAACCAAGTCGTCGACGTAGCATTCCACCAGTGTGCCGAGGATTGGCTTGAATATGCGGTGCATCGCCCGTTGGTAGGTGGCACCTGCATTCTTCAGGCCGAAGGGCATGACCCGGTAGCAAAAGGTACCTTGGGGGGCCCTGAAGGCAGTGAACTCCTCATCCTCAGGGGCCATCCGAATTTGGTTGTATCCGGAGTATCCATCCATGAAGGAGAGGGCTTGGAACCCTGCTGTGGCATCAATCAACAGCTCTGTCACTGGAAGGGGAAAGTCATCCTTCGGACAGTGGCGGTTGAGATCGCGGAAGTCGATGCAGACTCTAATCTGCCCGTTCTTCTTCCTGACCGGCACAATGTTGGCCAGCCATTTGGGGTACTGAACTTCCCTCACGAAGTTGGCTTTGATAAGCTTGTCAACTTCGGCCTCAACCATGGCACCGTGGGATGGGTGCATCTTCCTGGGAGGCTGCTTGAACCCGCGATGGTTCGCCGGGAGACCAAGGCGGTGGACGGCTACCTGAGGATCTAGTCCCGGCATCTCGTCATAGCCCCAAGCGAACACATCGCGGTGCTGCCTGAGAAAGTCCACGTACTGCTGCCGCTCCTCAGAGGGCATGGCGGCACTAACCAACGTGGGTCTTGGATCGGCCTCGGTTCCAAGGTTCACCTGTATTAACTCATCGACCGTGGCGGGGACGCCCTCCTCAAAGGCTGGGGGTGCGTCTTCCATACCCTCTCCACTCGGGGAGGGATCATCCACGGGAGAGACTGCGTTGGAAACTGCATTGGGGCTACCAGATCCTGCTGGGCCACTGGTGCTGGCGCGGGCGGTCGCGGCCATCTCATCAGGAGACTCGCGGACCGTCAAGACCATGGCGACGTCCAACCGGTGAATCGGGAGGACGTAAGCGTCATCCAGACTTGCCCAGGGATCGCTTGCAACAGCGACAGGCTCAACCTCACCTGCCAGGATCTGCTTATCCTTGCTCTTGTAATAGTCCGCGTCCAGATAGCGGGCTTCACATGAGGCAAAAGGAGAGGCATCTCCTTGAAGCACGCCTACTCGACCATTAAGGGAGTATTTGAGGCATTGGTGGTATGACGAGGGAACCGCCGCGTGAAGGTGAAGCCATTAGCGCCACGACGCCTTCCGTGGGGGGAACCCAGGCCCTCGACGTTGCGAGACGGAGTGCCCGATGTCCCTTCCCCAGCCCCTGGCGGGTAAGACTGAATGCTTATCCGGGCAACATGCCGGTCTTCCAACACCTCTGAAAGCCATCGGTCCTCATATCGAGGAGAAGAGATTCACGTCGGGTTCACCATTTTTCTGTTTCGGTGCGGATGTGCGTCGGGTTACGCTGTTCCGCCAGGACGCATTCGCGCGTGCACCCGTCAACCCGAGGGGATGGGCGCGCGGCTTGTGGTCCCGCAGTCCCGCTTTCCAAGGGCGGGCGGCATCCGTCCCTTATTCAGGGGCGTCTGCTCCTTGATCGAAACCGGGATGATGGGATGTCGGCTTCTCCTTCCTTGGACGTCTCCTCGGAACTTGTCGCCTAATCCGGGTCTCCCTCATAGACTTAAGAATGTTCGTGAATCTCGTTCCCGGCGCCATATCTTCATGGACACCGGTTAATTACGCTGCTTCCGCCCGGACGTTCCAAGGAGTCTGGGCGGGGCAGCAACCTGCGGTGAGAAGGCCGGGTGGCTCTGGGTGCTGGGGGCGTGTCGTAACACTGCGGCTCTGCACGTCTGTCTTCCGTCCCTAATAGGGCTTCTCGAAGGCACGATGGCCTGAGGCATCCCGTACTAGGTGCGGGGAACTGTGTCACCTGAGGTTTTCCTCAGCTTCCCGTGTTTAACACGGGGTATGCCGCGAGTTTAACGTCCAGCGGGGACGGCATCGGACCGATCAACACGAAAAGTGGATCAGATGACAGAACCCCTTGCGGGGAACCTCCGACGCTGGGGCCAGCACATGGGCGGCTTCCCAAGTAACGTGGAGTGAAGTGAAGTGGCATGACCCCACCGGGATGTGGCGGCCCGGGTAAGGATCAGGGTGGATGATGGAGTAAAGAGCTTGGACCCCAGAGGGGCTTCCTACGTACCGCGCGTTAACACGGATCAAAGTCAACGTAGTTCGGGCATACAGTTTAACGTCATGCTGGACGTCGGCAAGCCGACTCACGAAGAGGTCGAGGCCGCCGGGCGGAGGATTGAACCGAACCACCTCGCACGGAGGGGGATGGAACGGCCGGGTGGATCACAGTTTCACGTCATGCTGGACGATAAAAGGGGAAATGGAAAAGGGGGGCTGTGGGGAGGCACCGTGGAGATACACACGGGCAGTCTCCCACAGGGGCGGATTCATAGGTGAATCAACGCAAGCGTGAACCCTGGAGGGGTCCACTGATGGACGAACCGACGTAAATACGACCGGGACGACCAGGTGGTGGGCTTGAACCTCGGGGAGGCTTCCTACGTACCCTGTATAGGAGACAGGGATCAAAGTCCACGTAGTTCATTCTGTCAGGACTTACGCACTTGAGGCAGCCCGGATACTGCAAAACTCAGTTGGAAGGGACTTGGACCGAAAGCAAAAGACACCTCGATCCCAGTCAGACCCTCTACTGGCTTCGGCAGTGGGGAGGTGCAATGGAGATACACATGTGCAGCCTCCCACGAGAAACTAGGGGTTTGTAATACCCTGCCCCCGTAGGGAAAAGCCACTCCCATTAAATCGTCCCAAAAGGGGGACAATCCCGACATCCCTGCAGAGACGAGCGGGTGGGGGCCACGTCCAAACCGGGGGAGACCCTGCGTGCGGAGCACGGGATCAGGTTGCGGACGGTTTAGCGTCTTGCCAGACGAAGTACAGTTTAACGTCATGTGTTGAGGACGAGGCACTTGGCAGTTTAACGTCTTGCAGCACGGACGATGGGGGCTAGGCAGTTTAATGTCGTGCAGCTTGGACGGGTGTGCAGTTTAACGTCATGCTGGGCATAGGTTGCCGGACGAAGCACTTGGCAGTTTAACGTCTTGCAGCGCGGACGATGTACAGTTTAACGTCGTGCAGGACGTATATGCAGTTTAACGTCATGCTGGACGAGTATGCAGTTTAACGTCATGCTGGACATAGGTGCGTGTCACTTCGCGCAAGCCTGGAGGGCCGCACGGGAAGACAACGCACGGTGCGGGCACCCGGGATGAGAATCATCGGGTGCCACACAGGCGGGTAACCTTAGGAGGTCAACGGGGACGACCCTGGCAGATTGCGCGCAAAAAGGAAGCTTTGCGCGCAATACTGCGGGCCGGCGCGCAATCGGGGCGGCTGGCGCGCAATTGGGCCAGCGCCTTGCGCGCGGATGCTTGAGATTGCTCACACCGGGCTTCGGATAGCGCGCGGGGGCAACGGCTCATTCTTTAACGAATGGCCACTTGAAAGAAGGGGGGGTGCGCGCAATCAGGCCGGATTGCGCGCACCCCGGGGGCAATTGCGCGCAAGCGGGTTCTTTTGCGCGCAAAGGCCTTAGGGTGAGTTTTTATTCAAATGAAAGGAGCCAGCGGGGATTGCGCGCGAAGGCGGACCCCGAGGCTTTCTTGCGCGAAAGAAAGGAGGTTACCTGAAGTTCGTCATTGCGCGCGGAAGGGGTTGAATTGCGCGCACGGGAGACGTTTCGACTTCCAGCAACCTTTGAAACGTTGGGGGTCGCCTTGTATTTATAGGCAACCCCGGGCGCGGAATCCAAGGCGCGAGCGCGAAATTCTTCTCGCGGGCGCGGAATAGGGCGCGGCGCGCAAGGGAGTCGCGCGAACCCGCGGCGCGCAAAATTGCGCGCCGGACCGGCGCATTGCGCGCATCCCGGGGGGTTTGCGCGCGGAACATCACCTTTGCGCGCGGGCCTCTGAAATTCCGCGCAAGGCCTCCGGGCCCTCCGAAACGTTCTTCCGACTCCAAATATCACTTCACTTTCCGCATCCGGAGCTTCGTTTGGGAACAACGGACTTTTCCGGCGTCTACAAACACCTATACAAATTATGACCAAAAACTATTCCAATACCATAATTCAAAAACCATTTCAATAAAATGAATTTTTTATGAAAAAACTTTTTCCAACAAGCCATTTCAAAGATCTATCAAATCCATATTTTAAAACTTCCATTTTAAAATCCTAAAAACTAAATCACTTTACACATTAAATCTCCACAATTTCATCAAAAAACAATAAGTTATAACTAATGAATATGTATAACATGCTTTCACTAATATTTAACAACCAATTAAAATCAAATAAACCAGTTTTAAATTAAGAAAATCAATTCTAGAAGGGATTCTAAAGTGAATCCACCTACCTCGAGATTGTTTTCGAAAACAAAAACCAGATGAAGAACACCAATGAAACCAGGTTAAATCTGCATGAACCCACCTAAAATATATTCCCATATCATAAAACCCCCAAAAAGAAACTTATTTCACATCTAAATCCTTAAATATACCCATAGTGGGAATAGATCTAAGAAAGTGAGAGAATATGAGAATTATATCTAAGAAACACAACAAGAACGATGAATAATGAACACATACCATGAATAATAATATTCTAATCACCAAGTTAAGACTTTGGATCACCTCCATAACCATGCATCAACAGTTCCAAAGCCGCATCCTTAAAATACCCAATCCACATGGTTTCTCCCAGGCTTTAACATGGTTTGGACAAACTGTGTGCCTTCCCTTTAGCACCAAAAACACAAAAAAAGATGCCTAAACTCTCCTAACTTTCACCCTTATAATTTATTAACATCAAAAGTATAAAAAATACTTACATACCTAAAATAGGATGTCTTACTGTCAATTGTATATATTTTTAGGCACTATCCCATATATCAGTTAAAAATTATCAAAGGGGAAGGGTACGCATCAAAAATTAAAAAAATAACCATATAAAATAAAATTCATATAAAAGGATTTGAAGAAAAAATATTTGGTCCTAATCATATTTACTATAAATGATTATGGAATTGATAAATCAACAAGGAATAAAGAATTTTTTAAGGTGACTATCAATAAAGAAAAAAATATATAATAGTTCAAATTCCTTCATCTTAATAAAACAAGTTAAAAATTATTTGTCATGTGTAAATACTCATGTTTAATAGAATGGGGGATTCTTATAGTTAATATAATTTCTCCATATCCCTGGACTGTAGAGAAATATTATTTTCATTAGAAAATAGGATGAATAAATCTATGGAACTACATTTAAAAATTTGGTATGGAATGTTACCATATGATCCATAGTGTTTTCATGAGAACTAAACAACGGAACTCGTTACATGCTTAGAAATTCAAATGGGATTGTATATTATATAAGTATAACTTTATACGATATGAATGTATGGAATTTTAGGCTTGGTAACCTCAATGAGAAGAACATATAATTGTTAAAGGCTGAAGGAATACAAATTATTGGTCACATGGAAATTTTAAATTGGGAAATTTGTGTGTTGGGAAAGCAGAGAAGGTTTTCCTTCAACATATATGGATGAAATCCCATGAATCAGAATATAGAAAGGGTTTACTAAGATATTGGGGTACCTTCTACTTTTCATCCTTATGTTGGTTCCCTATTATTTTATACTTTCATTAATAAATATACTAAGAAAGTATGTATTTATATCTAGAAGCATAAATCTGATGTATTTTAAGTGTTTGTTCAGTGGATAGCTCTGAAAAAAATGGAATTTCAAGAAATTTGATGTGTAATCAGACTAAAAATAAGGGGGAGTTCACAAGACACAATAACAGAAAAATTACCAAAAGGACGTAAAAATTCATGGAAGTAATATTCCCAAAACTCCACAATAGAATGGAGTTTAATAATTAATTAATAGAAATTTGATAGAGATATATCCAATCATGGGGTTATAGTTAGAAATGCCTAATGAGATTTGGGTTGAGGCACTCAACATAGTAAAAAATCATATCAAAAAAAGTCTAACATCATTAGTTAGGCTATAATTTATGTAGGGGTTATGGCCTGAACAACATTTATATGTTTAATATCTTAGAATATTTGGCAGTTCATCATATATAAATTTAAATTACAAGGAGAGATACAAACATGAACCAAAATCCAAATGGTTTTTCTTCCTTCATTATGAAGATGAAAATTTTTATATCATTTATAGGATAGTTAAAGGGAAAAAATAATTAGTATTAAAAATGTTTTCTTAAATGAAAATATAATATTTAAAAACCAAAACATGGTAGATAATGAATTTTTAAAAATAAAATATTAAGTTATGGGTTGATCAAAGTAAGAAAAATAAAAGTTCAAAACTACCAAATAACTCAATATAATTCATTGTAAGCATCATAAAGTCCAAGGGTAGGGAAGTTGGAAATACTATAATGTTTAATGGTTGATAATGTGCAAGTGGGAGCATCACAAGTAAATGATACAATGGTTATAGTTCAAAAAATCATGTAATAGTAGCAAAATAAAAACTATGAAGTAAAGTTCAGCCAACTTAGTTGAAGAGAACCCCCATAGTTAAAAATTTTGTTTATAGGTTTTGAGATGACATAAATTTTATACTCCTAACAAATATAAGACAACCTAAAAATATAGTGGAATAAAATTCACTTCATGATAAAAAATAATTTTAATGTTCCATGAATGAGGATATGGAATCAATAAAGTTAATTATAATTTGGGACATTTTTAAACTTTAGTAAGGTAAAAAATCACTTGAGAAGAAGTGGGTATACTTAATTAAGAAAGAGTCTAGTGAAAATAAAAAATACAAAGCCTTTCTAGTTGTGAATAATTTCCATCATTAGGAAGGAGTTGATTTCTTGGAAATATTCCTGGTGGTAGTTAAATATTCAACAATTCATACAGTGATGGGTATGGTTACATCATAGGATTCATTTCTTCAATAGATTGATGATAAAGAAACTCTTATGCTTGGTGATTTAGAAGAATAAATCTACATAAAAGAACTTATATGTGAACCAGAATTCAGGAATAAGAAATTAGCAAGTAGATTAAAGAAAATTTTTTATGTCTTGGAAAAAAACCATGATAAAGGAATAGGAAATTTAATGTATTTATGTAAAAAAATGTATTTTCCAGATGCACCAATGATCATTGTTTTTAACTAAAGCATTAACATAATAATACATTAATTATATTTATTTATTATCTTAGAGACATGTTACTAGTTGGACCAGATAAAAAAATATTCAAAAATTAAAAAAAGTCATATGTAATTTTAGATATAACATATCTAGGGAAATCAAAGAAGATATTCAGGATGGGATGCAATGTAAGAAGAACATAAATACATGGATAGGGTTACTTATTCATTATCTTCTTTTGTATGTTTACTGATTGAATTTTTTTCACTAGAAATATCATTTTAAATGGGAGTTTTATGGAAAAACAATTCCAACTCGGGAAAGAAACGTCGAGAATTTGTTAATTAGGTCCTTTGCAATTTGAAAGGAAGGACATATCAGACTCTTTATTTAGTGGGGCTGAAATCCACTACATGGATTTGTTGATGATGTATTTATTAGATAATTATATAGCTGAAGGAGAATAACAAGATTTGTATATAATTATAGATTAAATGAAATTATATGGGCATCATGGAAGAAAAATATTGCTATTATAAGTGTAATGAAAGAAGAGTATGTTTTGACAACCAAGGTAGGGTAGGATATGGGTTTGTTTGAGAAATTCCTAAATTTCTTTAAAAGGATTCAGTAAGGAGGGACTATTTTTTATGATAGAAAAATTGTGATTCACTTGGAAAAAATTATAGTTTTTCATGAATGGAAAAATCCTATCAACTTGAAGTAAAAATTAATCATAAACATGTTGGATGATAAAGTGTTATATCTTCAAAATATCATTGGTAACAAAAATATAGTGGAAATTTTCACTAATCCTTTGGTTTAACAATGTGTAATATAGTATCATGGAAAATTTGGGATTAATGACATGGAAGAAGGTAGAGGAATACTAAATACTATAAAATAGAATAATGATGGATGTTTATTGGATAATGTTTCCTTAGGAATTTAACTAAAACAAATCCTTGAGTGGTAGATTTTGGGGAAGTGAAGTCCATTGTTAGATAATTATATGTTCATGAAATAGAGATATGTTCACTATAATTTTAATAAGTGATAGGTGGTACAGATTGGTGTGCAGAAAAAGATAATAAAACTAGTGAAAACTAAAAAAATCGAAGTTTAGATCTTATGATAGAGTCCCAAAGGTCCAAAATATTTGGGAAATCTTTATAAGGATGTCTCTATAATGAAGACATTATAGGTTTGCAGTGAAAATAATTTGATACCAATAGCGTTATAGGTAATCAGTGGTGATAATACATATAAAGGCTTTCCATGAATATGGGAATTAGATGTGACTAAAACCATCCGTGTTTCCAATAAAGGGAATTAGGGATTGATGGAAAAAAATATATAATATTACATCCCAATTATGAATAGTGCACATAAAGACTACACATTGAAATAGATGTATTACATTGTTTTAACCATTTTGTAATGAATTCATGCAAACAAATTTAGATGTTTCTTGAAATATTTATACTTCTAGTAATATGATAAATTCATAGTGGTTCCTCCCATGCATGTAGGAAAAAAATTGAAGCATATTAATAACTTGTGTTCATTTTTTTTATTATATATGTATATTTCATTTATTTTCATTAGATTTTAGTTATTTGATATTATGCTTAGGTGTCTCAAAGTTCAACATTATAAAGTTGGTAGGATGCATTTACTTCATTCCTCTAATACAGTTCATTGATAGGATGAGATTCTTAATAGGTTTAGTTTCCCATTATCGAAATATTTTGCAAAAAAATTCTAGTGGGTTGATATACTGATAGTAAACTGGTTTTATTAGAATCTAAATCAATCATAGTTTCTCATTTTCCTCAACATTTTCACCATTACCACGTATAGTGGTAGAAATATTATTTACACTTGTTGAAAATTATTGAATATATTAATCCTTAATTATAATTTTATCATTAAATTATGAATGACATAATTGTATTTAAAATTATTTTAACTTATTACCAAATTCTTGAATACCATAAACAATATCTCAAACACCATTGGTGATTTTAGATCCCATTATCATTATCAACTACCTCTAAAAAGGTTATCATTACAATAGAATTTGAAATATTTCATCATCTTCAATATTCAATAAATAAGTATAATAACTGTCCCAACTCTATTCAACTAGAATAAATCCATTATCATTATTTTCACCCATATAAAATCCCAAAAAAGAAAGAATTCATCATCATATTTCAAAGATTAATGCCAATTTTTTCAAACAAATAAATCCACTTATATTTTAATGAATAAATGTATTCCATGAAAAATAATCAATACACTAAAATATGTAAGATATAATATAAAATTAGGATCATTTTGAGTGATCATATACACTAATATTACTTAGTATATCGTAGTGGATAAGAGGGGCACAGATATGGGGTGAAATAATTCTCATAAAAAGTATTTCCAGAAAACACTTGTTGTATCATTATGGGTTAATGGATATAATCATCCTCTCAAAATTTTAATCCATGATAAATGATAGGGAAAAATAAAAAATAACATGTCACTTATATTCTTACAGGTTCCAAAATCTATTTATCAGTGGTCAGTATTTGGTTATCTGTGGGTGTTAGTGTGAATCACACATTAATTCCCATTTTTATAGATAAATAATTTTATGTTAAAGTACATGGTTTTGAATATTTACATGTAACATATCCAAATAATGAATATTTAACCCCACCCATTTCATAATAAAAATTTAAAATTAACTTAAAAAATAATCAAAAATAATTATAGATCAAACAAGAATGATATAATTCATGCATCAAATGGTAAATTAAAAAAATTGAGGCCTACACATTTTTTATGACAAAACATTATCCCAATTATATATGTAAATCTATAATAAAATATGGGTGTCTATATTTATTTATCTCTAAGTGAATATATGTTTCTAGATATCACAAAACTATGATGTGTTTCATGAGACCATGACATGTTTCTTAGTCACCCTTAGATATAAAAATAATTGTTTACATCTTTTAAATCATTTATAATATCAGAAAACTAATTCTATAATTTTTTGTAGATTTATAAATTACCATAACATGTGGTTCAGAACTATAGTGTCAGTTTTTTATATCTTCAAAACAATTATCTATAAACTTGAAATGTTGATTTCTGAAATTTAATTATCGAAATCAACTTTTCTTCTTCAACATATCATGGTTACATGCTTTATATAACTATGTCATGTTTATATAAATTGTAATTCCAGTAAGTAATATTTAATATGATTATAACCAATCTTAAGAACACTTCCATTTTTTGAAAAACCAATACCTATTTCACAATACCACAATATGATTTATTTCTAAAATTAGTCAGTTGAAGCTCTTCGTCAATCTCTTCTGACTCTATACTAATATAAATCTTCTTGCACTCATTCATAAAAACTCGCAATGTTTATCATGAAAGTCTGGGTAACCAATCATGGATAATGGATTCCATAAACACCTCCTTTTCATAATATTAAAACTCTGACATAAATTAATTTATTAGTTTTTATCTTGAAATAAACATGAAATATATGAAATTCACCATGACATTGTTTTCACTATTTCTTTAAATCATTATTGATTTTAAAACTATACATGTCAAATAAAACATAAAAAATCATGATCATTTTGAAAATAAATTAAATATAAAATAAAATTTATAACTCAAAATGCATTATCTCAAGAAAATATCCCTTTGTATTATTTATATTTGAGATTCATATAAAAACTAAATTTCTATTTTTTATGAGTGAACTTCATCACTCATTGAAAAAAAATCATACTCTATTATCTAAGTATATTTTTTTCAATTCAGTTTTTACAATATTCCAATGTCTCTTATAACTCTCCTCAATGAGAGTCCTAAAATGTTTTAATAAAATCTATACCCCTTTTAAAATTTGGTAGAACATTCATATAGAAAAAAACATGTATTCCTAAGACAAAAAAATTCAGACACCTTGATAAAGGAAGTCATGTATATGAGATAAGGACACCTAACACCACCTCTGAAATCTCTCATATAACTAATAAAATGGTATATTAAGTAGGTTAAAGTTATTAAAAATATTTATTAGTATCACTAAACTCTCATGTGTATTTTTGGATTCAACATGCTAATTAATTTTTGGATGAAGATAATGAAAAAATATGAAAAAATAAACCATTCCACTATAAGTACACAATATTAATTATGTTTCAAATCTCATAATAAGAACAAATCCCAAATAAAAGTTTATATATTTTTTATAAAACTCACAAAAATACATATCAATATAGAATCCATTAAGTATTCGTTAACTGAATCATTTACATAAGTCCTAAAACCACACACCTTGTCTCTCAAACATAAGTTGGCCATATCAACCACATAGCATCATCAACATTATTATGTAACATCATATATTTCCCATGAAAATTTTGAAAAATCATTAATTTAAATTTAAATTCTACATGGACATATTTGTTTAATAAATATAATATTTATGAAATTATTTTTTACCAAATCTATTCGTTTTCATATTTTTCAAGTTTAATGAATTTTTAATTATTCAGATGGTTTTAGAAAAATGGAAACTCATTGGCCAAACAGCAACCTATTCAATATTATTTTTACATATATTCATTACTTTTATTTTCAAGATCCATTTTCATGGAAATTAATTAATTATAAGATAATGATTAAATATTATTTACACAGTAAAATAATAAATTATCTTTCATTTTTAATTATGTTAGGGATTATTTAATTTCTAAATTTTTTTATCATATTCTATGTATATATATTATTAGTTGAAAATATCATTTTTTAGAGTTAACTAATTTATTTTTTAAAAAATATTACAAAAAATTTATGATTTTTTTATTTTAAAATGTAATTAATCTTATGTATCGAGTATTACAAAAAAAACTACATTTCCAAGTCATGGAAAATTTGGTTTTTATAAAAATAAAATTCCCATTAACATATCATTATAAATCATTATATGTAAATGTTGTTGCGTTAAAACCCATTTTTCTCGATTGTGTATTTAGAAACTAAATTCCACATAATTATAATAATAATATTATGAAATTAATAAAATAAATTTATAATAATATAATCATTCAATAGTGAAATATATAAAAACCTACCTTATAGTGAAATAATATTTTCAAATTGTAGTGTATTCTGATTTTATACACCAAATGCATGATTTTTATTTACAAAAGTATTTTTAAATTTCACATTGATAAGGAATTATTTTAAATAAAATGACATTTTTTTATATAGAACATCAAAATTATATTAAGGTTAATTATTTTAAATATTCTATAAAATCTTATTTTTTGGTGAAAATTGGAAATTTTAATTTCATGAGTATGATGATTTTAATAATATACTTATGGTGTGTGTATGAAATAAAATTTTAAAAAATCTTATGTTTAATCAAAATTTCTTTTAATAAGTATATCATTGAATTTAAAAAAAAATTATTTAAATTTATAAATTTCTACATGAAATTTTGGAATCTATATAATATTTTTCCCTAATAAAAAAATATTTTTGGATAACATGTATTTAATAAAGTGGATTTGTGACACCCTGAACCCATAAAACTAGATTTAAGGACTAAAACACATACTTTACATATTTTATTTGATAGGAACTATTCATTTAGGGATATATCAATCCAATAATTATATAACATAAATATAATATTACATTACATACATTCCCAAATCCTTTTAGGTTTTATAGATTTAGAAAATTAGAAAAAACTATAAATGAACAAATCCTATGAACTTTGTATCAAATGTAAATTTTTTTCATATTATATATGAAACTACGTAATACATAATGAGTATTTAATGTCTCAAAAAAATTATTTTATATGTTTCATCCTTCCAAACATATCATTTATACTACTTTTATCCATAACCTAGGGAATGAAAACATAATAAAGGTGTGAACTCAGCCCCTCAGAAAGGGGAACATATAATGGGACATGTAAAAAACATAAGCCTGAAAAAAAAATAGGAATAAATAATTTGAATAGTGATGTAATCAACTAAAACTGAGATCATTCTATATCTATAATAATAAATTAAATAGAGGATAATAATATCAATAATCTCATACTGTTGGAATTCATAATTCCATACACTAAAAATGTGGTCAAGTGCTTTTTCTAAGACACTATACTGATATGGGGAGAGGTATACGCCTAAACCCAATTTTATTTTTCTCATAAGTCCTATCGATTCCTCAAAGGGATATATAATTTTGGGCACCATCATTCACCCAATTGAGTCCACTACATTCACCATAATAGTCAACAATACATTTTATACCATTCCATACGGACCCTCTATCTGAATAAAACCCTTTATATCAGTATAATGAAAAATAAAAAAGTAAATACATAACCAACTAAATATAGTAGTCAATAATAATCAATGAAGTCAATACCTCCCCAACTAATAAATAAACATTCGTTATTGGTGAACATCGAGCAATATAAGTTTTTTAAAATGATATTTTTATCCCATTTTGGGTAATGAGTATATAGTTAATTCAATGGTAGAATAAAATTATCATAATATATTTCTAAAGAGAAGGTGTAAGTTGAAAAAATAATAATTCGAACGGTATCACAAATGAATGGATCAATAATCAATTTTTTTGATATTGTTAGTTCAATCCTCCCAAGTGGTAAATATATGTATTAATGGATAAATCATGAAATATAAATCCCATTAGGGAAAATAATTTTAAAAATTATAATGTAAATTCAAGTGAAAACATAAAAGAGATTTTAGAAAACATTTTTTACATTTATGGAAAATATAAATTTACATGTCTATTTTTAAGGTAAATTTAGAAATATTAATCTATAAATTTTTAAAAAATCATTATTATTGAATAGAATCTACAATAATGGATCCTTGAAAATATCATAAATTTAATCTTGGAGAAACAAGTATATAAATACAAAACATGTGAATGTGAAAGGAACAAACCCTTTTTATTATTTTTAAGATGCCTTTGTTAAATATTCACATTGTAAAAATAGTAAAAACATTCATTTATATCAAAATTTATTTTTACCCACATAGGTAGAGAAATTATAAAATAATAAAATATTAGGGTGTAAGAAACCAAGAATGTAAAAAAATCATTATGAAACAATATAACTCAAGGAAAAGACACTTGAGTTATCAATACCCCTTATAAGCAACATACTTCTTAAAGTAAGAAATATATAAAAAGGGGGTTTTATTTGGTAGAAATATAAAAAAAATACCACATAACATAATAAATGTTATGAATATACCCAATGTATATGTAATAAGTATAAGATAAATTATCATAACACAATGAATAAAAATTGACTTACTAAAATGCCTTGCTATTAGGGTAACAACTAAGTCAAATGCCATTTTTTTGAAAGAAAATAATTGAGGTTGGTATTTACATGAATAAATGTGAAAATTATATATCCTTCAGTATTCAATACATCATTAAAAGGAAAACATTGTGCATAACATAAGCACTTCTTAATGAATTAATGTTTCAGGAAAATAACCCACGCCACATGAGTAACATTTTAATAAAAATACCTTAAAGAGAGGGATTTTAATTGAAGTTAAAATACCATGATTAAAATATAATTCAAGATATTATTTCTCAAATATGTAATATATACACTACATAAATGAAATTATGTGAATAATACCAAACATGTTTCAAAGTGAGTAATTTTGGATAAAAACCGTTACATTGTTCCAGATTTGTTTTTTGCATGTGTATAGCTTCCTGAATAATAAAAATAAGTTTATTATTAACTCCTTAATAAAATTATTCTTATATATTTATTTTAACATGGACTATTTATTATCATTTTTTATTTATTTATTATATATTTTTTGTCCATGTTTTTGTGAAAAGTGAATTGGTGTAGGCTTATGTTTATAGTTTTAGCGACCAAATATGATATATTAGTAATTAGTTAAATACATAATATAAGCTTAAAATATCTGAAAAATAATAATTTTATTATTAACCAATAATAAAATTAGTATTTTAAGTTCCCATAGTCATCCTTGATATATTTTTATAGCATTGTTCAAGTACCAGGTTAAACTAACTATGAACATGAATATGTTATATCATGATTTGTGAGTATAGTTAATAAACAGTATAATATAATTATAATAAAATAGTAATGATATTATTTTTATGTTTTATTTTTTTGAATCATATTTTAATTTTTATTATAACCAATTTAAATAATATGAAAATTAAAAAAAAATTATAGTGTGGAGGCAGTAGTCCACACAACGAACGGTTATCGCTCTTTTATTTTTCTACATTAATGGAAATGAATAAAAAGGTTTTTAAATTAATATAATAACATATTATGATAATAATTATACTTATGTTACCATATTACTAGGTTTATTATAGGATTGGAAGAGAAATATTAAGAAGAAAATTTTAAGTATTACATAATACACACATTGGGTCTTTGAACTTTCCATTAAAGTAATCTTGTGAAATTAGGGGATTAAGCTAAATAATTGAGAAAAAATGTTTATAAACATTGGATATAATTATAGGATAATAAAATTGGAAGATATTTTGGAATTATTTGAATGAATGGATATGGCATGAAGGGTTCGAATTGTCACCTTTTATAAGTGAAGAAAATGACCCTTTTGAGAACACCCTTTAATTTTTAAGGATGTTATAGGACTATTAAGGGCTAAAATACTAAAAAAGTTATAAAAAATTAATTTTAGTGTGATATTGGTTTTATATATCAATAAAAAAGTATTTCTACACATTTAAAAAAATGGAATTCATCTGTTCCCTGGTTTTTTACTTCGATATTTTTTTTTGTTTTTACCTTAGTAAGTAGTTTTTAACTAATTAATTTATATATTAAAAAATATAAAAATAACCCCAATAAAAAATTTAGGATTTCATGAACAAAATATAATATTAATTTAATGAAATTAAATTTCATAATAAGATAAAATTAACTTCCAAATTAAAACATTCTATATATAGAAAAACAATTTCTGGTAGAAAAATGAAGACTTCATCATTATGTGTCCTTGATCTTACTCAAAATTGGTTACCAATTATATTACTGTAAAAGTAATTATATATTTGTTTAAAATTAATATTATATTAATCATTTAAGGTTTAATAATTTAACTTATTATATAAAAATTAAGCAGCATTAATAAAACAATTCTTTGAAAATCACAATTTATCATTATCATGGGTTTTAAATTTAATTATAGTAATCATTATTTTATGAATAAAATTAAAATTGAACTTATTAAATAATATTAAAATTATGATATAAAATTTGAATTTTTTTTATATATTTAAATTCTGCAAGGGTTGAACATAATTTTCAATATAAGTGAATAAAAATAGTCTTTAGACTAAAACATTACTTATGTTTTCAAAACGATATACATGGGTTTTATAGGAACAACATCGTGATTTAAAAAATTTATTTAAATTATAAATATATTTTTTACAAAAAAAAATCAAAAACATTTAATTCATTCAGGTATACTGAAAATTTCATAAAAGAGATTCTTTTTGAAAAATAGGTATTTTACACTTTTCAACAAGAAACTAATTATTTCTAAGAAATATAAAAAATTTATCCTAGGATTATATTATTATTATAAACAAAAAAACATATGTTCATATTTTATATACAAAATTATTAAATTTATAAATTCTATTTTTGAATAAAATTAAAAAATTTAAATAATATCAGATTTTATTAGGAAATAAAATTTTCAAATAATAATTATTATTATTATTTTTCATCTCATTTTCCAAATAAATAGTTGTTCAAGAATTATTACCATAAAAAATTATTTTTCATCATTAATCATATGTTTCTTGAAATAAAAAATCATATCATATAAAAAAGTAACTTTTTAGAAAAATATTTTTCCACACAGTAAATGATCTTATAAGCCATTTTCGGTAAACTAATTAAATTTTATTCATATTAAAAGTAGATTTTTTTATTTATGGATATAATTTATTAATTTTTTACCCCTATTATTCCCAAAAATTAAACATCTAGTATTTAAACCTAATACATAAATATTATTATTTTATCTAAATATTTCACAATTTGATTATGTTTAGTGCTGTGTTTGGAGAAAGCTATTGAAAACATTTGGATCATTTAAATATATTCATATATTAAAATCCTAGGGTGTTACATTCTGCCATCATAACTAAATTTTATCCTTTTAATTTTACTTATATGATTAGATTAATTTCTATAGGGAACTCATAATTACCCATGCATTGTGATATGGTCATGGGTTTATCTAGGATGTGGAATGACATTTATCTATATGAAAAAATTATTATAATATCTTTATTAACAGATATAACCTATTCTAACACAATCATTTTTATGATTTATATGATAATCATACTACTATGATATATTATTTATGACTCAATATCCAATATTTTTTAAAAACATAAATTGAATATGAAACTAGTAAAAATGGATTGAGAACTAACTACCCAATACATTAGTAGTAGTTTCATATTTTTTTCCATGTTTTTTTTGGTTTTTTGTGAAGATTTCCCTTATTGGACCTTGGATTGGGACATTGAGTCCCATAATGCCCAACTCTTTCGAAAGTGTAGCAAAAAAAATTATATTTTCTATTTTTCTTATTCACATGTGAATATGATTCCATTAATATCCACAAGTATATCATTTAAATTTTACATTAATGAAATTTTACCCATGATTCTTCCCATATTTTTGAAATGTAGGAAATCAAATCTTCTTTTTATCGTCATCTTTGTCACCCAAATTTCTTTGAGATTATATCCTTATCTTATTTATGGGGTTTGGGACTTCAACTATGATCACATTTTTAATAAAAATTCATGATATCTATTTTTAATAAATCAACATTTCTTCTTTTATGCCTTAAATCATTCGGTTGTTTGTTAGTATAGATTCCATATTGTCCACGAAATCCATTGTTATCTTTTTTCCTTTAGGCTTTAGCCAATACTAAAACAAAAATAGTTAACATGAGTGATGCTAATTATAAGAGAATTATCCTAAATGGAAGTAGTAAAATTTAACATTTAGATATATCACTTTATAAAACTATCATGTTATCCTACAATTCATACATCTCAACTAGTATCAAACTCAGTTCAACCTATAACACTCACTGTTTAACCTATATCATTATTTGTTAAACCTGGGATACATTGAGTTCTGTTTTCTCATACTTATTAACATACTAAAAATAAATATCCCATATTACCATAAAATTTCATAAAATATTATAAACCTAAAAATCATTGGAATATATGCTTTTAAAATCCAACATATCTATTATCTAGGAAGACAAAAATTAATTAAAATGAAATTTAAATTATGAATCACTACATTTTAATATATGCTATCTGTATTCACTTTATTATTGGGTTATCTAACATTAACAAATTAAAATCCCTCGTAATTGTTCATAAATAGAATATTAATCAACAAATGCATATCCCCGAGGAGTGTCAAGCTTGGCCATTAATTAGACTCTTTTTCATGCTACAAATGATGATCGATTTAATAACCAAAATTCCCTTTTTGGGTTTTTACTCCTATGTAAATCTATTATATATCCTATATATACATGTAGTTTCTAACATTAATGTAATTATTTGGGGAGCAACATGATATCTATTTTATGATAACATCGAGATGTTATCCAATACCTAGAATTCTCACTTAGACATATCCATAGGGATTTCACTAAACTTCCACTATCCAAATCCCTAAATAAAAAGTTCATTGTTACCATAATGGTAAATCATAAACTTTCCCAAAGTTTTATCTATACCATTGAAATTTTGATCTACGCTAACTTATCAACCCTTAAATTATCCTAAAAAATATCATAATCTATAATGTTTTCTAAGCCCTACTCTTATATAAACAATGATTCCCTGGATCCACACTCACAGATCTAGTTTCTGAAACACATACATTATATACTTTTTTGATACCATTTAAAGATTCAGGGACCTAACTATCTGATAATTACAAGTCATAAATAAAATATTTCATTAAATACATAAAAAATCCTTTTAGGTTTTATAGATTTAGAGAATAAGGGAAAATTGTAAGCTTAAAATTATCATGTTCTTTGTATCAGTCAAATGATTTTCTCAATTATTTAAATGACTACTTAATCCATAATTATTCTTCAGCATCTCCCAAAAAAATTACCCAAGTTTAATCCTTCTAATGATATCATGTGTGTTATTTTTCTTTATAACGTGGGGAATGGAAACAAATGAAAGGGTTAATCTCTAACAATCATTAAGGGGAACATATAATTGAAGCTGTTAAAAAATAATCATGGAATAAATAATATGTATGGCGTAAATACTATTAATAATGTTAAAGTCAACAGAAACTGAGAGGATTATATATCCAATATAATAAATAATAACATGGATAAAAATAATTACTGGTCTCATACTGATGTAATTCATAATTTTGAACATTAAGACATGTTTTCAAAAACTATTTCTAAGATAATAAACATATATAGGGAGAGTTTTGACCCTAATCACAAAGCTGGTTTTTCTAATGTGACCTATCGATATATCCTGGGGCTATATGATTCCAATCCCCACCCATCAACTGATTTAAGTCCAATGAATTCACTATAAAATTCAACCAGACATTTTATACCATTCACTAATAAACTTATATCTGAATAAAAACATCTCCATCCATATAATAAAAAATATAAAATGTTAATATATAAGCCACTTTCATTATGAGTCAATATTCATTGAGAATTTCATTAACTGCCTAGGTAGTAATTAAATGTTCATTCTTGGTGAACATCCACCAATATGAGTTTTGTAAAATGAGATGTCTATAACATTTTGGGTAAGGAATATACTATTATTTAAATTCTGAAATAACATCAACATAATACATCTAGATAAAAAAGGTGGAATTTAGAAGAAAAATAACATATCTCAATTGCAATAAAGAAAAACTAGAATGGTTTTTACATAAAATGAAAAAAAATGATTGAAAATAATGTTTCAAACGATATCACAATAAAAGGGATCAAGAATAATTTTTTTATAGTGTGAGTTAAATATGAAAATGAAATATATATATATATTTATGTATAAATAATGAAACATTAACCCTATTAGGGTAATTCCATTTTAAAATGACAAGGGAAATGGAAGAAAAAACATGGAAAATATTTTAGAAAACATTTTTTACAATTATTTAAAATTAAAATATACATGTCACCTTAAAAGGTGAATTTTGAAAAGATGACATTAAATATTTAATAAAGCTTTACTTTTAAAAATAATTTCCTATAATATATCTTTAATTATGAAATAATATTTATCTTTTAAAAATGAGGAGAGGAGGACAAACCATTTCATGGTTAAATGAAAACCCCTTTTATTATTCTAAAAATACATGTGTCCAAACTCAAATTATTATGAAAATTAAGAAATAAATTCCGGTGTATAAAATGGTATTACTCCCCATAGAGTTATATAAGTTAAAATATAAAAAAATTGTATTTAACAACCTAATCATGGAAGAAACAAGTTCGTGATGAAATAATATAACTCAAGGAAAGGAGGCTTCAGATATCAATATCCATTACGTGAAACATACTCCATATTGTAAGAAATATTTATAAATGTTTTTTTACATGGAGGAAATGTAAATAAATAAAATTCCACATAATATAACAAAAAGGGTATAATTTACCCAAATTATATTAAATAAGTACAAGAGAAATGATCATAACTCAAAAAATAAAAATTAAGTTACCAAAAATCATTACAAACTGGGTAACAAGTAATTCAAAATACATTTTCTAAAAAATAATTTATTTGGGTTAGAATTTCCAGGAATAAGATAATTTACAAATATACATCTGTGGTCAATGAATACACCATTAAAATGAAAACACGGTTCATTACATAAACATGTCTTAAGGAATTAAAGTTCAAGACAATGCACC
This sequence comes from Viscum album, assembly GCA_963277665.1. Classification (NCBI taxonomy): domain Eukaryota; kingdom Viridiplantae; phylum Streptophyta; class Magnoliopsida; order Santalales; family Viscaceae; genus Viscum; species Viscum album. The sequence goes on from OY728121.1 coordinate 359,812,809, forward strand.
CCTACAGACTGAGTAACATTTTAATCAAAATCCCTTTAAAGATAATAATTTTAATTGAACATTTAGTACCATGATAAAATGTAATTAATTATATGATATCTTGAATAAAATATTTTCTACATCAGATAAATTAAATTTGGTACATAATAAAAAACATGTCTCAAATAGGGGAATTTGAGACAAAAACCCTTACTATGTTCCAAATTCAATCATCACATGTTCCTATCATCCGGAATAATCATATTAAGTTTATTATATACTTTATTATAAAAATTATTCTTTTATATTTAATTTAATAAATAATATTTAATATTATTTTTTCTAATGTTTGTGTCAAAATTTAATTAGTGTCATCTTATTTTCATAATTTTAACGATGAAATATATTTTTTAATAATAATTTAAATAAATAATATAACCACTAAAAACAAAAAAAAAATAATAATTTTCATATTAAGTTATAAAATTATTAGTATTAAAGTTCCCATAGTCATCCATTGAATATTTTTATAGTATTGTTCAATAAAATAGTTAAACTAATCCCAAACATGAAAAAGTTATATATTGATGGGTGAGTATTGTTAACTAAGTGTATAAAATCATTAAAATAGAAGAATCATGGTATTTATTATTTTTATTTATATTTTATAATCATATAATATGTGATTTGGATAAATAATGTAAATTAATATGAAAAATGAAAAAACATTACTTTATGGATGTGGTAGTCTACACAATGCACTGTTAACATATTTTTTTTTATTAGTAGGTGAAAATGAATAAATAAAGTTTTTAAAATTAATATAATAACAAATACATAAAATTATTATACTTATTTTACAATATTACCATTTTTCTGATGGTTTTTTAAGATAACAATTAAGAGGATTATGTAATACTCACTTTAGGACTTTAACCATTCTCTTGAAAGTCTACTTGGTTATAAATGGACTAGGATAACTAATTGAGGGTAAAGAATCTCATAAAAATTAATGGGTGTTCTATGAGGAAAAAAATATTATATTTTAATGATTTAATTTTAAGGAATGGGTGTGTTTTAATGGGAGGAATAATCCCCATTTATAAGTGAAGAGTATGAAACTTTTGAGAACAACCCTTAATTTTCAATGATATTGTTACATTATTCAAGTTTAAAACACTAAATAAGTTATAAATATTGTATTTTTGGGTTATATTGGTTATATAAATCCCTAAATAAGTATTTACACTCGTAATTTATAAGTTTTGAGGTCATTTGTTCTTAGGTTTTAAATTAAACCTTTTTTGTTTTTACATTCGTAACCAATATTTAAGGAAGTAATTAATGTTTTACTAAAAAAATAAATTATAAAAAATTAGTGTGATGAAACTATATTTAATATTAATTTGATATAATTAAAATTTTGAATAATATAAAATTAACTTTTTAATTAAAAAAATTTACTCATAAAAGAATAGTTTTTGAAAGAAAATGGTGTTTTAACCATTATGTATCCTCAATATTATTTAAAATTAGTAAAAAATAAAAAAAATTAATATAAGAATATATGTTTCTAAAAAATATATAATATTAATCATAATAAATATATTAATTTAATTCATTAGATAAAAATTACAAAATATGAACAAACAATTCATTGAAAAAAACAGATATACCATTATCATGGTGTTTAAAATTAATCTTAGTAATCATAATTTTATGAAAAAAATTTAAATTGATCTCATTAAATAATACTAGTAGTTTATCTAAAATATTAAATTATTTCTATAGATTTAATTTCTTCAATTTATGAAAAGTAATTTTAATATAAGAAAACTAAAATAGTTTTAAGAATAAAATACGTCTTATGTTTTCAAAATGAAATACATGAGTTATATAAAAGAAACATAGTAATTATAAATGATTTATTTGGATAAAAAATATATATTTTATATAAAAAATATTTAAATCATTTAATACATTCATGTATTATGATAATTTTGTAAAAGTGACAGGTTTAGAAGAATCAATATCTTTTCACTATTAACCTAAAAACAACTTATTTCAAAAACAATTCCACAAAATTATCTTGATATAATATTATTATTATTAATTCATAACATATTTTCAATTTTTAAAATTAAAATTATGAAAATTATAAAACAAATTTTTGAATAAAATCATAAAATATAAGGAAAATTTCTTTTATTAGAAAATGAAATTTTCACATTTTAATAGTTATTATTATTATTTCACATAATTTACCAACTAAATTGGTGTTAACCAATTATTAATATATAATAAATTAATATAATTAAAAATATTTAAAAAACCATATCACAAAAAAACACATTGTTTGGAAAAATATTTTTCGAAATAATAAATGATCTTATTAGTTATTTATTTAAACTAATTGAATTTGAATAATATTAAAAGTAGCCTTTAATTTTATTTATAAATATATATCATAAATTAGTTAATACTTTTCATTCCCAAAAATTTAACTATTGTTTTTTAATATATATACTTAAATATTTATATTTTCTTTAAATATATGATGGTTTAGTTTATCTCTGGTGTTGTACATGGAGTAAGATATCATACCCATTTGGATCATTTAAAGGAAGTCATATAATAAAATATATATTTTTTATAGGTTTTAATACCACATTTTTAGAATATTCAAATGGTCAAATTATCCTCCTTTAATCCCTAATTATCCGTCAATTTTGTTTATATTGATTCCACCCACAAGTGATTGGCTTAAATAATAAAATAACCAATATTTTAACCCTTTAAACCACCCCTAAGAAAGTATAAATACCCACATATTATTACATCACTCCACACTTGATAGTCTATGATCATTAATCCCTTCTCATTCCCCCTATTAAGAGTCCCTGTATGGTGGTTCTAATGTTTTTTGGTATACCTCTCAATATTTAAGAAGCTCCCCAACAGGGTAAGGGTTCCTTTAATCCCCCCCCCCCTTTATATCTATGTACATCACTCTTTTTCATTTCATTTTTAAATTAAATTTTTATATAATTACATGTTTTTCTATTCCACATTATCATATTCCTTTTTATATTGCTTAAAATTTTGTTTATTTATTCCCTCTCAAAATAGCTTTTGCCTAGTAGTTTTCATATCAAAATATGGTTTCCTCACCAGATCATTCCCATAACCATTTATATAATTTTTAAATTCCTTCAAATTTCAATGGTAAATACAATTATAAATCTTTGATATAATTTATTTACTATTATATCAATTATTTATAACCAATTCCTCTAATTATACATCATATCTAATTCATTATAAATATCTAGATTTCATGTAGCCATTAAACCATCCAAAATTTGGTACATAAAAGTGTGTAGTTTTCCAAGAAACAAGATCCTATTGTGTATATTAAAAGTTTATAAAATCTCTATAATAGATGTACATAAGGCTAATTAATCCAAAAAAGTTTGTATTTAGTTTTAAATCGATCATCACATGTTACGTAGAAAAGAAATATAAAAGAACACATGGATTGATACTCTTGAGGGACTGGCTTTGGAAAATTCACATGCTTTTCAAATAAAATATTTATGGATTGGAATATATGAATTGAAATTCACTTTCAATTGATATCCCAATTAAATTAATGCACCCTCCATTGATAAATTTTGTAATTTCTTCAATTGGGGTACTACCCATGGAATTATGAAAACCCTATAGTTTCTAAAATTGATTGTTGAAAACTCACTAAGATAAACACATTAATATATTTAAAGGGTTCCTTTACCAATGATTTTATAACCAATGATTATGTTCCCAATAACTCTCCAAATTTACCATGGAATTACTTTTATCATTACTGTACATGTTCCTTTTTGTTTTTAGTATAGTGGAGATGAAATCTATATATTAAAAATGATCCATGTTTTCCTTTTCCTTTCCTTTTCATTAGCTATGCTTAAATATTTCTTTTTTCTCAATGTCTTCCCAGGTGAATCTGATTACATACTTATTCTAATTAAATTTTTTTCCTATAAATACCCATAAATTGATTTACTGAGGAAATTATTAACTAAATCATATACCCTTTATCTATATACTTTATAGACTATATCCTTCAATATCTTGATTAATGGGTATTTACCTATGAACTTAGTTAATTTCATTGGATACTAGTTTAATTTCAAATTGGGTTATCATGAAACGATTATTAAATGATTTATGTATGTATTTAATTATATAGAACATATTAATTTAGGAATATGATGGGTGTTCCCTTATAGCACCCAATGCATTGGATAAAAAATTAATCTTTAGAGATTACATGTATATGGTCAAATGGAATCATGATTTGGAATTTTTGTATGATACCTTTGTAAAAAACCATGGTAATATTTTTTAAGAAACATTGTTGATAAAACTTATTAATATTCTTGTGAATTTCAATTGTCTATGTTGTATCCATATTTAAATGTTATACTAGATGTACTTACGACGATATGTTTTATTTTTTTCCCACATCCCAGTAATACAATGATCATAGGATGTAATTTTCTGTAAGCATGCTTCCATAAGAGTATGTATGATTATTAACTATTTATTTTACCATGATGTTACTCTTAACTCACTTTTATTATTTATCATCATGTTATACATAATTATTTTCTTATTGGTCTTTATAGCTCACCCTTTTTTTCATGATTCCTCATTTCCCCATGAATTTCAATTAATGGGATACATATAGGAGAATTACATGTGTGTAGAATATTTTAGTAAGAAATGTGTTTTATACTATGAATTCAGATTTAAATGAAATTATTTCCCAAAAACACAAAAAATTTGGTAATGGGAGTTTTTAAACTCTTATAATATATTAAAAAGTATGTATCTTTATCTCCAGATCAATAAGTACTGGTCTAGGGTGTCACATTTGGTATAAGAGTAGAGTTTGGTTATTTTTGGGAATTATGATTCAAAATATTTGGGTATAGATACTTTTATAGAAAAACTATTTCGATATAGGACTTGGTTAAAATCGTATGACTCTATAGGATTGTGTTCCTCTATGTATTTATAATACATCCTTTGTATAGATAACTTCTAAGTGAACGTTTTAAATTAATAATTGTATATCAATTATAAAATTTTTAGAAACCGCAATTTTTTACGAGGGAAAGAATGTAACATCCCAGATTTCCAATGAACGTTTTCATAAATTTTTCATTTATAAATTTAAATTTAAATGATAAGTTAAATTTTTTCTTTAAAAAACCAAATAATTATACAAATATTTTTCACCTAATTTATTAATTTACATATTTTTTATATATAATGGAAATTTATTTATTTAAATTATTTTAGAAAATGGGAAGACCATTAGCTAATTGACAACCTTTCTTGTCTGGAAAGTCCATAGGGGGATGAACACATGACTGAAAGGTGAAAAGTTCATAAAACCTACAACAATCCTACATGATTTTCCCTATTTCTATATCCTTTCATTTTATATAAATTATTATCTATCTTTTACTATATTTATGATTATTTTTACATATATACATTACATTTTTTTAATAAGTTATATTTTTAGTGTAATTAATTTATCATAATCTAATGATTCCATATTATTAACACAATAGAAGAATAAATTATCTTTCATTTTTAATAACATTATGGTTAATTTAATTATTGAATTTTTTTTGTGTTTTCTATGTACATATTTTATTTTTTAAAATTTATTTTTAAATCATTAAGTAATAAATTTTATAACAAAAGAGTCTTTTGAAATAATTGTTATTTTTTATTTGAATATAAAGTTTTTTAAATATATTGGGTATTATAAAAAAAATGGTTGTAAATTCATGATTGTGAGGTTTTTAGAAAATTAAAATGGATATTGACATATCCTTATAAACCATTATATATAAAGGTTGTTACATTAATAATTTTTTTCTCAATTATGTATTTATAAACATAATTTCACTTAATTAGATGAATAACATCATAAAATTTATAAAATAATTTGATACTAATTTAATAATTCAATATTAACAAGGAAACATGCATATCCTCTACTGAAATTTGATTTTCTACAATTATAGTATTTGTATTTTAAACTCCAAATGGTCTATTTTGAAAGAAACAAGCATTTTTTAAATTTTATAGAGATAAAGAATTATTTTTAATGAAAGGAATTTATTTTTGGACTCAGCACTTCAAAATAATCTTAGGGTAAACTTTAGGGAATTTACTAGAAAATGTTAATTTTTGATGAAAATATGGTATTATAATTTTATAAGTATTTCCATTTTAATAAAATCATTATGACATAAAAATTTATGAAATCTTTTCTTAAATAAAAAAATCATTTAAGTAGTTTAATATTAAATTTAAACATTTTAATTTGTATTTATAAATTTTTACATGAAATCATAGTACCTTAATTATTTTTTTATTTAATAATTTTTTTAATAAATCATTAAATTAGGTGGTTAAAATCCCCATTTTATTTTTTAGATTTTTAAATAGTTAACTAGTACTTATTTGATAATTAATTATCTAAATTTTTATTTCTATGTTTTTCCACACTTAATTTTTTGGGAAAACAAATTAAATAACCAATATTATAACCCTTAAATACACCCATAATCATGTTTAAATACCCACCCATTATATAATGAACCAACCTAGGTCAACATGACAAATTTATTGAGATATAATACCATAATTTAGAGATCAAACAACAACCAAAAAGTGTATCATAAATATTAAAATGAGTTAAACCAATAGAGTAAAATCCAGAAGAAAAGTATAAATCCCATAGACATTCAACATTAATCCAAAAAGGATAAACCAAAAAATATAACAATAAAATATTATATCCAAGTCTCCATGTGACCATACATCACAAAAAACACAAATCACTCTAAATACAATGACATTTATGATAACATTTCAAACTACATAATTCCCTTCCCTTTACATGTTCCCTAGAAAACCAAATCAACAAACACCCAAATGCAGAAGTTGGGTGTGAGGACTAAAGCCCAATATGATTTGAAACTCAAAAAAAATCTAGGCTTATCCCATTACATTACCACCTATTTACTTTCTAGATCAACTTAGATTCCACGCTAAGATATAACATTGCCCCAAAATTCCACTTCTTGATCCCAAAATTCATATTTAAAAATATTACTATACCAATTATGTTACTTCAAGATTATAAGTATGATATCCAAATAATCCTTTTTCCTCATCTAAATTATTTCACACCAAAATATATTCCAAAAATATAATGAATAAAGATTCTATTAAAGGATGAAACTACTAGTTTATAAATTCAGTAAGAATTTTAAGATAATTGGTGAGATATAGTAAAATAACTAGGAACTCAAAATGATTATACTGTATCCTAAAAAATATATTAGGAATACTCTTTTCTCATATTTTTAACTAATAGTATCAAAATTTTATATCAATTTTAGAAAACCATCGAGATCCTATGGGTTGATTAAATAGATTTCCAATCCTTGGAAAGGGGTGTTTATTCTCAAAAATCACATGATTAATCCTTCAATAATCAACATAATGTATGAGGCTTTACTATACCTTATTTTAAAATAGAAAAAGAAAATCCCAAGGTCATACAATTGGATGAATCAATCCCATGGCCTCAATATTTTTAATCTAAACTCTAAAATCATTTAGCATTATTTGTTATATATTATATAATGGCCTAAAAATGGTAACCATACCAAGAAGTAGATAAATTTTGAACACCACATATCTTTTTGGAGGTAACTTAGAGAAATCAACACAAAATAACATGAGTAACACACTCACAATTTCTATAATTAGACTACTTGAATTAGGATGTGTGACATCAAGAAGAATCTCTGACAACTGGAATGAGATCATTCTAGCATAAGGAACTACATGCCCGACTCTGCTTTATCTATAATCTCACTCAACCTAAAATACATGAAGGCTACCATGAAAAGATAGAAACTAAACTCAATGATATTGATATTATATTTGGTTCATCACACTGATCATCTAATAAATTTAGATGATAATGTTGAAGATATCAGGATAAATAACTATGAAGTCCCACACAACCTTTAGGTCGGTATTCACACTCGAATACTCATGAAATTTGAAACCTTGTTCCTTACTCCTTCCCAAAGGTGTGAAAAGATCCAACATGAATTAAATAACCTATGAATGAGATCCCAAAACATAAATAAACTTAGTTGATAAAAAATAATTAGATTCACCAATATCAAACAAATCCATGGCTATATAGGATGAGATAGAGATTGCACCTCTAAAATTAGTTGTCCCTATTTAATATTCCCCTAGTTTATACTATGGATCATAAATACATCTATTCTCAACTCCTCCCATATATTTATTCACGATTTGAGTATCCCCCTTGGTATGAGAATGAGATCTACCACCTTTTTACACATTAGAACTAGCCTTGGAGCCCTTGGTGGGAGTATATACATCCCCACAAACTTAGTAAATTCTTCCAAAGAAACACTTAAGATGACTGGATTTACCACAATGATGGAAATTCCTACGTGCTTCCATACAATTTGGTTTGGAAGGACCATGCCTCCCACACTAATAACAGACTATCTAATGGTGTACTATAGAAGCCCCAAAAACTAGTTCAGATGTAAACCGAGCACCATAAAGCTTAATTTTTTGGTTATATAACACACCTTGTGTACCTCCCACAATAATTTAACCTCCAATTAATCCAATTTTCCTAGTTTTGCACCTATTCAATCACTAACATATTAACCTCCTTAGAAAAGTTCCATGGTAAAAAGGGAATTAGCATCTGCAGAATATCAGTCCTCATGACTATCGTGTACACCTGAGAATTATGGTATTCATTAGAAATAATATCTAGTGATAAGTTAACTGACTCGGAAAAATGAGTGGCATATTCTATAACAAAATTCTCCAATTTCTATAAGGTTATAAATTGAAAAGTCTTTACAACTGATAATTCGTTATAAAAGTTTTGGTTGGAGATCTTCTTAAAATAATTACATGTGATATCCTTATGTAATTTGTATTACATGATGGTGTCCCACTATTTCCTTCCTAGACCTTTATTCAGGTAAGTGGAAAAATCCACCTTAGAGTCCTATAGAGTTTTCAAAAAGTGGAATATCCTTTCAATCCACTCAAGGAAATCTTTGGATTTTCTTGGGTCCCCTATCACCATGGAAGATAGTAGGATTATTCATTGTAAATTATAAGCCATAGCCCATCATTATTCCCATGTTTCAAAAACCATATATACCCATAGTCTATAAATTATGGATAATAGATTCCACTAAATAAGTTTCTACTGGTGGATTTTCCTATAGGACATGTTTGGTATCTTCCTCTCATGAATTAATAATATCCCTTCTAGGAGACATTTTCCAATAAACACTAAAGGAAATATCTGATTATCCTAAGATCAAATTCTCGAATCAAAATACCAGCATCAAAAATCCATATTAAATCATTTAAATAAAAAGAATTTAAATTAAACATGTATTTTTAAAATGAGAGAAAAGAAAATCAAAAGGGACATTTTTATTTAAATAAACTGCAAAAAAAATTACTCAAACAACCTCAAAAATTAAGTTCAACATTGATTAAAGTCCTTGACTATCCATCGTAACTCAAGTTTAACCATAAAAGCCAGTTGGTCAAGAACCCTCTCACACTTACAATGAGAATTAGGATGGTTCAAAATCCAATCTACAATAGAACCTAAAACACACCTAGTATGTGTCATTAAACTTCCAGCTATATACTGTCTCTGTTACCATTTTAAAATGAACCACCCCATGTCATCATGAAACATCACCTGAGATGGAAGGCTACAAGGTTGATGTCAACCAAACTACCAAAAAATCCTCATGAATATCCAAAATGAGATAACCCAATAGAGTAAAACATGGAATAAGAGTATACATCCATGAGACATACAACTTCAATCCAAAAAGGATAGACATAAAAATTGAACAAGATAAGATAAGAGAAAAGTCTCCAAGTGGCCATTTATCGCCACCATCACAAATTCAATCTAGAGAACTACATTTCTCCCCTTATCATTACATGTTCCACATAAAAATTAATCTAAAATTTCTCAAATGAAAAAAATATGGTTTGTGGTCATGAAATCCCAGTAAGATATAATAAAATAATATATAAAAATTATACTCCACATTAATGTTAGATTAAATTTTAAATAATATTTGAATATCAAACACATTTATGGGTTCCTCCCAGGAAAATACAACTTAAATATTTTAAGGGTACACTAATATTCCCCTATCAAAAATATAATGGCCCAAGAACCTCACTTACTGAATCCAAAATTCACATTTAGAAAGCTTACTGTACTGAGGCTGTTCCTTCAAGATTCTAAAGGTTAAATACACATAAACCATTTTTTCCTCCTCTAATTATATTACACCTAAATATCATCCATAAATTTTACAATGAAATATTCCCAGAAATAATTAAATGTATAGTTCATAAATTCCATAAATATTACAGGAGAGTTGGTTAGACTGAATAGAAAATCTAGGAACTCAAAATTCCAATACAATCTCATAAACACTTTATTAGGAATATCCTCTTATTGGACTCTCAAATTATGGTACCCTGATCATAGATCAATTTTATAAATCCATAAATATATGTTAATTTGATCAAATAGATCATCAATCCTTGGTAATGGGGTATTTTTACTTAACAATAACCTGATTATAATTTCAGTAATCCACAAAAAATATGAATCTTTTGTCTGTGTTGTAAGAAAATAGAACAAGAAAAGACAAAGGATACTTGTTAGTATAAATATATACATTGGAATAAATACCTATAAGCTTGAATTTAATTTTTTTTTAACTCATTAGGTTTTTAATAATGAGATGGCATAGATTTGGGAATCATACCAAGAAGATGGTCAATAGTGAACTCCAACTCTCTCTAGGGTGGTAACAAAGAAAAATCATTAGGAAATACATTAGGTTATGCACTCACAATTATAATAAGTGGTATTTTAAGAAAATGATAAATGAAATCAAGGAACATCTCTAACAACTATAAATATAATGTTTTGGCATAAGGAACAACATGTCCCACTCTCTCTCGTCTAGAATCCCACTAACCCTGAAAGACATGAAGGATACCATTGAAAGATAGAAGTTGAACTCAATGATTATAAAAGTTGATAAATGCCCTAAAATGGATAATCCAATTCAAACAGATGAAAATTTGAAGTTATTGAGATCAATAACTAATAATTCCCACACATATTTATGGGCATAAATCATTACTTAATGCATAGTACATTTGAAGTGTTGTCCCTTCCTCTCTCCCAAAGGTGTGTAAAGATCCCACATGAACAGAATAAGATTTAAAAACAATCCTGAAACATCAATCAACATAGATGATATAAAATAATGATATTCACTTATATCAATCAAATACATCACTATATAGGATTAGATAAGCATCATACATCTAATATGAGTTGATCTTGATTTATATTCGTTAGGTGTATACTTTGGTGCACAAATATATCTGGTCTTAGCATGTCTCAGAGTTCTCTTTTTTGGATAAGTATCCCCCAAGGCCATATAATAATATCCACAACCCTTTTCCACATTATAATAATCCTATTGGATATTGGTGAGAGTGTATCCATATCCACTACCTTGGAACTTTATATCACCAAAATGATTAAGATGGTTAGATTTCCCATAATGTTGAAATGTCCTAGGTGATTAATTATAAACTATCTTGGTATGAATAGGCCTTCCACACTTATAGAATACTTATTGATATTTTCCCATATAATCCTTAGATATATGTATTGATTTAAACTATTTAACCTTACACATCCTTATCGAGCTAAATGACACACCCTGGCTACCACATGGAACAACCGAAACTCCCCATAAACTATTCAACCTTACACACCCTTGATTTATGTATTCCCCATCTATTTTTTTCTTGTAAACCACCTCTACAAAGGTCAATAAGAATATGTGAATCCGTATTATCAAAATATCAACACTCAAACCAATATTAAACCTATTATCTTTATGTAAGTCATTAAAAACAATCTCAATTGATAAGTGGACCAACTCGATGAATCAAGTGGAAAACTCCATAATTGAATTCTCCCATTACTCTAAGGTCAGAAATTATCATGTATATTGTAATTGAAAATTTTTAGTATAGAAATTTTTTCTGAATATCATCTTGAATGAATTCTATTTGAGATCATCATGTGATTTGTCTTACATAATGGATTCCAACTATTTCAATTCTGATTATTTAATAATGAGAGTGAAAAACCTCACCTTAGAGTTCTATGGAGTTTTCAAAAAGTGGAAGATTCTTTCAAATCCCTTGAACCACTACATAGATTATTAGGGCCCCTTGTATTAATGAAATACTGATGGATTCTATATGGTAAATTATATTCCATGATCCATCGTTCATCCCTAGTTTCCAACACCTTCGTAACCCAGAGTCTATATAGTGGAGATAAGAGCTTCCATCAGAAAAGGGTCTACAAATGATTTTCCTATAGAAATTTTCTTGTATATTCCTATCCAAGATTCAAAAGATACCTTCTATGATAAATTTTATGATAAACACAAAATAAAGAACCATTTTACCTTAAGTTAAAATTCTTGAATCAGAATATGAAATTGAAGAATCGATATGATATCCTTAAAATGATAATAATTTAATGAAAACATAGATTCTATGAATAAGGGAAAATATATTATAAAGGAATAGTTTTATCAAAATAAATGCCTAAACTATTTTATTCAAATAACCTCATTAATCAAGATAAAGATTGATGAAAATCCTTGACCCCTGGTAACATGAGTCCATCGATATAATTTATCTGGTCAATAACCCTCCCATACTAACTACTTGAATTCTAATGGCCCTATCTCCAATATACCATAGACCCTAAACCAAAACCAAGAAGTTTCATCACACTTATCATTGCGTATTTTCACTCATAATATTTTATAACGAACCAACCAAGTTAACATAGTACATCACCCAATATGGTCCAATATAAGGTGGTGATCAAAAAAACAACCAAAAAAGTCTCATTAATAATCAATATGAGATAAACCAATAGAGTACAACATATAAGAAGTGTACACATCCTTGAGATATACAATTTAAAGCCCAAATTTCTAAACCTAAAAATATAACAACACAAGAGAAGATCCAAGTCTCCATGTGACCAACTATTATTACCATAATAACCCACTATGACGAAAATGAAATCCAAGAGAATCTAGTGAACTAATTGATACCATTCCCTTTCCTTTTTCCCTAAAATTACAAATCTAAAAATTATCAAAGTAAGAAAACTAGGGTGTGAACATTAATTACTAATTGGATACCACCAAATAATTTATATAATATATACTACATGAAATTACTAGTTCCATTTTTCAAATAAAACAAGTTTATAAATAAACTTCAAATGAAAAACCATTTTAGTAAAATTTAATTTTGTAACTAGTTTATTACAGATAATGTTTTCATGATTTCTCCATGATTTCATATCTAATAATATAATTAACTTATAAGTCAATCATGTATGAGTGGAATGATATATTTCAGGGATATTTTGAGGAACTGAAGTTGAGTGTTAACTTTGGATCTAGTTTTAATTATTCTATAAATGGGTTTGATCTATGTCTTTTTATTTGATGCCTTAGGTATATGATTATGGTGTTTCATGATGTAGATAAAACTAGTTGTGTCATATGGATCTCACATGGTATAACCTTGGGTTCAGAAATATAGAAACCAAGAACTTGAGTTCGAATTTGTTATGTGTGCTCTCAAACCATGGTTCCACTATCACTTTTGGGAATGGTTTATTATATATTTTTGTCATAATTCCATGGAGTATTTTTTTTACTCGTAGGGATCTAAACATATGATAGACACTCTGGGTCAATTATCTTCATATTTTTTATTTTTTTTATTTCTTATACTCCTAGAAAGAGAAATGTGGTCATCGATTCATTGAGAATGACATAAATAAATAAATCAAAAAATAATTAGTAGAGGATTTTTCTCTCGTTATTCTTTCGTAGAGATGATCTTGGGAGTGGAAGGGGTTGGATAAAAGGTTTTCTTATCTTTAGTGGAGGTTGAATCATCATTTTATGATTTCATTCAGAAACAGTTGAGGGATTGTGGATACTAGTCTTATTGGTCCATATTCCATAGGACTACCAAATCATATCATGATATGAGACATAAATGTTGGTGGTTGTGGATAACATGGTTAACATAATACTTTGGTCATGATTCCCTACTTTCCATAACATTGATGTTGATAACTAAATACCTTCTAGTTATTACAAAATTTACCTACTTCTTTTTGGATGTGTAATGAGATATCAATAGGCCTCATTGTTGGGTAAGAACAAACTCCTAGTAGGAATGATTTAATTTCCATGATCATAGATTGACTTAAAAAATCATCTCATTTCCTTTCTATAAAGGAAATGTTAATATTGGAAGATATAAATAAATTATACACCCAATCAATCATGAAGTTCCATGGTGTCCCCTTTGTGGTAGTTTTGGATAGGGACTCATTGTTTACATCTAGGTTGTAGAAAGGTTTGAAAGAGGTGATGTGTACCCAACTGAGGTTAAGCACAATATACCAACCTAAGAAAGAGATCTATACCAATAAATATATTTATATTCTTTTGGATATTCTTCAAGTATTCATTCCTACATTTTTTGGTTCATAGGAAAGGCATCTCTCTTTAATAAAATTTTTATATAATAATGGTTATAAATATTTTATTAAAATGGAAACTATTATTGTTTCTTATGGTCAACCATGTAGATATCTATTACACTAGGTGTAGATGGAAGAGATTCCCTTAGTTTGGTTGATTCTTATCCAAGAGATTATAAAAAAATTCAGTTGATCTAGATGAGGATAAAGAGTTATCAGATTCATTAGAAATCCTATTTGGACCATCAACATTACACATTAGAATTTAATGTTGGTGATCAGGTATTTTAAAATGTATCACCTTTTAGGGTACATCATTGTTTGTGTAATCAGGTATGTTGTAACTAAGGTTTATTGGGCCTTTTTAGATCATTGAATTTTTTCAAAAGATTTCAAATAATTTACACATTCCACATCACTTGATGATGATTCCAAATTTGTTTCATGTGTCTCGATTGATGAGGTATCAATAGGACTATTCTCATATGATTAAATGGTAAGATGTTGATATTGATTCGAACTCCTTTATTGTTGAACAAATGGTTCATATTATGTATCATCAAGATGTGGTATTTTATAGTAAAACAATTCCATTGGTCTGTGTACTATGGAAGAAAAAGTAGTTTAGCCAAGAGACCTAGGAGTGAGAATCTTTAATACGGTAGTAGAGGAATATTATTTTTTTGAGTCCATAATCATAAATACTTTTTTATTGAATCAATGTTTTAGGGTAGGGATAATTTTTATGCCCTTTGTTTCATAGGTATTCTTTATTTTGGGCTTCTTATTTCTGTTTTGAGTTTTGTGAGGTTTACAGTAGATAACCATTGAAGATTTCAATGTTTTGATAAAGTATTCCAAGCACGTGATTTAGGTTCCTAGTTAGTACTTACCACGTATTAAAAATATGAAATAATACGATGATCTATAATGTCATTTTTCATAGTTTTAGATTGGTTTTTCAAAACGTGTGATCCCTCAAACAAACCGTGTGGGTATTTGGGAGTTTTCCTATGTCTATTTCAATGCATGAGAATTTTTGTTCAAACCACTTAATTATATCCAGGAAAAATTGTTCATGATTTTTCATGGTAAAAAAGGTATTACATGATTGTTTCATGGGTTTTTAAACCATGCATCCTAACCATTATCCCATTTCTAAACAATATAAAATTTAAATTCACTTTATTACATTTAATCATTTTAATGTATAAACACCCCTTAATATCTTTTAGTCTCAAAATAATAATTCACTATAACTATAAAGGATTATCTCCTCACTTACATATTAATCCTTGGTCAATTTTGGTTTATCTCTTCTAGGTATTCCCCATATTTTATCCATTTACTTCTCCTATTAGCATATATTCTCTTTATCTATCTTATCCTAATTCCATTGAAAACAAATTGGGTTCGGATTTATAGATATAGTGGGTTTGATATAGCAATGATGTCATTTTTTATGTATCTAGGCTTGTTAGGACTTGACCTCTTCATTTCTTATCTCCATTTTCGAAGGTGTCTTGTTTTCCTCCACTGGTGAGGTAAGTATGCCTTTAAAATGGAGTTAACCCCTAATTTATTTAACATTATTATTAATACATTTTGTTTTTAAAAAAATTTATTGATTTTACTGATAAGAATCTTAGGTGGCATGAAAAGGGTGTTTTACTTAAAAATGGTTTATGTAAAATATATTTTTATGAAATGCCTCAATGGAAATTTTGAATCTAAAATAGATCTCAATAATAGTATCAATGATTCTTTTTAGTGATTTTTTTGTAAAATTATGAGCATGGTTTTTCAAATGTTTTTTGGAAAATTTAGAACATTTTTAACCTTGAGCGCACTTAGTTATTCACATTTAGAAACCTTAGTGGGTGTGGAAAAATAGGGGTTATTCTTGTGATATAGATAAAATTAGATAGAATAAATATCAATAGGATTCACTGTATTTATATATTTTTGTTCCTTTAAATTTATAAGTATGTAATCATATATGTTGGTGCCAAATTGTGTAGGGTTTTATACATGATGGTATTGTATTCATGTTTAATTTTATACATGTTTAACTTATGGTATTTCCATGGATACACCAATTTTTTTCCTTTGTGTTATCTTTCATTCACTTGTCATATTCTAGGTTTATATGAATATGAAATTAACTTATTGTAACAAAAAGACATTTTAATAAAACGGTTTTCTATTTTAAATTTATTTATAAAATGGTTTTATTTAAATTCTAGAACTAATGGTTTTGGGGAGTATAGTTTATATATATTCATTGGTGGTATCCTTCATTGGTTTAGTGACCACACACAAATTTTACCTTTAGGAATTTATAGATTTATTTACATGTAATGGGTAAGGGTAAGGGTTTCTCATTGTTAGTTGTCTTCCCTTGGATTTCGTCATCATCAAAGTCATTTTTTATGGTTATGGAGGATAGAGAAATTGAGTTTTGGATCTTATATTGTATTGTTATATTTTTTAGTTTAACACACATTCATAATTTTTTATATATCATGGATGTGTAATCCTTTTCTATTTTATAACATATTTATTTATGTCCTTTAAATTATTCATGTTCCTTAATTGGTTTTTTTATCTCAACCTCGTGGTGGCCCATCTTAGGTGATGTTTCTTGTCGACCTAGTTTGATTTTTTACACATTATTCCCTCACTCCCCACTCCAAATATTTGGATTATTAATATATATCCATTATAAATATTTATATTCCATTAAATGTGGTTACAAGGTTTTATAGTTTCCTTATCAATATATAAAAATATCCCTACTAAGTTTAGGGATTCCTCAATCCTGGCATTTCTTTTCAAATATCATTACTTTGTTATATTGTCCTTTTAAAATAATTTTTCATATATTACCAAGTGTTTTCCATTGGTATTACCTTCCGTTTAATATTTTTTAAAGTGGGATTTATTTATTCAATGTCATTAAAAAACATTACTAATTTTTTACTATGTTGAAATAAGGCTTACTCACCCCTCCTTCCATATTAGTTTTGCAATAATTCTAAAATTACTTTTACTATTTATGGGAAATGTTATTATGGATCATTTCTTTAATTATATTTCTGTTATATCAGTAAAAATAACCATTTCCTCTCATTATACAACCTTCATAAGTAATTATAAAGATTAATCATTCATAAATCCATAAAACCAACCTAAATTTGGTAAAGAAACGTTTTTATAGTTTTCCTAGTAATGAAATTTATGTTTAGATATTATAAGTTGATGTAGTATTTGTCACACCTATTTCGATGCCCTAAATGGATTTTATTTATAAAATTCACATTCTATTTATGATACATAATGAAGTATTGTAATATATTCATTAAGATTAACTTTATATTGATATCCATATAACATGAATGTACCATCCACTAATACACGATGAAATTTCTTTATTTGGTTTACTACACAAGGAATTATGGAAATCCTATAGCTTATAAAGTTTATTGTTGTATATTGACCTAGATATCCATGTTAATACATTTAAAGGGTTACTTTACCACTCATTTTATAACTAATTATTTTATTATCTAACGCTCTATATCATTCCATTTACATATTTTTCTCTATCACAAATATACTCGTATGTATATGTGTTTTGGTGGAGATGAAATCTCTATAATAAAAATTATACATTACTACATTTATATTTTCTTATCATTACATATAAATAAACATATCTTTTATTCAAATTCCAATCTAATTTAATATAAATACATGCTTATTCTAACTAACCGGTGTTCATCTAGATAACCATATGTTGATTTACTAGAGATATTATTAACGAAACCATATAACCATTATCTATATGGTGTAAATACTTTATACTCTATTATATTGATTAATGGGTATTTACCTTGAAATTTAACTAATTTCATCAAATACCCATTTAATTTTGAATGAGTTTTTCATGTCCTGATTATTAATGGATCTGTGTATATTTTTTTCTACATAGAACACCTGAATTTAGTCACATGAAGGGTATTCCATGATATCACTCCAATGAGTTTTGTAAAGAATTAATATATAGATATGAAATATTTATGATACCTCGGTATCTTTCCTTGGTAATGTTTAATGAATTTCTGGTGAACAACCTTGGTAATGTATTTTATGATACCTTGCTGATAAACGGTGCAGATATTCTTATGAATGTCTCATTTTTATGTTGCATCCACAATTTTATATTATGCTAAATGTAGTTAGGATGTCATTTTTTATGTTTTTATTACATTTCTAGAATACTATGATTTTATTGTGTCGTTTTATCATTCCATGCTTCCATTTGAGTATGAATGACTCTTTACTCTTTATGTTGTCAAGATATGTCTCTTGACTCACATTTATTATTTAACTTCACATTATACTTGATTATTATAATACTAGTCTTTATAGATCACCCTTTTCTTATTATTTCACATTTAACAAAGAGATTAAATTATAAGTATACATATATGGGTGTTACCTATGTGGACAATATTTGAGGAAGAAATGTATTTTGTACTACAATTTTAGATTTAGATATACCTAGTTTCCCATGAAATTGAACTTTTTATATTTAGATTTTTCTATAAATATTATGATATATTAAAAATTGTGTATTTTTAGAATTAGATCCAAATGTGTGGGATAGGGGACAGTCAATTACAACCTTCCTGTAATCACATCAAACCCATCATTATCAAATGTATTATCACAACCTTTCTGGAAATACCTCATGCTAAATTTTAGGTATTCTTTTACCCTTTTTTGATAATTCAATATTTAGGTATTTGTTCGGGGTTGTTTTGGGTGAATTTGGAGGAATTTGGATGCCTGAAGGGCTATCTGTGGTTGGGGCGAGGTTAGAAAAACTATGAAGTTTTCCCCATCAATTTGAGTTCCCATTTTGGATTAATAGGAGGTGGAACATGGTTTGAAAAAACTATTTTTCCTTCCTACCTAAACCATGAACACACAAGTAGAGTGGGTTTTCATAGTTGGTGCACAGTTTGGAAAAATGTGCGCCCACCAAGGAGTAACCATGCACCCCATGAGTAGGGATTCATGGTTAAGGCACACAGTTTGGAAAACAGTGGTCCCTACCTAAGAAACCGTGTGCATGGGATTTTAAACACTTCATTTTTTATTTAAAATTTACCTAACCCCTATTTTATATCCCTAATCACCATATTTAATCCTAACCCTATTTCTAACAATTTTAGAGGCTCTGGAGAGTGTTTCAAGGCTCCTAAAACCCCATTCATGGTGAATTAAAGATCATGAGTAAAGATAAACACATCATTGGTAAGTGGTATCTCCTTTGAGTATATTCCTCTCTCTCTCTCTCATATTTCCTCCCCTTTAGAGAGAGATGATTTTTCCTTCATTGGAAATTGGTTTAGATCATGGTTTCGATGAATCTCATTTCACTAAATCTCGATCCTATGTTTTTATCTTCCTTTCCATTGTGATTCAGGTCTATCTACATCAAATTGAGGTTTTGGATATAATATTA
This sequence comes from Viscum album, assembly GCA_963277665.1. Taxonomy (NCBI): domain Eukaryota; kingdom Viridiplantae; phylum Streptophyta; class Magnoliopsida; order Santalales; family Viscaceae; genus Viscum; species Viscum album. The sequence continues at coordinate 359,833,166 of OY728121.1, forward strand.
TTCATCAATGATCTTGAGTTAGGAGCTATAATTATTAATTACTATAGTTGTAATCCTGATTTTTGGGATTTGGTTATATTATTTATTTACATTGTTCAATTTAACTTTAAATTCAATTAATGAATTGATTTTATATGGTTGTGATACCCTTCACATATCCAGTTGGACCCATTGGATTTTTAATACCAAAATTAATGAAAACACATGGGACGTGATAATAAATTTAAAATTATTATTTTTTGTTTATAAAAATCAGAATAATGAGTTGATATAAATGAATTAAATCCATATTCATTGGTTGATAATGGTATTTAAAGGGTGATTTTATTATCTTTGATGAGATAATTAGATGTGAATATTTGTTGATAAATGGATAAATAGTGAATTTTTCTTATTATTCCATGTGATTAAAGTAAAGAAGCATGGTTATGATTGATAAGTAAAATCGTTAATCATAATGAGAATGAATGAATAGAAGGTTAATGAAGTTAAAAAATGATATGAATTTGATATATGTGATATTTTCATTGATTGATAAATGAGGGTGGGTCAGGGACTCGTGATCTATATACTCAAGGGATTCCCAACTAATGCTCCTGGCCCCTCAATGCATACATGTGAAAAATGATGTATGGGATAGGGACTGATGCTCCAAATACTTGTGAGGTGTAGGAAAGGGACTGATTCTCCAAATACCCATGAGGCACCATACTAATTCTCTAGGTTCCCAAGATATTAGCATTGGACTGATGTTCAATGTAGCTAGGATATTAGTACTTGGATTAATTCTCCAAGGTATCAAAAGTGAAATTATAATTAAATGAATAATGAAATCACATGAATAAATGTATTATGATATTCCTATAGTGTATCATTCAGACTCAGGCACGGTCTGAAGCATGTATGATTGGTATGGATGTCATCACGAGCATGGGGGGCTATGTGGTTGATTAAAGAATAATTAAATGTGAGACCTATTTTCTTCTTATTTGGTTATTTATTATTTACACAACTATATGCACTATTATATACTATATATTTCTTTAAAAATCATTGGTCGTGGCCTATTGAGTTGTACCCACACACTATTTGGACGGCCTTATCGGTTCCCTAATAGACATCATGTTTGGAGGACATGATAAGGGAAAGATCCCTATATTATATGAACGAGATGGGATTAAGGATAGAACATGTATGAGGGAACCAGACATAATGTTATGTGTATCTTGGGTGATCCCTGTGTGTATATATTTTGGGTATTACATAAACACTTGACACTTGTATTGAATTTCATATCTAATACTTTGGTTTTTATTTATTTTCTTTATTTTGGATTCGTCATGAGACGTTGGTCTTATATTTATTATGGTATTTTCTTAGTTATTATTTTATCATATGGATATTTATTATTTATTCCCAATGTTCTGATAATTTTATAAAGAGGGTATAGTCTCCCCATGTTAGAAACTATATCTTCTCTTTTAGTTGGTAGCCTCTAGCATTAAGGGATGCACACATAAGGTCATGTAATGAACCAGCTCAGGACACCGATATTTGGCACCTAGGTCAAGACATTACAAAGTGATAACAAATGGGTTTTCATTCCTTTTCAATTATGTTATTATTTGGGAATGGTATAAAGGGGACTAGGATGCATCAGGACTTGGTCATGAGCTCATTAATGGGAGAGGAAAACCCATGTGTTGGGGAACCCCCAACTACTCGGGGTGGTATTATTATTCTGGGTGTTTTCTATTACTTTTGAATGTTATTTCACCCTGGGTGATGCACTGGTTGTGTGATGTTTTTGTGTTCTGAAATTTTACCCATGTCCTAACATGGAAGAGGATATGAGTATACATGAATCATTATAGCTACTCAGGACTTTATGTGACAGGCATAATTTTGGGAATTCATGGAAACAAATTTTATGAGAGGGTAATGGAAAATGAAAATGCTTTTCTTTACTTGTGTTATTTAAAAATAAATACTAAAAATTATGGATTTAAATGGTTAAAAAATGTTAAATATGGTAATTTTAAATTGAAAAAATGGGTGTCTAATGGGAAACTTGAAATATGGAAGTGTTCTACCATATGTTACCCATAACCTAAGTGATTGATGGTTGAAGGTATTGATACACCCTCGGATTTGACCATGTGGTGGTGTATTGTGGATGAATTTTCATATAATTATGTGAATCCATCTTATGTAAACGTGTTAATGATGTGTTATGTGATAAAATACATGGTTTTGGAATTTTAGATACATTCCTCCATGATGATGTTTGTTGGTGGGATGATAGGAGGAAATAGTTGTAAATGATCCTTCAAAAGTGGAACCAGCGACCCCAAGAAAATTATTGACCAATTAGACAATACTATAGAGAAAATATTCTATGTGGATTATTACATGTTACATGTTCAATTGAATTGTTGGGGATGAGTAGATGGAACAAATTGTATGGAAATAATTTTAGGAGAAATTCCTAGAACACTTTATCCTAAGAAACTCAGGTGTGAGAGAGAACCATAGTTTATGGGGTGGACCAAGGGGATTATTTTTATGTTTGACTATATTGGTCACTTCACTGACTTCCAATGATTTTTCCAATTATTGTTAAGTGATGTGGAATCTATGGTGATATTCTTTCTATATAAGCTTAAATGAGATATTAAGTCCCATGTTAACAACTTCTGATTGATGAAGTTTGTTGAGGTGGTGAATCTGGATCTCATTTCTTAGGGGAACTGAAGGTGTATTCTAGGGGAGAACATGTGGTTTATGATGGATGACCAATACTTCTTCTGAGGGTAGAAAGAATCTTTATGAGAATTTTAACTAGAATAGTGGCAAGTAGAGAGGCCAGGGGGGAGGATCACTTACTCAGTGCAATACTCTAGTGATTTTCCATTAGTGAGGTGGGTCGAGTCACTATCATAATCAGTTCCCTTGACCATCAGTATGGTGATGATCCTGGGGAATGATGGGGCATCTACAGTGGTTCTATTAGAACTCATGATATATGAGTTTTGATAGAGGAGTGATATTGAACCATATTACTGTAATGGGTTCTTATACACCATACAGGTTTGTTAGTTGGAGCACTACTAGTCATACTAGTCGAGGCAGTGTATGTGGTAAAATATGTAAAGAGCACCCATATTAGTATGGTCATGAAATACAGGGGACTCAAAATACAACATAGGGTCGAGGGGTAATACAGTTACATGCACTTTATCCTGAACTTGTGGACAATCAAGTTGGGCCATCAACAATGAGAGGAACTATTGATGCCACTTATATACTTTTTATCAATTTATTTGATATAGGATACAAAAAAAATATTATATCTTCTCAACTTTTGATTGGTTTGAGTTTGATAGTGGATTTTGTGAGTGTGGTTATGAATATCGACACATTGCTGGGAGTGCGGTCGAGGGACCTCAATTTATTCAAGTGGTGTTCTCATAAAGCTAGTGAGAGTCATTTTTTTGGGATGATTACATACAAGACATGTGGGTTTCTAAATTAATTTTTTTTATGGACTAGTTGGTATTTGTTTCAATGGAAAATATATCAATGACCTTCTTGGGGGACCCTCATGATACGGATAAGATGGTTTGACGATAACTGGTAAATATATCCTTTTATATATAAGGAGATCCCACAGTTAAATTAGTTGGTTCCAGGTTCTACATAATTTGTTTTTTCAGAAATAGGGGTGGATTCATCATCATTGATAATAGACACTCCCAATGGTTCCGCATCCATAACTGGGTATAGACCTATTTTCCAAATATATGTGGTCAATTGTGGTTTCAGACCCAACAAAAATTAGGAACTCACATTGGTTGAGAGGATGGGAGTTCAGGCTCATCAAACCATTTTTGGGGGAACTTTTGCCTACTTCAAGACTCTATTATATATTTAAGATATGTTTATAAATCTCTTCCAAATCCCGATACAAGACCAATTTCCCTAACAAAATGACAATAGGTTAAACCTATTTCCATTCTGGATACGGAATCGGTTTCTCCCACAAAATGACTATAGGTTTGACTCTTTTAAACATGAAGGGTAATATTTTAGTGAATCCATATGTAAGTATTTGAGGGTATTCATCTATTTCCCCAATGGGTGTCTGGTTTGATATTGGAGCTGCATATCCGAGCACTTCGTAATTTACTACCACATATGGGAGGTGTTTAATCAATAGAGGATCATGTTGAGACTCTATGAGGAATCATATGTATTATGTTAATAGAATGAATAAAAACTGACAAAGTTAGTTAAAACTGTGAAATTTATCATCATGCATAAAGGATATATGTGCATGCACTTAGACACCAGGTATTTGATCTCAAGTCTTGAGGAGATGTCTTATGTATCATGTTTGTGTAAAAAAATAGAGTTATCATAGTTTGATCACACCCTAAGTACTAGCCCCAATGTAGAAGCCCTTATATTGAGGGATTCATTTCATGCCACTCATTGGGGTTTACATTTTGAGGTCTCCATAGCTGGTAGATATTGATTATGAAAATGATATGACTATTTAAAATCCATAATCCCATGAAAGCTAGTCTTGGTGTGAGAAAAAGGGATATAAAGTAGTTATTCTCAACACATATGAATATAGGACCTGTATATTGGTACAACCCTTTGGATATTTAATATAGGGCTCGGGCCTTAGTAAGGAATCCTACATATCATGGTTATTGTAGAAATAAAAATTTTCATAGTTTAGTTTAGTTATCATTCCACTGATAAATGATGTAGAATTATCATCCCAGATGAATGATTGGGTCCCGATGGTTGAAATGTCAAAAACATGGTAATACTTACTATGAAGTGGATTCATATTTGGTACTGGGCCTTATGAAGACATCCTACAAATCCTGGTTATTTCATGAACCATAGTTATAATGGTTTAGTAGATCGAGGATTATACATTGAAGTTTATCTTTTATAGAGGTAGTGTGCATATCATATTATGTCATTGGTTAGGGCTTACATGTTGAGGTATCCCTATGTTAATGATATAAACATTACATATTCCTAATCCCATGTGATCTATTCTCGATGTGGGAAACAATGTATAGAAAATGACTAGTCTCACTACTTGTGGATGTGGTATATATGTTCTAGGACATCCCTTTATATTTTAATTATAAATCTTCTGCCTTAGGATAGCATCCTATGTATCCTAGTGATAACAAGAATAAAATTCATTTTATTTCAATTAATACAAGGGTTACAAACAATGGTTTTTCTGATATGAATGATGGATAAGGTTATCATGTCCTTTGAGGCCATCATAACCTTGTATTCTTTTCTTCCAAACATGAATTAATTATCTACCTCATATGTATTGATTTTTTACTCAACATGTTGGAGGATGTATACCTAACATATCCAAAGACAATAAAATTATCAAGTTAACTTTTCCAAGGAACGTCACGTACTATGCATGGAACGTCACATAATCTACATGGCATGTCAGAAGGTCATCGAATGACCAAGGATAACTTATATAGAGGACATATAAAGACCTGTATAACTAATCCTAATGTACATTTCCTGATCACGGATAAAATTTTTGGAGGGCATCTCCTGAACTAGATGAATTTTCTTGGTGTCATCATGAAAATGGATGAAACACTTGGTTTTTGTCGTGAGAGTTAGTGTGACATGTCTTTCTAGCACTGCATTTCCAGGATGACTTGTCTGGGTGTCATTATAAAAGTTATCTTACATGTTCGTAGGATGTCACAATCTCTAGTTAGCTTGTTAGGGGGTTATAGCAAGAGCCAGTTGACATGCCATGGTGCTAGATTAGGACTCAGTTGACATGTAGCGGTTCCTCCATATGATTTTGGTGAAACCTATGAAGTAAATTGCTAGTCCTAGGTAGCGATCTAGGACTATTTCATGAGACACAAGTGGCATGATTGGGCGCCCCTATAAGTTGTTATGAAATTTCCATGTGACTTCATATGATCCAAAGAGTATAAAAAAAGAGTGTCCTGTGATCTAGGTGACATATCCAAGTTTTTAAGATTATCATGGGAGGTTTATTTGAAGTGCATGAGGAATAATTTATATGTTACCTTAATAATACCATATGTTTAGTCTTTTTTCCAACCTTTTATTGAATATACCTTATATTTTATTAGTGTTATCTTGTTTAAGTCTCATGTGTTGTAGAAAATTTGTAGGATTTCATTTTTATAACATCTCATAAGTTATTTGCGTGATCTATGATTGATCATGAAAAGTTCTTATGCCTATCGTATGATCATATTGGTTGTTCCCTGGACTTTACCAGAGGGAAAAAATTTCTGATAACAAGATCAGCTTCTCCGAGAAATCTATCCTCCTGCTTGGGTGCAACAATGCAAGGATCCAAGGAATCATTTTTTCCTTTAAGGTTGTGCGATTTTTAATCTTCACCACTCTGATTATACTCCACTTTTCACATCACATATTTCATGAATCCATACTGGAATCAGTAGAGGGATTTTATGTCATGTGTTTCATGAGATCCTGATGTAAGTCATTCTGGGGACATCACATGGTTTTCAATGACCATGGGATCTTCCCCTAAACACCCCATTTTTTGGATTATATCCAATTAATTGGGTATTTCCTAATCATTTGAGCACACCAAGGGACTTTTTTAGACCCATTTTGGCATGTTTGAGGGCCTTTCCAAGATTGTGATGCTTGTGGAAAATTTTTCATGTGACTTGGGGAGTCATTTTATGGATCTTTTATAAGATAGATATGGCTTTCTAGGGGACCTTTTCAATATCACACCAATATTCCAGATGAATTCTAGGAGGTCTTGTAGAGATCATGATCGTGTTTCATAAATTTTATGATCGCAAGAGGCTCCTACCTGTTTTTCCTATTTATTTCCTTATTTATTTTACAAGGGTCTGGTTTATCATGAATTTTCTCAAGTTTTTTCAAAGACATGAACTCTCCCCATTGGTGATGTGTTTCATGAAAAAAAATGGACCTATGGTGATTCATGATCATTTCATTGAAAACCCTTCTACTTTCCCTATAGAGTTGAAGGGGGGATGAGGACCACTTGGACAAGTCTGAATCCCTTCGTGTGGTGAGGGTGACATGCCATTGGGCTATTTCATAGTGAGGTGTACATGTTTCCAGGGATATCGAACCATATGGGGCACGTCATGTGTTGTTTATGTATTCAATAGGCTTCCACCTTTTCCACTTTTTATATCTTTAATTATTTTACAAGGGCCTAAGGTCTCCTGAGTTTTCCTAAGTGTTGTCAAGGACAATCATTCTCCCCCTCGATGGTGTGTCACATGACTAAAAAGGGATCTTATGGTGATGCATGATTATTATCATGGAAAAACCCTTCTATATTTTTTTGGAGCTGGTGGGGGAGTGAAATTACTCTTATATATGTCAAAGATCCTTCACTTGGAGAGGGTGACTTACTAGCGAGATTTCATAAGATATGGAAGGCATGTCGTCGGGGGCTTGTTATGCCTTGTAAACCACCTGGGTGTGTCTCATGATATTTAGGAATTCAAGAGGTTACATAGTTTTGGATATTTTCCTCATATAATACAAGGATATTTGGATGGATTTTCATGTGTCCACCAATTAACAAGTCACGTGACTCTAGGGTACTCAGCTGGTATCTATTGTGTGATCAGCAATTGTCTAATATGCCTTTCGAAAAGTATAATGACTTGTCAAAGAATCTCAATGGGATTTTCTAAAGGTTATGCGACATGAATGGATCCTTCATGTGACCTTTTCAAGGCATCACAATCGTGGTTCTCTTGGAGTCTTATGCGATCCATGAGTTCTGGCCACCATTTTTTCATTTGTTTTGTGGGGAAAATAATACCAATATTCAGGTTTTTCTTCCCTTATGTATTTGATGATTCTCATTTGGTGGGCGTCAACATATCCCCCCCATAGGAGTGATTTTAATGGGGATAAGGTCTTGATTATTAGGAAAGTAAATGCCCACTAGAGGCTTTGGTGTTGTCGCTAATCGGTGTGCGGCGTGATCCATGGTCTATCAAGTGATGTTTGGTATTTCAAAGAATGAAACAAATAGGGGAATCGAGGTTTCCTACCGCACTATATACCCAAAATTACGATCTATTATTCTTTTTTTCCATAACGTGACTTATTCCTAAGACCCTTCCATAAGAACTCATCGCAAGACTCTGCCAAAAGAGTGTTTTGTGAGAACCACTTCAAAAGACTTTTTTATCTACAAGCATGTTAGAATAAACTATGAAATTTTATTTTTTAATTGGTCAAACCATGACCGAGAGGTTTCATTATTATCTTTAAGGTTTCAAAGGATCTGGTGGATTGGTCTCATGACTACTTTGTCTATTTTGAGGATCACATCGCCAAGACAAGGTCACATGATCGCGAATATTTTAACTGTTCATCCTATCACATGATGTTTACTTGGTTTATATGGTCCATGATATATTCATGGTCTATGATATTTGAGAGTAATTTATGTTATTGGGAATGTCTTTTCTAATTCATGTGATACGCATGAGGTTTCTATGGGTTTTTCTTCTTTTTTTGACTGGCTTTCCACTTGTCTTACATATACTTATGGATTTTGTGCATATAGATTATAACTCTCATCACACATCATCTAGCATAGTGAACTAGAGGGATATGATTTCTAAGAATTTTAATTATAACCTTCGGAACCATTTGTTCCCTAAAAATGATGCTATGAAAATGATTCTCCCATCCGAACTCCAGAATTATTCCTTATAACACCAGCCTCCCCTATATGGGATTGGCCTGTTGGATTACATTGTTATCCCTTGTCCAGGATATAATCTTTTTTCTAGATAGGTTTCAACTTATCTTGACTTCATTTAGAAAAAATTTTCTGGGGACATACAACTAATTGTGGCATGACCCTATGTGTTATCTTATATGTTGTAAAATTCTCCCATGGGTCAATACGACTATGATTTAACCTACTATCCCATCACTTAGATCCATTCAAGAAAAATTCCTTCTTCTCTGAACTTCTCGAGTGATGGAAAGATTTCAAATGGGGATTTTTTCCCCTTGTGGAAAAAATTTCCAACAAATGGGCATGACAATTCTAGTTCAGGAAGAGTTTCTTTGAATTTTCTAAACAACTCTACATTGTCCATATCTTCTAAGTGGTGTGGGTTTCCCAATTAATTTTTATCACCAGTCTAACCTTCTTAGAGAATTGGTTAGTTTTTGGTTCCCTGGACCAACTAATTTCATCTTCCCCATGGTGAGGTTAGAACTAGCATCTGCGATATCTACCAACTAGGTGAGATCTCCCCTCTTGAATATTTTTATGATGAGTTCCTTCCTACCACATATGTATCAGATAACATAATCAAAAATCTTTTCTTGATGAGGGATATGCTCAACATCATGAAGTAAAAGTTAATAAATATGCTTACTATTCACTAACTCATCTCTTTAAATGATTGGATCAACATTTCCCTTTATCATAGTAGAGCTAGGAAGACTATTATTCCGCCTCACTGGTTCCCTTCTTGGTAGGTTTTTGATAGTTCATGTTCACACTAGACCATATTCGATGTTATAGATCATACCACGTAGAGTTTCTGGGTGAGGAAAAAAGTATCCCCAGGCCTCAGGTTGGGAGGATTTATTGATATGTTCTTAAATGGATGGATTTTCCTAACATTGCATGCGTGTTTAGGAATTTGGGTCAATACACTAGTGATGGAAGATCATCTAGGAGTGGGGTGTCTTCTCAATCTGGTGGTTCTAACTCTTTCATTCCTCTACTAGCTCTTGGGCTACTTCTAGTAAGGAAACGCCCCTTATTGCATCAGTGGCCCTTTCTAGATTTTATTTGTCTAGATAGGGGATCATTTTCACTGCTACAATTACTACAATACCACTAGGATCCCATGTGAAGTATATCATCCAAGCTTTCTAAACATTTATGGGGTTTGAGGCATGTCATTAGGACTTGAAGAGGTTTATGATGTGTTGATCCAACCCGAGTTCTTTAATTTCATGACTTATCCTACACCAGTTGTGCCAATTATTGATCATGGTGGAAGATCTTTTGATGAAAGGTCATAACAGATTTATATTCAATATGAGGTTCTTATATCCAAGATTAAGGAATTGATCATTTGCGAGATTTATACACATTATCAGTTTTCTTGCTAGTTTGGCTGCACCCAAAGGGTCTCCTATCTTCCTTCAATCAGTGTGTGGGGAGAGATACACCCCTGTAACATCCACCAATTTTGGATAATATTATTGTGTGAAGAAAAAAATGAAAATATTAAACTTTCGCCCACTTAAACCCCTATCTTCATATCATTTGACTATGCCCAAACATGGTTGGAGTCCTATTCGGGTGGACCGCTGAACAAGCTATTCTGTCACGTGGAAAAACCATTTGCCTCCCCAACTCCTCTAACCATAGAAACAGTGGAATTGATTTAGGACTTGGGTGAGTCTTCAATAAAATGTTTTCATCCCAACGACAATCATCCCATTAGTGTGAAAGAATTGGTCAAGGAAGATGGTCCCTCATAGAAAGTAGCTGATGACAGGTATTTTGAGGAAACAATATATGGGACTTCTTAATCGGCTCCCTCTTCAGCTCAACTGGTTTCCCCCCTTTTGACATACCAACTCCTTAATACAAAGAATCTCTAACATGGATCAATATTATCTATTAGTAGATTCATTCCATGGCAACTAATACTCCTTCGGGAATGGTTCATGGACAAAACAAACGTCTTCATCATCTATTTCATGATTTGGGGGTAGGTGGATTTTATTTATTAATCATTATATGATATTAGGTGGAAAATTATCCTGAAATGAACAGAATTGGATATCAATGAGAAGGGCTTGGGTGAATTTGAAAATTGTACTTCCTTGGGAAAATTGAGGAAGGAACATTAAGGCGTGTTGGAACGGAGCCTTCAGTTTATATGTGATCTGTAGGCCCAATTGGACATCTTAACCATGAAGATATGGCGGTATGAGGAGATCATGGATCGCTTGAAGAATTATTTTTTGATGTCATTATCTTCACTAGAAACCACTTAGGAATGGGGCCATGAGTTTTAAACTTTGATTTATGCACTTCATACTAGGTTGGAAGAATACAAATAAGTGAGTGTGACACTTCAATGTTCAATCGACGCTTCTCTCCAGACTCTCGCTAACTTGGCCATCTCATCCAACCGGATATTATTGTATTTAAATTAGTGATATGTTTGTTTTTTATGAAATTATTAGAGAAAATATGAAATGTGTATATTCATCCTTTTTTACGCTATCAATTAATAGATTTTTTGAACATTAAATATTTTTTCCATTTATTTTATATTAATGATGTTCATGACATTTCACTGATTTGATGTTTCATGAATCAACAATGATAAACATAATTTTCACAATATCAAGTAAAACAGAATTTTTAGATCTGAATATTTAAATCTAATAGATTCTAATTGATAAATGCTCTTGAATTCCCACCAAAATTAGATTCATTTGTAATACATCTTCTCCATCTATCTTGAGATTACTTGATTTATATAGGGACAATATAGGTAGAATATATATATCTTGCAGGGAGAATGCACCATATTTTTCTAATTTTTATGGACTTGGAGATCATATATTGATTTTTTCTAATGCTATATAATGGGCCTTATAGGATTTCCATTTTTTCAGAATATTTCATTGATACGATTTAGTTTAGGGTGATTTAATGCAGACTATCTATCATTGTAGTTTAGGCTATTTTAGTTCGGGCCTTTTATGTCTGTAGTTTATGGTAATTTATTTTGAACATTATATCAATATAGATTAGTTAATTTTATATCAGACCTTATATCACTACAGTTTAGGGTCTTTTAGCTTGGACCTCCTGTCTCTATAGTTTACGGTCTTTTAGCTCATACCTTCTATCATTGTATTTTAGAGTATTTCAAATCAAAACTACGTATACTATGTAGTTTTAATTCATGTATCTAGAAAATTATTGATGAATAAGGAATATGGGGAAGGAATACCAAGGATGAACCCAGATATCCTAATGTTCTAATTTTTTTTGCGCCATTTCTAGGGCTCACACAGATTGGATTTCCTTTCTTAGAAGGAGGATATGCCTTTTTCTAGTAGTTCTAAGACTTTTACGTATCAATAGAATTTTCAAATAGAGGTATTCCAACTGTTTTCCAATGCCTATGGAAGAGTTATGGGGGTGAAATTGGTTAAATGAGAAATACTAGGGAAGTCAGGTCCATCTAGAGAGTTGGAATATATGTTCTGTAAATTATGTGTCTAGGAGCTCGAATCGATGGATGATAAAATGAGGCATACATTCTAGGGATTCCCCATGGTACCCTATGGTTTTGAGTTTCATTATGGTTCCACATGGGATCACGAGTATTGGATCTCATTTCCTATAAAGAGGGGACACCACTAGTTGGTAGGTCAAAGACCTTTATGCATCGATAGAATGGTCAAACAGAGGTACCCCCACTCTTTTCCAAAGTTAATTGAAAATTTTATAAGACTCAAGCAATTTTTCAATTAAGTGGAGTGTGAAGAAAAACCATTGGTGATGGTATGAGCCTCTATTGTTCCATGCATCAAGGATGATAACTTGTGGATTTAAGATGGGGCCTTCATGGGATCAGATTGTCTGTTCGAAAAAGAGAGTCTATGTTACTAGTCTATTATGGGGATGTTTCACCATCTTCATACTTTAAAGGCACAAAGGTGTTTTATGCAATGTGTAATACTCAATAAATTTTTGATCGACCTAAAATTTTTTTTTACTCCATAATGAACATTTTATTATAGTGAGGATATGTGAGATACTATTACACTAACTATTTCTGGGACCAAAGTTCCATAGACCGTGACTTGTATTTTACTAGGGCCACAAAGTGGACCCTATGATCTTTGTGCCTCATTTATTTTCACCCAATTTTTTTCCTAAAATATAGATATGAAGAGTTTAGAAATAAAATACTTTATTACTACTCCAGACCAATTTTTTGGGTTTTCAACCTAACAAGTTTTGTGTCTATTTTGATAGAAGTTTAAGGTCTTGCAATTTGGACCATCAAAGGTTAGATTTTAAGTTCATACAACACTGATTGGAGTGCATTAAGTTTAAAGACTTAATACATATAGAACAAATATGAGTGATATATTACATAATATCCTAATGAGTATACCCAATATTAGGAGCACTCCAACATCTTTCTGAGCGAGAGATGAAAATGATGTAAATCGTGGTTTGAGTTTTTTAGGTCCAGGGTAATGATATGGTACAGTCATATCGGGGATATCCCTAAACACCCTTAATTACTAAGTTCCAACATGGTGACATTATGCTCACAAGGATCTTAAATCCATCCCTATATATCCAATATTTCTTTGGTTGTAGGTTTATGCCCGTTGTGCATCAATATCAGGGTCAATAAGTGATATCTCTTTTCATTTCCAAGGGCCATGAAAGGTTTGTAGAAACCATATTTACTCAAGTAATTAAGTATAATATTTTGATTGGGGTTCTTATAATATGATGGAATCACCATGTACTTTGTTTAACTAAGGTAAGGTTCTTATGGTCCTTTGATAAGGAGAAATTATGTGTGTTGTCCTGCACATTTTAACACCAGTTAGTGGGAACATATTTGTTGTGCATTTTTTATGTTGTAAGACAAAGATCGTTTCCTTTCAGTTTAACATTACGTGGTAAGGAATTTTATATTTACTTTTATTTTAATGTATTTTGGTAAGTATGTATATCTTTCCTTGAAATTTAATTTCATGCAGTAAGGAAATGGGAACCGATGTGAAAATTTGTGCAAGATATATTACATAAAAAAGGACGTTGTGCGCATATCTGACTCATACATAGGTGACTTGAGATTGTATGAATCAGCCACAATATAGTTGGGGGGTGTTCCTTGTGAAATTCTAACCTATATGTAGGTATTTTTGCAATATGTTTTTATCATGGTTGGACACAATGATTAGATGTTCGAGGATCACTACCTTTCTTGGTAGGAAATGAATCATTCCACATGTAGTTATTTAATGGGAAACACTTTGTGTAGGTTTGACCCATATATATAGGGGGAATTGCACCCATTGATTATTGCAGTTGGTCCTAGTATTGGAGATCTAGGCATCACTACCTATCTTGAGATGACAGGAATCAAGCCGCATATAGTTCTTGAGAAACTATGAGGTTTAATGTCATGTGGAAAGGATGTGGGATATCTGATGTGAAAAGGGAAATTTGTGTCTAGGCCTAAGGCATAGGATTCTATGAATCACTATATATCCTATAAGGATAGGAATCACACCACACATAGTTATTAAGAAAAATCCCCATACAGGTTTAATCCATATAGAGATAGGGGGTACGTTTATGTTTATTATTGTAGTTAGCCCCAGGATTGGATTCATGGGTGTCCCTATGTATCATTTAATGATTGGAATCATTCCATACATAGTTCTATAAACCCATGTATCTTAATTTCATGCAGAAAGGACATTCATGACTCATCATGGAAGAAGCTTAATATTGAGGATCTGTGAAGTTTTATGTAATTTATTTTGGATATAGTCTATACTTTTTAGCATCTTGTGGTAATAACATGGGTCAACCAACATGTAAGAAAAATATTATTTAGGATGGACCTAAGAATGGAGGTGTGGTCATCACTATGTGTCCTTTTATGGTGGGAATAAAGCCACACATAGTGTTTAAATGAATATATTCCCCATGTGGATATGACTCTTACACTAGGATAGTGGAATTTCATCCAAATTTCACATAGATCTTGTCTATGTGTGATGAATTAGTGTTGAGATTATGCTTTATGTGTAGTTTAACGTTGTGCAATAAGGACTTCAACCATTCAATTTGTCATTTTGTGGTAAGGATGAAGGAAACTGTTTAGTTTATCTTCTTTTTATTAGAATGGGTTCCATATTGTTTAATGTCATGTGGTTAGGATGAGATCTATACAGTTTAATTCCATTTGGTTAGGGAAAGATACATTATATAGTTTAACATCTTACTGTAAGGTCTAGTTTGTGCAATTTAATTTCATGCATCCAAGATAATAAATTCTTAATGATAGATATGAAAATTATTACTTGAGAACTCTTTCATTAGTTGGAGGTGACATGTTCCTCATGTATCATGGCTAGGCAGTAAGCTCCAGTGTGATAGAACTTATGTATGATATAAGGTCCTTCCTATTTGGGATCCATATTCAGATTATTCTTAGATGATAACATTATGTTACAGATAACCAATAACGGTTCTCATTAGAGGAATGAATAGAGGAAGACCATATTATTTAAGGACTAAGTGATCTAATTCTGATGGACTTCAAGGTTATCAAATGTAAGAAACCTATTCTCATTTATCCTATTTATCTCATCCATCCACTTTTTTGATAGCTCATCATCTGAGGGTTTTCTTAAAATAGAAATTTGGAGTGAAAGAAAGTGTACTTCTATGGGTAACACCGCCTTAGTCTCGTACCCCAATGAATATGGAATTGCTTATGGAGCAGTATGTATGGTCGTATAGTTGGGCCATAAATCACGGTGGAGCTTGTTTGGCTAGGAATTCTTGTCATTATTCATCATATTTTGGATTATATTTTTTAGAGCCTTATTAAAGGCCAATATCTATCCATTTGTTGTTTCATGATAGCGGTATGAGTGATTGGACTTATGTTGTACTCCTATAATAATTTATTCAACTATGTAGAACAAAAGTTGGTGTTGTGGTTGATTAATATTTTGTGAGGGAATTCAGACATTTTAATGATATGGGATTTCATGAATTTGATGATGTTAGTTGTCCCAAATTCTTTTATGTATATTTCTTCTATCCATTTGGAAAAGAAGTAGATAGAAGTAAGGATGCACTTGAACTAATTATTTATGGCTAGGGGATATGTCCCCATTACATTCATTCATCATTTGGTGAAAATACAAGAAAATCTATTTGTATGTATAAATTCAGGGGGGTTAATGGATGATTTTTTCAAGGAACTGGAATGCCTGAAATTTCATGCTGAATTCTACACATTCATGTATCATGATTTACTAGTATTAACCCAACCTATTGATTTGGTGGGAGAGTTGGGTCCCAGATTAATGGGTGTTATAGGATCAAATATGGAATTGTTCCTTGATGGTGGTGGTCTCCCATTCTGTTATTCATCTGACAAGGATTCCATCAAGAACTCACTTATATAGGTCCTTTTGATCATTTGGGCCATCCTACAAGGTAATTTTCTCTACTCATCATTAAATTTATTCCATTCCGAATCAATCTATAGTGAGAGTCCCACATTGAATATGGACATTTATGGGTTCAATCCATCCAGGTGTGGATATAATTTCAAAATTATCTAGGGAAGGTTTAAACAAGTTGATTTATCCCATATAATAGATGGTGATCAATGAGAACATTCTTTAGTGCATGATACAGAAGATTAATTCCTGCTGATTAGGGTTGACAAGAACTACAGATGGATTATAAAATGTGTTGGCATGATAATTCTTTGATCGGGGAACATGATTCAATGTGTGTTCAAAAGGGAAATCTATAATTAGTCCCCTAATGTAGCTGGAGAGAGTGGCCAGTTCTTCCTTTTTATGTTATATTCACCATTGATCTGATTTATCACTATCTTTGAATCCCCTTTGATATTCAGTTAGGATATCAGTAGCTATATAGATATTTCTAATCCATGTATGAGGGCCTTATATTCTACCTCATTATTCGTGCAGCCTTCGGATAGTGAGAAATAGAAGGGAAAAATTTCATTTTCTAGAGAAAAAAATAGAATCCCTCATTGGAACCGATTTAGTCTGAGGTTTTCTAGTCACTTTTTTAAAGGACTATCATAGATGCTATTAAAATATATATCCCATTTTTGAAGATTACTGTGATCATAGAAAACCTCTTCATCCAGAAGTTCGGTGTCTGCTGATATTCTCTCTGCAGTGGGGTTTTCCACAAGGAAATCATACAAGGACCATCCTTTCACTGACTTTTGTGACATGAACTGAATGTCGTACTATTACAGAATTAATACCCATCAAGAAAAAATCCCAATCAGTATGGGACAACCAAGGATGTACTTGAGTGGGTCAACATTATATATCAAGTGTAATTTTTGGTGCGGCAAGTAAAGACTCAGATTCTGCACTGAAAAAATGAGAATGAGGAAGTTATTCTTCGCATTAGAGTATCGGGTCTTAGTATCAATCATCGTTCAGATAAGGTTTTAGAGACTATTATATCATCATACATCATTCTTCTATGTGAGAAGGGAACCCAGTGAGTGTAACGACCCAAAATTTCATTAATGGAAAATCCCTCTTGATCCAGTTAAATGTTTCTTTATGTTTTTATATGATGTCAACTTCTTTAGTTTAACGTTAAGATTTGTGACCGTTACATTTATAGCCGTTGAACAGTGATCATCTGGGTAGTTTAAATATAAGGCTTTAACGAACCAATTTTCTACTCAGACAAAGGAAGCGATGGCCTCATCCAGTAGAATTGCCCCTTACGAAGCCCATTTGTCGGAGCTCGGAAAGGAGGTGGCGTCTTTGGGCTTTGCCCTTGACCAAGCCCAAGCTGAGCTTCATCAAGTCAAGCTCGAACGTGATCGTCTACGGGAAAAATGGAAGTTGATAGAGATTACCACTCGAGCGATGTTATCCGAGCAACCCCAAGAGTCTGTCACCATCGCACACCTTACCCTTAGGTCTTATGCGGCTATTTTAAGGGGTTATGTAACAAATAAGTAGCACCATGTTCATGTACATTATTTTTGTATATAATAATGAATATAATTTCTAGTCATTTTTGATGCATTGTAATTAGTTTTTAAAGTACAAATGATGTTTTTAGTTATTATTTAATTAAGAATTATATTTTATTAAATTAAAGGATTTTTGAATTAAATAATATTTTAATAAAATATTATTATTAATATTAAATTAATTTTTATTAAATATAAATGATCTTATAATTTTATGAATGCAATTAAAATTTTTATTAAGGTTTGAAAGCCATTTCTGTCAAAACCCGTGAATTTTTTATAAATGTCGGTTTTTATTTTAAAAGTGAAAATTCACATATTTAGAAAATTATTTAGATAAAATAAATATTATTTTTGGAATCAGGACGTCGAAATTATCCAACGGTGAATTTTTCATAATTTTCTGAGACAGTCAAATTTTTGGGTAAAAATTAAATACCATTTAAATATATAATGTGTTTTATGACATCATAATGACCCAATGGTGATGTAATAAAATACCATAATCCTTATGTTCGGCCAATATGTGTTTTATCAATAAAATAATGGGGTTTTGGGTTTGTTTGACTCACTTTTCAAAGCATTAATGGAGCCCTCAAGACTTATTCAACACTTTGCCTTTTTAAATTAATTTCCATGGGAGTGTGACTCACCTCCACATAAGCAACCCTAATTTTTTAATAAGTTCGGACCTTGGCCTTGTAAAATATTGTTTTCCTCTTCCCTTTTCCAGAAACCATGGGCAAATACCATGGGATGGTTTGTGGTTTGGATTATTTTAATATAAGGGGTCCCAAACCTAAATAATAAAGAATTCTCTCACCTTTCCTATATAAACCCACCCAAGCTCCCACTTCCTCCTCACCCAAAGCCCTTGAAGTTTGTCCAAACTCTGCCCTACTCTCTCTATAATCCTCTCAAGGTTCCCCAAGCTCCCAAGAAGCCTCTCACAAGCCTCTCTCTAGCCTTTGGAAGCACACTTCCAAGTAAGGGTTTTTCTTCCTTTCTCATTTTTGTCAATTTTCTTTAAGTTGTATTGCCCTTTTTATTTCATTTATGAATGTTGGGGTATGGTTACGCACCTCTCCCATACTGCCCTCTTATTGTTTGAATGATGGGAGACCCCTTTCTCTCTCATTAGATGCCTCCCATGTACACCCGTTACTATGCCGAAATTCCGAAAGGAACCTTTTTCTCCTCTTTTATATTCAAGCAATACTTTTTGTATCATGAATCTAAATTCCTTTTCAATTGTTGGGACATGTATCTATATGACCTTCTTACTGTCCATTACATGTAAATATGATGAGGAACCCCTTTCTCTCTCATCAGCCTTTTTTATGAATTCTTATGTCACGCCGTTACGCTGCCGAAATCACACCGATTTTCTAAGCCAATATCATTGTGTAGTGAATACCATGCCCATTTCTCCATCAAGGGTATTCACCTTTATGCACATTTACTTATTGATTGTAAAGTTTCATGTATGAATTCCACATTCCTTTATCGTGGAATAAATGATTATGTTTTATGAATCCATGTTTTATGATCCATGTGGCACACTTATGCATGAAATGAAATGTTTAAGAAGGGTGCGCCCTGATAGCGCTCCAATGCATTGGGTAAAGTGTAGTATCATGATACGTCATGTGCAATGAGTGTTGACTCATGCTAATTCAAGTGCAACGAGGGTTTACTCGTGCTTCAAGTGCAATGAGGGTTTACTCATGCTCCATGTGCAATGAGCCTTGGCTCATGCTAATTCAATGTTAAGTGTTGTTGCCACATTTCCATGTTATGATTATCATGCTTTATCATGCCTTTATGTTCATGTCTCTCTTATGATCTATTGATATGCCTATTGCCTAACATGTATTGTACTCCTCATGTTATTCATTATGTACTCCCTTACTGGGCTTTATAGCTCACCCTTTTCTTATGCATGTCCTCAGGTTATCCCATGCAATGCTAAGTACGAAGGAATGTAGTGGTCATGTAAAGGAAGTTTTCAATAAGGATGTTGTATTTCATGTTTAAAGTTTTTATGTAATGATCCTAATCCCCAAAGACACTAAACCTCTCGATCTTCTTTGTTGTATCAAGTGAAGTTTTATGTAATAAAGCATGTTTAAGCTGTAATAAAAAGCAGGGTTGTCATAGTTGGTATCAGAGGATAGGTTTAGTTATTTTTGGGATTAGGAAAC
Source organism: Viscum album (assembly GCA_963277665.1). Lineage (NCBI taxonomy): Eukaryota > Viridiplantae > Streptophyta > Magnoliopsida > Santalales > Viscaceae > Viscum > Viscum album. Next base: position 359,853,285 of record OY728121.1, read on the forward strand.
CCTAGTAAAGCCTTAGATACAAGACTAAGCATAATAAAAACATCCCTAAGTTTTGGTAAATACTAAGTAAGTGGTTTATCAAACAAATACATCCCTGTCTGGATACGAGCAGGTAGAGGCGGCTCTGGCACAGATGTATCCTAGGGGTAAAACCCGAAAACACCGCTTTGAGCTAGACTCGAACGGGAACTGGTGCACGACAACGGGCCTTGCTGCACTCTTGGTTACGACACTCCCGGGGGATATGTTTTGATAAATTCACAATCTTAGTATGAACCCTTATTAAGGGAAAAATGCCCCTAAGAATATATGTTAGAAGGAAGATCATGAAAAGCCTGGATTGAATCCTATAGACTCATGAGTTGAAGAGATTAAAGTTTATTTATAAGTCATCAACTTTTGTCTTTGGATTACCCTTTATGTGTTACCCCTAACTTTCCTTTTATTCCAGCCAATGGCCGGTAATAGGAGAACTCGGGCTAACAACCGTTGTGAAGATCAGTGTGATGATTGTACCAATGAGATGCCCAATCCAATGGGAGCGGGAATCGCGAACTTTGTCACGCTTCTCTCTCAGCTAACTCAAGTTTTGAATAGAAACACTGGTCAAGAGGAACGTTCAACCCCCCCTAAGAAAGAACAAGTCGCTATTGAAAGCTTCATGAGACAAAGGCCTCCTACTTTTAGTGGATCATCTGATCCCACGATTGCTGAACAATGGATCAACTCCATTGAAAAGATATTCTCCATCCTCCAATGCTCTGAAAAAGAGAAGGTTCTCCTGGCGGCTTATCGTATGGAGGGTGAAGCTGATCAATGGTGGACGTTGATCAAAAATACGAAGCCTGAGGAGGAGATCGAGGCTTTGGAATGGAAGGTATTCCGGAAGATGTTTTTCGATAAATATTTTCCACGCACCCTCTGTCTTAAGATGGAAAGGGACTTCCTTTCCCTCAAGCAGAAAGATGAGGAATCTGTGGGAGCGTACGAGGCAAACTTCACAAGGCTTGCACGATAGGCTTCTGGCTTTGTCGTTACCCCCGAATGCAAGGTTGACCGCTTCTTTGGTGGGCTGAAGCCTAGCTTGCGGAAAGCATTAGCGATCCGTGACTTCGACAGCTATGAGGAAATTGTCCGATGTGCCCTTAAGGTTGAAATGGAGATCGGAGAATCACAGGGGTATCATGGGGACAAGAAGCGGAAGGTGGACTTCAATGCTGGTGGTCCGATGGATAAATCCAACGGCGCTAAGAAATTCCAGCACCCCACTTGCCAAAAGTGTGGAAAGAAGCACCCTGGAAATTGCCTTAGGGGGACAAGAAAATGCTTCAAGTGTGGAAGAGAAGGGCACCTAGCTGTTAACTGTCAGCAAGAAGGACCCGCGGCTGCGACGGAGGGGAGGAACGCTCCGTTCGAACCTCAACGCGTTGTTCAATGCTTCAAATGCAAAGAACCGGGTCATTTTGCGAATCAGTGCCCTAATACAAGGGTTATCGGAGGCAATCAACAACCTCCAAGACAGCAAGGAAGAGCTTTTGCCATCACTTCTGCCGAAGTGAACCCCGACAACGAAGTGGTGACAAGTACGCTAGTTATTCATTCAAGAATAGCGAACGTACTTTTTGATTCAGGTTCTACGCATTCTTTTATATCTCAAAAGTTTAGTAGAATAATCCCTGCACCACCACAAGTCATGGAAGTAAAGATGTCGGTGAGTACGGCAAATGGGGCAATCATTGCATCCCATGAGTATAAGTCCTCCCCTGTTATAATCTGTGGATTGAATTTCCCGGCGAACCTCGTCATACTCCCTTTGGTGGAATTTGATGCAATTCTTGGCATGGATTGGCTTTCCTTATATAGATCCAACATAAATTGTCGGGAGAGGGAAATCACACTCCATATGGAGAATCGACCCCCGATTCTTTACAAGTGTCAGGAGGAAGATGAATCTCCTTTAGCTCCATCATCTCAAGCATGGATATTACTGCCTTATGAGCACGCATATCTGGCTCAGATGATTGAGTCCAAGGAAGAAACCACCCTTGAAGAAATGCCTATTGTGAGGGAATTCGCTGAAGTATTTCCCGAGGAACTTCCTGGTCTTCCTCCAAGAAGAGATGTTGAGTTCTCAATTGAACTTATACCTGGGGCGCTACCAATATCCAAGACTCCATATAGAATGGCTGTTGTTGAGCTTGAAGAGCTGAAGAAACAACTACAGGAGAATCTGGATAAAGGGTTTATACGCCCAAGTGCATCACCATGGGGTGCACCAGTCCTCTTCGTCAAGAAGAAGGATGGGTCAATGCGGCTGTGCATCGATTATCGTGAACTTAACAAAATCACGATAAAGAACAAGTATCCTCTCCCAAGAATCGATGACTTGTTTGATCAGCTGCGTGGAGCTCAATACTTCTCCAAGGTCGACTTGCGGTCGGGATATTATCAAGTAAGGGTGAAGAAGGAAGATATCCCCAAGACTGCTTTTCGTACAAGGTACGGGCACTATGAATTCATAGTAATGCCTTTTGGACTCACCAATGCTCCAGAAATATTCATGGACTTGATGAATAGAGTCTTTAGAGATTACCTAGATAAATTTGTGGTAGTCTTTATAGATGATATTCTGATATACTCCAAAACCAAGGAGGACCATGAGGAGCATTTAAGAACTGTACTGGAGACTTTGTGCAAGGAGAAGCTCTATGCCAAGTACAGCAAGTGTGAGTTCTGGTTGAAGGAGGTCTCATTCTTGGGCCATATCATCACAAGCAATGGGATATCTGTGGACCCCTCCAAAACAGATGCAATTGAGGGATGGCCGAGGCCAACATCGGTAACTGATATCCGTAGCTTCTTGGGGTTAGCTGGATATTATCGACGATTTGTGAGAAACTTCTCACGATTGTCCAACCCTCTTACCAAGCTAACTCGAAAGGGAGTAAAGTTTGCTTGGAGTGATGAATGCGAAGAAAGCTTCAAGGAGTTGAAAAGGAGGCTTATCACTGCACCTGTGCTCACTTTACCCACAAGTGGGGAGCTTTTTGTGGTATTCAGTGATGCTTCGAAGAAGGGCTTAGGATGTGTGCTGATGCAGAATGATAAATTGATATCCTATGCCTCAAGGCAGTTGAAAATCCATGAGCGAAACTATCCAACGCATGATCTGGAGTTGGCGGCGGTGATCTTCGCCTTGAAAATCTGGCGGCATTATCTCTATGGGGAGAAATGTGAGATATATACTGACCACAAGAGTCTTAAATATATATTCACACAGAAAGAGCTTAATATGCGCCAGAGAAGATGGATAGAGCTCATCAAGGATTATGACTGTTCAATACATTACCACCCTGGGAAGGCGAACAAGGTGGCGGATGCCCTAAGTAGAAAGGATCCAGCAATTCTATCAATGATGAGAATTGAGAAGGATCCAATCTTCTTAGACTTGATGAAGATGGACGTGGGAATCATAAAGAAGGGAACATCATCAATCCTTTCACAAATGATTGCTCAACCATCTCTTTTGGAAAGGTTAAAGGATGCTCAAAAGGATGATGCGAGAATCCAAGAAAAAGTGGAAGCTATCAAAAAGGGAAAATCCTCAGAGTTTAGTGTTAATGAAGAAGGAATTGTGCGGTTTGGGAAAAGACTATGTGTCCCATCAAGTTAGGAGCTGAAGAAGGAACTTTTGGATGATGCAAATAGTTCAAATTTCTCTATTCACCCAGGGAGCACAAAGATGTATCGAGATCTCCGAGAAAACTTTTGGTGGGATAATATGAAGAAGGAGATCGCCGAATATACATCAAAGTGCCTGGTGTGTCAGCAAGTGAAGGCAGAGAGGCAGAAGTCTAAGGGGATGATGCAACCATTTCCCATACCAGAATGGAAATGGGAGAACATCACCATGGACTTCGTCACTGGACTTCCAAGGACATCCAAAAGCAACAATGCAATCTGGGTTATTGTGGATCGTCTTACAAAGACTGCACACTTCATTGCTATTCGAGAGGATTTCTCTTTGGATCAACTGGCACGGATATATATCAGGGAAGTGGTACGGTTGCATGGAGTACCACTATCTATTGTGTCTGACCGAGATCCAAGATTTACCTCTAAGTTTTGGAAGAGTCTTCAACATGCTCTGAATACTGAACTAAACTTCAGTACGGCCTATCATCCTCAAACTGATGGCCAATCCGAGCGGACTATCCAAACACTTGAGGATATGTTGAGAGCGTGCTCAATGGACTTTAAAGGAGGATGGGATCAACATCTTCCCCTAGTTGAGTTCTCTTATAATAATAGTTTCCACTCGAGCATCCAAATGGCACCATATGAAGCCCTGTATGGGAAAAGGTGTAGAACACCGGCATGTTGGGATGAGGTCGGTGAACGTAAGCTGCTTGGACCAGAAATGGTCGAAGAAATGGTGGAGAAGGTGAAAACCATTCAGCAGCATATCAAGGCAGCCCAAAGTCGACAGAAGAGTTATGCAGATAATCGTCGACGAGACCTCGAGTTTAAAGTCGGAGACATGGTGTTTTTACGCATATCTCCGTGGAAGAAGGTCATGTGGTTTGGAAAGAAAGGGAAGTTAAGTCCAAGGTACATCGGCCCCTTCGAGATTTTTGATCGTGTTGGGGCTGTGGCCTATCGACTAGCACTTCCACCTACTATGGCCAAGGTGCATGATGTCTTCCATGTATCCCTCTTAAGGAAGTACATACCAGACCCTTCACATGTACTCTCTTCTGAGGTGGTACAATTAGAAGACGATCTTTCTTATGAGGAGCAACCAGTGAAGATCTTAGATCGTAGAGAAAAAGTTCTACGAAATAAGACAATGCCCCTCGTCAAGGTGTTGTGGAGAAACCACAAGTTTGAAGAAGCAACTTGGGAGTCGGAGGATATGATGAAGCTAAGTTACCCACATTTGTTTTAGTGTGGGAAAAGGAAAATTTCGAGGGCGAAATTTCTTAAGGGGGGAATTTTGTAACGACCCAAAATTTCATTAATGGAAAATCCCTCTTGATCCAGTTAAATGTTTCTTTATGTTTTTATATGATGTCAACTTCTTTAGTTTAACGTTAAGATTTGTGACCGTTACTTTTATAGCCGTTGAACAGTGATCATCTGGGTAGTTTAAATATAAGGCTTTAACGAACCAATTTTCTACTCAGACAAAGGAAGCGATGGCCTCATCCAGTAGAATTGCCCCTTACGAAGCCCATTTGTCGGAGCTCGGAAAGGAGGTGGCGTCTTTGGGCTTTGCCCTTGACCAAGCCCAAGCTGAGCTTCATCAAGTCAAGCTCGAACGTGATCGTCTACGGGAAAAATGGAAGTTGATAGAGATTACCACTCGAGCGATGTTATCCGAGCAACCCCAAGAGTCTGTCACCATCGCACACCTTACCCTTAGGTCTTATGCGGCTATTTTAAGGGGTTATGTAACAAATAAGTAGCACCATGTTCATGTACATTATTTTTGTATATAATAATGAATATAATTTCTAGTCATTTTTGATGCATTGTAATTAGTTTTTAAAGTACAAATGATGTTTTTAGTTATTATTTAATTAAGAATTATATTTTATTAAATTAAAGGATTTTTGAATTAAATAATATTTTAATAAAATATTATTATTAATATTAAATTAATTTTTATTAAATATAAATGATCTTATAATTTTATGAATGCAATTAAAATTTTTATTAAGGTTTGAAAGCCATTTCTGTCAAAACCCGTGAATTTTTTATAAATGTCGGTTTTTATTTTAAAAGTGAAAATTCACATATTTAGAAAATTATTTAGATAAAATAAATATTATTTTTGGAATCAGGACGTCGAAATTATCCAACGGTGAATTTTTCATAATTTTCTGAGACAGTCAAATTTTTGGGTAAAAATTAAATACCATTTAAATATATAATGTGTTTTATGACATCATAATGACCCAATGGTGATGTAATAAAATACCATAATCCTTATGTTCGGCCAATATGTGTTTTATCAATAAAATAATGGGGTTTTGGGTTTGTTTGACTCACTTTTCAAAGCATTAATGGAGCCCTCAAGACTTATTCAACACTTTGCCTTTTTAAATTAATTTCCATGGGAGTGTGACTCACCTCCACATAAGCAACCCTAATTTTTTAATAAGTTCGGACCTTGGCCTTGTAAAATATTGTTTTCCTCTTCCCTTTTCCAGAAACCATGGGCAAATACCATGGGATGGTTTGTGGTTTGGATTATTTTAATATAAGGGGTCCCAAACCTAAATAATAAAGAATTCTCTCACCTTTCCTATATAAACCCACCCAAGCTCCCACTTCCTCCTCACCCAAAGCCCTTGAAGTTTGTCCAAACTCTGCCCTACTCTCTCTATAATCCTCTCAAGGTGCCCCAAGCTCCCAAGAAGCCTCTCACAAGCCTCTCTCTAGCCTTTGGAAGCACACTTCCAAGTAAGGGTTTTTCTTCCTTTCTCATTTTTGTCAATTTTCTTTAAGTTGTATTGCCCTTTTTATTTCATTTATGAATGTTGGGGTATGGTTACGCACCTCTCCCATACTGCCCTCTTATTGTTTGAATGATGGGAGACCCCTTTCTCTCTCATTAGATGCCTCCCATGTACACCCGTTACTATGCCGAAATTCCGAAAGGAACCTTTTTCTCCTCTTTTATATTCAAGCAATACTTTTTGTATCATGAATCTAAATTCCTTTTCAATTGTTGGGACATGTATCTATATGACCTTCTTACTGTCCATTACATGTAAATATGATGAGGAACCCCTTTCTCTCTCATCAGCCTTTTTTATGAATTCTTATGTCACGCCGTTACGCTGCCGAAATCACACCGATTTTCTAAGCCAATATCATTGTGTAGTGAATACCATGCCCATTTCTCCATCAAGGGTATTCACCTTTATGCACATTTACTTATTGATTGTAAAGTTTCATGTATTAATTCCACATTCCTTTATCGTGGAATAAATGATTATGTTTTATGAATCCATGTTTTATGATCCATGTGGCACACTTATGCATGAAATGAAATGTTTAAGAAGGGTGCGCCCTGATAGCGCTCCAATGCATTGGGTAAAGTATAGTATCATGATACGTCATGTGCAATGAGTGTTGACTCATGCTAATTCAAGTGCAACGAGGGTTTACTCGTGCTTCAAGTGCAATGAGGGTTTACTCATGCTCCATGTGCAATGAGCCTTGGCTCATGCTAATTCAATGTTAAGTGTTGTTGCCACATTTCCATGTTATGATTATCATGCTTTATCATGCCTTTATGTTCATGTCTCTCTTATGATCTATTGATATGCCTATTGCCTAACATGTATTGTACTCCTCATGTTATTCATTATGTACTCCCTTACTGGGCTTTATAGCTCACCCTTTTCTTATGCATGTCCTCAGGTTATCCCATGCAATGCTAAGTACGAAGGAATGTAGTGGTCATGTAAAGGAAGTTTTCAATAAGGATGTTGTATTTCATGTTTAAAGTTTTTATGTAATGATCCTAATCCCCAAAGACACTAAACCTCTCGATCTTCTTTGTTGTATCAAGTGAAGTTTTATGTAATAAAGCATGTTTAAGCTGTAATAAAAAGCAGGGTTGTCATAGTTGGTATCAGAGGATAGGTTTAGTTATTTTTGGGATTAGGAAACCCTAGTAAAGCCTTAGATACAAGACTAAGCATAATAAAAACATCCCTAAGTTTTGGTAAATACTAAGTAAGTGGTTTATCAAACAAATACATCCCTGTCTGGATACGAGCAGGTAGAGGCGGCTCTGGCACAGATGTATCCTAGGGGTAAAACCCGAAAACACCGCTTTGAGCTAGACTCGAACGGGAACTGGTGCACGACAACGGGCCTTGCTGCACTCTTGGTTACGACACTCCCGGGGGATATGTTTTGATAAATTCACAATCTTAGTATGAACCCTTATTAAGGGAAAAATGCCCCTAAGAATATATGTTAGAAGGAAGATCATGAAAAGCCTGGATTGAATCCTATAGACTCATGAGTTGAAGAGATTAAAGTTTATTTATAAGTCATCAACTTTTGTCTTTGGATTACCCTTTATGTGTTACCCCTAACTTTCCTTTTATTCCAGCCAATGGCCGGTAATAGGAGAACTCGGGCTAACAACCGTTGTGAAGATCAGTGTGATGATTGTACCAATGAGATGCCCAATCCAATGGGAGCGGGAATCGCGAACTTTGTCACGCTTCTCTCTCAGCTAACTCAAGTTTTGAATAGAAACACTGGTCAAGAGGAACGTTCAACCCCCCCTAAGAAAGAACAAGTCGCTATTGAAAGCTTCATGATACAAAGGCCTCCTACTTTTAGTGGATCATCTGATCCCACGATTGCTGAACAATGGATCAACTCCATTGAAAAGATATTCTCCATCCTCCAATGCTCTGAAAAAGAGAAGGTTCTCCTGGCGGCTTATCGTATGGAGGGTGAAGCTGATCAATGGTGGACGTTGATCAAAAATACGAAGCCTGAGGAGGAGATCGAGGCTTTGGAATGGAAGGTATTCCGGAAGATGTTTTTCGATAAATATTTTCCACGTACCCTCTGTCTTAAGATGGAAAGGGACTTCCTTTCCCTCAAGCAGAAAGATGAGGAATCTGTGGGAGCGTACGAGGCAAACTTCACAAGGCTTGCACGATATGCTTCTGGCTTTGTCGTTACCCCCGAATGCAAGGTTGACCGCTTCTTTGGTGGGCTGAAGCCTAGCTTGCGGAAAGCATTAGCGATCCGTGACTTCGACAGCTATGAGGAAATTGTCCGATGTGCCCTTAAGGTTGAAATGGAGATCGGAGAATCACAGGGTTGTCATAGTGAGAGTTCCAGGGTAGCAACATATAATATGGTTTTCCTTCCTTCCACTAGTGGCATTAGGACCTTTGGGTGTAGTAGGAACTTCATGAGACTCTGGAAGTCTTCATGGAAGTCCCCATCACATTGATAGTACATTCCCTTATTCATTATCTTGGTGAAGGGGAGATATTTTCAAGCCAATATGGCTATGAAATTATGAATTTAAGTGAGGTTCTGCTGGATCTACCTTAGTTATTTGAGATTCCAACAGTGTGGAATTTCTAAAATAGCACCAGTCTTTTCTGGATCAATCTCGATGCCTTGGTGGTGTAGCACAAAGCCAATGAACATTCCTTATGTGTAGCCACATTCAAATTTAGTCCAAGAATTTATATATTATTACAATCAAATGCATATTGGTGTTCCCTTAGAAATGTGATGTACATTTTTTTCTCCAAGAGATTCTAGGAAGCACTAATCAGTGGTGGTCGTGTTTCTTCTTTTGTTCCCATATTTACCTTACGGAGCTCTTCAATGGTGGTGGAGATGTCTTCATCAAAGAAATAAGTGGAATTCCTCTTATCATCCTCATCTTCTTCCAACTCTGAATCTATGGAGGAATTTTCAGATGAATATGGTAATATAGTGGAATCTCTATCACTATGGAGCTAAGAGAGACCATGAGAAAATACATTATCTTCCCCTATTTCCATAGTCATTGCAGATATATTCTGGTTCTAATTGTCTTTTACAATGTCACTAAGGAAAAAGGGTCTTGTAAATCTAGGATATGGTATATTACATCAACTAGATTTATGGGTAGCACATGGTTATTGTTGAGAATACTCTAGGGATTTATAAGGGTTTTCCCCAAGTTATTCAGGTCTTTATCCTGTATATCATCATCCATCATTGGTTGTTTTCAGTCCCTTCTATTAAAACCTACCTCAGCATATGTGTCTTCGCACATCTCTAAGGGGAAATTATCACCACATAGTTTTTAGACCATTCCATCAATGGGGTATTTCATACATTGATGTAATGTTGAGTATGATACCATGTGGCTTTGGAGCTAGGGACTTCTGAAAAGAATATTTTATGTAGTGTCTTGCTGGATAACCACAAACTTAGCTTTAGATGTCTGGTCCCCAAACTGAGTTTTGTGCATGATCTTCCAAATAGGTCTTTGGTTAAGATTATCATAACCTTGAATGGTTACCTATGTTGGATAGAAATCCCCTTTACAAAACACCAAACATTTAAGGGCTTGAATTTTTATTAGGTTGATCCTAAAACCATTATCAATTAGGGACCTTCGGATGACAAAATTATTGATTCAACCCAAAACATGTTGGGGTTTGATGTGTCCCTAGACCACAACTTCCTAATCAATATTTATGAATGAGTTATCAACATGGAAATCTATTGGTATAGTATCCAATAGATAGAACACCATTGTAATGACATTTACCTCAAAATCCAATGGGCACTGGAGGGCTTAAATGATTGCCTCCATGGGTTATTTTTAAAGATGGAGTGAATCTAGGATTGAGATCTTGGATAGGACAACCACTATTTATTTCATAATGTGGTACCTTTGTTCCACAGGTCGGTGCTTCCCATGGTGGGTTTTCTACTTACTATGCATCTCAGGAGTTGATATATCTTTGGTAGATAGTCCCAGTGCTTGAACAGAGGTCGGGTGAGCATCTGCTTCTAGTGGAATGGGTCGCACTAGGCTTCCCCATTGTTTGGGCAGATCAGATAATTACACCCCGCAAGGAAATCATATAAGATGAATGGAAGCGGACAACTGCTAGAGGGTTTTGGTATAATTCCATGTCTCTGTTGGGATTTCTGAAGAACTTTCCCATGAGTCTCAACTGTATATATTTCCTCTATGTGTATGTGATGGAAATATTAGGTTCGACCACGCCCTTATTGTCCCCGGTATCTCCAGTTCCTTCTCCTATGACCTATTTTCCAATGGTTTGGTGCAAGGAACTCATACTCATAGGCACATTAATCATAGAATAAGGGGTCATCCAAGTGCATCACATTGAAATAAAAAATGATAAGATATTATTCTAATGAGGTTTCCGTTTGGTGGGGTAGTTCATGTGCTTCAGATATTGCAGGGAAAAAATATAAAATAGTTAGATCTTGTTTCATAGCATAATATGACTCTTTTAATTCTATTTCTTCCTATGTATGGTGGTCACATCCACCTTTAGGATACATATCTGATGTGACATTCCTCGTTGATGAAACTTTTATGGGTTTGTGATTCTTTTCTCTCTAGTTGGCATGATCTTGGTCAACTATTTTTTATTCATCCAATTGTTGAACTTCCATCCATCCCAAGTGGTAAATTTCTTTCAATCACCTTCTTTTTATGACTGGGTTACTATTATATGGGACACCGTCTCCAGGGAGTTATATAATATTACCTTCCCAGAATGAACCACACATTGGAGAACATCCTTTAAGATGAAGCAATAATGGATGTTATGAACAAGTCTACAATGAAAAGTATCATAGCCATGGTGGTCAGTGAGGTTGAACACATTGGGCTTCTAGGGTTGTGGTAGCTTGAGTAGGTTATTATCCATGGATGCTAAGAAATAATCCTGAACATTTTCATTTTAGAGGGATTATGCTTTATTAATCCATTCCTCATATCTTGGGTGACACTGATTTATCTGTGGTTATGACCATGGGAGATTTTGTGGTTGTTTCCACTCAATTGGAGGCACCAGGTTGTTTGGGACATGACTCAATGCTTGAATGGGAACTACTACTGGTTTGAGGGTAATAGGAGCAGTTTCTACATTTCCAAGAAACTTTCCCTAAACTAATGGCATGAGTTGAGATTTGGCTCGGGTTTATAGAATGGTGTGTTCCATAGGTTGTTCCATTTTTGTAAACTTAGGGAACCCACACGGATACTTCATTGAGATCAATGGGGTCTACAACTCATCCCAAATATTCTCAATATAGATTTCTATAAATTTCTCATGTGAGGTAAAGATATTGAGGGAATAGGTTAAACCCTTACATTTTTCTACTAAGTCAAACACCCCCTCGTTTTCATTTTTTTTTTGCATTTCATCAGGTTAATGATGTATTTTTTTTCATTATTGAGCAGAACTGATAAAGGAATTTAAGAATAAGTTCCTTCCATCCTACAATTGATCCTTCTAGAAGGATGTTGTCTCAAATGAATAGTGTCTCTACCATAGTCTATAAAAAACCTCATCTTTGTTTCCTCTTAATGATCTAAAGTGACCATCATCAGGCCACATATGGATATGAAGTGTGTGAGATATTTTTCGGTGTCTCCCATGTTGTTAAAGGTGGAGAATATAGGATTTCCAAAATTAGGTGGAGGAAAAGTGGTATCCACCCATTCTAGATGTGGACTCTTCTCAGGATGAACAGTTGTGCATCACCCCACCATGTATTCTATTTGAGTGGATAGGCAATTGATGGTGTTGAGAAATTCCATAGGTAGTTCTATTTGAGCTTGCTACCATCTATAGGTAGTAAATGAGGATTTCCAAGGTGGTCTCTTTTTATTCTCCCACTGATTCTTGACCTATGTGTAGAGTGAGTGATTACCCCAGAAATGCAGATGTTGTCACTATAATAGAGAGAAGTCGTAATCTTTTTTGACTTCCTTATTTATGTAGACTAGATTCCTGGATCCAGATATAGTTTACTACTTAGATGCCACTCTTATAGATAGATCATCTTTAGGAGGAAGAATATTCATCTATTCTTAAAGACAATATCCATTGGGAATATTTTCTATGAGTAGCTCCTCATTGAGTTCTCTGAGAGTTTATATATCCTTATCATATTGTGATAATTATTCCCCCAGGTAAGGAACCTCAATTATATTGGGTTTTGATTGGGATATTTCCAAACCTTTCCCCTTATCTTTGGAAGTGTTCTTCCATAGATGTGGAAACTCAATATTTGGATGTGGTAGGTTTTGGATCCTTCTCTAATTTTGGGTACGTATATCCTTGGATGGTGCATCAAGATCACCCTCTTATCAGGGTAGTATTTCCATGTTGTCACCATCCGCATCAGCACTTTGATCCATATTATACGTTATGATGATAGTGAAAAATTTACAGAGGTATATCCGAAAATGGTGGTTCCTCCATTACTTTCAATGAAATAGGATGGTTATGCACTGCCTGTATTGGGGTCGATCTTTGAACCATTTTCCATATTAGTAATTTTTTCCTTGAGACCCTAATAGGGTCTGATTTCCTTCGTTGTAAACTCTTCCCATCCTAGCCTATGACTAATAACCTTGAGGGAGTTTCTAATCATTATTGTCGAATGGGATCCATATAGCTCAAGTTCTTCTTGTAGAGGGAGGAATGAATGGGATGTCAACCCTCGATATTTACCTCCCAACCTAGAGAATATTTATTCCCATTATGGGGATGATGATGATGAAAATTCCTTCAGACATGTAGGCTAGGGATTATTTGAGGCCATAATTAGGATTGATTGATCCTGTTTTTGAGGATCTAATGAATTAATTTGGGGATTTTATTAATCCTGGGATTGACATTGAGATATAAATGCCCCCATCCCATTGGGATGGGGATGATCTTGAATCATAACTGATTTCCCCAAGAACCTCTTGAAGAATGATGAATATGGGGATTGTGATTGGGATATAAATTCCCTAGCCCAATGGTTCGGGGTTTTTTTTCATATTCCACTGATATGTCTTGAATCCTCTCAGGAAATGATGGTCCAATAGGTAGTGGTGGTGGTATAAATCTCATTGGCCTAGTGGGATATATTTTCCCCGGGATGTTTTCTATAGAAATTGCTTCTATGAACTATTTGATGTGATGTGGATGAATTTTTGTTGGAGTTGGGTGTTATGGTAGCCCATGTTAGGAGTCAGTTTCTATAGGAAGTTTATGGGCTAATTTCAACTTTAGATTCCAGGTTTGAAATTCATTCCCATTTTATCAAGGAACCATGTTCAATGCCTCATCGACTATCCACTTTCTCTATTCATGGTTTCTTGGCACTATTTAAGTAGGGGGGTTATGCTATAGTGATCAACTGGATCACGCATTACCTAGTCCTCTGATTTTTTCAGAGGCTATGGAATTAAAAGATTTTATATCTGAGGTATTATGCTATTCTAGGGACATAATATAGTGAAATTATCCATATTTCACCCATCCTTGGATAAGTACATCATGAGAATATATATAAATAAATTAGTGTATAGTTTTCATGATGCATATAAACACACTACATAGGCATTTTTCATGATCCTCCATTCTGAGGTTCTATTATATGGAAAAGGAGAACATATCTAGATAATAATAGAGTATATTTGGGACCTGAAGGTGATACCCATATCCTGGACAAGGGAGATGTCTATACTCTATTCACTGATGAGTATCCCACATATTTTAGCATATATAATTCATAAAATCCTTTTTATCTCATATGTGACCTTGTATTAACAATTAGAGAGGGTCTAAAACAAGGTTGGGAGGTTTTTTCTAGCTAACTATCTTCATATATTAGTTTTGGTCTCCTCTTCGTTAGACTTACACACCTCTATCTAATTAGACCACATAAGATTCTTCTTGCGGTCACCTACCGACTAGAGTGGATTGCTATTGGGAGTTTATGGGGAACTATATATGGTTATCCTCAATGTTTTGAGAACCTCTTTATATGAAGGTGTATGAGTTTTGAACACCTCTATATACGAATGTGTCACGGTAAGGGTGGATTTCAGTGTCTATGGGAGATATCATTTTGGGGACGTTGACGATGAAGAATGTCATGAGTAGAGTCCCTGTGATCCATATCCACACTACCATGTGGAGGAATATCATGATAATTATAACCTTCTGTTTCAGTTGAAGAGTTTATGGGCCCATAGGGTTTTGAGAATGTGTCTCAAACAACCTCAAGAACACTGGCATTGAGCAGATTATGGAAATGTGCCTCATTTGATTCCATGTCTGGAATATGTTGACCTTCCTTTTGGAATTATGTAGGGATATAATCATGTTATATGATGGTTATCAACCATTGTTTATAATCATATGGTGTTACGAGAATACGTGGTTGTTGCTGAGAATCCATTTGAGTATTCCAATGATATTGTTAATTATTGGTAGTAATATTAACCTTACCTGAGTTATGTGTCACTCTCAATTAGTGAGGCTCAGTAATAATGGGTTTATGAGATCAATCTGAATCCTTTGGAACATGTTTCTTGTTTTCTTGACATTAATATGTGGATGTATTGGGGCTTGTGTTTCTCTCACCTGATAATCCCCAAATAGAGTTGGAGTATGAGCCCAGTCCGAATATAAATTCCCCATTGGAATATGATAACGTGCCTCTAAGATGGGATAAGGGATATGATCCTCCTCCTATATATCCTAATAAGTACACTGATGCAGTCTTTTATCAGTGGATGTAGGAATATGTGTTTGGGTTCCATGATCTTCTAGAACTTTCCTGGTAAATTCATAGATAAGTATATGAGCTTGTTCTGATGCATTATCCACACTCACTTGGTGAGACCCATCCATAATGTGGATATGATCATGATCCTAAGCCTTTGGAGAATTCCACCGGTCTTCTTCGAAATAAATATAAGCCTATCCCAAGGCATGGATATGTATCACTTGGTGAATCCTAGCTAGAATGGGGTTATGAGCCTTATCTTAGGCCTTTGGAATATGCTGCTAGACATTTTCTACAAGCATGAGCCTCTGTATTGAGGCATGTGTCACTCTCACCTGGTGATCCCTAATTAGAATAAGAATATGAGCCTGGTCTGATGAATCTTCCTTTATAGAAAAATTTCAATAATCCTCTTGGATGGGAGAAAGAATGTTCTATTTCACTAGAGAAACCAAGTTTTCATAATGATTAGTGTGTTGATTAGCCCTGTCTATATGGTTAGGAATATGTGCATGTACCTAAAACTTTTTGAGTGTCAGAATATGATGGTGGATTTCTACAACTATTTCTATGATATAATGTAATTTTATCAAAGTGTGTGTATTAATATAATCCTGCACATTTTCTATCTCTACTATATTCTAGAATATATCTTATATTGAAGCAAGTATATGAGCACACTTATATCCTACTTATGCTACTGAAATGTGTTGATGGACTTTATGAATGAGGTTCGGGATATTCACCTCCCCCATGCCTACTATAGGTATATTCATGCATACATGTTCTCAGAGATCATAAAAATGATCCAACTCACTGGTTATAGCTATAATATGTCGGTGGGGTTCATCAGCATAAGTGGGGATATGATCCCACCCCTAGTCACTTAGATCCTTTTGCACCTGATGTGTCTACATTGTTTCATGTTCAAGGGTGTCCAAGGGGGAAGTGTGTTGGGTGGTACCATCAGCATGCCATGCATCAATACTGATGGGATTGTGTTGGAGACGATGGTTAACAGGATCCCCCAATTGTGACTACTAATCTGAGAGGGATCTTTGGTTGACCCCCTGATCCACCTTCATCAAATACTTAAGGTGGGTACAAGGGCCATTGGCAATAAGACAGTTATCCATGGATGTGGTAGACTCATCAGTTTTAGTTCTTCCATACCCTCACCACTACTTCAATTTTAGATATTTGTGATGGTCTATTTGCGATGGAATCCCATCAAAAAACTATTTTGCGATGGTGTCCTGTCGCAAATAGTCAGTTGCATAAAACGACGCCGCAACTAGTATTTTTTGTGGCAGGCCCATCGCCAAAAATACTACTTGTGATGAGAAGCGGTCTCATCACAAATAGGTCTCCGCTTAAATGCACTATATATACAAGAACCTTTCACAATGGGGCCATCACAAAAAAGTATTTGCGACTGGTCAACATCCCGTCGCAAATAGCTTATATGTTATAAAACTGTTGCGACGGGCCCGTTGCAAAAAAGTTTTTGCGAGGGTAAAGAAATACATAGAAAAAAACATTTTAATATACATATATATATATATAATCTATTTGCAATGGGCGCCTGTCACAAAAGGCCTCTTCGCAAATACATAAAAAAATAAAAAAATATATAATTATGATTAATGAAAAAATAATATTAAAATTATCAAAATAATAAAAAATAAATAAGAAATATTAAAATTATCAATATTTTAATATAATTAATAAAATAATGAAATAATAAAATAATGATTAATGAAAAAAATAATATTAATATTATTAAAATAAAAAATAAAAAAAAAATATTAAAATTTTCAATATTCAGAAATATATATATATATATATATAATCATAAAATATTATTATTATTATTAGTAAAATAAAAAACATTAAAAAATATAATACTAAAAATAAATATAAAAATATAAAAATATTAAAAAAATTATGCAATATGTGCACCAATATAAAAGACAAATATTGTATGTAGTTCATATTACAAAGAAAAATCGATTCAAATATTTTTAACAGAACAAAAAAATAACTGGGGGATAGCCTTTTAGAGGAGCTGGAGGAGCTGAAAGAGTTGGTAGAGGAAACTCCATCTCAAAACTACGAGTTAGGCAGTGCATGTACTCCATCTACTTGTGCTGCTGTTGTAGCCATCAACGCATGTGCTTCTCGTGCTGTTGCTGTTGTCATCTATGCATGTCCTCCTCATGTTGCTGCTACTTCTGCTGACACATCTCTTCCTACTACTTCTGCAAACTCTCTATAAGCTCAGTTGGACCTCACAACAGCACCTGATACTGTGATCCAAAAGATGATGCATCTCCACAATCTCCTCTCGAGATGGATGCCGACATCTCAAAAGTACAATAATAAGCCCAAGGAGTCAAATGAGAGTCGATACCAACTGCTCTACTCTTCTCGAATGCATATTGGGTTGGCTACATCTATTCCGCCTCATAAAAATGGTGGGAACTAGTTTGATCAGCCATCTCGGCCTGACTCTCAACCCGTGTCTGAGAGGTCATAGCCTCATATGACTCCTTCAGTTTTAATTTGAAATTAAAATAGTAAAAATTTTATATGTAGTTAATTATAAAACTGAAAAATAAATAATACTAACCACAATCGGATGCTAGCGATCACCTCTAATATCTCCAGTGGTTGGATCACTGTACATCCTCTGATAAACATCATACTCCATAATATAAGGATACTCGACTGCCTATATGAATATAAAATAAACTATTTATACTTAATGTTCTACAAAATATTTAAAAAAGATACATAACAGAGGCTCTCTATGAATACTGAATGTACAACTACCAGCTCAATGTGTCACCTCCGGTCTCATGGGGTTATGTTGGCCTAATGAACACCTCCTCTAAAACCCACCACTCAACCAGTGTGAACATAATCCATCCAAAATGTGAGGTGAAATGTACTCTGATCGGTGGGCTCTATATGAATCATCAAATACTGACAGTCTTGCTTTCTTAATGGATGTCCTCAAATTGTGCAAAAACTGACAGAAACGCTCATGCATAGACACCTCCCATGCCTCGTGGATAGCACCACACATGCTATCATAGATGGGATACCACAAACCCAACAAATAATTTATAATATCAAGTTATTAACATAATAAATTTCTGAATAAATATTATTTATTTATGTACCAGCCAATGATTGAACATTCCAAGCCGCACATCAATGGGAATATGTTCCCATGTGATCCATGGCTAAGAAAAATAATTGTGCAAGATAGTGTTCCCCTGTCCAACAGCTACATGTGCAAAACTATGAAAAAATAAAAAATAATCAAAAAATTAGTATATATAAAAATTAATGAAAGCTAACAAAAATACATAGGTTATCATACATCTGTGTACATGGATCGAAACCAAGATGTGAACGCTGCTCGGGGATAGGGTTAAGAATCATCAGTCGTGCAAGACCATGTCCCCTCCACGTACCCCCTGAACCGTCAGTAGGATGAGGTTCAGATGTTACCAAATCCTCCTAATCCAAAGGAACCTCAGCCTCCGAAAAACACACAAAATAGATCACGGTCCATCTGAAACACAAAATAATTATTTTTAGCAGATAGTTGAAAATAATTATTACATATAGATATATATTAGTTATGATTATAACCTGCATTTAACTATGTCAATGTTCACCTTCATCATCATCTTAATATCTGAAAATTTCAATGTCTTCATATTCATCAACGACGTCATCAATATCCATATAAGTTTCAGTTTAATCATCTCTTGACTTTTCAAAATAATTTTTAACATCATTTACATCATCATCACCATCGAACCTAATTGTGGGGTGTCATCATCAATATTCAGGTCTCATTGTGAAAATTTTGGATTATGAGTAGTCTCTTGAGAAATTTCAATTCATTTTACTTCATTGGAACCAAATTCAGTTTGATTAAATTTATTTTCTGGAGATTTCATTTTTATTATGCTCCACCAATCACTCAGGTCTCTTCAAGTAGCATAGTACATTGTGTAATATATTTGATGTGACTGTTGAGCCAATAAAAATGGTTCGTTTAATTCAGGAAGATTTTTATATTTAATATTGACGATTACATGAATTAGATGAACACACAAGCCTCTCTCAGTATCCAACCATCAACATTTAAACATTGTTATGTAATTTTTCCCTAGATAACACAGTTCAATAATTTCATCCAACATGCCGTAAAAGTCAACTTTACTTTCTCTATGACACGATCCTCTCAAAAAAACACCACTGATTATTTTTTTTATATTCCCCATATGCATGTGAATGAAATCGAAAACCATTCACCATATATGCATTATAATATTTCACCATTTTTTATGGTGGGTTACCCAATATACATAGTTGCTTATCAATTTTATCAGGATGTTGAGACACCTGAAATTTTGTAACATAATTATCAATATAATAAATAATAAACTGAATTGATATATTAAACCATCAATAATTTATGTTACCGGTTTTTGAAACCATTGAGAAAATTTTTTCTGCCGGCATTCTTAAAGAGAAACTGTTGTAATATGTGGAAGTTGTTTCTTGATATGATTATCATAAAACATACAAATAAAATAATTTGACTTTATGTAACATAAATTATAGAATAAGTGATAGAAACACTCATAATAAAAATTATGTTATTTCTTCACAGTTGAGGAGAACATATGTATGAGCTATGTGATGTTCATCATCTCAAATCCATTGTTCATGAAATCCACCGAAGCCAAGATCTGGCTGATTAAAGATTGATAATTGATTCTCCATTTCTTCATCAACATGTCCCTCATTCCATCCCATGATGTTTTGTTTTCAGGGATATTCAGATTCAAAATAATGAGAACAAAAAAAAGTTATTTCCTCTTGCAAATAAGCTTCAGTAGTTGAGCCTTCAACTGATGCTTTGTTATGTACATTTTTCACCAATTTTTTTCATGCATCTCTCGAATGGGTACATTTATAGAAACTGTACTGGATCTCCACATTTAGTTTCATGTGGAAAATGTAATATCAGATGTTCCATTGAGTCAAAGAAATCCAGGGGATATTTTTTCCATTTTACATATATGACAACAACATATTCTTCCAGATTACTTAGTGCATCATAGTTTGTTGTCACCACAAAAATGTCTCAAAAAAAATATGATATGTCTGTTATCGAATCCCAAATCATATAATTCAACAAAATTCTGAATCCAACCGATATAAGTATTTCCATTATAACATAACAATCATGACTTTTTAACCCGGTAATATGACCATTCTTAACACATATGTCCAAATTGGAAGCATAACTGTCTGTAAGTCTCAAATCTGCAATCCATTGACAATATAAAAATTGACTCTCTTTGGACAGAGTATAATATGCTTTTGGCTTCATTAACCTCTGTGATCTGACATTTTGAAACAGTTCAAGTTCTGGTCGTCTACAAATTTGGGCAAGATCTAATCATTCCATTACATTATCTTTGGTCTAACCAGGTGTATCCAAAACTGTATGAAATAAATTTTCAAAATAGTTCTTCTCAATATGCATGACATCTGACATGTGGCGGACCAACAAATCAGACCAATATGTAGGATCCCAAAAAATGCTCTGTTTTATCCAATTATGCTCTTCCCCAAAGCCATGAATTTTAAGTTGGTTTACTATTGGCCTAAATGTGATGGGAGGTATTGAAAATACAATTGATTTTAACTCTATAATTGAGATCATTTTTGTAGGTTCATCCCTTTCAATTAAGCCTTTTCTGAAATGAGATTTGTTCCTCTAAAAAGGATGATTGGTTGGAAGAAATCTGTGATGATAGTCAAAATAGCAAGGTTTTTTCCCATTCATGAGCATAAAGGCTTTTTTGTCTTTCATAAGGAAAGGACATGATTTTGGACCATGCGTACTCCAGCTAGATAACATTCCATATGTCGAGAAGTCAAAAATTATTACTAATTATTACTAGTTATTACTAATTATTACTAATTATTACTATTTATTACTAATTTATTATGAATTATTACTAATTATCACTATTTATTACTAATTATTACTATTTATGACTATTTATTACTATTCATTACTATTTATTACTATTTATTACTAATTATTACTAATTATTACAAATTATTACTATTTATTACAAATTATTACTAATTATTACTAATTATTACTATTTATTACTATTTATTACTAATTATTACTATTTATTAATATTTATTACTATTTATTACTATTTATTAATAATTATTACTAATTATTACTAATTATTACTTATTATTACTATTTATTAGTATTTATTAGTATTTATTACTATTTATAAGTATTTAATACTATTTATTAGTATTTATTACTATTTATTAGTATTTTTACTATTTTTTACTATTTATTTCTATTTATTAATATTTATCAATATTTATTAGTATTTATTAGTATTTATTTCTATTTATTAGTATTTATCACTATTTATTAGTATTTATCACTATTTATTACTATTTATTGTTATTTATTAGAATTTATTAATATTTATTAGTATTTATTAGTATTTATTACTATTTATTAGTATTTATTTCTATTTATTTCTATTTATTACATTTTATTACATTTTATTACTATTTGTTACTATTTGTTACTAATTATTACTGTGTATTACTAATTATTAATATTTATTACTAATTAATACTATTTATTAGTATTTATTACTATTTATTAGTATTTATTAATATTTATTTGAATTTATTTCGATTTATTATTATCTATTACTATTTATTACTATTTATTAGTATTTATTAGTATTTACTAATACTTATTACTACTTATTACTACTTATTACTATTTATTACTATTTATTATATCACTACTTTTTAGTATTTATTACTATTTATTAGTATTTATTACTATTTATTACAATTTATTAGTATTTATTTCTATTTATTAGTATTTATTACTATTTATTACTATTTATTACTATTTATTACTATTTATTAGTATTTATTAATATTAATTAGTATTTATTACTAATTATTATTATTTATTACTATTTATTACTATTTATTACTATTTATTACTTTTTATTAGAATTTATTACTATTTATTAGTATTTATTACTATTTATTAGTATTTATTTCTATTTATTAGTATCTATTTCTAATTATTACTAATTAATACTATTTATTACTAATTGTTAATATTTATTACTATTTTTTCTAATTATTACTATTTATTTCTAATTATTACTAATTAGGGTTAATTACTATTAATTACTGCAAAATACAGCGACTAAATATTAATTACCTCTAACTATTTATATACATTACTAATTATCGTTAATAATTATTAATTATTACTAATTACTAAGAAATAGTACTAATAACTAAATTTTATTATTGCAAATAAATAATAATGACAAAACAATTTAAATCTAACTTAATTATAACTAATCAAAAATAATTAAAATTAATATAAAGAAATGAAATAAATACAAAATTAAATAAAACATAAATACCTTTAAACTTGATCGCTTATAATTGCAGACGGTTTCACAACTTCTTCGTTAAAAATACTAACTCTAAAAAATTTTCACTCTAAAATTAGAGTTTACAGAAGAAGAGGAAGAAGGAATTCAAGAGGAGGGAAGAAAAATGGAGGGGGCATATATATATATAGGTTAGATTAGTTGCGTCAGGAGTATTAGCGATAGGAGTCTCGTCGCTAATAGTACTTATTAGGACGGGTCTCGTTGCAAATACCTTCAGCCGCATTAATTACTGTCGGTGGTTAAAAGGTTATTTGCGATGGGGCCCGTCGCAAAAATTAACCTCCCAACACACTATTCGTCATGGGACAACATCCTGTCCCAAAGAGGTTTTTACCGTCGTCGGTTATTTGTAACGGGTCCCATCGCAAATACACTCTGGGGGTCGAACTATTTGTAAAGGGGGATCCACTGTTGCAACTAGGTCTTACCACCTCTGGGCATCTACGGCGGGCGGTATCTGCCCGTCGCAAATGCCCTTTCACGTGGTTTGGTGTGCAAACCACGCCAATCTGTGCGTAATTTTTTACGACGGGGCACCTATTCCCATCATAAATAACGGGTTTTCTCATGGTACCCATTCAATCTCAAGGGTCCGTATCGTACCTTGTTGATGGTACATTCAAACCATTACATTAGCCACACTACAATGAATGTTTCAGGAGGGATAGGTCATTATGAGGCCTACAATGATTGTAGTTGTAGCTAATTTTCTAGAACGGTCGCCAGATGAAGACATGTATGGTTGGGGTTTTATTTGTGAGAATATGAACTATAGTCATTAAGATGATATGGAACATGAGCGTCGATCAGTGCATCATCGTATGCATGGTATGTTCTCAATCAAATATTCATGGGTAACACAATTGTCCTTTTAGTCCTGAAATGGCCATTCTGGTCATGTGTTCTTTTCAAGGAAAGGATATACTTATTTTATAAGGACCTCATCTATAAAGGATCATCCATAAGATTCATGCCATGTTTTCTATTTATTGCATATGATATGAAAACAAAGTGGCTAGATTCATAGTCAACTGATCATTCTTCTATTTGAGATATTCATGTTGAGTTCTCTATTTTTTACTGAAATTATGAAAACAAAATGGGTTGACCCAAAATCAATCGATCATTCTATTATTTGATAAATTTTCATCAATTTCAGCATTTTTTTCCTAGACTTTGAAAAAAATGGAATGATACATATTAAACTGATCAATCTATTATTTCATTGATTCACATTGGGTTCACCATTATTGTTTCAATGAAAAAGATGATGATCACCATCTTGGGGAACCCTTAGGATAGGGAAAATTTGTCTGATGATAACTGGGTAGTCTATCCTTTTATATGTGAAGGAGATGTCGTGGTTAAATGTGCTAGTTCTAGGTTCACCATTTTTGTTTTCTCATAAATAAGGGTCTATAAATCATCCTTATTAATGGAAACTCCCAACGGTTCCCACATCCATAACTGGGTAGAAACTTTCTTTCCAAAGGAAGGAGTTCAGTTGGGGTTTCAGACCCAACAACACTTAAAAAATCACATTGGTCGAGAGGATAGGAGGTCGAGCTCATCACACCCATTTTGAGGGGAATTGTTGCCTACTCTGGGTCTCTCTTATAGATTTAAGATGTGTTCATGAATATCTTCCTAATACCAATACAATATCGATTACACTCAAAAGATTAACATAGGTTTAACCTATTTCCTTTCTAGATAAGGAATTGGTTTATCCCACAAAATCATTATTGGTTAAATATATTTTAGACATGAAGGGGAATCTTTTAGTCAATTTATATGTATTTATTTGAGGTTCTTCATCCATTTCACCTAAGGGGTGGCTTCTTATATGTTGGAGCCTCATAGTTAGGAACTTTTGCATTTTCTTCAATGTAGGGAGGCGTTTAATTTGTTGAGGATGGGATTAAACCCCTATGAGGCATCCCACGTATATTTTTCATAGAAGGAATCCAAATTCATTTATTTCATTGTACCTATGTATTTTAACAACATGAAAAAAGAATATATGTGTGGGCACTTGGACATTGGGTATATGAGCTCTAATCTCTAGGATATGTATGATGTATCCTGGTTATGGAATGAATCATATTTTTCATAGTTCGATCACGTCCATATGACTAGCACCAAGGTAGATGTCCTTATATGGTGGAAGTCGTATCATTACACCCATTGGGGCTTACACACTAAGGTCTCCATGGATGGTGGAGATTTTAGATGTGAATTATATAACCATTGAAACTCCCTAAGACCATGTGATCCATGGTTGGTGTGAGAAAAAAGGGATATAAATTATTCAGTCTCATTACATATGGATGAGGAACCTATGTCTAGGATAGTCCTTTGGAGGTTTAATAAAGAGCTCAGGCCTTAGGAAGTCGCCCTACATATCCTGATTATTGTAGGAATTAGAGTTCTCATAGTTCATTTCACTCCTCACTCTTTGGATTGATGAGGTAGAATGATCATCCCATGGGAATGATTACGTCCCCATGGTAGAAATATGGGAGGCATGTCAGGACTTTCACTAAAGTGGATTACTATTTGAGATTGGGTCGTAGGAAGGAATCTTACCTATCACAGTTATTCCATGAATCATAGTTCTCATAGTTTAGTATATTAGGGCTTACACACTGAGGTTTCCCTTGTTTGGAGGCAGTTGACATATCATTTTATGCTGATGATCAGGGCTTACACTTTGAGGTTTCCCAATATGAAGGATATGATCATTGAAAATTCCTAATCCCATGTGATCAATACTTGATGTGGGAAAAAAGATCGAAAATGACTCATCTCACTACTTGTGGATGTGGGACTTATGTTCTAGGACTGCCCTTTGGATGTTTATTATGGAGCATGGGCCTTAGGAGGGCATCCAACGTATCCTGGTTATAAAAAGAATTATATTCAACATATTTCAACTACACCAAGGATTACACACTGAGGTTTCCCTAATATGCAGGTTAGACAAGGTTATAAATTCCTAGGATGTCTGCTTGACCTAGCATCCTTTTCTACCTAACATGCATTGATTTTCTTCTGGACATGTTTGATTATGTTCATAAAATAACCGTTGATGTCATCCTGACTTATTCAATGAAAATCAAATGATCATGTTGAATTTTCAATGGAATGTCACATAATAAGTATGTCATGTTATAAGGTCATCGTGTGACCAAGGTTGACTAGTTTGGAGCACATCGCAAGACCTGGATGGCTAATCTTGGAGACTGTTACATGATATCAGCTGACATGTGTGGAGAGTGTAACATGATCTAGCTGACATTCCTTGGATCCATCATGAAATCTGGATGACATACTTGGAAGGTGTCACAAGAGTCAGTGTGGCATGTTCAGTGAGAGATGTATGTCCTAACTGACTTGTTTGGATGTCATCGAAAAATCTAGATGACATGTTCAGAGGACATTATAATCTCTAGATGACTTGTCCAGAGGATGATGAAAGAGCTAGTTGACAGGCCCTGGTTCAATTAAGAGACTCGGATGACATTTACCATTGTAGTCATATGATTTTGGAAACACATCTAAAGGAAATCACAAGGCCTAATGGAGAGCTCAGAGGCCATTGAGAGACTCGGGTGGTGTGCAAGGGTGGTGCCGTGTGACTTTCCTTTACATGACCAAGGGACATTGCATGATCAAAATAGTATAAAAATGGAGCATCATATGATCTGGGAGACATGTCCTAATGCTTTCTCATGACCTAGGTGGTTCATGTAAAACACATTATGACCAGCCTATAAGTTCTTTTTATAATTATCATTTCTTTTAAGTCTTTGTTCCAACCATTTATCATGTATGCCTTTTATTTGTTTCTTGTTACCCTGTTTAATTCTTTTATGATGTAGAAAATATGGAGGATATCCTTCACATCACTAGTCCTAAGTCCTTCATGTGATCTCTGAGTGATAATGTAAATTTCCAATGCATGTCGCATGAAATCTTAGGTTGTTTGCAAAACTTTTCTTAATGAATAACTTGTATTGTCGCAAGATCAGCTAGTTAGAGATATCCACTCTACTTCTTGGGTGCGTTGGAGAGAGGATCCAAAGATTCATTTTTTTCATGTTGGGGTGGGGGTTTATAGGCCTCTCCACCCCAATTATATGCATCTTTTTGTAGTTCGTATTTAATAAATACAGGTTGGAGTCGATGGAGATCATTGACGTCATGGGTTTCATGATATCCTATTGTTGGTCATTCTGGGGGTGTTTCATGATCCTCAACGACCATGATATCATCCCATAAATGCCCCATTTATTGTGTAATATCGAATTAATGGGGTATTTCCTAGTCTTGTGGGAATGCCAAGGGACTTTTTAATTTCCAGGATGACATGTCCAAGGGACATTTGTGAGATCAGGATACCTACAGAAAGGATTTTTCATGACCAGTTATGAATTTTTTAGGATCTCCCATGAAACAAATATGGATTTCCATGGGGATTTCTCAAGACCAAGTCATCGTGGTGAATGGATTTTGTGAGGTCTTCTAGAGTTCATGAGTGGTTCACATGAATTTTACAATCGTAAGAGGCTCCTGAATTTTTTCCCTTTTTATTTCTTTATATATTTTACAAGGGTACGGGTTATCATGAGTTTGATCGAGTGTTGTTGAACACAAAAAATCTCCCCATTAGAGATTTTCCACATGACCAACAACGGGTCACGTAGTGAAGCATGATAATTTTATGGAAAACCCCTTCTTATTTCATTATCACAGTTGAAGGGGGATTTCAGGACCGCTTAGACATGTTCAAATCCCTTCGTGTGGTGAGTGTGACTTGGCAGCGAGATGTCACATGGAGAGGTGGACATGTCTTCATGGTGTTGAGAACCATATTGGATGTGCCACATGATGTTTATTATTATAAGATCCTCCCTCCATTTCCCCTTTTATTTTCTTATTAATGTTACAAGGTCTTTGGGCCACGCAAGTTTACTTGAGTTTTGTTGAGGAAAATCATTATCCACATCATTGATATGTTGTGTGACCAAAAAAGGTTCTCTTGGACATGTACAAAACCCTTCACATGGTGATGGTGACATGTTAGTGGGATTTCACAATAATTGATGGATAAGTCACTGGGGGCATACGAAGTATTGTGAATCACCTCGGCACATAGCATGATATTTATGGCCATAAAAGGATCCCAACTTTTTTATATTTTCCTCCTATTTTCAAAGTATTTTTTAATGGATTTTTAGGTGACCACCCATTGAAAATTATTTTAACTCCATGGTTTAGAAAACATAGCATGATCATTGATGGTATGGGATGCCTTTGAAAGAGAATAATGACTTGTCAAAAGGGCCCCATTTGATCTTCTATATGTTATGTTCTATGCATGTCTCCTTCAAATTAATTTTTGAAGGTGTCATGATCACATGTCTCTTGGAGTATTATGTGATCTTCATGTTCTGTCCATATTTTATTCCTCTGTTCTGTGGGGCAAAAATACCAATATTCAGGGATTCCTTCCCTTATTGATTTGATTATTCTCATTTTACGGGAATCAAAAGTATCATTCCAAACCCACATAGATTTTTACCATAGGAGAGTGTCCTTTAAAACTTCTGATGGTGATAGTTATGTTCATCATGGGGAATGGGATATCCAATCAAGCTATACAGGGCTAGTTCATTAGAAAATGGGGGTGCTCACCACCCATGTTGTAAGTCTTATAATGGATGACATAAGTGTACGGAAAAATTTCTTTCCACCCACAATGGATAGGTTTTAGGACCTTTTTCTTAATGAATTCTCACAGCTACCACCTAATAGGGATGTGGAGTTTACAATTGAGCTAATTCCTGGAGTTGAACTATTTTCAATTCCACCATGCCTAATGGAACCTAAAGATCTTCAATAACTTAATACTAAACTAGAAGAGTTGATGGATAATGTATTTATCTATCTGATTACATCACCTTGGGTTTCTCCATTTCTTTTCTCTAGTAAGGATGAACAGGTGTTTCATATATCTGTTGATTACCGAAAGTTTAACCAGATCATAGTGAGGAACTAGTATCATTTTTTGTATTGATTATCTCTTTAACCAGTTGACAGGATCTTGTGTATTATCCAAAATTTGACTTGAGATCAGGGTATTATCGGTTGATATATAGATGTTATGATATAATGCATATAGCTTTCAAAAGTAGGTATGGACTATACAAGTTTTTCAAAATTCTATTCATGCTGAAAAACACTTTGGCTATGTTTATGGCCTTGATGAACTGAATCTTTCACCCATACCTGGATCAGTTCGTGGTTATTTTTGTTGATGAAATCTTGGTGTACACCAATACTCAATAATATCATGCCCAAAATCTTGAAATCATCTTGATTACACTAAGATAGAATCACCAAGCTATCTAAGAGTCAATTATAGATTGATTGGGTAAATTTATTTGGTCACATTATCTCTGGGGAAGGTGTTGCAGGGGACCTGAAGAAATTTAAGGTAGTGGTTTCATGGGGGAAACCCAAGAATGTATTTGATATCAAAATATTTATAGTATTGGAAGGTTATTATTAGAGGCTTATCCAAGATTTTTCTCTTTTGGTAGCACCGGTTTTAGGCTTGAATAAGAAGGGTATCAAGTTTGTATGGTCTGCAGCATGTGATAAATCCTTATAGGAGTTGAACAAGATTTCGACTAAAACACTGATTTTGATCCTACCTGGGTCTAGTGAGTAGTATATGATGTTTTTAATTCATGTATAATCATACATGGAGCATTTTTGATTTATGGGGATCCTGTTGTGGCATATGGGTCATGAATGGTCAGACCAAATGAACAGAATTACCCGACACATATTATTTATTTGGTAGCATTACCTAATCAGTTAAAAGTTTACTATGTATAATGATCACAAAATATTGAAATAAATATTTTCACAATGATATTTGAATCTATGGAAGTGGACAAGGGTTGAGTATATAGTGTCATTTGATTTTTATATAGCCTATACACCGACAAAGGGAAAAAACTATGCTAACTGTTTGAGTGAGAGTACACAGACTGAGGTAGTTCAAGAGTCTAGTTCTAAGAAGAATATGATGACCTTGTAGGCTGATATTCATATTGAGGGTCAAGAGATCCATGAAATGATGAACCTCATACCCATATAATTTGAGTCTATATTTTTTAGCCAGATTAGAGAGAGGAAGTATGATTATTTATATTGTTATGGCTTGAGATAAATCCTTAAATGCGGGGAGGCATTGTTCGGTGAGACTATATATGACGATGAGATCATATATGACTTCAACCGTGTTTTTGTGCCTAATTGTATGTGTATGGATCTGATTCATGAGTTTCATACCTCAAAGTGGGAGTTTCACCCTAGTTTAACCAAAATGTACCATGACCAATGTAGACAGTATTGGTCGTTAGGAATGAAAAGAGAGGTTGCAGTTTTCATGACATGATTCTACACCTTTCAAAAGGTTAAGGTAATCATTAATGACCTACTGATATTTCCCATTCCAGAGTATAAGTAGGATGAAGTTACCATGGAATTTTTTATGGATCTTATGAGGATCTATGGGAATAAGGACACGATTTAGGGTATTCTGGACTGATTGATGAAAGTAGACCATTTCTTTATGATACAAGATAATTTTAGCATGGATCAGTTAGGAGATATGTATGTCAAGTAAATAGTCTATTCTTATGGTGTGAAATAGTGTATAGCTTCATATCGTGGATTTTTTTTACTTCATGCTTTTGGAAGGTTTTTTAGAAGGAACTTGGTGCATAGGTGTTTCTATGTATGGATTTTTTCCCATATATAGATGAGAAATCACAGCGTACTATCGAGGTGCTAGTGGAAATTCTAAGAGCATGTATCCTTACTTTTGGTGGGTATTGGGAGAAAAAATTGGCACTCATAGAGTTCACCTATAACAATAGTTATCATGTGACTATTCATATGGTACCATATGACACTCTTTATGTTAGGCTCTGAAGATCATAATTATGTTGGATGGAGGTTGGTGAGTATGAGTTTTTTGGACTGAGACTCATGCATGAGACATCAAAATAGGTTAAATGGTTTTATAAATGTATGGATATGACTCAGTGTAGGAAGAATTCATATTCTAATCAATGTCATTGACCCTAATAATCTATAGTGGGTGATCATGTATTCCTTTAAATATTGCTAATATTGGGTCACTATCAGATTCATAGGAAGGGAAGGTTGGTGCCCAAGTTTGTTGAACCATTTGAGATTTTATAGAGGATCAGACCGGTGTCATGTCAATTGGATCTTCCACAGAGTTATAGTTCTATGTATGATTTTTTCATGTGTAATAGATTTGGAAGTATCACATCAACCCTACTCATGTGATCGAAATTGACGACGTAGAGATAGAGGTTGATTCTTGCTGGTAGGTGCATCGGACTAATGTTATAGATTGCAGTGATAATGTGTTGTGGGGAAGGACTATATATTCTATCCAATTATTGTGGAAGTATAGATGTGTTCAGGAAGAAACATGTAAAAGGGAAGTAGACATGCGGGCCTAGTGACCGGACCTTTTTACCTCAAAAGATTTTTAATGGTTGGCAGTATATCTCGAGTATGAGATGTTATCAGGTGGGGAAATTGTATGATCACAAAATTTCTAGAGATGTCACTTGAATTTTTTCATGTATTCTTTCACCCTTTTTTTGACCATACATAGGTTGCACCGTTATTTGGGGTTGTTTTAGGTGAATTTTGTGGAATTTAGAAACCTATATCGCTATGTACGGTTGGCACATGGTTAGGGAAAAATGTGAAATTTTCCCCAAGAAAATGTGTTCCAATTTTTGGAGCCAATGAGGTGGCACATGGTTTGACTAAACTATGTAGCCTTCCACCCCAAACTGTGCAACCTCAAATAGAGGGGGTTTTCAAGGTTGTTTCATGGCTTTGAAAACCATGTTCCCACCTAAGAGTAAAAATGAACCCAATGAGTAGGGGAACATGGTCTAGGTGCATAGTTTTGAAAACAGTGTGCCCTACCAAGGAAACCATGTGGGAAAGATTTTA
This sequence comes from Viscum album, assembly GCA_963277665.1. NCBI lineage: Eukaryota > Viridiplantae > Streptophyta > Magnoliopsida > Santalales > Viscaceae > Viscum > Viscum album. The sequence goes on from OY728121.1 coordinate 359,885,276, forward strand.
AACCCATGAATTTTTATTTAAAATTTACAGAGACCCTTTTTTATATCCCTAATCACCCAATTTCTACCTATCATGAATAAAATTATTGTGGAGTCTATAGAGAGGGGTTCAGTGCTCCTTTAACCCCTTTCTTAACCAATAAAATATCTTAAGGAAGGATTGACTACTTTTAGGTATGTAATCATTCCTTTGTTTAGATTCCCCCCTCTCATTTCATTCTTCCCCTTTCAAGAGGTATGATTTTTCATCTGTTGGAAATTGTTTTAGATGTAAATTTAGATGGATCTCCTTTTGATGAATCTTGATCTTAGGTTTTGATCATTGATCTTCCTTTCCATTTTGATTTTTATCATTCTAATTCAAATTGAGGATTAATATTTGATGAGAGTTCATCAATTATCTTTAGTTAGGTCTTTTAATTTTTAATTCTCATATTATTTATCATGATTTTTGATATGTATTTGTACCATTTCATTCCATGTTTGGAAATTGAAGTTTAAATAGAATGGAAAAATTGACTCCCATGTGATTGTGAGACCCTTCACGAATCTCATTGGACTCGTTAGATTTTTCAGACCAAGCTTGATGGAAACCCATGGGGTGTTCCACTACATTTGAAATGATGATTTATGATTTATAAAAAGGGGAATAATGGTTCAATGTAATTGAACTAAATACATATTTCATGGTTGACAATGGAATGTAATTGGTTTATCTTCATAACTTTTATGAGTTAATGAGATGTGAATAATTGTTTTTAAATATATTAATGGTGAATTGTTCATGTTATTCCGTAGGATTAAAGTAAAGAATCCTGGTTGCGATTGATAATTGAAATGGTTCACAATGATGAGAATTATTCAGTAGAAGGTTAATGATGTTGAGACTTGGTATGAATGTGATATATGTGATATTTTTGATTGGTTGATAAATGTGGTGTGGGTTAAGGACTGATGCTCTAAATACCCATGGGGTGTTAGACTAATGCTCATGGTCCCCTGATGAATTCATGTGAACAATGAAGTATTAGAGAGGAAATAATGATCCAAATACCTATGAGGTGTGAAACATGGACGGATGCCTCAAATATCCATGGGGTTCTAGAATGATGCTCTAGGCCCCTGGGATATTGTCATTAAACTGATGTTCCAAGAACCTGAGAGATTGGAACATGGATTGATTCTCCAAGGTAATAGAAATGAAAATGGAATTAAATGAGTCTGTAAATCCCATGAAATAATAAAAAATAATATTATTATGGTGCATGGTTTATAATTAGGAAAATAATGAAGCAGGTAAGATTGGTCTGGGTGAAACCATAAACCTAGAGGCCTTTGTGGTTGATTAAACAATAACAAAATGTGAAATCTATTTACTTTATCTTTTTTCATTATTCTTTATACAGTTTTATATGTCATTATAGACTGGATATTTCTTTAGATGTCATTGGAGGGGGAATACTGAGTTTTAATCAAACCCTACTCAGGTTACGTGATCAGTACCCAAAGTGACTCCATGTTTATATTACATGATTATTGAAAGATCCTTATGTTGGCTTATTGAGATTGAATTCAGGATGGAGAATGGGTGAGGGAACCAAACATGATGTTGGGACCCACCTGGGAGATGTCATCGTGTCTTTATTTTTGGGTTTTTATTAGACACATGACACTTGAATGGAATAACATATCTACCACATTGGTTTTTGGTCATTTTCCCTATTTTGGATTCATCATGTGATATTGGTCTTATATTTATTATATTGTTATCTTGGTTGTTGTTTTATAAACTAGGTATTTCTTGTTGATTTTTTGTTGTTGTGATTCTTTGATAAAGAGGGTATAGTCTCCCCAAATTACATATTATAACCTCATTACTAGTCAGTAGGCTCTGGTGTATGGGGAAGCATGCTTTAGGTCACATAAAGAACAGGATCGGGGCACAGGTATGTGGCGCCCAAGTCCTGATATTACATGAAATCATCATCATGACATCATTTACCTAGATTAAAAAGAATACAAAACCACTGAAATACTCAAATAAAAATAATATAATAATATAATCGAATTTCCCATAATCATATCTTAGTGATATCTCAAGGGTTAGATAAATAGATTTATAATATATTTAAATCCTAACTACCCATTCTATAAATAACTCAATTGATTCAAACCTCCACAATCTATTTTATCTTCAAATTTATCTATATAGATCACCCACAATATAATACCAAGGGGGATGATAACCAATTATAGATTCACACCACCCAAAACATAATATATGGTAAATATAGATTCTAATGAGTAACCATCATCTAAAACATTCCTCATATAAAAGGAATCAACAACTATAAGTTTAATATTCACATAAAAATTTGTATTCCTGTCATAAATCATCACTCAAAGGAGATACACTATCTAAACCCACCCATAAATATTAATTCCACTATACAATTAAAATGCATCACCATTTGAGAGAATATCATAGGGTTTTGGATATTTTTATCAATAAATATACTAGTGTTATTGTGCTTATGAGATCCAACACACCTTCATATTATAAAGATAATAAAGGGAAAATAGTTTTTGGTGACACAACACAAATACCGATTCGGCATGCCCCTATACTAATTTTACTTATCTTATATGAATATTAAATAGCCCCAATGTAAGCCATAGGGTGAAATTTTATCTTCAAAAAGAATTGAAACAATACATTTTATATTTGTAATGACCTAAACACCATGTAATCTACTTGCTAAATGTTAATATTTACAAACAAGTGATAAAACCAAGTTTCCTCATGGAATGAACCCCATATAAGTTATTTTCTTATCATCCAAAGGAGTATCTTCATCAAAGGAAATGTCCAACAGTTGGAATAGTATCTATTGTTGGTCGGAGTGGATACTCAAGAGGGGGGTGAATTGAGATCCAATAAAAATTTCTGTTAAAAAAAATTTCTATTAAACTCCCCCAATTTCAAAAACAAATTAAACTGTAGTGAATTTATACAGATTATAAAGGTTCAATTAGTTTCTCAAAGATTGATTAGTTCTCAGTTAACTTAATCTTATGATTAAATTAACTTTTGAAACTAACTTACTGGTTTACAATAAATATAAACACTTGCGAGTTTAACCATCAAAGCAGCTTTGAAAATAAATTATATTTTAAAGTAAGAGCAGTGGAATATGAAATAAATATATATAGTATGGATATAAACTTTAACTAAAGACACAGAAGAGTTAACCAAGAGGTTTAGTCTCAAGCCGAGACTTAGTCCTCTCAAAAGGATATATAATGATGATCCACACCCTGGATCGGGGTTCAATAGTTTACAACTGTCCAGGTCCAAGACCTCTACCACTGTTATTCGTGGGAAACAAAACAACATCAACCAGTTGTCCAGGTAACACACGACCTCTACCACTATCCACAGTGGGAAATGAAGTATAAAAAGGTTTGCTGAGGATTTACAGATCCTCCAATTAAAGTACAGGAGTTAGTGTGTGTATTTAATACAGCAGATAACACACACTGCTCAAAATGTAGAATAAATGAATCACAGAGCAGAGATGTAGAGTTTAGAAATGGCTCTGGTGATTTCAGTGCAGCTCTGGACTCTTTTGGATTTGAGCAGAAGTAATTTTGAGTCCTCTTCTCGTTTTTTTTTAGAAGCAGAGTGTCGTATGCTTCATGTTTACAGGCAGTGAGATGTGGTCGATGAAGTTCTTCAATGTTCTTTTGTATGCACAGAACTCTTCTTGAGTAGGCTTGATTGTGTATGAGGTTCTGTGTAATCTATTGATATGTATCTTCTATTCTGCTTGGTTCTTCCTCCTCTTTCTTCTTCTTCTGTTTGCTTCTCTATTTTCTTCTCTGTATATTTCACAGTGTTTCCAGCAGCAGAGTCTTCTTGTATTTATGTCACGTGCTTTGGAAGACAGAAAAGGTTTCCTTTCCGCAGGTACGAGGTACAGTTTCCTGACATCCGACAACATTTATTAATTAATTGACAGAGCATTAAAATATACCTGATATGACCGTTGGTTAGATTAAATAAAGAGAAAGATAAATAAATTCAAACAGTTGTTTATGACTATCGATGAGTTCAAGTGAATGGTAGGTCATCAGCATCGGTGGCTAGACATCGGTGTGTCCTGACCGGTGACTCAGATGATTAGCATCAGTGTATTATTTGATCGGTGACTCATTTGCATCAGTGTATCATTCGATCATCATCGGTGAGTCAGATTTATCAGCATCGGTGACTCAGAATGATCGGTATCAGTGAGTCAGATTGATCAGCATCGGTGGATCAGATTGATCAGCATCAGTGACTCAGATTGATCAGCATCAGTGACTCAGATTGATCGGTATCGGTGAGTCAGATTGATCGGCATCGGTGACTCAGATTGATCAACATCGGTGAGTCAGATTGATTGGCATCGGTGACTCAGATTGATCAGCATCGGTGACTCAGATTGATTGGTATCGGTGAGTCAGATTGATCAGCATCGGTGCGACCATTTTCTTGATATTGGATCGGTGCGACCGTTGTCTTGATATTGGATCAGTGCGACCGTTGTCTTGATATTGGATCGGTGCGACCGTTGTCTTGATATTGGATCGGTGCGACCGTTGTCTTGATATTGGATTGGTGCGACCGTTGTCTGTTTGATCCAGAAGACTTCCAAAATACTTGTAAATCAATAAAAACATAGATAAAAACATGATAGCAGATTCACTAATAGATTGTGATTAAGTTTATGAGAAATCCAACCGGATTAAATAATATCAATTTGTGATTATTAAAACAACAATCATAGGAATGAATTCAGCAATCTTCCAGAGGGCTCAACAATCTCCCCCTTTTTGATAATCACAAATAAAAATAATAATAATAACATAATGAGATATAAATCTCCCCCTGAAAATAAATCTCCCTCATAGATATTAAACTCCCCCTTAGATATTGATCTCCCCCATAGAGATTGATCTCCCCCATATAGATTGATCTTCCCCATATATATACCCTTCTCCCCAATATATATATATATCCTTCTCCCTCACCCATATATATATCCTTCTCCACCTTTGTGATAATCAAAAAGAAGGGAAAAGATACAAATAAGAGAGTAAAAAAAAGTATAGAGAATAGAGAGAGAGAAAAAAAAATTATAAAGTACAGAAGATTATAACCAACACATAGTTCACCTGATCAAAAACAATACACAACTATTTCTGGGGATACAAAGGGGATTTTCCTTTGTCTTTGGGATCAATAGAGGGTAAGTTGGAAGACTTGGAGGCAGGCTGTTCTGGGCGAATCTGAAGAGGTGTTAGGACAACTCTGGCAGGTGTAGGAGAAGGTGCTACGGAGGTTTGTTGTTGAGTATCAGCAGTAGCTGGTTGAGAAGATGTCTGAGGAACTGGTCGTAGTTGAGAGAGTGCCTGAGCAACAAGGAGCTGATTTGGAGCTACATCAGAGGTAGGGAGAGGGTCAGCAGTAGGAAGCACAATGGCAGTGGCTTGGGAATTCAGATAAGGCTTTAAAAGATTTATGAAATTCTGAATAACTTCTGCACCATACTGCATAGCCTTTTCGAAATCATCTTTTTTCTCCACGAACTGTGCCAAAGTAGGAGTAAAGTCTTGCAACTGACGAACTTGAGCTTTGAAATCTTGAGTGACTGGAGGTAGTTTTAGATTTTCTGCCAACACCTTGAAATTTGCATCCATCTCATGCTTTGTATAAATCTTTGAAAAGTAATGATCAACCTTTTCCTTGATCTCTTTCAGAGCCTGTTTGGCATCTGCTGAATAGACGGTTTCCATTTCATGACTGTGATCACAGTGCTCCTTCATTTTCTTTAAAGAATCCAGATCAAGAACTTGTCTAACAGCTGCTAATTCATCATGTACAACCTCCCTTAGAACCTCTAGCTCATAGGTAGTGATTTTGGTTACTTTGGCAGTACTGGCTCTGCTAACTATTTGAGTTATCTCAGCTTTCAATATTCTCAAATCAGACTTGTTGAGATGTTCAATTAAATTCCTCAACACTTCCATCATACCAGAGATGGTTGATCTAAATTCGCTTGATAAAGATACTAAGCCAGTGTGGAGATCCTTCATAGTCTGGTTCATAGAGGCTATGTGCCTGCCAATAAGCTCACCAGTATTGGCCAGGTCTGGCTTCACAGCATTCGATACTCTTTGTGAGAAAGCTTCCAATGATGCTTCAGAAACTTTCAGAGACACTTGAGTAAGGGCATTGGAAATTTCTTCTCTGACAGTATCTCTCACAGCAGCCAGCAGTTCAGTCTTAAACTTATCAAAATTAGCTTGAGAGATTGCAGAACCAGGCAGATGAACATCTGTAGAATCAACAACAGGAGCAGATCTTGCTTCACTTTGGAGACTCTTCTTCATAACTGCAGCAGATTCTGATATTTCCTCTTCTTATTCAGAATAGTCTAAGCCTAAAACAGCAAAACCAGGTTAGTCATCCCAAACAGCATCACACAATGTATATTTCGGTTTCTCATAACTTGTTGTTCCACTGATTTCTGGTGATTCTCTCTTGCCAGTGGCATCTCTTCCTGGTACTGTTTGATGCGTTTCCATTGGAGGTACAACAAGACCATCTACAGGTCGGTTAACACCATCATCACCATCACCAACACTTTGTTGTGGTTCTATTGAAGGTTCAGCCAGACCATCTACAGGTCGGTTAACACTGTTATCATCACCAGCACCATCACCATCATCACCACCACCATCATCATCACCACCATCATCATCAACATCATCATCATCACCATCATCATCACCACATTGATCATTATTAATCTTCTCAGAGTCTTCACTGGTAGAAACTTCAGTGTCAATATCTTCTTCATCACCAAGAATTGGTTCAGATTCAGGTAAGGCCAAAGGTGGACTAGCAGGTCCAAAATCTTTTCTTTTCTTTTGACTCACTGTATCAGGATCACTCCTATCATCAGGAGGTGACACACTTCGATCTTCTGTCTCATCTTCTTCCATTATTTGACCTTCGGTAGCTTCATTTCTTTCATCCTCTTCCTCATCATCAGAATAAACTGGTTCTTTATTTTCTTTCAAACCAGGGTCTCTCAAACCCTTAGGCCTCTTTCCATGATCTGTGGGATTGTAGGCTTCATACATCTTGTCTTCATCAGCAACCCAACACTTCTTCCATGGATTCCAATTGATTTTCATCCTCTTGCAGATCTCTTTGTTGAGACAGAAAGGATGATCTGTTTCAGCTACTTCATCATCTTCATCAACACATTATAGATTCTTGAGCATGGTAGAGATCATCTTGGAGTAAAATAAGGCAGCGGCTTTCTTGGACGATTTTACCATTCCAGTTATGTGCACCATCACATATCTACACAAATTGATCTTCTCATGGGTTTTCAGAAGAAACAATAGGAAAACATCCTGGTACTTTACAGCAGCAAAATCTCCTCTCCTAGGGAAAAGTTTGTGCTGAATAAACTTGAAAAGAAGTCTGCATTCCCCATCCAACTCTGAGGATGTGATTCTCCTCGAATCTTTGTTTCTAGTCAGAATCTCTAGAGCTAATTCATAAGATAAGTAATCAGTGATTGGAGGAATATTCCCAGCATAATCCTCATACCGACCCTCATGGGGTACATTTAAGCATTCTGCTCACTGTTTAGATGAAAAGGATATTTTCTTTCCTTTTACTTCAGACGACATCTGGGCAGCCTCCACACCATCTAGAGTGATTTTAAGATTCATATAAAACTCATGTACCAGCTTCGGGTAATCTACTCGTGAGTTGTCTGAAAACCAGTCTGTCCATCCTTGCGATTCAAGAACATGCAACAACAGTGACTTACTTTATAAAAGCCAGGCGGAACTGACTTCTCTTTCTATAGAAACAATCCAAGTTTCCAGGTTCGGATTTATTGATCGTTGGGAGGTACTACTCGACTCACCTCAAGCATGCTTTGGAGGTACAGGACTGTCTGATCCTTTGCTCAGTCTCTTTTGCTTAGCCATTCGAAGATTTTGGGGAAGGCAGGAGTTCGAAGGATCGAGGTAGAGGAGAAGAGAAGTTGAAGGGTTTGGCGGGAAATGAAAGTTCAAAGGTTTAGGGAAGAGAAATAACTGAGTATCATTTATTTTATCATTTAGGGTTCCCATAAAAGGGATAAAAGAAATTTATTAATTAATTACGACATAATAAAAAGTAATACAGAGAATCAGTTTGACAGACCGGTGTGACAGATGGGTTTCACTGATCGGTTTCACAGATTAGTTTCACAGATCAGTTTCAGAGATCAGTTTCACAGATCGGTTTCACAGATCAGTTTCATATATCAGTTTCATAGATCAGTTTCACAGATCAATTTCATAGATTAGTTTCACAGATCGGTTTCACAGATTGGTTTCACAGATCGGTTCCACTGATCCGTTTCACAGATCGGTTTCACTGATCAGTTTCACAGATCGATCATACACAACTCTTGTTTAATAAACTTAATTCTTTCAGAGCATAAAGTCTTTGTAAAAATATCAGCTAATTGATGTTCAGAGTTAATAAATTTTAGAGAGATATCACCTTTTTGATAATGATCTCTTAGAAAATGATGTCTGACATCAATGTGATTAGTCCTAGATTGAGACACAGGGTTCTTAGATTTTTTAATTGCACTAGTATTGTCACAGTTAATTGAAACATGTTTAAAATCAAATCCATAGTCCAATAAAGTGTGTTTCATCCACAGAATTTGTGCACAGCAACTACCAGCAGCGATGTATTCTACTTCAGCAGTAGATAATGCAACTGAGTTCTGTTTCTTACTACACCATGATACTAGCGATTTTCCAAGTAAGTGACATGTTCCAGATGTGCTTTTCCTATCTAACTTGCATCCAGCAAAGTCAGCATCTGAATAACTAGTTAGGTCAAAAGATTGTCATTTTGGATAAAACAAACCTAAATTTACAGTATACTTAAGATATTTAAAGATCCTTTTAACAGCCAGTAAATGTGACTCTTTAGGATTAGCTTGAAATCTAGCACACATACACACACTAAACATAATATCCGGTCGACTAGCAGTAAGATAAAGTAAGCTCCCAATCATACCTCTGTAATTGGTTTGATCAACTGGTTTCCCAGTTTCATCAACATCCAATTTGCAGGTAGTACTCATGGGTATATCACTTTCCTTAATACTATCCAAACCAAAACGTTTTAACAAATCCTTAGTATATTTACCTTGATTTAGAATAATACCATCTTTAGTTTGAAAGATTTGAAATACAAGAAAGTACTTAAGCTCTCCCATTAATCTCATTTCAAATTTATTTTGCATAACCTTTGCAAAATTAGTACATAAAGAATTTTTAGAAGATCCAAAAATAATATCTTCAATATAGATTTGTACAAATAAAACATATTTAGAAATTCTTTTAATAAAAAGAGTTAGATCAGCCATCCCTTTAGTAAAACCTTTTGAAATAAGAAAATTGCAGAGTCTATCATACCAAGATCTTGGAGCTTTTTTAAACCATATAAAGCTTTAGAAAGTTTAAAAACTTGATTTGGAAAATGAGGGTTTGTAAATCCAGGTGGTTGTTCCACAAAAACATCTTCAATTATAAAACCATTTAGAAATGCACTTTTGACATCCATTTGATATAACTTGAAATTCAGATGTGATGCATAAGCAAGTAAGATTCTAATTGCCTCTAATCTAGCTACAGTTGTAAAGGTTTCCTCATATTCAATTCCTTCTTCTTGATTGTAACCTTGTGCAACTAGCCTATCTTTGTTTCTAATGATGTTTCCAGATTCATCTACTTTGTTTCTAAACACCCATTTTGTGCCTATGATTATAGTGCCCTTAGGTCTTTCTACTAATTTCCAGACTTTGTTTCTTTCAAATTGATTTAGTTCTTCTTGCATAGCTATTACCCAAAATTCATCATTGATGGCATCATTGATATTTGTAGGTTCTAGCTGTGATAAGAAGGCCTGATGTTCAACCTGATTTCTAGGAGAAGCTCTAGTCTATGTCCCTCTATCAAGATCTCCTACAACAACATCTAAGGGATTATTCCTCAGAATCCTAGTTGATCTAGAAAAGGTAGGACTCGAGATTTCAGGTTCATCTACAGGTTGAGGTTCAACAGAAGCAGGGTCTAGAGAATTTCCAGAGCTGGATATTTTAACTTCAGGTCCACTGTTTTTATCATTATGGTTCAAACCAGATAGATCATATTCAAGATTTTCAAGAGAGGTCTTAGGATAATGTGGATCAGTTTCATCAAATTTGATATGAACAGATTCTTCCACACATTTGGTTCTTTTATTGAAAACTCTATAGGCTTTACTAGAAGTAGAGTAACCTAGGAAAATTCCTTCATCATTCTTTGATGAAAACTTGTCAAGATTATCTTTATTATTAATAATAAAGACTTTGCAACCAAAAACTTTGAAGTAGTTAACTTTAGGTTTCCTATTGTTCCATAACTTATAAGGGGTCTTCTTAAGAACAAGTCTAATCAAGACTCTATTAATAACATAGCAAGCGGTATTGACAGCTTCAGCCCAAAAATAAATAGGTAGGTCATATTCATTGAGCATAGTCCTAGAAATTTTTTGCAGGGTTCTATTCCTTCTTTCTACTACACCATTCTGTTGAGGTGTCCTAGGGGCAGAGAAATTGTGACTATAGCCAATGTGTGAGCAGTAAGATTCAAACTCATGATTTTCAAACTCACGGCCATGATCACTTCTCAGGGTCTTAATCTTAAGTTCACTAAGGTTCTCTATAGAGTTGGAATATTTAACAAAGTGAGAACAGGCTTCACTTTTGTGAGCTAGAAAATATACCCAAGTATATCTAGAAAAGTCATCTAAAAGAACATAGACATAGTTCTTCCCATTTAAACTAGAAACTCTAGAAGGTCCAAATAAATCCATGTGAACCAACTCAAGAGGTTGAGAAGTTGACACTTCTTTCTTTTATTTGAAAGAAACTTTATGTTGCTTTCCCTTTTGACAGGGATTAAAAAAAAATTCTGTTGGAAATTCAAGTTTGGGTAGGTCTCTTACTAAGTTCATCCTAGCGAGTTTTCTAAGTGAATGCACATTGCAGTGTCCTAATCTTCTGTGCCAAATCCAAGACTCTTCTGGAAAAGAATTTAAACAAGTAATGTTTTGTTTAGTCAAGTAATTTAAGTCGACAGCATAAACGTTTTCATTTATTAAAGCATAAAACACTAAAGCATTTTTAGAATTAAAAACATTGCAAGAATCATGTTCAAATTTAACATAAAAATCATCATCACATAACTGAGAGATAATTAATAAATTGTATTTAAGTCCATCAACAAATAACACTTTAGAAATCAATACTGAGTTAGTGTTACCAATCTGGCCTAGGCCGATGATTTTCCCTTTAGAATTGTCACCAAAGGTAACAAAACCTCCATCAACTCTGACTAAGATTTTAAAGCATGAAAAGTATCCTGACATATGTCTTGAACATCCATTGTCCAAGTACCAGGTCTTTCTACAGGAGCTCTTTAAGCAGGTTTCCTACAAAACAGATTTAAGCAGGAAATGATTTTGGTACCCAGATTTTCTTGGGTCTAGACAGGTTAGCCAATAATACTTTAGGTACACATATTTGTCTAATGGGTCTTATATAATTTGTAGAATCATCATTCATTGAAAGATAAACCTTATTAGATCCATAACTATGAATATAACTGGTTGAGACGTATGAAGTTCCAGAGCTAGTTACATTCTGTCTAGATTTAGGAATAAATCTATTCTTGGTCAACTGTCTCTGTCCAGGTTTGTAACCTATTCCAGTAGTGTATTTTGGTGCAACTTGTTTTCCTAGCATCTGTGTTAGAGTTTCCTTACCATTGGTAAATTTCTCTAAATCCTTTCTGATTTGCTCATTAGATAATTTCAATTCAGTGTTCTCCTTTAACAGTTGAGAATTTTTCTCTTTTTCAATAGTGAGTTCATTTTTAACTATAGTGGTGAGAGCATGTTGTATCTTTAATGATTTTTATTTATCCTTAAGTTCATTGCATGTCTCTTCTAACATATCACAATATTCAAACAATTCAGATTTAGACATGTTATCACATTCAGAATCATCTCCAGAATAATATGAATTAGAAGCAGGAGTTTCTGAAGTTACCTCAGAAGTGTTTGTCATAAAACACATGTTTGCTTTATTTCTGTGTTCTGTTTCAGAAACTTTAGATTCACTAGAACTTTCCTCAGAAGCACTCCAAGTAGCCTTCATGGACTTTCTAAACTTATTGTCCTTGTATTCATACTTCTTCCTGTATTTCAGCTTTGGACAGTCAGCTTTTATGTGTCCTTTCCTTTTACACTCATAACAGACAACTTCATCTGATTTATCAGATTTCTTCCAGTCCTTTTTCCAATGTCCCTTGTTACCATACTTACCTTTGTAGTCTGAATTTCTGAAAAACTTATTCTTCTTATAAAACTTTTTAAATCTTCTGGCAATGTGAGCCATCTCAACATCACTGTCATAATCACTCTCACTATCTTCACAGCTTGAGCTTTCGTTTATAGCTTGAAGTGTTTCCTTATCCTTGTTCTTTGAGTTTGTAGTTTTGAAGGCAACATACTTTCTTCTAGGTTCATCGTCTTCTTATTTATTCACCTTGAGTTCCTATTCATACATCATTAGTTTGCCAATTAGTTATTTGACTGGCAGTTCTCCAATGTCACATGATTCTCTAATGGAGACAGAGGTTCATCTCCATCTTTCAGGTAGACATCTCAAAATTCTCATGATTTGTTCCTTTGTTGGAACATCCTTTCCCAGAGAGGTCATTGTGGTGACAATTTCATTGAACCTGAGATACATATCAGAAATGGGTTCATTAGGCTTCATTTTAAAATTATCATACTTAATAGTATAGGTATTCAATCTTATCTCCTTAACATTTGTTGTTCCTTCATGAGAAATAGCTAAGGTATCCCAAATTTCATATGCAGTTTTACAAGCAGAAATTCTATTAAATTCTTCGTCTCCTAGAGCACAGTACAGGGCATTCATAGCTTTACAATTATTATTGTAAGCAGTCTTTGTAGGTTCATCCCAAGTAGATCTAGCAGTAATGGGAATTTTATATTCAGATTCAATAGCAGTCCAAATATCAAAACATATGCTTTCAAGATGAATTTTCATTTTTAGCTTCCACTGAGCATAGTTTTTTCCATTGAAAAAAGGTGGCCGGTTAGTAGCAGCACCCTCAGGTCTATTATCCATAATATCACAAAAATAATTTTAAAGAGATAAAATTTTTGAAATAACAGAAATTTTAAGAACATTAAAATACAACTAAAATCACAGTTTAAAAGCAGAGTACTTTAGAAAATATTTTACCACCTTTGATACCAAATGTTGGTCAGAGTGGATACTCAAGAGGGGGGGGGGGTGAATTGAGATCCAATAAAAATTTCTGTTAAAAACAATTTCTATTAAACTCCCCCAATTTCAAAAACAAATTAAACTGTAGTGAATTTATACAGATTATAAAGGTTCAATTAGTTTCTCAAATATTGATTAGTTCTCAGTTAACTTAATCTTATGATTAAATTAACTTTTGAAACTAACTTACTGGTTTACAATAAATATAAACACTTGCGAGTTTAACTATCAAAGCAGCTTTGAAAATAAATTATATTTCAAAGTAAGAGCAGCGGAATATGAAATAAATATATATAGTATGGATATAAACTTTAACTAAAGACACAGACGAGTTAACCAAGAGGTTCAGTCTCAAGCCGAGACTTAGTCCTCTCAAAAGTTTATATAAAGGTGATCCACACCCCGGATCGGGGTTCAACAGTTTACAATTGTCCAGGTCCAAGACCTCTACCACTGTTATTCGTGGGAAACAAAACAACAGCAACCAGCTGTCCAAGTCACACACGACCTCTACCACTATCCACAGTGGGAAATGAAGTATAAAAAGGTTTTCTGAGGATTTACGGATCCTCCAGTTAAAGTATAGGAGTTATTGTGTGTATTTAATATAGCAGATAACACACACTGCTCAAAATGTAGAATAAATGAATCACATAGCAGAGATGTAGAGTTTAGAAATGGCTCTGGTGATTTCAATGTAGCTCTGGACTCTTTTGGATTTGAGTAGAAGTAATTCTAAGTCCTCTTCTCGTTTTGTTTGAGAAGCAGAGTGTCGTATGCTTCAGGTTCACAGGCAGTGAGATGTGGTCGATGAAGTTCTTCAATGTTCTTTTGTATGCACAGAACTCTTCTTGAGTAGGCTTGATTGTGTATGAGGTTCTGTGTAATCTATTGATATGTATCTTCTATTCTGCTTGGTTCTTCCTCCTCTTTCTTCTTCTTCTGTTTGCTTCTCTATTTTCTTCTCTGTATATTTCACAGTGTTTCCAGCAGCAGAGTCTTCTTGTATTTATGTCATGTGCTTCGGAAGACAGAAAAGGTTTCCCTTCCGCAGGTACGAGGTACAGTTTCCTGACATCCAACAACATTTATTAATTAATTGACAGAGCATTAAAATATACCTGATATGACCGTTGGTTAGATTAAATAAAGAGAAACATAAAAAAATTCAAACAGTTGTTTATGACTATCGATGAGTTCAAGTGAACGGCAGGTTATCAGCATCGGTGGCTAGACATCGGTGTGTCCTGACCGGTGACTCAGATGATTAGCATCAGTGTGTTATTTGATCGGTGACTCATTTGAATCAGTGTATCATTCGATCATCATCGGTGACTCAGATTTATCAGCATCAGTGACTCAGATTGATCGGTATCGGTGAGTCAGATTGATCAGCATCGGAGGCTCAGATTGATCAGCATCGGTGACTCAGATTGATCAGCATCGGTGACTCAGATTGATCGGTATCGGTGAGTCAGATTGATCGGCATTGGGGACTCAGATTGATCAACATCGGTGAGTCAGATTGATTGGCATCGGTGACTCAGATTGATCAGCATCGGTGACTCAGATTGATCGGTATCGGTGAGTCAGATTGATCAGCATCGGTGCCACCGTTGTCTTGATATTGGATCGGTGCGACCGTTGTCTTGATATTGGATCGGTGCGACCGTTGTCTTGATATTGGATCGGTGCGACCATTGTCTTGATATTGGATCGGTGCGACCGTTGTCTTGATATTGGATCGGTGCGACCGTTGTCTTGATATTGGATCAGTGCGACCATTGTCTGGATATTGGATCGGTGCGACCGTTGTCTTTTTGATCCAGAAGACTTCCAAAATACTTGTAAATCAATAAAAACATAGATAAAAACATGATAGCAGATTCACTAATAGATTGTGATTAAGTTTATGAGAAATCCAACCGGATTAAATAATAGCGATTTGTGATTATTAAAACAACAATCATAGGAATGAATTCAGCAATCTTCCAGAGGGCTCAACATCTATGATTCAATTTTGAAACATTGATTTAATTCCACTTTAAAAAACATTATTTAATGAAATTAGGAAAAAAATCTACCTTTGTGGGAATTGAATAGAAATTTAAACAGTAAAATATGATCAATTTTGAAAATAAAATTAAATACAGAAAAATGAATCAAAAATTTCTTCCTTTATAATTTCATAATTTAAAAAATTAAATAATTAAAAATATATTTATTAAAAAACCTATAATTTATCACTTATAAATAATTATTATCTAAATATTTATTGTTATATATTTACTCATTGTAAAATTAGAAAACATAAATTCTATTTTTAATCCATGATACTAAAAGTAATTATCATTTAAAAAATTAAATATCTTGTGCTTAATTTGAAAAAAAAAATTCTTTCCCATATTATAATGATCTATCCACTGATTATGAATTCAACAATTTAGGATAAATTTATATATATTAAATATTGGGGGAAATTATCGATCCACTTATGTTTCTTACATTATGTTTCATCAATTACTGATCATTATTCTTTTTTCAACACACCTCTATCTTTATTCACCTCATAAATTGAAATTCAAATAATATTTCAAAGGGGAAAAGTAATGAACTTTGTTTTTTATATAATTTGAGGGGAAATATCATTATTTATAGATGGAGAATTCAACTCCAATATATATTTTTCCATAACAATGTCTCATTAATATCATAACTTACCCTTTAAATTCCACCATTGAATTTCTAATTCAAAACCACATATTAGTCAACTGACTAGACGAAACCAGATCATATTAAAATAAGGAAACTTCTATTATCTAATATTCCATGTCAACCATAATTATGAGAAAATATATGATTTATTTAAAAATGAATTTCATCGATACTTTCTTAAATAAATTTCATAAATTTCCAATATTATCCAAATTTATAATCATCAAAAAATTTACTAAAATCCATCCCATTCGTAAAAATCATATAATGAATTAAATTACACACTCAAATTGTTATTCCAAGATTGTTAACATCGTTATTTTTTATTTTTAAAATCCAAAATACACTTTAACATTTCCCAAACTCTATGAACTCAATATAATGGTCTCTGTATTATCTCCAGATTCAAAATATTTCACAATAAAAAACTGTAAATATACACCTCATAACGAATAATAAAGAATAATATCATAAATTATTTGATTATTTTTCCCTCACAATTACGAATAATTATATCATTTATAGATAAAATTTGGTAAGTCACTAGTTTTAACCATAGGGGATGATTTTTTGTTAAATGATTTTTTGGTTAAGTTGTATAAGAAAATAATTAAAAGTTATGGATCACCTGTCAATCCAATACTAGGATAAATAGGATGACAGCTAGAAAAAAGAGTCTAGACTAGGATTTAATAACCAGGTAATCTGCATAAACTGGAGTGGATTCCTCTTGTAAAGGAAATTAATTAAACAGAATCACTCAAACCAATCTACTACTCATACTAATATAGTGAAAACCATAACTTTTCTATTAAGTAATTTCTATAAAGTCACCAAAAGTCTTCCTAAAAAACCAATGGCCCTAGTAAGGTTTCTTACCAATCCCAACAACAAATAATTAAGCTCTCAAAATCCATTATATTCTGTATTCTATGAATAACCTATGATTTTTGGGCCTCTATTATGGTTTCTTTGGAAACAATATCCATCCCCCAAGTGATAGTTTTGTACTCCTTAGATTTGGACCCTAGCTTACACTTTCACCTAATCCCTGTGGTCCTAAAATTATCTAAACATGGGGATAATGGGTGTATAATTAAGAATAAAGGACTCAATTAATGATACAAACACTCATAGTAGGCATGAAAACATAATATATATTTAAAATAAATCAACTTTTAACAAATATAAATGACCCTAAAATGTAATTTATTCAAAAATAGAAATTTAAATAGGTGGAAGAATGATCATTTAGACTTTAAGTTTATCTTTGGAAAACTCATCTGAAACATAATATTATGCCTCAAGATTTTGATTCCTCCTTACAATATTTTCCTCATTCCTACCTCACTAAACACTTCCTCTTATTTCCACTCAGCCACCCACAATTAGTCCTTTTCCAAATATCATTATTTAATTTATTTTCCTTTATAAATTTATATCTAAACAATAATTACCTTAAAAAATGTTATCAAGACTCATGGAAGGGCTATGTAGAGGATCTTTCCATGTAGACTATATAATCTTCTAGTACACTTCCCTCAGGTAACTTTTATTTTTGTTCCATTTTACATGATCATCACTTATTCTTCCTAAAATTTTCATTATCTTCTATGTTTCCGTACTATTGGGGAATAATCCTATTTAGTTATGTGGGGATTCATGATGATTTTTTACCCTTGGGATTCTGTATGTATTCTACATGAAATTTCGAAGGACCCCAGAACACCCTAAGAGGAGTGGGGTGAATCAAGGTTTAAAATTTTTCTTATAAAGTGATGTATCTTGTTCCAACATAGGTAGTAACCTATTAAACATTTTTTATAAGAACATGAAGGAAAAAAACAATCGCATGTCGGGACAACGTAACAATTTTACATGGTTCACCACTAAGGGCTAGTCCAAGGAGCATATGCTGACAGTGTGTCAGTCATACCTAAATCAATTAATATTAAATATTTATAGAATAAATAAGTTCAGAAACAATAAATATATTCTAGGAACACTACCTTTATAATATTTTAGGGATAGAACACTGCTTCCCCTATAACACTTCAGTTGAATCCCCCTAGCCCACTGACTTGGGGGAGTCTTACTCAGTTTATCGACATGAATTTCACCTCCATATATTTTCATTAAACTATTTATACCTATATATCATGAGACTCTTATTAAAAAAATTACTAAATTTATTCACTTGAATTCATTGATCACCCAAGCCGGATATTCAAAACTTACAAGAATCTCAACTCAACTTTGGCGCGCAACACCTTCTCTTGCATGCAAGTTTTGGGATTGTCACGTAAGATGAAATTCTCTCATCACTTATCCATCATGTAACCATTTCATGATATTCACTTATTCTTAATTTACATAAATATAAATCTATACATAATATTTATTATGGATAAGTCTTATGCGTGCAACTCTTTCATGCTAAAGAGACACCAGATATTCATTGGAAAGAAGTTCTTATCCTTGAATGGGGGGAGCCACATATTTAAAGACCTAGGAAACCCTACACACAAGTGTCTTTCCTTATAACCCTCATGTTCTTAATCCTGAATTTGATTTCACGTTCAGGATGTATGATCCTTCCACACAGCCCATTCCTTCACCATATTCTGAAGCGGTAAACTCACAACTCCTCTTGCGCACAACTCGCTTTTGACATTGTGTTGGGCACGTAAGATTCTTATCCACAAAAACTAATCTTGATCGAGATTCATTACTTTTTCGTATGTTGATGATATTATCCTAAAACACACCTTTCATGATACGTTTATATGCTCCTTCAATATGGTTTTCAACATCCTTTTCCAAAAACACAGTTCCCCATTCTCTAATTTTTGGACCCAAAAATTTGGAAAACAATTCAAAACAATGCTAGTTAAAACACTATTTTCAGCTTGTACCCTAAGAACACTTTCCTTTCAAACGTATTAATAAACCTAGTGTAGATTGATGAAAAAAAACACACCATTTATATCAAAGAACCTCCTTGGTTCCAACACTGTTTTTATCATCAATGACCATGACCCATTGATTCATTCTTATCTCACCCTCTTATTTTCCAATTCGCATTTACATTATAGAATCACTAAAGAGTTCTTGGAATTTTTTGTTAATAGATAGTATGGGATTAATTATAGTCATGGGTAGATATATGGGTATATCTCATTCTTCATTGAATTTTTATTCACTAACATCAATTGGATGTAGTAAATTATACCTAGAGTTTCATTCATTTTGGTCACCACCCATTGTTGTGTCATATCACTGATAGCCTATCATAGGCTTCAATATTCCTTAATGAGAAATTTACATTGACCCCCTCAATGATAGTATCATATAAAAGTGGAGATATCATCATATTTTTTAAATGATTTAATTATTTGTGATGGTTGATCTTATTTGTAGTCACTAGTCTTCTAACTTCCCTTGTAATTTATTTTCCAACACTTTTACAATAATAATGATTCATAACTAGTGAAACATAAAAAAAACCTCATATATCATGATGCCTCTCTCCAAGGTTTTATCAGGTAATGTAATATGATATTTTCATTATCCATATATATCTTGATTCCATTAATATTTAGCTTGTCATTTCTTGCAATATCCCTTTTTTACTGGTTACATAATGCTTTAGGATTCAAAAACCCATTATATTTTAAACGTATTAATGAAAGGCATGACTTCCTTTCACCTAAACATAGTAAAAACACAAAAACTAACATTAATTTAGGATAATTGATCACTAAATTATAATAACTAATAAAATTCATCAATTTTTGTAGATTCATTAATTATTTACAAAAAAGATAAAATTATTTTATAAATGGAAATATTTTCCCATAATATATGAAATGAGCAGGATTTTTTAAATGAATTACATATGAAAAAAAGATAAATACATTTATTTTAATTACAATTAAAATTACTTTAGTATCCATTATTAAAATATAATTTGAATACAATACGAAGTAATTAAAATAATTCAGGAAAACACGTGATAAAAGTAGAGTATATTCCTCGTGTACTTTCCTCAATTAAAATATGTATCTAAAGAAGTTACAATAAGGGATAAAGAATTCACGTAAAAAATTATCCTAGTAATAATAAATCACTACTACATAGTAAAATATCACTCAAATAAACAGTACGTTATGGACCATGATAGTACATGTCAAGGTGAAGGACAAGAAAAATTCCACGAATCATATCTAACCATTTAGGTTGAACCAACATATTAACTATCACTTCAAAAAAAATTAATTCTTTAAACAGTCTATATAATCGAGGTAGAATATTATGTCCCTTATCAAACCTTACATGACCTTGTAAATGGAAACTATCAATAACACATTATTTTCAACTAAAAATTATAAAGATTTTATTACTTTCCAATATGAAATTTAGGTCTACAATGATAAATAATCATGAAATACAAAATAGTTTAAACATTATATGTCATTTGTTATATTAATTTCATTCTAGGAATGTTTTAATAGTCAATATTAACCAGAAATTGTAGTGAAAGATGTGGTATCCTATAAATTGTTTAACACGGTGTCAATACAATGGATAAATGAATGTTGTTATCATAAAAAACTAAACTGATCATAAATGATAATCCCATAATCCAACAAAATTCAAAATCAAAAATCTACATCAAAATCTGAGTTTAACTATTTCTCGATGGATGGAATATTACACATAAACCTGACCGGGTACCAAAAACACACTACAATCCTATCCATATGTGAGAAGTAAAGTGGGTGACATGATTATATACTATTTTCTTAAAACACTATTTAATAAAATGAATTCCTCCATATAAATATAATTCAAATCTCAACTAAACTCTAATCTATGATCATTCATAAAATATTTTATTTTTTTAATCTACCCATAATTACCTAAATAATTTTTTGTCCTCTGAGAATAACATGTTAAACATATCACAAACTAAATTGAAGTATCTTCTCATTTACACTAGTTAGCATTTAATGGTTGTCGAAAACCAACATGTACTCAATATAAAATCATAACAGATTGGTAGCTAAAGTATTTTTACATATGATCTACTATTTATTTATTTATCTTGGGAACATAAAATGGAAAACCCCGATTTTTTACTAGTTATTTAAATGAGAAAAAATTAAATTTTTTGTATTAGAGGTGTGTGAGGGTAAAATGTTAATTTACTCCAGACATATTATTTTAGATATGTTTCTTGACCAATCTATTGGTCCCAAAATATGGTATTTTACCTTGGATGTGAGTTTTGGGGAAATATGATTCATTCAAAATTTCATGGAAATTTTATTATATAATTAAATAAATATTAATTTATTCATGTTTCTTAGAGTTGTCATATATTTTTAATGGAGATTCAAATTTGGATTTTGACTCCATAGATGAGTCCTTAATTGGGGGTTTTTCTTAGGTGAAGTGTAAAACCTCTATGGGTTTTGGGACTCAAGAAGAGAAATTTAATAGTTGTTTAAAATTAAATTAAATTAAATTAAATTAATTTTACTCCCCCCATTCCATTAAAAGAACGAATGATGGGGTTTTTATTCTCTCTCATGTGTTATCCAAATTGGTAAGAATATGAGGTGGTGATGCTACCTAACTCCATACTTGGCAGTGATCGATACTTGATCGGGCTATAGTGGCTACGGGGTATGGATTTGAACCCAAATCTTCAACAATTTCTCCTTAAGGTAGGACCATTTTAATTTTTAAGCCACATATCCCCATATTGTACGTTTTTTAAGTTTTAAATTATTTATTGAGTTGTTGGGGACCCTATTGGGGTCGATCTATGCTTATTTTTGGGGAAATCAGAGTTTTGAGCTGATTACGTGGGTTTCCATGCAAGAAATACCAATCACAGAAGATGTGGTTCCAAGAAAACACATAATGTGTTATTTATTTTTGGGTAAGTGGAATGTTTTGGGACTAAACATCATGTACTCATAGTACATGTTATGTAGTGTTACATGTCCTTGTCTTAGATCACTTGGGAAAATTCCCAATGTAAGGGGGAAATGACCATATAGTAGTACACAACTAGAATCAAAGTGTGCCCAATCCATGTGTTATTACATGAATAGACACCATATATTCCATAGAAATGAGGTATTTCATATCCATATAGATTTCATACCAGACTATGAAAAATTACATGGCCAGGGTGGTGGTTTTGGAGTACACACCGAGTACTTGGAGTACACATCGTATAATGCTCCCATGTTTCCCATTGAATGTTTTTGGGTATTTTTCATATTTGATCTATAATTGGACATAATAAGATTAAATTATGATCATATTTATTTATAAAATTTTATGGATCAATCCTTTCGGTGTTAAATGGTTGTCTCCATAGTGTTTTGGAATAAGTAAGTTATTACGGATAATTTCTTCTTGCAGTTGGAATCCAACGGTGTCCTAATCATGGTATATGAGATAAGAAGTAAATGAGGGTCATGAGGATGGTTAGAGGATATTAAATTGGATAACTAAGGTCCTCTAATGTTGTATATTTGGATAGTACTCGGATAAAAATATTGGATTGTAAATCGAGGTGGTGAATAGGTTGGGTGTTCATACCAACCTATAGTGACTTGGAAAGGATGTCAAGTTTATTCCACCTTTCTTAGGAGTAATGGACCTATGGATAAATATTTATTTTTTAATTTATTTTTTTCTTAGTCATTTATCATCTAGGTAGGGCATATTTCATGATCTTACACTAAATACAGGGTTATAGGTTCACCATAGGGAGTAGACAACTTAGATTCATTTATCACCGCCTGTATGTGCACCATGGTGAACATCAAGACCTTATATATTCTTTTAGGTTGAAAATTAATTCAAAATGGATATTGTGCTGTACTATGATTTCATAATCAAGAAGATACACTAATATGGAGCCTTTAGATTGAGATGGTATAACTTGAAGAATTTGGAGATTGAGTATATGGTATGTCTTTATATTGGCAGAGAAGTCTTATAATTTATTTTAATTGTTTATTATTTATATGATATTGGCCCATTGGGAGGTCAATATTATATTAATGGAATGGTTGTTTATTCTTTTACTACATTTCATGTGTTATATCATGTTCAATTTATTTTTTATTCAATGTACTCCGATGTGTATTATATTTGGTCTATTTATTTATGATTATTCCCTCTGATTTGGGGGTATAGTATCCTCACAATACCATCTAAAATCCCCAGTACTAGTCAGTATCCCCTAGTGTGCGATGAGGCATGGGTGATGTCATGTGGAAAATCAGTCTAGTTACTAGTTAGAGTGATACAGGTGGGGATGTTACAAAGTCGTATCAGATAATTCTTTTCATTTTTTAATATTTGAGATATAATAGCTATCAGATATAAGAATTTGTTAGAGCTTGTGATGGATTTCATCCTAGTTCATCAGGAACACATTTTATGGTAGTAATTCTAGGTTTTTATTTATGGTATTGATATTATTTATTTTCAATGTCACTGGAAAAAGTTATCTTCATTTCCTGTGATTCACATTATTTTTAAGATTATTTGTTTCTAAGGTATCTCTAGTTCATAGAACATTTTTAGGAATCCATTTATAGATTTATCTCTTTGCATGTTGAGCTTTGAGGTGTCTCGTGAATCATTCTTGGAACGTGCAATTCACATGACATGTACGAGATTATAAGTGTGATTATTATCACATACCATAAGTTTATCTATTTAAAGTGTCATCAATTGATCATATGGTGTTTTCTTATATAAGTAATATATGGAATTATACTCAAGTAGGTAAAAATGTATATATTTCTTGTTGATGGAGGGTCATGTAAATCTAAAATGAGATGAATGTTGATAAAAATGACAGATTCCCTTGATGTATGAGACCTCAGGTGACTCTAGTGGGTAAGGGAGTCACATGGCGAATTAGTGGAAACCCCTAAAGAGTTGATATTTCTTAGGTTTTATTACATAAAGTTCTAGTAACAACCAATATAGTGTTTTCTTCTATATCATGGAATTGAATTATAATAAAATTAGATATTGTTTTTGGTTTTCATGGTACATATCATCAAGGGAGATATTGTTGGTTATAGTGGTGGTGATTGATGAGATAGTATTCTTGAGGGAGTAGTCCCACAGGTGGATGCCTGTGAGGATCAGTACCTATAGGGTTGATAGGTTTTGCATGATATTTTGGTAGTATGTATATAATACCCATGAGTGGGTGTCTTGGAACATGTTTTTCTATGAGACTATGAGATAAGATTACGATTTTACCCATGAGAAAGGGATTAGTGTGAGACATGATGTTTAGGATATGTGAGAGAACTAGAGACCTTTAGATTAAACTCAATGTTTAGTGAGTAATAGTATTTGGTATGATCAACTATAACATATGAGAGGGTTTATCCTGAGTTTTTTGGTGCCTTTGAGGTAGAAAGCATTGGTAGGTGCTAGTATTTTAGATCAATTCATGGGAGGTGAAATTGAGTTTATGATATGTGAATGGTAATGTGTCAGAATACTTTTCATGAGAATCACCTTGAGTTCCATTTCCTTGGAATGTGTGGCACTAGAAGTTCCTAACCTTATTGTTGTAATGAATTTTTATATGTGGGTTAGAGTGTGCCTGGACACTCATATCTTGGAATGGATTCATGTGACGACTAAGTGTGTGGATAAGTTTGGAAAAAGTGAGGTTCCATTTTTGAATAATATTGTAAAGGGTACTCTTAATTTTTGTTAATGAACTATGTGAGGAGTATGGTAACTAGTTTTGGCATGTTATCATTGGTTCTTGGTTCATGGCTCATGTAATCATGAAATATAGTGAGTGGTTCTTGGGAAATAAATCTTCATTGATAAGGAGAGTGATGGTTGGTATGGATTTTTATTAAAATCTAGGTTTCATGATGTAATGTGTGTGAATTTTATGTGAAATTTCAGTTGGACAATGTTTAGGTCCATTTTTTCATGTATTGAGGAAACCTGGGAAATATAGTCATGATAGACCTATTGAGGTTGAAACTCTAGGAATGCTGTAAAGAAATCCATATGATGGGTAGCACACCTTAGGCCATTAGAGAATGTGATAATAATTTTAAGTATTTTAATGATAATTGAGGTTTCCATTACTAGTGATTCATGGGTGAGGGTTTGATGTTTTCATATTGGAACTCATATGGGAGCAGTTACTCTATATCCAGTCATTGTGATCAATGATGGATGGATCATGGTATGAAAAGTTTGATGTTTTTTTAGGAGGTGATAATAAGGATACTCTTATGGTTGGGAGTATCAAGTGAGTCATGGATGAATTCCTCTTGTATGGGAGAGGCTTTTGGGTTCTATTAGATCATTCAAGGATGGTCAATGTAGTGTTTTTGTGTAGATTTTTGGGGTGCGATCATGGTTTTAAATTGACCATTGATACATCTTGGTGGCGATAACTTTTACGGTGGAGAGATTTTAAAATGCTAAATTTTTTATGGGTTGTGAAAATGAGTAAAAATATAAATTTTTGGAATCTAAGTATCATGAGGTGTAAAATTATCATTTTACACTAACATGTGATCTCATATAATTTTTTTGACCATTTAATTAGTCCCAAAAGAAGGTGTTTTCACTCGAATAGGAGTTTGGTGTTAATCTAATCCTTTCGAGTCCCTATGAAATATTGAATATTTAATTACTCAAATATTAGTGTATTCACATGAATTAGAATGGGGGTATGTTTTTAATAGTGCATAATATTGATCTTCTAACTCTTTAGTTGATTCTAAAATGTGGGGTTTTCATTCGGAAAGGTGTAAACTCCAAATGGGTTACATCACTCAGGACAGGTGTTTTAATCAGTGTTTAATATTTAATGAAATTAATTAATTAATTAAATTTATTTTAATTTTTCCAACACTTACCCTCCCCCCATTTATTCCTATGCATGGAATAAGGGGGATGGATTCTCCCTCGTGCTATAGTTATATCGGGAGGCAGGGGAGGATGTCCCCTTGGACTCTGACCATGGCTATGGTTTAGACTACCTTGGGCTGCAATGGCTACGGGGTGGGGACTTAGACCCAAGTCTTTGGCATTTTTACCATTAGGTAGGCATGTTTTAATTTTCAAGATATATATCCCTATATTTTAAGCGTTTAAAATTTTTAAATTTATTTTAGGTTACTGGAGACTGCATGGGGGTTGATCTAATTTTATTTTATGGAAAATGGTGGTTTAAAGATGATTGTAAAGGTTTCTGTTTGGAAAACATTGATCAAATTGTCTGTGGTTTCAAGAACAAAAGCCTTGTGTTATTTCTATTCATGGAGGATGAATTTTTTGGGATTTCACTACATGTACTTAGAGTAAACATTGTATAGTGGTACATTTCTATGTGGTTGGGAACTTAGGTATACACCTCATGTAAGGGTAACATGGTTTTGTAGTACTACATGGTCAGACCCCAGGCATTTCTTGGTTGTGTAGTAGTAGATGGCTAGGCCAAATGTATTCCCTAGTCATGTAGAAGAACATGGACAGACCCTAGGAGTACCTACACTATGTTGAAGTATATGGACAGGGTGGAGGTTTTGGTGTACATGCTATGTACTTATATTACATTCTATATACTTAAAGTACAAACCTCATAATAGTTCCTTATTAACCATTGGAGGGTTTGGCTGTTTTTACACCCCGAAGCTAGAATTGGATATAAGAGGAGTTTATTTTTTAGCATTTTTTCCTATATAATGTAATGGTTGAATACTTTGGGTGTTTATAGGCCATATAGATGGTTTTTTGGACTATGTGATTTATGAATGAGAGTTTATTTCTATAGTGTTTTAATCCAGTGGTCTCCTACGCATGTCACATGATTTGAAACCCAAATGAGTATCCTGGGGATATTTGGAGGATATTTCATGCGATAAATAAGTTCCTCGACTCATGTATCTTGGTATAGTCCCTTATTAGCGGGACTATATTGTGATTCTATGCGGGAGATAGGTTGGGTGTTTGGGTGAACCTATGGTGACTTGGAAATGGGATAGTCTTGAGGCCAACTACTTTGTGATTTTTCCCTATTAAGATTATGATTCCCTGAAATGCTAGAGACTATGTTGTGGGATTTTTTCACCCAATAGATTGATGATGGGATATGAAACTAGTCTGTGATTGGGAATCAGAAGATGGGTTCTACCATTTATGTTCTAACTTAGCAGATCTTCATAGGGACTCCTTAACCTATGTACGGACAAATATGATCCATGTGGGTTCCCGTTAATAGACAAATCCTCAGTTTGTGTGTGTGTGTGTGTTTCATAGTGATGATTGTGAGAATCACCCTAGAACCTAATCCAATTTATAGGCTCAATGGTAAAGGTAAAAAGATGATGGGCATGGGAATTTGGATAATAATTGTGTTCTATTATTTTATGTCATCCAATGAAATTTGACCAACCCTTGTGTTTCCTTATTTTATGAAGGGATACATAATGTTCCCTCAATGTTGATGTGACATGTTAAGGCTGTCACGATATGAATCCAGATACTATTGGATCCACCACGGTGTTGGAGCTCAGACATGTTTGGACTTCCATGACTCATATATTAGATATTCCGAGAGGGTCATCATGTGATATACTAGAAAGGTTCATTTGTTGGGGGATCATGGAATGTAATATGTTTGTTACATTCTATATGATGAGTTATGGATGGTATAATATACCAAGGTGATATTGGATTCAAGTATGAGATACTTATAGTCTTATACCTAGATGAGATTCCTCCCATAGGGGAGGGAAGAGATTCTTATTAGGCTGATTCCCCATATTAAAATTCTCACATATTGGAGAGATGATGTTATTATAGGGATTATAACCAGGATGATAATAATACCATAGAGGAGGTTTGTGATATTGGTTGGGGATTCCATGGTTTTAAGCTAGAATGATGGGTTCATCATGTATGATTTCTGTGGGGTTCCATTGATTGGGGCTCATGGTCTGTGATTTTCCAAGGGACTGATATTAGTAGAGGAGTGGTAGATTTGGTATATCACTATGATATTAACTTTGATTATATGATAATTTTTAACTTATGACTAAACTGAAATGTTTCTCAAGGAGGAGGTCAATGGTGATAATTTTTTGTAGCACAGGGTGAGTCAGGTTTGTTATCTGGTTGACATAATTTCACAACCAGAACAGAGACACTTCGGCATTAGATGAAGAAGGTTTCGGTTGATCTGTGACATGTAATTGTGGATCTATGGTGATTTTATTTATTTATTTATTCCTAGTTATTTCTAATCTAGGTTGGGTATACTACATGAACATGTACTTATTACAACAGACTATAGTTTCACCGTTTGGGGTGGACTAATGAGAGTCATTTATCACCCCATGTATGTGAACCTTAGTGTATTTACAAAACATATGTCTAATTTCATGTTGATCATGGAAGAAAGATGGATATAATGGAGTCACATGATTTCTTGATTGATTTAATCCACTCATGCGGAGCCATGAGATTAGGATGGTGCATCACAATTTTTTTAAAGATCGATTCTATTGTATGACTCCATGTTGGTAGAGGAACCTTGAAATTTATTTTGAGTTTTTTATTTTTTATATGTGATCATCCCAATGGGATAACAGTTTTGTATGTATGTTATGGATATCCATGCCTTTACTATATTTATTTTATTATATAATATTCATTTTATTTACATAACTATGTAATTTAATGTGTATGGTGTTTGGTGTATTTATTTGTGATTGAACACTTTTAAATGGCAGTATAGTCTCATGATAGTACCCTATTAGACACCCAATTATAGTCACTAGCCTTGGGTGTATCACTAGGTGGGCCTCAGGTATTGTGGTAAAATGATCTGGTTATTATTTAGAGTGAATTGGGATAGGGTATTACAAAACTATTGACAGACAACATGATACATATAACAACCCCGCTTTTTATTACACACTTAAGCCTGATTTATTCCATAAAATCGGCACTTGATACAACATAGAAGATCGATAGGTCTAGGGTTTTGGAGGATTAGGAACATTACATAACATCTTAGAACATAAAACACACAACATCTTTATTTAAAACTTCCTTTACATGACCACTACATTCCCTCGTACATAGCATTGCATGGGATAACCTGAGGACATGCATAAGAAAAGGGTGAGCTATAAAGCCCAGTAGGGGAATAAACATGGAATAACATAAGTAATATAATACATTTTAGACAATAGGTATATCAATGGAGCACCATATAAGCATATACAAAAAGGCATGATAAAGCATGATAATCATAACATGGAAATGTGGCAACAACACTTAACATGGAATTAGAATAAGCCAAGGCTCATTGTACATGTAGAACGAGTAAACCCTCATTGCACATGAATCATGAGTAAAATATCATTTCACTTGAATTATAATGATTCAACACCTATTGAAAATGACATATCATGATACTATACTTTACCCAATGCATTGGATCACTATTAGGGCGCACCCTTCTTAAACATTTCATTTCATGCATAAGTGTGCCACATGGATCATGGAATCAATCAACATATTAAGTTATTCTATGACTAATTAATTTAGAATAAATGAATGAAACTACCATTAAATATGTATATGTGTATAAACGTGAATACCCTTGATAGATACATGGGTATGTTATTCACTACATAATGATCTTGGCTTGGAAAAACGCAGTGCAATTCCGGCAGCATAACAACGTGACATAAGGATTCATGAAAATGGTTGATGAGAGAGAAAAGGGTGTATAGTCAAATATACATGAAAAGGACCGTGATGGGGTCATATATATACATGTCACAACAAACATAATGTAATATACATGCATAATACAAAATAATTATGTGGATGTAAAAGAGGAGAGAGAAATCCCTCAAGGAATTTTGGCATGGTAACGAGTGCACATGGGAGGAATTAATGAGAGAGAAAGGGATCTCCCATCATCCAAAGATAAAGATGAAAGTATGGGGGAGGTGTGAAATCATACCCCAACATTTCTAATTGAAAAAAATGTCATAAAAATATTAAGAATCTTGGATAAAAAGATAAAGGTAGGAATCCCTTACTTGGAAGTGTGATACTAATGGCTTGGGAGAGGCTTGAGAGAGGCTTATTGGGAGCTTGGGGAACCTTAGGAGGATTCTAGAGAGAGGAGGTCGGGGTTTGGTCAAACACAAAAGTTTTCGAGTGAAGAGGAAGTGGGAGCTTGGGTGGGATTATATAGGAAAAGAGAGGGAATTCTTTATTATTTAGGTTTGGGACACCTCGCATTAAGCTAATCAAAACTACAAACCAACCCAGGGTTTTTACCCATGGGTTTTGCTAAAGGGGAGTGGAAAACAATATTTTATAACTCCAAAGGCCTAATTTCTTAAAATCATAGGGTTTATTATGGGGAGGTGAGTCACACTCTCAAGGAAAACAATTTAAAAAGACAAAATGTTTTATAAGGATTGAAGGGTCCACTAAAGCTTTGTAAAATAAATCAAAAAAACCCAAAATCACTCTATTTTAATGGTAAAACATGTATTGGCCGAACATAATTTTTATATTATTTTATTACATCACTATTGGGTCATTATGATGTCATAAAACACATTATATATTTAAACGGTATTTAATTTTTACCCAAAAATTTGACTATCTCGGAAATTTATGAAAAATTTTCCATTGTATAATTTCGACATCCAGATTCCAAAAATAATATTCATTTTATCTAAATAATTTAATAAATATGTGAATTTTTTAATTTTAAAATAAAAAATGATATTTACTGAAAATTCATGGTTTTTGACAAAACAGCTTTCAAACCTAAATAAAAATTACAATTGCATTCATAAAATTATATGATCATTTATATTTAATAAAAAGTAATTTAATTATAATAATATTTTATTAAAATATTTTTTAATTCAAAAAACCATTAATTCATCAAAATAGATTTCTCAGTTGAATATTAACTAAAAATACTATTTGTGATTTAAAAACTATTTACAAAGTAACAATAATAAAATGAATGCACATTATTTATACAAAAATAATGTACGTAGTCATAGTGCTAGGGTCGTGTTACATAGCCCCTTATAACACCCGCATAAGACCAAAGGGTAAGGTGTGCGATGGTGACAGACTCTTGGAGGGGCTCGGATAACATCGCTCGGGTGGTAATCGCTATTAACTTCCACTTCTACCGTAGTCAGTTTTTCTCATGCTTAACATGTCCAAGCTCAACTTGGGATTGGTCAATAGAAAATCCAATTGACGCCACCTCTTTTACGAGATCCAAAAAATGGGCTTCGTATGGGGGAAGTCTACTGGATGAGGTCATCGCTTCCTTTGTCTGAGTAAATTAGTTTTGTTAAAGCCCTCTATTTATATTAATCATCTGATCACTATTCAATGGATATATTAGAAATGGTCACAATTTATAATGGTATTTTCAAATCCAGAAACATAAAAAAATAAGTGCATACATTTTACATAACCAAAACAAGACATTTAAAAAGACCAATAGTAATTCACATTAATGAATGTTTGGGTCGTTCCAATACATCATTCTAAATCTTAGATATATTAATAATGGTGAGATATGAATCTCTTGAATAAATTCACACATATCCCAAGTAATAAACCACAATACATGAAAATTGAATTGATTCACCCCACTTTCACTCCAACTATCTAGTGCATCACACTGAAAAATTTCATCTCTCCATACCTAATACACATGATCCCTATGTCAAGACTCTATCACTTGGTACAACCATGATGAAATCATTATTATAGGGAATGAAATTTCTCCTCCTCCAATCTCCCTGTGATCAGGAAAATAGTTGAAAATAACTTCATCGCCTTCTTTTAAAAATAGTCTTGACGAGAAATATCACTATATCTTAAGTGGCTAGCGCTATATTAACTAGATAGTGATCATTATAACAATTTGGGGTCCATGTTTTCTACTGTATGTGTCTTATTTCTTGTACTTTTTATGGGAAATAGAATAGGTGTGGAAGATGGATCATAAGGCATAACCCCTCTATGAATGAGATGACACTTGTTGGACAATAGGGTGTGAGTTAGTGTGACTCCCTAACTCTAGAAACCCAAAGTCATTTTTTACTTTATTACATTGGTAAAAAATACAAAGGTTCCCACTATAAAATTTTGATCAATTTTTTAGTCTTGGAAAACTAGATACATATAAGATTCTCAAATTGTATTGTAAATATAAGAAATATAATAAGAAAAATTCTTTCATAATTGAAATCATTCATAATATCTTTCTTCAAATCCTGGGGAAATGAAAAAAATAAATGGAGAGATTAGATTCTTAGTAAGGGTTATGTACAGTGGATATTATCATTATTAAGTAAAGCATAGTCAATATGGAAAAGTGGATAATCAAAAAAAATGTCATTCAATCAAAAATTTGCGTTTAATGAATTTACATAACTAATATCAACAGAGTAATCAAATAGATAATGTAAACTAAAATATTAATAAATTAAATTCATAATTATGGATATCTAAGATCTTGGAAACTCAACCAAGATATCATGATCTCACCATAAAGTACTCTATACAAAGGACTCATAAATAATGAATGGGTAGGTGTAAACAATATAGCCATCTAATAGATAATTTTTGTTATTTTGTCTCATGTGGAATGTCGATAAATCTAGGGGATATCTGTAATTGGGACCCACCTTTCACTTTTACATCCTAGTAATTCCACATTTATTGAATGATCAATATAATTCATTCAAAAAATTACTTAAAAATAAAAAAAAATATCCAAATTGAAGAGAATACGGAACACCAATATTTCTCTAGAAAATGAAATAACTTACTTTAAAATGTTCCTTCAACAGATACCATATATGGAAATGGTATATGGTTGAAACATCATCAATGTGAAAAAAATGATTATAAATTCATCCATGATATTAAAAATATTTACATAAATGGGAAAATAATTCCCAATGGGTAATGGAGAGTGATAAAGAACATGATCACAAGTTAGTGAATGATCTCAAAATAAATTATGATACATTATCAGTATAGGATGATAAAAGACCATTGATTCCTTAAAAATGAAAGTTTTGTAGAAAAATAAATATTTTAAAAAATAAAATAAATGAAATACATTAAAATTTTGGAATTTAGGTTTTAATCAAATTCTTGAATAAATCATTGTTCATTATATAATTTTTTATTTTTAATGTAAACATTATTTACTATAATTGAATCCTAGGTCATTTTATTCTTCCCTCCCCCAAAAAAATCATCATTGAATTTTCCGGAATGTCACCTTATGAATAGATATGGAAAAATATTCATCATAATTTCTTCATGTTAACACATTTCCTCTTATATTTTTCAATTACCCTAAAGTATCTTCACCAATCAAGACATATTATTCCAAAACACTTATTATCTATCATCAAAAATCAATATGGGATCTTCATAGTAAGATAAATCATTTTCTAGTTAAATTTCCTCAAAGGTGAGAACATGTTATGGGTATAGCCAATATTTCCTCATTGAAGAGATATGGGACACATCATAACCTTCATAGAGTCTAAGTGGAATTTCCAAATAGTATTCCACTACACCAATTCATTTTAGAATTTTTAGAGGGCCTGATATTCCTAGGACTTAGTTTCTTTTATTTTTGAACCATATAACACCATTCCATAGATATACCTTCAAGAATACATGATATATTACTTTAAATTCTAAATCCTTCATTTATTTTCAAATCACTTTTTCCTAATTTTAGATTTTTAGATATGACTTTGAATTATTCTCACATTTATTGTCGCCTCCTCAAAAAGATGTAGGTCTAGATGTTTTTTTCACTAACTTCATCCAAATAAATTTTTGTATGATATCTTTTCAAATACAATGTTTCAAACTATTCCATTTTAATGCTCTAATGGAAGGTATTATTATATAAAAACTCCCCAAAGATAAATATTGACACCATGTACCTTGAAATTAAAGTGAGAGTGACCTCAACATGTATTATGAGGTCTAAATAGTCCTTTAAAACTGTCTATATATGTGAGGATGATAAGTAGTGCTCAAATTTATATCATTTTTAAGATAACTTTTAAGACTCTTCTACAATTTTTATGTAAACCATGGATAATGATCAAATAAAAGGAAGAAGGTGTACCATGATATCTGAATAATACATTAATATAGATACATGGGAGTATATCAAGATTCCAACCATCCCTTCTAGTAAGGAATTGTGTGCAGTTATTAAGGTGATAAATAACAACGCATATGACATTATTTCTTGAAATATTTCAAAATAAAGTGATGAATTAAATAGTGATATCATCTCATTTACACATAAGAATAGGTTGAGGTTTCATGACTCCTTTAGGAATATTTCTCTCTACCTTTAACTACTAAGAAACCAAGAATCTTGATACATAGACTGAAATTTCCAAAAACATATGATGCAACTAAAAAATTCCCTTCAAATCATGATGAATTTTGGTGCTACTATGGGTGTATAATGAAATTTAAGATATGTGCCTCATCTTAAAATTTGATTTTTATCAAAGGAAAGGATGAAACACATGTCCACTTTATAAATTTCAAATACCATATTTATTAATGATTTATAACAACTTCCCATCATTCACAGCATCAATTTAATTTTGTATATTCTTATCATCAAGCTAAGAACTTTTTATTTTCTCCAAAAAGGATGTTTGGGAAATAATTTTGAATAGATGTGTCATTTAACCTTCCTTTCTGATTTCCATATCTAAATTTACTTAATATATTAATATAGGATCTTTTTTAATCCTAATTTTAGTCAAAACTCCATGATTTTTTAAACACACGCAGTATCCTCCCTATAAGACTTCTCATGGTGGAAGTGTATTAGGAAATAATAATCCTTGGGTAATTATAACCTTCACATGTGACTCATGTTCAGATCTTTCTATGAGAATATACAACTCAAAATTTTATGATCGGAATATATTTCCCCTTTTTCACCATAATAGAATTACCTCCATATCATCAAAGTAAAGATTATGGATTCCAAATCTATATCATGGGTTGGATAATTCTATTCATGAATCATTAAGTTCCTTGATTCATATGCAAGAACTCTATCATTATGTATATGGAAAAATATAAGTACTTTATTTGATGAAACTCTATATATCAAAAATTCATCATTTCCTGATGGAAATTTTAAAATCAAGGCATTTATCAATCTATTATTTAATTAATTAAAACATCCTTTATATTATTATGACAATATGAACTAAATCCATTTACATGTAAACTTTGTTAATGGGTTATCCAATCAAGAAATTTTTTAAACAAATCATTAATAGTAACATGTTAATATAAGGAAACTACATACCTCAGTAATATTAATCAGTCATACCCAATCCATATATACCATTATATTTTAAGGATAAACCAATATTCCATACATACAGACATTGCATATATGAAATGAAACTTCTATACTATAGAATTATCAATTTATAAATTATCCATATAACTCCTTTTCTCCAATAGTCTTATTAATGATTCAAAATTTACTATTATACTCATTATATATTTTAGTTTATATTAATATATCATCAATAAATACCACAATTAAATTTTTGAGATAATCATTTATTACTCTATTCATCATATCTATAAAAAGTTTCCATTGTTAAATCTAAAGGAAGTTATTGTAAATTAGTAAAGTCCATAAATTGTTTTAAATTTAATATTTAGAATATCCTCCTTATTTACTCATAGTTGATAATACCCAAAATAGAGACCGATTCTTGAAAAACATTGAGATCCTTGTAGTTGACCGAATAAGTCATTAATATGGGAAATATGATACTTTTTATATATGGTAATGGAATTTAATTCCCTATAATCCATGAAAAATAACATATACCCAAATTGTTTCTTAAAAAATAATAGGGTCTCCCCATGGTGAAAACTATGGTTTATAAATCCCTTATCCAAAAAATATTATAGACATTTCTTTAGTTCCACTAATTACAATATGGCTATCTTATTGGGACACATAGATAGAAGTTTTTCACCTGGTATGAGATCAATAGAAAACTCAACTTCAACCATGGGTGGATGTCCAAGTATTTATTCAAGAAAAACATCAATGTATTCCAATGTAATGGGTGTATCCTCTATTCTATAATAACTTTTCCATTTATAGTTTTTTCCTGATCTTATTTTCCATGAATTTCATTAATAAGATTTATTAGAGTTGGATCCAGACTTAAATTAGATGATTTAGTTTCCCCTCTAAAGATCAGTTATTTTACATATCAATTATGAATCACAATCTCATTATATTAAAAATAAAATTATTCATTCTAATTTGAAATCCAATTCCTATAAATGATTATATAAAATTCAACTATAGTTATAAAAATCGAGCTATAAAATAGGGTATGTCTAATTTTCATAATGGGAACTAGCTAACAGATCATTTTTTTTAAAAAAATCCACCTAGTGTCTTTATTGATAACACTATTCTTAGTGCTCTAGGAGAATTTCAAATTTTCTTATTAAACTAGGAATATATAAATGACTGTGAAGATCCAAAATCCAATAAATCAACATCTAAAGTTGATGTTATGATCAAAGTACCTTCAACCAAATATTTTGTGACTTCAACCTTATATATTGTAATCAAATAATCTTGGGAATCACTCCTTGGCAACTTCTATGGGATGTTCCCTTGATACTTTGGACATTAACTTGAATAATTTCCCATATCTTTATATTTTATGCACTAGATAGAAGTGGTTTATTTCTTACCCTAAAATTTGATATCCTTAAAACCTCTTTCTCTATGATTAAAAAAAATGTGTGTAACTATTAATTTAGTTTCTTGGTGTTTACTTAACCAATTATCACATGTTGTAAATCATATCCTCAACTTATGCTTCTTTGAACCATTTACTTTTTCTTGGTTCTCTACATACCTACTATTTTATTTATTTCCATTGAATATATAATACCATGAGAATTATCTCTCAATCATGATTAATCTTGATACTATATCATCATATGATGAAAACTATTCAAAAATTAGTTTGCACTATATACTCTTCATTATCATTTTAGATAAATTTTCACTCTTTCTTCATGGATTTCATTTGCAGTTCACAACATTCCGGTATAATATTTTAAAGTAATCTTCCTATAGTGCATTACTTTGTTATTCCTTATTCTTTAAATTTTGGAACATTATCTCCATTTCAACTCACAATTATCAAGGAAAGTATTTATTAAATAATATAACTTAAAAATTTATAAATTACATAATTTCAATTTCATAAAACAATTTAGTATTCTAAATCAATGACCACCATTGATCAGTATCACCCTTTATATACTTCACTTCCATAATAAAACTTTCCCTTTCATTACTTCCAATATCAAAACATGTTTTTTCAGGGGACTTATTCAATTTTTTATCTACCAATGGATTATTAGTTCCACTAAAAGTTGGTATATTTTATAACATGAAGAAATCCAATATAGATGAATCATGATATATAAAAATAGTTTGATCCATACAGGCATGTTTATTCATTATAACTTGATTCAGATTCCCTAATATGGTCATGATATGCTCAGTTAGAACACATACTGTATTGGCTTTCTCAGTAGGGAAATCCATATATTGACTTTGGGTGTTGATTCCTTCTTTTTTTCTAGGTGACAACTCAAAACAATGGAACATACATAGTTATCACATAATCATAATGAATATTGAGCCATAAAATAAAAAAACCTATAAAGTTAAAAGTTAAAAAATATACTAATTGGTTACCATAATTCTCATGTTAACTATATTTATTTAAAATCCAGTTCCCAAGGTTATTACTAAACTTATTTTGATACCAATTGTAATATACCACCTCTATAAATGCTGATCTAGTGTGTACATTACTTTATTGGCACAAAATATAGGGGATCTCACCATATAAGATCGATTATTTTATCAATCATAAAAAACTAGATATATACATGTATCACATATTACATTGAAAATATAAAAAATAGCATAAGAAATATTCTATCATCCTTGAAATCATTCATAATAACCTTCTTCATATCTTGGAGAATGGAAAAACAATAGTGAGCTTAGTTACTCAATTAGTGTTATATATAGTGGATTATAACATGAATAAATAGGGAATAATCAATATGGAATATAGGATAATAAAAACACATTCCATTCAATCAATAACTTGAGTTTGAGGAACATTAATTTATAATATCAACATAACAATCACATGGATAATGGAAACTTAACTGCTAATAAAGTAAATGCATAGTTATGTACATCCTTGATCAAGGCCTCTGAACCTTGATATCATAAATCTTATAATTAATGCCTCTAAACCAATAACCCATTCTTAAATATTTTATTGGTATAAACCAGATACTCATTGAATATGAAATGTATGTTGTTTTATCTCATAAGACCTCTCGATGCATCGACATGATATCTATAACCAGGCCCCACCCTTCACCTTCATTTATTATTCATTATATATATATATATATATTAAATTATTATTGAAATTATTTTTCAAAATTCCTTATAAATCAATAATTGTCAATATTGAATGGACAATATGGAACAACAATATTTCCCCAAAAAATGAAATAACTTACTTAATATTATTCCTTTAACTAGTATCATATATAGAAATGGTACATAGTTAAAACTTCATCAATGTAATATAAATAACTAAAAATTTATTTGTGATATAAAAAATGGACATGAAGGAGAAAAATAATGTCCAATAAACAATGGAGAGTGATAGAGAACATGGTCATAATAAAGTGAATGATCTCAAAATAAGTTATAATCGATTGTCAGTAATGAATGATAGAAGACCATATATTCATCAAAAATAAATATTTATTAGTAAATATATATATATATATATATAATATAAAAAAAATACATTTAAAATAAATTCCTTTTATCTTCATGTAAAAACTACGTTATAAATAAATTTTCAAATTTCCTTTAAAATAAAATACCCTTTTTATATCATTTTTAATAAATTCCCCAAAATATTGAGAAAGTATTTTAAATGAAAATAATCATACAAAATTTTAAAGTAATATTTAAATGAATTATTATTCATGATGGTGGGAAAACAAATTCAAGCAGTGTACATTATACAGATAT
This sequence comes from Viscum album, assembly GCA_963277665.1. Lineage (NCBI taxonomy): Eukaryota > Viridiplantae > Streptophyta > Magnoliopsida > Santalales > Viscaceae > Viscum > Viscum album. The sequence continues at coordinate 359,924,809 of OY728121.1, forward strand.
TTTATTCACACCTTTGGTGAAAAGTACCTCATTCGAAAAATGAAAAGGAGATCCCTTTTAAACATTTTTATAGAAATTAAAACCTGGGAAAAATGAATTTTATATATATTTAGGGAATATTATAAAAATTAAATTAATAATTTTAAATAAAATGTGTACATGTAATAAAAATAGTTAGAATAAAAACTTCATAACATTATTTTTAAACGAAATTCCATTACATGTAGATTACTTATTGATTCTTGAACAAAAAAGAGAAGAATTGGAAAATAAAAATGTAAAACCTAAAAATAACCATAGGAGAATAAAATAGATAAGGATTAATACATTATGATCATATAATTTTCCCAATGTATGTATCAATAAAAAAAATACCTAAATAAAATGAGATTATAAAAGAAACCCTTAACCCAAGTTAAACTTTCCTCCTAAGTGCTTTTAAACTCCTATATAATAAATTTATATTTATTATAATTCTATAATAGAAAATTTTAAATAATCATAATATAAATTCTAATAAATATATTAAATTTTAACACATATTAAGTCACAATACCTTATTTAAATCATTGTTTTTTAATATTGATTATTTCAATTTTTATGTAAGTTTCAGCCTTGTAGTTTTAGTAATTTCATATTTCTCATCATTCCATCATGTAAATAATTTTATTAATGATGTAAATATAATATATATTTAATAAATACATATTTATAATTTTTCATTAAATTAGTATATGAAAAATGAATCACATCACTTCATAGAGGTGGTAGTCCTACATAAGCATGAGTAGCGTTATAATTTTTTAATTGGTGGAAGGGTAAGAAGGTAGATGATATATTTTATTTAAAAATAATTATTATTTCATAAATTTAATATATAAACATTATATACTTTATAATAACCATACATGAATGTTGGTGATGAAAAAAAGAATACATCGCTTCATGAGGCGGTAGTTTGCATGTAGATAAAAATGATGCCTTCATTTCCCATTTGATGTAGAAGGAGATGAATCAAGGTTGTGACATAAAAAAATTACATCTAAGTATATAGGATATAATTATGTAATTATATAATCATGGTTATAGTTTAATTTTAGGACTTATAAGAATAAATAAAATTAAAACACTCGATTAAAAGATATACCTCTTCTTTGGATAGCCTCCTTTGGATTACACCTTAATCATTCTGAAGAGGGTATTTTGAAAAAACCGGTATCTCAAGAATATATGGATGGATGTTATGAAGGTATTTGGGTATTTATTTTCTGATATTAAGTCTCATGACACATGATGGAGATATGATATGTGGTTCCATTATGTAATAGAAGACAAATTCACTTAGAATTGTCCAAATGATTAAAATATATTAATGTATTTATCAATCCAAATAGCTCCAAAATGACATGTATTTTCATAAGAGGTGTTATAGGATATAAATATGACCATAATATAGTATTTATAATTTTTTAATGTCATTTTAACACTTATCATTTTAATTTTTACCATTTTAACTCATTTTAACTGTTAGCGTGGTAATTGAATTTTTTTACTAAAGTTTCTATTTATAAGGAAAAAATGAAAGTTATATAATTACTAAATTTTTAAATTATGATTATAAATATTTACTAAATTCTATAAAATTAAATTTTAATCAATTTAATAATTAAATTTATAAAAAATCCACAAAACGTGATGAAAATGGTGTTTAGAAAAAATATGTTTTTATACCCAGAAATTAATTTATAAAAAAATCAATAATAATATGGATTCCTATTCAATTAATTAAAATTTTTTAAATATTAAATGATAATTATTCTACTTCATTTTCAGATTCAAAACATTATGATAATTTTAAACTTCTTTCTTTAATAAAAAATTATAATTTTATAAAAATCGGTATTTTCACTAATCACTATGAAATTAATTTTTCATAAAAAACTAAAACAATTCCGACTAAACTAAATTTTACATTTTTTATTAAAAAATGAAATTAATTAATTCAAATTAAATTTAAAGAATTTGGTAATTTATTTTTTAATCATATTCTTTATTAAAGCTATCTGCATTATGTTATTGTTTCTTTAGAAATAAATGCTTGATTATTACAATTGAATATATGGTGTTCAAGATTGAGTACTCGTGTGCATGAAGTTAGACCTTTGCTTTACTAGGTTGGGGTAAGGATAGTATATCTTACCTTAATCAGGCTTGGTTGTGATACTGGCCCACCTCAAGTTAAGGGGAAAGGTTGCGATGAGATGTGAGACAAGGATGATAGACCCTACCATGAGTGATAATGTAGCATATATGGTTATGGAAATATGATAATACCCTATTAAATTGAGTAGTTGGTCAAGTTATTGGATGATACCTACCTAAAGTATTCAGGTAAGGGATGACATATGGGTTCAGTATCATGATTTGAGGAAAAAATGAGATTCCATCCCATTATTGAAGCAGGTATGATATTGTGTAATTGTGGATAAGTTAACACATGATGGCTTGATATGCATGGAGTCATTATGTCATGGTAGGAACATGACATACCACATCCATGTGTGACATGTTCATTAAATTTCCTTATACATATACATAAATTATTTCATAAACTAGGGGAACATGGTGAGACCCTACTTAGATGTATTTCTAATGCCTTGTATGGGCACTCTAAGGCACATAAAAACCATATTTCATCTTTCATGTTAGAGAACAGGATGTGAAATTGATAATTTTATAGCATATGTATGGTTATTTGGATACTATATTGGGGATCCTAGTAATAGTAGTGGGGACCATGTGTATTTTTTTCCATTGTTTATTTGGTTATGTTTATCCTAGTGGGAAATTAGTGCGGTATTCTAGCATGATAGAATTTCATTTTATTATAGCATTGTGTTTTTTTAATTATGTGTACTCTAATATTAACACTAAATAATATTGTTTAGTAATTTTATTTTTGTTTTTTACTTTGATTTAAAGGTATGTTATCTTCATTTTATGGATTAGAACATTACTAATAGTTGGTATCCATCTGTATATATGGAGGTGTTCTTGAGGCCACATGGTGCCTCATCTCAATCACTACTAAGTGGCACAGGTTTGGGGTTTTACAAAAAAATAAAACCTTGTTCATTTTCCATCATTTCTAAATTTTTGGGGTGTTTGAGATGAACCCATGGGTTTTTTTTAATAGTTGTTATGGGATTAGAAAGGTAATTTACCTTATTGGGTAGGGAATTTTCTGTAGAGGGACCATCATTCCATGGAAAGTAAATGTATCACTATGATACGTGTAAATTTGAAACTAAGACCTCCTGGTGTTAATATAGTTCATGTTGCGGCATAGGAAATTATAGTGTGGTGTGGGTTATTTGTTGGTGTTAAGGTCTAGTAGAGTTTTGTATCATGACCAAGGATTTTTTGTCATGGTGGGAGTTTTTTAGGAGTAAACTCCTCTAGAATAAAGGGTAACTATATAGTTTTTGTGTATCGTATCATGGTGGAGGGTGTCATGTCATGATGAAAATCCTTAAATGTTTTGTTTTTTGTTTTATTAATTCTCATGTATCACTAAAAAAATTCTTACATATTCCTTTGTAGATTTTTTTAGAAGCATGATGATCACATCATGATAGAGGGTGTCACTCTATGATGATAAATCCTTATACATAATTCATGTAACCCTTATATATTGAACCATCATGTATGCGTTTGTTAAATTTCATAAGGATGGTCATGTCATGACATATGGGTTACATTGTGAAAGCCAATATGGGTGTGTGCCAAAATAGAGAAGGTGATATTGCAATTCCATATCAGGAATGGCCTTTTTGTCATTAAGGTAGAAGTCCACACTATTAAGACTTGAATCATAGGATTTTTATTTATTCCAAGGACAGGTGTGCCATATCATGACTAGAAGGACCATGCAATGGGGGAAACTATGCCCAATAATTGTTCCATGACCAGTATGGTCATGCCTCAAAATAGGACCTGAATATTTTTTATATAAAATTTATTAATTAAATTGTTTTGATAATAAAATAAAATTAAAGAGGGTTCCCTATTATTTTTAGTAATTCACATTACCAACTCTTCTCTCTCTCAAACATTTCTCCTCTATGGTATGTTCACTTTAATTCTCCACTGATTTGAGTATCATTACTTCTGGATGATAGGTGGTGTTAAGTCTATCATTAATCCTCAAATCATCCACATTTACACTTGTTATTCTACATTCAAATTCCATTTATGTCCATTTTTACATATTTTTTTTTATTCTCTATCGTTTCTTTATTCTAGAAGTTTTGGACTCAATAAACATTAAATATTCATAAAATTAATTTCTATATGAAAAAATTAGGTTTTACCATAGATACCCCTAAAGTCTAATCTTGTTTATATGTTTGTATGATGTGACAGTCACACTAACCTAATGTACGCTTGACCTAAAACATAAAAAATTGATTGTTTTTTATTTCTTATTGGAATCACCTTGTTTGTGATATTAGTGTTTTATTGATAACTATAGAGCCAAAACCAATGTATGCTAAGTGGGGTGTGTGTTGAACTAATGAATTTTAAAATTTTATAGGAAACTCAAGGGGTATTTTAAATGAAATTTTGATATATAAGGATGATCATAGATTCCATGTTATAGAAATGTGTGGTAAATGTTTTCTAGTAAGTAAATAGTTATATTTGGTTATGGGTTAGGGACCTTGGTTGGGTGAGTGACAACATCTTAAAATGAAAACTAAGATGCTAATATTGTAAATTGTTATGATGGGTAAGATAGTGAATTATGAACTATTTTTTCATAGTTATATTAAATCTTGAAATTTTATTGAAACAAAATTCTAAATTGCAGTTATTAACTTACTATTTATATAATAACTATGGGTTAGGATCTTATCCACCAAGAGATATGAATTGGTTTTGGGGTTGTGAATTATCCCCCTCCCCCAAAGAATATAGTATGTTGGAGATAGTTCATGGACAATGTGTTATTCACCCGGGGTGATGACATGTATGATATTGTTCGAGACTGGGATTTTATTCCCACCAAGATGATGATATATTTTACATTATTAAGAGGAGGCACATCATTACTCTAGGGGTGATGATATATTAGATATGGTTCTAGGATGGGGTGTTATTACCCTTGGGGTGGTGATATCTAAGACAAATTGGGGGTGTTATTCCCCCTTAAGTGGTGATGTTTTATTATCAAAGACATCTAGCGATGGATGAAGTATTTAGAAATGATTCTGAGTGACATTTTGGAACCCATGGAATTAAAGTGTATTATTTATTTATGATTTTAAATATTTATTATAGATCATCATTATCCACTTTGTTTAGATTGGGTATGTTTAGGAAGTCAATTAGTGTTGGTTTAGTTAGTTGTACTCACAGCCTACTTAGGCCCCCTTTGGTACTCAATAAGACTTTATTGTTGATGCTCATCATGATGGAAAGAAAAATATACTTAATGGTTGACCTGGTTATCTTGCATATAGTATGGGGGATTGGGTTGGGCAAAGAATCAAGACCATTTTTATGGTATTTTCCTATTTTTTGTTTATTTTTTATTATTTTGTAATTATTCATACATAATTAACCCATGTGGGATCAAGATTATGTTTTTCTCCTTTTCATGAAATGAAAATTTGTTCATATTAGAATTTCATGGGTAGAAACATTTATCAATTGGTGTTTAAATGTGGTGGTTGTTTTTTGGTTTATTTGGATGGCTATTATTGTTTTTACTTTTGTTATTATTTTTAGATACCTAGTTCAAGTTTCGCATTAACCCTATGATATTTTTGGACCTATAACAGCCTACAACCCTAGACCACAAATCAATGTTCTTACCAACGGAATGATATAATACATCAATTATTTCTCCCTAAAAGTGAGTGGATGTGGACTAGTGTCAATATTATAATAATACACCATGGGGGACTATATCCTCTAGTCATAGAGAATCAAAATCAAAATATAAGGGAGATAATATACATCACATAATTCCAAAGGAAACATGAATACATTACCAATAAATAAACATATACCACGAAATATATAACACCCCAAGATTATGTGGTACGTATTTTCTTAAATAAACTCAATTCATTTGAAATATTATGTTTCACACAACACCAAGCTTAAACGAACAATAATATACTATTAAATAGTAACTTGACCATTGGAATAGTAATGTGACCATTAGAAATAGTAATATCCCCCATTAGAATACTAACCTCACCTATAAAAGTAAAAAATAAAATTTATCTATCATATAAATGGAAATATGATATAATTATATAACAAATTAATTAAAAAATGATTTAAAAATGATAAATTAATTGTGTTTATTTTTGTGAAACATAAATTCTTATTTACAAATTTATAATTAAAAAAATGATTCAAAATAAAATTTATTTTTATTAAAACAGATCCATAAATTAATATTCTGTTTTATTGTGATTATAAGATAATTTTAGGAGGCCTTAATTAATTTTTCAAAGTGTCATAAAACCAGTTATAATTCTAATATTTGTATTTTTCAAATAAATGTTGATTTTAAATAAAAAATAAATTTATCATATTTATAAAATTATTTTGGAAAAATGGATTACATTTTTGAATTCTACATGTTGAGAAATAGTTTGGGTGATTTTTTGGAATTATTATAAAATAGTTGAATTTTTCGTGAATAGTGAAATATGATAATTTACAGTGAAGGTAAATAAATGAATTATTGAGTCATTGATGATGTATGGATGAGATAATTACCCATTGTTTCATACTAAAAATCTCTAGTTACTATATTTATTCATTTTAATAAACACTGATCTTATTCTTAATCCAAAATAATAAACTGATGAATAAAATAATCAAAAAATACCCCTCTCCTCCACTATAAATACCACCACTTCTCCTAAAAATTTACATTCCTTGAAGCTTGTCCAATATATACAAAATAATATTCCCAAGTCCCTACCCCATGTAAAGGATCCTTTTTCTCAATAAAATAACAAACCCACGTGCCTTAAGGAGGCTCTCAAGGAGAAGAATTCAAGAGGTAAAACCCTTAATCCTTCTCTTTCAATTTCTTTCAATTTTATTTCTTTTCTTATCCTAACATAATCTACTATATACAAAAATGAATGATTACTCTAGTATCTTATATATACTTCAATTTTATTATGTTAATGGAAAATCCATCATCAAACCCCTTCTCACATCCCTTCTATTCTAAAAATGATAATATCACCTCTGATGTGTTGATTTACCGTCATCATGGACATTTCATTTTAATTTTCTAATACCACCTTAAAGGCGGGTCATAAAACTATTATAATGGTTAAAATATAATTTAAAAATTATATTAAAACTTATTTTGTGTTTTATAACTAGTATAAAAAATAATATTAATTAGTAAAAAAAACGTGTTCGTGATGATAGAAAAAATGAAAAAATAATCTAAACGGTTATCATTAAGGTTTTATCAAATGAATAATACTAATTCCATATAACCAAATGATGTATGAGACCATTTAATATTCTGGAAGCTCATTAATACTAAATAATATCACTTTTGTAGTTTTCCTACCATTTTACATGAATTCTCATAATTATATGTAAGGGGACCAAACATGAAAACCAAGGAAATGAACAATTTTGAATGACAAAATTGAATATTATAACTCATCAAAAATCTTGTAAATGAACTTAATAAAATTATAATAAATAAAATACTTGTTTAATTGACTATTAAATAAATTATTAATGAATCTGATTTCTTTATCCATGAATTTATGTGTATGTATAGAACACTTTCAGACCTAAGGTAAGAGTTTCTCAGATCACTTTTATTTCTGTGAGATTTCCCTTATTTGCCACGTATTTCTTGTTTTTGGTGTATGTATACTACCATTTGAAATATAATTCATGAACCTCTCTATCTGCATGGTATTAAATATTTCATTTTAATATTATCATTTTTTGGGAAATTATTTGATTGATTACAAAGTGGTAAGGGATTCTCCCAGAACTAGTATTTTTTCCTTTGGGATACTCTTTCTATATCTTTACCCTGATTTAGTCATTTATTATTATTATATAATTATCCTAAATTCTATTTTAATGTTCCAAAAATATGTACATATCTCAATTATTCTTTATTGTATGGGAAAATACATGTTTTATAAGGTTCTCTTTTCAATTCCTCCTGATAAGTAACCCCGATTTAAGGGAACTTTCCTATTTCTTACCCATTTTTAAATACACTACATAATATATTTTAATACAGAATTTTTTTTCTAAAATCACTATTTTTATCATGAAAAACTGTCTTTTTTATTTTCTTGTTTTATACAAACAATTATTTCATTCTCCATTTTAAAGTATCTTTAGTATTTTCCCTTAAACTGCACTAAAGCGGATCATATATAAAGTTTCTTAGTAACTCATTTTATATTTCTACACATAATTTGGACTTAATTTATCATTATATATTCATATTTTCCATTATTAATTACCAAGTATAATTTAAATCGATTCTTTTATAGACTCCATTGTGATATTCCCTTTGGTTATTCCTTACTCGCCACTTATTTGTTATGTGTGGTGTATGTATACTTTCATTTCATTTGTGATCATAATTAATTGAATATTTCATTAAATATACATATTTCAAATATCATGGATATTATTATTCCCTTAGTTTTATACCATTTTTACATATGGTTTTTTCTCTCAATGTTGTTTTAATTGGTCAAATATTAATGAATCTGTATCCTCTACTCAATGTGAATATTTTTGACAAGGCATGAATTGAATCTATGTATGAAGAATTATTAGTACTTTTAGTTATGGGTGGGTCCCATTTATAAATAACCCCTCGATTCATTGACAGGTCTCGTGAGACAAAAAAATTGGAAACAAACCCTTCGTGTTTATTTCCAAGAAGAATCCGACGGGTTTTTACCCCCAAACTTAAACTACCTTGACAGTACAATGGTACATATGCCAGATACAAGAAGTTCAATGATTAATAATTTTCATCATTCATCATTCAATTGTTACTTTACATTATATTTTCACAATGAAAAAATCTATGGATGCATTTACATTCTTCAGTTTATTAATGGTATGTGTTTTTCAGTTTTTTACATTGGCATTATGCCTTATTCACTTTTTGTAACTTATAATTGATTCACATCACCATTACTGAGTGTATGATCACACCATTTAATTTTTTTCCTCCCCATGTTATCATGATTAAATACTTGAATAATTGTGAGGAAGCATTTTATTTTCATTTATTATGTTCTATGATGAATTACCAATGTTATCAGGGTAGCATGTATATATCTAGTTCTTCAATACTACTAAATTGATCATTACTTAATGATGTAATAAATTGTATTTATTCCATTGTAATAAAACAAAAACCGACTCCGGGTTATTGTGGTTGGGGTTGTTACATTTTGTATTAGAAAAGAGTTTAATAGTTACCTTGGGTACTAGATGTTATGTAAAAATGAGAATTATAATAATCCATTATAGTGAGTTTTTGTCTTAGTACTCATGATAATTATGAGATAACATTGTGTGTTCCATTATTTATTGATGGCACCTAATGGAAGGAAATGAACCAATACCCATGGACAAAGTAGGGTTTTCCCCACTGATCATGTCAACACAATTAGCATTGGAGTATGGAATATCATGTCCATATTATGACAGTATACTCGCATTATGATGAATAAACATAATAAACCTATGTTGGATCATTTAATGGTGTAGAATCCCCAATCCTTTAATGGGAATACTAATCTAGTGGTAGCTGAGTAGAGGATCATATCCCTTGAAAATATATTTTTGGCATTGGGATGCAATGAAAGTGAAAATGTAGTACTTGAAGTATATTTTCTTAAGGGATATGTTGACCAATGGTGGTCATTGATCAAAAATAATGGGGAACATGAAATAGAATACATGGAATTAAGAACATTTAAAAAACATTTTTCGATAAATATTTCACTCGTGATAAGTGAACAGAAATGAATAGAAAATTTCGTATCATAAAGAAAAGGGAAGAAGAGATAATTAAAGAGTATCAGGATACCTTCAAAAATACTAGACATTTATGCAATAGATTACATACATGATTTGGAAGAAAATATTGATCATTTATTTTAAGGTCTTAAGCCAAGTCTTCAAAGGGAACTTTCTTCTCAAACATTTTCATCATATATAGAAATTGTATTAATTTAATTCAAAATGGAGAAGAACTTTTCTAGATCTTATCTATTTAAGAAAAATAAAGAGAATAAGATGACTTCTGATAACCATGTAAAAGGTGAAGTATCAAATAAGAATAATGGAACAAAGAAAATTCCATTTTGTGGAAATTGTGGAAACAGTAATCCATGTAAATGCTTGAAAGGCATGGCTATTTTTTATAAGTGTGGATAAAAGGATCATTATGATAATGATTGAAAGGGGAATAAACAAATAAATTATGTTCATTGCTTTAACTATAATGAAATGGGTAATTATTCAAAATAATGTCCCAAGCGTCGAGGGAATCTACCACAGAAAATTCCAAGGGGAGATGGCTGAGATTATGTGATCACTATAGCTGAAGTGGAAGTACCCAATGATGTGGTGGAACGTACATTAATCCTATCTTCAAATTTTTTTTCAATGCTTTATTTTATTATGGATCATCACACTCTTTTAAAACTACCCAGTTTTCCCATAAAATTATATATTTTCCTTTTGATTTAACAAGGGAGTTATCAATCAAAACTCCTAAGGGAATTTTAATTACAAAAACAAATTGTCTTGATCAGTCCCCTTTATAGTAAAAAAACATTATTTAGTTTTTGGAACTTATCAAAATACCAATCATTGACTTCGATATAATCCTCAGTATGGACTAGGTTTCAAAATATGATATGAAAATTTATTACAATAAGAAGGAAATTAAGATTTGTGAGAAAGATGTAGAATCACTTATTTTAGAGAATAAATATAATCATCTAATTCTTATTTAGATCCACCCCCATTAGTTCTACAGAATGAAATTATTCTTTAGGAATATCAAACAATATCTAAATATGAGGAAAGTAGTATTTGAATTAGGGATATACTAATTGTGTAAGAATAAATTGATTTGTTTCTTGTGGAGTTACCGGGAAACCCCCCAGAGCGTGAAGTAGAATTTTCCATTGATCTGATCCTGGATGCAAGACCAATATCAAATACTCCTTATATAATAGAAACTATAGAAGTAGTGACAATGAAAAATAACTAGATAATTTGAGTAATCAAGGATTTATTCACCCAAGTGTTTCACCATGGGGAGCCATTGTTCTTTTTATTAAGAAGAAAGATGGATCCTTAAGACTATTCACTGAAAATAAAGAAATCACTACTATTAAAATAAATTACAAGTATAATTTACCTCCTATTGATGATTAATTTGATTAACTTCACGAAGCTCAGTATTTTTTTGAATATTGGCCTTCATTTTAGATATCGTCAATTGTATGTAAAGAAGGAATATATTCCAAAGATATCATTTTTGAGTGAGGTATATACATTATTAGTTTACAGTAATTCCACTTGGACTGAATAATTCATGCTATGTTTTCATGAATCTAATGAATAGTGTATTCAAATAATATCTTGTTAATTTTGTTGAAGTATTTATTAATGACATAATTGTGTACTACAAAATCTATGTGGACCATGAGAAAAACTTTTATATTGTTCTCAATACTCTTATAAGAATATAGTTTTATGGTAATTTTAGAATGCTTGAATTCTAGATTTAAATATTTTATTTTATTTTCCATATTTTCTCTAAGGATGGAATCCCAGTTGATCTTGTGAATATAAATGAAATAAAAGCATGTCTTATGTGAGAAAAAATAATTGAGGTACGTAGTTTCATTGGTTTGGAAGGTTACAATCGGCATTTAATTCAGAATTTTTCTAGATTTTATAACCTTATAACCAAGACCACACGTAAATATGTTAAGTTTGTATGGAAAAAATAATGTGCATAGTGTTTTGAAGAGTTGAAGATAACATTGGACGATACTCCAATTTTTAATGTTTTATTAGGAAATGGTTGGTTTGTGATATATAATGATGCATCAAAGAATAGACTGGGTTGTATCCTTATAAAAAATGATAAAGTTATTGTATATGCATCAAGGAAGTTGAAGACTCATGAAGAAACTGTCCAACACATGATATTGAGTTTTCAACAATAATCTTTACTCGAATGATATTGAGACAATCTATCTATAGTGAAATATGTGAGATATATATGGATCAAAAGAGTTCTAAATACATATTTTCCTAGAAAAAACTCAACATTATTCAAACTAGATAGCTCGAGTTACTCAAATATTATGATTAATTAATACACTTCCAACCAAGAAATGAAAATAAGTTAATAGATTAATAATGCTAGAAAGATCATGGATATCTAAACCAAATGAGTATTTGAAATATCCTATGTTCATGGATTTACTAAATTTGGATATTGTAATTGTTAAGGAAGAGTATAAATCACTCACTTTTAAATTGATTGTGAAACCATCTATACTAGATAAGATAAAAATATCTCAAACTGATGATGAGAATTTTTAAAAGAAAATTAAATCCATTAACGATGTAAGATTGGAAGACTTCATGTATGACAATGGAGTTATGAAATTTGTAAATAATTTGTGTGTTCCATAAATACCCAAGATAAAAAGGGAACAATTAGATTATTCTCATAGATAAATTTTCTCTATACACCCTAGTAGTACCAAGATGTATATTGATCTGAAGGAAAACTTTTGGTGGGATAATATTAAGTAGGAAATTGCTGAAAATGTGTCAAGGTGTCTAGTTTTTTCAACAAGTAAAGTCCAAGAGATAGAATCCTTGAGGAGTCATGAAACCTATATATATTCCTTTGTGTAAGTGGGGTGACATTAAGATAGAAGTTTTTATAGTACATCCAATGACACCTAGAAGAAATGATGCAATATGGGAAATTTTTGATCTTCTAAAAAAATCAGTAGATTTTCCTCCTATAAGAGAACATTTAGCTCTTAAAAATCTAGTAAGACTCTATATTAGTGAAGTTATAAGTCTTCATGGTGTACCTCTACCAATTTTGTCTGATTGAGATCCCATTTTTACCTCAAAAGTTTGGAAGAGTCTTTAGAAGGCATTGGATACTAAGCTTTATTTGAATACTCCTTATCATCCTCAAATATACAGACAGTCTAAAAGGAAAATTCAAACATTAAAAGACTTGTTGAGATCATTCTCCCTTGAATTTCAAGGTATGTGGTATCAGTAATTACCTTTTTTTATAATTTTCCCACAATAATAGTTTCCATTATAGTATTCAACTGATGCCATACAAAGCATTATATGGTAAGAGATGCCATACTCCAACTTGTTGGGATGATGTTGGTGAGAGGAGACTTATAGTACTAGAACGTACTGATGAGAACATTAAAATTTAGTCTCATAAAAAATAATATTATAGTATGAAAAATCATTATAATGATAGCTAGAGAAAGGATTTGGAATTTAAAGTGGGAGATCATGTCATTTTAAAAGTATCTTCACGGAAGGGTTTCATAAGATTTAGTAAGAAATGGAAAATAAGCCCCATGTTCATTGGACCATTTGGAATTCTACAATGAATTAGAGTGTTTTCTTACTAATTATAAATTTCACCAATTCTCTCCAATGTTCAAGATGTCTTCCACAAATAGTTGATTAAGAATTACATGCTAGAACCAACACATGTACTCACCTGTAAAGAAATAGAACTGAAACCAAATTTGTATTACTATGAATATCCTATCATAACTCTTGACACAAAAGAGAAATTATTGAGAAATCAGATGCCAAGAAAAGTAAAAGTTATTTGGAGAAATCATAAAAATGTAAAAGGCAAAGTGGGAACCTGAAGATGTTATGAAGAAGAACCACCCTCATCTGTTTGGAAGGAAATATTAATGAAAATTTTGAAGATGAAATTTATTAAGGATGGAAGAATAAAACACTCCAAGATTTCATGGTATGTATCTTCTTAAATAGATTCAATTCATTCAATATCATATGTTTCACACAACACCAAGAATGAACGAACATTAATATACAATTAAATAGTAACTTGACCATTGGAATAGTAATGTGACCATTAGGAATAATAATGTGAAAATTAGAATAGAAACCTCATCTATGAAAGTATAAATAAAATTTAGGTATCTTATAAATCGATTTATGATATAATTATATCATACATTAAGTAAATTAATGTTTTAAAAATGATAAATTAATTGTTGGTGTTTTTATGAACCATAAATTTTATTTACAAATTTATAATTAATATAATTATTTAAAATAAATTTTATTTTATTAAAATACATTTATAAATTATTATTTTTTTTCTTATTATTATAATATATTTTTATGAGACCTTAATTAATATTTCAAGGTGTTATGAAATTAGTTATAATTTTAAAGTATGTAGTTTTTAAATAAATGGTTATTTTAAATAAAAATTAAATATCTCAAATTTATAAAATTATTTTCCAAAAATGAAGTCCATTTTTATATTCTACGCACCAAAAAATTGTAAGGGTGATTTTTTGGGATTTTTTTAAAATAGTTGAATTTTTTGTAAATAGTGGAATACGGTAATTTATGGTATAAGTAAATAAATGAATTATTGAGTCATGGATTATGTATTGATGAGATAATTGTTGGAATTTGTGGCGTATAACCAATGAATTTTTTCATTATGATAAACTTGTATTCATGGATTTGAATATTAATAAATACCTTATCACATCTTGATTGTTCTTTTGGGTGACAATGCATGTGATATTGTCCTAAGGATAGCTGTTGCACTAAAGGGTCAAGAGGATCCCTGCTATGATGAGAACCCGGAAGCACCAAAACACAATTCTTGAATATATGTTATATGGATAGATGATTTTCTTTAAAGGGAACAAATAATACATGTCACTAAGGGTGAGGAATCATAAAACATTAAGGCACCTTCTCATGGTGTGTTCCCTTGGTAATATCTAGGAGGATATTATGATAATATGACCCACCAGTAGAAAATCCATATTTTATAGTGTCATTAGATGTTCCTATCTTCAGACATGTGTATTGGTCCTTAGAATTTAAGAGTATTATTAATGGGTATTACAACTCCCACACTTAGATGTATTCCGGAAAACTATGATGACACACTTTTCGTAACGAGGTTGGATATGTTGGGTGTGTCACGAGTAATACGACATTAATAGATAATACAAGAAATAATCAGTCCCTTTGGTTCCATAATGGAAGTTGATATCTAAGGACCTTTTATGGAATTGATATAGCCTCAACGAATCAACGACCATGGTGAGGAATGGTCAAGTTCAATTCTCGGAGGTCAATGAAAGAGTAATCATGCACATGAGTTGATGACACTAGCATGAAACCTACATGATTTGGGATATCCACAAAAAGGGATTACAATACATGGTAAGTGTTCAAAGGAGGTGTAACATCATTATGGTGTTTACTTATTTCTCTATGGGTGTATTGGTGTGTTTCTAAATGCTAACCGTGGACATTAGGTAGGATCTACCTAATTCCACTGAGGAAGAGGCCTAGAGATTCACACGGTAAGTGTATCAAAGTATCTCACTTAATTATTCATTTAAAAAGTTGAATAAATATTATTCCTAGTTGTGATTTAATAATTATTCAAGGATATGTGATCATATTTATTTTGACACTAGTTATTCGAGAGTATATGATAGTGGTGAAATAATATATTTATTATCAAATAATGCAGTGATATTTATTTGATGAAATATATAATCATTATTCAAGGTCTAATAAATGTGGTGGAGTAAATAAAGAAAATGGAAAACAAAAGTACACGCCATGTATTTTTTCTATAAATTTGTGATAAATAATATTATTTATTTAATTAAATAATATTAGGTTTAGTTTTCTGGGTGCATGTCAATTGATAATAATAGTCAAATGTTATTGTTATACATGGGGTCTTGCTAAGAATTAAATGAAACAAATAAATTCCTTTAGTTAATTAATTCATTTTATTATTCTAAGTAATATAAATCCCAATTACATTATTCTCATTAGATCTAGACATTCTCTATGGTTGTGCACAATGGATTTGGAGAAAGCTCTCAATCCAAGAGAGAATTCTTTTCCCACAAGAATTCTCTCAAGTTATGAGAGTGATCCTCCTACACCTGATCAAGGAGAGCTCTTTGGAAAAAGCTCTCATGGTGATTGAATGAGGACATCATAAGTCAAGGTTCTTTTTCACTAGCACCCATAGATCCCTTCAGCAACGTCCAGAGATACGTATAATACGTGTGGATCACCTTTAGATGAGGCATATACTTATCTTCTGTGACACAATGACGGATCACATTGGATCGTGACTAGAAACATCAATGGATAGAGAATTTAATCAAATAAATTCTTGTCTTCAAATTAAATTAATTATAACCAACGTATGATGATCCTCTCTATTGTTCTAGTACTTCCCTCTTTCATTTTGTTTCTTCATTCTATTCCAAAGATTTTGAATTTTATCATCATGATGGATCTCTAATTGATCATTGTTAATGGTAAAATAAAAGGTGGCTACACCCATAAACACACTTCCACTACGCCCAGGACCTATAAGTGGTATCAAAGGGAGATTATCATTGATTATAACTTTTTAGTTTTTTCATTGATGATTTACACATTTAATAATTTAGTTGTCTCAATTCAAGATAATCATTCTGTAAATCTAAATCTCTAGATCTGTTCCTATTTCGTGTCCCATTCACCTTACAGAAACAATATTTTATTCTTATTTTCATTAAAATATAATGAGAGGATCTTATCTATAGGTGCCAAATGTTCTTGTCTATACAACACCAGAACACACGACATGTATTCTACCGCACATTCCATGTAGTCAAGGTTCAATGTATCAGAACTGGTCCGAAAAACCAATCCATGTGGTGGAGTTTATCTGATTCTTTATGACTCTGTGTGTTGATTAGGAATAGGTGGTATCAAGTTTCCGGATTACACACCATGTGGCCCACTGGACATGTCATGTAGTCCATTCGGGTTAGGGTTGGAGACTATGTACCTCGTACACAGCTTTCCCAGCTAGAGATCATGGAACACGGATACTACACGGCATGTGGCCCACTAGACATGTTGTGTACTCTAAAGAATTCTCAAGTACATCTACACACTAACACCTTGGGCATGTACTTCAGATGGATGGTTAACGATAGTACATTCCAAGTAGTAGAAACTACACACCATGTACTCATACTAATTATGCAGATTTATTAAAATTTATCACCATATTATACAAACCCTTGAGATGTGTACCATGGTGTAGGTATAAAGCTAAGGGAAAACACATGATAGGTTTTTTATACATATGTGTTTAATTTAACATCTGAGTAATTATCATTTCTACTCATTGGGTAGTTATGAACGAGAATTCACTAGTTTTTCTCCAAGGTATAAGTTATGTATAATTATAATTTTAAATGAATTTATTTGTTTAAACTTATGATGTATAAGAATCTCCAGAAAATTCAAAAATGGATTTAAGATAAAATGATTAAATAAATAAAGATAACAATTAATTGATTTAATTTGGATTTATCTTAAACAAGAACTATTAAATAATTGAATGCTAGTTTAATTTATGCATAAATATCATTGCATATATGGATGATCTTGATCTAGAAAGGGACCTTTTTATATGGATGGTTTCTTATAATTTATTTATTTAAATTAAATTTTTTTCCTATGATCTTTATCCTCATTAATATGTAGGGCCTACATGCCCTAGGTTTCTTTTATGTAAACCCCTATTTTACCCCTCACCTACATGTGAGATAAAATCATATGTAATGAATGGAGCTCCCAAGCTAGTGGAGGAGGCTCAAGTTAGTATCCAAGTTAAAAAAATACAAGTAGATACAAAGGTGGATAGGTGGAAAGCTTTAAACACGGTCCCAAAAGGTTCAAGGTGTTTTCTCCCCTAGTTCTTGGATTATTTTATCAATCTCTAGATACAATAACCAATAAAAAAATATCATGATCTTGTCATTTATTTTGTTTATCTTAGTTTCATGGATTATTTACTATCAGTATGTTGTCACGATCACCTAATTAAGGAATTAAACAAGAATCCAAGATAGAACTGAATCAAGAACGGATTATGTGTAAATATTATCTTATAATTTTTTAATCACATAAATATATCCCACTAAATATTAATAAGCATGTAAGAAAGATAGCATAATGTAAATTTACATATAAGGATAAAACCCCTGAAGGAGATATTAAGTCAGTATAGCATTCCATAATCTTGGTTAGAATCAAACCATAGTTTAAAGTGCTTGGCCAACCCTAGTTTGGGTGATTTCAATTAACAGGGAAGTCTAATTCTAGTTTTGGGGTTGACTTGACTTGGTTCACATCAAGGGTTGACTACCACATCAGGACTTGGTGTGACCAAGAGGCAAAGGTTGAGGAAATCCAAAATAAAAATATTTTAGGATTGGGGAGTCCACTTAGTGGATCAAGGAGATGTGAGTTAATCCATTTGGCATTTGGAATTCCTACCTAAAACCATTCAAGTTTAATGAACAACCCTTGTTTTGGTAACATGAATGGAAATATGGATCATTTCCACTAGAATATTTAGGAAACAAAATATTCTGAATTCAATGATGATGGCTATTGTATTTTGTTAAAATAATGGGAGACTAATAAGTATTTATTTATTTATTTTTCTTGGTTTTATCATGATAAATTACTAAATATTTTCTCATATTAATATTTATAAATGGAGAGAAAAATGACTTCAAACATATCATTTTGAACCATACTCGATAAAGAAAACCTTCTCACCTACACCAATTTCTAGGAGTGGTAGAGGCATTTACATGTCGTCCTTCTCTACAAGAGGAAATTGTATGTGTGGGAGGTTTCTGTTCCAATTGTGCCTTGAAACGTGTCCAGTGATGAGTAAATATCTCTCTATATGAAACATTTTGATGATTCCATAGATTGTCAATAATTCATGCTATCATTCATGTATAATGTTCTCTCAAAGAAACATGAAAACATGGACGCGTATAGCATGATGTCTCACCTTAAGGATATATATCAAGAAAACGAGATATAGGAGAGATATGAGACCTAAAACTCTTTGTTCACAACTAATCTTGGAAATTATGCACTAACTGGGCCTCATGTAGTCAATATTATTGGCTACATTGAACTCCTAGACATCTTTGGGATTAATTTACCGTATGAGTTGCATAGAGATCTCATCCGATCATCACTACCTAAGACCTTCTCTAGATTTATTGTCAACTAAAACATGATAAACAATGAAAAGAGCCTATCAGAACTTCCGATCTTGATTTTCCAAGTTGATAAGGACATGGGGTGTGATAAACCCCCAGTCTTTATGGTGAATAAGAATAGGAAGGGCAAGGAAAAGGGTAAAATGATTTATAAATGGTCTGAAGCCCCCAAGAATTGTCCCTCAAAGAAGGGAGAGATCTAGAGGTAGGGAAAGGAATGGGAGGAAGTGTGTTTTTCATATGGAAAGTTGGGACACTTAAAGAGGAACTACACCTAGAATCGGGGGATGCTAAAGGAGCCTTTGTTATTTAGTGTAATCTTTCCATTTCTACACATTGGGTATTAAATGCAGCATATGGGGATCACATATGTATTCAAATAT
Source organism: Viscum album (assembly GCA_963277665.1). NCBI lineage: Eukaryota > Viridiplantae > Streptophyta > Magnoliopsida > Santalales > Viscaceae > Viscum > Viscum album. Next base: position 359,944,676 of record OY728121.1, read on the forward strand.
AGGAACCCAGTAGATTTAGAAATATTTCCAGAGCATAGGTGGATATTTGAGCTTTTAGTGGCACGAGGCTGGCTGCATTGGCCATTGGTGATTATCTTTCATTGCCAACTAGATGCTTTTGTTTTACATAACTTTTATTATATACCTAGTGTAACCAAGAACATAATTTATATATCATGTATGGATAAGGATGGATTTATATTCATGTTTGGAAATAAGATTTGTTTATTTATTATTAACAACGTATGTTATGGTATGGCATATTTAAATAATGGTTTGAATGCATTAAATTATGAAAACCATGTGTTGGAAATCAATGAATAAAGAAACTTACATGATTCATACAAAACCGAGTTGTGGCATCACCGTCTCGGTCATGTAAACAAGAATATCTTGACAGAGCTCTACCAAGATGGTTATTTAGACTCTACTGAGCTAAAACCACTTGATAGATGTCACACTTTTTTACAAGGGAAAATGAAAAAGTCATCTTTCACTGGACAGGGTAAAAGGGCCATAGAGCATCTAGGATTGGTACACATGGATGTGTGTGGACCATTTACAGTAGAAGCTAGAGGTGGATATTCTTATTTCATTAATTTTACTTATTATTTGCATAGATATGACAATATCTACTTAAAGAGGTACAAGTCAAAGTCCATGGATAAATTTAAGGAATTAAAGAATGAAGTATAGAATCAACTTGGTTAGAAGATAAAGAATATTCAATCAGATCGAGGTGGGTAATATATTAACTAGGATTTTATCGACCTTTTGTGGGAGTCTGGGATTCTATATCAACTCACTCCTCATTATACACCACAGTGGAATGGAGTTAGTGAAAGGAAGAATCACACATTATTGGACATGGTGTGGTCAATGATGATTCATGCAGATTTTCCATTATCCCTTTGGGGATATTCATTTCAAATTGTAGTATACACATTAAACCAAGTACCAACTAAGGTGAAAAATGAAATTCCCTCCCTGTTATGGAATGGGAAGAAACCCATTTTTTTCACACACATGTATGGGAATGTGAGTCATTTGTTAAGTATTTCTCAGGAAACAAACTAGCACCTTGAGGCATGAGGGTCATCTTTATAGGTTATCCCAAGGAAATGGAAGTATATTACCTATATTACCCTTCAGACAAGAATGTGTCAGTCGCTAGAAAATCCATCTTTCTTGAGAAGGAGCACATCCTCAAAGAGGAGAGTTGGAGAAATATTAACTTCGATGAAGTTAACGTTCAAGATACATAGGATTTGGTACAAGAATATGTTCCATAGGTCCCTGTGGAAGAGGTTCCAGAAACACAAGTACTGCATAGTAACAGAGGTATATTACCTATGCATTTTCAGGGAATATAAACTATTTATATTTCATTTTTCATTATGTAAACATTTTACATAATCTAAAATTCACATATTAATCATTATTTCAACATTTAATCATGTTGTTTTTCAAAAATATTATGATAAGGTTCAAATTATTTCCAAATAAAGCACTTTTAAAATGAACATTTGAAATTAATCACTATGTTCACTTCATAATTGTTCTAAATATAAACACCATATATTATGGATTGTTATATTATTTATAAAACCTTTATAAATTAACCTTATAGTTTTTTATATAAACACATTATATTAAAATTATAAGATATTCCATACAAATTTGGAAATATATTTTTAATATTAACACTAAATATTAATGGAATATCTATAATAAATTCTCTATAAAATTTAATTAATTAATATTAAACATTTTATAATTACTTTTTTATAAAAACATTTATAAATTTATATATACTCTAATATATTTTCTATATTATTTATAAACAGTTTTTAAATTATTAATTCAATTCATAATTGAAAATAAATAAAAACATTTTATAATATATCATATTTAATTATTTTTGATCACTCATAGGATATAATTGATACCTTAGGGCGTATAATCCTATCATACACTATATATCATATTTTACGACTAAGGGAGCATTCATAAGATGGATCATATAGTTCTATTTTGAAAAAAATATTAATTTCATATCCAATGAAATTCATACAGTATTTTATGAGTGATTGATATATCATAAGATCAGTATGATGCCCTCTTTTCTAAAAAATGAATGGAAATCCTATGATATAATATCTAGGTGTCATAAAATATGACGAGCAAAAAAATAAAATTTAAAGTGTATCACATCTTATAAGATCATATAATGTATTTCTTGAAATAAAACAAGATTCTTATTATAAACAATAATATTTAATAACTTAAATATGATATGTTATATGATTTAAAAAAATCATTTCTCAAAGTTTTTCAGGAATAAAATAGCATGGAATGCCTTTAATACAAATGATAGAGATCTATATAAAGATTAACACTTAATAAAAATGGAAAAAAATCGTAGAAACTACAATTCCCAATAACTACATGAGTTTGAAACTAAAAAACTGAAAACTGGAAGTATAGAAAAATTGTATACCTTTGACTGCAAATTCCAATTTTTCTTGATAATGATAACAAATTGAAACCCAAAATGGTTCTTCTCCATAATGTGTATCTTTGGGTTTCTAAAAATCAGCCAAATATTTGGATGGTATTCCCAATTTCTTAATGGGATATGAT